>OU383781.1:5386479-6807344 GCA_910950805.1 Acrocephalus scirpaceus scirpaceus
ACACACCTCTGTGCAATCAACTATTGTGTGTTTGCAGTGGGAGAAGTAGCAGCAGGCTGGAAGGTCCCTCTTTAGTAACAGCACTTAATGGTGTAATCCATTAAATCAAATATCTAGAGAGTGGTGTTCTGAAAAAGGAATTTTTTAAAATTATTTTTTATGCCTTATACAACAAGGTGCTTAATCCTGGCTTGCTGACCCTGAGTGCTTCAGATTGCCTTCTCTCTTATTTCCCTTCTCTCTCTGGTTATCTTTACAATGTTGAAGTGATCCTGAGTAAAGAATGAAAGTGTTATCTTTGACTACTTTTTGCCTTCGTATTGTGTATTTGGGGGAAATTATTTATTTATAGGACCAAACCAATTCTGTTAACAAACGTAATAACTTGAATTTGTCTCTGTCAGATGGAGTCTGATACCCTTATTACTTGCATCTGTTTACTGCAGCGAGTTTTGCTCTGAGTTAATACATTGCTGAATGTGAATAAGGAGGTTAAATCTGGTCCTTACATCATTGATCTGTAAGGGGGGAAAAGAGTAATTATTATCGCTGACAGCCCAGGGGATATCATGGTTGTTTGAAAACTATTTGTTCCCAGTCTGTCATGGGTTTTGACATCAATACCTACAGTGCCACATACAAATCTCATATTTAATAATTGCAATATCAACAGGTGCTTGTTTGGATTTCGTGCAAAGTCTTGTTTGTTTTCAGCCAATTCCCTGACTTGCTTTTTGTTTGGTTTGTGTTGTAGGAGAGTTTTAATTGACCATACTCTTCCATCAACCCTGGTTTTACTTCTCTATATAAAAAATACAAAAATCAGTAAAGGTCACTTTCGCCTTTATAAGAGATGGATCCATAAAAAATTAACTGCAGCAGTTTACTTGAAGTTTTCACCTCCTTAGCAAGTGCAGCAGAGTGGTCATTTCCATACTGTTGTGCTCTGTAGGCAACTCTGATTTATATTTTGGTTATCTCAGAGAAGAGTTTTGTAAAGATAGATGTTAATGAAACATCATAAATTTTTACTTTTATACTTGTGATACATACCTTTTATAGAAATTAATGCTGGATGGACTTTTGATTGACTTTCTAACCCATGCTAATTTTAATAGAATACAGGAGAAGTGAATTACTGCTGAAGTTTTATGGTTTGGTAGAAAGAGCAAGAATCTTGAGAACATGCTGTTTGTTTTTTATCTGATGCCAATAAATGCCTTGGATGTTTTGAGAGCTTTTTAATCTTTGTTAAGGTGCCTGATTTTCATGAACTTTGAAGGGAAGTAAGCAATTCGGAAAAAAAATAGTTCTTGCAGAAGGCTCAAAAATGAAAAAAGTGAAAATCTGGCAGACGGACAAAGTGAAATGTGACTGTAGTAGTTGTTCAAACCTTTTGCCAGGCTGCTAAAATGCAAGTGCAGATGACAGCTGTGTATCTCCAGGTGAGGCTGATTCTGTTTGAAAATCTGGTTTTGTTCTATGTTGGCAATTTGGCTGTTTGAATTCCAACAAGGAGAAACCTTATGTGTGCCATGCTTTATGTTCAGCTTTTTCCTCTGTGTTTATCTGCAGAATTCCCATTGAGACTCTTCAGTTACAATGTTCCCTGGAAAATCCTTTGGTGTATCATGCTGTGCTTCTTTCAAATCTGAGGTGTAACAACACCAGTTTAATCTCTCCATCTGTTGATGGCAGAAGATCAATGCTGTAAAATCGTGTTAATATAAACCTCTGGTGTGTTTTGTTTGGCATTTGCATTATTTCTGTCTTTCTGATTAGGAAAAGGGAGCCTGCCATAGGATCTGGTTAGACCTGTAAGTAATTTTACACTCTTGTTCTTTCTGCAGCATCCCATAGCCTTGATCAGTAGGATATTTATTATACCTTTACTTCATGTTAAGGGTTGGGGAAATCCCACTGAGTTTGGGAATGAGATGTCTCCCAGCTCCTTAATAAATTAGAGTGTACACGGGGGAAAGCACATTGGCTGCTTAGATGTTATTGTTATGTATAGAAAACATGTTTTATTCTGAACAAAATCCTTCCTTGGTTACTTGGAAATTAGGCTGTATCTTAAAGGGTTTGTATGTTAAGAACCAACACTTTGTGTATAACTAGATTTGTAGCCGTGGCTTTCCCACTACACATTGTTAACAGTTTTGAGACCCATTTTAGTAGAGGTAACCCAACAATAGGAAAGTATGTGAGATGGATGAAAGAGAAATAAAGGGGCTGGTTGTCTTGGTTGTTTGGGGCAGTGGAAGAAGTTTGAGTTTTTTTGTTTCTTTTTTACTGTAGACCTTAACATCAAAATGTACTCCCAGTTTTATCAGTTTCAAGGACCTTCAATTCCCTTGCCTATTGCACAAGTGTTGAGCTTGTCTGAGGTATCATTTTAACTAATGTTTTAATGACTTCAATGTCTTTCATCTCCTTTTCATCTCATTTGTGTTCATTTTACTCTGGATTAGCAATAGGCTAAGAATAGGCCCATAGCCAATTGCTCTCTGGCTCAAGTGGCATCTGGAGCTCCTGTCTGATGTTTGTCATCCAAAGCCATGTTCATGTCCAAAAAAATTATCTCACATTAGAAAAGAAGGATGCATTTTAATAGAAATTCCAAGAGCAATTAGAGGCAGTTGGCTTTAACTGTACAGTTACAGTTGTATGATAAGCATTTATAATTCTTCCATGAGTAACTGCAAGGCACAGGTTATTGTGAAGCCCTCTTGTGACACACCCTGCCAAGGGAATGATGTTGTCTATGGGTTCCAGCTGCTGAAGTTGGATAAAAGACTTCTCCTCAGTCTCAGCTTTAAGAAAAAACAGAAAGCCTTCCCCATATGATAGAAATTACTGGAGTAGCAAGAGTTAAACTACTGTGGTGAGCTTACAAATCAAACATTGATTGCAATTTGAAAGTCAGATTATATTGTATCATTTGCATCCACAGTATCTCTAGAACTGGCAAATGACAATGCCCAGTTGTTTTTTTATTTCAAGTGCATATTCTTTACTCTCATTTCTGTGAGTTTTCTACCCAGGAGGTTATGCAATGGAAATGCTGCCTCTTTCCTACTGAAACCCTGGGTGTAATGTGTATCTCGCCCTTCAGAAATGATGCTTGTATATATTTATATAGCTTAAGACAGCTAAGCTTGTCTAAATAAATAAACAAAAGCATCTTTTTAACATCTTCCATAGAAATTCTGCATTATAGGCAGCTGCAACCTGCTCATAGCCCACAGGGATGGTTTTAGTCTGAGGAAACAAACACTCCTAAGCAAACACTATAAAGTATATATGTTTGAAGCTCTGACACCACAGAAGTTTTGTTACTTTATTCACACCTTTTACTACTCTAAAGAAAAAGAGAAATAAACTCCAAGAAACAATAACATTAAGGAAATTGGTGATCACTGCAGTCTGGTTTTATGATATTTTGTCTTTTATTTTTTTTCTTCTCCCCACTTCCTCTGCTGCTTTACTTGAATTGATCTTGTTTATTTTGGACTGCAGCTGATTATAGAGAAGAACTTGTTGCTTATTTCTGGTTAGCTACATAGGTTTGTGTGAAATGTTCGGGTCACTTACCTGTTTTAGAATAAATGTTGTGTTTTAGAACTCTGTTCTCTGAATGAGGGTATCGTTTCAAATAAAAATCAATAGTTTCAAACAAAATCAGATCAGCTTACTGTGTGCAAAGGTGAAGTTAATAAAGAGAGGGATTCAGACAATTTTAGTTGTCCCTGTTTGTTGCAGTGGAGCAACTTCAAGTGGTCATGGCCAGCTGGGAGAAAGGTTTGGCATTTCTGGGTCTGGCAAACCCTTGCACTGCCTTGCATCTCCAGTGTTCAACTCAGCAGCCTCTAAGCAGGGCCTGGGGAGGAAAAACCTCAGAGTTAACACTGTTTATCAGGTTGTGTGCAGCTGTAATGAAGATCTTGTCTCCTGATCACTTATGCAAGTGAGTAATTTTATTCACACCAGTGAACCCCGTGACTTTGGGGAGACTGCTCACAGTGGTTTGCTGGCTTGAGGCTGCCGTGCGTAAATTGTGGCTGCTGGATGTTTTATAATTATGTATTTTTAATTAAATATTGCATATCAAGAATATAAATTATATTTCTCTAGAGCCAAAGAATAATATGATACATAACATTACTTGGATGAAGGGGCAGGGGGTTTCAGGAGGAGCTGTCATTGTGTTTTCTGAGTGACATTGATTTGTGTGGCTAACATTTTGGTAATAAAACCCGAAATGGAAATCTGTAGCCTGCTGTGAAGGGATGTTCTACAGTTTCAATGAACACTGCAGGATTTGCTCATAAATATTCATTAAACAGAGCCTTGCTGAAAATGAAACTTAAGTACTTAAGGTAATGGAATAAAAGTAGTTGAGAAGCTCTTTTAGGCGTGTTCAAAAACAGGATAGGAAAGAGAAAAGTTAAGTAGCATGAAGTTTGACTTGCTTTTTGGTGTTGAAAGATGTTAAAAGCACTATAGAGTAAATGGCAGTGAAATACCTTGTCCTACTGTTAGTGAAGCCACATTAGGTTTTGATGGGAATACTGAGGAATTTCTGCCTCCTTGGACCTGTGTTCAGTTACTTCCTTCCATGGCATTATTGTGCCAGGATTTTTTACATCAAGAATACAATACATGAGATTGCATACAATACATGATCATTGTGAATGTCATCAGCAAGGTGGTCCACACTCAAAACAGCATGGCTCTGTTTACCTTTTTTTTTTTTTAATTAAGATCCCCAGAAAGAACATAATTTTTCTATTTGTGTCTCAGGGTGTGCTGCATATTTAACTAGAGGCATTTCTGGAAGTTTTGACAGGATCCTGAGATAGCCATAGCTTTGAATTGTAAGTGCCAGCTCTGCTTCCTTAAAATGAGGCTGTCAGGTTCTGCTGGGCTGCTGATCTCCAGGGATTGGCTTTCTTAGAAAGGGGTGGCTTTTGAAATAGAGAGAACTTTGCAGGATGAGACACATTCAAATAGAAGATGAGAAAAGCAAATTTCTCCCCTGTGCCCTGGGATGAGGAGATTTTTCCTTCCACATTTTCCTTCTCACATCCAGCAGTTTTCAGCGGCTCCATGTGTTTTGGAGAACCTGTGCAAAATCTGGGTTCTCAGGTGAACATTCTCCTGTTTGTCCCCCAAGAGCTGACACCAGTTCTGCTCCCTGTTTGTCTTGGGCATCCCAGTGCCTTGAGTTATTGGTGCCTCAGGCTGTTGGTGCCTCCTGTGCTTTTCCTGCATTTGTGTTCCAGAATTTCTCCAAGCTGAGAAATCCCCCATTCATTTGAGTGCAATAACCTAAAAGAAGATGGAAAGGGCAGGTTTTTAACACGATTTGACACTGAACTTGCTCAGCGCTGACTCTCCTCAATTGCAGCCTCTTGAGAAGCACACAGAACAGCTCAGAGCAGCTCCTCCAAGTGAACATGGACACTTGGGAAAGCCTGGGCTGGTTGGGATCAAGGGTCTCCTGCTGCCAAATCAGTGGATACTCCCACCCTGCTTGGGAAAGGGTAGTGTGAGGGAGCTGAATCTTGAAGAAAATATTTTTGGACAAAAGTGTGGCATCTCCAGAGTTGAAATGAGAAGTTTTCTCCTGCTTATCTCAAGTGAAAACTGTCTGCTGAAAGAACAGGTGGAGTCAGTGTTTCCCCTAACATCCCATAGAGTTGGCATTGCTGCACTGTTGCATTTAATCCTTTCCTGATGCCTTCATGGCTGGTTTAGTCCATGTTCAGATAAAGGATGCACATTGTGTGTCATGCTGTCTGGAGATGGGAAAGGAAGTCCTCATTTTCCATATTCCAAAACATACAGGATTTTGTATATATTAAACCATTATTGCTCATATTTGACGGAAACTATGGGTAAATAATATATATTTGCATACCATGTAACTCTTTAATTATTTAAGATACTGCCTTGGCTAAAAATTTTAGGTAAATCTAATTAAATGTTGCAATGCAAAGTGGTTCTTATTCTTCGTTTAACAGAAAAAAGAAGAAAAAATATAAAAAATTTATTATGGACTATATTTCAGCAAAATTTCTGTGACTGAATTTGCTCTGTTATTTTAAAAATAATTGCCACAGAAGACAATTATTTTTTTAAAAAAAGGAAAATCTTATTGACTCTCTTGCTGCCCAAGCCCAGCAAGGTGAGGGCTGCAAATCAGGGGCAGACTCAGGACATCCTTGATGCAGCTCTTGGTGGTTTTGCCATTGCTCAGCCCAGGCAGAGACCTCCTGCCTGCAGTAGCTCTCACAAGCAGCATGGAAGAGGTAGGGAAAGACCTGAGGTCATGGAGGGCTTGCTCCTGGTAGGGATCATCAAAATATCCTTCTTGAGAGCTGATGGCAGCTGGCTTGGCAGTGTCACAGAGAAAGAGAGTTTCTGTATTGATGTGTTTTCCCTCTTATTTCACACCAGTGTCTACATATTAGAACGGAACTTTAATTTTTGTAAACTTTCTCCAAGTTTTTTGTTCTCTCCGTCTCTTAGTATTCTGTGCAAACTCACATTGCTAAACAGTCACGGCAAGTTTCTCTTCCTTTAAATGTTACACAGGCTGTGCCAAATTCTTATTCTCTCTGTATATATCCCCTGCAAAAAATGCAGAGGGGGGCTGGGAGAACCCATGAGGATATATACTCCTGAGACACAAAGAACAACAGATGCACTATTTTGAATCCTTAATTATTAGTCCATGCTGTGTTGGTTTCTGCTGCCCTTTGGAATTTTGATGCCATCATTTTGAAACAATCACAGATGTTGTAATTATGCAAATAAATTAATACAGGTAGTTCATCCTTTTCCTGTCCCTCAAAATGAGAGTATTATTGGTTTTTGAAGACTTAATTTGAGGGTATTACTGAATTTTGCCATCCTCCTCAGTGATCTGTTTACCTGCAGAGCTGCCATTTCTGCTTGCCTGTTGACTGCAGCATCCTAACTAAACTTTCTAAATTGCCATTCTCAGCTGAAGTTGTATCACAAGATCGAACAAACCTTTACAGTGTAATAACATCCTTTAGCCACCAGGAATTAGTGTGGTGCATCTATCACTCCTGCAGGCTTGAGGTGTGTGCCTGGTTCTGTCGTGCCATCCCTGTAATAATGTTACAGCCTGGAGAGAGACCCTTCTCCCTTCAGTGTAGCTACCCTGAAATTGGTACTCTTCTTTCAGCATTATTTCCATGCCATGTTATGTAGGTGATCAAGTAACAAAATGTGGTTTTGAACTATTACTTACCTAATTTTTACTATTTTTTTTCTGCCCAAGTTCATTCTTACCCTGGTTGTTACCTTCTGAATGATCTTTTGTTTAGATTAAGCAAGATAGCTAAAGGCTTGAACTTACTCCGAGGCTTTGTACAAATAATTAAAACACTCTATAAACTGCTGTACACAACAGGATATTTTGGTGCTCAAGAAATTTAACTCTCAATTGGAAAGAGAAATATGTACTCATTGTTTCAAAGAACAGTTAGGTGTTTTTAATAACACACTTGCAAAACTTTACATGCTGTAGCTAATAAAATAAGGTTTAGCTTACTAAGTACTTGTAGATGAAAGACAAGGCTTTTATCTGCAGCAATTTACAATGTATACAGTAACAGAAAATGATGATTCACAGTGAGAACTTCAAAGTGTTGGATTTAGGCTTCTGATTTTCAAGTCAAGAGTATTTAGCATTCACAAATGGAAATGTTAGTTTGTGTAGATTGATCTTGTAAGTTAGCTAAGGTACACGACCCCAGGATGATATTGGCAGCCTTGTGGCTGTCAGTTCCTTAGCAGAGGTGTGATCCTGGCAGGGAATACTGAAATGGATGTTGCCTGAAGTTTTCACTTACGCCTCACCTGGGAAAGCACCATCAAAATCCGGATTAATTTTGAGGGAAAGGGCAGTGACAGAATCCTTCAAGGCCTGACCACTGGGAAGAGAAACTGGAAATATTGGTGTTTGTCATAAACGACCAGCTGAAACAAATTTGAAGGAACTGATCCATTCTGGGAGTTAGTTCAGATGGTGACAGCACATCCTCTGTCACTAAGGGCAGCACAAAAGGGTGCCATCACACTTTTGAAGACAGAGACTGTTGCTGGGCTTTGTGGAGAGGAGTGGTAAAAATGTCCCAGAAAATAAGGAGAGCTGCTCTCTCAGTACCTGCAGGGTGCCCATCTCATTGTCCTCAGGGTGAAAGCCACATGTGGGTAAGCCAACGATTCCCTTGGCCACTGTTGTTTCCCCACTGCACAGTTTGTACAGATTCGTAAATATAATCATTATCTTTGTAATAACTGTGCTTCTGCACTCTTGGGTGTGCTGCAGGGGTTGTTATAGCTCCAACTATGTAGGTTTCTAAAACTCACTCCCCTGTTGTACCAGTCACCTCCGTTACCACCCCCACAGCTGACTTGCTGGAGTCTCAATTTAAATCAAAACTTGTGAGGTGTTTCAGTGAGTTTACAGCAAATTTCGTAGCTCACGACTTGTATATCAGAGGATTTGAGCTCCTGCGTTTCTGAAAGGGAAAAGTTGGTTCTTCCACTTTGCAGTGACTTTTTTTTCCCTCAATAATTTATGTAATCTTTGAGCCTGAAGGCAGAGAGAGACTAAGAATAAAGTACACCTATGGATTCATCACAGAGACCAAGCAGTCAAAAGCAGTCAGAAACATCAAAGAACAACCTTATTTACATTTAAAGCTAATTTGAGGACAGTTAGACTGCTAGTGACATTCCTGGTGTGTTTACTTGAATCTGAAATGTAGATGTTCCTTAGTTTGAGAGCACATACTTAGTCTGTATGTGACTGTGTGGGCATGGGCAGCATTGTGATCTGCTTTCAAGCAAAAGGAAAAATGAACAAAGAAAGACTGAGTCACCTTAAAAATGGGAGAATGAGAGGGAAAAACGTAGACAAGTATCTCTAATAATAGACAAAAGTCAGGGAGGCTATGCCACTGACAGTCATATTATAATTTCATTTCCACAAGAGAATAAGAATGCCATTTGGAAGTTGGGCCATCCATTACAAGGGAATGCAAAGTCTTTTGGCTAAAAGAAGGCTGAGCTTAGTGCTCTGTGGCTTCTCAGATTTGTGTTTTGCTCAACATTGTTCCAGTTGTGTTTTGTTTGGAAAACAGATGTGGGAAGAAAAGATCTTGTGCATCTCACTGATTTTAGAAGCGTTACTGGTGTGTCTGTAGGAAGGCATCTGCCAGAGCCATCAAACCCTGAATCTGAAATGATGTTGACCTGAAGTCAGCCCCACGTGGGACTGTCTGATGCTGCAATATGAGAGGGCTCAGGGGGAAGAACCTGACCAGGAGATGCTGCATTTGCAGCCCCTTTTCATTTCTGATGTTGCCATTCACCAGTGTGAAGCTGGAGATGTTGCAATTGTTGTACCTCTTACAGCCATTCTCTGTGAAGCTGTTCTGAAAAATAGAAAAAATATACAGAACTAATAACTAGAAATCTTTTAGAAATCTGGGCAAGAAACCAGCAATACAGGACTAAATTTTGATTATTTCAAATTTATTTGCAGGGATGCAGCTTAGACATAATGCCTAATATAAATCTAATGTTTGTGTTCAGAAGGAAATACTAATTAGCAAGGTGGGATAACTCCCTGCACCTCTCCTCCTCCTTTTAGTATCAGGAGGGTGAAATGAAGTAGCTCTTAATGTGTTCTCATCCAATTACATTTGGCTAAAATTATTCATCGATCACTAATCACTGGCAGTTGTTTACACAAAACAGTGCTCGTATGCAGCATGCAGCATATTGAGGATTATTGCTATAATAGGAGCTAATCAATGAAAACCACTTGTGACTCTCTTAATGAGGTAATAGTGAAAGGGTTTTGGTAGGGTTTTTTTGTTTGTTTGTTGACTGCAGCGATAGATTTTTCAAACCAGACAGAGCTCTTTGCATCCAGCAGGAAACTGGTTTTCAGCATTAGATCGCAGGCACCATTTTTCTCCTTCCCTCTAATAATATTAAAGTTGAAAAACGATTATTCCGGTCCCCCTTTATTAAACAAGCTATTACAAAGCAAGTGAAGGATTTCTGCACCTTCAATTTTCCACCTAATAATAGTAAAGTATTTTCATTGTTGCCTTGACAATATTAATGCTATTTTTTTTTCCCAATGCCTAAAGCAAGGAGTCTCACCATTTTCTTTGCCAGGTTGAAACAAATTGTGGCTTTGGACTTTAATATTAAAGACAGGTTTCTTTTCTGGTTTTCACTGTGATTGGTTAATTTACAAGCTTGATATTCACCAGTAGATGAAATGTAGAAGTTAACTAAATCTTCACAATAGCCTTTGGATTATTCTTAATAACACCAATGTTTTGCACTGAGACATACCTTAGTTCTAGAGCTCCAAGGTAGCCTAAAATAAGCATATGTCATATATTAGGCATTTAGGCAGAATTAATGTCATTGGCCTACATCTTTTCTAGTTTATCATGCTGTGGTTCTGCCTTAGAGTTTCAGAAACACTCGCTCTGGTATTTTTGGAGGTGCTGTGTTCTCAAAGATCTGCTGATTTATTAAAGAGTGCATTCAGCACCCCTAAAAATAGATGGGTAAAGTTTTGACTTCAGAGAACGCTCATTTTTGCAATCAGAAATGGGATGCAGAAATAGCCCTCCCCAGGCATGTGCTCTGAATGTCAGGATGCAGCTCTCTGTTCCACCTCCAAACAGTGAGAAAGCTAAGATGGAATGATCCTCACTGGAAGGTCCTTCAGTTAATTCTTTTTAATTATTTATGCTGAAAATATTCCAAGTGCAACAGGAAGCTAAAAGTTCTTATATTCTGCAGCTTCAATGAGACTTTGGGGACAGCCATTAATATTTGCATGCTGGATAGTTTGGTTTGCTGCTTCAATTATCTGAAGCTTGATCACTGTGTGTAATCATAATTTGTTCATAAAACTACCCAGGCCTGTCAGTGCAGTGCCTGAAATTAAGCTTCTTCTGCTTGTGCAGAGCTTATGAAAAATTGAATGGCAGTTCATTTTCACAAAACATGACAAACATAAAAGAAATTATGAATTAATTTTAAACCCTGCTTAGCAGAGTCTTATCAATTTGATGGAACCCTTTGTCTTAGAGAAGTCTGGCATTAGAGCTGATAGGCTTAATTAGTATCAAGCATCTCAAAATGTCTGTGACTGACAGGTTAGATCATTTGGTGTCCTCCCCCAACCTCGCTGCGAATTGCAGTCTGAAATTTAACAGTTTTCATTAGGGAAGCTGGCTAACACAACTTTCACACCTTTACATCAAATTAAACACATGACAATGCTTCATCTGCAACAGCAATCCCAAAGACTGGCACAACCCACCAAATCAAAGATAAATAAATACACAATTTCCTGCTCCTGTGGAGTCTCTTTAGATCCAAGATTGCAGTGTCTTGTTGTTGGAATATACTTGGGTTTGAATGTGAACATAATGTTTTTGGTTAGCACTTGAAAAATTAACCCATCTGACAAAAGAAATCAAATAGGCTTCAAATAGGTTGCTGGACATCTCCAATAATCACTTTGGAGGCCATATAAATTGGAGTGTTTAATTCAAAAATCCTGCCTCCTGTCAGTAGGATTTGAAAGCAGTAGGTACCTTACCCAGGTATTCTTCAGATATTTATCTTCCTGGATTATTCTGAGGCAGGGGTAGTGTCCCCAGTGTGAAAATAAGGATTTGAGCCCCAAATATTTGGCTAAAAGGCATTAAAAAGTATTATCTGTCTCCTAGAAAAATGGGAGAAAAAGTAGAATAATAGTACTTAGGGATGTTAAAAGTGTCTAGATTCTCTCTTTCTCCCATTGAAGTGAAGCCTTTTAATTAATTACATCAATTTCCTCATGGTACTTCCTGGACTCTGGTGATGTAACAGGAGCATTATTAGACCCATAGAATGGTAGAATAAGTTTAAAATCTTTGCATTTCTTCTATCCCTGCATATTTTTTGCGATATCTAGAGAAAAATCTGGCTATCCAGAAAATATTGCATAAAGTTGTGCTCATGGAAAAGCTATTAAAGTTTAGCTGAATTTGGACTGTGGAGTCTTAAATCCAACTATGAGGCAGTAAAACTATAGCTGAATTTTGGGTATTGATCAGATAATCACAGTGGTGCTGAACCCTTGGTCTGTGATATGTTTTGGATCTTTCAATGAAGACATTTCAATTCTTTGTTGATATTTTCTGGACTTTCAGGTTCAGCTGTGCTGCATCATCTTTGCTCCTACTGGCATTTAACTCCCATTGGAGTTACTGGGATAATTTGCTGAGGAAGGAGGACAAGTTTAGACCTATTTCATGTATTTCTTTTTTATATGCAAAGAGAGGGAGAAAGAATGAAATTGCCCTCAAGTATCTGCAAGTTGAAATAAGGTAATCTCTTTTTTCCTTCAGCTCTGGAAAATGATTTTTTTTTCCTTTTTCTTTTTTTTCCATGTGCCTCCTGGCTCTCAGAGTCTCAGATTGCCTTAAGTTCACACTGCACTGGTATAAATGGGCATGGTTTATACACCTGCAGGAGCCAGGACTTTGGACAAACAGTGTGATCATGTTCAGGATTATGTTGAGGAGATCTCTCAAAATTTGTTCTACTGTCCTGAGCTGTCCATAAACCTTTCTGTGACTTTCATTATGTGTTTCTTTTGTGTGAACTTTGGATATCCCTGTTGCTCCTACTGTTGTCTTTACCACCTTGCCAGGGCACTGATGCACCTCTAATAAGCAACTTTTCTGTGTTCCAGGTTGATCTTTTATCTTCCTTCATGTCTGCTTTGACCATTCTGGGCTGTATCTAATTTCCCTCTTAGTACTAAAGTGAATATATTGTAAACTGAGCAGAACAACCTATTTTGAGAGGGCTGGATTCTTTCAGGATGAGAATATTTTTGTGCTGGTAGCTGTGCTCTCCCCAGAGGAGCCTTGGCTTAACTCTAAACTCAGTTGACACTGCTGGTCTTCATTTCTCATCATTTCCAGAATTACTGTACTGTAAAAGTAATTTCTGAAATATCATTACAGATTAAGACAAAGCCTTTTGTTTTATATGATATAGCTTAGAGGGCCTTGGTATGTCTGAGACACGTTTGTGTCAGGAGAAAAATGGTTTTTTTACTTACATTTTGGATTTAATAGTGACTAAAAGCATTTTCTCATTATGTAGCCACCAGCACACAGAGACTTTCCTACATATATTGTTGGTAATGAGAAAACTGCTTTTTAAAATATTTTTAATAATGAAATTGCAAGAAATGCAGCTAATGAGGCACAACTTGGCAAATCAGTAGTGAGTGCTGGTCCAGTCTGTGTGCTGCTCACTTGTGGAGAGTTGTGCCCATCCCATGCCTTTGATTTCCAGCAGCAGGGCAGGGATGGCTCCTGTGTGTGTTCTCATACCCTGAATCTTTGAAAATTTGCTACTCTGCAAATTTCAGGGCTTTTTTTTATTGCCTTTGTACATGAAAAACTGCTAGGATCATATGTTAGCACGAACTTCTTTATTTCTCTCAGGCCTATGGAATAAAGAAGTTGAAATTTGCACAGCTATCATTAAGGAATATTTCTTTTATCATGGAAAATTTCACAGTTGCTTACATAAGCTCCCCTGTCTGAACTTGGTGGAGATGTTTCCTTTTTTTAGGCAGGGAAAGATTGAATTTGACTGTATTTGTAGCTTTCCTTTATTCACCAGAAATGCCCTGCTAAAAGCAGTTTGTTTTTGCTGCATCTCAGCAGTGTAAATGACATGCTTCAGAGCAGTAGTGGGCACTCCAAAGTGGTCAGCCTGATGTTTATTGGGATTTTTATATGATCTTGAGTGGCATGTGATTAAAGGGATGATTTTGAAGTTTCACACTGTGGCTCTGTTAATGCACTTGTCATTCTTCAAGTGGTGCTAGTGCAGGAGTCATGGAGTGGCTCTTTATGCCCCCAATACAGCAAACCTCTAATGAGGAGCCCTTTTCCCTCTACCTAGTGCTAGCTGCAGTTCAACTTTTCAAGGAAAAATAGAGAACTTGATGACAACTTAATGTTCAGCCAGGAAAACTGGGGTCTCCAGCACTGTCTTGAGTTTCCTTTCTGCCTTTTAGCACTCTTGGATGTCAGATGGAAGACGTGCTAATCTAAACCTCCCCTCAGATTATTTACTTGGGTTTCTGAGTAGTACACACCTAAGTGGGCTAAAGTCATACTCCTGAAATTGTCTGCCAGCCTTGGCCTCAGTGGGAATGTTTTCTTCCAATCTCTAAATTGTCAATTTGTCCTGGAAGTGGAGCTTCTGTGCTAAACAACAGGGAGTAGTAGAGGGCAGGACAATTGTACAGAGCAGGAGACTTGAAGCACCTGGCAAATATTTGGCCATGCAGTTCTTCCCACAGGAATGTAATCAGCTCCCTTCTCCCACCATCTGGAAGAGGGAGCATTTTTGCCAGCAGAGGAACTTGCTCTGCAGTCCCCATCCTGCCTGCCTTCTGTTCTGTTCTCCACAAAGAGCTTTTTTTCCCTTCCTCACTTTGCAGGCTGATCCAGAATCCCACGTGAGAAACTAAATGGAGGTGGCAGTATTGTGGGATGGATAATTCTTGGTTTTGCCAAAAAAGAAAGGAAAGAAGTTACATTCTGCTCAAGCTTTTTCAAGGTTTGAGAGCATTTAATGTGCTGACCTGTGGAAAACAATGCTCAATGTTAGCTTTGAAATGAAGCTGTGCTTTTTACTATTCCAAACCACATTTGGGCAGCTTCCAAATGATTTGGTAGAGTTTCATGGATAGAGATGAAACAGAATGGGGTGCTATAGCTTGGGGTTTATTTTGTTTTGTTTTCCTATCATCCCTTAGCCAGAATTTCTCTGCAATGGAGATTCTGGTTCTGTTTGAAGCTGTGCTGGCTCATGTGTCAGAGGGATGGTTCATGTGTGTCACACAGGCATTAGTGAGCTGCATCAATGCACCTTGAATTCTGCTGAGCTGTGATCAGAAGTGATTCTGTCAGTGATCAGAAAAGTGCCTTGTCTCTCAGCTCAGACTTGATTACAGGTGTTATTCCCACACAAATACTTATGAGAGTTCCTTGTGGCATGTAATGGGTGTTTTATTAAGTTTGGGGTTTTTTGTTTTAAATGTAATTAAAGAGATGAAAGCAAATTATCATTTCTCATTGTTATTGATGGAGTATGGTGGACACACATAAAAGTTTTATCTTCTGCCCCTCGGGTTAGGTGGGTTCTTTATGTAACCAGCAGATTCTGGTGAAAGCACCTTACAAGGATGTGTAAATGCACAACCCCGGGTTGTGTTTGTTGCAGGGGCAGGGCTGCAGGATCTGTTCATGACTGTAAGACATCTCCTCTCTTCTGCTTACACGACTGGGAACAGGAAAAGGTCATGAGGATCATCAGGAAGATGTTAAACCTGCTCGTGTAGCCTGTAGCCTTTCTGAAATGGGTGTTCTCAATTACTTTTCACCACCCAGGCTGGCTGAGTGAGTGTCAGGGCTGAAGATGAGAATGGGAACCTCAGAGTTAATGTTACAGCAGCCCCTGAGAGTCAGGAGCAAACCCCCTGCTACTACCAGGGCCAGTTAAACAAGGTCTGAAGGATGTGATGCACTGTAGCAAACTAAGGGGGGAAAAGGAAGTTATTTAACAGCATTTAATTAAAATGTTTCCCATAATAACAGTGCATGCATCTTTAATGACTGTGAAAACTGTTTCAGTTGCTTGTTCTTCATTTTGAACACCAGTTCTTACAGATTTCTCATCTATAGAACCGAGTATATGTGATAATCAACAACTGCTCAGATGCATGAAGTTGGTGTTAAAATATTAATATTACCAAATCAAACAGTCTTTTCTTAAAAATAAAAAAAGGCATTTACTCCAGAACAAAGCTCAATGGAAGCAATGTGATTCCTCCTTTTATCCATAAATAATGGATTTTTAAAAAACAATTCAACTTTGTGAATTGTTAAGGATAAGAAAGGGTTATATTCAAAGATTCAAACTACAAATAAAGTATTATTTAAAGTAGTTACTCATATGTTTATTCTGAGGAGTTTTGTTTCTAGCTTTCACTCTTACATTGCTCTCAAAGTGCCAGTTAGTTCTTAGGGAAGACTAAGGGAAGACTTTCATTTTCAGAGTGTAGGGAAGAACTAAATCACTTCTGATTGAGCATCTACCAAAGAAGTGCTGGGCAAGTCAGACACTTCTTATTTGTATTATTTCCACTTCATAGGGAGGACAGATGTGGAGCTCTGAGAGGGGACTGGAAATCAGTAAAAGAATAAGACCAGCAGCTGCTCAAATTGTCAAGCCTGAAGTGGCTAAATCTTGCAAGTGTAGCACTTGCAATCCCAAAGTCAACACAATCTGCCAGAGAAGTTGCTGGTTTAAATGTCCATTTGTCTTGTACAAAGAGAAAATAAAAGGGGGCTGAAGGAAGTTTATTATTAATTCATTATTCTGGAGTTTGAGGAAGTCCAAGCACCATCCAAGTCACAATGTCCTGAAGTTCTTTCTTATGGGCTCTGACCGTGGGTTTTATAAATCAAGTCTTTCTGCCCATGTTATTTTGGTTTGCTGTGTTATTTTTACCCTCCCTTGCTGCAATGATGTTGGAGTGATGAAGCTGGGACACGTTTGAGCGCTCCGTGGGAAGCAGAGCTGAGACCAGTTTTACAATCTCTGTCCTGAAATCAAACACACCACGTTCCTCTGGACCTGCTTCCCTCCCACGAGCTGCTCAGCACCTCCCTGAAGCCATGCAGCACATCTCAAACCTGCTCCACCTCTCCTTACACAACAGGAGAGGAAAATGACTGCAGGATCAGTGTGAGCCCAGCCAGTGGCTGCAGCTGCAGCCCTGCAGCCGTGCCCACCCTGCTGCTGCAGGGCATTACACCCTGCTGGGCTGTGCCCATCTCATGGCAGCCTTGAGCCCTGGATTCCAGTGATCAGAAACAGAAAATGGCTCCTCAGCTTTTCTTCTTTTCTCTTTTAAAAACAATAGTTTCAAAATATTTTGCTAGAGAAGTGATGCTGGTTAAGCAATATCTGCCTGATGCAAAGCCTTTAAAATACTTACCTTTCTTTAAAGAAAGCATTATTTGAGGAACTGTCCTTGGGCAGTTAGGTTGGACTTGTAAGCTATATATCTCAATTATATTATAGAAGTTTTGGATGCAAAAATAACTTTCACTAGGTTATAATTTTAAGTAACTAATGGACCAGGGATATATAAGTTGGAGTTAAGTTTCCATCTTCTTCCTTAGTTTTGAAAACCTTTGACTGATGTATTCATCAAGTTTGTCTTCATTGCATTAAGTGTCAGAAAATTTTGTAAGTTTCTATGCACAAATCTGAAGCAGGGAAACAAGAGTGGGTGTGGAAGTGACAGAAATTGGCACAGTGGATTTCAGAGACTGCACGGGAGGTTTACAAATAGGAGAGGGGATGGCATTAATAATGTTTTGCATTACTGCATCCATTACCTGATTCACTGTGCCAGTGAAGAACGAGATCTAATAAATTCCATCTCTTTCTGTTGAAGCATATTAGCTATCCATTTGCTAGGGGTTTTAATTTGCAGAGAGATGAAATGCTGTTTGACCCAAGTGCCTGTTGAATACAAACCAATGACAAATATATATGCATAATTTAACTGCAGTTTTCAAAAATCTTTTTCAAAAAAACCCTTCAATTTGATGTCTCTTGTTTGATTCAGAGAATGTAAGAAATCTATATTCACATTCTAAAATCTACAACTAAGCAATTAAGATTGTCTTTTCCTCTTGGATTCAGGTTGAGACAGGAAATACAAAGAGTTCACTTTAAAATATGACTGTAGTGGCCACTGTATCTCTTTCTAAAAATAAAATGAAATTGGTAAACTGAGGAGGAGGCTTTCGAAGAAGAGTGAAGTTTGGTTATTTGCATTTCCTGTAATCTATTGTTATCGTGGAATCATTTCTATGATAAGGGGCAAATTTTTATGGAAAGATATTAATGCACTGAATTTCTGTAGGAATTTGTAGTTCCATGTGAAGAGTAAAAGGGTGTTGAAGAATGGCTCTGAATGAGCCTCTTTGGCACTTGTCCAGGAAATCCAGTATTTAGTGTATCTGTGTGCTGGAATGGAAGTATGACAAAAACCTGATCTGACCCCCTAGCCTGAGCCATCCAATACAATACATGCAAGGATGTTACACTTTTTATCTTTTTACTTGAGTAAAAGTTTTAATTATAAATCAGAGAAAAATATAAATATTGCTAAAATAACTTTCTGAGTTCCATTCAATCCCAGGAACGATCACCAAAGAATTTGATTAAAAGAGTCAGAGCTGTGCTAACGGCAGTTTTCTCCAGTGTGGTAAAGCCTTTATTAAAATTCCAATTAAAATTCACCAAGAGGAAGGCTGCTCTTTGTGCCACTTGTCCTGGGAGCCACAGGCATCTCTGTCCAGTAGAAAGGGGTTTTGCTCCTTAATTATATTCACATTTTATAGCATTAATGTATAAAAAGGTATGGAAGCAGGATTAAGGCTGGAGGGCTTCTGGGTAAATTGTTGGTTTCTGTAATGGTATTTGGACTATGTGTATACAAGGGCAGGTTAATGTATTTAATAGGAATTTTTGCCCTTTGGTATGGAAAAGGATTAAAATAAATAAGAGTAAAACTTTTGCTGTAGATAAGAGTAAACCTTATATTTTGGTGACCACTTTGCATATACTTGAATAGTTTGTAAAGGATATTCTCACTTTGAATGACCCTATAAACATTAATGAAGCCAGGCTGTATTTACTTGAGATTCAGGCAAAGTTAATATTTGAAGAAGTTGACTGTGAAGTACCATCATGGAGAAGCAGTGTGACTGTAATTTTAAGGGTGTAAATGCTGTACAAGGTTTGTAGCCAGGGGATCCTGCTCTCAAGGGGCTGTCCAAGGCTGGCTGGAGAGAAGTGTAGGAGAGGCTGCTCAGAGAAAAAACTCATCCTAAGTAGTAATATCAGTAATTTCTTTCCAATGTAGTGTCCTCAAAACCAAAGGGATGAGGAATAGGATAGCAACCCTGTAGAATTTGCTCATCAGAATGTTTGTATGATATTAATGACAAGGAATGTTAAACTCATAAGTCCTGGAATGTTCAGACTCGTAACTCCTGGTTTATGTTTAATGAAGATACAACATTTCACATGGAAACACAAATGGTTGTCTAGCACCACTCAGGAAGGTGTACTTTAGGACAGGAATGTCCTCTTCTCAATTGCAGATGGGCTCTTTACAGGAGAATTGATTAACAGGACAAGGGAGAGTGGGTTCAAACTGAAAGGGGGAGAGTTTGGATCAGATATTAGGAAAAATACCTTCCCCATGATGGTGGTGAGGCACTGGCACAAGTTTCCCAGAGATGAAGTGGGTGCCCCATCCCTGAAGTGCTCAAGGACAAGTTGGAGCTACCTGGTCTGGTAAAGGTGTCCCTGTCCATGGCAAGGATTGGGAACTATACAATCCTCAATGTCCCTTCCAACCCAGGCCGTTCTGTGATTATATGATTTGTTTCCCCACAAATCTACTTGTGTGTAGCAGATCCGAGTGCCCCCATGCTTGCTGGTTCCAAGACTGGATGAGAATGTTAATGAAACCTAATTTTCCAAAAGGCAGATTACTTTGGCAGCTACCAAACCTCTCAAAGCCCAATGTAGCTTAGACATCACTGAGACACACCATTAGGAGAATGAACCCAGGAAGCTGCTGCAGGTGGTGGCACTTAAAATTTTGAGCAGGTCATGGAGATCTGGACCCTTTGATTCTGCTGCTTCTTGGTGATTGCTGTAGCAGGTTCTGTGTTGTTGGAACCCTGGTGGCTAAAATTTTCAGGCTTTCTGTGTTAAAAAGTGCTAACCCTCAAGCAAGCACCACATTTAACTCTAGACCTTAGGACAAACTCCTGAGACTGAGTTATAGCATGAGAATTGTGGGTGTGTAGTTTAAGTAGTATTGTGTGATCTCACAGGGTAAAAAACTTAAATTTAAGATTTCAGTATATAGTAATACATGAGAGACAAAATAGAGGGCTTTAGGTGTTGTCTAAATCCTTCTTCTTCACCTTCTTCCTTCTTCATAGGTTTAGGTGGTTTTCTGTAACTGGGTGAAAAAGGTCTGTATAAAGTCATTATAAAGTCAAAAATATAAATAAGTAAATATAAATAATATACTATAAAGAAGTATAAATTATATTTATAAATATAAATAAGTATCACCTTAGTATTAAGTAATTATGGCTGAAATAACCTTAAAAAGTTAGAAGCACTCCATTTTACTTCATTTTTCTAGCTTGCTAGTTAGAGCTCACAGCTCATAAGTCTGTACATAGATAAGAGATAATAAACAACCAAGTCTGAACTCGATCCCTCATTTCCTGTATCTCTATCCTGACCTTAACAGAGAGAAAAGAAACCAAAGCCTGTGTCACACTGTGTGACCAAAGGTTCTGAGCTGTCCTTGCTGGCCAGGATCCATCAGCTCCTGGAGGACACAGCCACTCCAGTTCCAGAGGAGCCCACACTGAGGGAGAGGTGACACAGGGACACCCCGGTGTCACTGCTGCTCTTTGCTGTGGCTGGTTGCACAAATCCTGAGATGGCTCTGATGGAGTTCACAGCACATTATACACAGCTTGCTGTAGGTGGCCACGGCAGGATTTGCTGAGTTCAGAGGTTTGTGGAGTGTGGCACTGACACAGCTTAAGGCTCCATCAGTTCTAGTTCTGCCATTAAGCATTGCCCCAGTCTGCAAAATGAATATGGATGACATCTGAGAAGGTTATGCTAATTAGTCTGGTTGAAGTCATTCTGTGGCTCAGATTGCGTAAATTAATATTTTTAACTCTCATGTTAATG
Source organism: Acrocephalus scirpaceus scirpaceus (assembly GCA_910950805.1). Lineage (NCBI taxonomy): Eukaryota > Metazoa > Chordata > Aves > Passeriformes > Sylviidae > Acrocephalus > Acrocephalus scirpaceus. The sequence continues at coordinate 5,407,462 of OU383781.1, forward strand.
GGAGGAACAATTGAAAGCAGCTCTGAAATCAGAACATTGTAAAAAGCTATTGCTAGCCTGTTAACGTGGCTCCAGATGATGATGATGCTAATAAAGAGGGGATAACATGTTTTCCTAAATATCTTTCTCAAAAAATATGCAGATTAAATCTAATACATATATTTCAGGATTTCATTTCTATGTATTTATTCTACTACTGCACAAGTAAATGAGTCAAATTTTGTACCATATTCATAAATTACAATGTTATGAACTTTAATTTTTTTAGAAAATCTGTTGAGTCTTTTTAGTGTTGAAATTAGATCTTATAGAGTCATAGGTGCAGACCAAATTAATTTCAAGTTTTTTCTTTTTCAGTGTAGGTGATCTGCTCAGCTGAGCTAGTCTCTATCTGCATGTTTGAAACCACCATGAGTGTGTTTGCTTCTGAGATATTTATATACCCTGCTTTTTCTGCAGTGTCATGTGGAAGACCCAGGTTAACTTGTTTGCTCCACAGAGATGCTGTTATGCCTTTTGTATAATGCTATGCTTGTGTAGATTTGTTAGAAGATTTTGGAGTTCCTAGTCATCTCGTCTATAGTTTCTGGGTTAAAAAAAAAAGCCATAAGGCCTCCCCCACCCCACTTAGGAAGCTCCTTAAACACTGAAACTTCCAAGAATGTTGTCAAAGAAAGAAAAATTCTTCTCCTTTTACATAAACTTTAAAATTTTGGAGGGCACAGCATTGCTTAAAAGAATTTAAATGTAGAAATGGACCAAAGAGAACTAGGTTAAATTGAAATTTCCAATTGTTTTGTGTAATGCCCCATGATTTCACTCATCAAAACACCAAGACCTAAATATGCATCGAGACCCCACTATCATAAAGAACCTCAGGTCTAAGACAGCAGGTGTGCCAGGACATATTTGAATATCAGTGGAGATGTGACTGTAGCACATTTAGATGCTTCTGCATTATTTATGAGTGATGGGACTAATGATGGAACAGCTGAAGTTTCATGTAAAGTTGTGGGAAAAGAATTTTACAGTTTATGAATTATTTGGCCAATTTGTTCTACACCATCATCACTGAATTGCCACCTAAGGGAGCTCCATTAAGGGTTCAGGTATGTGTGCCTTAACCCACACGTCCTTGTGAATTCTCAGAAAGAGGTTTTGAGAAGAATTCGAAATCTTGGTTAGAAAAAATTTCATTTGTACATGACATTAGCCAATTATAACCATAAAAGTGCCTGAGGAGCTGGGCAAAGACACCTCCAAAGAGCCACTGAGTGAGGGATCAGCCTGGCAGGAGGGGAACCAGGGCCAGAACAGATTAGAACTAACAATGGACTTTGTGAAGTCATGATTGTATTTTAAAAGTTTATTGTTGTTTAATCACTTTGTGGTTTAATTTACAATAGCAGCTGTTGTAAAAACAACAATTAAAGCCCAGCACTTCTGCCTGGGGGTGGCAGGTACATCTCTGTTCCTCTGAGGATGCCTGTGCCCTGCTGCTCCCCAGCCCACTTGCCCTTCCACACGTATCCTGTAGATAAAGATTTGCACCCAACTGGTGCATTAACCTTAAATCTTAAACCTTAAATCTTAACCAAGTTAATTCTCACACATTTTTCTCATTTCATGAATGGAGACACAACTCTTGCCAAACTTATGTGATTACCAACTGTAAAATAATAAATATTAGAAATCAAGCCTCCTAATACTATTTTTTTAGAAACCAAAACGCATCTCAAATGATTAGAAATATAATTTCTGTGCTAAACAGTGAATGTTAGTGGGGATCAGGCAGAACTCTGGCAGAAGTTCTCAACCTATGGTACACTGTCCCAAAACAAGCTGTGCTGTAGCTTTAAACCTTTGAACACTTGGCATGAATTATATGATGGGAATGATTTAAGGAATTTTTATGGATTGAATCTCTCAGAGGCATGAACACAACGCCATGCAAGAAGGCTCTCGCTGTCCAAAACAAAGTGATAGCCCCAAGTGAACTTTGATTTTTGTCTTTTTATCACACGCTTTTGACACATTTTCCCCTGGCTTGAACTCTTGTTTTGAGGGCAGTGACTGTATGTCTTTTCTGTGTGAATGTTTGTGTGGAAAAATGTCTGTTGGGTAACAGACAACTTGCACAGTCTGACACACGAGTGTTTATCTCTCTACAAGGCAATCCGGCAGGATTTTTTTTGACAAAAAACCCCAAAATTTCCCTGGATTTGTTTTGGTAAATGGCTTGCTTGCATTGAGTTTCTAATTAAGCTTGGTTTTATATTGAGAGATTATTTCCAGTAATGCATCTCAGATAAACAGGTGACAGCAAACCATAGACAAATCCATCATGAGTTCCGGCATTATCAATCACTCTTTAGCTAATGCCAAAATCTCCAAAGACAAGCATTTAACTCTGTTCAATGTGTCACTGCGTGTCAATTGTTGATAGAGAGTTTTTTTAATGATCTCTGATGTGTCATGCTCCACTTAGAATTCTCTAGTGTTTCCACTGATAAATGCTGAGGCATAAGTGTCATTTGCATGAATAGAAGCTGTAATTATAAATGTACTTATGGTCTGTGCTGAAGTCAGGAATGCAAAGAAGGGTGTTTGCTAATGTAGAAATATAAATAATGGTTACTAACGTTCACTTATTAGCATGGAAATTATACTTCTAATCATTTGAGATGCATTTTGGTTTTTAAAATGTAGTATTAGGAGGCTTGATTTCTAATATATATTATTTTGCAGTTGGTAATCACATAAACAAGTTTGGCAAGAGTTGTGTCTCCATTTATGAAATAAGAAAAAAGTGGGAAAATTAGTTTGGCTAATTTAAGATTTAAGGTTAATGAAGACCATTTGAGAGGCGCCTGCACCTCCTTAGAGCTGTAGCCTCAATTTTTTTTTTTTTTTTTTTTTTTGTTTGTTTTTTTTTTTTTTTTTTTTATTTATCATCTTTGGATGGAGTCATAATTTAGGAAAGATTCTGTTGCTCTCATGAGGCAGTGTTTGACCTAACCAAAAGTTGCTGTTTGCTGGCAGGAAGGCACTGAATTTCTGTTCAGTTTATATTCACTTGGAAATGGAAACACTTAAATGCTTCACAGCTACCAAAACTTGGATGGCTGCAGGAGAGGCTGGGATACTCTGAGCTGTCTCCTTTGCCACCTGCCCAAAGCAGCAGCTGTGCTGTGATGCTGCCCCAAAGGAAGGTGTGGGGCTTCGTCAGCCACTCCTTTTGCTGGCATTATTTGAGGAATTTACCAGACTGGAGCAGCCCTTTAGCTACTCCAGAGGCTCAGAAATACCCTCAGACCACATGGATAGCAAAAGTGCAGCTCTTTGGTAGTTACTGGAGGAGTGGAGTGCTGATGGTTCTGGTCATGATCCAGAAAGATAGCAAGAACTGAGATATTTACCAAAATTTTGCAATCCAAGTTCTGTCTTCCCTCACAATCCACTCATTAATGTCTTTTCACTGAAGACAGATCTTTCCATATAATTTCTAATTAATACTATCAAGATAAGATGATTTTTCCAATGAAAAATATTTTCCTTGAGTTAAATTTGATGAAATGAACGAGTGGTGACACTATTTGTCTGTTGATTGTTATTTTTAGCATTGATTCATGTTATCTTGCTCTATATCAACTGTGCTTTGGCAGTATGTGAGTTTGTCATCTCTGGATCACAGCAGATGCATTTAGGGGACTCCTTTTTAAAATGTTTGATTCCTTAGAGCAGTAGATTAACAGTAATGGAATAATTAAAGTGTTACACAAAGGTTCTCTTTTATGGCCAGTTGTTTAGACTCTGTTGACTAAAGGTCTGTGGGTAAGTTACTATAACAAAAGACAAAAACTAAAAGGGCTTTGTTATTTTTTCAGATTGCTTACAGTAAAAAAAGATAATTTAAATTTTTTTTACATATTTTAGCAAAAACTATTCATAGGCATTCTTTAATGTAATTTAAAATTGTTTTTTAATGACAGTCAATGTTGTTTTAATTGCTTCAAATGCTGAGTACAGAATTTTTTCTCTTTTGCTGGGATTATCTTACCCAACCAAAGTTACAGGAGTTATCTAGCACATACTTATTAACTATAAATTTATCTTTGGTGCCTAGATTCTATATTAAATATGCTATTCATAAACAGAAGAGATTGAGGGTCATTTTAGTTAGGAATAAGGAGCTGAATTCCCAAAATAAAAGTCCTGGCAGAATCCTATTTCCAGCTCCCTGCAATCTTTGCCTGAGAAGTTGTTGCTAAGGAACACCATGAAGTGTGCAGCTGCTCCAGAGCAGCTCCTCCTTCACCCTTCCTGACATCTTCAAAATATAAAAGAAGATTCTGGGTTTTACCAATATTTTTAATGGGTGTCTTTGTCATTACCGGGTTTTTTAAAGGAATGGACGCAGAAATGCTGGATGATGTACAGATGAATAAATTACAGCCCTTTTGGAAACTCAGGGGTTGTATTGCCTCTTTTGTTTAAAAATCAGGTTTTGTGACTCAGATTGCTGGAACAATTCCTCTGAACCAAAAAAAAAAAATTACATTTCCACCTTCCAAAATCCATTCTTATTGGTTTGATGCACGAGCTGGAAGAACAATTGATTGGCACCAGGATCGGTAGGCAAAGATTGAGCTAATAGAATCAGATTAATGGGAACATATGGTAATTACAACTGTGAAAAAACAACTTAGAATTTATAATGTTGCCTTGGGGCACATAATCAGATGTGTTATCAATGAATAATTAGAGTTGATAAAAATCATCTGGTATGTATAGGATGGCTGTGCACAGTTACAGATGTGTGTTAAATGAAAGACTTATTGGAAGTTTCCTGCCTAAAATATGCGTGACATGTAAACACATTGTTTGTGATAACAAAAAAATCAAATCAATTCCTGCGGAATGCTTCATGGCAGAAGATCAAAGTTTATGTATGCTTGTCATTAATATTCCATAAAAGATTAATTTCATGCCCTTTATTGCATTATATTAATCGCTTTCCCTAATACGTGTGTTAATGGAAGTAAAAAAAATAACTTTATGGGTATGAAAACCTCTGCATTTTGGAACAGATTAAAAAAAGTAATTATGTGACAAAATAGAAATAAGAAATATCTACCACCTAAAATTAAAAATGCAGTTCCTGAGGAGAAGTGGTTCTTAAGAGTCAATGTTTTGGGAAGTTCAGATCTTTTTGCCTCCAATATCCCCATTCCTCCAGTATAAAGCAGAGGCTCACAACCTATTCAGAAGTCTATTGGAAGATATATGGAATTGTGTGTGTATATATATATATATATATATATTTTCATATACAGCCAGCTTTGCCCTGAAATGGTGAGAGGGAAAAGGGAGGTAATGACTACAGAGTTCCCAATTTAACAGCAGATAAATTGCCATGAGTTCTTCTCCAAATTTATTTAGGAAAAAAAAAGGCAGTTTATTTGTTTTTTGACATTTCTAGGATTAGAAAACAAAAAAGAACTTGTCTTAGGTATCTCTGTGCAAAAACATGGTCTTGAGTGTTTGTGCAAGGGCTGTCCATAAGTGAGGGTAGGATTGGGATCTTGTTGGAGTTTGCCATGTACATAGACTCAGGTGTTGAGCAAGGTACTGCAGCTAAACTCCTGAGATATTTTTACAGAAGTGAGCAATAAAGGCTTTAATGTCATTACTGTAATGCAGCTGGGACTGGAACTGGACTCCTGCAGCTTTCAGAAAGAGATGCAAATGATCCTAAGCCTACCTTCAGCATCATTTAGATTCCATAATCTTAAGGAATATGCGTCTTTAGCTTCCAAATATATCTCAGCCTTTAATTATATGCAAAATTCTGGGAATGTGAGAGCCAGAATTCAGTCCTGCTGTATCTCAGGGTTTTGTAAGTTCTTCTTAAGACTCTTTGTCAGCACCATGTCCTAATGCTTGAATCTTCCTGTGCCAGGCTCTGGATGTTCTCTGGCATGGCAGTGTCACTGTCTCATCACAGCATTGTCCTGTAGCAGCTACTGAGGTTTTATTGGTCCTGAAGTGATCAAGTAGAAAGATGCAGAATTCAAGGATCTCCAAAAAGAATTGGTGGTATTGGAATGGTTCTTGTTAGAAATCTCCTAAATGTTCAAGTGCTAATGAACAGTCATGGGGGGAAAAAGAAAGAAAGAAAAAGAAGAGTAAACTTAGAATTTAAAAATCCCACTGAACTCATGCTCTTCTTGTAATTCAACACAAGAGCAGTCTTGTTTTCATGTAAGGGTATGCACAAATTCTGGGAGTGGATCTCATTTGGCAGAGGCAATTGTGTTCTAGTAGAAGAATCAACAAAATTAAAATAATAATTGACTTTACTAAACACCTGTGCTATTTAGGGCTGTCCACTCTATCCACTGTTTAATGCCTTGCATTAAATGCATAGTTCCTTTTATTTTTAAATTTAAGATCTCAACAAGGTGAAAAAAACACAAGTCCTTCATTTTTCATGCTCCCATCATATCTTCCTGCTGTAAATTTCATTCTGTTCTCAGAGTCTGCATTGAAACGTGTCTGGAAAAAAATATTCCTTGAGACAGTTGAAAACCCCCTTTGTTTCTACCTGTTGTGATATCCACATCAAACAAAAGAAAAAGAGAAAGAAAAGAAAAAAAGGAAAATTTTTGCTTCTATAGGAATTTGAATTCTAACTTTAATGACAATTTTTGTGACTTTCAAAATCCTGTGATACTGGTGGTGGTAATGCGGTTGTTTACTCCATTGGCTACTTGATTAAGCCTCATTTTAATCATAGTTACAGCGATATTCACCTCTTCTAAATAATGTCATTATGATTTAAACCAGGAATTAGTAAACAACTCACAGCTGTTGTGCAAAATGTTTGTATAGTAATGCATATTCATGAATATTTCATACAATAATGCTTATTAATCTGATTTTTGCAGAGAAACAACTAAATGATACTTTATAACTTGATGTTTGGCAAATAATGCAGTTTGTTTTTCATGGCTAGTCTGAGATGTATGAATCTCCCTACATTTACTTTATCACTGAACATCACAAAAAGAAGCTTTGCAGAATCTTTAAATATCATCAAGGCAAATGTATTTTTCTTCTGTGCTAGGTATGGAGGGGCTAAAGAACCTCCACAGGGTCACAAACTGCAGAACAGGTCCCCAAGGGGTTCATTTCGCTTCTCAAACATAGCAGAAGCTCCTAGACCCTTCCCATGGAATCTGTTCTTGGTTTCAAACAGTGGAGATACCAGTAGTTGGAAGCAATCTATTCTTAGAGTCATACCATGAAACAGATTTTCTTCCCTAATGTATATATTTAAAGATATGACCTGAGCCGTCCTCTTTTGAGGTGGTTACACCAGATTATTTTCAGGACATGCAAATCTAAATCATTCTTTTGCACCAAAATTTCATCTCTGTTATTTAAACTGTGTTATTTGCCTCATGTATATGTTAGATATGGCATTTTTTTCCCCCCATTACATCTTTTCCACCATGTCATGCACGTTTAGGTGTTGCTGCTCTGGCTCCTCTTGGTCTGATCCCATTTTAACAACAAATATCTTTTTGGAGTCTCTTTGTTTAGAGGATGTTTTCCAAACCTGTGGTTTCCAAACTTTTGTGGAGTGCTCGGGTTGGGTTGTGTGGGCTGTGCTGCAGCAATGGAATTCATGAGATGGAAACCTTAGCTTGTTTTCCCTAAAGGCTTAGCCGTATAACCTGTTGGAATTCTGGAAACTTAGGTTTTAATATTTTAGTATATAGTAATATATGGGGCAGGATGGAGGATTTAAGATGTTGTCTAAGTCCTTCTTCTTCACCACCTTCTTCCTTCTTCATGGGTTTGGGTGGTTTTCTGTAATTGGGTGAAAAAGATCCACATTGCGGGCCTTGGGTGGTCATTATTGGGTCAAAAATATAAACAATATAGGTGTCCCCTCATTATTGGGTGATTAGTGCTTAAATAACCGTGGAAAGACTTAGAAGCATCCATTTTACCTTCATTTTCTAACTTGCTAGTTAGAGCTGACACGAGTCTGTAATATAGGTAAGAAATAATAAACACCAAGACTGAACACAAAACTGTGGCTCCCAGGTATTAATCCCGGCTCTAACACAAAGAAGAAAAGAAGATAAATACATCACAATAACCCATTATGATGTCTGTTTTGTCTGATACATGGGAGGTATATTTTGTTGTAGTTCTGACATTTGGGGACTTTTTTGCAACAATGGAGGCCCAACCAAACCTTCGGTATCTTGTGTGTGCAGGTGGTGATTTTTGCTGGAAGTGTACAAATTTATGGCTTGTCCTGGAATTGTGTTCTGTTGTTTCCTTCTCTGAGACTTAAACTGCATTTCTTCATCTTGGTTCTGAAAGTGTAAAATTTGATCGTGCAAAAATAATTTCTGGAGTCAGAATATGAAATTAAAACTTCCCTTCTCACCTGCAAGATGTGATTAACTTTTGAATTGAAATAGCCTTGCTCAATGTCCTCTTTCAAGTGCTCCTAGGTAGTTTTACAATTTTGATTACTTGAAAATCAATAAAGTGAAGCAGCCTAAAGTCAATGGTTCACGTGTTCTGCTCTTGAAAAAGAAAAAAGTTTAGGTTTACTGAGCATTTAGTGTTTAGTAACTTTACTTTTCTTCCACAAGTACCCAGAGGATGTGGATCCAATCAGGTTCTCACAGTGTGTTTTCTCTCAAGTGGAAGCTGAGAAATATTTGAAAGCCTTGACTTAAATGAATTGTTGATCTGGCATAAAGTTATAGAGCTGAGACAATGAGTTTTATTTTATTTTATTTTTCCAGGGGTGCTTGATGTGAACACCAGCACCTTTCAGATTTTTTTCAGTGCTCTATCAGCCTTGAGTGGGAACAGGACCATTATATAAACAAATTTAATTTAGGTATAATGAGATTTTTGGGGGTGGTCAATAAGCAGCAACTGTTATGCAGATCATGAGGGTTTCTTTGATGCTAGTTTTGGTACAAATTTCATTTAGGACAACTCCAATGAACTTTAAAAGGAAGAAAGCTTTCCCTTAAGATGTTTATTCTTAATGCTCACTTAACTAGCAGAACTAGGGATCTTGTCCTGGAAGGAATCAGATTTTTTTTAATCTCAATAATTTGATAGAGGAATTTTGCATTTCATGCTGAGGATTTTAGGTCAGCCTTCATTGAAGTCTATAAAATCCTGTAAATTTTCAATGGGTACAGAAGAAAAGAAACTTCAGCTTGAATAGTTAGGTTTATATAAAAGCCCCTAAAAGAGGGAAGCAAGCAGAAAGGAGGAGTAATATGCCTAAACTGGAGCATCTTTTAGGCTTTTGAAGAAGTTTTTGGGCACCACGAGCTCTCAAGTTAGGTCACCATATGGATTGTACATCCCATACCTCTGAACAGCATAAGGCAAATCCCTACCCAACTAGCTATGTTTATTGATTTGGGTTTGCAGGCTGGCACAAATTCAAATCTGAATAAGAAAGTCGTTTCATGACTTACTTTGTGCTCCTGATGCACTTCAGGGTGTGTTGTGTGGATACAGAACAGCTCCTGATGACACTCTTGTAGAATTTTTCAGTTGCTTTTTAGTGCAATAACTTTGTGATCTAGAGCAGCCTGTCTGGAAGTTCCCCAGTTTGTCTGTGGTTTGTGTGACTTCAGTGGTGGTCTCCTGCCCCTTATTCCAACTGTAAAAACAGGATTTTATCCATACCATGTAGAGAGAGAAACTGCATTTGGTGACATCTCTCCAGTTTTTGGTGGTGTCTCTGTGTTGTGGAACAAATGAATTGTTCTCACCTAGTTATTAACCAGCCCATTTAAGCATTAGCTGATGGATTTTGGTGCAGAATTAGTTTTGCTCAGCTTTGTTAACCTCTCTTGTAACTCTGTGTGCAGCCATACACACACAGGCTTCCATCAGCTCTAGGAAGGGTGCATGCCCATGTCAAGTGTCTAAAAAGGTTTTTCTTTTCCCTTTGCTGATGGAAGTGTTATGAATTTGGGACTGGATCAAAAAGTTACTCGTCAAGATCCTTCATGTTATAGTTTTTCAATAAATTATAGGACTGCTCTCCTCTTTTACCTTCATTTTCCTATTTAAAAGATTGGAAACTCTGAATGAAATTAGGTGGACTTTTTGCCCCCTGAATTTTATTTGAAATAGCTAACAAACTTCCAGTCATAGCATTCCACTTGTAGTACTGCAAGGAGGTGTTTTAAAAGAGAAAAATTGTGCTTAGTTCTGCTGTTTGATATTTATGAAGAGTCACCAACAAGACTGGTGAACATAGAATGGAATTAGAGGGCCTAGGATTGCTTACAAATGAAGAATATGAAGGATTAAACTATTTTTTTCTTTCTTTCAACTATCAATGTTGGCAAGGTCCCCTTGAAATTCATTCATATTTCTATCCTTGAAAAACTTGTGCACAGTACAATGAACCCATTTAGTAATTGAATAGCCAAGCTATGCACATTATTTCTTATACTCTTACTTCATAAACTATTCTCTCCATTTTCATAATTACTTCTTTTCCAGTTCTTTTGCCCAGCAGTTTTCTAGTCTCTTCCTTGTATATACATAGCTGGAAATGAGTGCATTCTTTGTGTTGCAATTATGCTGCTGCTCTGTAAAGAGGGAATAGCACTTTCAATGTGTCATGTGCTGCTGCATCTTTCCAACAATCATTTGGAAAGCAAAAATGCTCATCTGTACTCACAGAATATCATTGTGGACAGTTTGGACTTGCAGTATGTATCTTCCTCCCCAGTGAGAAAAGTGTCTTGACTTATTTTTCTATGGTTTTTTTTAAAAAGTGAGGCAATTACAATGAATAATTGTAAAGCTCGATAGAACAAGAGACTGTCCAGGCTCAATGGATTATAAGTCCCTTTCTTTTTTCCTGGGTTTTTGTTTTTTAACATGTAAATAAGTAAGAGACATCTTGCAGCTGCTTTGGATAGCTTTTGGTGTCACCAAGGAAATCTCAACATTTTTATGATGTGTGACCATATATATATGTGAAAAGGTGACATTTCTGCTATTCTACCTGGAAAGCTGGAGTTGTATGACAGCTACACCTTAAAAATCCACTGAGTATTTCACATAAAAAATGTTTATGGGTAGTTAGCCATTGTGAAACTTAGTCAAATATTAAAACAAAAAAAAAAACACCCAAACTATGCCTATTGCCATATAGAACTTCAGGTAGTTATACCCCACATATATTTACACTGTTTACAATATCACTGCAACAAAGTCCAAAGTATCAGGGTTATCAGCACTGCCCCTTAGAGAGACCAGTCTATCACATACAAGCCTATTATTATTTAAGTATGTTCTTTGGCTTGTGCAGTATTTTTCTGAAGTCTGTTGTAGTATCTTTTGGTCAGTAGATGGTGCAGCAGGTTACAAACATGTTGATTTTCCTATATGACATAATTTTGACCAATACTTGAGTCAATAATAGAAAGTTATTGTTAGGACAGGTTGAATTTGTATTAGTAAATTTAGATGAAACTCATTAGGCTATAAGAGTGATGAGTTATTTTTCAAATTCATAAATAATACCTAAGAGTAGCATTGGACATAAATTAACGAATACATGGTAACATAAGAAAATAAAGTGAGAAAGTGGATAAAGTGAATGAGAATGTCCAATAAGGTGGATAGATATAACTTTACTGATACACAGAAAATGGATTTGTTAAAGTTTCTCTGGGGAGCCATTCTAGAAGAAACTGGGATTAGAAACCATTGCTACTGGCATGAGTTGTATCAAGCTCTGCAGGGAGTTATACCAAAATTCCTCCAGTTTATTCCCTCCTGTATGCACAGCCCTGTCAGTCACATCCACTGGTGAGCCTTGGAAGAAAAGGAAGTTGATTAATCTGTTACCTAACACCAACCCAAGCCGTCCTGTGATTCCGTGTTGAAGAGCACTGTAGTGAGATGCTGCTGCTTGATTGAAACTCAAATTACATGAAAAGGCCCTTATGGTGTACTCAAGCATGAACTCAAGAACTTGCAAGCCAGTTCAGTATTTAAGAATCAAACACATCGTTTAGAATCTACTGAAGTTCAGCGTCTCTGCCTCGTTAATTAAAGCTTTGTTCTCCAGCAGCCACATCTGTACCGAGCCAGCTTTTCATCTCCTCGAGTGCAGGGGAGCAGAGCTGCCTGTAAGATGTGTGGTGTACTTAGTGGAGTTGGAATTGTCTTTATTTGAGCTGTCACAGGCTGTGATGTGACACCAGGACAGCTTTCTGCTGCAGACACCACCATGGGATGTGGAGGCATTTGTTTCCTCTCTGCAGATGAGGAGATGGAACACGACTTGGCAGGGGGCTAGGTTTTTTTTTTTTTTTGGTAATGGTTTTGGCTCAGAGGAAGCCTTTTTTTTGCTAGACAAATTTGCATGGTAGACCTCTAGGCCAAGAAAAATAATTGTTCCTGTGTAACATCTGAAATACTTGTTGATAAAATTGAGCCAAGAATTCATTGCGCCACGTGCTGCACATTCCACGTGGTCAAGGTAAAGCACAAAGCTCTGAAAATCCCCTGAAAATATCATGTGGTCCAGACTTGCCTCCTTTAAATAGTGTAGGAATAAGGTGTGTATCAGTAAACCTACCTGCTGTATGCTGCACATGTTTCTGAACTGATGTTTCCTGTAATACAATACAGCAACAAATCCTCCTCTGACAGATTTCTGAATTGCTTATTAGTTAAATGGCTTATGGTTAGTGAAACACACAATTAAAAAATTGAATCTGCGTGAGCTAAGGCTCTGCTTCATCCATTTTTCTAGTTTTCTGAATGAAAATTTATGAATCTATTGATGATTTATTGTCTTTTCCCTTCACGCAATCAATTTTGTGCCAAAACACCATTGCAGAAATCACCGGTTTGTCTTGAAATGAACCTCAATTTTCTAATTGATTCCTGTGAAACTGCATCAGTTTTAAACTACTAAAATGTAGGGATCTCTTACTGCCTCCCCCCTTTTAAGAAAAAGAAAATTACAGGTGACTTTACATCTCTTTTTGTGACGTGGTGGACTGATCAAAATTTAAAGCTTCAGGGTCAAGTGTCCTTTCCTGACTCAGTTACTGCTCAGTTTGATGGCAGTAGAGGAATGCAGATGCTTGAGCTGCAAAATTGCTGGGGTTTCATTATATAACTACAGCATATTAACAGGAAGCCATTAAATACAATTTATGTGTGAATAGCCCAATTGGTAGGTACGTTGGCTCCATTGTGTGAGGGATTAAATAAATGTAATACTTTCCCATTATTATTCACTGAATAGCTTTTATTTTTTTATTAAGTTTTGGTTAAAATGCGCCTGGTTATGTTGTCAAAGTGGCACGTCTGCTTCCTTAAAAAATGAGTCTATACTGAAAAAAGCTGTAAAGTTTATAGTGCTATTAGTATAATTGTAGCTAATTTTTTTTTCCTTTTGCCCCTACCCTGTATATTTACATTCTGCTGAGCAGTTTGCATGTTTGCAATTTTGATCTAATAAATTGTGGGGCTGTTGAGGAATATGAGCCTTTGGTAAGTACTTTCACAAATCTCTAAGTGTGCACTTAGAAGTCATGGAAAAATCTCAGTTTCCAAGCAGAAAGAAGCAAGAATAAGAATTGTTTCATCAGTTTAAAATTTTCTCAGCAAAATGCCAGAGGGTCATCACTGGTCTCACATTCCATGTCATAGCCATTTTTCGGAGCTAGATTCTAAATTACTTTTTTTTCAATTTATGCCCATTTTGTCTGCCTTTGTCCCATTTCCTACTCTATAATTTACACCAACATTTGTCACCTCTGTTTCTGATCCAAGGCCTTTGCTAAATATACTTACACTGAGTAAACGAAGCAATCTCTGAATTGCGCTTTTGGTGGGTTGGCAGGGGCATTCTCTGCAGCATTAACTGAATGACTTTCTTTGGCAAGGTGTTTGTAGTAGTTATTAATCTTGTTTTGTTGTCACTGTCATCTCAGGATCCTGACATAAATTACGATATTTTCATTCCCTTGAAGGAAAGCATGGGAATATATTGTAGCAAATGTAATCTTTGGAATGGTCTTTCCTGCTCTAAAACATGTTCAGATTTCTAGCAGAAGGTTGGCCCAACCAAAGAAAACATTGGTTTTTAAAACCAGCAGTGCTGTGTTCTGGGTAACCTCCACTAACCAGTGGAAGCACAGAGCTGGCACAGGTCATCACTACACAATTTTGCACAAGCATCCTCCCCTTGCTGCTCATGCTCCTTCTCCTGGTTTTTCTGGGTTTTGTGGGAAATTTCAGGCTCAGAAACCTCTGCTCTGGGCTTGCTCCTGGCCTCACAGTGATAGCATAGGGTTAAATTTTAGTTGCATAGGGACAGAATGTTCTAAAATCTAAAACCATGGGGATTGTATACAATAGATTTAGTGGGGAGTGGAGAGAAAGGCTGGGCCTGGCTAGGGCTGGGAAGGCCCTGGGGAGGAAGGGTCTGCTTTGTCTTTGGTTAATCATGACCTGGGTATTCATCATATGATAAATGAATGATTGTTAAATATAATTATTGTGTAATCATAAAGAGAATCATGAGAAGCGATGTAATCGCACCAAGAATCATGAGAGGACGTTTTTTGGGGTCTGGGAAATTCATGCTTGGGTGGAATCAATAGAACAATATGGGGTTAATAATTAATACATTTATGTAACCAAAAAGGGTATAAAACATGCTCAAATCAAGTGTAATGTTGGAGTCTGATTTGAGTCTGTACCCCAGGCTCTCAGAGCTCTCTTCAATAAAAAGCACCCATAAAATCATATTTTGTGTGATTATGTGATTTCAACATTAACAACACCAGACCCTGGTGCAGGTCCAGGTCCAGCAGACGTGAAGGTTGTTACAATCCTTCTGCCTGGCAGATGTCCCCCCCTTCTCAACATCTAATAACAATTCCTCATTAGCATTTTAGTGCAGCTCAAGCTGGAAATGTGAAGTAGCATTCTCACAGAGAGCAGTACTAAAAAAAAATATTGTGTTCGTTCTCCTTCAGCTCTGGAAATAACAGTGTAGACACATAATCCAACATTGCTTAAAATAAGTGTAAAAATCTTGAGAGGCTTCATATCTATAATCAAATCTGCAGGCTGTTTCTTCATAATTATCTGGTATTTTACTAGTTTCTGATGCTGTATGTGCCACATCTGAATATATATGTTCTATCTTGCATAGATAATAGAATTTGATATGAATAGATTTCTTTTTACATTTACAGTCTTGTTAGAAAATTCCACTAGTAGTTGATACATATATTACTTTACATTTTAAAGAATATTTCAATGAATAAGCCTTTTTGAAGGATCAGAAAATTGGCACATGTGCTTTTCCTCATGTTATATTTTCTTGTAGGGCACGGAAGGAATGGAACTAGGAAAAGAGAAAGATCATCACTAGGGAGAAAAATAAACTAACCAAAAAAACAGTC
Source organism: Acrocephalus scirpaceus scirpaceus (assembly GCA_910950805.1). Classification (NCBI taxonomy): domain Eukaryota; kingdom Metazoa; phylum Chordata; class Aves; order Passeriformes; family Sylviidae; genus Acrocephalus; species Acrocephalus scirpaceus. The sequence continues at coordinate 5,422,983 of OU383781.1, forward strand.
TCACAGTCCTCAATGTCTTTATCATTTTCAGTATTTTGTATCCTCTATCACAAAATAGCCTAAAGGTTGAAGCTTAAAGCTGTGTTTATATTCATTGATTGACACTTGAGAGCGTTTGTGAAGGTAAAACTGTGGTGAGGTTTCTTGATGCACAGGGGCCATAATGTCTTAGACAAAAGATTTACAGTTTGTGGGGTTTTTTTCCTTTGTAAGTTTATTTTGCTATGTGTGGTCAAAGTTTGCTCTCAGCAAATGAGCCAAGGGACATTCCATAGGTCTGTGTTCCTATTTAAAGGTCTAGATGATGCAGCAGGAATAAAATTTTGGAACGTGAGCACTCATTGCTGTCTCCCTGTATCAAAGAAAAATCTCTTTTAAAGATGTCTGAGCTAGTAATCTTTAAAAATCTTTTTGGTTCTTCCTTTCTCCCTAACTAGCACAAAGGGAAAAGACAGCAGAAATTCCAAATGGCAGGGGAAAAAAAAGAGCATTGAGCACATATTACATTAACTCCAACATTTGATGGGTCTTCTAGATGTAATATTTTGGCAATATTTTATTGTCTAATGACTGCCAAAGCATTTTGGCCTCTTCATGGTCACTGCCAATAAAAACAACAGAAGTTCAATAAAATACTCTTCACATTCTTTAATTGGGCTAAGAAGTAAAATCCTGATAGCTTTGATTGCTTCACTTTCTCTTCGTTGCTGTGGTTTCTGTTGGAGCCTGGTCAGTAAGGGAAGCGATGATGTGGAAAGGATGCCTCCTGAACCTCAGCCAGGCACGTTACCCAAAATATTTTGATCTTCCAATAAGCCTTAAACTAAAGCCAAGATTCAAATGAGTCAATTCACATTGCCTTCATGAAAATTAGCACATGCATTCTGCAGGTTTCATTCCAAGTGAATTCAACACTCTTCTGGCACAGAGTTTCTGAAGTTATCCTTGGTACAATCTACCCTTGGAATCAAGTAGAGGTTTTAAGGTGCTCTTTTTGACTTGAGTAAGTCAATTAGCAATTTCATCATTCAAAATTATTTCTGATTCTCTCTGTAAACAAATTTTGGCTGAAGCGAACTTTACATATTTTTATATTTTTATCAAAATTTAAGCATTTTAGTGAGGGGAAAAGAAAAAAGATTGGCTCCATTTTGTTGAAAGCACTTCTAGTATCTACTAAAAAAGAAAAGTACACCAAACAGATTTTTGTTTCTCTTTTAAAGGATGATAAATAGTATAAATCTGTTTTTACCTTTGCAGACTGCTTAAATACAGCCCTTCCCCTTCAATCTGTCTGATGAGGTATAGAACACTGTAATTCTAATTAATTTTTTCAATACAAATATTTATCTCATAAATAATCAATAAATAATCATAAATAATTTCATAAATATATTCTTCTTCCCAAAGTTGCAATTCATTCTGCTTTAACGAGGGAAATCTCTTGCTGTACCTATGTGAAGAAATCCGCACAAACTTGTAAAGGATTCATTTTACATTAGCATCCATGCCATATTCTGACATAAATGCTAATTGGAATGCTTCAGCTGATTTTAAGTGACCATGAATATGCTACACAGTAGAGTGGCTTTCACCTTAATTTTAGTGGTCAAATTAAATTTGCTGCTATTTAAGCACTGCTCCCCCATCCAATCACTGCTTGAGCCTGATTCTAAGGGGCAGAAAAAACAGCTGCAGAAATCTGGGTAGGAAAATGGACTCAGATGTGGTGGCTTGGAAGTAGCATCTTAGTTTGTGCAGGGAGTTGGAGTTCCATTGAAAAGATAAAAAGATTGGTAATTTATGCAATAGCTTTAATTATTGAAAACAAGAGCCAGATTCACTGCTGCCTGAGCATCTAACTGTGCAGGAGCTTGGATTTTCAGAAAGCACCTAACCAAGTTAGGGATCTAATTCCCTATAAAATCAAGGTCTGTAACCTCTTCAGCTGCATTTAAGCCTCCCAATTCCTTCCCGTTTACTTTTGAAGCGCTGTTGGGGTCCAAATCCTGTAATGCAGTGAAGGAAACTGTGGAATGTGTCTGTTCATGTTGGTAAAGGACTCGGATTGTTGTTCCAGATCAGCTGCAAAAGCTTCCATTTTGCCAAAGCAAACAGCTCAGTCAGTTTCCTGATTTTTATATGCTACACAACACAAAAGATGGTGTGCGCTTCATGCTGCAAAGGAGCCCAGTTCGATAAAAATTGTATCAGTTTAATCAATAGTAATGTTTTCTCTGACTAAAACATGCTCTTGAGTGTTGGTTTGAAAGAACAGGCCTTAGCAAAGTCTCCACCTTCTAAGAGCCTGGGTCTTGGTGGCCTCGTGTATATTTAAGTATCTGCTGCATCTTTTGCCTGCCTGTAGAAACTTACCATGGACTGTTCCTGGAAAAACCACTACGGAAAGATGCTCTTTCTGGGAACAGGGTTTCAGAGCTGGTAATGTTCATTGGTGACTAATTAGTGTCATTCCCAGAAGTATTATCTCCAGAAGAATTTCCAAGAAGGGTCTGACGACACGGTGTGTGCTGGTGTATGGCTAAGTTGTGCTGGTGTTTTGTCACCCCTCCCATAATTCAAAGTTAAAGCTGTGACAAATGGCAGTCATGAATTTGGGTTTTTTCTTTTCCTAACCATAATTAGCTAAAGCATAGCTCTGTTGCCTTCATTTCAGCCCTTTATCATATTTTGTGCTTTTGTTACAGGAAAAACACCATGAGGCAGAGCACTGATGGGTTTAGTTGGCTGTCTCTGCATTTCTTCTCTGCATGCAGAATTAGGAACTATTAAATAGGCCGTGGACATTTGCGTGTCTAATTTACAAAAATATCTACTTTTACATGGGAGGACTGGTCTTGTGACAACTCTAATGAGTCCATGATGGATGAAAATATCTTAAGATAATTAGTGGAAGAATCTAAGCAAATAAAATGTGAAGAATAAATATCAAAAGATCAGGCAAGCAAAACCAGCATGGCTAAGGAAAGCAACAGCAATGAATTATGTTGCAAAATAGAGTATAATTCCTAGTTGGTTGGAAAAGAAAATCCAGAAGATGGTCTGGATTTTGTCAGAGGTAATGTTCCTTAGTTAAAAAGTCTCAGGATTGCTGCTGCCAGTGGCAACTGTGGATTGTGTGTTCCTGTCTGGATACTTGGACAAACTACCTTGGATATCCAGATCCATTTTTGCCTCATTCAAAAAGCATCTCTTGTAGGATGGTGTGTAACTTAAGCTCATAGCCTTCATTTGAAGGTTCTGTTGATACAGCTATGCTAACATAGTTTTATTTCCAAAACATCTGTTGTTCTTCTGCTCTTCCCTAAGGACTTTTGAAGATGTGGCCATTTGGATCAGCTGTGGATATGATTTGTTTATCTGTTTGCTTATTGGCAAGGTATAAAATGAGCAAATATAGATAGACTGGATACAATTTACACAGCCCCAACAGAGCCAACTCCCCTCCTCCAAGTAAATTTTCTAGGATATCTTAACACGTTTAGATGACTGGGATGAAATACAATGTCAAATGTATTTTGCAAGTACTTCTGTATTTAAACTCAGAGTCTAGGTATTTATATGTCAAGGAAAAGTACCAGAGTCCAAAATTGTTGTGAAGGCACAGGTTTCAAGGGCATGGGATAATGATTCAGGGTTCCAGGGTATTAAATCTGGTTTCACCATCCGTTCATTGAGTGGTATTTGGTTGAATAACTCATAATTTAATTTTGCCTCAGTGTGCCTGGGAATTTAGACTGAAAGGTTCATTGTATGCAAAGAGAAATAGATCTTCAGCATCTTTGTATTTGTGTCCCTCACCTGAGGATCTCTCTTACCACCAGCAACCTTGGCAGAGCACATCATGGTCACAGAGGTTTCCCCCGTGCAAGGACACAACTGAAGTGATGAGCTCACTTAGTCACATTTTTCAGCAGGTAGCAATGGCACTGAAACTTTTTGAAAGAATGTGGCTGCCCTTCTGTTCTCGGCCATTTGCTGCAGAAAGTAATGAAATAAAACAGTAAAAATGGTTCTGGAGGATCAGCCTGGGTTGTCTGCAGCCTTTGCATTTAAATGGCCACCAGGCCTTCTGCAGTCTCCCCAGCTATCACTCCTGCACATGTTCAGCCTCTGCTGCCTGCCAGCAGCACTTCAGTAAGTTCTGCACAGGATTTTCTCCTCAATCAATCCATTCTAAGCTGGTAGTGGAGCTGCTGATGTATTTTAATGAATTCGGTTCCACATTTTCCCATTTATACTGCAGTTTATATACTGTCCTTAGAGATTTTGGTATTCATCTTATCTGGCTTTAGAACAGTGCTGGAGAATCTGGTAAGTGACAGCTGCTGTGTTTTTAAATTCTGCTGTAAGGTTTCAGTAAGATAATGTTGCAAGAGTGGAGAGGCTTGGGGTTGAGTTTTTCTTTTTGTTTTGCTTTGGTTTCATTTTTCCGGGTTTTTTTTTTTTTTTTTTTTGTCTTTTTATTTTTTTAAGAACTGAAGCCTAGAACAAATTGTTCTGTTGTTTAGCAAATACCAACATGTGTATAAATTTCTAACAATGCTCAAACCAATAACATGCTTCATGTTACATCAAGTGTAAAGGTTATTTTTCCAGTGAAATAGTTGATTTTAGGATAAATGCAGTGAAGGTGGCACCATGACTCATGAAGTTTATGGTCTGCAGTGGTGCAGCCAACCGAGTTCTGAAATGACTTGCCTTCCTGAGCTCCATCACTTACAGAAAAGCTCCTAGAACTTCGTTCAGACCCCTGATTTTATTACCAGCTGGTGTTTATTAAAGTCTACTTATTCTTGTGCTTTAGTTTTTCACTTCCCCCGCCAGTATTTATTCCTTTCTTCCTGTCTTCAACCCACAGTGTGTTATATTTATAAAATAGGTCACTGGCAATTTTTAAGAAAATGTCCTGTATAGATTATGGAACAGATTGATATACTGCAAATTGCAATAACAGCACAGGACCTCCAAACAGGGAGAGTCTCCCTCACAGTAACTGAATATTTGGTTATTTCACTCTGGAAGACAGAATCAGCGACACAATTAATATTATAAAATCTTAATGAAGCTTCTAACTTCAAATTTACCATGACATTGTGCAGGAAACAGTGATGCACCATGCTGCAAGGTCTAGATATGCTCTAATTCCTCTGTGGCACACATCCCAGTAAGAACCCTTCTGCTTCAGATCTATAGCTTGACAGGGAACCGTGTCAATGCTGAAGCTTTTTCTTCATTTCTTTGTTTTCCTGCAGAAAAGCTTCTTGGTTTTATATTTTCTTTGATTTGTTCAAGAAAAACAGTTTTCTTTTAAATTCTGCAGAAGGTCTCAGATGAGGGAATATTTTCCTTTATGGCTTTTGAATAACAAGTTTCCCTGCCATAACCCACAGAGAGCAGCCTTGTATCTGTGAAGTCTCAACAAGTTCTCTCAGTAATTTGTGTGTTTCCCCACTCCTAAACCTTCCTCTTCCTAAGCTACATCAGGGGTAATCTGGGGGCTTCTAAGTTTGAAGTTTGAAAGACATAGATAATCATTTCATCACTTGTATAGCTCATTAGTTATTAAAATACCATTTTCTATGTGTATTTTCTCATCCTGCCTTTGTCCAATCAGGGTAGTTGACACTGGCTTTCCTGGAAGTGACATGTGGGAGCATTTGATCAATTAAGGAGCAAGAGACAGATTGGAAATATCATCATGGGTTTCTTTCAAATTCAAACACACAGGCTAAAAATCAGATCAGCAGAAAAATCCCAGCATTTCCCATCTGGCCATCCCCATGGTCAAGAAAAATTATATTCCTCCAAACCAAAATTTTAATAAAAATTTCTTCATTTTTGGCTTGTGTTAAACTTGAACACTCCTTATTTGGTTGTTCTCCATTTATTACGACTCTATTTACATATTCTTAGAGTTGATTTGCCACTTAGGAAAATATTAAATGGACAGATTTGGAAATGGAAAAAATTTCAATATAAAAGATGGAAAATACAGGCAGAAGTGCCATTCCCACTGTTCTGACAGGTGTTTCAAGAAGCATCAATCCCTGCTGGTGAAGGGGTCTGGGTGTCTGCATCAGCTTCATTTGGAGGTTTGGTGATATCTGGGGACAATATCTGCTGCACCTGACTGGGCAACTCTTCTTCATTGGTCATGGAATTAGTGGTATTCCATGCTTCATGTCCAAAGGTGTCTTTCTTCTCTGTGACAGCATAACAACAGAATTCTTGATTTTAGAGCTGGTGCTTATTTCCCAATGAGCCTGTGAAGAGGCTGAGTTGGGGATTATCTCCTGATTTTCAGTGTTCCTGATTTCCTGATGTAGCAAAATCTCAAATATCCAGGGGAATGCCTGGGAGAAAGTGGGAGTACTACAAGTAGTCAGGGATAACCAAAAGGAAGATTTTACATAATAAATTTATCTGTAATATATCACCTTTGGGGGGAAAAAAAATCTCTCCAAGCATTAAAAAAAATGCAGATGAGTTTGTGAAGGGTAGAAATATCTTTAGATAGTAATAAGGGGAACAGAACAGGGAAAGCTGCATGTACCTCTCATCCTCTGCAGCATCACGTAACTGCAGGGCCTTGAGAGAAGATATCTAGGGATATTTTGAAGTTGATCACAGATATTTACCATAAAAGATACTGATCAAAGTTGATCAAAGATATTTACTATAAATTACTTGCTTATTTTAACAAAAAGCTTCATCTTAGAGGCTTATGGTTGAAGGAATAAAGCAACCTCTTTGCTCTTCTTTTACCCAGAATATCTGCTGGTTTTGTTCTCACGTGCACCACTCCATGTACGGTCACAACTTGAGGGATGCTCTTAAAACACACATTTTTTAGAAATCTGTTTCTGGTTTTTTGGTGGAGTCAGTACTCTTCTTGTACCTGGATTACTCCAGGAACAAAGATAAAATGATAAAGTACAATTTGAGCTTTTTCTTTTTTCCCTAATGAAAAGAATAGAGAATAATGAATCATTGCATGATAAACATCCTCTGGAAATCAGTTTTCAGTCTTGTTGGTTTCTTTCTCATAAGACAAGGTAGGGTTTGCAGTTTGCTTCACAGCCATACAGATATTTTAAAGGAAACTATTCTGGGATGAACATTTTTATTCTTCTTAAATGATTTATTGTATTTAATGAAACAGCTTTTCTTTGTCCCTATCTCTCTAAAACGATGAGATAGATCATTATCACAGCAGGGAGGCTCAGTGGCATTCCCAACCACCACATCACCCCAGACATATCCTGGCCTGTGCTGCTGCTGTGATTATTCTCCAGGAATAATTGGTGTGTCTTTCAGAAGAGTGTTGCTGTAAGAATGTGTATGTGTTTTGTATAAAATTTGTATAATGTATGAGCAAATATTTAATGTATTATATATTACAATTTGATTTTTATACTACATACCATATTTTTAATTTCATATTTCTCACTCTAAGTGCTAGCAGTAAGGTGCTTTTCTTAGCAGAAGCCAGGTACTTTCTCTCTGCTCAGCACACACCAGATTTTCTGTCTATGAAGGCTGGATTTGCCTCCTGGTTTTTGTCAGTAGGCCTGGAAGTCCTTTATCAGCACCACATTGGGGATCTTGCCACTGCCTGACTCACTTTTATTTCCACCTGCCTCACTGCAGATGAATAAAAGCATACTTTTATTAAAGAAATACTTCCTTAAAATACTCTTCCACTCCCCTTTGACAGCCCAGCTCCAGACAGCACGTGCAACAGGGACACAAATAATCATCATGCTTTTTAAGCTGTTTGCCTTCTATTGCTAAAGTTAAATATGTTTAAATAGTGGAAGTTACCAACTTGATACCTCCTATCTGTTCCCTAATGAAGGCCAGAGGGAATTAACCCTAATCACTTGCTTCTTTCCTGGAAGCAAATGAACTTGTTATCAGTGAGGGGGCTCTGGTCCTTACCAGCAAGAATGAACTTCAGAAAATTGCCACTTGACATTCTACCCCCACAAACAGTTATTGAAATTGAAGCCCCAAGAGCAAAAAGTTTAATAATGCAGCAAGTCTGTCAAGCAATTGAATTTAAGTAATGCTATAATGCAAAACACTAGTTACTAATTACTACAAGGAAGGAATTGCAATAGAAATTTTCAACAGTTTCTTATTATACTGTGGCAATATTATGAGATTGGCTTGGTCCTCCAATATAAAATGCTGATTTCAAATTGATTTTAACAAATGAAGCGAGCAGAAAGCCTGTTTCGACTCCTGAAATTCAATACTTAGAGAAAGTATAAACTTTTAGCTCTCTAACAATAAATACAAGAAAAATGCTGAATAGTTTTTGACACAAGTGTGCTGTGGTTCTAAGTAATGTTGAGCTCAGGTTGTGCTCCTAAATCCCAGCTGATTGTGCTTGCCCAATGCGTGCAAAAAACCAACCCCCAAGCAAATGTGACACAGAGGGGGATGGTTAAAAGGTGAAGCTGAGAATCATGATTAAACAAATTTAACTCATGAAATGAAAGGAACTGGTTGAGTTTGGGTGTCTTCTGTAACCAAGACCACTTTTGTTTAATCCATGCCAACCAGCTCTTCAACAATTTGAAGAGCTCTTTTTTACCGATGTACTCAATATTTCTTTTTGTGCTTCAGTTTTTGAAGTGTTTATTGTGCTAAAAATCTCAAACAAGTGCAATATAAAAATAAATGACCATAGTATTGAGACATCATGTTAGTGGATTCTCTTAGTGAGAGGGGAAGGGGGAGACAGGAAACTGAAGCTGAAGAGGTAGAGTAGCAACAAAACAACAAGCAAAAGAAAAGAATTTATTAAGTGGAGTGGGAGAATTGAAATTTGAAGGCTGGGAGGTCAGGTTAGATTGCATTCCTCAGAGCAAAGAGGAATAGCACTGCTGCAGGTAGGCAGGGTAGCAGGGGGAGCACTGCACTATTGATGCCAAGGAAAGGAGGAATGAAAAGGTAATGTGAACCAGAAGAATAAAATATGAAAACTGACCTGACCATTAATTCATGAGGGGAGTTTCTATTATTGAAATCAGTTCTGACTTTATAGAGTAAGAAAACTTAACCCTCTTGATATGGGGCTGGAACAGAGACAATTTAAAAGGAACAGACACTAAGAAAGCCCAGATTTACAGGTTTCATTTTCCCACACCTCTATGAAATGGTTTCTTTCCCTTTCTGGGGAGCGCCACCTGTGCTAGACAGTTTTTCAAAATGATCCCAGGCAGCCCTGCCATAAGATGGAAATTTTGTCTCTTATTTCCAGCTGTATGCTCTTATTAAGATGTTACTTGGTTTTGCTACAAAACAACTGCTGACAATACCAACTGGGAAAAGTGGGGCATGAATGCTGTTAAGCCTTTTCTCTTGTCTTTTTGGCATGAGATAATTTGCTCAGCACACTAATTTGCAACAAGGTAAGACACAGCTTTCAGTCAATAGGGTCAGTTCTGAAGCTTAGAGCAACATTTTTTCTTTTGTTCCTTAGAAAATTGTCGGTTCTGTCTGGGGACTTCATTAGGGGAGTAACAGGATTCTTCCTGCCAGTTCTTCAGCAAGAAGGGAACCTCATTACCAGTTTTTAATATGAAAAAAGTAAGGGGTACGTTTGAATAACAAAAAATGGAAGAGCCATGTGACAGCTCAGCCTTTCAACATGGTGCACTGCCTTGTGCAAGATATGGTTGATTGGTTACTGCAGTATCTATATTCATGAAAAATCTGATTTATCAGGGTGCTACAAATATGGTGTGCATATAAAATTATAGATTTTATCAGTTTTACATATCTGTATATGTAAAACATATATACTTAACTCCATTCTGCTATGGCAAGTATGGAGTTAGAGTATATATTATACATGTTACAAAAGTCTCTTTCACCTTCAGGAGGACTAACAGTAGAATAAAATAAAATATCCCAGATGCAGATTAGGCCTCATCCTGCATGTAGGTGACCTCCTGTTCTGGAAAAATCTCTGTCTTTTAGTTAGGAAAGGCCTTCCTACTTCTGTATCTGAAAAGCACTAAGCACATTCTGGTAATTAAGGTAATGTAAAAATCAATGTACTAATTATAGGGTTTTTCCCCATTACTATATACACTAAGAGCGAAATTCAGGGTAAACTATATTCTAATTCAGTAAATTGGTCTGGCTGCATCCATGTGTATATTAGCTGTATGTTTTCAAAAGGTTTTAATCCTGTAGAAGCCACTTGAGCAGATAAAAAGCAATTTTAGTGCAAGAGGTACAGGAATACAGATGCTCCTGGCAATGCACAGTTACTCTCTAGATGGGAGTAAGGAGACAGAAGGCTCCGAGTTTGAGAAGGTGGCCATGCCAGTAAATGTGTGCTGCTTGTGCAAGATCTTCTGAAGTAGTTTTTTGTTCAGGTTTGCTCCTGTGAGATGGCAGAGTGAATTTCCAAGATCAAGACTTGCAGGGAAAGGCACTTCCTAGTGGTTACTGGTATTCAATACCAACCAGGTCTTTACGAGACTGAGGAGTATTATTTTCACTTCTTCAAAAGACATGGCTAAAACCACCAGCCTAAGATGAGAATTAAAAAAAAAAAAAAAAAAAATGCAAACCAGGAGAAAAACCACTACCTTAAACAAAAATGTAATTATGGCTCCACAGTCAATTAAGTCAGACTCTGGTTAAAAATAATTTCAAAATATTATCACTGCTTTGGTATGAGTGTATTGTTAGGAGTAAGCTACCAGGCACAGAATCATTTAGGAAAGAGGGGACCTGCAGAGGTCTCTTTTCCCCACTGTCATGCCAAAATAGAGGGCTGCCATCAAAGTTTGGGGTTGCTCAGCTTCCTGTCTGGGTGTTTGTGAAAACAAAATGGGTTTTCTTCACAGTCCCTTGGGGTGCCTTTGACAGCACAAAACTTTAGAGAAGGAATATTACATGTTGCATTCAAAGTTCTCAGTAAATTGAACCATTAGGTTAATTCACCATATCTTTCCATAGTATAGTTTTATACAGGTTTTAATGTTAGTGATCTTCATTGCTACTTAATGTACAAAGAACAAAAGATAAAATAAATCTCATTACCTGATATCATAGGCAGCAGATGCAGGTTTCCAGTGTGCTCTCAGTGACTGAATTTGAGCTTTGTTCTCCATGAAACTTTGGGCCTTACTTCCCAACCATAAATAAATCTCCATTCTCTATCCTGCCCAGAATTCTGTTCTCCAACTTTTCCATTTCCTCAGAGCTACTGCACATCCTCCTCCACTCTTAAAAAATAAATGACAATATTTAGCCCTGAATTTTCTGTACTCAAGTCACAAACTGAAGTCCTTATATTATCTGTGGGTGTATATATTAATATATATTACTTAAAGATATCTTCTTTCTTTTTAAAAAAGTGTCTCCCAGCACGTTTTTGTATTAAAATCTTACTATTGTGAACAACAAATGCTGTTCACATTGGGAAGTCTCAGCTTCATCAAATGAGAATCTTTTTAATTGTCCTTCTGTATGTGAATCTGATAAAATTAATAAGAAATGAGCTTCTAATATACTTCAGAAATGCCAGGTCCTTAAGGAAATGTTCTGATGGTGTTAGCTTTTTTATTAACAATTGCATTAAACCCCACTTACTGCTTTCTGTTTTCATACATTATGCTTCATTTTTTGCTGATTGACAGTTTGAGTTGTTTCTATTCACCTCCTGCTTAATTACATACAGTCTCTTTGTTATTCTGCTATAATTCCATGACCATGCTAATGAAAGTTTTGGGACTATGGATTGATTTCCATGGAGTCTTATCTTTTTGTAATTTAGGGGCTGTTAACAAAGAAAAATAAAACCTTAAATAATTTACAATTTAAGACTAATTTATATCTAATTAATTAAAAGAGAAATCCTGGTACTTCCATTGTAAGCAAAACTCAGAAGCTTTGAGCTTTTGGTTTTGAGATCTGCAGGTGCAGACCAGGCAGTATCCTGTCCAACTCCCACCTGGGGTAGGGATGCACAGCTGGGGGCTAATAAGTATCTTTTTAAAATGTGAGGAAAATGGAATTTTCTAAATATGAAAAAGAAGAGGAAAAGTTTCAAAAAGTGAATAGAGGCATCTGCCTATGGCTGCTTTATACAGCGTGTATGAACCTCCTACTGTCTAAGTGGCATATGGAAAGTCTAGCTGTAGTCCCTAAAATAAAATCCTGGATTTCTCCCTTAGAAGCCATAGCTGTAGTAGTTATTCTAGCAAGAAACTTGTAGAACATTTTGCAAAGAAGTGGTAACTCACAGTGAACTTAGTCTGTTGGAGGTTTTTGGGTTAGTTGTGGGGTTTTTTCCAGTTCTGGAAGGAATGATATCCTCTACTGGTTATCTTACTGCCCCCATATCATGTATTACCTTGTGCAGATGAAACTCCAGTGACAGAACTGCAAGAACTGCAAAATCCAGCCTTGAACTTGAATTTTTATTAGTGGCTATGTCAGGCATTATTTTCAGCTTAACTTCTTTTTAAAAATAATACATTTCACATGCATATTTCAGTCCTACTGCTTCAAATTAATCCTCAGGTGTAAATAGCAAATGAGCCAAGTCTGTGGAACATAGGACCAAAGAGGGAGGTGAAAAGAAAAAATAATGATTACTGATCCATGAATGACTTGTAAGCATCAGTCTGCCTCACAGTGTTTATGAGCAATGCATTGCTGGAGGCTGGGTGAGGATTTTGGGGCAGTGTGACAAAGGGGCCTTTGGGGTTTTGTCTCTGGCCTGACTTGGAGACCAGATTTTTGTTTTGACCCACGGGGTTGTTTGGTTGTTTTTGTGTCTTTGGCTTTGTTTTTTTAAGTGCATAAGAAGTGTTGCTTTTCAAGACTCTTTGGCTGGTAGTAAAACTTGCGTTGTATTCTTGCACCAAATCTGTGTATTTGTACAAGCTGTTTAAAGGATCACAGCCAGTATCTGCTTTGATTTATGCTGTTGTAAGTCCAGAACAATTTATTAGTTATTTCTTTGAAAGTCACAGAAAGAGACTTTGACCCTGGCAGTCTTTGTCCAAAGGAAGCAGAGTTCAAGTGTCTACAATCAATGGTTTTTGTTGCCTTGGGTTTTTTTCCAATCTGTTTCAGATCCAGGGCAGTAGGCCAGTAGTAAAACTGCACTAGCATCAGTGTTTGGTTCCTGATGTTTCCTTTTCAATAACAGTCAAATACCTAAGATCATAAACATGGCCTTGCATTTTTAGATTGCTGTGTGTCCTGGGATTTCAGAGATCTTCATGACTTCAACAATCATCAAGCTCTTCCACAAGTGAGAAGTAAATTAAATGTAATTTTTAAGATTAGGGAAATGGAAGTACAATGAGAGAGTCAAAAGTGTCAGTGACAATTCAGGTAGTAGAACGTGATCTATTTAATCCAATTAATTGATTAATTGAGAGAGATGATCCTGCCCCTCTGGTCTGGTGAGACCCCACCTCCAGTGTTGCATCCAGTTCTGGGGATGAAGTGCAAGAAAGATGTGGACTTGTTAAAGTAGGGTCAGACAAGGGATACAAAAAAGCTCTGAGAGCTGGAGCACCTCTGCTATGGAGAGAGCTGGGATTGTGCTGCCTGGAGAAGAGGGAGACCTTACTGTGGCCTTTTGATATATAACAGGAGCTTGCAAGAGGCACGGAAAGAGACTTTGCCAAGTACAGACAGGACAAGGTTTTAAGCTGAATGAGGCAAGATTTATACTGGGCATTAGGAAGACATTTTTTACAATGATGGTGATGGAACAAGTTGTCCAGACAGCGCATCCTCACCATTGGAAGTGTTCTATAGTTCTATGAACACTGTAATTTTTAGTCATGAGATACAGGTTAGTTTAGTTCTCAGTCTCCTCACAGATTAGCTGCACAGTGGAATGTCTGCCTGCACTGAATTGCTTGTTATTCTCAATTTCCCCCATTGTAAGAGAAAAGAACTGAGCAAGGAAAGTGCATTGAGTGTACCTTTGTATGCAGGAAACCTGCACACAGTCAATGGAAATATTTATTATATATACATATATATGTGTTATAAAGAGAAGATCAAAATGCCATAAGCAAAGGAGCACGCCATTGCTTAGTGGGTAACTTTAGATGTAATACTTTGGATTTGAGCATTAATTGCTCCATATACAAAAAGCATATAAGGTAATATTAAATATTCACTTGAAACATTGTACTCTGCTTCAGCAGTAACTGAGGTGCAATATATGCATGTATGCAGTGACTTTGCATTAACCAATACTGAATAATGTGCTTTATAGTCTACACGCTTGAATAGCAAGATGCTTTGCATTTATATAGGACTCTCAATACAAAAAACCTGAAATACTTTTGAAATAGGCTTAAACATTGGTATCCCTACATCCCAGTTGGAAAATTGAAGAACAGATATTGAACTGTGTTAACAAAAAGCTGGTGATTATTTGATACAGGATGAATGATCTAACTGCGGGGACATTAGAAAAATTTCTGATATTCTAGATGGATGAATGTTTCTAGCCCCCTCCCCTTTTTTTTTTTTTCCTGTTTTTAATAATTAAATAATTTTTTAATACAGAAAAATACTATAATTTTTCTGAGTTTCCTCAATGAGCTATTTTATTCATTTGATCACTGGTGGCATGAGACATCAACTTTTATTAGAAAAACTTTTGGGGGGAGAAGATGCTCCTTTTATGACATGGCTTTTCTGGTGGGTATTTGTAGCTGTTGAGACTCATGCTAAATCCTGAGGTTCTGTTTCCCCACTGAACCGTCTCTTTAAATGAAATCTCTGCTTGCTCATGAGGTGTTGGAGAAGTTCTCACTGGGGATGTGCTGTGACCTTGGTATTGTGTGCCATTTGTGCATCATTAAAAGGTTGTAATGAAGCTCTGCCACACACAGATTGTAAAAGGTCAAGCAGAAAGTTGGGAGCCAATGAGGTTGGGAAGAAAAATTGTGCTAGCAGCAGAGGTTGAGGGATTCATTATATTGATGCTATGGGGTTTTCAGCAGAGTAATAACTGAGTTAGCAATAGAATGTAAATCTTCTCAACCACTTGGTCTGAGCCTGCTTCTTCTTGATTTGTGGGGATATATTTTTACTAGAGTACAGGAAAAGTCATTATGCTTTCAAGAAAGCCACTGGAACTAGTTAATGCATTGTAGGTAAAAAGACAGAAGATAAACAGAACTGGATGTGGCTCATCTGTAAAAACAGGGTATCAGTGACAGAAAGAGAAGGATTGTACCAAACAAAAATGTTTATGCAAATAATTGGAGTTGCTGCACTGGATAATTGTAGGTTTGCAGGTTTTGGTTGGCAGGTTATGTCATATATATATGGAGAATGCTGTGATAATAGCTATGAAGGTTGCCTTTTTGGTTCATGGCATGGGAAAGGGCAGTGGCCTTTCAGAACCATGTTTACATGGGAAGGTATCCTTCAGTCCCACAGACTTCCTCATTCCCTGTTTCTCAAAATAACAACCCCAGGTAGAGGTGCTCATCACAGCGACATTTAACAGACCATGTAAATTCCTTGCATTATAATTAACCTGAAATTACTAATACGGAAGAATAAATCTAAATTGCAATTGCTATGCCTTTACAAAAATTGGGAGTAACTAAACTATATGGAACAATTTTGCTTTCCAGTTCTCTGGATATGCTGAATTAAGTTCTGGCATAATTTGTCACAGTCTGGACATGGATAAGAAGTCATATGAAAGGCAGTGGGTTTGCTGTATTTTTATAGTCTTGCATTCAGGACTTTACTCAATTGCTTTATAAAATTAGATAATTTTTTTATACACATGGAAAAAATAGTAACTTTTAATTGTTTGCCATGTTATCAACTTGATTTTCTAGAAGTGGTTTCCTTAACACGAGAGGCACCAACCTGGCATGACCAATCTAAGACATTTTCGTTAATTACATAAAGATTTCTGGCTGGGCAAAATAAAAAGCCAATATCTCTAATTCTAATCAAATATCTATTTAAGTAATCAAGAGTCTCTGTGGATTTCAGTGACCACAGCCTGCAATATTCCCAGCTTGTCCTCCAAAGTCTTTGCATTTCATCCAAATATTTATTAATTTATATATATTATTTAGGGAATCAGTTCCCAAAAGAGAAAAAGTGTACAAAAGCTACAAACATCCTCACTGTTATCCATATGGAGGCTCAGAATTTTCTGTACTTGGATGGTAGAGGAAGGATCAAGTCCATTGTTCCTGAATGGTCCTAACAAACATAAACATCAACGTTCATCACTATTTGTTCCTGGCAGGTGATCTTGTAACTAATCTAATGTGTCAATTACAGCCAGCTTTGAAAAAAAGATACTCAAAGTATCTGGAAGAAAAGAAAAGAAAAAAGAGTGACTAAACCAGATTATTTGGCATTCAGTCAGCTTCCATCAGATCACTGTAAATTACCCGTCACATTATTCCATTGCTGAACATGCTTTGTCTCAACAGCCTCAGCTAAACAGTTACATATTTTGTACCTTTCTTCTGTCACACTTTCACACTTGCTATGCAGTTGTTTTGTTCTAGAAAATACCGTCTCTCTACAAACTGTGATTAAAGAGCTCAAAGGGGTTTTCAACAAGCTTTAATCAATATTGGAGGTTTATTCTTTTGTGCATTGATTATTATGCTAAGGTGTTTAATTAATCAACAGATGTTATTCTAATAGAGAAAACATTACTGAAGAAGCGATAATGGAAAATTACAGGATTTTTTTTTTGACACCAGCTTGAAGATTTCTTTTAACACTTGCCCACCGATCCTATGAACTTGAGACAGTCCTGCTAATCCAAAACTGTCCCTTTTGGAGGCTTTTATCTGTTTGGTCTCAAGCTCCATCATAAATAATGTCTACAACTGAGAATTCCCACTCGCAGATTTACCCAGTATTTCTCTTAAAAATGGAAGGAACTCACATCTTGGTATGGCCCCTTTTCCTTAACTATATTACAGAATCAAATCCCTGAAGTCTGTTGCAGTGCTATTGGGCCGTATCTATGCATTTGGATGCTATTTCAAAGACACCCAGTTTGTAGGTATTTCAAGTGCAGTCTCAAGAGTCAGGCCCTCTGAGGTTGTCTAATCCATTCCTTTGTACCAAGCAGGATCAACATACTGCTGTCATTCCTGATGGCTGTCAACATCCATCGTTGTACACTTCTAGAGAGGAGATGACTTTATATAACTATCCTTAGCTTTAGATAGTTTTTTTCCTATTTATTAGCCAAAATATCTCTTGCTTCACTTATTCCTGATACTGCCGTCCATGAAGGAAAGATTAAATGAAGGAGTCATTTACATATTATCAAATCTCTTTGATATCCTCTTCCTTAACATTAAAGCTTAAACATTTCACATTGTTCCTTGTCTCTGCTGCTGTTCCCTGAGCAATTCTCTCTCCTTTTAGTTCCTGTCCAAAAGCAGAGGCAGCTCTCTAGGCAAAGCCTTTCCAGTGCTTATTAGAGCACAAAGGATCGTTCTGCTTGTCCTGGAGGTGCTGCTTCTGTTTGTACATCTTGTTTGCTGAAAAGGCTTCTGCAGAACATGTGAGTGTTGGATAAAGACCAAGCTGCAGATCCATTCAGGGCAGGGAGGGCACTGATGCCACTGTGTCACTTCGTGCCCACTGCTCCCTTGTCATTGCCATTGCAAATCAGTTCTAGAGCTGCAGAGTCTCAAACTCTGTCCCACAGCTAAAATGCATTGGTTTTTTTTTTTTTTTTGCATTTTAACCCAAATCTGGTACAAGCAGTCCTAATTATCTACAAATGCTTTCTTTGAAATTTTCAATACGGCACGTTGGCATCCAGTTGGGCTGCCAAGGGTTAAGAGTCTGGACTATGCCAACAAAACCAGCACATCCAGGTAGAGGCTTCGTTAGTTCTACCCCGCTTGCTCTGACTTCACTGTTCAGGATCTGTAAAGCATGAAAGGAGTACAAGGCTGTAGAGAAGTAAAGATGAAGGAGTTACGAATCGCCTGGCGCTCTGTGCATTCACATAAGACAAAGTCCTGTTGAGTAAGTAGGACCTTCTTGTCTCATTTTCTTTCTAAATCAGAATTATACTTGGTTAAGGCTGGTTGTTTGGAAAACTTACTTGCGCTGAAGAATGTATATGGCACTGTGACAATATTTTCTATTTATATTCACTTCTCAAAGTGTACATTGCATCAGGTAACAAGGCTTTCAGTTCTATGTATCAGTTCTCTTTTGCTAGTATGTTGTAAATGTTTTGCTAATTACAATCAGTTGAGATACATGAGACATTGTCATTATTGCCATTACAGCAGTATTCTTTCCATGAGTTATCTCTGCTATTGACAGTGCAATTATTTCACTGCTGGAGAGTGCAAACATGTATGAAAAACAAGATAAGTTATCAAAAATAGCACCTTCAGAATAAAAATGAATAATGAATACATGTGCCTTGAAATGTGTTGAATACATATAACCTGTTTTCTCACAATCACTGGAAGATAAAAACTACTGTTTGATTCCATTTTTTTCCTCTAATTTAAAATGTGATTCGTGCCCAAATAAAACTACTTGGCATGTGTATTTAGGGAAATCTGAAGTATAAACTTGTTTTTAAGATAGAAACATTTGCTTGAGTTCAGTAATCAGAAGACATTGGGTTTGAAACTGCAGTTTATTTATTTTCCTAGGGTTTTTTGATTAGATTGAGATTTGCAATACCTTTGACTTGGAAAATGTAGTTTTCTTCATTCTCCCTGAAAACAGATGCAAGCAGAATTTCTTCGGATGCAAAACCAGTGTTCTCACAGTAACTTTATAGTTTTAAATTTAGGTCAATATTTTGGGATAGACAGTATGAAGGTGTTATTGACCTGACTGGCCAAAATATGGATTGTTTTCTCAGGCCGTTTTTGGCAGTGATGTGGCTCAGATTAAATTTAGCGTAGTGGCCCAAAAGGAATACTATTCAGATGAATTGTAGAGTTTTTATCTATTCTGAGTCCTCCATTTTGAATTACATGTGATATTTTGTGATCCTGTTTTTGCTTTTCAAAAATGCATCTTATTATTTTCAGCAACAGATTCTGCTAGGGATTGTGAGTCTTGGAAAATGACTGAGCTTCAGTTGAGTCCAATTTTTGCAACAGTATGTTAATGAAGCTTGAAAAAAGTCTCCATTTTCATGTTGAACCATATAATAGAGTTAGCACTTCAGTGCCCAAATTATGTAAGTGACAGAGAAAGAGAGAAATCAAGAGCCCTACTCCCAAAGCAATGGAATTAAGCAGGCTGCAGATCATATTGAGAATCTGTGCTTGTGCTCCTATTATTAGACAGAAAATTCCTTCCTGTAGGGCACTGTTAATGAGCCAATAACTTCTGGAGTTACTCATTATCTCTGCCATCACACCGGTGCTCCTCGGGTTACCCGCCTTCCACGCCCGGCCCGTCCGCGCCGCCGCTCCGACCGCGTTTCTGCTGAGAGAGTCAAAAGGGAATGGTGTTACATTTAATGTAATTTGACAGCTTTACCTTCACTATCTCTGGCTGTGGCCTTCAGGAGATCACTGAGCTTTAAGAACATCCTCTTCTCCTGGGCAATGCTGGCTGTCTGTGCCCGTGCAGGTCTCCTGGAGCTTTGTGGCGGCGTTGAAGGATAAAGCTCTCAGCTGCCAGTACTCACGCTAGCCAAGTGCCTCATCTAACCCCTGTTTAGTGGGGGGCTATTGCAGATGGATGTTTTTATTTATGGCAGCTTGTCATTGCTCCTATTGAGAGTTAACGGTGTACTGCTGTGAGATGGGGTCATCAGGCCACTTATTAACTTGCCCAGCAGGAAAATAAAAATGCCTTTTGGGCCCCATTGGCAATATTTCTTGAGTACCTGCTATTTAATCACCTTCCTGATATGTCTGGGATGTCAGTTATCTGCACTGCATATTTTATTGAAGTGTATAGAATGAGGTGTGATAATGATTTCTATATTCATAGTAATGAAGTAGTAGCTTCCCCACGGTATCTGAAATTACTGTGGCTCCACTGCATCAGGGATACTTACGACATCAAAACCCAGGTTGCTGTATTTTATACCTTTGCTGCTGGCACTGAATTTCTAGATGGTTACTCAACCAATTAAACCTGGTTTATTACTTTTAATTACCTGTCTAGTTTACTTTGTTTTCTAATTTATCAAACTGGGTTAGAATATTTTATACACAGTTACTACTTTGCTAACAGAGATGAGGCACCTACATGCCACACTATGTGCATGCAGTTAATGCTGTCTCTGAGAAGAGCATTATGAGAAGTGGGAAGGACACTTTTAAAATATCATTTCAAGGATCCTAGACCCAAGCTGTGACTTTTCTTAGAGTTTCAAGTGCAGCCCAGTCTGTAAATAGCAATATTTGCAAAACCCCACAGTGACGCCTGAGAAATTGCATTATTTTCCTTGAAGCTGTTATAGAGGAATCATTTGGCACTTATTTTCATGCTGAATTTACAGCAAAAATAGTTAAGTAAGAGGGTGCTTTTCTCAGAGTTGTGTACTTACTTCTGACAGTGTTGCTGATTGGAGAAGGCACGTGAACAGCAGGAAAAGACAGAGCAAGTGGAATTTGCAGGGCTCCACGGATGTGTGCAAAGTTATTCCTCACAGCTTCTCCACCTCCATTTTCTTTTCATCTTCAGCTCATGGCCAGCATATATCCAAAAGTTGTCTAGGACTTCTCTTCTGGAGCTCTGAACGAAGTGTCCATTTTGTACTTCCTTTATGTTAATGAAAATGTGCTCATTTCCTAGGCAAACCTCAGGATGAAATCCTCATTCTTAGCCTGGACCACTTGACAGTTGTCAAGACAGCTGATTCCTTCCTTTTCTTCCTCTTTCTCTCCTTTTAGACTCCTTCTCAGGAAGCTGTTCTTTGAAGCCTTCCTGCTTTCTGTGAGGGTTTTTTGCAGCTACATGTCCTGTTTGCTTTCTCTTTTCCCACCATGAGTCATCTTTGATTGGTTTTATTTGCAACAAGCTTAAAAAAACTGTTCTGTGCTGCTGAATCAAAACCTTATCCATCATCCTGTCATCTGTCCAAACTAACACCCCAGCAATGCCAGAGATCTTACGTGACTATTCAGTTTTATGCTAAATTCATCATATCTAAAAGAGAATTCCCTCACCCATTTCTATTTCTTCCTGATGAATAGCACTGTATTCTGCCTCTAAAAGCTCATTTAAAATGGCTGATAAGACTTGTAAATAATAACCCTACAAGTGTGAGGCCAGCACTTAACTGTATGGAAAGGTTTCTAGAATAATTTTTTTAGTTTGTCTCTCTTGCTCTCCTTTGTTTTATTCCCTTGTTGATTGTAACCAAGATTTCAAATTCTTTGGAGAAAATCTGACTGCACAGCACCAGCTATTGAGCTAACCAGTCTGGCACTTCTAAACAATGTAGAGAAAGTCAGAATATATTAATGGCAGACTACGCGAAACTATAGGAAATGATTAATCATTGGAGGGCTATTGAAACTAAAGCTTTATTGCACAGGATTTCAGTGACAAACTGAAGCTGCAGGTCAAGTGAAATATGTTCCTTTAATTTTCAGTTGTCCACAGAATTTATGTGTGTGTGTGTGCTTGCTGTAAGACAAAGAGACACCACATAATTCCTCCTTATTGCATGGAAAAACCTTCAGCTGGATCCTGCAGGGTGGTGTGAACCTTGCCCCCAGACCTGGTCATGCTCTTCAGCATGGGTTGAACTTAGACTAACGGGGATTGCATCCTTGGAGAGCTTGGTTTTGGCACTTGGTTCTCTTCTAGTTTTCAGTAAGATCACTGAGAAATTACAGCCTCGGTGGTTCCAGAGAAAATATTTCACAAAATCGCTCGCGGAGCGTTCAAGGCAAAGAGCCAGGGAGTCTGCAGAGATGTGCTCCCATCCTGACAGATGAGGCATTTTTAGAGTGGGTTTACATTGTTGGGTGCACCCTCAATAAACAGCACTCGGGAGCCTGCAGCAATCACACACTGAGTCGTGGTTACAGCCCAGCCTCGATATTTCACAGAATCTGCTGAGAAAATGAGAGGAGGGGGAGTAATTTGCAATGCTTGGGGCACTCAGGTATAAATTGCGCTCGCTTCTGTGACTGACAGAGCTCAAGAAGATAAAACTTCTTCTGAACTCTGAGAAACACAAGATTATATGCCTGCTCACATATGTGCAGCTGCTTTTTTAGTGCTGTGCAGCAAAATGTCACCAAGGATGTACCAAGATGTTGGTGCAATGACCTGTAACAGTAACAAGTCGTAGAACTGGCAACCAGCAGCCTTCAGAAAACTCTAAGCTGTCAGTTGCAACTTTTAGGCAGCAAATTTCCCAGTAAGTAGACTATTAATCAATTTAGACAGCAGGAAATGTGAGTGATCAGAGCGAAGTCTGGCATCTCGATCAAAATACACATTTTATTTACTTGCATTCATAGGTGATGTGAGCTGACTTGAGCTGAGGTAGATAGAGCCTCTTAATTTGAAATGTTTTGAGTACAGAGTTTATAGGAGCCAAAGAAACTTCTGTTTGATGGCTCTTTGTGGATTTGCTTATATTGAAGTGAATGGGGAAAAAACACAACCTGTTTATTTGGTTTTTTTTAGTATTTAGACCTGCAGACTGCTTAAGGCTGTGGGTGTATTGGTCTTTCCAAAACAGCAACACTTTTTTTTTCTTTTAAGATCCCAACATAAAGGCCTTAATAAAGACATTTTGGTTACACTTCTAGTGCTTTACCTGAAAAATAAACCTTCAGGATTATTAGCCTGGTATCATTAGGAACAAAAACATTCCCTTTAAAAGGCAGATTGAAAGGTACTTTGCAGGAACAAACAGGATTCTGCTGTGTCTGCCAGGTAATAGGCACTATTTCCTTTATTGTGCTTTATGAGCAGCAAGACATGAAACTTGGAACCTTTTAAAAGTACTGTGGAGTGAAGGGGGTAGATGAGGAGCAGGGCAGAGAGGTTTGGGAGGGTTTGTGTCTGCTGTGCTGTAGGGATGTGGTTGGAAGCAGAACCTTTTGTGGGGTTTGTCAAGCTCTGGGGGCAGGCAATGTTTCCTTGCAGTCTGTCCCCTCTCTGCAGTGTGTTCCCACCCCAATGTGCAGAACCTGAGAAAATAATAAACATCCAGACCATGCCCTTCAGATGAAACCCCAATCCCGCTGGATTAATGGGATCTATGTTTTAAATTAAGGTTTATGCTTTAATAAGTAAATATCTTAATTTCTGAAAAGCGTAAAATTACAATAAACCTTACTGGCTAGCCAAACCATGGATTTGGGCAGCTGAAGGCATCAAATTTCCTTTTCATTAAATAACTAGCCCAGTATCCAGGTGTATGGTAAATGCAGGACCTTATCCTTGCAGGTGTTTCTGCTAATTTCATGCACTGATTGAGCCATGAGGCCTGTACAGATCCTCTACTGAATGCAATATAATAGAGTGGGAAGTGGAGGAAAGAAGCAATCCAGTTCCTCCTACCCCTTATTGCTCAGCTCATGTATTTTATGTGCTAGCACGTGAGTGCTCAAAACTTTTGGAAAAGCATCTGCCTGCTGGGCACTGAAGTCAACTGGGACATTAATATTTTGAGGTAATTACTAATCCCTTCTGCTTCCTCCAGGAAGGATTTGTCTCATGGCTGTGCCAAAGCAACTTATTTCAAATTTGTGACACACACTAAGCATGTATGTTTTCTCTTTTATTTATGATTCATACGTTCTTCTGTCTCCCAGCTTACTGCTGTCCTAATGTCTCTTTCAAACTGCACTGTTCTAAATGATAGGAAAGAAATAATCAGTTGCTTTAGAACTCATCATTTGAATGGTAATATAATGAATAAATGAAACAGATGATAAAATATAGCTTTAAGTGGATCTGACTACATATTGTTATTTCTCTCTCTAAAGTGCACATAAAGGTTTTCCATTCCTGACTTGCAGCCTCCAGTGAATCTTTGCTGCTTTGGTCCTGGGGTCATGATTTTAACAGGTGCCTATGGTAAATAACCTTGCACATGACTCCTGTATGGAGCTTTTATGATTTTTATTGTTCCAATTTGAGCAATTTAGCTTTATTTCCAATGGGTGTCACCTCTGCTTTCTCTCCTCACCATCTTGAAACTTCAAATTGTTGGGAGCAGCCTTGCATTTGTGAGTGAATTCTTTCGTGGATATTCTCATCATAAGAGCACTTGGTATTACTATAGAAATATTATCTCCATTGAGGCTCATCTCCTTGAAATATTTTCTCATTTTCTAAACACTGAAGACAAGGTAAACTGCACTGCCTAAAAGAACACTACAGCAATTCAAGGTTATTGTTCTAGTTATCATTAGGGAGTTTCTCATGAGCTGGTATTTGGATTTCTTTAATGAAAATCAATGAGTGATTTTAAAGCATTTTCAAAACTTATTAGCTGTAGTGTAACCTGGTTGAAAACTGTGGTGATGCTGGTATGAGTAGACAAAATGTAATTCAGGTGCAGATTTATTTGCTTTAGTTCAGCCATGCCAATCTATCCCTGTCACTTTATGCTCACGGGCAGGGAGAATACAGGGTAAAGCAGTGCTCTTTACCCCCTTTTCACATCTAAAAAGGTTTCTCTTCCTGCAGCAACATTTCCAGCAGCTCCAACTCTTCTCACTCAGGAGTGCAGTGGCAGCCTTGCAGTGAGGAAATGGGAAATAAATGTACATTTTTACTTTAATGGCACATGTTAACCCCTTAACCCCCCCCCATATGTAAATTTTTAGGTGTTAGTTACTGTAATGTTATGATGTAGAAATGCCAATGCATCAGGCACATGGCTCTGTAAATGGTTCTCTGTGTGTTTTTCTGCTCTCCTCTTTGTTGTTGTGATTGAGGGGTTTTTGTACCCAGATAACCTCACATTTCGCAGGAGTGCCTTTTAAATTGAGATGAGGATCAGTGGTCTCCTACTTTGGGGCCAATTTTGCTGGTTCATCTGCTAAACTGTGCTTTTCTAACTTCACAAAATCACTTTAATTCCAGTTAAACTATTTCATGTTATTAGTGACCTCAAAATGTGCTACCCTGGTTATACAGGATAAGGTTAAGACTTTTCTCTCTGAGCTAGCTCATCGAATTAGGGGGCAGATTCTGAGCCTCTGTAAAGTGGCATAATAAAAATTGATCTTAGGGGAGCTACGCTACTTTGCATCGAGTGAGGACACAGCCCTTCCTAAATCTTAATTCTGATTTTTTTTTCATTAGCTGTGTTATTGGAAGATAGCTGTTACATGCATCTAGCTGCTAGAGCAATGGAAAGCCTACAGTGTACTACAAATCAGGAGCGAGCAGAGGCTTTAATTTAGTCAGAGACAAGCTTTGAAGGCAGTCAAAGAGCCACTGATGGAGTTCAAATGCTCTTTGTCCTGCAAAAATAAAGAGCCCATTTGTTCTGCCTTTTTACATTAGCATCTTTTACCTTGCTGGAGGAAAAGCAGGAAGAACTGTAATCCTAGCTCTTGGGATGTTTTTTTTAAAGAAAGGGAATATTGAACTCATAGGCCTTGCTAAAGGTTTAGCTATATGAAAAAATACAGAGTTTGCATTTAATAAATATCACAGGATGGATAGTTAATGCCCCGGTATTGGGTGGTAACCATTTCTACTTCCTTATTTTCCTTTTATTTCTGCCACCACAACACAACCATGACGATGTAGTGCCAGGGCAGAGGTTGCCAGCAAAAGGTTGGGTTTGGAGATTTGCTGGGCACAAACCCTCAGACACAGGACCCTCCACACTGGGCTGGGATGGATTGACTGTCAGAGAAATTCTGTGATAGCAGAATTCTTGCTACCTACAGAGGACAGCAATTACCATCAGAATATTTGATCCTATGACAAACTAAGTTGCTTCTCAAACAATAAAAAAAACATTTTGAGTTTTTAACTACCATTAGTCCTTACTTTATTCCTTTTGGATCAATTAATTCATGTGTGTTTGTAAGGATCTCTGAGTTAAAATGAACACACTCTTTCCCATTCTGCACCCTACTTCTGCACCTAATAAAACTTAGTATCAGGTAAGCACCTTCCCACCACCCTCAGCAAATGTTCCAGTAATTTGGAAAGTGATCAGGAGTTTTTAATTCCCTTCTCTTTTGCTTTGTGCACGGGAAATAGTTTGTGTGGCACTCTTGCTCTCGGCAGCACTGGCTGATAGGAGTTTCTCACCCTATTCTCTTTGCAAATTACTTTTATTCTCAGCAGGATTCACAGATGGTGAAGTCTCACTGCTTCTCCTTGTGAATAGATGCAGTTTAATCTGTACAGCATCCAGTAGAAGACAATGCCTTCATCATCAGCTCTACCTTTAGCTCATGGAATGACATTTATAGCCCTGTAGTGTTCAGTGCTTTTGAAGAGTCCTCTTCGAGTTGATTAAACCTGTTGCAAAGCTCAAGTGGCAAATTGAGTTCAATCATTATCTGTTCACTTGTTTTAGCCACCTATTTCTTGAGGAAGTTGTCTTTTCAACTGAAAATATATATATTCTTACATGTATAGATACTCCTATATATTTTTTAATGTACAAATGAGTGTATTGTTTCAATAAAAGATACTTTCAGAGTAGATTTAATGAATAGATGCCATATTTACTAACACTGAGACTGAAAATTGAAGAGTAAAAAATTATCAATTAAGACAAATTTTAAAATATAAAAAGAATTGCTCTGGCCAAAGTTAAGACAATAAAATGTCATTCCATCAATGTTTAGTGTTAAAGCCTGTTAGTGGTATTTAATACTAAAAGTTCTTCCTAGAATCTTAATTTTTCTCAGCAGCTCATAATGCAGTAAAACAGGATATTGTCATCATGTAATCAGTCCAGAAGGATCTGAGTATATGGTAGTGCTTTGATGACTTGAATTGTCAAATTACCCAGAATTTATTCAGTTCTAAGGTTCTTTGGCATAAAAATTTCTTGCTGACTTCAACAGCAATTCCCTGTATTAAACAGAGAGTGCCCTTACTCTGTAACTGCAGCAAACTTCTTTTTTGTGTGTCAGTCCATTTTGAAAAAAATATAAATTATTCTCAAAGGCTGCTCAACACATTTATTTAAGTTGTGATTTTGCAATTCATATAGAAGTAAAGCACTCTGATTTTCATAGACCAAAGGTTTAGTAAAGGATATGTTTTATTTTCAAGAAGAAAACACTATACCAAACTCCTATGAGAGTTCTTGAGAATTCCAGCTTGAAGGAGAATTCATTTCTGGAATTTATAATCTCTCATGCATGCAAAATGTGCAAAACCAAATATAATAAACTGTAGCAATATTTGAGCTATACATAGCATGTCTCTTAAATAAAATAGGTTTAAAACTGGAATACAATAAATAAGTTGCAATAACTCATTGCATACCTTTAGTGCCACCTATATGCAAGGAATGGTGCAAGGAAGTTGCAGCCCATTCCTGGAAAGCGTGTTGATTGAATGTCAGCAACATTCACCCCCAAATAGCACATAAATTTATTAAATGGGAAGGTGCCAACTTAGCCATAAGTTATTTTCTTCTAGTGTAATGACATAAAGTTATTTTCTGTGGTGAAGAGCAGTTCCAATTAGCCAGCTTCACACCAAGGCACAACATTAGCTTTCTGTCATGTTGCTTTGAATCTGAGTTCCTTGTATTAAGGTCTTGAAACTGCCTTCAACTTTTTAAAAGAGGACTTTAAAGTCAAGCCTAAAAAAAATCACAGCTGTTGTATAAGTGCTTGTTGTCTTATCAAATTTCAATTGTAAAGCGTGGGGTGTTTGAGCTGGCTTTTTTTTTCATTTGTTGCACCTGATTTTCCATTTCATTTTGTGCTCATCCCTTGCAAGATTTAAATCTCTGCACTTTGCTATTGGAGTTATTATTTTTTTTTTAATTTCCAAGATGACCTAATACCTGAAAGATGCCGAGTGAAATCTTGCTTGGTGCTGCTATTAACTTGGTACACACAAACCATTAGGCTTTTACAGGGACTGGGGTCCAGCAGCAGGTACCTGGTTGTGTGCAGTGATTTTATTTTATATTCAAGTAGCAAGAACAAGTTGATTACCTCGCCTATGCCACCTGCATGTAAAGCCAGAAAACTGCAAGCCCTGACATGAATTTTTTTTGCTGTCTTACTAAAAGCTAGAAAATACTTATACCATTTCTCCAGAGACAGCAGGAGATGGAAGCATACAGTCCTGCCAAAACCAAGTAATTCAGACTATCGATAAAACAATTAATCTGGTGTTTATTTCAGGGTCTTTACCACTCTATATTACTATTAATGGGTTTGAATTCAACCATCACACACAGCAGAAAATCCTGTATTTTAGTAATATAATTTGAAATCTGGTCCTTGTTCAGGGCCAGAAGAGTTGTGTAGGATCCTTCAGGCGGATCCCATGACAAAGTAATTTTTGGAAGAGATGCAGAAACAAGGATGTGGGTAGGTCAGGGGCGTGTCAGAAGAGCAGCAGTGTTTGAAATGGTTCTGAGATCCTTTGTCTCTGGTCCCTCTGTGGCTGTTGGACAAGAAGTACATATATGCACTGTAAGAATATTACACTGTTAAGGCTACGAAATAGGGAGAGGATTTATGTTTGCAATGAGACTGAATATAAATGACAGCTGTTGAAGGGTTACTGATGTACCCTATACCATTGCTTTCTTCCCTTTTAAGGAAAAAATACAATGCAGATATTTATACCTTATAAAAACTGCCCCCTCCCTCAATCTTACAGGCTTACCTGGCATTTCAGCTTCACGCTGGAGCAGTCCAGATCACATTAGGATTGCTTGTGGTTTAACTATTTCCTCTCTGCACTCATAGATTTAGAAATAAGAACCTAACCAAACAACCCTGTGGATAGAAAAATGCCAATGACCTCGCTAGGGTCAGAATTTCAGCTCTGGAATTAAGACACCAAAGTGACTGCTCTGTCTACGAGCTCAGAGTGGAATGTTCCTCAACCCTTCCTCGAGATCATGCGTTCAGCTCTGCTCAGATTGTCACCTTCAGTGTCTAGTAATCAAATTCCTTTTGAGAATAATGAGGCAAAGAGGCATCTTACAATGTTGATTGCCAACCTGCAAAGAAACTCCTAATTTTAAATTGAAAACATTATAATTAATGTTCAAGCTTTTTGAGGAAGACTTTAAACACATCAGTGATCACTGAGTGTTGTTTAAGTTGTCCTGTAATTTGAGGGGAAATTTTTTTTGACAGACATGAAATAGATCTTGAGTAGGCCATAGGAAAAGAATACCATGTCTGAAAAAAACCCCAATAGCTTTCAAGGCCCAGGATGGCCTCTGTGCTGAGATTAATAAAGCTTGACAATACATTCTGAATGCAAGCAATGACTTCTATTACAAGGGGAAAAATGAAAAAGCTGCTATTACTGACACAGTCAATAGATTGCACCTCAGTGTATACTGTACTTTCTACATTTTTAATATAAATGTGTTCAGTTTGAGGCGGGAGCATTATCAGCATTCATTTTACTTGAGGCAATAATGTGAGAAGTTGTGTCTTGTGTAATAAATAAATAACCTGTCTTTAAAACCATTTACTCAGATTGCTTCTCCCAAATGCTTATTTAGAGGTGCTCTGGAAGGTGTCATATACCAAGACAGCCATGTTATAAAGATTTTATAAAATGCGTTTTCTTTATTTCACACATAGTGTAATTGATCATGGGGCACTTTTTGATGATTTTATAAGTAGTATAATGGCAGTATGAAGGTGGGATGGAGTTGTAAAATTGTTTGAGACTCCTCCATTTCTCAGATGTTCTTGGTGACTATGAAGAGCTTCTAATAGAGGATTGTCTCTCTTGAAATTTGAGCCTTACCTTTTTCTTCCATCATGTTTTTTGGACTTGAAAGAATAGAAGAAATTGTCTTCTCTCTATAAATATATATATTCAGATCCTCATAATCTCTGTAGCACCCACTCATACTAAGAAACTATTTTCTCCCTGTAAATGGATCATATTAAATGGCACTTAAGTATAAAATTAGAGAGTTAATTCATGTTTTGTGCTGTCACTCCTCTGTGTCTGTCTTGGCACATACATTCATGCGAACAAATCCTTTCCAATCTCTTTAGAGGGATAGGAAATGAAGTATAAATTACATAGGTAGCTCAGACAAACATGGAAATGAGGAATAATCAGCAAAATTTGAATTACTTTTAGTATTATCTAATATTGAAGGAGGTGTTTTGTACTCATCTGATGTCTGACCCATAACTGATTTTTCTTTTTCTTTTCCATAATCTGAACAATGGGTCTGATATATCTCTAATGCCTCTTTTACATCAGCACAAATGTGCTGATTTCATTGGAGTAGCCCTTGATTTACACTGCTGTAAAGAAAGGAGAATCAAGCTGTAAACATAGAAGGGAGGGAAAGCAGAACTGTCCTGGATGTGCAGAGCCTCTGAGTACAAAATAGAGGAAGATTTATTTGTAGTGGCTCAGGGGTTGTAGGCAGTGTAATAGGCTATAACAGAGCACAGGGAATTTAGGGAAGAACGGGGTTTACTGTTCCGTGGCTCAAGGTGAAAGTTCATTTGGTTAACAGAGAGACACATTTGTGACTGTAGCTAAAAGGAACAGGTGGAGGTGAAGAGGCACCATCCATGCATTCCTAGTTCTGTGCTCTTTTAGTGCTAGACCTGTTTTGTAGCTCAGAAAAATCTCCTTCTGAGACTTTACACTTCAAATGGTGGGTTTTGGAGTTAAATCTAAAAGTTTGTTCTTTGTTTAGCAGAGAAAATCTCTTTTCAGTGGTACAGGTGCTCTGCATAAAGTCTTCTACAATACTTTCTTCAGGTCATACAAGGAAACCTAATTTAGAAATATTACGGAAGGCAAAACTTCCCATTTTCTGTCTTAGAACTCAGCACTGATCTGATTACTCTTGACTGTGATTCCAGGTTATCTACCTAATTTGTCTACAGTGTTATTACCAACATGTGTTTTCCCATGAGAAACATATTAATTTGATTGTTGCCCTGGGGAAATCTAAACAAAAACACACACACACACAAAAAAATTAACTACAAGAATGCTTTTTCATAAAAAGGAATGCCATATACACCCTAAATGACAGCCTTGTGTTTAGAAGAGTGGTGAAATCAAAGGATTTTTCAGTCTGCACTTTCCAATATAAATTGCTCATTTCAAAACATAATGTTCTGCATAATTAGATCACATAGTTTGAGCATCTGGCCTATCAGTCTGTGAAGTGATGTGGTAAAATCCGTGGGTAGCGGGAGCAATGCACAGAAGTGATGCCCACCTACAGGGTGTCAATGGCCAGAGCCACTCAGCACTCCCCATGTCCTGTGAACAGAGGTGCTCTTCTCCTGCTGCACTTTCTCACCTCTCCTCTCCATGGCTCTTCCATGGGCGCTGAACTGGAGCAGTGGTGGCTTCTCCCTCCCATGGCAGGGTGGCAGTGAGAGCAGCCAGCCTTGAGCTGCAATTACCCATTGCCCACTGATTCCAGCAGAAGCTCAGTCATCTAACTAATGACAGCCTTCCTTCAGCTGGAGGTAACGTGGCGGAGGAAATGGGGCCCTGTGAATCACACAAATTATTTCAATTTCTAATTTAGCAAGAACGTCACGCCATCAAACCTGAATTCACTTCCAGCTACTTCCAGTATGAGAGGACAATGTAAGAAAATTCCTCAGCAAATCTTCGTGTGCTGCTCTCCCCACTGTCCCTCTTTTTCTTTCCATTTCCTCTGGATTTAATGAGCAAGCATCCAGAAACTTAATTGTGATAGATTGGGTGCAGCACAAAGTATTGTAAGAGAACATTGAGATGTTGATTGTTGGCACAATTTTCAAACACTTTGTAAAGGTACAGAAGATGTTGGAAAATTATGATTTACATGGATAAAAATTTACTCTCCAGTTTCTTCAGCAGATGTATCATGACAACCATGTCATGGTTGTTTTAAAATACAACTGTATCAATCCAACTTTGGATTGATTACATTGAAAGAAGAATCTAGTAGTGTGCATTGTTTGAAGACAGATATACCATTAATTCTACTTATGATTTTCATTTATTTCCTTTAGTTTGTAGATGCGGTTTTGTCACCAATGACTGAACTTCAGTAAAACTCAGGTGTGACTTTCAAGTATTATTACAAATCCTTTAGTCTCTTGGAAGCAAAGTCTAAATGAAGAGCCTGGGCAGCTTCTGCTATACCAGAGAACCAGATAATCAAAGATATCAAACTTTTTGAAGCATAGATCTATTTCTTCATATTTTAAAGAAAAAAAGCTCTTTTGAAAATGTGATTTTTAGCAAAAAGCGGGGTGATGGTTTAATGGTCTGGATTTTGCCAGCATGCAGGCTTAGAAAATTGTTGCTTATCTAATTCTACATACCCTGAAAGCAAGTTTGAAAAATAGAAGTCATTGAGTAATATCTTTACTGGTGCCATAAATCAGAGACTTATTTGCATACAAATGAAAATTCAAACCAAAGTGCAGTAAGAAGTAACACTGCCCTAACAGTTAGGGATCAGCATTAAAATATGAACCCAAGTTTCCACCCTGAAGTAAAGCAGAAATCAGACAGGATCTTCTATAGGGAAATATCTTCTATGTACTTGTTGTTGGGGTTTTGGTTTGTTTGTTGTTTTAACTCTGAACATATCCACAGAAGGATGAAATTATTCACTGGTCTTTGACATAATGCTTGTAAACAATTCATTAAAATCTTATCGTTGATGGTATCAAAAATACATGAAATATTCAACAGATAAATCACAACAACAAGTCGTGGTTGTAACCTGTAGCAATGCTAATCAGAAATGTGTGCTCAGGTGTGGGACACAGCACTTTGCAGAAGATGGAAGTGAACTCTCTGTGCTTTCTATTAGCCAGGTGTTTTCAGTGGTGTTCAAAAGAAACAGCGATGAGTTCTGAAACAATAAAACCAAGGCTCATCAAAGAACGATATTGGCCTTCTCAGGAGAAAACATAGTGAAATGGAGCAAGGTGAAAAAAACCCCAAACCAACACATTAAAACTCTAACAAATTCTGAGACAAATTTGCAGGGTCAATGCAGGAGCACAAATACACAAGTGACCATTTTAGAATCAGAATACTAAACGAAATTTAAGCTACAGTGGTCAAGGCAACACCACCTAATTAAAGGTCTAAAGACAGAGTTCCACCTACAGGGAATAGATGAAACAGCTTCCAGATGAAACAGATTGGGAGGTTGCAAATGAGAGATGTAATTTTTATTAAAAGAAACACAGAAATTTTCCCTATGGTAAGGTCAGGAGATGAAAAAGGACTATGTGCAAAGTTTTTAGAAATAGAATGTATTATTTAGAACAGTCCCTCCCTTTAATTTTTTCAGTCTCCGGATGAGATTGGAACTTAAATTACACATTTGCTTCTTTCAGGGAAGACTTCTCTCTGGGCTCTTCTTTTTTTTTAACCTTTGCTCCTTCTGGTAGTCTTTAAACACCCCTGTAGTCCAGTTGACTTTTTGCCTACTTAAGTATGTGCTACTGCATCTTCATAAAGATGATTGAATGTGGATGAAAGCTGATTTTAAATGTATATTAAATTAATGTATAAATAGATATAAAGGCTATTTTGACATAAAGGCTATTTTTACATAAATCAAAGAACAGTGGATTTTAAAATTATTTCAGTGATTTGCATATTGAGTAGATTTGTTGGCAAGCTAAACCATTACTGCTTTAAATTGCATCTCCATTACAAAACCTGTTCTCATATATGTAGGTCGTCATAGCAAATCCAATGAAATTTGTTTTATATGGCCCTGTTAATTTTGTCTCAGGTGAAGCCGTTTATTGGTGGCACCATGCTCTGTCCCCATTGTAGACTGGGCAATGATAATGTCAGTGATCTAAAGGCTGCAGGGTTGCTAAAGAGGGATTAATCAAAGATCAGATCAACAGATTTTTTTTTTGGTTGGCTGAGAGAGCCCACCTGTGGTTCCCTCCTCCAAGAAAAATTATGTAAGCTCTTTATATTCAGCAATCAGTTGGAATTTGACGAGGGGAAAAAAAAGTATTAATAGTACCAGAATTTATCACAGAACATTTAGGGTTGGAAGGGACTCTAAAAACCATCTTGCTCCATCCCCTGGAGGAACGGGAGTGCATGAAGATGTTACAAAAAATTAAATAGCCTCAGCTTACCTGCAACTAGGCTGTGAGGTGTGAACAATGTGTCAAAAATTGAGGGTAAATAGGTCTCGTTTCCATCCTTGTGCATGTAGTCTTCAAGTTTTGCCCATTGTATGAAGTGCCACCACATGATTACCTTAAATTCAGGCTACTCTGAGGGGTGTTTAAGGGAGTTGCTGTTGATGTTTTGGTGGATTTGATGTACAGTTTAGGGATGAGAGTAATTTTGCAGTTGGTCAAACATTTACCGTAGGGTACAGGCATTGTGTAAATTAGTATTCTATGCCTTCATAGAAAGACTTACTAGAATACAAATGGGCTGATTGTGACAGTCTCATTCTTCCCAGTTCATCTTTTTCTGCATCACAGTAGAGAAATGAGCTTCACTAGGTTAAGAGTTCTTTTTTGAAGAATCCTAGGGAGAAATTAATAGAGGACATGATCCCTATTCTTTGAGGTGCATTCATTTGGCCAGACTAGAAAACTTGTAAGTATTTGATTGTAGGATGCATAAAGTGTAATGTGGACTTGGTTACTTTCCTGATGTCAGAGATGGAACAGAAAACCTGTTTACAGAAGTAGTTAATTGAATATGCAGTCTAAACTTTTACAGAGTTCTTATTAATATTACTACGAATAAAAGAAAGTGTATATATTGTTTGAAAAAATCAGTCTACATTCAGCATGAGGTGTGTAAAACCAGTAATTTGTTCATTAAAGATAAATGATATTTAGCACTCAAACAGCTGCACATCCCCTCAACAAGGAATGAAAATATTTCCACACATTATGTACATCACAAGATGATCGATGTAAGTGCTACCTGCAGGGAGGGTGCCAGGCAATTGAATCAGCAAGTAATTAAAGGTGGCATTTTATATATATAGAATTAGGTATCTGTTACAATTTCAGCTTGAAATATTTGAGTCAAATGCAGTGTGGAAGACAGAACTTCAGTGAACACCCAATGCCCCATTTCTCATGACACCCCACAAACAAAAAGCTTTAAAGACTATCACGTGAGCCTTGTTCTATTGTGATTAGAGATAAACCCAAAGAAAGCTGATTGGTTTTGTCAATCTCTAAAAGAAACAAAAAAAAAAAGGCATTTTATTTGCACTCCTACATTTCAGATTATCACAAGCACTTACTTTTCCATATATGCTTTATCTATACAAGGAATTCCCGTGAGCTGCAAGTGTTCTCTTTGTGTCCATGCCAAATTGTGTGGCTGTGCTTAACAAACTGGGGTCATTCATGCCACAGTTGTTACAAGCTATTAAAACTCAGAGTGAAATACTTAGAGCGTTCATTTTGCAATTGCCAGAAATGCCGTGGGCTGATTAGTACTGGTGATTGTCAGCACTTAAAAAAATAAAGAACAGGTGTACCAATAATGTGAAGTTAATTTAGCTAAGTGTACATTTTAATGCCAAAATATTGGAGGGAATAACCGTTATCAGAGAATTCTTGACCATTCCTTGTAGCTTCACAAAACAGGCCAGCTAATAAGCAAGTAGAAACAATAAAATCATCATCTTTTTTTTCTTTTCACCAAATCCTGAATGGTCTTTTCAGTGGTCCAGTCATGCCTGACTGAGATTTTTGAAATGGCAGGACAGATTGCACTGCTGAAGTTAATGAAGAACTCTGAGATTTGACAAATTTATTTCCTCTGACAAATAGCAAGTGTTTATGGTGCTTGCCTTGGTTTCGAGCCATTACAGGTGCAGCAGAGCTGTAGGAATAACTTCACTTAAAAATTAAGATTTTTCCAGGGAACAGCACAATCATCCTGTCAATCAGAAATACATTTTCTTTCAAGCGCAGTAAATACATAAGCAATAGTATTATTAGGTTGACAAAAAAAGGGAGCATAAACTTGTGAGGAAGTGAGAGAAAGCAGAAGGTTAAGACCTGGGCTACGGTCTAGGAGAGGTTTGTAATTGCGTTGTTGTCTGGGTGTTGGCTGGCTGATTGAACAGCCTTGGAGGTGTTCACAAGCTGTCAGGCCAGGGAATTGGAGTTAATGGACAGCTAATATCATGATTGAATGGCAAAAGTGGAGGCTGATCTCTTTGAGGATGGAAAATCAATAGTCTATTAGATTTGTCAGGCTGACAGGGAGAGAAAAGAACGAAAGCCTGTTCTATTTGCTTGCATTATGGGGGCTGCTCTAATTAAGCACCCACCTTGAGACAGAGGGGGACCTGTGGAATTGAAGTAGTAATGAGATTCAGGTTTGAAGTAAATGTAGTAACTGCAGTGTAAGGCATGCTGACAGACAATTAAATCTCTTTATCAATGCTGCCTCTTCCCAGAAATAAAATCTCATATGGTAGCTGTAAAATAAGGCTGTATGATAGTAAATCTTGCACCAGCTCATGGTTGTGCACCTTATTGATCATGTTGGTTTGGTGTTGGTTTCACAAAAATTGTAGATGCACTGGCCAGTGACGAGCTTTCTAAATGAAAGTTTCTGCTCCTGTGAGTGTGTATTTTGCTTAGGATGACTCTGCATCAGACCTGCACTCGTCCCCTATTCCCAGCTGATATCCACAGTGACACTGCTGATAGCGCGGCGTATCTGGGGACACGCCAGCCAGATCAGTGGCACAAGGCAGCTCTCAGCCCCTTCCCTTTTCCCTTCTTGCCATCAGGAGAGAGCTAATCTGACTATTTCAATCAGCATGTGCATATCTCCTCCAAACCTGAGAGCAAATGTAATGCTTCTGACACTGGGAGTGTTAGAATGTGCCTACATTCACTGGAGCTCAGTGCTGCATGAAATTGCTGATTTCGATTAAACCTGAAATTTTCCAGGGCTTCAGATGTCTCACACACGTGCAAATGTATAGTGTCATTATTTTTGTTATCTCTTTCCTAATCAGAGGTTGAGTAGATGAAAGGTTTTAGCCTCGGTATTTCTTCTGGGAGAACATTTTATTTTGCAGTAAGCAATGGCAGCCTTTCTTCTCCCTGTGTTTGCTGTTCCTCTCCCAGCTTTTCAACTTGCCACCACTGGAGGGTCACAGGAGTGCTCAGAGTCTGATGGGCACTGCTTTGCATCATTTTTTGGCAGGCAGGTTTATGGAGAAACAAAGTCCTTTACCTTTGCCCCTTCTCCTTGCTCTACAGCTGCTATTTGCTGTAGCAAATTAAAGTCAAACTGTTGCATGCTCTGCTTTGTACAGTCAGACATCAGTGGGTATTATACATAGTTAACTGCAACTGGAAATTGAAAATACATAATTTGGGTTCTTGATATTTCTGGCCTATTTTGATTAAGTGTTATCATCTGCTGAGGGCTCCAAATGTCCAATCAAGGGTTCTACAGGCACATATCTGGAACCAGGGATTTACCTCAGGATTTTGGAGTCACTTGTGAGAGAATTTGCCAACACTACAAATCTTCTTTGATCAAGGTTTTACTCTGAGTGATTGCTTTGTCAGAACTCTTCTAAGTGGTAACATCCACTAAATTCCCAAGCAGGTTCACAGGCAGGACCATGCTGATTATTGCACTCTGCTGTGTTTCTGTGAGTAGATATTTCAAACAGAACTAAGAAAACTTTCTATAAACAAGGTCATTACAGCCTTTTTGTTTGCTATTGTATTTGTCAGCCTTTCAAAATGAAAGGTAATTTCCTCTACCCTGCTCTATGTTTGTGTTACTATGTCTATAGTGTAGTAATTATTAATTTAGATAATTCTGTGTATCTAAAAAGGTACAGGAAGCTTTTGGTAAGGGATAGGGCTATATATATGAGCCAGCTGTTTCTTTCACACGTGTATGTGTTCTTTGTAGCTGAATGCTCATTTGATTGGCTTCCCTTCATTGTGGATTCCACTTAATTTGAATTTATTAAATTAATTTCTGCTATTTACTCTACCTTATTTTACTTTACATCCATTTAAAGATCAACTGGTTGCTCTTCATCTCAAAATTCATTTTGCTTTGATAATTATTTTTAATTTACTTCTACTACTGCATTGTTTATATTAGGTTTAATATTAAAAAATTGAACCATAGCTCTCTCTGTTCAGTCTGGACTCAACACAGGTTCGAACAAGGGTTAGCTGAAAGATACTCACATTTTCTTCACAAGAAAATGCCTTGTCATTTGATCTCCTTTTCATAAGGATTTTATTATAGATTGTGGTGATTGTATTACATAGGTGCATATCATATAAGAAGAAAACCATCTGATTTTGAGACTTATATTGAGGATGTTTCTTGCACTATTCCATTAGTTTGTTTCTGTTAGTAGGTTAAATAAATGACAGGTGATAGAGTGGTTTAAAATGAATACCTTGTGCAACCTTCCTTCACATCTGCTGTGAATAAAACTGGAAT
The DNA here is from genome assembly GCA_910950805.1 of Acrocephalus scirpaceus scirpaceus. Lineage (NCBI taxonomy): Eukaryota > Metazoa > Chordata > Aves > Passeriformes > Sylviidae > Acrocephalus > Acrocephalus scirpaceus. The sequence continues at coordinate 5,461,641 of OU383781.1, forward strand.
AGAATAAAAACAGGTGTCAGTACAATGACCTTGATTTAATACTTGGAGAATGTTTGTAGAGCATTAAAAGTTCACAAGTTGTCATGATGAGGAACCCATCGACTCATAGGAGGATAAAGAGTAAGTGCCTGAGTCTGAAAGAGTTTGACATTTTCTGGTGTGTTGTGAGTGTCTCACTGAGGAGGCAGGATCCAACGCTCTGAGACATTTTTTGGCACTGGTCAGCATTTCATTAAGCCAAGGTTTAAAGGAGCACAGATTTAAGTTCAGGTCTTACTGCAGAGAGCTGGAATATATTTTGGATACTGCTGACTCATCTCCTCTCTGAACAGAAGCTGATCAATGCGTTGTTGCCACGTCATTTGAAATATAAAACAAGAATTTGGTGCAGTGTAGGATTAGATTTTATTGTTAAAAAATCAGGGTTCATCATCAGTCTGAGACTGATGCTTTCTCTAAAGAGAGAAATTTTGAGCCTGCAGTGGCTTCAGCATGCCTTGATAAGAGACTCTATGATCTCTGTGCAAAAACTTAACAACTTTTAATCATAATTGTGCACAGTACAACAGCAAGGATGACTGGATGACTCCATAGAAAGCGTAGGGCTACCACAGAGTTACATATTCTTCAGTCTGAAATGGGCAGAAATTGAAAATAAATAAAGGACTTGACCAAAGTCCAACAGTTCCCTGAAATCATCACATTGAATCTACAGGAGTGTATTTATATGAAATAAACAAACAAACACACTGTGAGACCCAAGCAGATGAGCTTTCCCTGGAGGCAGCAAGACTCAGGATATCTTTTTAATGGGTAGAGTTTAGTGTAGAAGCCAGAGACCCTCATGGACAGCAGCACTGAGAGCCTGGCAGCAGCTGCCCCTTATTTATACTGCAGCCTTGGCCTTTTTGCTTATCTCACTTTGGCACTTTAGAACTTTGGAGGAGAGAGAAGCTCCCTGATGCATTCGTATTGATGTTGGCAAAACGTGTTCTTGTCGGAGTTGGCAGAACACATCCATTTCAAATGGAATACTGATTTCTTGGCAGTCTGGCTGAAATCTGATGCATTGCAATTCATGTGTGATTGTGGGCTAGTGCAAATGTGGCCTTGTAAATCATTCTGTGACGTACTGTGTGTGTCAGGGATATTTCTTAACGTTCCAATTTTCAATCTTTGAGGTTCAGAATTAAATACTGCTGGGGTGGAGGAACTGTCTTAGGGCTTAAGAGGAACTCAGGAAAGCAGATCTACCATTGCACTGATAAAGTAGCTAATACTTACTGTTTATTTAGGATGCATCTTTAAAATCAGGAAGAATTAAAATAATATTGCAGAACTTCTACCTTCTACTTTTAAAAGTTTTTAAACTATTTTGGCCCCTATTAAGCAGAAATCCCTTGGCAATCATCAGTAAGGTAGTTTTTGATTTTGTCTTTGCTTGCAACCAGCTTCATAAAAGTGACAAATGTGAATAAATTTAAGAAGGCACATGGCTTTAAAATTCTGTGGCATTTTTGTTTAAATTATATTGTAAACACAGTGCAGCTCTACGTGATCATTCTATAATTTAAAAAAAGAGAACAAATATAAATTAAAAGGTTTTTCATTTCAAATGCTCTCTTTAGAATTGTTTTTCACTTCAGCCCTTGCTAAGCCATCACTAAGGCTGAGCAGCACCACTGGAAGGGATCACACAGTCCAAAGCAGAGGCTGCTCAAGCAGGCCAGAGCAAAAGACTTTCCTCTTTCTTCACTGCTTTTCAGTGTCCACAGCTTTTAGTTTCTATATCTGTTCTTCCTGATGCCCAGGAATGTGTTTTGTTGTGTGCTTGTATTTCTTTTCCCCCCAAACTCCTGGATCATTAGAGTCTATTGACATTTTTAAAGTCCCACTCTTAGATTTAGACCTCAGGAGTACTGATGAGTGCAAGTCAGCTGTGGTTGTAAATAATGCCAAGAATTTCCATTGCCAGTACTTGGAAGAATTGAAGTAATAAAAAGATCAGGCTGTGAGTGACAACTTAAAACCTTACTCACTAGACTGAAATGGTTATAAAGTTACAATTTAATGTGTATATACTCCAAAATTTTAAAGCTGAATATAGATAATTCCAATCACTCTATAAATACTTGACTGGGCTGTTCAGGCCTATTTTTCTGATGCTACTTCATTGCAACTATAAATTTAAACTAGACTCTGTCAAAGGAACAATTATAGTTTGTCACAAATGGGAAAATTTAAGCCCATGTCCTTTTCTTTCTAAATTATTAGACATATAAAATATGTTATTTTCCCCTTAAATTTTAAATTCTTTTAATATTGAGTTCACTGCCATCTGGATACATGATTTTATGCACTTCTCAGGAATTTAGTCAGCTAAATTTTTGGTTCAGTTCAAACAAAAAAATCTTTATAAAATAAGTTCCCACTGTCTGCAGAGAGAAACATCCTGAGCATGCTGACCAATCTGTGTTTAGGATCATAAATCACATTCCATTAGGCATATTAGAAAACAAATTGTTCTTTTCTGAATGTACCTTTTGGAATATTAGACATGTTGCAGTATAACGGAGCTAAATCTTCAGTGGATATTCTCTGTGTAAAATGGATCCAATTTGTGTTTAAGAAAGAAAGAAATTTAATGTTCCCTTTACTCAGGATGTTCTGCATTGCAATTTATTACCATTGCAATCATAGGGGCTGGAATTTTTCCAGCTGCATTCAGTTGAGATTATCTGACCCTAGATTTGGGCTCAGACACTCCAGTCCATTCTGCCCAGTCTTTTGAGTGTTTCTGGGCTGTCTGTATCTTTTAAACTTGGAATACGGATTTGCATAGGTTGTGAAAACAACACCTGAAAGCATTTTGCCATGGATGCTAAGGAAATGGAAATACTTTATTTCATTGCTTTCCCAAAGGCCAAGCTTCTTTTGATATTGCACATGTTCATGTTATCTTTAGAGTGTAGCCTTAATAAATGCTTTATCTTTGGCAGTAATGTGCAGAGCATAAGTGGTATTGGCCTTGGAGGGATTTTTGACTTAATTTGCTGGATGCAAAGCCTCTGTTTCCAATAATTTATTATGTTTCAAAACCATCTCAGGGAATACAAAATGTGCACCTGAGGCTGGCTTTTATTTATTTCCAATCATTTTTGAACCTGTGCTATTTTCTGGCATGAAAAAGTATATATCAGTCCACCTTTTTGTCTGTTCCTCCCCCTTACCCTGAACATTTAAAGCACAAATAAAATCAATATGATCATATATTGATTTCTACAACATCTTTTATATGCTTCAAAGTGCATAGCAGAATTAGAAATTGTGTTAAACTCCAAAAATAATTTGATGGCAGATTACGTTAAGTATTTAATCACTCCAAAAAACCCCAATCCTAACAAATACCTTGGCTGAATCTCTCATACCAAAATTGATTCTCTTGCACTGGATTTTAGACTTTGTAAAGTATATATTAAAGAGCTTAACTAGTAAATTAGAAGACAAGATAACTGCAGTGTAGATAAATGAACATTGCGTAGAGAATTTTAACCAGGTTTTTGCCTAATTATTTATTCTCTACTGTGTAGTAAAAATGAGCAAAACTGACTCCATGGAAATATAGGATTTTGAATGATTGTTTTTATATAACTGGGAGCAGAGGGTGCATATCTGCATTAATTTGCATCTCATGTATAAGTTTCAAGGTATTTTTGGCAAGGTTCATCATTTATTAGGCATTTCTTCAGTGCTTGGGCTATGAGGAGCATTGTCTTGATTGGGAACCCAGCCCTCTCAGTTGGGACTTTGAAAAGAGCACAATTCTTCTATAAATATGAGAACTTCAAATAATTTCTCCCTTTCTCACGTTGCTGTGCAGTGGAAGCCTCGTCACTCACTCACCAGAGTTACTGTCCAGCTTTGGTCATTTTTCTACCCAGCTGGACAAATGGGGTAAAAACCCAGATGAAAAAGCAGTGCTGTAAATCTCCTTTATCACTTCCTATGAAAGCTAAAGCTCCAGCCCGCGGAATGGATGGGCTCTACTTCATCCTGGAGTCATCCTCCCGAGATCAATGGCACTTGTGAGGGGCATAGACTCCAGCAGGAGCCTCGCTCCTCTCAGGCCCTCCAGAGAGATTGATGGGTGCTCCCCTGGGAATCCTGGGCCACCAAAGCACACCAGGATCCCTGGATTAAGGCCCCATAGAAGTTCCTCCAGTTTTTCTCTCCAGTATGTGCAATCCACTCATCTACAGACAAGGAGAGGAAAGGCAAAGGCAGGGATGTCCCTGAGGGGGCTGTGGGTGAAGACCATGAGCAAGGAGAGAACCCACAGCACAGGAAAAACACAGATACTGAGCCCCACTGGGAATGAACACCTCCAGAGCCCTGGAAATCAGAAATGTTGTCAGGAGCTCAGGGGGCAAGCCTTGTTTGCCACAGTCCAAAAAGCTACACCAAGACTGGAGAGAGGAACAGCCTGGAAGGGCAGAGAAGGAGGGGGAAATTCTTTCCTAAAGCCACTTTCCATGTGTTCTCTGTCTAATCCCTTTGAATTTTCTCTGTCCTAAGGAGTCAATTATTCTGGTTCTTATTTTAATGATATTTTGCCTTTTTAATTTTAAGAGACTGCCTGTCTTCTCTGTGAACCTACTGCAAGGCAAAGATCTAGGCAGATTTACCTCCAAGCCTTAGCCAAGTTAAAGTCCTATTACAAGCCATTGAGGTGATTTAATTTTATTACCTGAGGACACTTTTTCTGAGGAAAGTTAGTACATGCTGCAGTGCACTGCTGAGTCTGGGTATCCTTCTTCTTCAGCTCTATCTGAGCCCTTGGTAAGCAAACACCATGGGTACAGCTCTAATACACACTGATATTTTAAACTGTGGTGTAAGGATATAAGATTTTAAAATATTGATTTGGATTCATCCAGTTAGGTGACCCCTGGCATGAATATCATATTTAGCTGTGAACTTTGCCTTTTGCTTCTTTTCTTTGATACAAAGAACTCAAATTATTCTGATTTTTTTTTTTTTTTTTTTTTAGCATGAGCCTCATCTGGCACTAGTTGGTACAAAAAAAGCTCAACATCAGAGAAACAAAGTGTATTTTTTTCCTTCCAACTACTATCAGAACGAACACCAGGACCAAAGGCTCTTATTGAAAATAATTCCTTAAATAATCACTTACCTTGAAGGCATTTGATCTGTATGATCTGAATGCAACTGCTGATAACTTCAGAGAAATAGAAAACTGTGTTAAAAATCACTTTCTCTTGGGGACTGAAGTCCTGTCTGTCACATGGTGGATTAGAGGCTTGGCAGCTGGCCAGCCCATCAGACAGCACGTAAATTCTTTGATGCCAATTGCATTAGCTTTCCTCCACTAATGTGTTGTAGAGCTTGGAAAATAAAAGAATGGAGGTCAACATGCCAGCACGTACCCCTGGTACAGCAAAGGCTGCTTTTATTGTGCAGGAGAACGAAAAAGCTTCGGAGTTCAAGCTGTGGTCTGGATGACCTTCTCCTGTGCCCAAGGTCCTGAGATTTTTGTCCTCAAGTCCTGAGTGCAACGAGTGCCTGTCCCAGGATGCAATTTGCTCTGAAATTCCCAAATGGACACAGTTTGCCTTCAACCATTATGGCCTGTGATTTATGTGCAGCTGCTGTGGGCTATGAACTTGGTGCTGAACTCCGCTCGCGCTCTCGTGGTTTTGTTCACTGCGAGGGCCGGAGTGGGCAGGAATCAGCACAGCTCACGAGCAAAAAAAGCCAGACTTTATGACTGATTTGAACACCAGACAAAAACTCTGCTCTACGTGCGTCTTCTTCCCCAGGGCTCTTGCTCTGGAGATGTTACAGAGATGGATGGCAGGCCCGTGTGGCCGCTGCCTGGCGCTAAGCGCAGCGCAGCAGAGACACTGCACGGGTGATAGATGACCAGGGCTGGTGTGTTTGCTGGGTAATTAATTGCTACACCCTCCTCTCTCCCTCAGAAATTGGGAGGAAGGACCCAACCACTCCCAGAAGCCTCTGAAGGATGATACTTGCTGGGAGGTGAAGCTTAAGTGTTGGAGCAAAATCTATGTTAAATCTGAGAAATTACTGACCTAAGTGTAGCTAATTATCACAAAATAATCAGTTTTGTTGTGGAAATCCAGCGACAAAAACGCTTAGAGCCCTCCAGTCTAACCTCCAGGGTATACCCAAGGGATTTACACACCTTTCTTGTTCCTCAGCCAGGACATGATCTTGGATTTTTCCCGATGTGTGTGCTTTGGGAGGCTGACACGGTGCCACAGCCCTGCAGTTCACACTTTGCTGCTGAGAAGGAGCAAACTGTGACTCCCTGGGTAGCAGCTGGCACAGGGTTTGGCATCAGTCAGCTTGTGAAACAGAGAGATTGACACTGAAACCTGCCTCGTGCCTGGTAAAGAACTAGGAGGATAAAACTAGAAAGAAAGGAAGTTCTTTCATATGGAATGACAACAACAAGTTATAGTGGTATTAAGTTGGTTTTGGTCCAAAGACAGAAGGGTTTTTATTTTAGCCTCTGATTTTTCAGTGTTACATTGTAATAACCTCATCAGGGAGACAGGCTGTAAAGTGGGGAACAATTTGTAACATTTCTCCATGACTGTTATGTGATCAATTTGCCCTTCAAGCTTGAAGTGAGTTTGGTTTTAAGTCATTAAAGGGGGATAGACCTCCCAAAGCAAAGGAACTCTGCTGTACTTCCCTTCCCTCAGTCATACTGATGATAATTGATGCTCATAAACCAGAGGCAAGGGCAACATTACAACAACTACCCTTGACAAGCTTGTAACTTTACAAGAAAACTCTCATTGCTTGTCAAAGCCAGGGCTTGATTACACAGTGTTATCTGACATGGAGTGAAGAAAAGCTGCATTACTTTGCCGGGCTAAAAATGGGAACAGCAAGATTATGTATAAACAACAAAAGAAGAACGTACTTTGATAATAAATGAACGAGACAGATGATGGATGATGTGGAGATTTAAGTGGAAGAAATGTTGGAGTAATTTTTAATTGCTTAATTTTATCTCTTTTGAATGTGGAAACATATCTTCCATGACTTCAGCAGCGGTGAAACGTAGACTATGTATAAAATAGAGATCTGGCATGAGGTTAAATCCTTAGGTATATACAAACCTGGATCTCAGTTTTGCTCCAAGCTGTACTAATAACATCAAAAGAAAGAAATACTTCCCATCTTTAGGTCTTGGAGGTGTTTTGACCAGTGCCAAGATGAGTCATGCACCTTTGGATGACTGATTTTGCCTTGCACATCCTGCCCAGGTCTCCTATAACCATCCAAATATTCTGCTCATTTTCAGGGACTCTGACTTTTCAAGGTTCATACTGAAAAAGTAATAATATAACCTTGGATGTGCTATAGGATAATTACAGAATCTTGGTCCTCATTCTGGTACATTGCACCCTTTTCTCTCCTGGTTTCTCTTCACCTGAAATTTTCAAAGCAGTGTAGTAATGGTTTTTCATTTCTGCTTTTAAGCAACTACAGTTTGAAAATTTGCAGCATTTAATCAGATTAGGTTTTTTAGTTTCAATATTATTTGAGATACTGATTTGGGAGAGTACTCACAGGTTCCTGTAAGATTGGTGTTTCTAAGTAAAGTATTGACAGAGAAATTATAATTCTCTTTTTTTGATACTTCTGATGGAAAAATGTTTTTTGGAGTTGCTTGAATAATTTTTATGCTTTGTATGTGACAGAACCAAGAGCAGATTTTTCTCAGGCCAAATTAAGTGGGAAATTGGACTGACTTCTAATCAAAATATTAATCCTGACGAGAAAAGAGGTGTTGCTTACATTGTCCTAAAAATTCTATCTGTGAAAAAAAAATCACCTGCGTATTTTGGGACATGGATTTGAAATACTAAACTATGGAGAGGTAGTTTTTCTTCAGCAACATCTGCTGCTGAATCCTGGTATGAATCCCTCTTATCTCACCTTTCAAACAAGTCCAGTAAATAAGATGAAAATCTTAATTTTGTGTCTTCTAGTTTTGCATGTGTTGTACTGAAGAGGAGCAGTAGAAGCCATGCTAGTTTGTTAAACTAGTTTTCTTAATTTGGACTCGTATTATAGTAGTAATCATCTTCTAAAAATTAAATATAATTTTTTAAATCTATTTTTTTTCTGCAGTTTTCTCTCCTCTTCCTTACTTCACACCTTCTCACTCAGAATGTGATCACATAATTAATTGATTTCTAGAGCGGCTTAAAGGAAGGGATGCAAACATTCATGAAAATGGCAGGAGCAAATGTAGGAAGGTTATGATTTTCTATTTTTTTTTTTTTTTGCCATAAATGGAGGTTTTTCTGATTCACATTCAATTTCTCTCTCAGGTCCCAAACTTCTCACTACTCCTCATTGCCAGGCTACATCTCACAAACCCCTTTGCTTTAACTAATTCTTGTTCAGTTCCTACTGAAGGGGTAAAAATTTTAGATAGGAAGCAGAAGGAAGGAGCCAGAAGGAAGATCTCTCTATTATTTGGGAGGTAAACAGATTTATCCTTCTTAAAGCAGCGATTAGTAAATCCCTCACCATTTAACCACCCTCTGGCCAAGGTAATAAAATTACAGTTTATTCCAAACCAGAAATATGGCAATAAAAATGATCCTCACAGTGACACTGAAGTCATTAGGCATTTTTTTTTTCCTATAAGAAAGGAGAATGTAGTTGAGCTAAAAATCCTATAAATATACAATAGCACTTGGATTATTTGGAAAGATACAGGCTCAGTCCAAGTAAAATAACATTCCCTTGTACACATAAACACTTCAAGGATGCATTAGTTTATGTGATATTTTATTGCTGGTGGTTTTCATTGAGTTGGAGACAGAGGAATTTGAGGACTATTATATGAATATGTTGAATATGAGAAATATTATATGAATATGTGAAGAGGAATGTGTTGGAGACATGAGGAGTATGAGATGCTGTGGGAACAGATGCTCTGAAGCCACAGTGAGAAGGGGGAATTTAAAAGGTGATTTAAGGGCACTGGAGGTCAGGGGCTGAGGGGAGTTGGGGATGCTCCCACAAGGTGAAAAAAATGAAGGTACAAATGAGGGAAAGGGAAACAGGAAGGTGAATAAAAAGGTAGACTGTGTAGGTGACAAAGGGACAAGAGAAAGAGAAGAGGAACTAGTTAGATTGACTGCAGCCGAAGGCAGAAAATACAGGGAAGCAGAAAGAGTTTCCCTAGTAGAGTAAATGATGTTTTGGAGGCTGGAAGGAGCCCCTGGAGAGCCCCTTTCCTTCACTGCCACTGAATATCTGCAAAGCTTCTGTGAGATTTTCCTGTTCTACCAACATCCAAAATTTCCTTGCTGGCTCCATAAATGGGTGTTTCATGGGTATGTGCAATGCATATGAGGTGTGTATATAGAGTGAGTTTCAGGTTTCAGCTACCGCATGCCTCCTTGAACAGATTTCTCAACTTTTTCATCCTGCTTGCTGCTTTCACACCAGTACCTGAATGATCCATGCAGATTGGAGATTGGGAATTCAATGAATCTGAGCCTTTCCCCTTCCCCTTCCCCTTCCCCTTCCCCTTCCCCTTCCCCTTCCCCTTCCCCTTCCCCTTCCCCTTCCCCTTCCCCTTCCCCTTCCCCTTCCCCTTCCCCTTCCCCTTCCCCTCCCCTCCTTCCTTTTCTTCTTTCTTTCTTTTCCTCAGGAGGGAGGAGGGATAGAGTGGGGGGAAAAGGAACTGTCCAAATCATTTAGGCAAAATATTACCCAAACAACACCAATTTCAGGCATCTTAATTTAAGTGCCTGGCTTCATATTTAGACAGCTATTATTCCCACTGACTTTACTGCAAACTTTATCTGCAGACTAGCATTTCTGTTGAGGAAAGACTGTTCCTTAGAGCTTGAAAATGGGGATGTATTTTATAGTTTGGAACCTGGGTTTATGGATTTGCTCCAGAGCACTAACCTCTCCACTAAAAGAATCCCAGTTAGAGTTTCTTTTTCTTCAAGGGCTCAGTCTTACAGGAGGCTGAACATTGCTGACATTAAACTCGTGGAGTTCAGGTTTATACAACCAAAGTACACAGCACTCTGAAGAATTGAGCCGTAAGCACAGAATTCAGCAGCCTAATGCATTTGGAAACACTTTGCTTTGCATATAGAGGGAATGATCACACATCAGACACCTGGCAATTTTGATGATCCTGTTTTCAATAGAATAACATTGCATACTCTATTACCAGAAGAGTAATAAATGAGAGCACTGAACAGAAGTGCCAAAAGGAATCCTTAATATCATTTTTATGAACATCTGTCATTTGTTTAAGTATAAAGAAAAATGAGCTTATGCGGAATGAAAAATCAGTTCTAAAATGGAGACTATCAGTACCTTTTGCAAAATATTCTTATTTTTATTGAGCATTTTACTGTATGCATGAGACTTCCCAGCATTATTTTAATGGCCCTGCACAGCCTCCATTGTGCATTCTTGGTGTAGACCTGAGAGGAGCTGGCTTACACATAAGGACAAAAAGAGGTGTAATGAATCATGAAACAAGCCTGTTTTATTCAATAAGACATTGTCTGAGCTTTCTTTCCACATGAAGAACTGGCCATTCACACAGAAATGACCTGCAGAATTTTTGCATAGAAAGGAAGCTAAATTCATTGGGGCATATGCAGTAATAATTCTGTTGTTTCACAATACTGTGAGATTAAATTAAACAATACTAGCATTTGGAAACTTCTCTAGTACACAGAACAATGAAGTATTTTCCTCTGAAAATGTCATTGATTCCTTTCTCCAGTAATTTTTAGCAGTTCAGTAACTGCAAGACCTTTGTTTTCAAGATAAATGCAGGCAGAGATGTCTGGCACAATGGAGAATAGAGGCTTAAAAATCTTTCTCAGGAAAGCAAGGGTCAACCTTACCTATGCTTTACCACAAATAAAACATTGCAAAAAGGCAACTGGTAAGAGATGCCACCAGCATATCATGGGATATCTGACATGAGTTGCTAAGTGGAATTTCTGTAGTTCAGGTATCACCTTCAACCAGGGAAGAGACGAAAGAAAGCTCATTACACTTAATAATATTTGTAGGCATCAGTGTTGCCATGCTACCTATAAAATTTTTGGCTTTTGTTGTGTTGTGTAAAGTTCTGGTACACAGGATGCCCCTGGAGGTGTCATTATTTTAGAGGTTGATGCATAGAGTAATGACATTTTTCCTCTTTTTTTTTTCCTTAAAATTAGTGTGTGTGGAATAGGTCTTAGTGGCTGGAAGAGAAATTTTTTCATTGTGGGATTTGAAAATCTTGTACACATAAAGGTTAGTCTTTGGGTTTCTTGTCTTTTTCAGTCAATAATATGAAACTATGAAGCACTTACAAAAAGCTTTTCTTCCCTCATGTCTTTGCAACATCCCAGCTTTAGAGGATTGCTCAGATTTTTCCATTGAGCCGTTCCACGCAACAGGTCTGGTAATTCAATGAGTACCTTTCTCTTTCTTCTCTCTGTACTCAGGGATGCCTCTGGTTGATTAATTTTAGAATAAAGCACTCCTAGAAGAGCTCTTCCAGAGAGGGTTTTACATGGGCTTCTGTTCTTTACATCCAGGGCAAGATGGTCCCTGCATGGTCAGGCAGGCTGTGCAGCTCAGTGCATGGAAACTTTGATTTTTACAGTCTTTTAACTTTTGGATGTGACTTCTTCAGGCAGGAAACACTTGCTGCAAGTCAAAGTGCAACAAGCTATCAAGTCAAATTAAAACTGGAAACAAAAACGGGGAATGAAAGAGGTTTTTTTCCACCCCAGAGTAGAACACTCAGGCACATCAAGGCTTGACCTTCAAGCTTTCACCATTAGGATTCTTTAATAGAAGAAGAAAATGAGTGACTGAGGAAGGGAGGAAAAAAGAGAGAGCTGCAACCCACAATAGTCCTTTGGCTCTTTGTTACAGCTGGAGGAGGCAATGCTGGACATGCTGCTGCCTCTCTCCTCCCTTTTATGCACTTTACTAGGTCTGATCTTCTGTCTTTTTCTTTTTTCTTTTTTTTTTTAATATGCGGTTAGTCATTTTCATTATGAAAGGTCAGTCTACTTTTCTGCTGGAATTTGAATGTTGTCCACATTTCTTCCCCAAATGTCATTACATCGGCTAACATTTTTATCACCAATTATGGCAAGATTTTGTAGCATTTCTAGCACACATCTTTAGAACACATTCTGTCTGAAGAGTTCTTCCTTTTGTAATTAAAAATGACCTGGCTACATCCTAAATGCTAAAATATTGTGAAATGCTAATGGCTGTCTTCAAGGATTGAGAACCTTCTGTTCCCTGTAAATTATGCACAATGTGAGTTTGAGATCTTTGAAAAATGTCTTTTCCCCATGTTCATAAGTTTCTGTTAATTTAAATGGATAAGGTCAGTGAGTTTGTGCGGAAGGCCATTTAAGAATAAGTGTTTCTGAAAACTTAGCTCCTCAATCTGGCCCTCTCAGGCTCTGCACAACCCTGATGCACGTTGCTTTGCTCGCTTTCCATATTGACTGATTCCCGCCATTCCTGCACTTCTTTCCCCAGAGTATTTTTATAATTATAGAATCAGTTACTAGAGATAAAATGGACCCAGGATATGTAGCTGGGTGAGAGATGAAGCCTGAGCTGGCTCCTGACAGAGTTGCTGTCTCTGAAGCCAACTTGTGGGACACCTTTTATTTTCCCCTTGTCTGCCTCAGCTTTGTTCTCTGCAGATGGAGTTAACGGAGCGCTTGGCACCTCCCGGTGGAAAATGTTCATTTGCTGTTATCTGTGAATTTTAGCAGTTCTCAATGCATAGCCATTTAAACCACTCGCAAAACTGTTAATTGCATTTCGGCTCTTCCACGCCTCCTCCTCCTCCCATCTGCTGCCGTTTTCTCCCACCTTTCCCTATCACCTCTTCCTCTGATGAAGGTAGAGCTCAGATATTCCTGCCTGATGGCCCGGCTCAGTTATCTGCCAACTCTCCGGTGTCCTGTGCTTCCCTGGCTCTGGGAATGCTGATATGTGATTTTAGCTTGTTTACCTCACTTTCTCCACCACAGAATATTCTCATTTCCTTCTGTTGGTAGTTTTGTCCCCAAAGGCAGTGGCCAAAGTGAGTAGAACAGTTGGCCTCTCTGGAGCTGGGATCTTGCACCCACAGGTGGGAACCACAAGGTGGGAGTGTCCCACTCAACACAAAGCCCAAGAGGACTCCATGAAATCACTAATTAAAGAAAACCTCCCACATCTAAAAGTTTTTTACATAACAAGCCATCAAAGTTTGCACTACACTGGGTATTCTGAGGACATGGTAAATAATCAAAAGCATCAGATTATCCAGAAATTATATCAACTTTCTGAAGGCAAAATTGGTTTGTTTGGGTTTTTTTTTTTTTGCCCTCCCATGTATTTTAATAGAAGATATGGTTACAGAGATTTTATTTTTCCAAGTTCAGTAGGACTTTTTCTTACTATTAGAAGCCAAGCCATGTGTCTGGTTTGTAATGCACTTACCAGTTGTAGGGACACTTTGGGTTGCTAAGTACATATAATGGAAAGAAATGAGAGAGAAGAGCCAATCAGGAATTCCTCAGCAGAATGCTTTTTCCTGGAAAACGGTGTTTCAAGGAAACTCAGATGTTTCATGGAATTTCTTTGAGGTTTCAATATGAACTTTTGCAAAAAGACAGGTTGGGACATTGCAGGAGGCAGTCTGGCAGACTTCTCTGTGCTGCTCTTGGCATGACAAGAGTATAACCGAAATACTTGGGTTTACTGTTAAAGTAATTTTAAGGACAATTGTTTTTTACTGTTGATTATCAAGGCATCAGAATGTTCTATGGTAAACTAAACCAGGATGTGTTTCAGTCCTGAAAAAAAAATGTTGTGTTTTCACCAGTGCTGGTGGCAGATCTGTCTTTGGTGGCTCACAAGTAAAACATCACAGAGTCATGGAATGGTTTGGGTTGGAAGCTGAGCGCCCTCCCATGGGTGAGGCCATCTTTCACTATCCCAGGCTGCTCCAAGCCCCATCCGTCCTTGAGCACTTCCAGGGATGGGGCAGCCACAGCTCTTGAGCTATAGATGACTTTATATATATAGTGCACTGTGGTGCACTACTGCTGGTGAAGAGCGCAGTAACATGAACAAAGGATAGAATAGGCAGCATTAAAATACATGTTAAAAGGAATTTAGTTTGAATTCTAAAATTTTCTAAAAAAGCAAAGCATTGTTTTGCCAAAGCAAAATTCTGAGAAATTGCCATTCTTCATTTTGAAAAAAATGTTGGTGGGTAATTTTCAATTTTCTCTTCCTGGGAGAAGAGGCTGGCTGCAGCAGCTTTCTGTTCCATCCTGGTCTGCAGCAGGAGTCCTGGCTCAGGCTCCATGGCTGATTCAGGCAGCATTTAGGAATATGAACTCTCTCACATCACTGACTTACCTCTTTAATTTCAGACACTTTTCTATGAAAGGTGGCTGCACAATTTACCATATGTAATTTTTAAACCTAATTTAAGTAAATTCTCTATGACTTCTCATCAAGGCACTTTCAATTTAATTTTTTTTTTTTTTAGGACTGGTTTAATTAAATTTAACATAAGTCAATTCATATTGATTGAAATTACCTTAAATGAGTTTGGCTTGAGCCCAAATAACACAGTCTTTTGCACCTGTTTTAAGTTAAATTGGTTTAATTTTATACCAACAGTTCTACTGTTGCCACCCATCAGTGGCAGCCAGCACACAGAAAGCTCCCACTTCTGGGCTGTTATGAAGTACCAAGTGGAGGAATAATCTGAGATTACCTACGTGCATTCATCTCTCAATGGTACCATTTGTAGAGTAAAATACCATTTAATTAGTATAAGCTTCTGAGAAACTCATCAGTGCCATGTCTTTGAGCTTCCATTCTTTATCACTGATTTTGCTGTATATTATACAATCCAATGAATGGTAATTTATATATTATCCCTTTTTTATACACCAGCTTTTATTGTGACTCTTACTAGAGCTCAGACTTGTCTGCTTCAGTATTCTGACATGCTTTCCTTTCTTTACATAATTTTAATGAGAAATACCAAATTAATGCAAAATAGGCTAAACTCAAAGCAGGAAAAGGAGGGGGATTCTCTGTGGTGAGCAAAGGCAGCAGTAAAGGCATGATCCCCCCTTTGCTAAAATTTTCTCCCCCAGTCCAGAGCTCTCAAACACAAGTAGAAACTGCTACTGAGCTTCATCTGAGCTTTCCCTTGTGGCCCTTAAATAATGTTATTTAGAGGAAAGGCAAGTAAAGCTGTGTTTGGGACCAGGAGGAGGGTTTTGCTAATGTGACCACAGGTTCACCAAGCGTGTAGGTAAATATTGGAGCTAGTTCTCTGCTCACATCACTATAAACTGGGAGAGATCAAGTGAAATAGAAAATATTAACGTGGGGTTTTTCCCCTATGCAGGTTGTAGCTGTGATGGGTTTGTTGCTAGAAGAAAAAAAGCTGGCCTCCCCCTCTGCTTATAACCTAAAGAGAAGAGTGGGAATGAAACTGAAGTGTAAAGTAGCTGCAGAGGTGAGGAACAGATGTTCTTCCCCTGTGCACAAACAGGCAGGTTTTGCAGGACTGTGCAGGACAGGCTCACCTGGGTGCCTTGTTAAGACCATAAAGTGGTGAACACACCTGGAAGCATAACAACCTCCAATGTAAGTAATTTTTTTTTTTGGTGCATTTTAGAGGAGAAAAGACACTTTTTACTTTTATCCATTTTCTCTCCTCAGACTCTCTCTTTACTACAGAACTAATTTGCTGGTGCAGAGCTGTGACCGATGTAACCCAGTGTGTGTGAGCCATACAAATTAAGAGAAAAGGAAAATAATGTGCTGCCAGGGATTGATATAACATTTAATACATCTGCATAAATATCCATTGCAATGTAAATATTACTGTTTGGGAAATGTTTGACCCTTTCTAATACAGGAGGCCACACCACATTATATCAGACCGTGCTCTGTCATGTTGCAACATGAGATGAAGTAACAAGAAGTGACATGAACCTTTGTAAAATGCCACAGTGCAGTAACCCATTTTTAATGCTGTCAGTATAAACCATGGGAGCAGGTAGAAACAAATCAAACATAACATCTGAACGGGAAAATATTGTTAAAATTACCTACAGCCTTCAGTTAATATCTGACTGTCAGGACATCTCTGGCTGAGGTATCAATTCACACTGAGAAATCGTGCGGGGTTTGTGACGAGAGCGATTGTCAATCTCATTACAGAGATTGTCACTTCAGTGTTATTTATCAGCACCTCACACTGCATCACAGTCGAGTAAACAAGATGAGTTTTGTCTTGGTAATTTTCTTGAGTAACAGCCCCACAGGCCCACCTCACCTCCCTTCCCAGGTCAAAAGGAGTAATATCAGTGGGCTGGTTAAGCATTCCAGAACCTTGGTTGCCAGTTCACCTTGCAATACTTTTGCTCCCTCTACTCCCAAGTTTTTCTCCTCCTAAACTGCCCCAAAACTCATTCCTGCTGGGATGAGAAGGCTAGCAAGTTTTTTCCTCCTTTACTACACTTCCCTGAAGACTAACAGCATCCAGCTTTTATGGCCCTGACATTTCAGCAGTCCTAGGGCCTCTCCCACAAACGAATCTTGCAGTAGATGCCAAATTATATCCAAAAAGCAAAAGCAGTGCACTTCTCATGAATTTTATAGGACACTGTGGAATTAAACTGGACAACCAATTTAAGAGTGTAGAGACTGATTTGCCAGCATTAATGCTGAGGAATCAACTAGCAGATTCATTGAATCTGATGGTTTGGACATAAATAATGTTTAAGGCAATTAACTATGGATTTCAGGCTTGTCCTGAAGACTTTATCAAACTGCAATTTTGCAGCACAAAGGAGGTTTTTTTAATTGATGCATGGAAATAAAAATTCCAGCGTTACAATGAGGCTCTTTGGTGTATGTTATGCAGCAAGTAGGTCTTGATGACACTGCTCTTAACATTTATGAATAAGCACTATCATAATAAAAGTGGTTCTTCTACTGGCACTGGTAATAACTGCAACATATTAGGGATTTCTCTTTCATGTGGCCTTTCTGTTGAAGTTTTTCTTCTCTGAATGTTCTCCCCACTGAAAGAAAGATGATAGCAGTGGAGGATATTCAACAACAAACAGGTGAATCTTGAAATCTGACCCAGTATCAGGATCTTGGGATTTTTTTCCCAATTTAATGAATTTTTCACAAGCGCATTTAGGTAGAGAAAACTCCCACAGCTCTCAGCCTTCTGAGGGATGCTAGCCTAATAAACCAGTGATGTGACCTTAGACTGAGGTTGGTGGAGACTTTTGTGTTGTTAAACAGCACAAGAAATGAAGCACAAGCTGCAGCAAGGGAAGTTCCAAGCAGATATTAGGGAAAATATTCAAAATGAGGGTAATCAAACATTGGAACAAGTTGCCCAGAGATGTTTTATAGTTTCCATCCTTAGAGGTATGAAAAACCCAACTAGATAAAGCCCTGAGCAACCTGACCCAATTCAGAGCTGGGCTCACCTTCCCAGTGGTCTCTGCTGTGCGAGGTCATCTTTCCCTGATGGTCTGCAAATGACCCTGCTACCCTAAATTATTCTGTGATTCTCAGCCAGCAGTTTCACACTGAGCAGCATTGGGTGACCTTCTCTTCCTCAGTGCTTTGCCACAAAGACTGACTTCAAGGGGTTAAATGCATTTTATTTAGGGATAGAGGATGAATATGAACTGCAGATACAGAAGAATCACATGCTATTGGCTCACCCACTGCATAGCTACTGCTACAAATGCTCCTAAATGTACCGTAAAGATATTCAAAATTGTATTAATTCTTCATGTTATCTTAACATCTTGTCTGAAATTGTAAAGACATATTCTTTTTGGTTCATTATTATGATGTGTACACTGTGAAAGAATTAAGGAGTAACCCAGCTTGCTGCAGGTCATCAGATTTCCTCTTTGACCTTGTCTGATATCATCTCATCTCTTTGTGTTCAAGGCTGCTTAAAAGCCTAAACCTATCCTGCACAAAATAAATATAGGAGGAAGACTCTTAAGAAATGTTCTTTATTCCAAGCCCAATGGGCTATCTTTATTCAATAGAGCTAAGTATTTGACTAGTTTTGCAATAAATAGAAGCTGAAATGTAATTTACCAGCTCTTCATGAATTGTTTATTCATACCCACCCTCGGGATATTCTAATACTATTGAATTACTCAGTATGATGTTGACAACTAGTTTATTTTTTTCTTCTAATTTCTGCAACGTGCTGTTATTCAGTATTTAGATCTGAGAACTAATTACTGGGGACATGTGAGAATTTTGTAAAAAAAAAAAAGGCTGTAGACAAGTTAAATAAAACAGGCCAAATTCTACCCTGAATTATTCTGGTGCAGCCCAATGACAGCAGCTTTCTCATGACAACAGAAAGACAGAATGTAGGCAATGAACTATTACTGCAAAATTATTTTTCCATCTGTGACATTGCTTTCTAGATCTCCTAAAAATATGCCAGGGTTGGGGGGATTGGTTTGTTTTTCTTCCCTGTTGAGGTAGTGATACAGTAAACTTCTCTAATAAGAAAGGAAAATCATAGGTAAAAAAATGTCTCTTGGCACAAAGTTATTTTTCATGAGGTTAATAGGGAGTGCTGTTTACTTTGTCAAAAAAATTTCAAGTGAAGTACAGTTGCATTCCCAACCATTTGTACAGGACAGACCAAACCAATGATTTCACCAAGGCTTGTGATGAGTTGAGTTTGGTGAGGATCCTGAGAACTGAATTGTGCCTGGTGTCCTGGACCACAGGGAGCTTTCTGAAGGGTTTCATTGGGACAAAAACCTCTGCCTAAACACAGGGACTGAAAAACCCCTACCAAGCATGACCTATTAAAATAAAAATATGTGGTTTTAAGAGGAGGAGGGCACTAATTAGCTGAAAACCATAGCAGCTTTGGTGTTTGACCTGGAAAGATGTGGGTGTTAATTTGAGAATAGGCAGAACTTGCTTGCAGCAACATAAAATATAAAGATGAGGAGGGGTATAAAATATGAGGAAGAGGGAAGCCTGCCATGCATATTTTCAGTTCATGTTGTGACAGTCGGTGTTGAGAGACTTGGCAGGTTAAAAATAACATTCTTATTTTGTTACAATTTTAACTTGCAGCATTCCTTTTTCAAAAACAGTTACAGCAGTAATTACTTAATTTCCTTAAATATTTATGTCCTAGAATAGTGCAATACTTTACTAAAGGGTTAAAATTAAGGATGATTTTGTGTGGTTTTTCTAAAGCAAGGCCCTCCAGTACACAAATAAAACTTAAAGGTAAATTATCTATGAATATTCTCAAGGCATCACAGCCTCTATATTGCCTATGCCCTACATGCTGCAATGCTAAAAATAAAATGACCATTCTTGTTTTGTTTATCGGGATACCAAGGGCTGTATTGTGCTGTATACTTCCCATATTGGCACGTTATATTATTGGAGTTATCTCTGATGCTTTCTTTCAGAGAAAAGATCTGTCCCTGTCAGAGTTGTAGAATAAACTGAAATATCCATGTGAGGCACGAATCACAGAGGGACCTGTGAAAACTCGGGAGACAGCCATCATTCACTTGGGGTACTTTAAAAATTATCATCTTTCAAATTAAAAATCCTTCACCTGAAAAACCAGCTTGAGGGAGAAGGACCAGCTCCTCAAGCTTCCCATGTAAATAAAAAATCCCTGGGCAATGCTGACCTGAGCCCCTGTGCTGGCACTGCCTGACCCCAGCCAGGCTCAGGGGATGTTTGCTTGCAACCAGGGAGGCAAGGGTTAACGGCACGGGTTTTTATTCAAAGGAAATGCAGTTGTTCTGGCATGATTAGGCCAGATCTGATCAGAGAGCCCTGTCAGAGCTGCTCTCCATGCCCACCCCATCCCGTGTCTGGTGACAGATCCCACAGCACCGGGGCTCTGGCACAGCTGCTCCCCTGACCCGCTGGGGAGGGTGATCCCAGCAGAGCTCAGCTCTGGGCAGGCAGGATGCTGCACTTGGGATCCCAGCTCAGCCTTCGCCCACCCAGGTGATCCAGAGCAGTTTCCCTTCCCCTCCCTTTGCCAGAGGCACTGCTGGTCACTCAGCATCCCTGGCTGTGGCACTGCCGGAGATTGCCCATCCCCTGCCCATGCCCTGGCATTAAACCCTGCAGACTTTCTGCTTTCCAGACTGCTGCATTTGTGTCCATCCCACGCAGCTCCTTGTACACCAGCTGTATGAACAACAGGCAGTTCTCCTGCTGTTTATTCCAACATTTAATTAATTGCTCTGTTTTGTGTGGAGTTCTCCTTGTGACACCACTCAGAGGTTCCTGCTCACCCCTGGCACTTCCAGCAGCACAACAACTCCATCACAGATGTCCTGCTTCACTGCATTCCTGCTGCAATGATTGGATCCCACTTCTGCTCAGATTCCCAGTCCCAGCTATTTTTATGGCCAAGTGGCAAAGCGTGGAGGATTTTCTTCTGGAGTGTTGAGCTGGTAGTCCAGAAGGGCACAGCTCTGCCTCTGGAATTCAAATTTTAAACAAAGCAGAGACTTTTACAGATGAATTACAGAGTGTGAGAGCAAGCAAAGCTGTCACAAGTCTTAGTAGCCACAATTAACTTGTCTGTTCATTATGAAGCATCAACATTAATATTTTATTCACTCGTAACTTCAAAGCATGAAAGGCAGCCTAACAAAAACAGAACTAAACATCTTTCACATCTCTGCTGTCTCACTCTGATTGCCCACTAAAAAGTGGCAGCGTTTCTTTGGGACATCAGTCTAGGATTCAGGAAGTCTCATGGCACTCCAGGAGTCAGAAACCTCTCCTTGCCTGGTCCTCAGCAGGTGCCAGCAGTGAAGTCTGTCTCCCTTTCAAGTTTCAGATGATGTTGTACACAGCTCTGAAGTTCAGGTCTTTGCACCACAGGGCTGTGGAGTAATGCAGATGTGGCAGGAAGGGAACCATAATATTCATCATTCCAGCTTTAGAACTCTCCTTACCCTTTCGAGCTGTTGTCCTCTATGAAATGCAAAGTGCCTTTGAGAAAGCTTCATTTATTAATAAGATATATTCTTTCAGATTTTGGCAGGTTACATTCCCAAAAAAGGCCCAGTGCGTCCTTATGTAATGAAACAGTGCACAATTCATGTCTCACCTCCTGTCAGTGCTTATAGAAACAAGTGGAAATGAGTAATTACCCTTAAATGGTAGCATTCCTCCATTACTTACAGAGAGTATTTGGCAGTGATCGTTTAGGCTTAAATGTTTTTTTGAAAGGTAATACCATTCATGGACTTGTCACGTTCAGAACTTCAACATGTCCCTTAAACTGCTCAACCAATTTATTACAAAATTATGCCCTTTTTAAAGTTAGCTTTTTTACTTCTGTCACTCTGTCTGATCTGTATTTAAAACATTATTATCAAGTTTTTTGCATATGCCAGGTTATCAGAACACAGAAATAAAGATTGCTCTGAGTGGTAGCTTAAAAGAAGAAAAGTTTGTGTCAGCTGTAATTCAAGCAAGAGTTGAAGGAACACTGCCCTGTGCCACTGACACATCACAGCAGCTCTGGGAGTGCTCAAGGCCAGGCTGGATGGGGCCCTGAGCAGCCTGGTGTGGTGGAAGGTGTGGAACCCATGGCAGGGGCTGGCACTGGATGAGCTTTGAGGCCCCTTCCAACCCAAACCATTCAGTGGTTCTCTAATCCTCTAACTCCATGACAGCCTTAGCTCAGAGTTCTCAGTGTAAGGAATGGTAGAAGAAGGTTCTGGAAGCTCTCCCAGTGACCCCTCAGCTGAGCTGCTTTGGTGCTGTGTGCCTGGCATGGTGCTGTGTGCCCCTGCCACACTGGGGCCAGTGAGGGATGTCCTCCTCCAGCTGTGCCAGCTGTGTGTGCTCTTCATGCACATGGAAAAGCAGCAGTGCAGCTGTGTTCACTGGGTGCCATAGATCCTTCCCCATCCATTGCTCCCATCCATCTGGGATGCAGGGCTGAGTTCTCCTGTCACCCCCTGACCTGGATCTGCAGTCATTTTTCATGTAATAACATTGTGGAAAGCCTCTGTGTTAGAGACCTCCTCTCTTCAACACAGACTGGTGACTGGCCTGGGATAAGGTAGCTATAAATTTCATAAAGCTGCATTCCAGCTGCAATCACAGATTTGGGAATTGATTTCTTCTGACAGTCTCAAAAAGCTGGACTTTTCAGGAAGAGTGAAGGGTAATTTCTATTATCTTAGCTTTACTTTTTAGAAGTGTGTTAGATGTAGATGTGCTAGTTAGAGAAATAGTTTGCACTCCAGAAAATGTCGTTAATTCTTAAAACAAATAGATTCATAATTTTTCTACAGTTCTCATAGATGCATCAGATTATTATATAATTCCTTGTAATATAAACTAATATGCTATACTTCGGCTAAAAATAAAAACAAAAAAAATTGTGCTTGTGCCAATGCAGCTGAAATGTCACTGAGCAATGGTGTCGTTCAAAGCCCAAATCACCAGTGCAGTGCAAATATTGTGGGGTTAAGAAGCAGTTCATTTAGTTCTGCAGCCCTAATTTTGCACAGGCAGAGGAGGCTTCTTGGTTTGCATATCCATTTTCTATGTTATACACACATGGCAGTTTTGTGAAAGGAAGGACACGAACAGGGTTCTTGCTTGGTGGATTCTGGAAGCTGTAAGAGCACCTTCCCTAATTTTGGGCTCTTATCCAAAGGCTGCAATGCACTGTATTGCAAAACTGCCACAGGGAAACTTTTTGTTATAAAATATATAATGAGGCCATAGGTGTGATAGTGGAGTTTTGAGTCTTCTCATCTCAGTAGGGTGTGGGTGTAAGTAAAGGAGTTCTCTGCTTCCTGTCAGAATGCATAGAAAAAGTATTTGAAACTGGAGAAGTTTGAACTATTTTCTGCAGTTAGCACTCAAAATAAATAATCCTTACGAACTTGGTGGAAATGATTGATTATTCCCTAAGCACCACTTTGTAGCTGGAACATGGACTCTTGCTAGTGTGCTTAAAACAGCACAAACAACCCTTTGCTTTAGAACTTCAGCTAAGCATTAATCACACAAGAGTTTTACCATTAAGTGTTTTGGTATTGATTAATAGGCTGGAATTTGAAAGTTTTAAAACTCTCTCTTGAATGTCCACACAGTGCATGTCTGGGCATTTGGGAAATGCTCCAAGCTCAGGTTACAGTGCACTTCCCATTAATTCTCATTAAACAGAATGAGAATTCTTCTTCTCTTGCAGGATCCAAAGTGATTGCAGCAGATCTCACATTCTGAAATAAGTATGATAGGTGTGATAAAAGAAGTACTTTTATTTAGCATGTTAGATATGAATATAAATCCATAATGAAAAACGTGACTTTGGGGGGCTGAAGGAGAATGTCCTCTGTCGGTTGGGATTGAATTTTGCTCTCTGAGGAGCTCCAGTGGTTGTAGTGGCGCATTCTTTAACTTGTTATATTCACATTTGTATTGTTCATATTGTTCATGTGGACTGTTCCATGTAGCCCCCCAGTTTGGTCTTTCCCAAAGTTGTTTATTTACCAAGTTTCAGTTAGCTGTCCATTTATTCCCCTGCCCTCAGGACCTGTCACTCTCTGTGAGGCCTCTCCCCAGTTCTAGAAGGTTCTGGGAAGATCGGCCCCTGATAGGGACAGGCTCGAGGGGGTTCCCTCCTCCTTTGTATGATTTGTCCTTTGGACTGTCCCTCACCCCTCTGACCCCTCCCTGTTCCCCATGATCCCCCTGCTTGGTCCTTCCCTCAGTTCCTCCCCTACTCAAAAGAAGCGCCCCTGAGGAGATCTGCGCTCTGTTGGGGCAGCTCTGAGGAGTGAGGACACTCTCAATAAAGCTCCTGTGGCACCTCAGCAGAGTCCTCCCTTCTTTCCTTCGCTGTGATGGCCTCCGCCATCGCCAGGCTTGGGGAAGCTCCTGACCCGCCGTGTGGACCCTGTCACTCAGCCTGCTGGGTCCTACCGAGGGTTGCAAAGGTTTCTGCCAGGGTAGCTGGAGCAGGCTCTGGGAGCCACCAGGAAGGCAGAACAACTGCAGTGTGGCGCCTGAGTGGTGACAATTACCAGTGTTCCTCCTGACACAAGCCCACTGCCCCTTTCCTTCACTGAAACAGCAGAATAAGAGGAGTGTCCCCATGTGTTGCTCCAGTTCCCAAGCCCGTGGGTGACCCTAACCCACCTGTGATGTGTTTGGGCAGAGGCTGTGCCTCACCCCAGCACTGCCAGGCATTCCCTGCCCTCTGGTCACCACACCTGAGTCAGTTTTCCCTCCTGGAAGAGTCTAAAGGGGTTTTAGTTTTTAGTTTTCCCTACTGAAACTTCCTAAAAAATCTGTGCTTGAGTGGAAGGAAATAAACTCCAAGGTGTCCCAAGCCCCAGTGAGCTTTGCTGTTTCTCAGGGGCAGGGAGCAAAGCCCAGGTGGAGCTTGGTTGGTGTCTGGGCTGTGAGGCAAAGAGCATCCATCAGGGAAAGGCTCTCTGTGTGATGAGAGCACAGGACCAATTCCCAAGCAAGTTCCACAAAAGCAGTGGATATTTTAAAATGTCAGGAGAGAGAGAGCATTTCCATTATAAACAGGATTCTAACATTTAAAATAACTATCCCTGCCACAGTCCTCAGCAGAAGATCAAAACACCATCATTTTAACATCAAAGGGCATGTCCAACTTTTTTTTTCCCTTTTTTTCCTTTTTTATTTTTTTTTTCTTTTTTTCTTTATTCTTTTCCAAAAGACTTAGACATTCATACTCTAGGGTAGAGGCTGTTCACATCTCTTTTTTTCAAAAGTTGTTTGACAGCTGATCCTGGGGGGGGGGGGGGTGTCTCTCAATCTTTAACACTTTATTAAGTTGCAATATTTGAAATTTTTAAGCTGTATTTCAGCCTTTGGGAAGGGAGAGTATTCAATGACATGAATCTTTTAAACTGCAGTGGTGCAAGAGATTACTTCAGCAATTTGCCACAGACCATTTTTCAAAGAGACAATGACACATTTGTGAGCAATATATGGCAGGAATAAGCTTCAAATTTTCATGCAGAAACTTTGGAAGAAACACTGTTATGTCTATGCAGTTTACATGGTACTTAAAATAGCTCAGGCAACCTCCAAGGATATAAAGTCAATTTTTCAAATATAAATCTCAATTTCAGATCAAGCTGGAAAAAGAAAATAAAGCAATTTAGAAATAGCACTCACAATTTTTTTTCTCTGAATTTGTAAGCTTGTGTGTAGCTGAAAGCCAGGCTCAATTCTGGGCTACTTAAAGGAATTTGTTCTAACCCATCTGGTACACAAACACTGGCATTAAGTGCCTTTTCAGTGTTTTCCACAAGGTCAGAGTCAGATGCTAAGATTATTTTTTAAGGTAAATTTTCAGTGTAAAGTCTATATGAAAAAGAATAAAAACAGGAAAGAAAAAAATCCAAGCTAAATTTCTTGTAAACTGCTGGTACTGTTGGGAAACCTGCCTGAATTTATCCATCATCACAAAACATCCTTTACTAAATAATTTTGTATGGTAGAACAAAACATATCCAGGTTAGGAGAGCTTCAGTGCAAAAGAGCCCAATAGATTCTTCTAAAATTTGAAAATTTTGGAGGTTTACTGATTGACAAATACTATGCAGATGCTTCATAGCAATCACAATGCTTAATTTATATTCCAGTGACACACATTTTTTCACCATGATTTTCAATGTCTAAGCTATAATGAGTGTTTTGATGATGCAAATGGAACCCAGATCTATTCTATTCCATTCCACTTTATTCTGTTCTAAAATTCTGCAAATGATGATGTTTGGATTCGTGGGGGAAAAAGTTTAAATTGCTTTGTGTTCACTGCTGAAGTAAAACACTGTATGGTGCAGCATCAGCACGGAGTGCAGATGAAACAGGAAAATAAAGTTAGCAGCAGTGTCTCCCTTCTTCAGGGAAGATCTGTGGTGGTAAATATAGTGCCAATAGAAGAAAAAACACCCTGTTAATGCACCTCATAATAATGGCTTCCTCATTCATCACTGCACTAAACCCAGCTGTTCTCCCCCTTGCTGTCACAGCAGCAGGGAAATTTCAGCTACCAGGATCCACAATGTCTTTATCTAAAAGTTTCAGCATCCATCTGCCCCAGTCCTTCCCCAGTGCTCTCTGTCATTGCCAGGTGCTCGCTTCAAAGTCATGGAGTAAGCAATTTCTTCTTATGGCTGAGGTGAAGCTCTGAAAAAGAAATTACTGGAGAAGGAGAGCAAATTCATTTTGCTTACAGATAAGTATTTTAAAAACTAAGTTATTGCAAGAGCAGTGATAGGATTCCTCCAGCTTACTCTGGGAGTGGAGGAAATGCACAAGCATGTTTTTGGATCTCAAAGCTGTCCAGGCAGCCCAGCTTATTTTCCTGTATTGCAGAACATCCTGC
Source organism: Acrocephalus scirpaceus scirpaceus (assembly GCA_910950805.1). Lineage (NCBI taxonomy): Eukaryota > Metazoa > Chordata > Aves > Passeriformes > Sylviidae > Acrocephalus > Acrocephalus scirpaceus. The sequence continues at coordinate 5,488,213 of OU383781.1, forward strand.
TGTAAGTGCTATATATATATATATACACATCACTGCAGTGATTAGACTGCCTTGGGCTATTTTAATTCCATCATTTTCACCTTCCACTAGACCAGATGTAACTAAACTCTTTATGATGGACAAATGGAAATCAAAAGGTTCAAGGCAAGCACATCTTTTTTTAAAATTAGACCTATAAAAATAACTTAAATAGTCTGTCCAGTTTCATTTTTGAAAGTTTTCAACTTTCAGTTTTTATTTTCCTGCTGAAATCCTAAAAATCTGTCAGGTATGCTGCTGACCCTGCTCAAAAAAGCTCTGTGTGCATGCTTTTGCTTTTAACAAAAAGCAAGAGCAGCTGGAGAGAAATGACCTGTTAGCCTGTGAAAGAAGTGAGGGCCAATATTTATAAAGACCTGCCCCCTTTGTAGATTCAGATGGAGAAATTTTCAGTGTGCCCTGCAGCCTGCTCATGATGTTGAAGTGAGAACAACTGATGGTCCTTGAGGTCCTTTCACCAAGTTCATATGGAAGAGGAAGGGATTGAATATTTCCTCCCACAACTTTGTTGGTAAAGCTGAAATCAAAACTTGCCAGTTGCTCTTGAATTTAGTTTGATGTTTTCCTGCTGAACTTGCCTGCTCCCATTTCTCTCAGACAGACTGCTGAGACTAATAGGGGACTTTCAGAAACCTGGAATTTTCTCTTTTAGACTCATTTGTGAGCTTTCTTTACATTTAGGAAAAGTGAGTTAGAAAATATCCTGCCCACATCATGTTTTGTGCCTTACCAATTCCTTGAGCCTAATTACTCAAGACATTTTTTGTAAGGATGGGCCCTCTATTTTTTTAACATTTATCTGCTGTGCAGCTTTTCACTGATGTGAAATCAGCCTCTAACAACAAAACCCACACCTGTTATTTTTCTCATGACTTCCTGAACACTTGAATGTTTGTCTGTGTTTTTAGTATCTCTACAAACTCTGCATTATTTCGCTTGTTTTCCCTTTTCTATGTGCCTGGTTATATCAGTTGCAGGTCTATCATCCAGTTACCAAAGTGTTTAAGACTTCAGAAGCATCTTTTTATCCTTTTCCTCCCCTGTCACCTCTGTTATTCCCATGAATCCAACAGTCACCATGTCAGTTCCCTGTTTCTGCCAGCTCTTTTCTTCTCAAGTCCTTCACAATGAGTTTCCTCTCAAACTCCTTCTGTCCTGCTCTGAGGAGACATTTGGGCACAGCCCCATACCACAAGTGCCTTCTGTCCCCCCTTCTGAGCAGCAGCCTGTTTGACTGGGATGTCCTTAACACTGGAGATCTTTCTCTTGTGCACCCCAGGAAAAGGAAATGTGGGTTCAAATTTGGGCTGTTGCCCTCATCTGTGTTCTCACATTACTTCTTGGCAAACTTTCACAAAGTTCAGACCTTACCAAAGCAGATCTGTATCCCAAAAGTGCTCCTGTGAGGTATCAATCAATCATTGGTTGTGCAGGGCAGCTCTCACAACATCCTGCAGCCTTACATCACTGCAGCCCCACTGCTCAGCTGCTGTAGTGCATCATCACAGCAGTGTCAGGCAGGAAACAATGCCCTTTAGGCAGCCTTCTATCACACATGTTGTTAAAATGGGATTGTAGTGATGCGATGGAAAATATTCATGGTGAGTTCTCTGTATGGCATCGAAATCATTATTAATGCAGGTGATGTCATTTATTGTAATCTGAGACACAATAATTCAGGTTCCAGCCCAAGTTGCTGAAAGCTATTCCATTTTACCCAGACCATTTTGTTGCTTTTATTTATTTAGAGCTACTATTGTATTCTATTTTTTTCAGTCAATTCTTACAAGCAACAAAGAAAAAAAATAAAAGACAGTGCTTTTTTTTTATTTGCAACTACAGTATTAGAGTATTTTTCTTGTCAAACTTGAGTTGAAAATTGTACCAAAGGAAACTTTTAGTTTGGGTTGCTAAAGAAACAAGGCTTAAGTGATTATGCTGTCTGCTGTTTTTATTGTGCTGCCTCCTGTCTGGTTTCCCATGCCAGTAGCTTGTTAATCTGGGCAATTTCAAACAAATATGACTGGAGGTAAAGCTCTAAAAATGTTTTAGGTATGTGCATGCTTTATGAAACTGAGAAACAAGATAGAACAGGAAGATAAAGCCTAATGCCCTAACTGAGGGGAAAATTGCCATGTGAATTTAACCCTGTTACCAGGGCTCATAGAAGAGCAGGTTTTGTAATTCCTGCTATTCTTTTGAAGTATAAACATAAAAGAAGAGTCCCTCAATTGACATTTCCTGAGTGTACTGTCCGCAGCCATTAATTTTGTGAACCTAGCTGCCTGCCAAAGGTTCATTCAAAGCACTTGCTTTGAAACCCAATTCCATTATTGATGACCAAAACACCAGTGCAGGGAGCTCATGGAACATTCTGTCTGTCACTACAAATGATTAAGTGACCCTCCTGAAAATACCTTTAATAAAGAAGCTCATGTGCAGTTGCCAACTCTTCACGTGTTGTCTCCTTTCAGTATTTTGACCTGGATCAGAAGTTTTAAGGATAAAGTTTTTCATCACTTAAAATATCAGTTTAGGTGGTTTTGATCTTTTTACTGGAACGGTATTTTTCTTTTCTGACAATAAATTTGGACACAGATTTCATTTGAATCTTGAATCAAAAGTTTCATAATCCACAGAGGTGTTTATTATTGTTGTTATTATTTTACACTTCCAAATTAAAAACTGAAGCAGGGTATAAATGTGCATTTTTCTCCCTGTTGTATTTTTCACATAGGTGTTTTCAGTTGGATTAAAAGTGTAGAAAAATGGAAGACAATATTTTAGATCTAAGAGAAGATGGAAATCTAGCTACCATCTCCATACTGGGCATGCAATGACCTGGGTGGTTTAATATCTGTGGGATGTACAAGAGTCAGATTGATATTCAGCTTTTTTTGAGTAACAGCAGCAAATTACATCATATCTGCAAGCTCAAAGTCATGTGTATTGGTTTCATGTTCTTTTCTTAAAAAGGAATTTATTTTAGTTGTTTGTTTTAGTTAGGGCTTTAGAAGGAACTTTTAAAAATCCACAAGGCTCTTAATTGCACTCAGTAAATGACTCATTCATTCAGTATTAATTAATACATAGTATATCAACCTCTAATTTCTGTTTGATTTTAATTATAATACTCCTTGGGCTTATTTCCTCACAACTTTAAAAGTGACATTTGCACTAACTTAATAACCTTTACAAAATAAATGAGAAAGCAGCAATGCCTTTAATAAATGTTGTTCATAAAGTACCATTGTAACAGGATGCTTAATTAGAAATATTGTGTGGTCAAAACAAGAATAGAAATGAAGGAGACAGATAATGTTTCCTTGCTGGTAGCAACATCTCGAATGCTCACAGTAATAATTCTTGCTGTAGCTACCCAGACATGCTCCATGTTTTTCAGTAATGTTTGCACTCTCCTAACTTACAAATGCAGGAATTCGTGAATGTGTGGAAAATATCAAGTGCAGTGGTTTATTGTTGGTCCTGTATTCACTGGGGGAGGCAAAGATGTAATTTATGAGCTTTATGGTACTTTGCCAATATCTTGGCCATCCTTTATGGCCAGGAAATTTCCTTAGAAACACCATTATCTGGGGATTTTCACTTTTTTTTAAAGAAAGCAGTGCAGAAGCCTGGTTTATTTGCCAGGTAATATTCATGTTTCACAGTGATTTGGGCATAAAGTACGTATTACTTTCACAAATGGGCTTCCTAGGTGAGTATTTCTTAATGAGATTTAATGAAGACATTGATTCAGGAGGAGAAGAGCATTTAGTGTTTGGGAGATGAGCAGTGACAAGGATGAAATAGCAAAAGGAAAAGAAGTGCTGACGAGTGAAGGATTTGATAAATGAGAGCTTGAGATCAGCACATCTGACAAGAGAATTGGGAAGGAATCAAAATGTAGTTTTACAGAGTTCTTGTTCAGTTGCTGAGGTGCACTACACTAAATGTTTATTTATGGATCCATTTTTTCCCTCTTTATTTCTCTGTGTGTGGATTTACCCATTCAATCAGACAAATCTGCTTGCATGTAATAAATGGTAGATAATCTCTGTGTGAATTGCTTTAGTGAACTCTGTGGGGGGATAGTACTTAATTGTAACAAATGAAATAAAATTGACATAAAAGACAGCAATCACTTCAAAGTAAACACACTATCCAAAGCAACTTCTGTGGCTTTAAAGTGAAGGAAAATTTCTACAAGGTGTTGGTTTTAATTGGTTCTTAGGGAGATTTCTTTATAAATTTCCTATAAATTATAAATTAATTTACATTTAAATGCCTCCATTCAGTGCTGAGTTAGCCCAGAACTTGAAAAACAGCAATATCATGTTCTTAGAAGTGTCGCTGACTCTGCTAATGATTAGAATATTTCCTGAGCCATCCTGATCTTTACTGCTTTGTAAAATTTCTAGGCCAAATGTTTAGGTCCCAGTGAGCACCATAACACACTGCTGATGGCTTAATTCAGGATCTGTAGTGCTGCTTGACTCAACTGGGTGGAAGAAACATAAAGAAAAAAAAGCTTGAGCTCAGCATTTTGTCAAAGGGAAGTGTCAAAAGAAGAAAAATATTTACATTACCGCATTGAAGTGTTCCTCCAGCTTAATGACCATACATAAAATACAAAAATAACTAAGAATATGTAATTAAACAGGAATAAAGTGTATAAATAAATTTTTTATGTTCGTTTTCACGTTGTATGTCTAGTCACTGAGTAGAAACAAATTTGGAAAAATTAATCTCGTAAATAAGTCCTGATGACTACAAATAGTGAGGCAAACAGGGAAGAGTTCTCCCTCTTTTTAATCTGAGAGATTGGAAAGATCAAAGACCTCTTTTCCCTTTTTTGCATTATAGTCTGTGATCAGAACTAGGGAAAAGCATTTGCTGCTGCACACAGACAGCTCCATTCATGCTTTCAGGAGGTGCCTTGTTCTCCACAGACCACAAAATAGAAATACATTTATTTAGCTGAGAAGTTCAAATGGAAATGCCAGCCAATATTAGTGAAGTAAATCCAAGCAAAGATAGATTTTGTGCAGAAGTGGCTTATGAAGGGAAAACCAAACCAACCTACAGCAAGCCATGCTGAATAAAATATTGATGCCTCAGTGTAAGAGCAAAAAGCTTAAAAATCAAAGAAAAGACATAATGTGTTTATATGGTCTCAAATTTCTACTTATGTTGAAGAGGAAGCTTTGTGATCAGCTCTGTTACAGCAGCCTCTGACAGCTCAGGACTGTGTGCTCTTCCACAGCAACTAGAATTGAAAATCCTGCCACAAAATACTGAAGGATGTACTGCAATATTTTACAATATTAGGAGTTTTTATATGTGGTCAGAACGAACTGTAGGGAAAAAAACCTCTTTGATTACAGAAAGGTTTTGCAGGTAAAATTCTTTAATTAGTGGGAATGTAAAATATTCTAGGTGTTCCATCTGGGGGAAAAAATTAACTTCAGAAAAAAAGAGAAAATACTTTATTTGCCAAAAAAAAAAGTAGTCACAACTGAAGTCAGTCTTCAAGGGGGGGGTCAGTGGCTCCCTCTCTGTGCTCTGAGAGTATTCAGCCTCTGGCAATTAATGAGGGAGATGGGATTTCTCCTCAGAATTTTGTGATTTCCTTTGAAAATGCAATTAATCATGAGCAGTGCAGAAGTTCCAGTATTGAGCAGGTGCTCTGTACTGTGTTATATAAATGAGGATTGTCCACTTGAGATGTTTTTGTATATGTTCCCTCTGCTTTCCTATAGAAGGTGGTTAAGAGTCTCCAAACTAAATATGCCTCTGGTGAAGAATTTGGATACACTTGTTCTCAGGCCCTAAAGTTATATCTTTACTTTGTAAATCAAAATTATAGTGCTGAACCATGATAAAAGCTACTTATAGTACTGTACTCGCCATGGCCACTGTGTTTGCACAGCCAACTAGTGCAAGATAAAAAAAATCAAAATTAAAAAGTATTTGGAAAGAAAGTGATTTTCTGTGGTTTCCCTACATTTGTTTCACTAAATACTACTACAATATAACTGCCAACATTTGTGTTTATTGAAACCCCTATTTATTTTCAGACATGGGACCTCATTACGCTAATAGTATACTATTATGTAAATGTATTTTCTATAAATGTCTAGTATCTGTAAGTAGTTTAGTCTCAATGTCCCTAATGTAATATATCAAACAATAACTCATTTGTCAAAGAGAGACAGTTCATTAGTATTCAGCAATCATTTGGACAGAATAAAACAGCAACAGTATAAAAATTGATGTTGCGAAACTTAACAAATGAGGGAATAAGGAAAGTGTGATTCAGGAAATTGCAGGCCTGCCCTCAAGGGCCATTTTTAGGTCACTTGTCTGCATTTTAATATTACATCTGTTTTAGAGAGAGTCTCCAAGTTATTAGGTTGGGAGGGAAGCCAATTTGCAACCGTGACATCAATATCCAGGGGGTTCAATAAATGGGAACATAACAACACTTGGGACAGAGTCAGGGTGAAAAGGTGCCACACTGCCAACTGTGGCATCGTATCTCAGTTTTGCAATTAAATTATTCAATGATATAAACCTTAACTTTTAACGTTTAAACATTGGGAGATTTGCTCTTGAAATCGCTTACCTTTCGAGACAAGCAAGAAGTGTGTGTGTGTATGACCTAAATTATGGCACTCCATGCATGCACTTTAAAATTCATTAATGCATGGATACATCCAGGTGTGGTTTGTCTACCTGTGGGCAAGCTGGATAAGATGCCAGTTCCACAATTTGATTTTAGCCTTCCTGCACAGCACTCAGGCATGTGTCATTCTCAGCTTCTTTCATGGTGTTCTGCTTCTTCTCAAATCAGTAATTTCTGTTGCTCTCACATGTGTGGGTCTGTCCTAACACTGGTTTGCATTACCTGATTTGCAGAGATACAGAACTTTTGCTGGCCCAGTTAAATGAGGCATTTACAGGGGATTTCAAATGATCTGGAAGCACCTTGTCTATCATTACCACTGTAAGGGTTGCTTGAATATGAATCTCTTTTACATGAAGGGTTTGAAGGATGCTCTGTGTGGCCTTTAAATACCTTGCTAGGCAGAGTTGCACTTTCCTCTCTGACTCACAGAAAATGTCAGCAGCAGATTTTGTGAATCTGTGTTTCTCCATAACGTTCATCTCAGTTCACAGAACAGCACTGGTGGAGTGAGTACTCTTCTTCTCTTTAGTTGTTTGGGCTCTTATCGTTGTATAAAAAAGAAATGGATGTATTCTAAAACAATCCATTGGTTTTGAGATGGGATTTGTGCACATTACTCTGAATTTGGTTTTTGACCTGAAAATAAATGAGCCAGACAGGTAGGTACCCAGGCACTGAGAAGTGGATTTCCTGTAGGCTTGATCCAGGCCTCTATTGTCAGGCTTATTCATGAGGATGTATCTGTTCATTTGATTCAATATTCTGTTCCCCTGTTATTTTTCCTCCCCAAAGCACTGTAACCTCCATTCATCAAGTCTAAGATTAACCATCTATGGCTTTTCCAAAAATACCAAGAGCTACACAGTTGCTTTTGAATCAGAATTAGAATAAAACCTTCTTATAATGCTTTCTCTTTTATATTCAGCACCCTCATTTCCATCTTTCACAGCTGAATCGGGTTATTTAGATTACAGCAAGGTCTGAACCAATTCAGAAGAAAAAAAATTATCTACAGAGCCTATTTACATTTCTTTAATGAAACACTACGTTGGCTTTGTATAAAAAAAGATTTTTTTAAGACAAAAACCTGAATGTGATAAGCATAATACTATTGTGGGGTAAAGATAAGCCTAAAACTGAAGCTAGTTTTTGAAGAAAAGAAAAAAAGAGATTGTTATTCCAGAGCATGGGGATGGCAGTTAATTGACATGTCAGTGGTCACTTTAAATATCCCTCAGGAGGGAATAGTTCCACAGTGGTATTTCAGAGACTTATTCTGACCACACCACCAATTACCTTCACCACCTCAAAGTGCAGCTGGGATAAGAGATATAAACTCTTAGTTTGCTCTGACAAACAGCCAACACCTGTGCAGCTGTGACCCTGGGGTCTGACATTTGCTCCCAGGAACGAGCTGTGGTGCAAACCAGCCCCTTCCCATGGAACACTGCACAGCAGGAGCCACAGTGACACCCACTCTGCCCCCTGCTCACCCCAAGCTGCCAGGAGGAGGGCCCAGGGCAGCTGGAACTGCCAGAAGTGCCTGGGGATGGAGCCATCCCTTTAGGATAAATCAGATCACTTCATCATGTTTTCCCAGCACAAAATAACCCAGGATGTGATTTTTTAAAAATTATTATCTTACAAAACCATGGAAGTAAACCCCAAATCTGAATCAACAGTATTTCATTGGCTGGTGGATGGTAGCCAAAATACAGCCCTTTTGATTTTTCCCTCTAGCAACAATAATTTCCTTTCCATATGGAACACCTACAGAATGAATTTAAATGAGGCTGTCATTCTTTTTTATAAGAAGGGAATATTATCTGTCGGTGCATGAAGAAGGGAATCCTCCAGCTCCAGCTTAAGTCTGTGTTTTTCCAGCCTCTACTTTCATGATGGGAAAGACATGCCTGCCCAGCCAATCTCTAAACCTGGGGGGAAAAAAAAAAATTGTAATTTGATGCAGCCCATTCTTTTAATGGTGCAGTAATTGACAGAGTAGGAGGCTTCTGATATTGTGAGACTGTGACATGAAAATATCTGATACATGAGAAATAACCTGCCATTTCTAAGGTAGTTTAAAACCCAGGCAGTTGAGAACAGATGCTATCTAGTGACACTCTTTTCAAAGCATCATCTCTGCTGACAGGCTGCTGTGCTGCTTTGGTGAGCAAACAAGAAGTGTTACAAGTGCAGCTGATGAGCAGGCACAGATCGTGCAGGGATGAGACTGAAGCAGTATTTATCTCTGGGTTAATACAATACTGAAATATTAAAATCTAGCCTCAGAAATACCTGCTTGAGACCTAATGAGTCATTCATCAGCAATCTGCTAATGACTGACTGCAGCTATCAGGTGTGGATTTACAGAAGCCCTAGGACAGCCATGCTAATGACAGGGTTTTTAGTTATTATAACCTGTAATGTTTCTTAAGGGCAATTTTGGAGTCTGCATTATCTCTTGTTACTGTCATTTTCGAGCTTCTAGGGGTTTAAGGTTGTTTTTTCTTCCTTTCAAAGGACCTCGATGTAAGTGCCTTACAACAACCTCAAAGATTTTTACAAACACATATTGTTAATGATATGTACATCATGTTATACCAGTAGACATCAAGATAATCCTCAGAAGAGAGAATTGTAATCCTCATCTCTTATGTGGGAAAGATGAGACTTGGAGCTGTGATCTGCGTGAGGCTCAGGGGAGAGGATGCAGCTGACAAACTGAGAGAGGTTTTCCACCTGCTGCTGGAGAGATGCTGTGTATCCAAACATGCTCAGGCAGGGCTCTGGAAAAGCTACTTATTTCTCACTCATGGACTAATTGAAAGAACAGACAAGAGGAAAATCCAAATTCAATCCATGTATAGGTATGCAGGCAGCTCGCACAAGTTGCACTAGGTAGGAATTTAGCCCTAGTTTGACTATTGATAAAAACACAGTTCAAACTCAGAAATACATATTTGCCTCCTCTTTTGGATGATTTTTCTTCCAGTCAGGAAAGAAAATATATTTTCTGACCTTCCAGTCAGGGCATTAATATATACACCAGATTTTGGGGGGGGTTCTTTGCACTGTGTTGTTGAAGCTGCTTGTGGCGATGTTGTGTGACCAGAGCTGCTGTAAAAGCCACAGCTGCCTTTAACTCCAGGGATTATTATTTAGTCACAAAAAGTCTGAATTGGTCTGCAAAAAATATGTTCCATGTGCTTGTGTCTGTCACAAAACAAGGCACCCAGGACTGAAGACCAAGCAGGTGCAACCAGGGGAAAAAAAATCACTGGTTAAAACAGAACTAAAGCACAGCCTGGAGGTGCCTCTGGTAACATTTTTGACCTTCATCTAATTGGATGCAAACACTGAAGTCTGTGCTGAATTCTTCAGAAGAGTTTTAACAGTCCTTCTCCTAAAGTTTACCAAGCTAGGAAAATAAGGAGGTAAAAGAAATACCCACACACCAAATCCTTGGTTTTTTTGTGCTTTGGCATTGTTACCTGTCAGTGTGATTAATGTGATGTCCTTGGTACTTTACTGTTGCTTTAGGACATGAAATAAAGATGATTGACTTTTAGAATTCAGAAGGCAAAAGCATGGAAAGCTTTATTGTCTAATTCTTCCTACTGTTTTATAAGACTTAACATGATTGGTGAATAGGAATGACACCTCTCTAATTCCATTGGTTAAACTAGAGAAATAGAAAAACACTACCTGGGGAAGATTGGTTAGAGAAAGAATAGTTGTTTTTACAAGATTGTTTTGAGAAGGAAACCTTGTTTGAGAAGTTTTCCCTTGGGAAAGAGGTTAGCTGCTGCTAGCAGGCTGAAAAATTCTCTCAGGCTCAGAAATATCAGGCCCACACTTTACAGTGTCAATATCAAGGTAGGCTTAGACAGAATGACTCTTCAGACATTTCATATGTGAAAACTTGGAAATATCAGCTTACTTAACAACAAAATAGTTTGCCTTAAAACCAAACCAAAACAAACAAAAAAACCCAACAAAAAACCCAACTCTCCTTCTCCCCCTGAAAAAAAAAAAAAAAAAAGAAAAAAAAAGGAAAAAAAAAAGATAACTGCATAACTGGTAATTGAAGTGTCCAGAAACTGCCCCAAACCAGGGCAGCAGTCTATAACCTCCAAGGCCAGGGCCTGTTTGGAGCTCCCCAGATGGTTCAGTGCCAGCCAGACACAGAATGTGCCTCTCCACCTTCAACAGCAAATGATTCTCCTACAGAGCCAGCAGAGTTCTACCAATTGCTGCTCTAGATTAATGTAGAGGGAGAGTAAATAGGACCTGATGGTCCAGCAGATGAAGGAAAAAGGCCCAGAGTGATAAACTGCACTTCTAGCACAGGAGTAATTCAGTCACTCTCATCAGCCTCTGGGGATGCAAAGTTATCCGTGCTCAGCACCATCTCCTCAGCTGGAAGTCCATAGAAAGATTATTTACAGTGAATAAGACTTCCAAGTTGTTCATGTTTACAGACTTCCATCTGATAGAGCTCAGTGCATTACCAGCCTCCACCTTTCCAGATCTTGAATTTCCTGGCTGGTGAACTATTAAAATGCAGATTAACTAAACTTCAAACAGATTTATTGCAGATGGCTCCTGCAAAATCCTTTTGGATTACCTGCCTCCGGACATCATTTCCTAGTCTGTAGGGGTTCATTAAGGACAGATTTAAATGAGTTAGCTGGGAAAAGGCCAGCAGGAAGAGTATGTTGAAAATTATTCATATTATTATGCTTGATCTAGTGATATAGATTTACCTTTTAGGAATTTCTTTAAGTTTCTCGTTTGCAGTAATGAATAAGACATGCAAGCACGCCTCGTGGATCGTGGCGTTGTTTAGGAGTGCATTTCATAACCTCTGAGTTATTTGTGGCAAAGAAAGTCACCCGTGCTGGGAGTGCAAGGAGAAAAGACAACAGCCGCAGTGCATGTCCCTCGCAGTTCTCAGCTGCAGCAACTCCATTTCCCTCTGAGCAGAGCCTTGAGATTCCAAACATAGCCATCAAGCATTTCACTTTGTTTCTGTCATCTAACCCATTTCAAAATAAAATTAGCCTGGGGGTTATAAAAACAAAAATAGCCATGTTTAGACTTACATGATTCACTAATTGTGCTGCCATTTGGTTCTTACAAATTGGCTCCAAAGCTCTGAAGTTGGTTTTTTTTTTTTTTTGGAGATGTAGTTAATCTAAATTTATGCAGGAGCACTGTAATGACTTCTCCTTCAGACTATGAGGGGTTTTTAATCACTTTCAACATTTAGCCCCTGATTGGGCGAAGCACTTAAATCTAAGCACTTGGGTGCTCCAACTCCTCGCTGAATCAGGACTGAGGGCTAAATGCTGAATTCTTGGTTGCCTCAGGTTTTTAAAGAAAGTGGATGTGCAGCCCTGTGAACAGGCATAATTTTGGAGCTATTTAGCAGATGGGGACTAAATTTGGGCCCTGGATGTGTCTGGCAGTATCGTTGGAGCAGCAGAAGCCAGGGTCTCTCTTGATCTCAGGTACCTCCCTGCCTGTGCCACTTGAATGGCACTGTCTTGCCTCCAGACTTTATTCTGTGCTTACGCAGGCTAAATATAGTTCTCCTAAGTTGTTTGAAATCACTTTCCACTTCAGATCTCTAAATGTCTTATTCATTACTGCAGATGAAAAACTTAAGAGTATTTTGACAGTGTCAAGCACACAGTCCAAACACTCCACATGGCATCTTGATCCAATTCACTTTGACTTTGGTGGGTACAGAAAACAGTTTAGAAGTTCCATCTATTTCCAAGCTGAAGCAGTGTGTTCCATTGACAAGGACCTGCCAAAAAAACTGCCAAGCACTGAGAAGTGCTCAGCCCTTTGGACTGACTTGTGCGTGAGCTGGCTAAAGTCTAACAGATACAGCTCAGATATTGAACCCTGCTCTTCAGTGATGAAAATTCAGTGCCTTAAAGAGCGACAGCAGCTTGTTCTTCTGACTAGAGCTGACCCTCACACCTGCTTCAGCAGTTTTGTATTCAGTCTCTGTGTGCTCAAAACCAAATTTCCTACCACGTTTCCCTCTAAAATGTGCTCCTTCACTGCTGCAAACAGATGTTTTTGCAGCTACACTTGTGCAGGTTAACAACCACAGCAGTAAAGTGCATGTGGATTTTAGAGTTTATCCCCTTGAGCTTTCATAAATGCTCTTTTCAGGCTCTAATGGCATTGCTGATGTGTGTGTGCAGGTGTCAGTTGTGTTGAAGTATACTTGCAGGCATTCATGGCTGCACAGGATTGATGAACATGAGGGTTGAATAGCAGGTGCTGAAAAACTACCCTTTTTTCTTTCAGCTTTTAGTTTTCTAGAGCTCTTTAACTGACTGCAGAACTGTTCAATTGTATTACAAATACAGCTCCTTTTTTTTGTAGCATTATAAGCACGACTATCATTATTACAGCTTTAATCTGTTGTGGATTTTACCTAACCATCCAACAACAACAAAAAGTTTCATTAGAGGTATTTTCAATAATGTACTTTTAATCCTGAATGCCTGCAAAAAGGAGTTCTTTGCCAAATTCTGACTGGTAAACAGCACGAATGTTTCATATGCTTCTGTAGCCACTTTCAAAAGATGCTGCCAAAGTACATAATGCATCAAAGTTTGCACTGAAAAAGGAAAATCAATCGGGTCGGATACTGTTTCAGCCTGAAGCTTGTTTGGATGTTTGCTTGCTTTCTGAAAAGGTTGGGAGCCATTTCCTCTCCTGGTTTGGGAAAACTTGCAGGACTGATCCCTGCTCTAATGGTTATGTGACCCCTGGAGGATATCTGTTTTACTTCCAGTGAATGAAGAACAGTAGATATATAAATGTCAAGGAATGGACAAGAGCTACTAATCAGAGATAAATCTGGTAGCTTGGTCTGGCTGTGTAATGGGTTGTCAATTTTGTTGTCCCTGGGGAAAAAAAGGAAGGCATGAAGGGGAGTTTTCCTAGAGGGCAGTTCATGACAGAAAATGCAAAATTCTTCAGAAAAGCCTGACTCTTGCTTCTAAAGCTTTATTGAAATCACATCGACATCCTTTATAAAAAATGCCTTTTTCTGGAGAGCCATTCAGAGGATCTGAAGCATATTGTGCACTCACGTTCCAGGTTCTCTAACCTTCTGCAGTAATTGGCAGCTAGCCTGCTTCAGGATAAAATTTATAAAGCAGAGAAAGTCTCCCATATGCTGCCCTTTTAAGGAAAGTCTTCTCATTACTGGAAAGCAGGAGCACAGTGATGGTAAAGTACTGTAGGGATCATTTATCAATCACACCATCAGCAAAGCTGCAGAAACACAGAACTAGAGAAATTAGGGGGAAAATCTATTTCTTTCATCTTCATCTCCCTATTTTCACCAACCCATAAAAAATTTCTGGTGCTTTGTGTCTCTTAGTTCCTAAATTTCAATTCAATGAAGTATGCTACCATTTCCCTCATTTTTAGCAGTTGTTATAGCCAAGAAGTGCATTTGTTTCTTGTCCTTGTATTTTGGTGCTATCATGACTAGTGATAAACCTTATGTGGTAACCTAAATAATTCATACTGAAATGTACCTGATTGTCCCCAGGGTGGCTTTGACCAAACTATATTCATTTTACCTTGTGTTGTTTACCCACTTTTTAATCTTTTCCGAGCACTCTCCCTTTGAGTATCTTATCATTTTCACTTCTCTTGTGAGCTTATTCCCATTTGTTCTTCCTTTGTATTCCAGATAAGACAGACACACTGTGACACCTGTGTTGTGTGGCACCTTTCAGATGCTAAGCAGCTGCTGAGCTCACTGGCAGAAAGGAGCATTTTTGGCTGCTCTGTGGCAACGCAAACCTGTGATGGACTTAACTGGGGTGGAAGTGGAGAAATCTTTGAGGTTGTTATCCCATCTTCTCCCATTTCTTCACAGGTTTAGCAGTCTTCATTTTTTTCTGGAGCTAATCTTTCTTCATCATGTTTTTATACTCTCTGCCTCTATTTCATTTGCTGCTGTGTTCACAAGCTCCTTTCCATTTTAGTCTTATTGGTTAATTTAACTGATCCTCTTCCCTATTATTTGTCAGGGTTTTAAATGAGGTGCTGACCACATTTTTTTGTGCTGTTCACCTCAATACCCTGTATCACCAACGTGGTGCCCAAAATCAAGAGCTCATTTGCTGTGAACTTCTGAAACCTTCAGGTCATGAAGGAACTGTCTGAGGAGGGAAGCAGACAATCATAAGCAAGGAACAAAATTCAATAAACAGCATCCAATAATCTCAGACAAATACAACTGTCAGCTCTGTGCTGATGAATCACAGACGTGTTCCCAGCTTCTCGATTTCCCCTTCCTGACTCTCAGCACTCTAATTATGGGGAGAGTGAGAAGGTTGTTACTTTATCCTTCCAGCTTCCTTCTATTCCTAACAAAAATATAAATACATTCCCAGTCTTCTAATATTTCTTTTGTTTTGGATTATTCTTCTCACTAAATAGTTGCAGTATTCTTTCCCTTTAATGAAATGGTTTCAGCTTTCTCTCCTGTTTAATGAGTTGGAAAATTAGCATTGAATGAGAATAGTCCATGGCTTTGGTCTGTATTTTAGGAAATCTGTGAGAAGGAAAGGAAGCATTTGCAAAGGCTGTCTGCAGACTCAGGAATGGTCTTCATTTTGCTTTTAAAATTTTATTTAGAGTACATGTAAAGAGCTTAGTAAACAAAAACAGATTCAGTTCAACAGAAGGCAATGCTGTTGAAATGCTAAGGATTTTTTCCCCAGATTATTCCTTTTCAAAACTTAGTTTTTAGCAGGTGTTTTTTAAATTTGTTCCTCAGATTTACTTATATTTTTCCTCAAATGTACCTACATTTATGGCTAGCAATCTATAAGATCTCAGAGGGTTTTACTTAAGTTATTTGACCACATACAGACTTCTGCATTCTGGTTCTTTTGTTGTTCTTAACATAGAGCTAATATGAGGTGGCCATTAGTGTTGTATTTTGTCATGCTAAGTGATGAGATTGTGATTTTCTAATCTACACTGGTGTCTAAAGGTCACTGCAACAGCTCAGCTCCACAAGAATCCGTGTTTTATGGATAAGTCCATTACATGGAGTCACACACATGGGATGAACAGGCAGCACAAGGAGGCTTTATCAGCCTTCAGCCCCCCCAGGGCTGTGCACAACACAGGAAAATCCAATTAGAGCCGCGGGGAGTTTTTCAATCTCTTAATCGGCATTGCAGCACTGCAGATGGATATTATTGCCCACTCCTTAAACTTTATTACTCCATTTTTCTGTCTGTAGCCCTTCTCCCTGCCAACCCACCTTGAAGAGACGGCAGGCATGGCCATATAAAACTTTTTATGACCTTGGCATCTGCACTGTTTTGTCACATGAAAGACAAGTACAACTGTGACAACACAGAGGAGCCCAGCAAGGATCAAAGCTGGCTCCACCAGTGCAGTGTGCTCTGCCTCCCTGCCCTCAATGGCAGAACTTGCAGGACCAGCCACTTTCTGAGGATAATGCTTTCCAGAGGAGAGGCAGGATGATCTAGGATGAGGGAGCAGGTGCTGGCTGGCACAGAGGTGCAGATTCATGGTGTGACCTTGCATTGAGTCACTTGACTTCCAGTGTTTCAGTTGTGCCATAAAATTGACTAAAAGCGGAACTTAAACCAGGCACTGCATCCTGGGTAAATAATAGGCTCAGGGAAAACATTTAGGAGGAAGGGGTTATGTTTTTGTGTCTTAAAATACCTTTCCTGACAGAGGGGGTGGGTTTGCCATGGATGAATAATCCGTTTGCATAAATTACTGTTATTTTCAGAGGTGGCTTACCAGGTATATGTATCAAAGAGTGATACAGTCTGCTTGATTTTATGGTACATTAACTTTGCCAGAATGCATTTATTATATTTAAAACCTGCTAGGTACCTGCAGTTGGGAACAAAGATTGCGTAATTATTTTTTCTTTACCTTGTGGGAAACCAAATGCTTTGAATATAAAAGATTCTAGGGGTGAAAAGTTCATTCAGTTCACCCCTCCATAGGGAGAGTATAGACAAAAGGGATCTGATTACTAATTTGAAAACAGATGAAAGGAACCAATATAGTGATGAAATAACTGCTACTTTCATTTCTGCCCTTTGTGTTATTGGAAGCAGTAAATAGATGCAATAATTGAGCTGTGAAGCAAATTTTACATTATTTTATAATAGCCATCTTCTCCAATCAATTAATCACTTTGAAATAGCTTCAGGTTTTGATTTCAGAACCTGTATGTGAGATTTTGTTACAACAGCAACAAAGAGTAGGAAATGTCCCAGTGCACAGTCCCTGTTTTAAATGAGGAATGCTGAGTCTATGAAATCAATGGAAATATCTTCATTAAGTTCACGGGCTTTGCTGCTTCAGAAAACAATCATTTGTTCTGGAAAGCACTGCAAAATCCCCATGAGCAAATTCATAGGTAAGGACTTCAATTTTGCATGGCTTTTCCATCCAGGTCTTGGATGTGTTCATTCTTACACCCCAGCTCGGTTATGTTATGATCTGATCTCTCATCTTTTATGTAATAACTGTGCCTCCTTATTCTCTCTGGTTTGTACACTGGTCCATACCTGCTCTGTGTGGATACTGTGGTGTGCAGAAAGCTCTCTGATCTTTATTTGTCAACAATGAAACTCATTGATCCTGATATATAAGTGTATATATATATATATTCCAAATTTTAAAAAAAGAAATTAAACTCACCACTACATTTTGAAAGCAGAGAATGCTTACCTAGTTCCACAACTCCTCCTATGCTTTGAACAGGACAAGGGTTTCAAATTATACATATGTAAAATGTAAGAAGCCTGGAGGTCCCAGGCAACAGCAAGATTTTGCCTGTCCAGCCATACCATTTTTTCAGTGAACAGGTTTTTTAGTGCACAGAACCTTTTCCCCATTTTCTATATCTATTTTGGCATAGCTCTGGGAAGAGGGACAAAGGTAGAAGGAAGCATAAACTCTCCTACATGGCCTGTTCCCAGCAGCTATCAGGCAGTGATTTACAGCATTAAAGTAAATATTTTTCATAGCTTGCACAGCAGTGTTTGTGTTTAGCCACTTTTAGTGTGAGATAGAACACATTGTTGACTGTGATGAATACACACTGGGAAACAATAGCTGGGACAGAGCACAGCAGTATTTAAAAAGGGTTTAGAATGAAGCAGCAAATACAGAATTGAAAAAAGTATGGAGAGGATTGGGAAAAAAAATCAGTTCAAGGTTAGATTAGATCCACTTTCACAGAGACTCTCATAGCTGGGCATTGACTTACTGACAGTAGAGTATTCCAGCCACTGAAATGCTTTTAAGTGTCTTCCATAATGCTGTTAGTCTCTCAAACTTACAGAAGATAATTGCAATTTTGAGAAGAAAGAAGGATACAGCGGAAGTTCTAATTTCCATCCTAGAAAGAAATACATTGTCTTAAAACTACTGAGACTAATTCTAAATATTTAGGGACTTATTCTATAGGGTTTTTTTAAATCACATGTGATTTTTCCATTAGAATTAGCAAAATGATTCATACGTTCTTTGCATTTGACTGATGGATCATTGAAAAGCAAAAACCATGTGTGATACCGTTTGTTCTGATGGAGAAAAACAGCAATGGTACACAAAATAACAAAAAATGAAACAGCAAGTCATTGAGGCACTCCCTTTCTACAGTCTGCAGGCAACCCATCATTGCTGTTTCCAGAAGTTAACAAATGAAAAGAGAAAAAGAAAAGAACTCTCCTTCTTCAGTAACTCTCTCCTGAGTAAAGCACAAGAACAGAAGTTCTTTCACTGTCAAGTGATGTTCTACACCAGTGACTACAAAGTTATGCACATGTTAACATGCTAAAGTTATGTTAGAAGCTGGGAAATCATATAAAGATTAATCAAGGCAGCACATCAACCCATTGTATCCCACTGATCCTCCACTGAAAACAGCTGGTATTTTGCTAGAAGTGCTCTGCCAGAAATGGGACGTGATTCAATATTGCAGCATCAGAGATGCCTTTGTTAACTGCAGCAATCCTCGGAGTCAGCAGAATTACTGTTGAGTATAAATACATTTTCTGACAAATCTCAAGCAGACCAAGAATGCAATCCCTTGCAATCAGCAGATGCGCTTTACATTCAGTAACTTCATCAGGATGTTGCTTTAGATTGATGGTAATTACTGATGTGTCATTTGGGGTGTGTTGTTGAGCAAAGTCCATTAAAACTCAATTTGTTTCATCAGTTAGCACCCAGCTTACATTATGCAGTATGTTCAAAGAGCATTCACACTGGGGATGAGGCTGGAAAAAAATCTTCAAAATGCAATGACACAATAATTCTGCTTTTCATGGCTGTGGTCTACCAGATCCTATTTCTGGCCTTGTTCAACTCCCTCTTCCACTACATCTTTCCTCTATAATCTTGGCCTGTCACTCCTCTCTTTGTGCTGTCTCCTTGTTCCTATAAATTGAGTATTGCTATTAACTTATTATTCAAGGTGAGGATAAAAACATAATGCTCTGTAAACCATCCTGATTTCCAGAGTAATTCAGGGCAGTGTTTAAATGTCATAGAAAAAAACAACAGTAATAGACCATTTATATTTTGTTCCCTCAACCTTCTCCCTGAAGGAGCAGATCACGACTGAAATCAAAGATCTTGGGACTTGGGTTTGTATGTGCCATATGGAAATGTCTGACTGAGAGGAGGGAGAGGTGGCAGGTGTTGTGTAGGGAGCAGCTCCAGGAGAACACACTGTCCTCTATCTGGCTACTGCAGGATTTTTAATTTTTTTTTTTTTTTTTTTTAGATTATGATGCTGCAACAGCATCGACAGAAGTCTGCTCCTCTTAGTCTACTGAAAAGCTGTGAATTGAATTGGTTTAATAAGCCCTCTTTTAATGTTATTTCCTCTTCTCAACTTTTCCTTTCCACATGTTGATTCACTTTGTTTACACGAACCCTAAGAACTCCCTTTGTTACCCCTCCAACATAGTCAAGGCCAGGGCTGTGGTGAGGTTTTAAACCTTTTAAAATAAGAAACATCTAAAATCACCTGTTAACATTTACTGTCTGCAATCTTTATTTTCAGATTAGATGGTATTTAGTCCTATGAGTTCATAGGACTACCTACTACCTTCCATTCATGTACCTGAATGAGGTTTCCTGTCATACTCCTGTTTCCACAGCTAAGGACATTTCTTGGATGAGAGTGAAATATTTTCCCATTGTAAATAACACAGATTGCATTGTGCTGCCCATCCAAAAATTACTGGGTTTAGTGACAAGCTTTGCATACATAAAAATATTCCTTGAAGGCCCAAATTCTGTGACTTTTCTCCCCTTGAGTGTCTCTTCCTGTGCAATTAAGGAGGCTGTTTTCAGTTACTTAAGAGAAATAAGTGGAGGAGAATAGAGCCCTAAGAAATGAACATTAGTTATCCCAAAAGGGACCTAGTGAGAATTGAAGCTTAAAAGGGTCTACACAGTTTAATTCATGTACCATCTGTTTTTGGGAAAATTAGCACAGATTAGATTTTCCAACTCATCTGAGGCTAAGAAAGTGCCTTTAGAACCTGTAGTATTTGCTTAAGTATTAAAAACAAATTAGCACCATTTTACTTACTGTGGGAATCTTGTGCATATCAGCTCCCTTTGGAGTAAGCTGTAAGAATTGCAACAGCAGAATAGCAAAGTGATGCCTCTCAGCCAGCCACTCCTTGTCATGTTTCTTAGCTGCTTTATGGAAATGTTTGACATTCCTGTGCTCTTCTCAGCACAGTTTTGTTAGATGTGACCATTTTGTAGAAATTCAGTTATTTCTCAGGGCTGAGAATCTGCTCCCTGTGACCCCTGACTGGTGTTCCTGCTCTCAGTTTGGCTGTAAGGGGGTGTCGTAAAGCTTGAAGACATCTAATTTAATGCAAAAGTAACAGAAGAATATAACCCTCAGACTGAAAGAGAGTGTAATTGTATTGTATTAAAGAATTACATTATAATTACAGGATTGCTTTCAAAAAAGAAATAAAGAGCTATGTTTTAAAATACATGACAGAAACATGAAATAATTTTGGTTTTCTTGGTTCAGTTTTCCCCACTTTGCCACTTACCACATTCCTGTGTTCTGGTGGCCAACAGGTGGAAGCAGCCCTGCTGAATGAGGCTGTTGTGATACTCTCCAAGTAGGCAATATTGAACACCAGGCTTCCTGCTGTGGACCAAATACAGGGGCAGTAAATGCAAAGTTAGCATCTTTAACAGTGTATTTACCTCGGCTGGACTCTGTTTTTCTTCCACTCTGTTTGTTGCAAAAAATCTTTAAATGTAGGGCAATCTCAGTTATTGGAGCTGGACAGCCTATGCACACACATTTTTCTTCTCAGAGATTTCAGGCTCTTTCTTCAGCTTCCAGTCATCTCACATACTTAATCATCATCTCACATACTCAATTCTATGCAACATCCATTATTTTATGCTACCCATTAAATATTACTTAGTTGAGACACTTTGTTGATGCTCTATGTTTGATGCTGTGCCTATGAGTGTAGTTACTAATGTGATGCTTTACATATCACAAAAGATGAAAGGCCTGGAATTACACCCTTGGTTTGAACTAGCAAGTTTTCTTGACTTGACTGGAATTAGATTTAGCAGAGCAATGACCCTGGTTCATCATTTTCAGATGAAGTAGGAGTAAAGCACAGGATACTCACTGCAACATCCAACAGAAAGCTGGAGCTGTGCATTTAATTGAGGTTGCAATATGCAGCCTTTCAAAGAATCCTCTAACTGTAATTAAGCAGAGTAAAAATGTGAGCAAATAAAGATTTTAGGCTGGTAGTGCAAACAGTACAGGTACTTTTGTGCTTGTATTGTTTTGAGGAAGGGAACTTTATTTGGTGAAGCCTGGATATCAACACACTGATAGAGCAAGTCTGTGTGTGCCGATGTGTTGAAGCATTTTTTACTAATACTCTAAGTAAAGATATTCCAGGTTTGCTTTTGTGGTACCCAGGTGCCAACTGGAAAGTGAAACTCTGGGTACTCCAAGGCTTGTTCTTCTGGTACTCCAAAAACCCATGGTGAGTTAATCAGTGATTTTTCACAGATGACACCTAATCTATAAGTATAAATTACTTTTCATTCCTATTATGCCTTAATTGAAGTGCACCAATGTGAAACTGCAATAGATGGAGCTTCAGTAATTCTAGCCTCAATTAACTTTGTGTGGATTTGAGTCTTTTTTTCCTTCCTTTTCCATGGACAAAGGATAATTCTTTGACATCTTGTATTTATTGAAATGATTGCTAGAAAAGTTAGGGGATGTGCGTGTGATGAGGTATTCTATAAGACCACTCCGAAGACATAGGCAGGAGTTGTGTGTATGATTTATAAATTAATACATATCTTTTATGTCCTACTGTTTTGTTTAACAGCTGTACCATCAGCAGTAGCCAAATCCCTCAGGATTCTGCTGGGGAGGAATAGTTTAATAGCAATCATTCTTTGGGTAAATGGCAGTTACCATCTCTGTAACAGCTACCCTCATCCCATCCTTGACTTTTCTTCAGCTCACACAAAATGTGTGTTGCAGCAGAGGAAAATCACAGTGAAGAAATAAAGCACCTTGCTGTCTGGAATAGGAAATTCAGACACAGCAGAAAGGAAAAAAATATACTAGGAGAGGCAGGATGCTGTGTAGGAAGAGAACAGGCATATGGTGATGCAGTTAATTCTTAGATACTTCACATTTTACCAGAACTGATATATATTTACCAGAAAATTAGATTTGCTGCCTCTATCTGGGCATATATGCTCTTACAAATGTTTCTGGTGTTCAGTTAATAGCAATGAAAACAGCATAAGAATCCCACTAGCACAAGCCTGTGGATTAAAATAGTTGTTTACAACACATTCTTGTTACAGACCTCTCCAACTTTTCCCTCGTGGCTCAGATGGTCAAAAAAAGCATGTTTGTGTTTGCTTTTAATTGGTTTGCTCTTCGGAGTGATCTTCTGCCACTGATAAAAAGCCCACAGACTTGGAGAGGTCACCAGGTATAAAGTGGAAAAGCTGCTGTATTTCTGAGCCTCCTCACTGTTGGCCAAAGTCCTTTTCTCTGAGTAAAAATATTCCCAGCCTCCTGCTCACTGAGGTGCCACTGGCCACGGTGTTGCAGCAGGTGTGGGGGTGATGGCACAGGCAGGACAAGGAGTTTGTCACCCCTAGAGCAGATGGAGAGAGCGTGGCAGGTTGTTATCACTGGGGTAAAAATATTGCCATGTGTTCCTCAGGATTCGTTAAGTAATTAATGGAGGATGCGCCTCCATTTCAATTTCATTTCAAGGAGCACATGGACACAGAAATCCACATGAATAACAGAACTCCGAGAACTCCAAAGCATTTAATGATGCTGATTAAATAGGATTAAGCCTTGCAAAAAGAGAAGGGAAGAGGAAAGGCGGAGGAAGAGAGAAAGAAGGAAGAAAGGAAAGTTTTATTTCTCAGGTTTTCTCAAAACTTATCAAAATTCCCAGTACTGTCTTCACTGAGCAGGCCACACAAGTCAGATCTTGATTATTTAAGACTGATGTGTTGTTTAACTCACACATTCAAAAGCAAGGCAGGATTTTTGTGACCTCTACCTGTATTCTACTGTTCACAAAACTTTCCTGAATTGACTCTTATCTCAACAGTCACACATTCCAAGGCCTCCAGTTGTGATTTAAGAATGCAAACAATGACATACTGAATGGAGTTCTTCATAAATTGATCCAATGGTTAATCTTTTCTATTTATTTTCAAATAAGGAGATTTGAGTTCACAGTAAATTAGCACCATAATTTCTGCGTTCTGATTGAAAGATTGCACTTCCAAATAGCTGCTAGGCTTCCAACTAGTGATTTGCATATACAGTTTTACATGAAGACTTCTAACTTCCTTTTCATCAGCTCATAGAATATATATTAGCATTGATTGGAAATCTCAATACTGGGAAGAAGAATGAAAAATTATGGCGCTGTCCCTCTCAATGGAACTCTTAATTTTATTTTTTTTTTTCTTTCTGAGGTATGTATTTTCCCTTCTAGTGAAATTAAACCCATCCTTTCTCTCACTTACCACACAATTAAAATTCTGACAAACTGCATGGTATTATTGGAAAAAAAAGTATTTAATATGGAGCCAGAGTGACCATTATAAAGTAAAGATGACTTCCAGGCTAAAGTCAGAAAAAATGTTCTCTGGCATGTAATAATCAATTAAAATATATTACCTAAAAGATGTGAACTGCATGTAGCTCTAAATAGATGCACATATTACACAGCTTATTATACTGGAAAAATTTCTCTGGTATATTGGGTAGAAAGATCTTCAAGTCCCATCTGGGCTATCTTCAAATAATGGACTCATTTTGCCCAAATCGTGAATGAAAATGGAAAGCAGAATTTTATGGGGTCAGTTTTCATCTTTAAAGCCTTGCACATTAAGAACATTGATATTTGTTAACTCTCCTCTATAAAATCTCTTCTGGGTTTGTAGCTGCTGCCTTGAGTTGTATCGTCGAAAGTTAAAAGTTATGGAATATTACAGGAAAGGCCAGCATATCTTAATGCCTAGTTCCTGAGCTTGCTACTGAAAATGAGGGTGCTGAGAGACCACAGTAAAGGGCAGATATTTGGTGCAATGTGCTGTGGGCTGCTTAATTTTGCATATTACATTACTTGAAGCAAGTAGGACTGGAACAGCTGCGCACTCAATCCTGGTGAAGATAAGGATCTCTCCCTCGGGGCATTGCTTTCTTCTGCCAAGTAGGACAGTCAAGTGTTGGATTTGGCTCTGGACTTTTCTGTTCTCTCATGTAGCCCTTCCTTATCGTTTGGGCTTTGGCTGGGTATTTTGAAAGGATCAGTCTGTGTTTGATTGTTGTTATTCTGCACATTATCTGTAAGATTTTGGGTTGTCCGTGCTCTCTTTTAGGGATGATTTTATTTATGTTTTTGTAAAAGTTCTCAGATGGTGTTTCACAATACACTGCTTGTGGATTACTTAGTAATATAATTATATTATATTACTTAGTAATATAATATAATTTTCTGTGAAGGCTTTGTATGCAACTTATAAATGCTTTAAACTAAAACTTGAGTTGCCCTAGAGCTTGACCCAACCATTTGCTGTTACTATGATTTTTACCTTGTGGAAGGCATTTAAGGAGATGTTCTCTGATAGCAGTAGAATTTCTTGGTTTTTTCCAAAATGAGAATATTCATAGATACCTGCTATTTTCTGTAGCAAAGCCCATCTTTTTTCTTACATTTTTCAAGGAAGAGGACACGTGCAAATCAAAGGTACTCCAGCTTCCTCTTCCTCTTCCTTCCCCATGCCCCAATGTCATCCATCAGTTCTTAAGGCTCACTTCTCCTTTCTCCTAACACATGTCAGCACATATCACTTAAAATCTTGTAGAATCAGTATCTGCAGCTGTATTTCTGAGACTGGGCTCTCCTCCTTTTTGCTTTTACAGCATATCCAGGAATCAGTATTAAAGATCTCATCTACTGGACTGGCCCCATTGCTTATAGAGCTCTCAAAGTGTCTCTGAGATTGTTATCAGACTTTCCTTTGATTTCAGTAAAGATCTTCTCTAATAAGTTCATACAGAGCTGATCTCTCATGTGGCTGTGCTGTTGTAGTTGGAGCAGGGGCTGGCAAGCAGAGAGCCCCTCTGATCCCTGTTCCCCTGCCCTGTACCACAGCCACGGGATTGTCACAGGGACAAGGCTGAAAAATCAATATCATGCACACAGAAAATGCCCAGAATTTGAGAGCCTCCCCACAACTGTCCTGACATGACAGGAAAGGCAGAGTGGGATATAAGCATTGACAATGTCAACGAGAGGCAGATACAGATTTTCAAAGCACTCTCAGACTTTTATCATCTCTTTACCGAAACTTTAAAGGCAGAGTCACCCTCTTCTCACAGCCTTCAAAGAATGATGGATTTATGATCTGTTTCAACATCTACAGGATGCTTAGAATTGTAGAATCATAGAATGGATTGTGTTCGACCTTAAAGATTATCTAATCCAACTCCTCTGCCATGAGCAGGGGCATCTTCCACTATCCCAGGTTGCTCCAAGTCCCTTCCAACCTGGCGTTAGACAATTCCAGGGGTGGGGCAGCCACAGCTCCTCTGGGCACCCTGTGCCATGGCCTCAGTACCCTCACAGGCAAGAATTTCTTCAGATATCCACCCCTTTTGTAGGCTCCAGCCACTCCAATAATATTAATTCAAATGATTTAGTACCCAGGGAGGAGTGTTAAGAATTGCAACAGTAGACCAATGCTGAAATAGCATATCAGAGTTCATAGATCATAACACACTTTCTTCCATTCATACTTTTAAAATGCCAAGCTTGTATATTTACTGATTCAACCCTGTAAATTGTTTACTTGGTGAAATGATTGGGAATTCCCAAAGGCTGACTGCTAGGGCAGCAGCACAGACCAAGGAAGTCACCATCCCTGGAGGGATTTAAAAGATGTGTAGGTGTGGCATTTGGGGACATGATTTAGTGGTTGGCTTGGCAGTGCTGGGTTGATGGTCTTAGAGATCTTTTCCAATCTAAATGATTCTGTGATTTTGTGATTCTCTGGTCTGAAACAGCCAGGAAAGAGTGCACCACGATGCAGCATGGTACTGCACACATTTCATGGAGTTAAGCTAAAATCTTGCACTTCTGAAATCATTAATCTCATTACTAATATGTATGTGGCAGAAAGCTACAGAAACAGACAAGAACTTTGCTAATGGTGCAATCACTTCTCTGTATATGAAATGAATTTCATACAAAGCACCTGCTTGAGCAGCATTTTCAGCATACTCGCTTGTCTGATTCTCAAGCAGAGGTACACTGCAGATGTCTGTAGAGGAATATTTTTCATGCACTGAATAGTTCATATTCTCCTACATTTTTCTTATGGGAGTTCCTAGTCCTTTTAGTCACCTTATCCCCTACCCATGACTAAAATATGCCATTAAAATTAAGAAGTGCTGGTCAGCAAAGCGAGGAGCAGTGTCCTCTGCTTCATGAATATCACATGTACATTAATGTTCACAGTGCTGCTGCCCACGTAAATCATTTGGATTAGTTAGCTGATGTGAATCCTAGAGAGATGGCTAAGATAAAAACAAATGTGCTCTTTGAGTTTAACCATCTCTCTTAAAATTTGCTTATCTTGCTCACATTCCTGTCTGAGTAGGTATAGTTTAAAGGGCAGTGGAAAATTTCTGTACATGGCAATTACCATTCAATATTAATAGAAGGTGTTGAACTAAAGTCCTAAGCAATGAATCCAGAGGGAATACAAATTCTTCCCTCAAAAACCACTCTGTATTCTTCCACTATGCTTTGGTGCATTTATACTTGTACAATCTAATGTTCACTTTTAACAAAATTAAAGCTGGCATTTGACTGCACAGGGAATTGTAACTGGAAACCTAGCTAAATTATTATAACACATGCCTAAACAGGTGGGTAATATTAAAGTCTTAAGTGTTACTGCTTTCAGAGACACAGGTCTTGGAAAAATCCCTTTAAGCATATCAGACCAGTTTTTATATGCTCTTGTGCTTTATTTTTAGAACAACATTTATTGTTGAGTATTTTCTCATAGGCAGATTTTTTTTTGTGTGTGTGGGTTTTTTTTGACATTCTGCCCCTTGCTTCCATCCAGCCACGAAGGTCACTGGGTCATCAAACACTCGTATGGACAGAACTCATTAGAGGGATGGTTTGGGTCTCTTGTGACGTGAAATGGCACTTTTATACCCACCAGCCTGCACCTGGTCTCTCACTGCATCACTGGATTGTAGCAGTCCCTTACATTAGGAAAAATTCTGTCTTTGCCTCCCTCTCTGCATTAATTTGAATCTTCAAATTAGGCCAGAACTTAGAATAATTCCAGCTACCTAAAGTTTTCAACTAAATATTTTAAGTTTCCCAAGTCCATTATTTTATTTACTCTTCAAAAATGCTGGAATCATATTAGAAAAAGATTTATCTGAATGACAAGTAGAAATCATTACCCAGGCAGATAAGCCTATAAAGCATTAAAATTTATCTTAATACAAAATAGAGGGCCTGGTTGTGGCACTCTCTGCATATTTGTCTAACAGACATGTAACAGAGAAATGGTCCAAATGAGCTTAATAAATCTCTTTCTTAAACTCACAAAAGACCACATCCTCACTTCCATAATTCTATTAGAGTCTGCTCCTCTGGAGGAGATAAAAGAAGAGATAACCTCTCCATTCAGAATATAAAATAGCAATTGTTCGGCTGATGATTGGAATATTTCCAGTAGAAGAACTTAATTATGGAACAAAATTAGCTCAATCTGACCTTTTTAGAGAATAATGCAAAACTAAGTTTTTTGCAAATGTCTTCCTGGAATAACTGAAATAAGGAATAATTTACTTCTCTTTTTTTACAAGAGCAAAAGGTGGCAGAATATGCTAGCAGCGTTCTTGGTGAGATGGCAATCCAAAGATAATAATAAGACAGTATGTGCAGAAAGAGATAATATATTTTAATAGACTAGCTGATACAGTTTAAAAACAGAGAAGCTTTCAGACACACAAGACCTTTTCAGCAAGAGCAGGTTTCCCTCAGTGGCTTAAAACTGCAAGCTTAATAACTGGGTAGTGTAATGGTTGTGTCATAGGAATGCACCAAGATGTATGGAATCTATATCCATTAAACACTGAATCCCTCTTGGGATAAAGACAAAAACTATTGTTCCAGTCCCTGTTTTATCTCTGTGATAAACAGGAATAAGTACCTGCACCCACAGACCAACAGGCTGGGGATGATGCTGGTGTTAAACTCCAGGTGTTTAGTTCCATGCATTTATCTGTATTGAGGCACTCTTCACTAGGGAAAAAAAAAAAAAAAAGCCACAAACTGGAAAGAAAAACCTCATCTGTTTTATCAGCCCCATCTCTGATTTCATGACATTCTGAATGCTCCTAAGCCATGCTGATACCACTGCGTACGAGAAAAAAAATGCATGAACAGGTGGTGATATTAACAGGCTTCTTATGGTTCTGAAAAATGAGATAGAAATGTTTCATGTCATGAAAGTCAACATCAATCATCATCCATCTTGTGCAGATATGGAAATCAGCCAGTGTGGTTCTTGCTGAGGAGGCGTGAGATATTTCTTTTGCATCAGAGCTGTTGCTCTGGACACAAGTCATAATTTGTTTAATATAGATGAATGAGGAGAATATTACTAACAGTGCCTTTTCTCTTTTTTTTTTTAATTCTTCTTTTTTTTTTTTTTTTTTTTTAATAAACTGAAAGCTCCCCCTCCTGGCACATTCCCTGAACTGAATGCAAGGTTCTTGACATCTATTTTAGCAACAGGAGATTCATGAAGATTCTTTAAAAGTAGGGTATTTTAGTCTCCCAAGGATTTCCCATTTCCCCATCCAGCCATGGGACTTGATATGAACTGATGAACTGATATGACACCAGGGCTTTACCCTAAGGCTTTGTCTATAATTTTAATTTTATTTTATTTAATTTTAATCTGTTGTTTTACAGGCAAAGACTTGTGGTTGCTACTTTACTACAGAGTAAAGAAAACAACTTTTTCAGAAAGTTTGAGTGTTCACATTTGTGTTCCTTCAGAGTGATTGGTGTAGCTCAGCTATAACCCCACCATCTAATTTCCTAATAAATGCCTTGGAATAATTTTGAGAAATCTACTGGATCTCTTTGAAGCAGTGCTGCAGCTCTGCTGAGAGCAGATCCTGACCAGGCTCAGGGAATCTGGAAGCCAGGGAAAGCAAAAAAAGCAAAGAGGGACATGTTTATGTCACAGTTTTGGTAACTGCTGTAACTGCTCTCATCTCATTGCTGTCTGTGCTTCGGGAGCTGCCAGTCCCTCCAATCCCTCGAATCAGTGCAGTCACTTATGTGCTAAATGTGATGAACTGATTTGTCACTGAATTTCCACAGCCATACACTTATGCAAAGAAAGGGGAAGACTTTCCCAGCATGTACAGCCACGGGATCCTGTAGTTCCCATAAATTCCTACGTTTTAATTTTGTTGCAGTCCCTGGTACCATCCCTCAACTCCAGGCAGTCTGACAAAGGCAGTGACACTGCTCAGGGAGCTTTCATTAGATTTGCCATCATATTCAAAGGCATCATCTCTCTGTGTCCTTAAAAATTATTTATGGGGAACAGCATTTTACTGGAGAATGAAGACAAGAATGAATGTTCCTGTGCAGGCAGGCTTGTGCTGGGGCCATGCTTTCACATAGCCGTGCACATCAACCCTCTGGCCACACGGAGCAAAGTGAAGCAGAATAAAATAACATCATCATCATCTCAACTCAGTGCTGAGCTGTAATAGTAAAGTGAGAAGGAATTAATTAATTATAACTATGTCTTCTTTTCTAGGCTTCTCCTGAATACCAAGGGGTTATTTTCTTCTCTGGTAGTGATGCTACTTTCCTTTTTATGCAGTTAGGTAATAAATATGGCAGGTTTCAGTTGTAGAAGAGTGGTTATTTTAAAGTCTAGCAGAGTAACAATTTACTACAGATACAATGAATGAAGTGTGTCTATTAGGCTTGGTACATTAGGTCTGGAAGTGGGAGAATTGCTGGCGTGGCACCTTATGCCACTTTCCTCTTCCCTCTCTGTGGTAACAAAAATCAGGATTGACCTACACAAAGAAAGCTGCTCATCCTAAGAGGAGCAGAGCTCAGCCACTGGGGCAGTGAGGCCAGTGAGCTCTCAGTGCCATTTACAGCAAGGAAGGGCTGTTATATAGTATATTTATATAGTATAAATGTCTCTGTACATGGGGCAGAACATCAGATGCTAGCTTACCATTTGAAGGCAAATCAGAGTAATAATAAAGTAACAAATGACGCGTTCATTAAATCCATGCTTATGGATACAGACATGCACCTATCTGTATTCTTGTTAAATCCTTGCTATATAGATGTCTATGCACATGTGTCTTCTTAGAAATGTCTTAAAAGCTGCTTTTATTGTCATAATGAAAGAGCAGGACTCCTTTGAGAGCCATTTGTCTGCAAAACTACTGTAAACTTCCTTTGAGTAGGCTGTCTGCACTCAAGAGAGTTGAATCAGTAGAACTTTGACGAGACTAGAAGACCCACTGATATCCAATTAATGTGGAAATAATTGTTGTAATCGTTGCATTTCTCTACAAAGCATGTACTGAAAAGCAGTTACACGATTTAGTGAGCATCAAATCAGTTTGATATGCAAATGGAGGTATGGACTACTTCATCATGCTGGCAGTATTTAAACATTTGTTTATTAAGCTGAGAAAATTGAAAATGTCAACAAATGGGGTCCAAAAGCAATGTCTTTTTTCAGCAGAGACTTCTTCAGAGTTTTTGCTGTACATCTTTTAGAGTGAGTAGGCTCTAATGACAAGAGTAACAGCAATGTTAAATGTGAAGGGACTGCTGGGAGCAAAGTGTGGAACAGTCATTCCTGCACCTGATACATTCCAACACTTTTCCTCCAGGAATAAAAGGGAGCAGTTGTAGTGCTCTCCAGATTACCCCTGAGCTCTTACCTTTTGCTGTTAAGGGGTCATGGAAACAACCTAAATTGTCTTTATCCATTTAATGCAGATTCAATTAACTCTGGTTAATGACTATGGGATGGAGCTGAGGGAGTGGAGAGCTGCTCCCATTGTTCAGCTCCGCTTGTCCTGTGACATAAGCTGCATTTTTGGGTGGAGAAGAAAGTAAAAGACAGTGAGTTGCCAGGACAGGATCAAACAGAGTCTACAGGGAAGTGTAATCATTGCATCTAAGGCACATGGAAAGCTCATGGCTGCATCCAAGTACAGAAAAGCAACACAGAGTTGATCAAATCATGTACAAAACAACTGCATCTTGTATGTTTCCTAAACTTTTAAACTCAGTAAAATCAACACAAAGTCTTTGGGAGTAATCAGCTGTGACCTGTTGAGATTTGGATGAGTATTTTGCTGGGATGTATGAAGATATGTATCTTTGCTACATATATGTATCATGGCCAAAAGAGTGGATACCAAATATTTTTTTTTTATTTCAGGACAAGTGCAAAATTGCAAATTGTTCCCAGGGACTATGGAAAATTATGTGATTGTATGATGTTTAATGGCATATAGTTCTGAAATCTTACTTGGAAGATTTTAACAGGATCACTCAGAAGAGCCCTTTCTAACCCCCTCTCTTTTCCTTTACTTTAACAGGATTTCTGAGCACTGGGGACCAAGCAGCAAAAGGAAACTATGGCCTCCTTGATCTAATCCAAGCTTTGCGATGGACTAGTGAAAATATTGGGTTCTTTGGTGGTGACCCACTAAGAATAACTGTTTTTGGATCGGGGGCAGGCGGTTCATGCGTCAATCTGTTGACTTTATCCCATTATTCTGAAGGTAACCGTTGGAGCAATTCAACCAAAGGTATTATGCAGGTTGCAAATTTTGACAATTTTGGTGTCTGCATGCCACCACCATTAGTACTATGTGATGTTCTGTATATTCTCTTTGTTTCTATGAACTGTTGAGTTCAGCTCAATATTAAGGAACTTTTTAAAGGCTGTGCAAGCCTCCTTCTCCCTCAGCTCTTCTGTGCATGTTTAAATTTTGGGTCACTTTCTTCTTTTTCCTATGGAGCTTTGTAGAAACACTTTGTAGCAGACTTCTGAACAGCATTTTCTTGGTGCATCATTTTTGTCTCTTTTCTTTCCTACCTAAGGGTGTCTTTTTTGGAAAATCAGTCAGTCATGTTCACAGTAGATGAGGTCATCTATATTCAGACAGTTGTGAAAGGCGTATTTAGTTTCTCCTGAGGAGCAGAATTTAAAGGAAACTAAAATGACACTGTTTCTCTTTTCAGGCTAACAGCTGAATTGCTTAAAACTATTATTTTGTGTGAAGGAAACAAGGAACTAGTTCAGAAATCTTTTGTCTGAAACTGCATGGACTTCACTTGCTGTCATCTAATAAAAGAATGGTTGAATGTTTTGCATGCATGATCCAAAATTGTCAAAGCATCCAAGTTGCAAATGGATTTCCTTCTACCTGTTTTTTCCTATTCCATAACTAACACCTTTTCTCTCTAGTTGAGGCAGGTGGCAGGGAATTAAAATCATGCTGTTTGAGGCACCCAACTTATTCTTTCTATGATTTTTGCACCACAGTTTCACACAGTGTCTCTCATTTGCATGGCTATTGCTTATTGATCCCATTACTTTTGTCTGTTTTCAGATATTTTTTTCTATATTAGTTTTACCAGGGACACCACACTGTGCCCTGTGCATATAATCCTCCACTAATTTATATTGCTGTATCTCCATGGGGGACTAATTGGCTGGTCATAAAAACATAATTCTGTTGACATTAAAAGAGCTGCATTTCCCCAAAGTCATGTTACAAAGACCACTGAGGTCAATAGAAGCGAGAGATTCTTTAGACCATTGCCATTATGCTTTTTCAAATGAGAGAAGAATATAACTTCTACAAGAAGAGTCAAGTGGAAAATAAGACTGTGGTCTAAATTTTAGTCTATTTTCACAAATTGATTTTTAATGTAATCTCTTTTTTTCTTCCAAAATTACCTGAACTTAAATAGGAGATATTTTAAAGAAGATGCTTTTAAGAACAAGATGTATTACTGCACTGTGACCTGAGGGTCTCAATGCACCATCTTCTTTCATCAGCACTCTAAAAACCAACTTTATCATCAAGGATTAACTCCAGGTTGAATGAGGACACCTGGTTTATCTTCCCCTAACTCTTTACTTGGTCTTAAAATCAATCTTTTTCGTGTAACATGACATCAATGCAAAGTGCCAATATTTGGACAGTCATGTGTTGCCTCTTACCAGCAAGTGATATCCTGTCACATCCCAATGCATGGCCAGAATCCTGCCAGGAGCAGGATTTGTTTGGGGAAAACTGAGGCACTGACCTGGCAACACAGCAGATCAAGGCAGTTTGGAGGGGTCTGAAGAAGGTTCAGTAAAAGTAAATTTTTGAGGATTTCCTTTAGAAGCAAACCCATGCTTTGATGAAATTTGGATTAAACAGAACAACTCACCACAGTCCCATGTATGTTATGTTTCATTTGGAGGTGGTAAGGTCTGCCGTTAAATAAAAAAAGAAGGAAAAAAGAAAATATGAATCAGACAGGTTCAAATAAGAACAGTTATTTCTTAACATTTCCAACCCCCTTTTTTTTTCATGTTGTTTCACATTCACATATGAGAGGTGGAGAAGGACTTTTTACAAGAACATGTAGTGATAGGACAAGGGGGAATGACTTCAAACTGACAGAGGGCAGGGTTAGATCAGAAATTATGAAGAAATTCTCTGTGAGGGAGGTGAGGCCCTGGCAGAGGTTGCCCAGAGCAGCTGAGGCTGCCCCATCCCTGGCAGTGTCCAAGGTCAAGGTTGGACAGGGCTTGGAGCAACCTGGGAGAGTGGAAGGTGTCCCTGCCCATGGCAGGGGGTTGGAACTGGATGAGCTTCAACGTCCCTTCCAACCCAAACCATTCCAGGATTCTGTAATTCTATGATTATCAAACAGTCTCTTTCATAAGCTATAAATTCAGAAGCTCTCTTTGCTTCTGTCATTTCCCTCTGAAAAATTCCCTTGGCAGCTGAGAGGAAGAATTCAGCCTATTTCAAGATGGATCTGTTCACAGCCACCCACCTGCAAGGGGGCAGAGCAGCACCCATCTTCACAAAGTGCTCTCAAAATATAGATGAATATATGCAAATTATTATTATTTACTGTGGTGAGACATTGAATAAGGGTCACAAAGCACCATGGCCCATTGAACATCTAAATCTTCTTTCCATTAGTCTGAAGCCCATAAGCAATAATAATCATACACATTATCAGAGAAAAATGGAGTTCTTCATCCTGTGAGGTACAAATTTCTGCCATGAGTTCTGTGACAGAATGAAAATAATTTTTCGTACTGTTCATTTTTCACCAAATGGTTTGAGGGGAGGAATAGCTCTGTCAGCATTCTTCAGCACAAGGAGGGATGTTTAGTTTCACTTCCTCAGATGGTTTTATGGCCAAAGGACTTGACCACTTTTACTTTACCCAGCATCTGATGTTTATGTAGCACTTAGCAAGCCACAGTGTTTGTATCAGCATTTTCTTACACGTAGCTTACACTTTCTGTCCTTGTTCAGACATATTTAATAAAGCAATAAAGTTAGATTTACACAATATGCAAAAACCCCCACACATTATGAATTATCATGAAATACATCTTTGTGAAAATTCAGCTTTGTCATTTAGTTACATTTATTACAATGCCTGGATCCTCCGTGGTAATTCTACTGACTTTGAGCTGATTTATACTAGCTCAATATCTGACCTTATAAACATGCAAATATATTTTTAGCTGCTTATAGCTCAAGTTCATTCTTATTTTTACTCATATCTTGCAAGAAAGTAATATCTTGGATATGGCTTCTCATAAGTTTAAGAAGAGGCTTGAGTTTACACATTTCAGTCTCTCCACCTATCTAATTT
The DNA here is from genome assembly GCA_910950805.1 of Acrocephalus scirpaceus scirpaceus. Lineage (NCBI taxonomy): Eukaryota > Metazoa > Chordata > Aves > Passeriformes > Sylviidae > Acrocephalus > Acrocephalus scirpaceus. The sequence continues at coordinate 5,523,592 of OU383781.1, forward strand.
GAAGACTTTTCGATTAGGACCTAATACAATCTAGAATAATTTAAAAATTCCCAAGAAGCTTGTAAAACATTTCCTGCCAGCAACAGATTCCAACCTATTTTTGAGTGTACAGGGTCTGGTGCTGCAATAGAGGCTGTAAAAGCATTTCTCTGATTTGATTTAGAGGCTAGGGAGGGTTTTTATCAATAGAAATGTGTTGCTTATCAAAGCAAAAGCCATCTTGTGCATTATTGAAATAAATTTCTGAGGTAAGATGAGTGCCACTCCAGTTCCTCTGGTGGGAGTATCCAGCTATTCATCAAGCCTTGGACCAAAGGTTCCTGGTGGAATTGAGTGAGGCCGGGTGTCAATTTCCCTCCCTAAGTAACTCCACCAGAGACAGTGGAATGACTCCAGGTGCCCATCAGCACAAGTTAAACAAAATTTTGACCCATATATCTCAAATCAGCATAACTTTTGAACATTATAGACCATTTTGTATTACCCAGAGTGACCTATAGGAGGTAGAGTCCAGTATAAAATATTTTCCAGTAGTTTGTGCAAAAGGTATGATACTGAAATGAACTTCTATGAGAATTAAAAAAAAAACCCTCCTCACAAAACAGCAGAATAAATAAATTCAGTCTAAATACCCAATAATACAATCCAAATTACCTAAATATAGTTTCTGAGCAATGTTTTACACAAGGTTCAGACTTATAATCTCTTTCAGAACCCAAAGTACCCTCCTCAAATGGAGTGGAAAAATGCAAAGGGAGCACAAGAAGTATGAGGACAAGGATGGAATTCTGATTGCATTAAAGCCAGTAGCAAAATAATTGCATTAACTCACTGACTACAAGGGGTGAGGCTATCATCCATGACATGTTTTAAAAATCTTTACAGAGGGGAGAGGAAAACATAAATTTTAACATATTTTGTTATTTCTTTGGGTAGAATTCCTGGTCCAGAGTGCTAATTAAATCAGCGTAAATTTAAGTTAATTGCACTGAAGTCTTTGGGATTTACTGCAAGTTTATATGGAGTGCCAGATCTTTCTCTCTCCCTTAACTGAATACCTGAACATATGTTTAAATCTCTGAATTACAAAGCTAAACAGTGTAAAATACATCATTTCCCTTTTTATGTAGGTGTGATCAATATAAACCTGCCTTAAAAAAGCTCCTTACAAGAAAGGATTTTGACTTAGGCACTTATAAATTTAATAGCTGCCAGGTACCTTCTCATCTATTACTCCAGAATATAAACTTTTGCACTGTTACACAATTTAAAAGCACTGCACCTTTCAAACCAAGTCTAATCCCCAAAAATACATTTAAAAGTGTAATAGATTTATTTAACACGTAGCTGTATGCATGCATGCTGCTGATGGCTTGAACAATACCTAAAACTTCAAGCCATTTAAGAGACTTGAGGGCTTTTCCTCCAACCTATAAGGTGCTTTAATTTTAAGAATTTTCTTTAACCGGATAGTGTTGTCCTAATTAGGTAATGCCACTCCTTTTTCTTCCTGAGTTTCTTTGGAAAATCTGTTCCTCAGCTGGACTATATTGAGGGAGAATCATTTGCTTCAGCACATACTGCATTTATTTTATGCACATTACCTGTAGGTACAACAGCAGTCAGATCTCCCCACCCCATATATTTCAGTACTATTAAGATTCAGGTATCTCTTCTGTTAAAGTTTTCTATTGTTTCAAAGAACTCCTTTGAATCTTTCAAAGTCTGTGGCTGTTTCAAGGTCGCTTCAGTAGTTTTCAAATATTTCTCCCCACAGGACTTTTTCAAAGAGCAATAGCTCAAAGTGGAACAGCTCTCTCCAGCTGGGCAGTTAGCTTTCAGCCTGCAAAATATGCCAGGATGTTGGCTACAAAAGTTGGTTGCAACATGTCAGACACTGTAGAACTGGTAGAATGTCTACAGAAGAAGCCTTACCGAGAACTTGTCGACCAGGACATCCAACCAGCGAGATACCACATAGCCTTTGGACCCGTAATCGACGGCGACGTGATACCAGATGACCCTCAGATCCTGATGGAGCAAGGAGAGTTCCTCAACTATGACATCATGCTGGGAGTTAACCAAGGGGAAGGGCTGAAGTTTGTTGAAAACATCGTGGATAGCGAGGATGGCATATCGGCCAGTGATTTTGACTTTGCGGTTTCTAATTTCGTCGACAACTTATACGGATACCCCGAAGGCAAAGATATCTTGAGGGAAACTATTAAATTTATGTACACAGACTGGGCAGACCGGCACAACCCCGAGACCAGGAGGAAAACGCTGCTGGCTTTGTTCACTGACCACCAGTGGGTTGCACCGGCAGTGGCCACGGCAGATCTTCACTCGAATTTTGGATCGCCTACATATTTCTATGCCTTCTACCATCATTGCCAGACAGATCAGGTACCTGCATGGGCAGATGCAGCCCATGGAGATGAGGTTCCTTACGTACTAGGAATCCCCATGATTGGTCCTACTGAGTTATTTCCTTGTAATTTCTCCAAAAATGATGTCATGCTAAGTGCAGTGGTGATGACGTACTGGACAAACTTTGCAAAAACTGGGTGAGTATCAGATAATGAATGATCTTGTATGCAAACTTTGGATGGAATGGTGCTTTCCACTTGTTATCTCCCTTGGGAATTCCTCTGTAGGATGAATAAGAGATTGAGAATTGAGTTGGATATTTCTGTTTACTTTAATGTCCCTTGGCTCACATGTTTTAGGAAAAAGAGGGAAAAATATCTTTGCAGACTTTCTGCAAGGAAATTTTAAAATATACACAAAACTAATAAGGAAACTCTGGAAAAGTGCAAAACGAAGCATTTAACATATGTGTATAGTTAAAACCAGCTACATTAGTACCTGTTTTTACCCCACCACTGATCCTTTCATCCCATGAGACAGAAAATTGCATAAATATTGCATCAAATAAAATACAGCTTATTTTTGTAGCACGTTTTATCTTAAATTCTCACTTCTGACCATAAAATATGTGACTTTAAACTTGGAAAGTGCTGCCATTTTCATTAATTCTTTTCTTTCACTGGAGTTCAAAAACCTTTGTTACATTTGACCACTTATTTTTGATTATGCATTGCACTGAGTTGTGCTCTGCCATGATCCTTCCCCTCTGGAAGGCCACAGATGATTCACAGAAGAGAAATGCAGAGTTGTATGAACTTTATGCTGCTAAAAAAGACAAGAAAATCTAATTGTTCTCTCATACTGGTCTCTCATAGACAGTTGTCCACATCACCACATGCCAGGCAATCTTTCCTCAGCAGCACAAGATTTCACTGTGAGACACCAACATTTTGGAGAACCAGAGAAGTCACTAAAGTCTGTGTAAAAGAAGGGCTCTTTTGCATAATGCTGTTTCTAATCAAGATTATTAAGGCCTCTAATTTTAGGGAATAGCACTCTGCTCCGTCCAAAGGCAGTCTTAAACGTTTAGTATAAAATCCTAATTATGTTAATTTCATAATTCCATTTGAAATGCTTTGTAACATTGGTGATATCTTTTTCTTTTTAGTGACCCAAATCAACCAGTGCCGCAAGACACAAAATTCATCCACACGAAACCAAATCGTTTTGAAGAAGTAGCATGGACCAGATATTCTCAGAAAGACCAGCTGTATCTTCACATTGGATTAAAACCACGAGTTAAAGAACACTACAGGGCAAATAAAGTGAACCTTTGGTTGGAACTGGTACCTCATCTGCACAATCTTAACGACATTTCACAGTATACCTCTACCACAACTAAAGTGCCATCGACTGACAATACTTTCAGACCCACAAGGAAAAATTCTGTTTCAGTTACTTCAGCCTTTCCTACAGCCAAACAAGATGATCCCAAACAACAGCCAAGCCCATTTTCAGTGGATCAAAGGGACTACTCCACAGAATTGAGCGTTACTATCGCGGTTGGCGCATCTTTGCTGTTCCTGAACATTTTGGCCTTTGCAGCGCTGTACTACAAAAAGGACAAGCGGAGACACGACGTTCACAGGAGATGTAGCCCTCAACGTACCACTACCAATGATCTCACCCATGCACAAGAAGAGGAGATAATGTCCCTCCAAATGAAGCACACTGACTTGGATCATGAATGTGAGTCCATCCATCCACATGAGGTGGTTCTTCGGACCGCCTGTCCCCCAGACTACACGCTAGCTATGAGAAGGTCTCCTGATGACATCCCCTTAATGACACCCAACACCATCACAATGATCCCCAACACTATACCAGGGATTCAGCCCCTACACACATTCAACACATTTACTGGAGGACAGAGCAATACTCTGCCCCATCCTCATCCCCACCCCCATTCACACTCAACAACCAGGGTATAGCCAGACAAGACGAAACAAACTTTATTTTTTGATGGATTACAGTAGGTGATATTACTGAAGATTACTTGGCTTTCAACCTACAAGACTCTTACTATTTAAATATGGAGGAATATTATGTGAATATACATATCAAGAACATTTGGGGTTTTGAAAAAAATGAATTGTACATATATCAAATGAACTTAAGAAACAGACAAAACAAAAGAGAAAAAGAAACAAAAACAAAAAACCCAACTGTTTGCAATTGCTTGAAGCAGTTGTCCTGAATGATACTTTTTCATTCACATTCAAGTATTAATTTTTTGAAGATTTAAGTTACATAATGGAATTAGGCATGTGCAACACAAACGGGAAAGAACTATGACTGAAAATTTTAAAAACCTATAAATATGCACAAGGGACACACTAATGGAATGTCAGATAATTTTCACCAATTTTTATTTGGACCTGTTTTCTTGTGTAGACCATATTTACATATTTGAATAAGTACACAAAGCACCAATGCTGTTAAGGCCTTAGAAAGGGGCTCATGCTGAAATCTGCCAGTCAGAGAAGTTTTACAGCCTGGCAGGTACAACATTATCACATAAGTGCTGTCAGTATAAAAGTTGTGGGAATAAAGGAAACTGGATCTTTTTAGCACGATGTGCATGATAATTTATATGCTTGGTGGCTGTGCTGCTGATTAAGCCGTAATTAAAATTCTTCTCATCCCACTGGAGTTTTTAATAGAAGTTTTCTCCATCAATTGGCACAACCAAAAGAAGTTTTTTTTAAAGGGGCAAAAGTAATTACAGTAAAATATTTCATGGTAGCTTCTGAAAGAGAAGGGATTGTGACAGTTCTTAAAGGTATTTATGGCATTCTAGGTATACAGTGGTCGACCCTCACTGATATGAATCCCAGACAAAAAAAGGTGTACTATTAATGTTCTTTTTCCTTTCCACTAAAATAATTTCTAGCTTTGAAATAACTATAACTTTAATGGAATCCCCTTTGATGAAGGATTTATAATTTGCTGTGATTTAGTTACAGAGTATTTCGTTCAAATTGATAAGGTAAAGTGTGTCCAAAAATTTAATTGCAACGACATTTTGTCATTAAAAAATGCCCCAATATTACCGCTCTGATTACACCTTTCAGTTTATTGTTTCAACTCATGTTGCATGTTACAAAGTTTACTTATAAGATCTTAATATAACGTTAATTCCCTTTTTGCTATACATTAGCTTTGTCATTCCAATCAATTCTCTAGACCAGATGGCAAGAGTGCAGAAAAAGAGGGTATATGAGAATGGGGAGAGAGTCAACAACTGGAAATTTAAAAATCAGGATACTACATATGTTTGTGTGATTTGAAGTGAATGTTCTAAAATCACAAAAAATTTTTCATTCCCCTGTTGCTTTCCAGTAATTCTATACCATGGTCCTTTCAAAACGTTTGTATATGTAATCAGATGTACATTTATATAAAAGAAATAATTGAGATGGACTTAAGAGCACATCCCTGATAAATACTTTCTCTCTTACCTGTACTATATTTCTATTAGACTAAAGTTATGTGATTTTTTTTTACATTTTTTCAAATTACTAGCAATTTTGATAGTTTGTAAGATAATGCGAAGAACTTTCTCTGACAAACTAACTGCAGTAACAGAAACATTTCTTTTCAGTTACTCTTTTTCAAGAATGAAAGCTTATTACACACAAAAATTGTATACTACTTGATGGAAAATTACTTTGTATTTCTTGGCCATATTACTGGTCACTGAGTGAAATAAAGATAATCTGGATAACGAATATTATTCCAATGTTAAGAGACCTGATCTTTGCTCATTAAAGAGCTAAAATGTTTATTGCTGTTTTGTCATTTTTTAATGAAGTAATGGTAACTGTCTCAAATAAAGAGTAATATCTTAAGACCAGTCTGGATTTTGAAGACATGAGGGTGCCTTCTACAATTAATAAAACTGCATATTTATGGGCCAGCCCCACCACAGCCATTTTTTACAGAAGTACTGACATTGTGACTGTCACCACATGTAAATCTCCTCCAGATTTCAGGAATGAGTTAGAAATGCAATATCAACACCAAAAAAAGGCAAGGAACAGGCCAAATTGAAATAAATCTGCAGTATTCCATGATGGGAAAAAAAAAAATCACCTGGGTTTCATTGGGTGATTGAACTTTTATAATAAAAGGTTTCTGAGAAGTTTAAAGCATGTTTGCTAACATTGAGCACAGATGTTGAAAATTAAGCTGAAACCAAAATAAAGTACTGCAATTTCAGTTATTTTACTTACCTATTTAACAACAAAAAAAGAAAAAAAAGGAAAAAAAAAAAGGAAAACCATGTACTTAGTAAGTACTTGTTGCAATCCCCAATTTTTAATTAAGGTCTTTTTGTAGAAGCATAAAAAATAGTCTTCAAAATCCAGGGCGGTCTGTGTGCAATTTCTGCCTGATGTGGTTGTGCTTTTAGACTGTGACCTGCCAATGTAAACCAATAAAAAGAATTGTCTGCCATCTGATAATTATTGTTTAACAAGAAGATTGTATTTTGCTATGTTGATGAAACAAAACAAAAAAAAAATACAAAAATATTGATGGCCATAAAACAAGATATTAATGAAATATGATTTTATGTGCTTTTCTTAACTTTATCAAAACCAAAATAACTTTCTACTATAGTTTATTTGTGGCCATATATCTATATATCTCTATATATACAGTATCTGGTAATTGTTTACTTTTATTAGTTACAAAATAAATGATTTAGGTAAACCAAGCATGACAATACACTTTATTTCTGTCAGCCAATAGTATTTAAAATGTGAAAGATGGAGGCAACAACACAAATTTTGTTACTCCTGTTTGGAAAAAAAAAAAAAGTCCATTCCTGTGATGCAGATACTGTGAAATGATATTTTAGTGGCTACTTTATACTGACATTACAGCAGCTGGCTTTCCAAAAGTAAGATGGTGTCCCACGTTTAAACACAACATCAAGAAAGAGAGAGATGTTTAAAGCTGAAATGAAAATATACGAAATGGTTTTGGAATATCTTTCATGTGCTTCATGGAATATAAGTTTGTTCTTTTCAAAATATTTTATCTATTTGATTTGTTTTTCATGGTAGCCTACACAAAAGCAAAACTGAGTGTGATATTTAATTTCTTGTATCATCCTTGGACCAGATTTCCAATAAAATTAGGATATCAGTCAGTCTTTGGGAGTTCAGTAAAAATATAAAGAGCCTGCATTTATTGATTTCACACTTTTGTAAATATGTTTGCAGACCTTTTTAAGAAAATGTATTCTACCATTTTGAGAGAACAAAAAATAACAATGGAATCATTGTCTCGTTTATCTATTAAAATTACAGGCAATATACTGTGCTGTGCTGACATTTCTAGGAGAAATAAAACCGATACAAAACGCATTTTGCTCAATGGTATCTCAGTTGGTTGTGGCTGGTACTCTCCACCCACAGAAGATTTACAAGGCGTGGATGAACTTCCTGGATAAAATCCTCCACGGGAAAATGTGGTTGTTATTTCGGTTGTCTGTACCAAACATGGATTCCTGTGTCACAAGTCTTTAATTATCAGATGTTTTTGTTACTCAAACACCCTTCAGGGTGTTTGATGAATGGAGGTCTAAGAAATAAACACGTTACAGTTTTAAAGACATCACTGCACAGAAGATGCTGGAATTTCTGTTGCCAACTTCACTAGGAGATGAAACAGCTGACTTCATAGGAAGCTGTCAAACATCATGGTACTCCTTTGATGTTTGGAAGTTGTTGTTTTTCCCTGTGATGTTACTTTAAAATATTGGCCTTTCCCCCCACCTTTTTTTTCTAGTATTGAACAGTTACAGATGGTCGCTTTTTAATGTAAGCGAACATTAGATAATTTAATTATTATTGTGAAAATGTGCTTCCAAATAAATTAGATTAATGGGGAATTCCCTTCAGAGGTTTTGTTATTTTTCGTTCAAAGCTCTTGTCAAAATATCTGCTGCAGCAGTACTGTTGTTTTTTTTTTTCAGTCTGCAAGCTAAGGGACTTTCTCCAAATAACATTAAAAATCTCTTTTTCTATTTGAAATAATAACACTATAAGATTAAGATGCCCTCCTGAGGCCTCCAAGTAAATATGAACAATTTGAAACGTGGCAAATGGGCTTTTACTCTAAACATCCTAATTTGATTCCATTCTGGCACATCAATACATTTGTATGCAGACCAGAAATCAGCAGCATTTGATAAGGTGTTCAAGAGAACTTCGCAGCAGAATCGATGAGTTCATCACCAGCCATGCACAAAGTCCCTTTTCTCTTAGGTTCTGTTCATGCCATTGTATAATTAATTTCTTATATACAGGTTCAGTGAAATCTTAACGTTGTGAAATGGGAAATGGTTAGAACAAGGTAATGAACTTTATCTGGCGGAAAATGTTTAGGAAAAAGCCTGTTGAGAGTCACCTAGGAGGTGTAGATTTTTATATGCAACCTGGCTTCGTTCTTTTTTGTTGATATTATAATTCTCAGTAATTTGTACGCCTGGGAAACCATCATTTCTGTAATAAGCTTTAGTTTTGAAAAAGAATTTAAGTCTTGTATGTAAATTGTGGATTAAAACCTGAGTTTCGTGTCCCTTTGCTACTGGGATGATTGAAAAACCTCATAGAAATGCAACAAATTTGTACAAGCAAATTTTATACAGTCTCTTGGAATTTATTTTGTTTCCATTTGAAGATAAAAGTACCATCACAGCCGTAGAAGCCATGTACTTGTCTCAGAAAATGCCTTCCTGTGTATACATGCATCTGTCTCCCCATGCATACCCACATGCAGCCAACAAAGGAGATTTCAGAACAGGTGACTAACCAGGGAATTTTACCTTTGTGCACCATTCAAAGGGGTGGAGGCTTTCTGCATTCTCCACTGGCACTGAGCAGCTGATAAGATGGTGCCAATGTTTTTAGCTCCAGCTGAATTGGTGTTTATGGTGGGACCATTGGAATCAATGAAGCCCTGACAATTTACACCAGCTATCGATCTGCTTCCGGACCTTTAATGTTCATCATGGCTCATCTCACTGTCCAATTTTGCATCTCTTCTCATGCACATGAACACCCACTCACAGAAATTATTGCAAGTATAACAATCCTGATTTATGAGCACTACTGGCCTTTAAAACATGCTTTACAATATGCTCATGGATATTTGCATGTAAGGCCAAAATTCTAGGGGGGAAAAAGTCTTCTATATGAAAAAAAAGACAAACCCTGAAATGACAGGGATGCAAAGAAAAGGTTAGTGCCAGAGTTTGCAGCCCTTAGCATGCTGTAGAAATTTTTATGTTAAAATCTATATGGAAAGGAACATCTAGTTCTTCCTGATCCTCAAATCTATATGTTGACCTATATGTCAAAGACAAAATGACACTTTGCAGCAGTTGGAAGTCTGCTCTGTTCTGCTCCTTTCTGGAAGGGAAGAGACAGACAGCTGGGCCACATGTTGCTATAAATTCAGGACAGAAATAGCTGGATTTTCTCTGTTATCTGAATTTTCCCCTCTCAATGTCAGCAAGGCCAGGCAACAGCATCCGTGAGCTGAGCTTTATAATGATGCCATTTAAAAAAAAAAGAGTTTTTAAGCCTATAGGGCTACCCAGGTTTTTTGCTTTACATTTTTTTCAAATGGAAGTTGATGCCACTGGCACTCAGATATGATAATACCAGAGCTCAGTTAACAAGAGGTTGGTGAAAGACTCTATGAGCTGATAACATTTCAATTGCATTATTAAAAATACAAAAAAAGGAAAAAAAAAATCACCTAGTGATTTTGTTCAGTTAGTGAGGAAGTCAGGGAGTCTGACTGGACCTCCTGGGCGTGGAGGATGGAAAAGGAAATTCTGGGAATGCAATGCAGCTGTGGGCCAGACCCCGTGAGCTTGATTGATACACCTGATAAATTTTCCCTGGAATAAAATGAGGAGTGGGGCAGAACCTTGTGGGAGGAGGCAGTCAGGGAGGGTGGGGTGTACAGTGTATCTGTTTCATCCAGTGGTTTGTAGAAACAACTTCAGCAGTAATTTTAAGCAATTAAGACTGTACCAAAGATTCTAGAAACAATCCATGCTGACACCATATTTTCAGAGAAAGCTGTGTAGTATTTCACTGATTGATAACAAATATATGGTTGTACAGTGTTGGTTTTTCTACTTCCCATAAGGTTACTCCTATGTAGTGGTGATATTCAGCTGAACTAATGAATAAATTTTGCTCTTAATTGCATAGAGGTAAGTCTAGAGCAACTTCATCAAAGTGGAAAGTGGGACCTTCACTATGGTAAGTAACACCCCAAACCAATTCCTCTTGGTCAGCTAGTGGAGGTTCCCTTGTGCTGATTTTTTCTTTAACATCCTTCCATTTGCCGTAAATGTATTTTTCTCTCCCCAGTTATTAACTGGAATAAATGTACCCTGCTGTCCACAGAAGATGAAGATAACAGGAACCATTGCTTTCCTCTCATGGATCATGACTTCACTGTCCAAGTGCAGAAAATGTAATAGAAGAAAAATAACAAGCCAGGGTTTGGGAGTTGGGATTTGGGTTTTGAGTTTGTTTTGTTTTGGTGTTTATTCTTGTAGGCTGTTTTGAGTATCTTGATTCTCTGAAGGCTGACCAGAAGCCAACAAAAGATACAACCTTAATTGCTGAAGCCAGGAACCTTTTTGGGCATTTTCCTTTTGCCTTGTCCAGGAGGAAGGAGCAGGGTTAAAGTCATGAAAAGAGATTTCTCTGGAAAAGCACTCCCAGCTGTACTTCTGAGATACACCATGGAAGCATGAAAACATTCCCAAATTTTGCTGTGCTTGACAGAAGAAGAAACATTTGTAAAATTTAATACAATGTTGATAATAATTATATATCTGGGATTTTTTTTTAAATACAAGTAATCCTTTTACAACAATACAATTTATCTTAAGTTTAAAAGGGCTCGTTGGTTACTAGAATTCAGACTGTATTGTAATACTGCATGTGAATTCCCCTTTGTTGAATTCATACTTGTCCTGGCTCCATTCTACAATTCAAATTAGGGATTTTATTTTAAAACTAGAAACTCTGGTTTTTATCGAGTTGTTGCTGTATGGACTATTGCTAGGTGCAGTTTGCTGTCTCTAAGTCATTCAGCATTTAATTAAATGTCATAATCCATTCATTTATGAATTTATTTTTTCTTGCTTCCTTACAGGTTTTGTTAGGTTTTTTAAGAAGTTGTTTCTTGTGTGATAAATGCAATTTTGTTCTTCATTCCCTCTCACATTGCTTCTACTGTCTCACACAAATGCAAATATTTGAAATAATTTAAATCTGTTTTCTTCACTTGATTTTATCAGTGTTCTTGCTCCTTCAGGTGGGAATTTTGCTTTAAATTGTTTTCTTGTCATTGCATTATCTATCCAGGGATATTAATTTATGAACTCCCAGCTACAAGGATTGCTGTTCAGGGTGGGAATGGAAATCTAAGCTGCTCCAGTGTCTCCAGCATCCACTCTCGTGGCTAGGTACGAGAATGCCTTCAGTCAATAATGACAGGCAGGTGCCAGGGAGTTCACAGCCATCACTGAATTACCCAGCACACACAGATGGTAATCTTTCCCTTTGAAAGATGCCAGAGGTGCAGTTTCACAGGGAACTTGGAGCTAAAGGCAAGTGTGTGCCTCCAGACACGAGCAGAGGCTCATAAACTCAACTGCTTGCTAGATTAAGAAGCTTAAAAATTAACACCTTGCAGATCATAGCCACGTTTCAGACAGGTGCTGCTGTGTTTCTGTGGCTGTGCAGGCACCCAGACCTTTGTTCTGAAGTGGGTTTTGTTTTCTCTGTGCTACAGCTGTTCCACGGAGCTGAGCCTCTGCTGACCCCCTGCAGGAAACAGCCAAACCTCTGCTGACTGCACCTGAGAGAGATGGGCCCCTCTCCTTGCAGGAGGAATGAAATACAGATGGGCAGCACCAAACCAAATTTTCTACTCATTTTTAACCTGGAACAGCCCTTTGCTTCCCTTCTCAAGGGAGCAGGAAGGTTGAAGTTTTGGGTATGGTTGTAGGAGGTGTTTCTGCTGTAGGTCTGTGCTGGATGTTGAAGGTTATCAGCATGAAATTTTTCCTTCCTAAATTTGACCACCAGTGTTAGGTGCCTAGGAATTTTAATATTGGATAAATCATCATCTACTGGTTATCTGTTTTTCCTTGCCTAAGAGAGAACCAAAAGGAGGTGAACAGATTTACTATCCTTTCTTTCAGGTACACTTAACTATGAAAGCGTGGCACAAGCAGTTATTTATACATACATATGTTATTAGCAATCATTATTTTTAGTTGCATAGATCAGAATCACAACTTTTCATACTCAGTTTTTATTTTATCACAACGTGCCTCAGGCTGAGGAAGTAAGACCAGCAGTGATCAGAACTGAATGGCAGGAAGGAAAAATCCTCACTTGAAAGACTTTATAGTGTAGAAACTTTAGGATAGTAAGCATAGCTACAACAGGGGGATGCTGCACATGGCTTCAACAGCATGGAATGCATTTCAGAGTGGATTCTGCCTTGGGATAGTTACATGGTTGTTTTTATGTCTTTTATCTTCACAAATAGCTCAAAAATGAAATAGATGCATCCAAGATCAGGCACAGTGATGAGGTTTACAACAACTGCCAGTCCCACAATGCTTCATTCCCTGTGATACTGCTTTGTGAGGGGTAAGTCCCATTAGGAGTGAGTTAGCAAAGAGGAAATGCAGAACAGAGAAATGCTGCAGGGGAGAGAAAGCAGGGAAGAAGAGCTGGAAGAAAAACACCAGCCCAGAGGAGTGAATTTTGGAGATCAAACCACTACTGAGCAGTCTGGCACACCAGCAGAAATGGGGCTTCTTGTAGCACTTGGTGAGACTGCTGTGTTTTGCCAGTTTGAGTTTCTTTGATCAAATGGGCTGATTCTCCTCAGAAGTTAGCGTGGGTTTAGACACATTTAACACACAATAGGTGCACTTAACAAAAAAGACTGGCTGCCTGCTCTGGTGCAAGGGAGTCCTTATTTTATGCAGTCAGACATTCCACTTTCTCCTAGTTTTGAGTGTGTTTGCAGGCTTCAAACCTTTGTCTAAGGACTACCAGAGATGATAGGAACAGCGAGAGCTCACATGTGAAAAGGATGAGAGTTGTATTTTCAAAAACTGCCCCAAAGCACATAGGGTTTTATTAGCTGTAAGCAGCATAATAAATTATTTCTGTCAGCTTAGCAGCCTCCAGTTACCCTGTCACAGTGAGTGGCACTATTTTAACCTGAGCTGAGCATGAAGATATACAATAGCTGCATTGATGTCAAGCATTTGCAGAAGGGTTTGCATGAGTATTTTTAGACTTCTGTGTGGTCTCTGACATCCATGTGACAAGCACTTAGGACCACAAGATTTATAAAAATGTACTTTAGAGCAATATTACATATAAATCAACTGGAGAGGGAACTGATTGTCCTGTAAATCATTAGTGCTATTAAGAGAGCTATGCAGAATATGATCACTTATGTCTTGGAGAGGAGCTACATGAGTGCCTTGGCTGCATTTGTTCAAACCTCTGAACATCATGCTGTGTGTTGCAATCAGATTAACTGAAAAGCTAAAAACAAACAGAACAAAACACATAAAGCTGATAGCAATATATTTGCCACATGCTGAGGTCAAAGAGGTGTAAATCCTGACAGATATTGATGGCTTCATTGCTTATGAAGCTATTAAACATCATCCATTTAGAGGAGAGATCGATAGGAAAAGGACCAGCTGAAGGGGACTCCTGTGGTGCAATCAGCACCAAGTGCATGTCCATCCTGTTGATCTGTAAGGCTTCTGTAAAGCTGCTTTCTCAGGTTAGAAGTCAAAGCTAGAAAATTATGAATTTCAGATAACAGCTGTGAGAATTCCTCGGACTCATTAATTCCAAGATCTCTAACAAACTCTCATTTATTTGAATAATTTGCCAAGAAGTTGCCATCTCATTAACTCAGATACTGGGCAGAGCAATCATTGGTTTGCAATAGCAGTGTTTGGGTTGGTATGATTAAACATGTTCACATCTGATCAGCAGAAAATAACCTTTTTCAATATTGTGACCACTACCTATGTGTCCTTACCTTCAGTCCTGCATTCTGTGTGGCATTTTCTGAGGAGGAGAGCAAAGGAGCTTGTGCAGAACACTCACCTGGATATTAGCTGTTTGACTTTGACAAAGTTAATGAAGAGCGCTTCTGGGAAATGGGAGATGTCTTGTCTTTCATCCTTGACAACAGGAATTTCCCTGCTGGCATTCAGACAGCTTCTGCAATTAGATTTGCATTAATATCTACTCTCTTCTCCATCTTCATTCTTACAGGTACGTGCTAATGAAACAAGAAATCTTGAATGTTCTTGTTCAACTTTTGAGTGTAAAAAGGTCTTTGCCTGGCTGATGTTAGTGACACACAGCCCTGGGATGTCATGAGGCTGTTGCACAGGTACACTCCAGCTTGGTGATTGGAATGCAACTGTACAAACATTGTGGCAATGTAAGAAAACCATCCAGCTTTACAGCACAAACCCTGCAGCTTCCACAGCTCCTCCAGCTGTCCAGGCAGTGCCAAAGTCTCACTGGAAAACCAAGAAAGGCCATCAAAAGGCAGCACTGGCACTGAAGCATCTCTGTGCAGGTTGGTAAGGAAAGGTACTTGCAGCCTTCCACAGGGAATTTACAGGCATCGACTGAACGTGGCAGGAGAGAGCAACCAACGAGCTTATTTCAGGTTTTCATCACTGCCATGATGGCAATGGAGTAGATCTGTGGTCTGGTGTGTGAAGGAAATAGAAACAGCAAATTAAATCTTGGGAAAAAAATCTTCAGAAAAAAAACAAGCAAACATTTTCTGAGCTTAAAATTTTAATCTGAACTGTTGTCTTGCTGGTCACCTTAATTCTCACAGCTGTTACCTCACAGCAGAGCTTCTGTGGTTTTGCTGCACACTAGGTGACAGTAGCTAAAATTTTCAGCTGTTTGTTTCCAAAGTAGAGCAGATCTGCAGCTTCTTCACAGTTGACATAAATCAGCTTGTGAAGCTGACTTCATCATTTCTGTGGTCTGTCCACAATCCCTCAGGTGGGTGCCGAGTTTATTTTTCATGGGTGTTCACCCTGGGTCTGTGTTGGTCAGAACCTGGTTGTGGGTGATGAAAACTGATCACACTATAAGGAGCTGAATCTGAAATTTGCAGACTGCAAACCTTTGACACCTATCTAGCAAGCTATGTAGGATAGACTACATTTTTCCCATGATGGGATCAACAATGGATAGTTGCATAGAAGAAAAATCTCATTAAAAATCAAAGAGAAAGAAGTGCTATAATTATTATAATTTACTAGTCAGTTATTTCTTGGTTTAGAAAAAAAAATTGAAAAATCCTATTTTCTTTGGTCAAATTTAGTAATACCTTTTAGTAATATATAGAAAAATAGCCCATATTTTTCAAAATTCTTACAAAATTACATTGCAATTATTATTCTGAATGAACTAGTTTAATTTCGTGTTTTCACCAACAAAAAGGAAAGAATAGCAATAAACCATCATGATTTCTAGCCTGCACTGAGCATTTGCCCCATGCAAGCCTGAAATGCCTACCCTCAAGATAAATCTGTGAGCTCAGCCCAGCTGCAACACCAGCAAGTGGCAGCCTCAGGGCTGCTCTGGGTGAAACTGGCAGTGAGGCATCACGTTCCAAAATTGGCATTTTCTGCCCCGTGGTGGTGCCTGTGAGCTGGGCAGCAGTGCCAAGGGGACAGTGGGGCTGCACCTTTTTCATCTGCACTCAGTGGCAGAGGAGGGACAGGAAGGCACAGACCCATTTTGTTACTATCAGCATCCCCACTCCAGCTCCTTTCCACCTGTTCCTTCTCACTTAGCTTGGACAGATCTGTAACAGCATGAGCTTGTGCCCCATTAGGCAAGAGTTAAAACCAGCAATTAAAAATACCAACATTTAATTTCAGAACGTGGAGGCAGGCCAGAACAACCCAGAGCAGACAGCAGGGTCAACAGCAGGCAGGGTCTGTAAATTGACTCTGTCTGGCGTGAGCAAACTTAGGTAAGTGCTGATTAGGCAGGTCTTGTAATGTGCCTTTTGTGGAAACAAATTCAAGCTGCAGCCTTCCGTACACAGCACAGCTGATGATGGGTTGTTACTTAAAGGTCTGGGAAAGCAGCTTGTCAGAAAAAACAGCAGGAGGGTGCAGGAATAATGAAAACAAATGTACACTGAGAACGGGGTGGGTAACACAGGTGCAGAAGTCAACAGTGTGACGTGCCCCAAAAGATATGGCAGGAAACTGCAAAGTGAAAGCTGAACCAGGACACCCAAGCAGCTTCCTTCTGTTCATTACTTGTTGTGCTTAGGTCCTGACAGGGCAAACAGCATCAGTTATGCTTTTCTTCCCTCGTGCAGGGGGGCCACAGCTTTAAGATGCTTCCTCTCCTTGGAGGAAGAGGCTGCAGAACTGCCCTGGCTGGCAGAACTGGCTGGAAGGGGAAGGAAAAGCATTGCAGTGGGGGGAGCCTGCAATCCATTGACAATGGGGATCAGCACAGATAGGTGGTGGTGGGTATTCAGGCTGTTTCTGCAAGCCATGATGACCACAAAACATCTTCTTTCTATTCAGCACGAGGAAGGTTTTCAGACAGCACTTAATTATTCACTTCCCTTACAAATGAATAGTGGAAAACATCCTTTAATCAACAAAACCCTCTCATTGCTGTTGATAACAGGTTTTTTAGGAGGTGTTTAAAAAAAAAAGTCTCATTTCCAGCTGTCTCATATGCACAATTCTCAAAATAGCTGAGAATTTGGAAGCCATTTTATGGATTTTTAGGTTTTAAAGAACTGACTGGGAGTGTGAGACTTCACTCATGAGCAGTAAGAATAATTCTTATTGTTGTTATTTAATTTCTGGCAGTAGGTACTAATTTTACAAAAAAACCCAAAATCCCAAGAACTGTAGAAAATTACTATAGTTATTTCTTGAACTACTCTGCAAAAGACAGCTGCTGTAATTTTACTTGCAGCCCCAGCAGCAGCTGTTTATCTAATGAGCTTTGGAAGACCAGCTCTCCCAGCCTGACAGCTCCAAGAAATACAGAAGCATGGCAAGAAGTGGCATGGATGTTTTAATAAGTGACACTCTTCCCTCTGAGTCAGCATGAATTAAATGTGTTGGAAGAGTGGTGGAGGCACTGGGAGACACCACCTTTTAATTAAGACTTAAAGCCAGCACCTATCTTTGTGCTAAGAGTGAGAGACTCCCCAATGCACAGATGATAAATAAGTATATGTGGTCACAGACTGCAAGGGACCTACAAAAGACAGAGAAAAGGCAGGAGAGAGTCATTTCGGGTCCTTGCTGTACATGTGAGCTGAATAAACTCTATTGGATATTTCTGCTTTGCTTAAGCTAGGTCTAAACAGAGGATTTCAGATCCCTTGAATGGGAGTCCTATGGTAGCCCTGGACCTTCATTCAGGAGTTCTCTGCGAGTCCCTATGCTGCTGCTGCTCCAGGCTAGTGCAGGGTAAGGCTCACATCCCTAGAGCACTGTGCTGCTGTTGTCCACAATGTCCTGCTGTTGTCACCTTGGTGGTTAAGCCTCTAGCCAAGCTGTCACTTAAGAGGTCTCAGTGTCTTGCTGTCAACAGCTTAACCCTAGAAAAAGTTCATATTCAGGTTTGGACAAGGAGGAATCACAAATCGGAATTAAAGCTGCGCTTCCCATTTGGCTTTGTTCTGATCCACAACCATTGTCAGAGTAGAGTTAAAAATAAAATGACCTCTTTCTCTTCCTTGCTGCTGTCATGATTGTCATTCCCCAGCAGATGCCCTAACTCCCCACTGCGCCCCGCTGGCTCTGCTGCCCCTGTTGTCTCTCAGTCCAAAGAGTTTCTGAACAAGAGACAGGCTTTTATGGAGCCTGGCTAAGCTTCAGAAGGGAAAAGGAAAAATCAATACGGCTTCAAAGCAAAGTCTTTGCTTCAGTGATTATGACACTTGCCCTTTCTTCACTAGTGGGAAAAACAACAAGGACACTTACACCAGCAATGGAAATAGAATGAACAACAACAGAGGGACCTTCCAGGTTTGACTTGTAAAGGGAAATAACTTTATAGTCATTGTCCCTGTTTGGTGACATCAAAAGCAGGTATAGGGTGCTAGGCAGTGCAGCCTGGGAATGGAAGTGGAAAGTAACACAAAGTCAAAGAGAAGAGTTGAAGGAATTTGGATCAAGAGATAATGGACTCTGCTGAAGAAACGTGAAGAAAAGATACGACACAAAGGTCAGGTCCATCGTGGCACAATCAAATCTGCTCTAAAATGTCACCTGCAAAGGTGGGCCATAACAGTAAAAGGACCTTCCAGTAAGTTTCACACCATCTGACAGCTTTGCAGCAACTGAAAATGGTGACAGACCCTCACACTTTGCTAATGAACAGATTCTCAGTAGAGCTGAGCAGGTCAGAAATTTCCTAACAGAAGCTGAAAATGCCAATTAAGGAAATTAATGTTTCTGCAAAATTAAAACAACCCTAAAAGACTCTCACTGATGTTTTTAGGGGATTTGTAAAATTGTAAACAAAATATAACCCTCACAAGTCTGCTTTAATTATTTTTCATACTCAAATTTTTATAATTTGTTTCCAATTCCTTTTGTTTCAAAACTATATGCTTGTTCTGAGTTCTAAATTACATTCTATTCTGATTATGCAACTTCTTAGCTGGTTTTCCAAGCTGTTTTGTTCTGATGTTTCCATTTCTGTGTCATTCTTCATATGCAACTTTGTGGACCTCTTTCTTTTGGGAAACAATGCATTGTTTCAATAGACTTTGTGTAATTGTTTGAAAATAGTCTTTTGTAAAGGCAGTGTTTTCCTTAAGGGAAGCTCTGCCTTCAGCTGCAGCTGCCACTGGCTTTGTTGGAGTTTCTGGCCTGTGCAGGGGATAATTTGCAGGATCCTTGGTGAAGCCAAGAGCAGATTTCTGGGGAGCACATGGGTGGTGTGGCAGGACAGTGATGTACTCATGTTCTCAGCCCTATGCCTGTGCTTGGGTGAGAGCTCTGCAGCTACAAGAATCAATGAAAATGTATTGATTTCTCCACACCATCGTAAAGCTTGTCTACTCCTATCTCCAGTTTGCAAGCTGAGGAAGGAGACTGTAAAACTACCACTGTCTTACACTTTTTCTCCTTTTTGTTCCCCCATTCTGTGCCTGCACAGGAGGCCAAGGTTTGGGTCTGACAGAGCCACCTGGTAACTGCATCACAGCACCAACTCTGTTAACACCCAGGTTGTGAAAACAGCTGCCTTTGAAGATCTCTGAGGAAGGAGACGTGCAGAGTGGGATTGCCCAAAAGGCAAAAGTTGACTGACTTTTCTGGCTTTACTCATCTCTCTACAAGCAACAGCAGTCAAGGAGATGTAATGTGAGTGAATAGGCCAGTGCACCTCTGGATATTCCAGATCCACATAAAGTTCCTTTTTCAGAGTGATTTCAGCTCCCTTTGATTGATGTGTGCTGTTCTAAGAAGAAGATGGGTAGCCCTCCTTCATCTGAAGGGCACGGGAATGTCCACAACTATTAAAAACTGACTCAGTGGTAAAAGAGAAAATGTATTTTCAATAGTATTTATTTTCACAGAAACAGTGACTAAAGCCATGCCTGTCAAAAAATGAGTGGGCAGGTGTCTACTTCTGGTGCTCACACAGACTGGTTGGGCAGTTTGGCTTTTGACACCCAGCTGTTCCAACTGAGAAAATCCCCAGCTGCACAATTTTTATTAAAAAAAACGCAGTATGGCAAGTAAAACTGTAATGGCTGGTAGGTATGTGTAAGTACTGATCAAAATGACCAACTACATACCTGTTACTATTGATATTGAAATCTATATTGAAAGTTTGTGTTATTTAAGGCATAAAATTTGAGTAGCTGTTGTTGCTCCACCAAAAGAGTGAGGCAGACCCAGTGAAAAACAAAAAAATGTGATTTATCTGCCATAGCACCATTTGTGACTTTCCTTACCCCCATGTTTTCAATAATTCACATAATTCTTGTTCACTGTTGGGGCTGCTGCATGCAGGGTTGAGCCACACTCTCAGAGCAGTGTGAGCAGGGTCTGCACATGAGGACACACACAAGGAAAGGGGAAAACTCCTCTGTGGGCAGCAGGGTAGAGCAGTGCTGGGGGGTCCCCAGCCAGGTGTCCTCTGGGCTGTCTCTCCTGTGCAGCAATGGTGAGGATGAAGAGAAAGATGATGATTTTTCTTGCATGCTTTCCCACTATTATTATATACTTTTTTTTCCCAATGAGATCAACCCAAACTCCCTCTTGGATGCTCCTCTTTGTGGCATGATTACAGCTGAGTACAGTAATTAGAAAATTGTTGCACATTGGCCCTTAACCTCCTGTGCACGTTATTGGCTAATATTTAAGTGTTTAAAATACTAATAGTATAGAGTATACAAACACTGCTTTGTTGTTTCACTTGTTTCTGACACAAACCAGCACCTACAAAACGAGGTATGAAAAGGTTGGGGGAAAGGGCTGCTTTTCACACCAGTGGTAATGGCTTCCCATGAGAACCTGCCATATAAAATTATTGGGGTTTGCAGGTGCACGGCCACGGGAACAATGAAACAAAGCTGTGAGAACAACAACAGCAACGCTGCCTGGGCAGCTGCTGTGAGAGAGCCCAGAGCTGCAAAGAGCTGCAAAGAGCAGCCCCTGAGCACTGCTCAGGCTGAGGCACTGGGGCACCTGAGGCACTGCACAACCCAGGCCAAATTCAGCTCCAGCTCAAGCTAATGGGATGTTTTAGTGCTCAGTGTCTCATCTCAGCTTCAGATGTGAACCCAAGCCTTGCAATATAAAGTAGAACATAACCTTTGCATCAAAATATACATCTGAGCCAATCTGCACTGGGTTTCGTTCTAGAATGGTGTTTATCCAGAGAGAGTAATCCTTCCTAAATAAACAAACACAAACTTGCATCTCTCCTCTCCCTGTAGCCCACAGATCACAATGTGAGTCCTGCTGAAGTACAGAAAATGAGCCCAATCAAGCTGGTAAAACGACCCAGATTGGAGATATGAAGGTCTCTAAATTAAGAGTGCTCTGCTGCAGACCCCCAGGCTATTAAAGCTCATGACTGTTTGCTCCAGCACCACGGTTGCTATGGCAATTCATATAGACAAACCCAGTAACCTGTCAGGATCCAACCAGGTAAAAAACTAGGACTTAAATTATATTCAGAAATAAACAGGAAGCTGATATAAATGCCAAAGAATCGATGTACTGTATTCTTTGTGTCTAACACCATTTCACAGGCAGCTGTGTTCTGTACAAGCTGCACATTCCCAATGCTTTTGAACACTTCCACACACAGAGCACATTGCAGCAACTCTGACTTGTGGGGAAAAAAAAAATCAAAAAAACTCTTGTAAAGAAAGTGGCAAAAAGTGCTTAAACAAAACCAGACAATGCCTTCTTGGAGGCTACTCTAAAAAAAAGGCAGATGGTGTCTTATTAGAAGAGAGATGAGATATTTTTCAGATTCTTTGACATGATGCTGAGACGAAACCCAGGTACCTTGCAAATGACAAATCTCTAACAGCAGGGAGACAAGCATGTGGCTGTGATGGGATCTGCTGTATTTTAGAGATGTCAGGCTGGACCTTGTTTCCATTTAATTAGTGAATCCATCTTGTTCATGTTCCTAGTACTGTAGCACCTTAAATTGCATGATAATAGGCTTCTCAGTAGAAATGGCATTGGGAAGAAAAAAACAACAACAAAAAAAGAGAATTGTCAGGAGCTGCTTTTACACAATTTCATAGTCTTAGTTTTGTCATCTCCAGTAATGAATTCAGTGACATAAATAAGGGATTTACCAAATAGAGAACACAGCTTTATCACACTGAAACTTCCACTCACAAACACCTTTATAAAAAGAAAAATATCACCTCAAACAGGAGATAAAACAGATATCTAAATGTGCATTTCTAAGAATGATTTCCAGTATTCTTTTTCCTCATCTGGAGGTGCAAATGACTGAAAATGGGTCGCAGACAGGTAGTCCTTTCCCTCACCAGGCAGTCAGCAGAGCTTCTGGATGGGCCAAACCAGAAATGCTGTGACCCTCACAAGGCTGTGGCATCAGAGATCTTCCTTGCTGGGGCACTACCAAGGTAGGAGCAGTCAGTTTTTCATTTGGAAGCTCACAGCTGTGAACATGGAAGTCTGTCAGCTCTCACCAACTTTCAGAACAGGAATCACACAATCACTCAGGTTGGAAAAGACCTTCAAGATCATCAAATCCAACCATTGCCCCAGCACTGCCAAATCCACCACAAAACCATGTCCCCAGGTGCCACATCTCCACATCTTTTCAATACCTCCAGGGGTTGTACCAAGGATTTGACCAAACCAACATTAGTGTTAACATTGCCTACCACCACTGCAGGGGAGAAGGGACAGTGTCTCCTGTCAGGAACAGCTCCTCCCTGCAAAAAAATGCACTGGCACAGCTCTGTACTGGAATGTTTCATTCCTTGCCCTGCCTGCACATCTCCCTTCTCAGAGAGCTGCGGGCACAAGGTAAATCAAAGTGATAAGAATTTATGAAACCCAAAGCAGAGCTGGATTTTGGAATGACAACATGATTGTATATGGGCACTAATAAAAGGCAAAGGTTCCCTGAAGCCCCAGGCTATGAAGTGGAGTAGAGCAATGTGATTAAGAGAGAGTTAAGAGGTATTA
The DNA here is from genome assembly GCA_910950805.1 of Acrocephalus scirpaceus scirpaceus. Lineage (NCBI taxonomy): Eukaryota > Metazoa > Chordata > Aves > Passeriformes > Sylviidae > Acrocephalus > Acrocephalus scirpaceus. The sequence continues at coordinate 5,546,849 of OU383781.1, forward strand.
AACTTTGAAGAAAAAGGCATTCCGTAGTGACATGTTAATAGATCCCAGGAAAGATTTGTTAATGGACTAAAAATTGAGAGGCTCTTTGTAGGCAGCACTAAGTAAAAAGTAAATCACAGTTTCTCCATGGGGGAGGTTCACTTAGAGCCTGGAGAAGGCAGGAGCACACCCAGGGTACAGCCAGGGCTGCCTGGTTGGGGGCTTGGAGCCTGGGACACAGGGAGGACACATGGACACAGGGACACAAGGAGGACACAGGGACACAGGGAGGACACAGGGAGGACACATGGACACAGGGCTGCTTCCAGTGGTGCTGCACCACAGCTCTGCACAGCCACACCTGGTTTATGTCTTCCTTCCCATCATACCAAGCACATGAGTGAATAAAACCTTATGATTTGGTTCTACAGAGGTGGTTAGGGATGCAGTGATTTCCTGAAAACGTCTTCTGGGGTGTGAAACAGAGTGTGACACAAGATATAGCTAAATAATAGCTAATTTTCAATTAAAACACTGCAGTTGGGCAATAGCTGAAAATGAAATACGATCTCATCAAAGTCTGAACCTTGTAAGGACACTGAGCCTAGTAAAAAACTTCATCTGGCTGGTATGAGATACTAAAATTTACTGATAGCAAGCCAAAAGCAATCGTAATCAGGGTGGAAAAAAGGGCAGTAAAATGTTTGTCTTGGCCTGATCTCCTTTCTGTGATCTCCTTTCCAAGCTGACATATTGGAAGCAACAAAAGTGACAATATTTCAGAGCACACTCCTCTCTGAAAGGCACAGAGCTCCAGAACAAGCAACACTCTCTCTTCTTGACAATGAAAGGCGGATTTATTCTTGCTGCATTATAATAAAAGGCATCATATATTTTGTGACATATTGAAATCAGTGGGGGACCTTTATCCTTTACCAGTGGGGCAATTTCATTTCTCCATAGCCTTGTTCAGATGCACCCAAGATTCTTGGACTTTCTAACACATTTTCTAACCTGCATTTCACAGCCAATGCAAAAGTGGCATCAGGAACTTTGGATGTGGCTTTGGAGAAGACTGGATGTAATTGCACAGCTGTTATTGCATCATCAAACACAGCCCTCTTCTGCAAAAGAGGCAATCCTGCATGTTTGATGACAGGTAGTGGTGTACACGGTGACAAGAGTTAATAAAACAGTTGCCTAAATTCTGTTTTGGGGGTTGTTTTTCAGACTTGAGGCTCATAAGGAGGCTAAAGAGGAGCACCAACTAAGCATCAGCTGATGCTTTAGTCACTCCTTGTGTGTTCAAGTCCTGGGTCAGTCCCAGGGATGGGGGCCTTTCCTGGCCAGGTGTTTTTCATTTGTAATCCCAAGCCCAGGCTGAGCCCTGGTGATGGAGGTTCCTTCAGGTAACAGCAGCCAGGTGTTTTGCATTTGGGAGTTAATGAACTACTTAAAGTTGTCAAAGGGCATCAATGAGCATCAATGTTTGCAGCTGGGAGTGCACTCCCACAAGTCTCTGCTAGAAAGAAGCTTCCAGAAACTCGGGCAAAAGCAGAGCTGTGGGGTGAGAAGGGGAGGGGTGCAATCTACAGCTGCAAAGCAGATTTGGAGGGAAGGCTGAAAAGAGTGAGACATCCAGGATATCTTCAGTCTGTGGAGAAGAACCTTTCCCAGAATGGAGGTGGGTGTTTGAGTATCCTAGGGGAAATGGAATTTCTATGGTTGTTTTACAGATACTCCTGAATGGATGTTTGAAGGTGGGGATAAACCAGGGGAGTTAGAGGGAGTACAGCCAAGGAGCTGTACCCACTCACCATGCCTTTCAGGCAGCAAAGTAATGAAAAGTGCAAAGTGAAAATTCAGGACGGGGAGAAATATTTGGGGGGGTTTTTGAAGAGTCTTACATCTTTCTGATGAAGTCCTACATGGTAGAAAAATGCCAAGCTGTTGATTTTCTTGGAATGCTTATGATCCTAATTACTTTACTGATTCAATGCCTGCATTACATGTGGGTTTTGTTCTAACTTCTTGTTACCACTCATGTTTTTACTCTACATAGTGCTGAAATTGAATCTACATAGCATCTCACATCTATGTGAGATGGAACTGTCCTAGGGATTTTTATTGCCATAAGTCATAGGGGCTCTTTTTAGACTATTTCGATATAAGTAACTACTTAGCTTTTTCTTCTGGCTTTTGTTTTCCGTGAGGAATATCCACTCTCCTGTTGTGGAAGACGGGGAATGACATGTTTGTTTGGGGGGTTTTGTTGATTATTTTTATTTCAGTATATATTTCTTAAGTGACAACAGTCCTCCTAATATCGACTTTCTGGTGAGTGCAGTAAATCATGAAATTATGTATTTATCATCCCTTTTTATTTTTAAAGGTATAATAGAAGGGAAAGCCATTTAGCAAATCAGGTACAAAACTAAGATCTATGTTTTAGGAGCTGTAGGGGAGTTGGAAGAAAATTGGCTCTTGTGATGAAGCGTTATTCAGTCCATCACACTTGGGAAGTACAATTTTGCCCCTGAAGTGGAGAAATGGGTGTTTTTTATTTTTCTATATAACCTTGGAATTAGGGGGATTTTCCTTGTGTGCATTACTCTCCCACTTGGCAGTGACTCTTGCACTTATATTTGGGATATGCTAACAATGGCAAGGGCAAATAGGTGTTTACTTGCAGAGTGAGGCAGGTAGAGGAAATAGGGTCAGAGCTGCTTCCAGTCCTGCTTCCCCCACACAGCTGCTCCTCACAGTGGGAGAATGGGAATTTTATTGTTTGTTTTGTTCTGGACCTGTTTCAATAGTAGTTGCTCTTGATAGAGAACTAATAAAACTCAGTGGTGAATTAACCTGTCTTGTGTGCACAGGAGCAACCCAGAGGCCCTGAGCTTTGTGCACCATCTAAGGTATTAGGGAGCCATCAACACTTCCATGTCATCCCAACATTGCCTGGATTTTAGGGATGTGTCTGTGCTTGGGGCTGCCTCATGCTCCTTAGCAGTGATTTCAAGGTAGGCTAAATTAGCCATTAAATTATAAACTGAGAGACTAAGTGACCTCTGGTTATTTGAAAGAGTGTATTTGCTATAAGCCAATTATAAATATATCCCAAGGGGAAGGAAGGGGTGCGTGGTGGGTCCCCTCCTGGACAGAGGTTTAGCAAGCAGTATTTTCAGTATTCTGGGAGTAATGTTCAGCTTTGGAGGGCATGGAGAGCAGGAGGAAAGGGGGATGTGCTGCAACAACACCTCTTCAGTATTTCCTTTCTTTCACATACAGCTTATTACCTTTAGTGTCACCGTGATGCATGAGAGTGACTGTGAGTGATGTTGATTATGTGCTGTGGGGAGGACGGAGTTTGAATTCTCCTCTTTGACTTTCCAGCACTTCTTTCTGGTACAGAGTAAGATTATTTTCTTCTCTTTTCCTGTTCCTCTTCAGAGCACTCCAAGAATACTAACAGCGTTCTTGTTCTGTGCTTTGCCGAGCACGGGGCTGCGAAATCCAGCTGGCACTTACACAGAGATTCATATGGAGAACTGTCCTGGCTTTCTCCTCTTAACCCTCTATAAGGCCAGTCATTCTATTTTTCAAGATACATACTAATAAAATAAAATGAAAATGCCAGAATAGAGTGTAGAAACTGCTGTTGCATCTGACTGATGTATTAAGACTGCAGCTAGAAGATAGAGGGCAAATCATGTGAAAATGTTAGTACTGTAAGAGAGAGAACAAGGTTTGGAGAGAAGGAAAAATAATTTAAAAGAATATTCTAAGCAAAAGTGCCAGAAGGAAGTTGTACATATTTCAGAGAGACAGATTGGGCAAAGAAGCCTGGCAAAGCAAATCCTAGTAGCAAAGCTGTTAAAGTGGCATTGTCTTAAAGCAGTGAAACTCTGCTCTCTGCATTTCTCTGCATGAGTTAACCTGACCCCCAGCCATTGTTTCCTACGGGAGTGAAATAACTTGATAGGCAGCAGGAGGCAAAATTATTTCAAGTCTTTTGGCATTGCTTCCTGTAACCAAAAAAGTAAACACGGACATCAGCATGTAAACAGGATGCTCAGCTGTAAGTTAGAGCAAGATGTAGCTTGTTCTACATTCAGCTTTTCTAAAAATAATTCCGCTTTAGTAAATAAGACATTCTGTATGTGTATCCTACTTCAACACATTTCAGATTGCTGTCAACAAACTGTAGGATTTTAGTAGAAGGTGTTTGCTAAATAATAAGTAAGGCAAACTGGATTTACTAAATCAGACCTTCTCTGTTTTTGTTGCTAAACTTCTGTATGGAATATGCTTTTCTGTATTTAGATAAATGCTGCTAGGGATTTACTGTTCTATTTGTGAATGTGGCTGTTCTTGCATAGCAGTCTTATGCCTGAGATACTGGGATAACCAGGAGGTGGGTGTTCTACTTCTAGCGCTGCATTACTGTGTTTTTTAGCTTTTTTTTTCCTTTAAATATGTATTTTGGCAAGCAAGACCATATTTTTAACCAGGTTGTTTTTTTTTTTAATTTTGCTGTTGGCAAAAATGCGAGCTCCTCGGTTTCTAGATAAAACTGCTGCAGTTTCACTTGGAAGTTATAATTTGGACGTGTAGAGCTGCATCTCATAAAATAAACCATAGTCCCATGGCATCCTGTGTTGACTGGGTATGGGGAAACTGTAGCTCTATGGGAGACCAGTCAGCAGCCTCCCTGTGCCTTTGAGCAAGTTACCTAGAAGACAGAGCCAGGCTCTTACAGCACTGTATGGCAGGAAGCTGAGAGGCAAAGGACGTAAACTGAACTCACAGAGGTTTACGTTGAATTTAAGGGAAAAACTTTCTCATCGTTAGGCTAGTCAAGCAGATTTTGCCCAGAGAAGTTGGGTAGCCTCCAACTGTGGAGATTTTTCAAAATCTGGTTGGATAAAGCTCAGGGCTGCAATGGCAGACAGCAGTTTTGGATCATAATCTAGTTGGGGTTTTATGTCAAAATCTGATGCACCTATACAAACTCCCTTTTGACCTACATAGGTATAGGAGAGGGCAAAGTGAATTATAGCCCAGGAGCCTGGGGGATTTCTTCTCTTGACTTTCCAGCAAAGATGGTGTTCTTAACATTAGATATAGAGTAAGAATATAGTAGGAACAGTGCAACAGGGTGACTTCCTGACTCCTTCAATAACAGACCCAGATTACATAAATTACACTTGAGAAATTCCAAAATACTGTTGTCATTAGATTGCCCAGTTACCTGACTTACCTTTCAACAATAAAGGTTGGAAATAAGGCAAATAATCCACCTTTTTTCCCTATCATGGTATGGCACACTTTGTAATATGCTGCAGAGGTAGTGTCTGGGATTGGCAGTGAGTGATGGTGTTTAGAGGATGAAATCAAAGCTTGTAAGGAAAGCTGCAAATATAAAGGAAAGTGTTAATGGAAAAAGGGCAGTTGCCTCTGGCTTGGGCTTTTCCTCCTTCCACAATACACATCCTGTGTTATGCTGCAGTTATCAAACAGCTGCTTACCTGTTTGCCTCTAACCCTTTAGCTTCAGGCACAAATCAATGGGTTATGAGACTTGTTTCTTTCCTTTTCACTAGTGTGTCCACACTATTGCAAACAGAATGTGCTCAGGAGCTTTAAGTGGTCAGTCTCATCACAGGTAGGTAGTGAGACCAGGCTCCTTGGTATGGGTTACCTCAGTTGGGATCTTGGTATAATATGCACCTTGTCTGCACCAAGAAGTAGAGGAGTGGCTGATTTCCCACTTCTAGAAATGTTAAGTGCTGCACTTGCCCCTATAGCAGAGACTTTGTGGATTTAAATATCCATATGGTGGTACTTGGCAAAAGTCGTATCTTGCACGGTTTAATTCACACTGCAGTTGTTCATTTTGATGCTGGAGATGACTTCAGAATAGGAAGTGTTTCAAAATGAAAATGTTTGTCCAAGGCCATTTCTATTTCAAGTCTATGAATAAAAAGAGGAGGGAGGCTGAAAGGAGGAGCTGCTGGCTGTTAACGGTGGTCTACTGGTGGGACTACTATAAGTGAATAGACCATTGAGAACAATGATGATGCTTTCAGTGCAGAATCTCTCATTTTGAACAGGCAGACAGTCTTTAGAATGGCTCTGGCCATGTGCCATCTTCACCTTAAAGCATCACACTCCTGGCTGCTACAGAGTATTGTACTGGTGGTTTAAAAATGGGCACCGTAGATGTTGGGGAATACATTTAGTGCAGATAGCTTGGGGTACAGGCTGCAGGTTGAGCCAAGGGGCTGTGAACTGAGGGCATGGGGACCTGTGGTACAGCCAGGTGAGGGACAGGAACACGGCAGGAAGTGAGAACCCCTATACTTCCCCACCCAGAGACTGTAAGGGGATAAAAGCCCAGAGGTTCCTTTGTTTTGCATCCCTCCTTGGAGGCACCAGCCCAACCTGTTGTTTGCTACTGCACCATGATCAAATGTTTTAAGGATCTGGATGTCTGCGACTCTGCTATGGGAAACCTGGAGCTGAACTGATGAAGAAGCTTGGTCTGACTGTGAGTGGAGGGGGTGTAGCTGAGAAGGGGCCTCAGTTCCAGCTCAGGTGGTGAGAGTGACTCCTGGATGGTGGGACAGGCAAGTTTCCTTAACCATAAATATCACTCTGGTGCTGAATTGTTTTCTCTGCATGCTATGGAAAACACTTCTGTGGGTATATTCTTCAAACAGTCCTGACTTTTGCAAAAGATGTCAAGAAATCCCCAAGAACAGATGGTACGAGACTGTCCAGGAGAGGCAAAGGCCAGAAACCCCTCTGCTATCTTTTTTCCAGCCTATACACGTTATGTAGTACTTTCTTTAAGCTTTGTATTCTAAGGATTTTTGTTCCTTGGCTGGATGGGGCTCTGAGATGATGACATGAAGCCTTCAGTATGAAAACTGGCATGTGGCTTGCCAATGAAAATGTAGGCAGATTTTTGATATTTCAATTCCAGGTTCAGGGTGCTCTGATCAGTCAGCAGCTCTTAATGGAGGGAGAGTCTCCACTTACCAGTGTAATGCCAAAGACCAGTGCTAGATTCATCTTATTTATTATTCATTTTATGGAGTAATTTTTCCTCACTGTGTAGAAGAAAATCAAATGTGGCACTACAAAGGAAGCTGGTGATGCTGTGTGTTCTGTTGGTTAGATGGAAGAAGATGCTAAAGCCAGTATAAACTCAATGTCAGTTAATGAGTATAACTGTTTTCAACACTTATCCTCTAACTGAGCATTCATGCTATCCTAACAAGCAACTAAGTTGTGATGAAAATTGTTATTTGTGTATCAAACTTTGCTAGTCAGAGCCACTGGAGCTTTGCATGAAAGGCAAGGCAGGTCAAACTGCGTGAATCTTAATGTGCCATCTGAATTCCTGGTACTATTTGGAAAGGAATGAAGATGTCTGGGGGCAGATAGTGTTTTGCTCTAAAACATTTTAAGTGCAAAAGAAAACAGGCTGTACTCTGCCATCCCTAAAACACAGGAGGTAAAACCCATAAATATAGGCTGTATTTTTATGGGCAAGAACAGTGCATTTCTTAGTCTGTTGCACAGTCAGCCTTTTGGCATACTAATTGCTAAAATCATGATCGTCCGTAGCTTCAAGCTGGTTGATGAAGTTATCCCGCTAAATCTTTATACAAAAATTTGAAAAGTAAAAAACTGACACAAACTATAGCTACTTCTTCCCAAATTCTCCTCTAATGACAGCGTTGTTCTAATAAAGTGATTAGATTTTCTTACCCCAGCTAGGGATGCTGCTAAACCAAGTTGAAATACCCATCTTGCTGGGATTATCCTTCAGGCACTGTTTAAATGACGTATTAGCAAATACATCGACTTTAACTTGACATTTGTTGTCCTTGCTGCTTTCCCCTGCTAGTTCTGTAAGACACTGATTTTTTTCCCTTGGAGTCATGAGTAGTGTTTAAGAAAAAAAAAAAAAAATCTGTCTTTATTCTTAGAAATGACATTTTTGTTGATGAGCCATCCATTTTCTTTCACTTATGAACTTTAAATTGTATGCTGCTTTGACAGCATTTTTAGTCTTGGAAGTATCCAGCTACACTATCACATTTCCAAAAAACCCCAACTGTTCAGAGCCAAATTGTCTTGCTCCATGCACCGATGCTCAGTATGAAAGTGAACCAGAGCAGTGAAAAGCTATTTATTACATGGTGGCATCTTCAGGCCTGTGTTAGTCTGAAAAGGTATTTCATTCTACCTAAGTTTCTACCTCAGCAGTCTGCAAGTTAAGTTTTGCTTAAAAAGCAATTTAATCACCATTAATTTTAAAAGTTTTGGCCATGGGAATTAAAACTGTTACCAATCCTAAGACACCAGCTGAAATGGGAATAAAGGAAAATACTAGGTACTGAAGCAGTGCTGCCTCTCCCATGGTCTTTCTTGGTCCCCTTCTGCCCAGAATTTAAAAAAAAAGGCAAGATTTTCCTGAAAAATTGGCATACATTTCTATGTATGAGTCTCTGCTACGGATTTGTTTATCCTGATTGGAATTAAAGCCCATGCACTGACAGAAGTAGTGTGAGGAGATCAAGTGGGATTCAGTCATGTGTTTTCTGTTCTCTTGTAAATGGCAATCACAGAAGTGTGTTTGAAATTAAAAGGTTTAATAACATACTCTTTACCGTGGCCTCCATTAGGACAAATAAATCAGGTATGAGATGTGCCATAAAGAAAGTGTAAGCCCTGGACAAACAAAACTCCCAATTTATTCACTTTAATCTATATTGTGTGTTTTACTGGTTCAAGTTTGCTTTTGCTGTATGCAACAGACAGGCAGCACTGACAGGTGCAGATAACATTTTGATGAAATTCTGGTGCCCTCTTAGGTTTTCTGTTGTCTTTTAATGTTTGCACTGTTTGACTCCCTTGGGTATGTGAAAGAGTGAAGAATTACAGTCATCAAATCAGAGAACAAACTTGACTGTATGGATTTCATAGCAGCTCATGTAAATGTTTTTCCTGTAGAGCTGTAGTGTGACAGGGGATTAACACACATCCTCTGAAGCTATCTTTGAATCAGCAGTGAGCTGCCTTCCATTCTTGTACCTTGTGTAGTCTCTTATGTCAATGCTAAGGACATGAAACCCAGTGTTAGAATGTATTTTAACTTTTTCTAAGAAGGTTAGGTTGGATCACAAGACCAGGTACAGATTTAAATGGAAGTTCCATGAATGCTCTTCCACAGAGGACTTGTATATAGCAGGACCCGCTCTGCTGTGGGTACAGCCACATGGCAGGGCAAAAAATACCATGGAAACAGCAAAGAGGGTACAGCCCTTGGGTGTTTCCAGGCTTCTTAGACATTTAAGTCTGACTTATGGCAGGCACAGGCCTTGTGACAGCAACAGAATCAGGGATGTGCAAGCTCCTGCTGGTTTAAGCAGGGGCAAGGAAACAACCCCAGTGCAGTGGGATGGATATCCCTGCTGTGGGTAGAGCTGCTCTGGGAATCAGTAAAAATTCTGCTGTCCTGGAATGGAAATAGGGGATGACCCATCAGAATCTATGCTGAAAGTAACTCTACCACGGATTTACAACGTGAGCCATAAGGCAGATTTCAGTGCCTGTGCTCAGCACTGCACTGACAACAGCATGCAGCACGAATTGAGTGGCAGCTTCCCACCAGATGCATCAAGGCTTGAGTCTAACTCTGTCACTACTCCTAGAGCATGGTTTTGCTCTAATTACAGTTTTCAAAATATTTCAGTTTTTTACACACTGGTCCCCTGGAGAGTTAAGACTGAAATGTCCTTGATTCTGTTGATTTCTGTGAAAATTGTAACACCATTTTATCAGGTTTTGATTTAATTAGTCTGCTTCAGGGAGAGAATTAACATAACATGTATAGCCCCTATTTAAGTGTACCCAGAATTGTATAATAGGGAAGTTTGTGCCAAACAAACAGCTGGGCTCTGTCTGGAAAAGCTGATATTCTAGTGGCACAAACAAAAATACAAAATAAATACAAACACAGAACAGCATGTGGCCATTGCAGTTGGTAGTAAATGGAAAGAAATTAAATTCTTCTGCTTCTGTGATGTTTTTTTGCTAAATGCCTCAGAATTGTAATCACTTGTTATTGTTTCTATGTATGGACTATCTCTTGACATGCTCCCCTTCTAAACAGAGCTTCTGTTCCAGTACTTGAACTATTCAGCAGATTTCTTCTTATAACTTGCACCTTCTTTCCTTGTTTTAGACTGTTGTGATAATTTTGCATCCCAGTTATAGTATTTCTCCATCACTGATATGTTCCATATGGTCACTCAATTCAGACAGTTAATTTAATTAGATTACTCTGTAGAGAAGCACTGCACTGGGCATAAGCTCTAGTGTCTTTCCTGATGGATCACTGGGCAAAACCCTCACTCATAAAGACTTACATTGGAATGTGGTTTTATTTATTTAGATACTTACAAAAAACAGTCAAAAGCTACATTAAGAAAGTAATGTTATATATTTCTTTAAAAACAGTTGTAAAGAGGTGCCTACAAGCTAGTGAAGTTTACATTTGATGTAATGAAAATAAAAAAAATACGATTTCTTGCTATTTATAAACAAGAGTAAAAACATTTGGGCTCTTGCACATCATTTTCTTATTTTTCTGACAGCAAACTTGGGACAATCCTTCCCACAACAGTGGAGGCTTTTTTTGTGTCTTGTCAGAGATAAGGTGACTGTGTGGAAAAACAATGATGATAGGGATCTGTAATTACTTGTGACTGATGAGCATATCTGACACTGTTTCCTGGTATGCACTGATAATTCTCTGAGGTAACAGGGAAACAGACAACTTCCTCTGCTGGCAGTAGATATTTTATGTTCAGGATGCTGCTTGTGGTGAGGTTTTGGGCAGGATTGCTATACCACAGCATGAAAATATTAGGAAAAACAATGCATGTCTGGGGAGCATCTGTTAAATGTTTCTGTCTTTCAGGTTGGTACAGTATGAATAAAGAGAAAATGAGTCCTGGGAGACAGAGAGCTCTTTCAGATGTCAGTCCTCCAATTAACTCCGTAAGGGCACACCAGAGCATCTCTGGGTAAAGGCCATCTATCTTTTTCTCTTAATATGAATGGTGGCAATATAATTATTTTGAGTGGTGAAAGAAGCTTCTCTCTTGGGAGAAATTTGTCTTGATTCAAAAATACTGATATATGTATGCCAAGTCAGAACTGGACTCTGTAGCAGCTTTATTTTAAGCTGAACATTTAAAATTGTAAGAGATTTTAAAGTTTCTGAGAAGTTTTTGAAATGTGAACTAGTGTAAATTATGCAGAGGTCTTGGAGCTCAAATAACTACACTACTAACCCTCACAACTACCTCTACCTGAATGGCTTAAATGAAATACTGTGCTCTGGAAGGGTAAGAGGATAATACTTGGCTTAACTGCATTTTATCCTGTGCTTCTCAAAATGATCAGTTGCACGACAATCATTAAAATCACAGGCTATATGTTACTGTCCTTGGAAGCAAATGATACATTGCAAGATTTGTGGGTCTTCGTCTTTTATCACAGCAAATCGAATGTGTCTGTGTCAACAGGGGTTCTTTTTAGATTGTTCCTTATTTTGCTAGGCCTGCTGCTTTTAAATAAAACGTTTTGAGCTAATAAAGAACAAAAATGCTGATGTTTGTGTTGGTTTAAGAATTGCTGTTTCCTTTAAGCCTCCTTTCTTGCTAAGTACTGCCTATAATGCAGCTCCAGATGAAATCAACCAGTAATTAGGGGTTGTCTCCTTTCTATCTTCTCCACAATCTTCAGCAGTTACCTTTCTTGTTCAAAAACAACTGGAGGTCAGGTTATGTGAAGAAACCCTGGGATGAGTTGAACGATCAAGACCCAGAAAAGCCTGGGGCACTGTAGTCTGTAGTGTTCCTCCTCCATTTGGAACAAATTACCTATCCCAGCTTCAGACCTCAGTGGGGGAGAATATAAATTGGTTTTTATTTAGTCCTAATGTTGTGTTCGCCGCCCTACCTGTGTGCAGAGCATTTGCTGTAAGTGTGAGCCCTGCAGGTTGCCAAAGGGCCACTTGCAAAGCTCTGTCTTCTGCTCCTGCTCCAGTTTTGCTGTGTTAGCCATCCTGGATTAAAAACCTAAACAGGGCATCGAGCATGAGGTGGAAAAACCTGGAGAGGGGGAAGGGAAGTCTGGCTGAAGAATAGCAACGGATGTATTTCATGGTAAAAAGGTGTAAGAGGATCTGAAAGTGCCAAGCTTTGAAAAAAAAAAAGGGGTAGTTAAAAAGGAGGATATATTCTATAAGCAAGATTAAAGGAAATTAAATTGGAGGATTAAGGCTCAGCTTCTCTACCTGTTCTCATTTTCTGTTTCAATTCACAAAAACCTCCTAAAATCCACCAGTGATTATTCTTTAAATAATGAAAAAAGCAAGAAGCATGTCTTCTCCATAATCTGTGGCTATAATCTTCATCGTAGAAACTGTTTCTCTTGTGAAACGACTTTGGGTGTTGTGGAGTCCTGCTTATGAGGAATGTTGATTATATCCACTCACATCTCTTGAATGAGTGGGTCTGGGATTCTCTGAGTGTTGTGTCCAGCTCTGGGGTCCCCAACATAAGGATGATTTGGAGCTGCTGGAGTGAGTTGCACAAAGATCAGAGGCCTGGAGCATCTCTCCTATGGAGTCAGGCAAAGTTGGGGTTCAGCCTGAAAAGGTTCTAGGAGACATTAAAGCCCCTTGCAGTACCAAGAGAGCTGCACAGACTTTGAGGAACTATGCTGTACAGCTTTACTGAGTGGGAGGGGAAAGGCAGGGAGAATCCACTGCAGGAAAGCTTTGAGAAGAAATAGGACTTCCACCCATTTCAATATGATAGATTTCAAAATTAAAAGATAATGTGATTAAGTAGGGAGTCATTTCCTTTACAGAAAAAATAAGAATGCTCTAGTTTAAGCTTGGACAAAAACCAGAATTTCCTGCTTTTGCTAGTTACTCTTTGTAAGGCATGGATCAAGGACTAGAAAAACTTCAGATACACTGCAGAACCACATAAATTCTTTTGCATCACTATGCACTGCTTAAACAGTACTGGAACATGAATCGGACATTCTTCCAATTGTGTAAAGCATGTGTGCTTAAAAGTCATTTTTAGGGAGGTATTCCACTGCTTATGGGATGATGAATAATTAATGGCTTGTCTAAGTATGTTGCATTCCTCCTTGTTAAGTTATCCTTTCCTAAGTACTTGGGGAAGCCATGGTCGCCCTTCTAGACCTGATTTTGTGATCTTCTCACTTTCTTAAGGCTGTACAACTATGCTCTCCTGTCCTCTGGATCAGAGTACTTGATTGTACAGGGGTAGAAACAGACCCTGAGCTAACCTGGAGTTACTTTAGGAGGTGCATCGAGGCAGTTCAACACTTGGGATGTCTGATACAGGAACATCAGCTCTAGTGAGTTTCCATGATCCATTTAATGTCTTCATTCTTTGGAAGCTGCTGCTATTAGCAGACTTTATGGGTAGGTAACGCTCATTTCTGTTGCTTTGTAGTGTTATTTTTCCAAATTCATTATTTAAAAGGTCATTTTCCAAGGTTGCTAGGTCTGAAATGACTGTTCTTGGCAGCAGCTCCAACTGTCTCCTCATTTCATTAATTTTCTTGCTGAATCGTGGGTTTGTTCTGTAAAATACATATATCCAATTAATTTTTCAGTATAAAAGGCAAAGACTGCCCATAAAAAGGAATTTTAGACTTTCAAACTGCATTTAGCAGATGGTTTTAAAGGTATTTAATTTCTTGTTTCTTCAAGTGGGGCTTCTGTTATTTAAATGTGTGGTGCCTTTAGCCTGTGTAAAGTAGCAGGACTTGACATTCCAGGCATGCCTACCAGTCCTCTTGGTCTCAGTACCTTCCTTGATTAAATGCTGTGGGAATGGGCGATAAGGGGCAGGACTGTAGGTCCCTTTCAGACCTTTAAAATGACAGTTTTAATGTTCTCCTGCTCCTGCACTGGAATAAATTGTCCTGCCAACTACAGTGATCAGTGTCCTCCAGCAAGGGAGAGGACATCACCCTTCATAGTGTCTGTCCATCAGAGTGGCTACCAGGTAGGATCTTTCTGAACTCTCTTAAAAATTAGGTTTTTCTGTTAGTAAATCGAATGCAACCCAAAAAAGCAGCATCAAACCCAGCAAGGATTAAGGGAGCCACGAGGTGGCACTTCTGCTGCACAGAATGCCTGAAGCTCAACCACTTTGCAGGCTGGTAAAAATACAAAAAGAAACAAACAGACCAACCCGACTTCCACCTACGGAAGGAAAACAAACTTATTCTTATAAACAGCCATTTAAAGTTAGGAGTTAAAACCATCACACGGATTCCTTTCAACCTAACCAGGAGCTGGACTCGATGATCCTTGTGAGTCTCTTCCAACTCAAGTTATTCTATGATTCTGTGCTAAATTTTCTGTAAAGCAAAAACTTAGAAATTGCCTTATCCAGTATCTCAAGTCAATGAAGTCTCTCTAAACTTAATATTCAATTTTTCCGTGTTTCTGTGCCCATTTCCAAACTACGTGTAATATTTTTTTTTGATAAGGAAAGATGTGCACCAATACTGAAGTGTTCTATGGATGTACAGTTTTCATGCACTGTTTCCTTTCAGAAAGTTTTAGGGAAGGTTTTAAGTTGGTGTTTGATCATCTTGCATGTCCTTTTCAAGTCAGGTCACAATAAGTTTTTGCAAATGCAATTGCTTGGAGGTTTCTTTTTCTTCATACTGTAAATCTAGTTCAGTTTCCCTGAACGTTGAGGTGCCACTTGATTTAATTTTTTTTTTTTTGTGACTCACTTCTGGAGTGTGTGGTCATGATTCAATTAAAAAAAAATCCTTGCTAGTTGTCTCAAACTTCTTTTCCCTTTGGTCCTGTGTACTGTGGTAAGCAAATGCTCTTTGCCTGTGATCTTCGATGATGGCAAAAATGTTGGGGGAAGGGAGGAATTCTTACAACAGCAGCAGGAAGGCAGGGTCTGGGCAGCAAGGCTAGCCTGGTGTTAGCAAAAAGTTAATGGAATTTTGTATTTGACTGACTTTTGGCTATTGCTTAGTAATTAAAAGACCTGTCCAGGAATTTCTGACTAAGATGCAGCAGAGTCACGAGACTCCAGCTTTCCTGACAAACTCCTAACGAGTTTGGAGCCCTGTGTGAAAGCATGTGGAGTCATGGCTGGTGCACTTTGCCTTTGAAGATGATTTCTCTGCTGCAGTGTCAGCTCACACTTGCGCCAAGCTTGGGACTATCCATAAGTAGTTCACAGCTGAAGCAAGGAAATGCAAAACTGTGATGGTGGCAAATCTGTTTTAAACTTCATCCTCAGCCTTTCTCACGGAATGGGCATAACTGGCTTAAGCTACACAGCACAAAATCCTCAAGTCTGGAGTGACTAACAAAACCAGTCTACAACCACGGCTCGTACCTGGGGGTGGTATAGAAAAGAGAAGAATGGTATAGAAAAGGAAAGAGCAAAGGTATAACATGTTATTGCAGGAGACAAAAAAATTGTGAATAAAAACTGACGAATCATGCTTTGAGTAAGTGCATTTTTACACCTACAAGCCTGGTAGATTTCTCTGGGCAAGAAAGGTACATGTCCAGCTGCAGCTGTTTTACTTCTGCTTAATGCTGAACAAAGTACTTTATTAATGAGGATTGTAGATTAGTTCATTGCTCTTCAGTGACTACATTGCTATTTTTTCTAAAATTGTTTTCAGAGCTACTGCAGTCCAGCCAGACTTTCCCATTAATACTTTATTAGCAGAAGCCAGTTCTGTTATAAATGCTTGAAATTTGTTTTTCTGTCTGCTTATATGTGCACCATATGCCTGGAAGACTTCTGGAAGACTTTGTTTTCTGCCTTTTCTGCAGCAGCTGCTGGGCTAAGATGCCTTTATTTCAATAGAAGTTTTTATTCAGTGGGGAAAATATTTTAAATGGTTTTCTTTCTTTCTTTCATAAACGTCTTTCTGGGAATGCGGCTGGACATATTTCTCCTTTTTGAAATGAACATTTCTATCTATAATTCCCTTAGGGTAAACAATACTGACTTCAGACAGTGAAATTTATCAAGGTGATGCTTTTCCTGTCGTTGTTGAACAGTTGAGCCCTGTACTTTGTGTGGTAGCATCCGGGATTACAGGACAAATTGTAGATTTAGGGACAGAATTAACAGCAAAATGCTTCCAAGCAGAACTAAGTCATTAATCTGGGTCGGGGAAATTTGTTTTATTAAGAAGACAGTATTGTAATGGCAGCGCGTTCAAGACCAAAGTTTACCTGTTAAGAGGCTTTGTGAAAGCAGTGAAATTGCAGCAGTTCAGACCTACAAAACCGTGCTCTGGGGTGGTTCTATCCTTCTGGTGTTGGTTTCAGGCGTACCCCCAGTGCTGGGATGTTCAGTCTCGCAGGGATGACCTGGCTGTGGCTCCTGCCCGGCCATGGGTGCGCTCAGCTCCCCTCATCTCCCCTCCAGCTCCGGGGCTGCGCGGATCTAACTTGTACAGGCACAAAAAGCTGCAGATCCGATCTTATCCCCCCTCCTAAAAGATGTAAAATAAGGCTCAACACCACCATTATCTATCAAACGGTACAAAAGACTGAGAGAGTTGGGGCTGTTCACCCTGGAGATGAGACAACTCCAAGGAATCCTCAGAGCCCCTTCTAAAGGGGCTAACAGAGAGCTGGAGAGGGGCTTTTGACAAGGGATGGAATGATATGACGAAGGAGAATAGCTTTCAGTGGAGAAAGGGTAGACCTAGATTAGAGATATGACAGAAACTCTTCCCTGTACGGGGGTGAGGCCCTGGCACAGGTTGCCCAGAGAAGCCGTGGCTCCCCCATCCCTGGCAGCGCTCAGTGCCGGGCTGGACAGAGCTTTGCGCACCCTGCTCTAGTGGAAAGTGTCCCTGCCCACGGCACTAGAGTTGTAACAAGATGCTCTTTACAACCCAACCATTCCGCGGTCCCGCGAACCCCCTCTCGTCCCATCCCGGCGGCGCTCGGGGCTCGGCGGCTCCGGCGCGGCCCCGCGGGCGCTCCCCGGGGTGGCCCCTCACGGCCGGGGCCGGGCGCGCTCCGCTTTACGGC
Source organism: Acrocephalus scirpaceus scirpaceus (assembly GCA_910950805.1). Classification (NCBI taxonomy): domain Eukaryota; kingdom Metazoa; phylum Chordata; class Aves; order Passeriformes; family Sylviidae; genus Acrocephalus; species Acrocephalus scirpaceus. Next base: position 5,564,006 of record OU383781.1, read on the forward strand.
TGCTGAAAACTCCCTGGGCGGGCCGGGCCGGGCCGTGCTGCGCCGGGCACCGGCCAGGGCAGGTATCGCCAGGCAGGGCAGCGCAGGTACCGCCGGGCACCGGGCAGGGCAGAGCAGGTACCGCCGAGTACCGGGCAGGGCAGCGGAGGTACCGCCGGGCACCGCGCAGGGCAACGCGGGCAGCGCGCAGGGCAGCGCAGGTAACGCCGGCTCGGGCGGGCGGGACCCCCGGGCTCCTCACCCCGACCCCGCGGGCGCGGTGGAGCCCGGCTGTCAGCGCGGGGCGAACTCGGTCAGCTCCGTGCGTTTTTTTAAAATTTTTTTTCCTAAAAGTAACTCAGAACTCGGCGAAATAAAAGGATCCAGGGTGGCTCCTCTGGGGGCTCTGGGCTGGAGCTGGGTGTTTGGGGTAGGACAGGTAAATGCGCCGTGCGGATGGTCCCGCACAGCCCCGGGGAGCTCCCGCTCTCTCTCTCCATCCCTGGTTCTCACTGCCCCCGTGGAGCTGCTCCGTGTTCTGTTCTTTGCTTTCTGCTCGCTGAGAAACGGGACACGAGCGTGGTCTCGCCTGAGTTCAGAAACTGAACTGTGTTTTATCGCCTTAAAGCTTTTGAGTATTGGAACAGAGCCCCCAAAGCACGGTGAGCTGTGTCACATGTTGAAAACTTGCTGCAAGCCATGAGCGCAGGCAGCGGGATGACAGGACGCGCTCCCCTCGGGATTTGGGGTGTGCTCAGGGTACCGGGAACGCAACCGGGCAATTCCGCAAGTTTCGTTCTAGGACAACGTTGTCCTTGTCCTTCTGTGTGATCCGGAGTGTCATGGTTTCTCCATCCATGCAGAGCTCCTTGAGTTCAGCAGGTACTCGTCTCCTGTAACTGACATGGCCTCAAAATTGTAATTAAAACAAACTCCGTAACGAGTCTGAAGTTGACACTTGCAAAACAGCACTGAGGCATCTCGCTGACTTCAGCTGAAACCTGCAGCATTGTTGCTGAGTCATCAGGACAGAAGTACTCGGGGAAGAAGTAAAGAATTTAGATTTTTAACCCTGATATGAACAGCCTGTTTCATCTTGGCTTATTTATTACTTGGTACATATTTCTTGCATTTACAGGCAAATTTATTTGTTCAGTGGTTAGCATATGGAAAGCATTAGATGACTGAAACTGTAACGATGCCAGCCCTGTATATCAAGCAATACTGTATGTATTTTTAGAATTTTAATCTAAAGAGCTCTTGTATGAGTCCCAGTACATCCATAATGCAGCATTTATCTCTATCATCAAAATACTAAAGAGTGTCTTCTGAATTTTGGTCATGGATCACATTCCTAGTAGATGTCTTAACTGTATGATAATCTACTATAAAGTTAATCACCTGAAACAAGTTAAAGAACGATCTGGTTTACCTTACCTTTAGCAGGTTTTTTTCAGCTGGAGTTTTTAAATTAAAAACTCAAGAGCTACGCACACAACATTTTCTTAAAAAACCAATAAATTATCCCAGAGAAACACACTTTTCTCCAAGTTTCATCAGATATTTCTTGGTTTTAGTGTCTGTATAAACTTAGCAGAGTTTTTTTTTTTTCAAAAAAAGAAATTGAGAGTTTTACATTGCTGAAGATGCTGACTGAAACTATACTAACAGGTCACATTGTTTGATAATGAAGCAATACTTTTGTTTGTAAAAACTGGTGTTTTTTGTGTTGAAGAGTTGGGTCCAGGTTGTTTATCTGCTTCAGAAAATAAGGTTTAAATGGGAAGAAAGTCAGAATTGTCTAAGTTAATAGGAAGATGCTCATGGTTCACATGCATGTCACAAGCTGCAGCTTTTTGGTAGCAGCTCCCATAGTCATGCTGGATCATATGACTTCAGCTCTCTTAATCTTCATAGCTGAAGTCTTTGCTTGTCACTGCTGTGGACATACCTGCATTATTATTTTTTCCCCCCTTTTCTAAGTAACCTCAGGGTATGAATATAAGCTAGGCAAAAATAGACTTTCAAAGTGCTTTATCTCTCCCTTAATAAACAGATGTATTTCAGAAGTTCTTTGTGATTCACATGTAATCCTTCTCAGACTTTTTCAGTGGCTCTGAATCTTCAACTCTATACACAATTCTGTTGTCCACGCCAGCATTCCTTCAGTATAGAATTTCTTAAATGCTTGGGCAGTGTTACGGTTTCTATTCTTTTCTGTTCTTTTTTAACCCTCTCCCCCTGTGATGTTTGATTTGGTGTTTAGACACATGCATTATAAATACATTTATAAATGAGTTCATTAGGAGTATACAATGTAATATGAGAACGTCATTGATAGATGGCTCTAAATTAAAGCTTAGCAGGACTGAGATCCTGTTTTGCATTTTTATGCAGATCATGCTTTGGTTTGCAATTAATCCAGCTATGAAATAGGCATTATCTCCAGCCATGGGATACAGATACAGATAGTGGAAATTGCCTTTAGTAAGTAGCTCAGTGTTCTGACTGGGAGAGTTTCTAGCCAGATCTGTTCTCCTGAGTAACAAGCCAAAGAACAAGAGGAAACTGCTTCTGCCTGGGGAGGTTTAGATTGGATATTGGAAAAAAAATTCTTCACAGAAAAAGGCTGTAGAGCACTAGAACAATCTGCTCAGGAGAGTGGTGGAGTTCACATCTCTGGAGGGATTTAAAAGATGTGTAAATGTGATATTTGGGGACACAGTTTAGTGCTGGGCTTGACAGTGCTGGGTTAATGGTTGGACTCGATGTTCTTAGAGGCCTTTTCCAACCTAGGAGGTTCTGTGATTCTGTCATCAGTTGAAAGCAATGCATTATGTTCTCAAAGACTTAGCAACGTGCACTTTGTCCCTCCTTGGGCATGCATCTGTTGGGTCTGTCAACTGTGTGTGCCTGGTTAATGCTGCTGTGCAGGGAAGCAGCAAAGGCCACTGTTCATCCTCCAGTACCTATGTAGTTCCAAAAAACTGATAATCAAGCACACTTGTCACAGCCTAGACTGAGTGCAGAAGAGCAGTTGTTTTCTCTCAGCCATCTTCTTGCCTTGGGATCTGTTGGTCAGTTGGGATCTAGCTGAGGAAAAAAATATCAGGACTGCGAGAGTATCTGAAGACATAGTCAAGAAGTAATCAAATGAAAGTTCACCAACGTTGCTTCTTCTGGTTTCTTGAACGACTGTGTTTGCAGTTCTTAATGGATATCAGAAGCACAGAATAGGTACAGGAACCAAATAAAAATGAGAATATGCTATTGTTTATTACTGATCTGTTACTTGTGTCGAAAATTGATGATACGACACTGTTGATATGGGTTGTTGACCTCAGTGAGCCTTGACTTTGAATTCAGACTGGTTAACTCTGTATGCTGCTAAGCACAGCATTCCATCTTTATCCTGAGCCAAAGGATTCAGCAGTCACACAGTTCTTCTGGGCTTTCTGCTTGAAAATCAGAGGGATGTGTCTCCCAAACACGTGTAAGGAGTGGGATATATGCAACAGTCATCTGGGAAGTTGAATTAGTAGAATTGTTGGGTCTGTTCTTTAGTTTTCTCCTGATTGCTTGTTTTAGCTTCTCAGTTAACTGTTTTCCATGTAAATACAGACAAATTTAAGAGACCTTGCAGAAAAGCTTCAGTATGACCCAGTCTCTATATGACTGGGCAGGAAATGTAGCGTGTCTTTGTGTTTGGCACTAATGAAATCACTCCAAGAATCTTCTGTCAAGTTTGGGTGTTCATACTTCAAGCAGGATGTTAGAGTCAAAGAGACTTCAGAGAAGGACTGTAAGAATGAATAGGGGTTGAAAATAGCTCCTGAGGGAAAAATTCCAAGAGCTCAATATGTTAAATATTATCAAAGAGAAAGGAGGGGAGGGACTTGATTGCAGTGTTAAAGTGTGCGCCTTGTGAGCAGAAATTCTGTGATGAAGCAGAAAATGGTGGGACATCAAAATCCTGTGGCTAAAGTATGAGCCAGACACATTTGCAGTAGAAATAAGAACTGCATCTTCAGCAAGAGGGTAATTTATTGCACATTACGGTAGGATATTCATCAAAGGAAAATTTTAATTCAAATATGATATTCTTTCTTTAAGATGTACCTAAGTAAAACTTAATTGAGGACATGTGTTCATGTGCTATACAAGTCACAGCAGATGATCAAAGTATTTTTTTCTGTATCTAAATACTGGCATCTACATAAAAAGACAATAATAAAATATGGTTAGCCCAGGAGACTGTTGAAATTAAAACAGAACTGATGGATAATTGAAGACTTTTAAATGTCTGAAATGCCTGGAAACAATGAATCACAGAATCACAAAATAGGGTTGGAAGGGATGTCTGGAGATCATATAGTCCAACCTCCAAAACAAAGAACTCTAAAACAAGAATTTGTTTTAACTCTGCTGAAGATTGAAAAGTTGGGTTGGCGAGTAATTCTTTAGCAATGCAAAGATTTTATTACACTCAGTTTCTGTATTAGGAGGTCTTGGCCATTTTAAATACTAAATTAACGTGCCAGTTGCTAAGATTCCTTACAAGTTTCCATGAACGTACTGTGAAAATTAAGGTGGTTGAAGTTTAGAATCTGAAAGAAAGGTGAAATTAAAAAAATATAAACCCTACTGTCATTGAGTAACTTTCATAGAAGAGATCACTTGGGCTGCTGTAGAAAACTGCTGAATACAACAGGGTGGTAACAGAACATACTGTGTGTGTGGGGGAATTATTGGAGGTTTTGCAAGGAGGGATTTGTAGATCCTGCAGAGATTTGGGGGAAATCTGTGTTATAATGCATTATCTCCTGCGGTGAAGAGCCAGCAGGAATGTTCTGAGGTTTTTCCTGTGCTCAGTTTTACATGCCTTTAGCAGTCAATGCTTTCAGCTCTTAGGCTTAGTGGAATTGTAGGCAGCTGTGCTGGTTTTGCTGGGGATAGAGTTAATTTTCTTCCTAGTAGCTGGAACGGGGCTGTGCTTTGGATTTATGCTGGAAATGGTGTTGGTAGTAAGGGGATGTTTTGGTTAGCACTAAGTAGTGCTTGCACAGAGCCAAGGCCTTTTCTGCTCCTCACCCCACCAGTGAGGGGGCTGGGGGTGCACAGGGAGTTGGAAGGGTCAGAGTTGGGATAGCTGATCCCAGTGACCCAGGGAATATTCCAGACTAAATAGTGTTGTGCTCAGCGTAAAGCTGGGGAAGCAGAAAAGGGAGACATTTGGAGTGATGGCACTTATTTTCCCAAGTCAGTTTTAGGTGTGATGGATCCAGGCTTTCCTGGGGTTGTCTGAACACCTGCTTGCCCATGGGAAGTGGGGAACGAATTCTGTGTTTGGTTTTGCTTTCGTGCACAGCTTTTACTTCACCTGTTAAACTGGCTTTATCTCAGCCCACGGCTTTTCTCACTTTTCTGATTCTCTCCCCCTTCTCGCTGTGGGGGAGTGGCTGTGCAGGGCTGGGTCGCTGGATTGAACCCCCTTGTTGGGGGTTAAACCATGACAGCAGCATGAGGAGAAATTAAAGAATGGAACATCAATACAGCAAACCCTCCCTTTGGCACAGTTTTGACAGGATGAGCAGAAGTCAAGCTGAAGCACAAGTCAAATAAGATATGCCTGTCTTGTGTAAACTCTTCAGCTTTTTGGAGAACATGTCAGGAATCAGCCTTCAATATGATGAGAGATCATCAAAATAAATGGAAAGGACCAAACTAAGCGCACATCACTCAGTGAAACCAGTCTTTTTTCATAAATCCCTGAGGATACTGAAGCAATGACCAGGGGATTGATGAGGGAGCGTGGTTTGGTGAACCAAATCATGTATGTGATGAGGACCAGCTGGTTATAAAACTGCAGCAATTACAGCAGGAAAAGTCTGCAGCTGGAAGGATTTTTGAGAGTCTGAAGGTGATTGTGCTTCTTGTCTCAAGGGATAACGTGCAAGTATCCAGAAAGTTTCACGATACATGCTGAAGAGAAGGCTGGGTATTTGTTGTATTGCTCAATGTCGGTGTTGGAAATGGCTGAAAAAGTGGAGGTTTTTGGGGCTCAGCCCACAAATTCTAAGCCACTTACTTTGACTGCACACTGCACACTTCCTTAAGAGTATTTAACAGCTCACAAACAGCTGGGTGATGGATGATTCTGAATGCTGCAATTACAGAAAAACCTGCAGCAGTGAGTGTGCGAGATGGAGATGTTTGACCATGCATTGTTTTTCTCATTACTAATAGAAAGTAGGTGAATTCATACTTTCCTTCAGGACTGTTTTTAAGTTATTATCTTGCCTTAAGTTTTTATATTTAGGCATTTATTTTTATGTTCCAAGTAGGAAAAAGGTTCTGCGTTTTCTACTTTATATTTCCGTTCATGTTAGCGATTACCTAAATTTTTTTTGAGCTTTATCTTTGCAATGGTGGTAAAAATTTAACTTTCATAAAATATAGGTTTTTTTTTTCTTTCTTTATGCTCTGACTTAGGCTGTTAATATGTGTGATATAAGGTGTTATGGCCAAGTTTGTGGTTTAAAAAGATTAACTTTAGTAGAACTGTAATGTGAAGTATCTGTGTAGAGTTATGAGTGAGAAATTTTTTAAAAAAACCTAATTATTTGCAGAAAACCATGTGTATACTGACAATTTCCAAGTAGACTTGGGTGTATTTATCTACCCATTATAGTTCTTATTTTACAGATGAATATGCTAAGTGCTATTCAGAATTATTTGGCCATATGTTCCTGTTTTTATGGAACTTCATTTTGCGGGCTCTTTATATAAATAAAGTTTTCTCTTCATGATGGAATGTACTAAGAGGGAGAGAAAAGAATGTTATTTCAAATGTTATACCTTTCACAAAAGAGCAGATGGTGTTTGTATGCAGGGCTTCGAGGAAGTTTTACACTTTGAAACTGCTGCTTTATTCCAGATTGTGTAAGAGAAATGAGCGTTTTCAGCTCTTGTGGAGCATCCCAGGTTGTGTCACGGCTGATGTTGGTGTGTTCTAAAACCAGCAGAGATGTGGAGTTCCACTGACCCTTTGTCACTGTATTTGTATAATGTGAATTGTTCCCAAGTGCAGGCAAGGGTTTCTTGCCTAAAGTTTATTTTGTGTGGTACTTTGGTGAGAGTGGTCCTGAATGAGGTGACACTGGATGATCTCAGGTTTCTGCATCTTTATTTGTGCCGTTTGAGACTCGACTCTTGCAGTCTTCAGACTTCCAGCTTTGGCAGCTGATGGGGAACAGTGCCCTGGTGACACAAGTCAGCTCTTTCAGCACCTTTGGACAGCTCACCACCACCACAGTTGGTTCTCTGCAGTCAATTTGATGCTTCATTGGCACTAAATTCGATGCAAAATCCCCTGGGAAAAACAGCAGGCAGATGATTAATTTTTCTATTTGTCTTTTAATATGAAATTTGAAATCCACTGGTCATGCCAATTGTGAGAAAAAAGGAACTTGTTAGTAAAGTCTCAGAGGAACTTTTAGGTGGGTGCTGGAGGCTGCTGCATTGACACATTAAATTATTAAACATAATTTTTTACAAATGTGTTCCAAGACATTTACATCTATGAATCACAAACATCACGCTGGGTGAGACTAAAGGCAGGGATTTACATTGTTTTGCTGTCCACATTAGTTAATTGTTCTTCACTGTTCCCTTGCTTAGTTGTTGGGGGGTTTTATGACAATATTTGGGCATGTTAAAAAGCGTATTTTCCTCATGGTGATTTGCTTCAAATAACTTTGGTTTAGTACTATTTTGGTAGCAGCAAATCCATATGAGCTCTGGCACAGAAATGTCTTGCAGGAATATTTGAAATGTAATTAGAGAGCAGCAAAAAAATACTGAACTGCTGTAGATACACACCTTGTATCTACAACAAATAAAGCATTATGTTGGGGACTAGGAGAATTTTGTAATCTTCCTGTTGATGCTGCAGTTGTTGTGGGAACCACTGCAGAGCGTCTGCTGCCTGGAGGAGCTCCCTCTGTGGAGGAAGCTAGAACCTGGTGGGTCACCTGTGTGTGAAAATGGAATGTACTGTGCCTCTGGCTCTAGCCTCAGTCTGAGGCTGAACTATGGAAGCCTAATAAAATATTAGTGGATTTACTCATTTAGAGGACTCTGACAATACCTGTGGAAGAAAAGAACGGCTTGATCAGGCTGTTGCTTCCTTTAATGATTAAAGGAAGCTGTGCCCTCATCCTCATTCTGTAAGAGGGGCTGTAGTGGTCACTGCAGCCATGCATTAATGAGGAAAACCCAGAAAGTTTGGATTAACCAGGGAAGGTAGTTACATGGTGACACAAACATGCCTCTGGAATTTTTATTTCAGTAGTGAGATGTTGCATTACTGCATATTTTTACTGTATCAACTGAGAATAAAACCTATCCAGTATTATTTATATAAGTGCTTCCACAAGAGAGCAGATGCTGGGATACAAGGAGAAGCCTGGTCTTGTTTTCAGGCCAAAGTGTTGGCCCAGAGATGATGTGTGAGCATATGCTCAACATGCCCAACCAGTTATTCAGTCTCTCTGAGTTGCAGATAAGTTATGCAGAAGTCTCCAGTGTTCTCCTGGGATGGAATGAGAACAAATGCAAAGATATTTTTAAGTCAAATTGAATTCTTGTCTTCCTACCAGCTAATCACATGTATTAGATGCTTGATGAGTGTCTGCTGTCTGAAAAACAGATACAACATGGGCAAATGTCTGGCACAAGCCAGATGGTTTGATTTTTGTCTTCATGGAAAGAGTAGGAAAAAAAATACATGTAGTGAGCAAAGAGGCTGTGGAAAATGTGGTACTTCCAAGGAAAAATAAAATTTACTTCTCTATCCTGATCAATTACTAGACTATGCAGTTTTAATAAAGAGTTTTTCTTGATTGCCAAGTTGTGGTTTCTTTTCACTTGCTTCATCCACCTACTTGTAATGCTTTGAAAATGACTATTTTGGGACATGCTCTCTTGCTTTCATCCTTAGTCAAAAAAGGGGTTTTTTTCCTCATGTTTTCTAACAGCTGTTTTTCATAAGTGTGTTTGTGGATAAATACTAATTTCCCCTGTGGTCTAGCTGGCTTTTCTGCACTGTTAGTACTCCACCATAGCAAAAAGTGATTCTGTACACACACTTCATTCTTGGTGTGTTTTGTATGCCAGCAATTAAGTGTAGATTTTGAAGCTGAGTGGGTGATTAACTCTGAAAGTGTAAATTCACTAACTTTGCATGTGCGTTTTACGTGGGTTTCAGTATCTAATCACTTCTTAAGAACAGTTCAGTTTTTCTAGAGCAAAACATGTCTGCTCTGCAGGGGAAAAAAATAGATTTCAAGTAATTCTTATTTAATTAATATGAATATTCAAAGATCCAGCAGTGCAGAACCAGAAATTCCCAGAAGCAAAAATATTCCTGGAATAAGTGTTCCAAGGTAGGATACTTCTATGGCGCAAGTTTTGTTTGTTTGGGTTTTTTTGGTAAAGTTATTGTTTTGCAGTTTATTTTTGTTTGTAAAATGGAGCATCCTGCTGTTTTATTCTTTTGAGTAATGTAAAGATGGTTCTTGCACATAAGAATTAGCAATGTACTTCTGAGTACAGGGAACTGAAATGAAATCCATGTTTTCACATATGTAGCAGTTACACACTGATGTATATAGACAATAAAGGGTTTATTTATATATGTACAATCTTGATCAGATAGGCTTGTGGCCTCTGAGTTTGTAAATAGCTTCCAGAAAGGCTGTAGAAGATATTTATAGGAATTTTTCTGAGTGCCTATTCTAAGAGGGATCTGAGGTGTTTTAAAGGAAATGTGCATTTCTTAGGAAATAGCAAGTTTGAAGAATTATGGAATTGTTATTTCAGGTTATGTGCAAGTAACCTGATACAGTGTCCCTTTTGAAAGAGGTTTTAGTTCTCACTTACACACTCTAGGATTGAAATGTGCTTGTTTTCTGGCTGCTGATAGATCAGGGCTTGGTAGAGTTGTCTGTGTGTAATGTGTGTCAGCACAGAGGGATTGACAGCCTCGGGAAGGGTGGGGTGAAATTCTCTGCTGTTCTCCAGCTTTCCTTCCAGTAAAAGACTTGTGTTCCAATACTTGAAAGGAATGGAAAAAGCATTAGTAAATACCAAATTATAGTTGAATGGTTGTAAGTAGAATACTTGCTCTTGTTGCTATTTCCTAACGCAGGATTTTTTGTTCGCTGTTTTTTGCTCATCCAAGCATAGATGAGAAACTTGATAAAACTTAATCTTGTGAGAAACAGAAGTATGGTTTTGAAATAAAGTACTGATGTATAAGAACTACTTTCTGCTCTTTGTTTTTCTTACTTGTTTTTTTGCCTTTATAGAATAAAATATCTTTCTAGATCTATAATCTCCTTTAAGTGGCAAAGCCTAAGTAATTCTTTCCTTTTTCTAGCAGATATTCTGTGTGATTCAGTTTTGAAGTCAATCTCCTTCTGTATTTAATGGAGACATTGCTTTTTCTTTGTTTTGGTTGAAAGGAGTTAAGTAATGACACTTCCTAGAAAGATGAGGTTAGAAGAGTTACCAACAAAAAAAAAAGAAAAGGGGGAAAAATTTTCTTGACCTTTAGTGAATTTTTTTTTAAGTCCTGGTTCAAAAGTGTAAATATCCCTGATGTCCTGAGAAGGCATAAAAGTGTCAGTGTAAAGATAGATCAAAGTAATTTGGTTTTTCAGAACTGAAATAAATGTGATTTAAAGGGAAACTGTCAAGATACTTAGTGAAAACTGCTTTAGTGGGAATTTGATTTTTATTCTGTTAGAGGCTTACATTTACACTGCTGGTTCTAGAATAAATTAACTAAAAGCTGTAGAAAAACTTCAGTGATCATTATTACAGTGCTCAGTAGGGAATATTAATCCATTTATTGTTTATCTCTTGCCTTGGAGGAATTCCATGTAGAAACTTTTATTCAATTACTTTGTGCAATTTGCAGTGTTCTTACCTGCTTTGTGACTGTACCTGTGCTTAAATGATTGGCTGCTGTTTCACACAAAGTTAATACTGGTTTGTGAGGAAAAGTGGTCTGGCAAAAGAACAGAATTTTCTTTGAAACTATACAGAGGAAATTGCCTTGCAGTGATATGAGATGTGCCTCACAAACTGCCTTAAAATTCACACTGACCCTTTTTCTGATACTGAGTGGAAACTTGGGTAGATATTTCTCAAATAAAAAGCAATCTGGAAATGGATTAAACCTGAATAATTATTCACTGATGGAAATCTAGGTATAGGAGCCTCACAGGAACATTCTGTATGCACCCAGAAGTTTCTGAATGTACAGAAGCTAATATAAATATTACCTCAGTCTTTGCTGGTAATCTTTTCTCAATCTGAGCTTTGCTTAAAACCTAATTTCTGATGGTCTGTGGGCACTGACTCTAACATGCAGGACAATGTGTGTTATTTCTGTTTCAGAACATTTTTTTTTACCCTGGCATACTAATCAGATTCTGCAGAGCTCTCTGCTGTATTTCGTTAGTTATTGCAGCAGGTTAAAAATTAAAAGAAAGGGCCAATGAAAAGTAATTTAATCAGGAGCACTTGGTGCAGACTGAGTACTGAGCGTGGTTTGTCAGGGCTTTGTAGTAAGAACACCCATATGAAGTAAAGAGGGATTCAATGTTTATTGAAGGTTCTGTTAAGATGAGAGATTTCTAGACCTTTTCCAGGGGACATTTTTGAAGACTTAGCATTTTTGTAGTGCTTGTGTTTTTTGCATTCTCACTTGGCATTGTGAGGTGGCCTGGACAGCAGGTTAGATTTGAACAAAATAAATATACACGGCCTAAAATATGCAAGATTTTGCAATCCATGTAATGAAGTTAAACTGTTGGAAAATGTGTGGCGGTTTTTTTCTAAGATTGGTCTTATCTTCTTGATCTCTAGATTAATACTGGATTTTTTTAAAATACCCTACTACTAAAATACACGCTAAAATTGTTTTCATTAATAGCTAAGTGTCTTTCTAGGCAATATTTATTCCTCATCCCCAGCCACTAACCTTTGTTTCTTTTATTTAAGCTGCTTCTGGCATTATTTTAAGCCCTATTTTCCAGGGTGGAGATGTGTAGGTGTATTAGGCAAAATAAAAGACTTTACCTGGAGCAAGTACTGATCCAAAAAGCACCTGAGGTGCTTGCCTTTTGTAATGACTGCTTTAATCAAGCTAATTTGGGGACAGTGAAACTTAGATCTCTGGATTTATAGATGACCACCCAGTGCTTAAGTCAGGGCTCTTGTCCAGCAAAGCATTAATATTTGTGATTATATGCTTTCTTCTGCTAATTCAACAAATGAATGAAGAATGTTTGCTGAAATCTCAAAGACTTCACTTCCTGGTGTGGCGATAATTACTTTTTGTCATGAATAAAGATCTGCAGTCACTGGCAAACTGAGGTGACTGAAAATGCTACACAAATGGGTGAAACAAAATACGGAATAGTCAGGGTTGTCCATTTAGTGCTTTACCAGTCTGGGCTGACTTTTGCTGGTTGAAGGTCAAGAGCTGATGGGAGCAGCCCCAACTCTCACATGTGGAGGGTCCCTTCCACGTATTCCTCATGCATTTAGGGTGACCTGAGAGCTGCATTTGGGCTCTTACAGTGAGTCTGCCACACCGATGTGACAGCACAAAACTTGTGTTGTCCTGCATCAGCAGACATCAAAGAAATCTTTTTATTTAATAGTAAAAGATGCTCTGAGGAGAAGAAAAGTGGGTTCTTTGTTGTCTTGTTGCACAGATAGAATATCATATGCAGAATAGATTGTTGTACAATAATGGGTACCTAAGAAAAGTCTGAGTTATTGAAACACGTTGCCACAGGGCAAAGCAGGCGTGGGATATGGTTAAAAAAAATGCAGCAAAGGAAGCTGGAACACATTTATATTGCATTCTTTGCTTCCAGAGTAGCTTTCTTTATTGGATTCCTTATGTATAAGTAACAAAGATTCATGAATAGTTTATTTGAATTTGATTTTTCCTGATCTATGCATGAGTTTATTAGCTTTAGGCAGGTGCATAAAGATTCAAGACTGCTTTTTTCTAAAATTCAGCTCCTAGTACTACATCAAATTTTGTTTCCTTTTAACTAGCAGACGTTGTTAGGGAGCTGTAGCTGCTCACACCTGTAATTCATGTCTGTTCCAGACGTGTCAGCTGTTGGACTTCAGTGGACCTGAGGTCAGACTTGATGCAGATTTGGTACTTTTTAAGAGAATTAATTTAGTGGAAAGAAATGCATGGAAGGACTTGAGCATTTTGCAGTGTTGTGTTGAGAAGTTCAGCCTTGACTAATGCAACTCAGTTGTGTGTTTTGTTTTGTGTTGTCCCTCCATCACATGATATGCTTTGACTGGCACGAATGGTCACTAACAGAGCTAAATTAGTGTTAATCAGCTTATGGAATCAGTCCAGTTTGAGAGGTGAATGAAAAAATGTAAAACCTAAGCCCCAAATAACCCTGCTTAAAAAGTAACTTATAATAGCATATTTATTTATCACTGAAATATATATATTCTCCAACCAAGTTCCAAGTTATTTGAGAAAAAATATTTTATTAGGATCAGGATTTTATCTGACTGGAAGCTCTGTAGTTCTGCAAACTCTGTGTGGTGAGACTGGCATTGCATCTCCATAAAGTGAAGCAGGATGGATGCTGTGCAGCCAATTCCTTACCTGCTTCAGCTTCCCAGGAGGCTGCTGGATGCCCTGAGGATGGAGTTCCCTGTGCTCTCTGCTGATTTCATGGTGTTGCTGGATGTGTTAATGGAGCAGCAGATGTTAAAAGCAACTTTCCATGGGTTGTAAGCCAGGAATCACAGAACTAGGAGCTCTGTCAAAGCTGGGAATTGGCTCTTGGGGAGCTCCTGAACATTATCTGTTGTTCTCTGGACTGTGTGGCTGCTGGAAATGTAGTCATGAACTGAAGGGAAATTGTCTCACTTGAAGAATGAAAGGGTTTTTGTTATTTGGGGTTTGTTTTTTTAATGGTTGTTTTGATTGATAATTTTTACTGAAATATTTTCTGTCCACAAGGAAAATGTCTAGAACACGAATATCTGAACACAAGTGGGAATGAACTTTGATTTTAAAGACTTGGTCACTATTGAAATACAGCCACACTTTTTCCCCTTTGTGGCCTTGGCCAATGCTACTTTTCTTTCCTGTGCTTTCAGTTCCCTGCCTATAAAATGAGTGATGTTATGCTGTCTTTCCAAAGATGTTTCAGAAAATGCAATAAAAAGCACTGAATTAGATCTCAGTTTTGTATAGTCATATGACTTCAGAAACCTTACTATGTCACTGTAGTTATCAGAAAAAAATTTAATCTCTTTGACTGAATGATGAAGCTTATTTTCAGCGGCAATCTTGCCATGTATTTCATTCACACAGTTGCTAGGATAATAAATACTTGAAAATACAGTTAAAAAAAGAAAAAGGCAAGATAAAGAAATGTGAGCTTGTTTCTCTGTGCATTCAGGTCAGCGATTGCTTCTTCTTACTGAATATGCATGGTTTGAGTAGGAAGGCAAAAAATGGATAGTTAGGAAGGGAATGGCATGTTTTGTCAGACTGTTTTAATACCATTTGGGCTGTATCCAGTAGTAAAAACCTCCTAGTGCCTCCAGCTTTGCTTGAACTGTGGTTTCTGATGGGTGATGGTGCCTTGTGTGGTGACTGATGCTTCTGGTGTGCAGCCTTTAATCTGTTCTTCGGCTTCCCCTTGCTGCTACCTTCTCGCACAAACTCTGACTAGGAGAGTAGTAATAGAAAAATCTTTTCTGATAATGAGGAAAGCACTGCAAATATTCACAGCATGTCATGTACATTTCCTTGATCAGAGTTGCTGGGGGGACAGGTATTTTTAGTCAGAGAATTGTCACAAAATGGATCTTCTGGCAGGAGGATGCGTTTGGTTCACCACCAAAGGCAGAACAACTTCATTGATAGCGCAGTTTTGGGTCTGTTTGTGTTCAGTCAGGTATTTGTATTCTGGACATTTTCCTTGGGAACAGATGATATTTGAAGTGAAAAAGAAAAGAAAACCAAAGCTCCACACACACTTAAGAAATAGGAAGTGTTGTTCCAGGATGCTCACTGGGAGGAGCTGTTCATTACAGTTTTTATGAGTTAAATGAGAGAGTGGGAAGGTGACGTGGAGGCAAAGGAACTTAGTCATGGGTGGGGAATACTCTCAGTAGAATGGGGTCAGTGTTTTTTTTTAAAAAATGAAATTGAAGGAGCAGTGACCTCAAGGGAAAATACTAATTCACTAAGATTTTGAACTTCTATTGTATATTGACTATTAAAACAGACTTGTGGTTGGGCCACATCATTCCTGATGGGAATGCACTGAACAGCAGTTGTCCAGCTGTCCATTAATGCACTGGAGAGGCCATGAGTTCCAAATGAGGGGAGAACTGTTCCTGCCATTGGAATACTGGCAGGATCTTTGTCAGTAATCCTATTCCAGGGGTAACCCACCTCACAGAGACAATTTGTGTTTGAATCCTGACATGATTGAGTGAAAGGGGAAAAATCTTTGTAAAAATTCTCCACCACTATCTCCATAATCTCTACTTGAGTGAGCGTCAGCCAAGTGAGAAAATGAAAAATTATAACCTGCCAAGCATCACTGGCAGACTGAAATGAAAAAATTGCAAGTTAATAATAGTGATGCCTCTAAAAAATTTGCTGGCCAATTTAACATTGCTTTATCCAAGGTCACATCTTGCAACTGATTATTTTTAGCAATTTGCAGATGAGGATTTTCTACCTTTCTTATGGGAAGTGAAGATCAGGGAAACACCAGGTACAATTTTAAAATCAAAGTTATCAATCTCTTCGTATCAAAAGTAAGTCATGCTCCCTGCTTGTTTGCTTAAGACTGGGCACAGAAATTTTTTCCACTGTAATGAAATGGGACATTTATGCTATACTCCGTGACAGTGATGAAGTCACTCATAAAAAATCACAGTGGAGTGAGGTTGGTGAAAGAATTGAAAACAGGAAAAATTAGAGCTTGCCCGAGTTCGTTCTGGAGGACTCTTGCTAATGTTCATGTGATAATTTTTACATAATAGTGTTAAAAGAGATTATATTGCCTGTTTTTGAGGTTTAAGGATTGTGAACTTACTGCAAGCAAGTACGCACAACTTAATGTGAGCTGTGTCCTGTGGAATGACCAAGGCACATTAGTGGAATCTAAGGTGTGAAAACCATTAGTGAACTGTAGCAGCATTTCATTTCCTTCAGTACAATGTGCACTATCATCTTAATATTACAGGGTAAACCTTGGTACAGCATTTGCAGAGCATTGTCACACTGTCACTTATTTAAAATAGACCATTCTTCAACACTGGAATGTATCATTTGTGTGTGGGAAGTCCTGCCCTAGGCTTGCACTGCAAGGGGAAACCCTCTGTTGTTTTCATGTGGTTCTGTGGTCCTTTTAATGAAGGATATGCAACATCCTGATGTGCTGAGTGTACTCAGCAGTTCTAGGGAGATTTTGTGGTCTGATGGTTCAGAAATCTTGGCTGTGGGTAATTGTTTATCAGCCACTTGGTGGTTGCAGTGCAGAAAAGGCTGCAGTGCTTCTGGCCTGAATGGAAAGTGAAGGACATTTCTTGTTGGAAGATTGATGGACCACCCTCTTGGAAAATGTCCTGGTTTTTAACCGAAAAAAAAGGTCTTACCTGTCATTAAAATAGTAAAATTACTTGAGGAGCTCCACTCAAAGGCTCCCCAAAAGCAATTTTGTTCCTTTCTGTGTGAGCTGTGTAAGCTGGAGCTGTTCTGTTGAAAGAGGACTAATGTGCAAAAGGTGCTACTGGTGTTTGTTAATGGTCTCCATGGTCAGAAGCCTGGGTGAAGCCTCAGCCTCCAGAATGAAGCTTGCTGAGCATATGCTCATCAGAAACAGGAGCTGAATTCCCAGCTGTATTCCCCAGCTCTCTGTGGAAGTTCCCTATTAGATCACTCATGTCCTGCCAGCCTTCTGAGATCTGACAAGATCGCAGCTTGAACTGTTTAATTTTTCTTGCTGTCATGCGATGCATCACAGTGAGTTAGCTCAATAGCCCTAATCTAATGCTTACTGCAATGAAGCTGGGAATGTATCCATCAATACTTATTTCAGTAAGCAAAGCAAAATGAAATATTTTTTTGACAACTTCTGTCCATTTCATTATCTCCTTTTTAATCACAAAACTGTCTCATGAAGTTTTCATACTTCCTTAAACTTTGTAGCCTGTCTGCTTTCATATACATCAGGCTGATGGCAGCATCTCTCTCCTCTCCCAAACAAGGTTCCATCCATGCATTAGGTTAATCTGTGGCATTCCTGCAGCAGAAGGAAGCTGATTCTTTCCTCGTGTGTCCAGGCACCTCTGGACTTAGGAGCAAAAATTTCGGGGAGTAGAAAAAAAATTGATGTTTTATTGCCTTGCCTGTTTTTTTTTCTTCTTCAGAAGTAGTCTTGCTTTAGGGTATTTGCAATGCAAGCAAAATTGAGAAGCTTTAGTATTGCCATTCTCTAATATCACTCAGATCACTCAGTTTTACCAGATTCTGACAGTGTGCTCTGTCCCAGGCCACACAGAGCTCCAGTTCCTGGATTATGCTCATGTTCAAAGTGGAATTTCCTCACTGAACTCTGATATTTCCCCACTTATATTAAGGCTACTTTATGTTTCTACTCGAAAGTGTCTGTGTGTAATCTCTGTAAGTATACATGCCCTTTCCACTACTTTTAGAGCCGTACAGTGGAGATAAAATTCCTCCCCTTTTTCTGTAAAACACTCAGTTTTCTAGGATAATAGTTTTCTTTTGATGTTGCGGACATTGAGAGAAACAAATAGGTAAGAAGAAGAAACAGAATAGAGAAGATAAACACACAGTTAGGCATGAGTTTTTCTTCACACCTTCTGGGACAGAACTGGCTGAGTTGTCCCTTTACAGCAGCAGTGTTGGTTTGGATGCTCTGTTCTGCATCTGCTCCATGGGAATGAAATGTCAGGGCACAGCTTTGTTCTTACTTGTGTACAACCAGCTTTAGGGATGCGTGGCCCTCTGGATGGAGGAGGGAGCATCCAAAGCTTGGGACATGCAGTTGTAAAATTGCAGTTGTTTGCTGACTAAGTGCAGCAAGCTGTCCTCAAAATCAGGCCATTTTTCTCTTGCTCTTGTGAAAAGCTAGAGCTTGACTCTCATTTTTGCTTTTCGGGAAGCTTGATGCTTTTGGGCTGTCTCCAGCCAAATGCTGATAATAGGCTCTATAAGGGAACTTCTGTGCAATGATTCTTTCAGCAAAGAAATTGCATGTAGCAAAAGTGGAACTGACCAAGAGAAAGGTAAGGTTAAAGCAAGCATTTAGATGTTTTCTTTTTAAAGAGCTAGTCAGAGTAGATTAAGACCACTTGAACATACATTAACTCTTTAAAATAGAATGACAAAGATGCACTTTTTTCCTGCAAAAATCCTCTAGAATATTGTACATCTATTAATGAACACTTCTTTTAAAAGATCTTTTTCCTGTGGCGGGTATTTATGTATGAACTTGACTTGTAATTGTGCAGGAAATGAAAATAGTTCATTTTAATTGACCTTCCTGACCTTAAGAAATGTAAATACTTGCAGACCACTGCATTTTGTTTTCTTCTGAGAACATTTTAAGGTAATGCACCTTTTTCTCATACTTTGGGCAGTATTTTTCTGAGGGGCCTGTTTCTTTCAGAGGCTGACAGTGAAATGATGGCAGAGATCTAAAATAGATAACCCCTTTGAAGCTTGTGTGCTGATTATTAAAGTGTGTGGAAAGGAGTTCTCTGACCCATTACAAAATAATTCTTTTGCCAACACAGGGCATAATGCATTCTGATGACACTCATAATTGCAGTACTTCCAGAGTAATTACCCTGGCGGTTCATTTTCATATTGTTGGAATTCATATTTGCGTGTTATGTTTAATTGAAAACTGCACGCTTTGATCTGCGCACGTGTGGAAATACTCATTGGATTTACCTCGACCGCAAATGTGTATTTACTTTGCAGGTAAGCAAACATTTGGGTGCCTTACAGGCAAATGCATTTTTATCTCACTTGTGTGTGGTACTACATCCCTGTGCAGCTGCATTTATCCATGTTACAGCCAGCCCACTCAGTGGTGGATGCTGGATGCTCAGGTGTTTATCCAATGTATCAGGTTCCAGAGTTTTGAATTGAATTTTGAATTTTCTGGTGCAAGAAACCAGTTTGTGGTCAGATTTTGCCCTCTGTCCTCAGAATTATTTGCTGATATTTCCTTCCTCTCTTTAGTAACATGTTACCTGTTTTTACCAGCTGAGGTTCTTCCAGAGTAAATTAAATGAGTCTCCTAACTTGGAGTTTTTGCCACTCCTCACTCTGAGCTATGTTGGAACTCACTCTTGCATTTGGCAAAGAGATGCTTGAATTTCTTGTATGTGACTGAAAGCACCTGGTTATGAAGTGGTAAAGCCTAAAGAAGGAAGGACATCTTTGGACAGGATGAAGGGTAAATATAATGTAGTAGTGCTTTGACTCAGAATGGGAAGGCAGATTTGGGAGTAGAGATAAGTAAATAAATAAAGCAGACAAAAGTTCAAACAGTGATGTCTGAGTGGGTGTGATTTGCCTGTGTTAAAGTCCGGCTTGTAAGTTAAAACTAAATTCAACACAGCTTTCCTTGTAATGGACTTGGGCATTCTAGAAAGTCTTTTTAATAGAGTTCATATTGTATTTTGAGGTTAAATTACCCCAATAAAAATAATTCCTCCGTGTGCTTTCTGGATATGAAGTTTAATCAGACTGTCTTGGAAAGAAGCCTGGGACTAATATGAGCATTTTCTTGATGTGATGTCTGCACATTTTCGTGAGAGGAGTAAAGGTCATTCCTCTGTTGGCTGGGATAAAACATCCTAAAGCATGTTTGCAACAATAGATTTTTCTGCAGCTTCTTTACAGTGGTGATGTTAAGGTTAAATTTAAATTCACAGCTAAAAATAGTATCTAGAGTGTAAAACAATTGCTAAATTAGCAATTTTCAGTGATTGTAAGTCAAAATTGGGCAGGTTGTGGAAGAATTCTTAGTGGAAATCAGTGTTATCATCCGACCTCGTTTTTTTCCTATTTTTTTAATCTTCTAATAGCCTTCTGCTTTACAGCTCCTGCAACAGTATAAAGGAGGGAAGGTGTTCTTGTATGAGCAGATTTGGGGACTGGAGTGAAACAGCAGCTTGTACATCCCGTGGTGCTCACTGGGTAGGAACTCATTTTGGTTATTACCAAGCTGGGTGGCAGTCATTGAGCAAGTAGAACACTGAACTAGCCAGTCATCCAAACCTGTTAATGTCCATCTTTTTTAGGGTGTAAATATTTTAATGGCAGTGTTTCTTACAGCAGTGCATTCTGGGGGCTTTTTGTGTGTTCAGGATAAAAATGCATGTGACCTTGGTTTAGTAAAAGTACAAGAACAAATTCCGTTGAATAAAAGCACATCTAAAAAGTTAAACAAAAAAATCCTTTTCTGCAGATTAAGCCTGGTGCCTTTCTCCTCCCTTTTAAACTTTTAAACACACTCTTTACATGACGCTTAAGCTTTTAAGTCAAAGTTATGAGGTGCTTTAGCCAGGCTTGAGCCTGAGAACAAGACCCAAACCAGGACAATAACAAAAATGACACAAAGATTGACTCCACCGTGCTTGCTGGATGAAGTGAAAACTGCTGAAATATAAATCCTATATCCTGGGATTTCACTGCCTGCTGGAACTAATCTCATTAACTTAAAACCACCTGAGGCTTAAGAGACATATACACTGCTGTGAGAAATTATATTTATCTCATCCTAGGGGGAAATCCTTTCCCTCCCCCAGCTTACCTTACTTTTGACTTTGTCATTCTTGAATTACCAGGTCATTTCTCCCCCATGGGAAAGTCGTCATAGCTCACAGCTATGCAATTACTGTATCTGAAGTTCACTGCTGTATGAATGCTGAGATCACTGTTAGAGGGTTTTCTTCTTAAATAATTTCCTAGAGAAAACAAAGACTGGAAAAATAATAGGTTAGCAGTTTACTTAAATAAAGTTCCTCCAGAGCTACAGGAAAAGATTCCAGGACTAAAAACACAGTATAAGGCAAACAGCTTACTGAAAGCATTAAGGTGTTTATTGCCTTTGTAAACCAAACACTGAGTTGTCTTTAACCATTAAAGTTTAAGAGATTGCTGGCCTCTGATAAGTGGTAATTGGATGCAGAAATTTCCAACCGAGGTTGCAGTTTGAAATCCCAAGAGTGTCACCAGGGAGAGTTCTGGAGTTGAGTGGTTGATTGCTGCACTCCAATTTGGATTGAGACTAGATCCCAAATCTGCATTCAGTAATAAATCCAGCCAGTAGAAACATTCTGTTTGACATGGGAGGATTTTGGATAAAGCTTTTACTGATAATCTTGTTGCATTTTGCAGCAAGGCAAAATGACCTTGTTCAAGTGTCTTTCAGTGTGTGTCACTTCTGAAAAAAACCTAATAAATCAATTTTGGGTTATCCATTAAACAGCTCAAACATAAAATCATATTAAGGAAAAAAGTAATGTAAAAACAAGTGAGCTCTGAACACCAAATCCTGAAGGCCCTGGTCTCTGAGATGGAATGCAGAAAGCCTTATGCAGTGGAAGATTTTGTGGTGAGCCTGGCCCTTGGGTGCTGCTCCCAGGAGGGAGCCTCTGGAGAAGGGACTTTATGTTGTGGAGGTGGAAGTTACTGTCAGTGAAATGGAGGTGCCAGCTTCTGTGACTAAGAGAAATGACCACTGAGCCAAACTAAGTCTCATTTTTGTAAAACCCAGCTTGAAAGGTGATTTGTGGATTTGAATGATGGCTCTGTCAAAGTTCACTGTTTACAGTGGTTTATTGGCCCTAAGTGACCATTTCCCAACCAGCCATTTAAATGGTTCTGTGTTGATAGTGTGTGTACAGGGACAACAATAGATGCAGTTGCAATTGCAGACCAATTATGGTAATTAAAAACGATAATATAAGCCTCTGTTTCTCTTTCATCTGCATGGGATGAAAGCGGTCTGGTCTGTTGATGGGAATGCCCCATTAATCCTCTGTTAATGCCCCATATTTAAGGGCCAACAATGAAGTGTGTATGAGCAAACAGTGGAGTGCATTAATGTCTCTGGATTAGGAGTCCATGTAATTATGGTGCTAATTATGTGTTGTTGTGATCTTGTCTAGATGTAACTGAATTTGGTCAAGTGTTTTTGTTCAATTTTGTCGAGTAATGAATAAATCAGTGAGGTTACAAATGGCTGTTGCTATTGTGTTGTTAAGAATAGAGTCTGTAGGGGTGAATGGTTGCTGAACTCTAGTGTACATTCCCTTTCAGTCCTGCATAAATGAGTACAGCATATTCCAGTTTATTTAGTGATGGACAGGCTGTTAGTTCTTAAAATAGCTAAGGAATAGGAACCTGACACCTTGAATGATTTATGTGTTTTCTTTGTAAGCTTGTTTCTGTTTTGTAACCTTTAAAATGTGGGTTTTATGAGTGATATCATTAAAATTTATATTCCCTCCAGTATGTGATGTTAGTCATTATTGCTCTGCTGTGCCTCCAGATCACCTGTCTGAATTATAAAGCAACCTTCCTTGGAGCGAAATAGTAATTTTTTTTCCAAATGCGTGCTGACTTCATTATTTTTCATTGGTGCTCCCTTACCAGAGCAGAGGCCAGAATCTGGCCTTTCCTGCTTTCCATCCAAGTGGGAAAGGTTACTAGGAGTAACTGTTTATTTCTAGGAATGAAATATGAGGGGTTGTTAAACTTAAGAGATCTGATATCAATCAGAAGAAACTTCCAGAGAATTTGTTTTGAAGTGTACTCTATTTTTTCCTCTTAGTTAACTGAGATTGATATGCTCGGGAGGTGATTTAATGTTGTGCTGGGCTTTGTTAGGCTAATTTAAAAGAGTTTCAGCAAAGAGTGAATCTCAGAGGAAAAAAATACTGATGCTGAAAGTGAATCACATTCCTTGATTCCATCAATTCAGATTCCTAAAGATCTTACACACCAGGAAAGATTTTGTAAAAGGTTTCAAAGTTACACCTTTAGTCTGCATCCTCAAATTGAAAGTGCCAAAAAGGTTTCTTCTGGAAACCTCCACAATACTCTCAAAAAGTTTTGGGTGTTTGTTTTAACATATTAATCCAGTGAAAAATGGAAGTTTTGCTGAGCTGTGGATTACTCCCCTGGTTCTCTGAAGGCTGTCAAACACACTGCTCTGTACCTCATGAAGAACACCCATCTCTCTCTTCTTTCAGGAAATAAATGATCTTTATTCAACATTTGTGTTTTATATTGTCCAGCAGATTGTGGTATAGAGTAATTAATTGTGAACTTCCCAATATGACTTACTAGCCAGCTTTCTTCCAGAGGTGGGCTGGAATTGTTTTCTGATCAGTATGACTGCAGATGTTTCAGTTTTTTCAAATCAAGCCTGTTTGCCTAGAATCTGATTGAGTCCAGCCATTAACCCAGCACTTCCCAGTCCTCCACCAGCCCACGTCCCCCAGTGCCACATCTTGTAAATACCTCTGGCCATGGGGATTCAGCCCCTTCCCTGGGCACCCCTGCCAAGGTGTGACACACCTTTCAGTGAAGAAATTTATCCCAATAGCCAGTCTAAAACTTGTCCTGGCACAGCTTGTGGCAGTTTCCTCTTGTCCTTTTGGTTGTTACTTGGGAGACCAACCCCACCTGGCCCCAGCTTCCTTTCAGGTGGTTGTAGAGAGTGATGAGGTTCTTTTTCTCCTGGCTGAACACCCTCAACTCCCTCAGTTGCTCCTCAAAACACTTCTTGTTGTGTGTCTTCAGCTTCATCTTTCAGAAGATGCTAGAGCATGCAAAAGAGATGGGATTCAGGCTTCTTGTAGCAATGCCTATATGGATTTTTTGTGTGTGTTTATGTTTTTCTTACATAACCTTATCATTGTAATACAAATGATTTACTGATGTTAACAGAGGATAAAATACTAATTTCAGTGCAGCCTGAGGCTACCTTGATATATTCAGTGCTGTCATCTAGTTTCATTGAAAGATATGTGATATAGCACTAGAAAACGAGTTTGAACAACAAAAAATGTGTTATTGTTGCAAAACATAAGGATGGAATATGTCAGATAAGAGTTGTCAGAGTAAGTGCACTCAAGCACTGGATCCTTAAGCCAGTGGCCTTTTCCTGAAATAGGTGCTATCCTGTTGGCTGTTGTTACAGTTATTAAAATTCCTTGTCCGCATCTGTTCCCAGAATGATTATTCTCTCAGTATTTGCAAGGCAAGTTCCCTGTCATGTTACAGATTTCCCTATTTATTTTTGTTATGAAGAAAATGTGAGCCTCAGAGGTTCCCGCATTGAACTCTTCCAGCAGCATAATTCCTAGAGCTGGAAGGAAAGCTCTGTGAGTTTGAAATCCTAATATCAACTGAGGTCTGTTTCAAGATTCTTGTCCTCACCACACACACTGCAACTAGACTTTGATTAAAGTAATGCTATCAGGTTGAAGTTTAATTTTCTGTATGCTACTTATACGTATTTTAAATTGTGAGTGGACTCTGTACATAAATGTCAGTGAGATGGTGAAAGAGGTGGCAAGAAGGGCTGTGATGGTGATTAGAGGAGGCTGAGTTGAGTTTTTCATAGGATTAATGCTTTCCAAATTGGAGGATATAAGATTGAAAGTGAAGGGCACACTCCTTGTTGAGGGAAAGTGGTGGAGTGATCCTAATTCAGAATCTCATTAAAGCAACTGTCAGGATTCCTCTATTTTACCATCACCTCCCCTATTCTATAAGAGTCAGCTGTCGTTTGGAGTGAGCATACTGCCAAAGAGGCATTTACAAATAAATGAAAAATGTCACAATTGATTTTACTCCTTTCAGAGGACTCCATGTCAGCTTTGTCACAAACCCTTTGTTATTCTTTCTTTCAGATCTCTTGTCTGGACTTTGGAAATAACTTTGGTTCTTGGATTCCTTCTGTTGACCCGGGGTAAGCTCCCTGGACTATGACTTTTTATTAACATTTGTGCAACAGTTAAATAACATTGACTTTTCAGTGCCTATGAAGGATGAAATGCTAGAAGTTCTTACCAATTACCTTATGAGTGTGTATAGAAGCTGCATAACACAATCCACGCTTGAAAATACCACTAAAAGCCAGATTTATTTTCTAGTTTCTCCTTTAGAAGTATTTGCACATTATGGTAATCACTTTGCAAAGTGTTGTGTGCCGTGGTAGTAGCCACATAAAATATGAATAACTATGTGATTTTATTTGTTTCTAAAGAACATGTACTTCTAAGGTTGATAGTATTCTTTTCTTCCATATTTATCATTTCTCACTCTTTCACTGTATGTTAGATGGTTATAGTGCATTTTCCTGCTTGTTAGGAGATAAAGTTGTTTTTCTTACGTATTTGCTGGCTGGATAAGTGAACTTGATGTGCAATATCAGTCTACCCCTTTCAATGCAAAAGTGTTACCATAAGATTGGATATCTGTTGAAATGTCATTGTAAGAAATAGTTGAGATGGTTTAGATATAAAGTATCTAAACTACAATTGCATGTAACAAACCTGGTTTAGTTATTTTTTTCCTCGAGCTTCAGTTTTTGAGATTGCAATCAAAAATACAGTGTTTTACTAAAATTGCTGTGAAAGAAACTTCATTAACATCCAGAAAAATACCCATGCTCCTTTAAATAGGAGTTGAAGATTCCTGAAGGCAGACCACATTAGGAGTACATTTAAGAGTGATTTTTGTCCTTGCTGCATTTTCTGTGATGTCCAGGAAGTGTAACCTGCAAATAGCAATAGGACAAGAGATTACCACTTTCTACTAACTTCAACAAAAAACCCTCAGACCGTATAGAAAGAATTGGTTTGTGATGGTTTTGTATTTCTAAAGGGATTCTTCAGCAGCAGTTCACGCATATTTGGCAAACAGCCAAAAATCCCTCTTTCAATGCATGAGTTTTCATAGCATATGAAAAAAACTTGCTGCATTTTATCACTATTGCTACTACCAGGTTTTTAAAAAGAAGAGAACTGAGGAAAATCACTTTGCTGTCACTTTTGTGCTCTGGAAACTCCTAAGAAAATGGGGAAGAATTGGATTCCATAAGGAAAACAAGAACAATTTGTGGTGTCACCTGTCCTGTGTGCAGGTTTTGCTTCTTTTTCTCTTTCACCTTTTAATGTAGCTTGATGAGCTCTACTTTAGCACTGCAGAAATCTGCTTGCATTGCTGTATGCATATTTGTCAGCTGTTCAAGCATTTTGGTTGCGTTATATTTCATACCTGGTTTTTGCTGTTCTGACATACATTTAGCTGAATTAGAATGAAGTGTTGAATTTGTTCTAAAAGAAAATTTTAAATGAATATTTGAAATACTTGACATATTCAAAGATTTTAAATTAATATATTGAAATAATAATATTTGAAAGTTCAGACTTTTTATTTTTTTTATTTTAACTAGAAATCAAAACTTGTTAACTAGAACCTTCAAAGAACACCCTTAATTTGTACTTTGGACAGTTTTGTTTGCATGGTGGTACAAACTTTGTGACAAAGCTCTCTAGGGCAGTCTCTAAAACTGTTTTTTCATCACTGGGCTGCCTAACCTTGCTGTTCTTCTATTTGTATTAGAAGAAAAAAAATACAAAACTAAGATAGGAATCTATAAAGAGAGAAAATGAGTTCTGGCAGTGTGGAATATGATGACACAGTCTCAAGGAATGAATCAGACAGTTCAAGGCTGTTACATTTGTGTAATTAATTAATATTACTGTAAACAGAGATGGAAGGAAGGAAAACTAGGAGGAAAATAAAGAACTCATCATTATCAGCTCTATTCATTCCCCAAACTCCACCCTCCTGTTTGACTTAGTAAGCTGTTTTGAGGTAAATCTAAGTGGAAATCTGTAGCATTTCACATCTAAATGAGGCATGCACTTAGGAGTAAAGCAGTGCTGCAAAGGCCAATCCAGAACTCTCCCAAAACGCCTTGGAACAGAAATGTTTAAATATGACTTGGCAGATTTGCAGAAGCGTAGACTTTCACTCACCAAATTTTCACTCAGCCACATTTGATCATGTTACTGATGTTGATGTGTCCCAGCTTCTAAGAGCTGAGCGTACTCTGATTCATGGTTGTGCAGATGTAAATATCTGTGCCCCAGCTGTTGGCATATATGGGAATTAATTTCATTTATTAGTCAGAATCATGAGATTGCTCTTGAGTGCTGGGTGTCCCTACGAGCAGCAGATGAGATGTCATGGCTGGCAGCATTGCCATGAGTTAGAAAATAACTTTAGTGGGAGATTGTCTAAGATCTCCACCCAGCAAATAGCAAAACAAGATTAATAAAATAAAGGAGAAACGTGTGAACACCACCACTGCTTATTCAGTTCACTAAGGAACTTGCAGGTTGGGAATGAGCCTAGGAAGAGCCGAAGGATACACAGAGCATTTGTTCTGATGAGAACCCTTCATGGAAGTGAATCAGGGGCAGTCCTGTGCTGCTGTACAGGTTTCCTGTAAGCTTATTTTCAGCCAGGAGGAAGGGAGTGAGGAAGTGCACTGAGAGCTGTATCTTTCTGCACCAGCTTCTGTTCTTAAACTGCAAGTGAAAAAATGTTAAATCTACTAAAATTTCATTTCAGCTGATGGTGGCCATCCCGTTCCCCAATGCCCCCCAGTAATTACACTTTGCTGTGCATGCTGTCAGGTGTTCAGCTCCTGGAACCAGAATATTCTTTCACCTCGTTTTCATACACAAATGTCTCTCTTCCTTTTTACCTTAATAAAGGTGCTGTATTTCTAAGTCATTGGGATGCTAGTCTCACTTCAGCAAGATGAATTACAGACCCTTCCCAGTGCTCAAATACACAACTTTTTTGTGGAGTAAGACAGCTTTTCTGTATATGAAGAAAAAATAATTGATGAAGAGGGGAGAGTGGAGGAAGTAAGGATGATAACCTGGTCCAATAGGGAGAGATAAGGTTTGGAGGAGTTATTATTCACGAGTTTGTCAATGAAGCTATTACAATTTCACTTTTAGAAGATCTACTTTAAAAAATCCTGAAGGTCATTCTTAGTTGAAATCAGTCCAGTTTTTAGCATCTCCTCTGTTTTGCCCTATGTTATTTCTTAAATCTAATTCCATACTATTCCATTGACTTTAGAGAGGTCACTCATGCAATAAACAAATCCTTCCTCACCTTTTTGTATCTGAGGCTTTGCTCTGTGCTGCTGCCCCTTTTTAGCTGTTTCAAAACACTTATTATCCAGCTGGTGTCCTCCGAAGCGTTTTGTGTTGTTGCTTTATAAATTGCAAGTGATGTAATAGAACTCACAGCAGAAAGGACATGTGGCGAAGACAATGCTAACAAACAATTTGCAGCTTCTCATTGCCATGGCTGAATGAGTTGGTTCTAGGTAATTTGCTATTCAAACAGGAATAATGAGGTTAAATGTGTTTTACTCGTTTTCACTGTGGTGCAATGGTCAAGCCTGAACCACTTAATTTGAGGGGGTTTGGACAGGGCAAAGAAAATTGCTAATGATGTCCTTAATTGATCATTCTCTCATGATTGTCTCTAGCTGTAACGTGTTAATGATGGTCTGAGATGAACCATCAGAAAACCACTGAGACCATACAGGAACATACCGTGGAGCAGCTTCATGGTGAAATGGTTCAGTTGCTGCCAACTCAGCAGAACAAAGGCAGGGCACGAAGCTCTCATGCTGAGCCCTAGAAGCCTGAGTTTTTGGTCAAAACCTGACCTGAAATGCATGTGGTTTGATCATCTCTGCATAGTCTATTTAGGGGGGCAGGGAAGTTCCTTTGACTGCATTTCCTGGGGTCACTATTTTAGCAAGAGCATCTTGGGAGTGTTTTCAGCACAGAAAAGCATTAGCAGGACCTAATGCATTTTGAACTTTCTCTATGAAATTGTAGTATTTGCTTAAGCAACAAAAATGATAATTACAGCTGGGGTTGGTGGTTTGTGGTTTTTTTACATTTTCTAGAACAAAAGTGTTTGAAATCTTATTTAGAATTGGTTTCCAAGTTCATATGCCTGCGTACAGGTTGGAATTACTGTAAGGAAAATCAATGAATTGCCATTGTGTTAATAGTATTGGCTCTATTTGGTAAGTATGTCCTTGGGCATTTTTTCAGAATTGTAGCTATAATTTATGGGTGCTGATTACAATTCCTGTGTGTCTTCTGTAGCTCTAGAAACAGGTTATGCAAACTTGTCAGCAGTAACAGTGATCTCCAGCAGAGCGATGGTTTTGCACAACGTCTTCATATAAAGGAAACAAATACAGCCTTCCATCCCCCACCATCTGTTGGTAGGGATATTCCCTTATTTTCTACTGGTTTTGGGATGAATTTGGCTTAATGTTCTTGAATTAAGTATAATAATTAAGATTTTTAACATTTGTAAAAGCTCGACCCGCATGCAGGAGGTAGATTGTGACAGCCTGACATGCTGTACTAAAATGATACATAAGTGGAGCAATGTTTTCATCAACAGAAATGTGTTGCTGTTCAAAGTTGATGCTCTCTGTAGGGTGCCATAAAGTAATTAGAAGACCATAACACGATCCTTCAGTATTGCATTAATTCCTTAGAGGGATGAATTCATCTTTTCTGACTGCAGTAGTGCATGACTGGCCATGGAAATGCCACTGAACTATAAAATCATCTGTAAAACAAAGAACAGTTTTTCTAGAGTAGCATGTTTATTTTACAAAACTCGTAAAAGGCTCATACTTTTAGTGATTTTTGCTTCCAGCAAACTGGAAGTGAAAGTATTTATCTTAAAATTAAAAATCGACATGGAATGCTGTGTACTTTGCCTTAAAGAAAATTGCATGTGAAATATTTGTCTTCTGTGAGGACTGAAGATTATTAGAAGGTCTGTGCCAACACAAGAAGAATCTCTTGTTACAGATGGTGAGTTTTTGCAGCTGGTGTAAACTAATCTGGCAATGGCTGCATACTGTAAATTTAAAGGATGAAAATTTTGAGCAGTTTTCCTTTTCCCAGCAGTGAGTGGAGAGCTGGGTTTATATAGTTAGACATTGTTACAAATTAGCCTTGATTGGGCTTTTCTTGGGTTTTTATTTTTGTTTGTTAACTGACCAATGCTCTAAGCATGAGTTTGTAGTAGAGGCTTGTGTTGGCTGGAAGAGGAGGGACAGTGGCCATACACTGCTCAGATGGGGTGAGACTGGAAATACTCAATGGGTTTGATCAGAAAAAATTCTGTGTGCAACCCCTCTAAGCTGATGTGTTGCCCTGCTTACAGCAGGAATTCCAAGACCCACGAGGACATTTTTTTACCATCATTTTATTATTCCCCTGTAGAACATCTTTCTGATTGTGCTGTGAAGTGTGTTGCAATTGAGAGGTTCTTTCCAGCCCACCAGGCTTGTGTGTTTCTGCTGTGTTTCAGTCTGTACTCAGCATTAATCCTTCCTGTACTTATGTTTTCAGGTGCAGTGCTGGAAGTGGCCCTTGCTGCCATATCCCAAAATAAAGCCCTTTTCTTGAAGAAACGAGACATTGAGGTCTTGTTTGCTGTGGCAGAGGCTTTGGGAATGTGCAACAAAAATTCAGAAGTCTAATTAAGGAAGCATTGAATTTAAGGCCTGCCTTGACTACTTCACTCAGGTCAATAATTCTGTGATTTTGCAGAGGCTGCATGCCTTAGCACAAAGAAAGGCATGAGTGGTTCCATATGTGCAAATTAGAACTAATGGCTCTTGTATGACATATGAAGGGAGCCTTTAGTTTCAAGCAAGGGAGCATAACCACTGTTTCTTGGTTGCTAAAACCCCCATATTTTCAGTGAAGGTATAGGTCATTACTTCTCATGTGACTATTGAAAAATGAAAGAACATATAGAAGCTGAAATAGATGCTTCACACCCTGCTATAGTTCAGGGCAAAGGTGCAATATTTAGCATCATTGTGGGATTCTCAGTATACTTAGTAATTCTTTAGGACTATGCTTTTCTAATTATAGCACATCTGAGTTCAAAAAGAGTGTTTCATATAGCCTTAAGGCCTATGAAGGAGATAAGCTTCTTGGGAGTTCTGACATTTGTTTTAATGGAAGCAGGATCAAGCACAAATGCTAGGCTGGAGTGACATTTAAATGTGATCAGCAATACTGATCAACAATCAGGAAATCGAGCTGTTCCAGCTGTTTATTTAAAAGACTCCTTTATGTAACATATTGTCAATTGTAAGGGGTTTTTTATATTTTCTTAGAAAGAATATGGCTCTCTGCCTATGAATAAACCATCCCTGTCCCGGTGATGTGGATGACAAAGCTCTGATGGATTTCAGCAACAATATGATTCTCACCTGCTGGAGATTCAGTTTATATGCATGGGTACAGAGCTGCTCAGAGCAAAATGTTTCACCATCCCTGGATGAACACTTTTGGTGCTCCAAGGTGTCTCAGTGTGTTAGGGAAGAGAGCTCATTTCCACAGAGATAAATGTTTTGCTGTGGTTTTATTCTCACAAAAAGCTGAAGCCAGAACCAAGAAATGGAACAATTTTTGATTAAAAAAATTATCCCAGCTCCCTTCCCAAACAAAACACCTGCACAGGAAATAAATGGTATTGTAATTAAAGTAACAGAGGTTTTAGCTTCAGCAAGGAGACTGTCCAGTAGTGAGGTTTGCAGAAAATGGAACTGGCAAGCCTCAGCTTTCAGGGCATTGTTCAGACATAGGATTGAGGGATTTGAAGGTAGGCAGGTCCAGCTTTTTGGGAAGCATCTCTCTCAGGGTTACTGAGAGAATTCCTGTTGTTTTCACCTTGTCTCCTCCAAGTCCACCTGTGTCCTCTGTAAAAATCAGCTATGCCTGATGTCCTAAAACACTGCCCTGGGAGTCACTGACTTTGTCACTGCAGGCTGTTTGAATTTGTTGATCACCGAGCAATATTTATTATAAGCTGTGTATTAGCTGCTATTTTTACAAAATAGGACTTTTTTGGATAACTGTCCTTTATCCTAGGTAGAACTATCACTGTTTTAGTCAACAGCTATATGGTGGTTGTCATTCAGAAAATGATAGATTGTGTTTTGGAAATATAATTTCATGAGCGCAATTTGCCTCATGTGAAAGACAATTTTGTTGGTGAATCACTGTAGAACTTTTCCTTTACAGCGTAAGTTGACACTTCTCCACATTTCCTCATTTACAAATGTGTCAAAAACCCAAAATGTCCTGTAATTTTCCCCCCCTTTACAGTGAAATCTGTAAACACCTTCCATTCCTTTTTGGACTTCCTAATTTTTTTTTTTTTTTATTTTTTTGTGTCTGTTCTCACATGTTCATTTATCCATTAGTTGTCTTCCTCTTAATACACAGAAAAATCTGTCTCACAGGTACATGTTGAGACTTGAGTAGAAATAAAGGCTGGGGCAGAACCGAAGCCTCGGCAGAGACGCAGCAGCTGACAGGGGATGTGGCACTTTGCATTTTAGTTTTGAATAGTTTGGTGGTTCTGCAATGTGTGTAGGAATACATTTGCAATAAGAAGTGAGAGCGCCTTGTTTGATAGCTTTTATAGTGATATTAGTTCCTTCAACCCAACAGAAGCAGCCTGACATCTTTCTTTTCCCTGTTGTTTTTCATTTGGTTTTCCCTATACCAAATGGATATATTCAGAATCAGCTGAAGCTTGACAAATGCAGCTGTGAAGACTTGTCTTCAAGCTATACTGCAGATTTTTCTCTCGCCTTTCTTTGCTCCAAGAAATACCTGTTCAACTGTTTTTATAGTATTTTTATGATAGGCATTTCAGATACCTACTGCTGGATAAATAAAACTGCCTTCCTAGCTTCAGGAGGCAGGGATGTTTTTTCATTTGTTTCTCAAAATTTGTTGCAGTGCAGAATGTAGTTGGATGTCATAGTAAAGAAGATGGCCTGGCATGGAAATGAGAACGTAATTAAAATTTTTTTTACTTTTCTCAGGATTTGGAACAAACTGTTGCTTAAACCTTTTTCTTAGAGGTATTACACCTAACAAGCTCTCTTGAGAGAGATGGGGGTAGAGCAGCAAAGCTATCAACAAAAATACGGAACGGCTGCGTTCCCTGGGGTTTGCTTAAATTTGAGAGTAGATAGGAACTGAGAAGAAATATAATGCAATCTGGTAAAGAAACTGCAGTGTAACTCCAGTGGCCTGAGACACAGTAATGTACCAATGTAAAGAGCTCATATTAACCTGAAAAATAGGTAACAACATAAAACACTCTAAAGTTGCTTACTTTACATTTGTCCTTGATGCATCATCTTCAATGTCTTGTGGTGTGGAGATCAATTTATGCTGTAACTGCTGTGGAATGGAAATCAGGTCTTTTTACCTGCTGTGGGAAGGGCCCTGTGAACCTCTTCTGCGCTGCCTGTGTTAGAGTTTGACGTGCTAAGTTCAAAATGACCACTGAGCTAAAACAGCAATCAAATGGTGCAACTTCCTTGGTTTTCATTTAATGGCAGGTTGAGGTTTACTGAGCCATTGAAGCCACTTGTGGTGTGACATTTTCTGTCCTTGCCCACATGCAATGTACCTGATGGAGTCATGACAGTGGTGGTCTAGGATTTGAAGCAAAGGAAGTAATTCTGGAGTGGTTTAATTTTTTTTTAATTATTTTAATAATCTGGAATGCGTGTTAATCCATGCAATATTTTTTTTTATAATCCTTTCTCAGTATTTGTGAATGCCTTCCATACAGAATCTGCAGTAATGGTTTTGCAGAGCTTCTCTTTTTACTTCTGAAATTCCGATTGAGAAGTAGCAGTTCTTTTGTCTGTTGTTTTGAGGAGGAGCTTGGTCCAGGGTTCATAGTGAAAAGAATGCTTGAATTTAAGCAAATTGATGTTTTCCAAGTCTGACATCGATTTCTTTTTTTTGAAAAATCCCATCAAGTTACAGTCTCCATTGTTCTCCATTCACACACACTTGAAAATCTGGAATCAGGTTATTTGTGTCTGACATGTTGGACAATTATGAGAACTGTAACTTGCAAGAGTAGATCTGCATTTACATAAGGGCCCCTGCAGTCTTGGAGCCTACAGTTCAATCAGAACATAAAAATTCCATCAGAAAACTGATTGTGTTTTGTAGTTTTTTCTTGGTTTTAAGGATTTATCATAATTTGATTTTTTTTTGTTGTTTTGTTTTGTTTTTGAGTGTTGAGCAATTTTTTTGTACCTTCTAACCTTAGAGAAGAAATGGTCTGGGGTGAAAGGGGTTACAGTACCTCTCCCATTGACATTCTGGTCACATTGTTTTGTGTGCACCTACCTGCAGCAGGGATCTTGCTACAAACAATTCTGGCTTGTCAGAAAAGGTGTATCTACAACTTGGCTTGAAATGTCTCTGTGCTTCAGGGCCCCAGGCTGGTGAGGGATGTGATCTGTCAGTCTGTGCATGTGTGTGTGCAGGAAGGGGATTTTGCTGGATTGTTTTGCTCTGTTAAATATTATCAGATATGTCTTTTAAAAATAGTACATTATTAGGCTTGGCTCAGGAAATCAGAACTAGTGTTACAAAGCTGTCTTAACGTACTGTTATCTCCTTGAAAATAGGAGTTTGTAATTATTTAATGTGCGTGTGCTTGTGACAATGATCTGTTAATAATGTTTGTTTAAAAAGAGACAAAAATACAAACACACAAACCAACAGTAATGAAATAGCTTTAACATGTGAGTAAAATACAGAGAACAGTGGGTATCAGTGTACTCCTGAGGCTGTTGGTTTCTCCTTGTGTCTGGTGTTTAGAAGGAAGTAAACCAGGCTCGGTGGCACCATTAATGGGGACAGAGTGCTGAAAGAGCCTGTGGCATTCTGCAGTCCAGGCAGGCATGGTCAGCTGGTAACTCCCAAGCTGCAGCCTCAATCTGCAGCTGCTGTATTGCACCACCCAAACTGTAGGTTTAACCCTCCTGTGAAGGATGGGAAATGTGGATCAGATGCCATAAGGTGCCCTTTCATTCTTCCTCTAATGGAAAACTGTTGGAATGAAGTTACTGTCTTGATGCTTTGTAAGGAAAACTGGTGCCTGAGTGAAGAAGAAACCATTAACAACTCCTATAAATATGGATGACTTTATTGAGGAGGGCATATAGGTATACACAGGAGTATTTTTCATGTTCCTGTAGGTAAAAACCATTTTTTTTTCTTTACAGATGAGTCTGGGATGATTAATTTAGGAAAGAAATCTGATTTCAGTATGACATGCAAGAACAGTGAAGCTTTATAGTCCATTGGTTTTGCATGTAAGACTATTGCAATTATCATGACTGTATTAAAATGTCATTAATGTCATTAGTGTGCTTAGTAACTACTCTTCTATGACCCTTTAGTTACAAGGGATAAAATAAGATGTGTTTGGAACTTATGTTCTGAATTCTAAAATACTGACTTTATTTGAAATAACTGTGTGTAAGCCTCATTTGATAATGTAACAAAATTCATGATTCCCGTGTCTTAAAATATTATGATCAGTAAAGTTCAATGTGTGTTTGATTGTAAGGATTTTATTTCAGAACAACCCCTTTTGTTGGTGCAATGTTGCATTATTGTGCTGTGCTGAACAATTCAATCTGAACTTCCCTCTTGCACAGAGCTCTACATGATGATAGAATTAGCCAGAAGTTTCTTTTTCTCACTTTTTCTGCTGTACTTCATTAATATTAGAGGGATTTAGTTGATGTTACAGTTTGTGGTAAGCTGCATTACAATCAGGTTCATTTTTGATTTATTTCCAAGTTTTGTTTGGCTTGATTTTTTTGTTTTATGGTTTTAGTGAAGCTTGAAAAGGTCATCTCAGTAGAAGATACATGGAAGATAGGAGTAGAAAAAGTGAAATTTTGTCAAAGCTCTTGTGGCTTTGAAATTCAATGGACATGAACTGTAGAAGCAAACTGTTACTGAGTAGTATTTCTTGCATCTTAAACTTTCACATTAAGGTGTCAGTTTTCAGCTTCCACAAAACTCCAGACAATAAATGTACTGCTCTGAGCGTTAATTAACTTACAGTTCTAACGTTATGGGAGCTGCACAGTTTATTTGAATGAAGCTGTTGCTTTTTTGGCATTGCTTTCCAGTGACAAAACTCTGAGAGATTTCTGTGGCATTGCAGCTGGTGTGTGATGAGCCTGGTGAGGCTGTGCTGCACAAAGGTGCCCGATGGCCAGGGCCCAGCCTGGAGTTTTCTGTGGGCACTGGAGATGTACACACTTGGCTCTGCCAGCTGCATCTTTCTGGCTTTACTGGAAGTGTTACTCTGGATGCTTTGCTCTAGCAGGTTTCTCTTTTTCTCACAATCAGCACATTCATTTTTTCTCCCACTACACTCTCATATCCCTCGTGTTTCTAATTAACATTTCAAAATCATTGCCTGTCCTTCATTGTGCATAATCTGTGCTTGTTTGCATTCTAGCAGCACACCTGTATTGTGAATGCAACACCAATTAATACTCTTTTCAGTAGTTTAAAATAAGTAGTGTCCATGTATGGGCTTATTCTCAAACCATAACATATTCAGTATTTTTTATCTGACAGGCCTTGAGTTCTAAGAGCTGGATTTAGCAGAAGTTTTAAACTCTCTTTAGGCTGAGTAAGCAGATATCTTTGTTTAATCAGTTAAACACACCATGCTTCTTTATAGCTCTCTACAGGAGTATGGAATTAAAAAAGTTTAGCAATGAATAAATATCTCAAAAGATATCTATTTTTCCTTGAAAAAGTGCTTCACCTAGAAAAATATTCTTAATCTGCAGTTTTCCTGTTTGCTCTTAGGTTACCAAATCATATGTGAATATGAATTTCAAAAGCAGAGTTTAAATCACTGAATATACTTTGCTGCCTTTTGCTTTCAGTTTTACTGTACTTCTTTTTTTCTCTTAAATTTGATCATCTAAAGTAATTGCAGTAATGAAGTAAGGGATATGGTAAAGGCAAGTTATAGCTAAATACTTTACAATAATAAAAGCTTTATGGTTTGAAATTTGCTTTTGAAGTTTTCGGAGCCATCTAATTTCCTCAATAAAATGTTTCAGCAGTGTATAATCACCCTTATTTAAAAAAAAAAAATCAGAATTATTGATTTTTCTGAGGAGGAGGAGTAAAATATGACTTAACCCAAGAATTCATGCAGACAGTAGCATATAGAAAATTGTTGATGCCTGTAACATAAGGAAAAAGAGGAGCTTTTTTTTGGCAAAAGAAAAAAACCAGCAAAATAAAGGACATATTTTCAGGTCAATTCTTTTGCCTCTTTGTTAAGGACTTCTTTGAATGTTAACTTAGGTTTTCTGATCCAAGAAAGACTTTTGGCAATATGATTTAAGTATTTTCTTGGCTTCTTGCTCTCATGCTTGGTTAGATCATCTCTGACCATGAGGAAGAAGATGAGAACTTACAGAGAGATGTGGCTCTCCCTGAGAGCCTTGAAACAGGGAATTGTCCAAAGCTACTGTGCTGGAAGTTAATGACTATAAACCTGTAAGTAATTCTCACCATATGAGGGCAGTCAGTTTGGTTCCAAAAACTGGTTGGTCTTCAAGCACCTTTGGTGTCCCAGCTGTGTGCTTGTGTGATCCAAGTCTGGTGTCTGTTATTTTACTTCAGAACATGCAACTGGTTTTGTAACTTCAGTCAAACCCCAGTCTCTGCACTTGGGATTTTACAAATGTATCAGTGTTTTTTTTTCCCCCCTTTTTAAGAAAAAAAGAGTATTTCAGTATGCACTGTAGCTGGTCTCTGAAAAAAGTACTTCACCCCCCCCCCCCATGAAGACTCTTGACAAGACTCTTGAAATTGCATCTTCTTTGTTATCACTCAGAAGTGATGCATGAGATGCAATGTTACGACTTGACAAGCTTAAGTACAAAATTATTGATCTCTGAGCTGCAGCAGAACTCCTAAGGATAATCTCCCAGTAAATATTTGGCATTGAGTAGTATTCAACACATGTTGCTCTGGCTGCACATTATTTCTTTGTGGATAATTTAGCCAGTTTCCAGAACTTCTTTGACAGCTGTGTCTCACCGAGTTTCCTTTTGCATGGAAGAAAATTTGGGGCCATTTTTTTGGCTCAGAACTGACACGAAGTCAGTTTTTTTTGATATTGAGAGGATTTACAAATACTTGAACTTAGGGATAAGTTGGAAGTTCAGCCTATGTACTAAGTAGGATGGAATAAATGAGTTCACTTAGTTTTGTGAATCTGAAGGTCACAGCTATAGACAGAGAGACCCAAACCAGTAATTAACCAGTGTATAATTTGCTGTTGGTTTGAGTATTGAAATCAAGGTTGTATATCACTGTGAGAGATGGGATCTAGCTCAGCCAGATGCATGTGGGCTCAGTGCAGAAATTGCTGAGTTAAATTCTTTGGCCTGTGCAATGTAGAATGTCAGTCTGGGTGATCAGAGTTGCCCTCTAAAAATGCTGGTTGTCAAAAATGAAGAGGGATGCATTTAAAAAAAGCATGAAACAGGGTTTTTGTTAGAAATGTAATGTCAATAGATAACGTGGATTAAGCAGATAATTGTCAATTAATGCAATTAGAATGTTTAGAAAAACTAATGAAAAAATTGGTGGCTTCATAGAAGCATAAAGTAGTATTGG
The DNA here is from genome assembly GCA_910950805.1 of Acrocephalus scirpaceus scirpaceus. Taxonomy (NCBI): domain Eukaryota; kingdom Metazoa; phylum Chordata; class Aves; order Passeriformes; family Sylviidae; genus Acrocephalus; species Acrocephalus scirpaceus. The sequence goes on from OU383781.1 coordinate 5,602,793, forward strand.
TTTATCTTATTGAACAAAAAGCCCCAACCTTTTTTAACTTTAACACATACATAAAATTGGCTGTTGCCATTCTATGAGATTTGCAGAACTGAGGGACTGTCTGTGTCCTTCCATACATATTTAATATACAAAACAGGACTCCATGTATACAGCTTTTGTTTGAGCTCCAGTGTGCCTAAATAATCTGGTCTCCTGGGGAAGAGGAAAATTGATGGGATAAGAAAAGGAAGGTTGAGGAAGCTGAAAACAGGCTCCCAAACACAACCACCACCAAGCCTGAATGTGCCTGTGTGCACACCTGCACTTGGTTTGTTTAATGCATTGTTGCACCTGAGTGGAGTCAAGTACCAATAAAAGGAACCTTTCTTTATATTGGCTACTTATTTTCCAAAGAATTTCAAATACCTGTGAATTCAGAATCTCTGGGAACCAGCCTTAGCTAAGGAAAACTTAATTAGATCCTTAGCAATATTAGAGTTACACAAAAAATGCTGAAATCAAGAAAATGGTCCGTGTCTCAGTTGTCTTGATCAAGAAGAAATAATTTCAAGTAAGTGTAAATGCAGATAGCTTTAAATCAAGTGGATATTCTTTAACATGGAGAATATTTGTCTTGCTTTCTGGATGTTTTCCCTATTCTCTTTTGTTGATGCAGGAGAAAGGTACTGCTTGTCTGGTAGGATATTACTTCTTCTCTTCTCCCTCAAAATATCCATACACAGAACAGGGAGTGATCTAGGAAAATGTGATTTTGTGCATTGGTTAGTAACCCTGAATAATGCAATTTAACTTTAGATAAACTGGGAGCTTAGATTATGTTTTAAGACTATTTTAACTTTTTTACTAATGGCATAGTTCTGCTGTTTGGCTTAAAAACTGCTCATCTCTGTCCTGTTCCTTTCCATGGAGCTCCATGTGCTCCAAAACAAGCTTACAGAAGTAATGCCTTGATTTGTGTAGGAAATACACTGGGTTACCTGTCATGAGCCCTAATCCCCTTAAAATACATCAGAATTTAGTGGGGACTCTTCCCATGCCTGGAAATATTTAAACAGAGGCCCATAGGAAGATTGAACAGAGTAAAAGCAAATTGAATTTGGTTTAAGAATTCATCTCTTTTTGTCCTACATATCTAACTCATTTTTCTCAAATGCTGTTCATATTGTGTTGCATATTAATTGCATATTCTATGTTCTTTTTTCATAATATACCACTGATAATAACAGAAAATTAAATTTTTAATTCCCAGTGATACCTTAATTTAATGTTTCAGCTACTTCTCTTTTTTAACTAATCTTCTGTCCTCTGAACAAATTTGATTAAAATCATTACATTTATTAAGAAGAAATGGGCTAAAATGTATCACTTTGGTCCCACAGGGTATTAAAAATTCTTTTCTAAAGCACGTCTTTTGATGGATGGCAAATTTTAGGCAAGGAAATGGCTGATTAAAGTTCAGAAATCACTAAGATATCGAAAAGTGGAAGAAATTACTTACTTTACTTACTGCTTTCTCATTTTAAAGGTAAGCCATTCCTTATTACTCTTGTCTCCTGATGCCCTAGTAATTATGAATTTGTGAGATTTGGGATAGGCTGTGGGACACAGAGGAGTGATTTCAGACTCATACCTTTCCTAGTGCTGTTTGTGGGGGACCTTGCAGGCAGGTGCTGAGGAAAACTCACCCTGAGCTCTGTTCTCTTCTGTGCTGGGCTGAGCAGAGTCAGTGACAGGATCTGTAGGGTGGGACAATGCAGCCTTTGGACTTATGTGTTTGCACCAGACAAAAGATGTAAATTTGTAATTTGTGACTTCATGCTGATTTTGTTACTTTGGTTTGGATTAAAGTGTTAGTGGTTTAACCTTCTTAGTTTTCTGCTGAATGATGTGATTATCTTGTCCCATTTGATGTTATGCATATCTCTGTAATTAGGATGTTGTGATCTTCTTTCTTGGTCTCTGATATTGAGTTAACATTACCTCCTTAGGAAGTCTGATACAATATTGTTACCTGGTTGTGTAGGGAGGAGTTCACTTATCAGTGAACAGAATTTAAGCATAGATCCTTCTCCAAACCAGCATTATAACAAAATGCTTTTGAAATACTTGCATTTATTTTTGTGGTTGTCCCTCTTAGTTCTCACTGTATGGCTGATTAACTGCATTCAAAACACGATTTGCTGTCTGTATAGTGACAGAACTTTTTTGAAAATGTGAGTTAATGAAATTTAATGCTGTCTGTGCTGGCTTTTTTGAGCACCCATTTAAGTAGGCTAGCTGCTCACTTGTAAGGCTCTTTCAGCTGTGAATTAGAAAGCATCTGCCTTTACTGTATGCAGTCGTCTCATAGTCATTCTAATTTTCTCATATTCATTTCTAATTTTATCTCCTCCTGCTCCCTGGGCCTTAATTTTGCAAATTCATGATACTAGTTTTGTGATGCCACAACTTGGTACACCTTCCACTATCCCAGGTTGCTCCCAGCCCTGTCAAAGCTGGCCTTGGACACTCCCAGGGATGGGGCATTCCCAGCTTCTCTGGGCACTCTGTGCCAGGGCCTCCCCACCCTCACAGAAAAGATTTTTTTCCTAATGTCTAAATCTACTCCCTTCCAATTTGAAGAAGAAATATTGCAAATTAATAACATTTCTAGGTATTTCATTATCTTCTGTATCAGACAATGAATTGATTGCAATGCTACTTAATAATTATAGATGTATAGCCTGCTTACATACATTCTGAAAAACACTCCTTGACACTATATGCTTTCGTAATAAAAGCTTAGATATTTTTAGGTGGTGGTAAAATCAAGAGTACTTGGTTTAGTCCAGTGCAGACCCCTATTTTTACAAGGTGTTACACAAACAGGAGAGAAATTCCATCATCCACAGAGCTGATTTTATAAGTACACCAGGCAGGATCTGAACAGAAGCGCAGAGGATACAGACCCACCTATGTTTTTCTGGCAGGCCCTTGCAGAACCCCAGATGTCTGAATGGGAGTTCATTGGGCAGTGATGCTGGATGTGAATTAGTGAGGCTGCTATTGCATTATGTTAACATCAGGAGGCCTTTATTGAGAACCTGATCTCTACTGTGCTTTATTGCCAAGAATCATTCCATAAAAAGATATTTTTCCAAAATAACTGGCATATTAGATTTGATAAGATGCAGCAGGCTGATGGAACAGAAAATGATATTGTGAAGTGTGGCAGTGCAATGCAGTAGTAAGGTTATAAACTAAATAAATTTATTTGAGGTTGCATAATAGATTTTAGGACTAGATCAACACCTGTGCCTGGCTTTTGTCCAAAGTAGTTTGTTTTGTAGCTCTTCGCTGATGATTTTGAACAATTTTTATTTGTGTTTCAGGTAATTGATGAGTTTATAGTGGAATCTGCACCTTTGTGGTTATAGCTGTTCAGTGTTAATGTGATTTTGCAGGATAAGTGTTGATAAGTGAAAAACATTGCTTTCTAGTATGAGGAACAGTAGAATTTTAAGGTCCCATTCTCATGTGTAGGAGGATCCTGTATACCCATATGCCCTTAAGAAGGGACTACAGAAGCAGACTACATCCATCCAGTGCTCTGGAAAATGAGAACTTTGGTGTGTAAACACCACTAAAATAATTAGTATTTTGGAGGTCTTTGTTAATGAGTGCACATGTGCCAAAAGATAATAAATTAGTCTTTTTGATAGAGTTAGAAGAAATATCCAGATAAAGCTTTTATATTGTAGAACAGATGCATCAGGTTAGTTTTTTAGCTGGTTAGATGACACATTGATGTCATGAATTATGGTAGTTAATGACCTGGAGATTTTTCAGGGGCTTGCATTCTGTCTTCTTCAGAAAATTTGAAGGGAAAGCCAGAGGCTGTGTAATTAAAAGAGGTAAAACATTGAGCAAAAGGAAGGATCATGTAGTTATGTATAAGAAGAACATTTTAGCCACACTGCCTTGTAGAAAGAGTGCATTATGCTGCCATAATGACTTAGGAGAAGCACATGCCTGCAGTGTGGGACTGCAGTGTGCAGATGTATGGGAATCTCAGCATACACCTCCTCTGGTCTCTTATCTGGGTGAGTGTGACAAATAATTCTGTGCACTCGTCAGCCCTGACAGCTGAGACTTTTTGCTCAGATGCCTTGACAGTGCTTGTATTAAGCACCCAGGGCCATACACTCCATTAAGTTTTTGTGAAATGAACTGTCTGTACTTGCTGTCTGGCTGATCCTGGCAGCGTTTGGGAGCTGGAATCCTCTCCAGTGAGCCCCTTCAGCCACCTGACAGGTCGGGTTTGGGATGGTTTTAGTGGAGTCTTCAGGGCACAGAACACTGGGAAAGATAAGATGGGATGTTTTGAACAGTGGTCAAAGTGTAATGTGGAAGGAAAACAAATTCTCTGAAATGAAAATAGACAAAAAGGTAATTTTTTTTTTTTTTTTGGATACACAATCAATGGCCAGGTGGAAGGTGCTGTGTGGAGATGTGGTGTGTGTATCACTCAGATCTCCTGACAGTGTTGCTCTGTGTGCCACCTACATCCCACTAGCTAAGTTTAAAAACACAGTGATTTTTAGAGTTGGGATTTTCATTTTATTATTGAAGAGAAATACTGATAGAGTTGAACTATACCTATAATTTCAAATGTAGCCATTTATAGCCAATTGATAAATAGAATTGGAGGTTGATTATTGAACTCTTCATTAAATACATGGAAGAAATTGCAGAATGAGGTTCCCTTCCTTGGTATCTCTACTGTGTCAGGATGCTGAATGTTGTGGTTGAGCTCCTGCCTGTCGTGGATGCTACAGAATTACAGATTCTACAGGAATGCAGTGGAATTACCTTGGCCTCTGGGTACATGGGTTACTTCCTCAGGGTCTCTCAGCGACACTGGTTGGAGACTTTTTAATTTCTGCTCACTTCCCAAAGGTGAAACATGAATAACACCTACTGTATGGAATTGTAGAATATCAGATTTTCTGTGATTTTTAGGAAAACGTTATTAAAGTCTGGATTTAAAGCATTTTCTGCATGTATATATACACTTGTGCAAGTGCACCAGTTAAATATACTAGAGCCTTTATTGAGTATTATACTAAAATCAGTATACTTCTGAAATCTGGATTTGGTTTTAAAACAATTTCCCCATACAGTGTAAATTACAAAAACAGACAAAAGTATTTGGAAACTTGAAAAATTCAGCTTGATATGTTTGAGTTGCACATATGACTTAAATCAGTATATCTTAATCACTGCATCACATCTGGGCTATTCTACTTGGGCATTGCAAGAATTTGAAATTAGAGCACGGTGCGTGTTAGCAGAAAAGCAGAAACAGAGGTGAAACAAAAGTTGGAGTTCTAATGGAAATTCTGAGTTCTTTCAATTTCCTTATAAATCTATCTGGTGTTGCTGTATTCATTCTTACATAATCAAGTAGCTTATAGTGATGTTATATGTAATAATTATTTATATATATTGTATATATTAATGTAGTATATTACTTAGAGTGATACTCTTATAAGCTGTGGTTCACACAAATCAGCCTTGAGGATGTGAAGACAGTCAGTGTTTCACAATTTTCACCAGGAAAAAAGTTGTTTTCACAGCTTTGTTCACATAACTATAAAGCTCTGTGCTAGATTTTGGCATGAAAGTTCTCACCATAGGAGAATATACAACTTTTTAATCCCTGATTTAACACTTTTCCCCCCTATGCTTCAGAGGCTGAAAAATGGAATTTGGCAGACTTATTACTAGTATAATATGTGGGTTAGAACATGCATCTCAGGCCATGTGTATGTGTTTGTCTGTTTAAAATACTGTGAGTGCTGGAAACAATTTATTTATGTGTGGAAAAACCACATACCGGCTATTAAAAGAGCGAGTCTTGGGAAAGCCTGAAAGAATAGGGAGCCACAGGCTAAGCCTAACTGGCTTAACACAAGGAAATGTGCACTGAAAAGCAGGGATTTAGCAACTGAAGCTGGGATTATCACATGAGAAGTTGCAGCTGGTTCGGGAGAAGGACTGACACTGAAGTGATTCTTCAGAGCCTGCCAGAAGGCAGAGGAAGGGAAGCAGAACTTGTTGGCTGAAGTTCTGGATGAGTTCTGTTGCAGCCCAGGTGTGCAGTCGGGATGCCCTGTGTCTGGGGGCAGGCTGTGCTTTGTTTCCAGGATGTTTTGTTTCCTGCAGCTCCCAGACTCGATTTATTTGCAGTGTAGCTGCTGTCGGATGTGAGGGATGCTCTGGCTACACCCGTGTGCCACCCAGGGCTGCTCTGGTAGTGCTGGTGTGATAGGCTTTGTTCTGGCTCAGGTATGAATTAGAGCCATAATTCAGAGCAGCTGCAGGTCCCAGTTCTGCACTGAAATCCAAGCAGGAGGAAGCTCCCCCCACCCACAGCCATTTAGCCAGGAACACTCACGGGATGGAGAGGGAACAAAGAGGGGCTCTGTGTTGGTTCCCTGCATCCCCCTGAGCATTAATTTATCCATTACAGGCTTCATGTCCTTCTTTCATTTCTTCTTCAAAACTATCTATTTGGATGAGTGTGGGTGTGCAAATGAGGTTTTGATCTCCTCTGCTCTCTAACTTTTGATGCCAGATTCTGTAAAACTTGTTTTTGTTCATGCTGAGATACCTACATGCCAATATCCTTCTTGAAGGAATAATTTCTTAACAATCCCTGATAAAGGAAATACCTGTAAAAGGTATCAGCCTGCGTCAGTGTAATTAGAACTTGGATTAAGGGTGGAAAAAAAATACAAACCACTTTTAAACTTAGATTTCAAACCATGAAATGAAAAGACTTGAATTTCTTACTTTTGGCAGGGAAGGAGTTTCAACAGTAGTATTGTAATATTCGTGTCTTGAGAACAGAAATGCTTCATTGTAAAGTGGAACCAATGTTTCCCTGTTGAGTGTTTCAAAATAATTATTTTTGGCTATATTCTTAAATTGCACTTTTCAGGCTTAGTTTTTTATTCTTCATAGAATTATACTTTTTTATGTTTAATTATTTTTGAAAGCAAGAGTCACATCACCTTTTTTATAGCCTCATGGATTTTGATGATAATTTTCATATGAAAATGGATGCTGACCATTAAAAGTCTGTTAATGAGTAAAAATTAGTTCATATTCCTAAACCATTGCTGAATTGCCAAGTGGTTTGTGATTTTTGGTAATGAAGGCTGGGTGCCACTGTGTGATCAGAGTCCAGGTGTTCAAAGCAAGGAAACCAGTGCATGGGACTAAGTACTGCCTGCCTCACATACATCCTCAGAAAATACCTCCCATATCCCAAAGAAATCCTGAGATTTCTTAAGTTTTGGTATTTTAAGAAGGAGGTCATGTGTATATTGCATGGGATAGTTTTTTGTGCTCCTCTTGCTTATTTTTTTAACCTTCCAGGTTCATATTTTAAATGTTGCAAGCATGAATCTGAGATATGAAAATACTGCATAAAATCATATCACTCCATAAATTGGAGTCCAAGGAAAAATGGCCTGTTATTGTGACAAAGATGCTGAAGTATTGAAGAGTTGATGGCTCTTTCCCTTTGCATTTAAAAAATGAGAAAAAAGGGAAGACAATGGGGCCACTTGACAGCCAAGGTTTAAATTAGAGAGAATTGTGATTCTTGTGTCAGTCTCTGTAACCTTGTAGTCTCATAAATTAACTGCTCTTAAGTACTAATGACTTAGGAAAGGCAGATGTTGTATCCAGCTGTTAAATGTTTTTTTAATGCTGCCTTTTTTTATAGAGACAGTTAATTCCAGGGTAAAGCCTAAAACCATTTCAGGAAGGAAATTTCTAATGTAGCCCTCAGATGACTAAGAAGAGCAATGTATGTATGTTAAAGCATTAATGTATGTATGAACATCTGATGTTAAATACTGATTTTGAGCCATTTCCCTATACAGAGGTCTCTGTGTTCGTGTGGGGGAAGGAGGAAAGGAAACTTGGTGCTGGGGACACCCAGAGCTTTTGCTGCCTTAGGCTCTGCAGCAGAAGAATTGAGCATTGTGTTGTCTCTTCCAGAAACTCGAGTTCACTTTGAGTCCTGTGTGTGGTTTTGGGCACCACAAAATGAGAGCTACAGAGTTATCAGAGAGTGTCCAAAGGAGCCTGTGAAGATGGTGAAGGGTCTAGAGGAGGAGCCATACCAGGAGTGGCTGAGGTCACTTGGTCTGTTCATTGTGAAGGCTGAGGTCAGACCTCATCAGGGTCTGGAGCTTCCTCATGAGGGGAAGAGGAGGGGCAGACACTGATCCCTTTGCCCTGGTGACTGGTGACAGGACCTGAGGGAATGGCATGGAGCTGAGCCTGGGAAGGTTTAGGCTGGGTATTAGGAAAAGGTTTTTCCCCCAAAGGGTGGTTGGACACTGAACAGGCTCCCAGGGAGTTGGTCACAACCCCAAGCCTGACAGAGTTCAAGAAGTGATTGGACAAGGCCCTCAGGCACAGGGTGGTATTCTTGAGGTGTCTGTGCAGGGCCAGGAGTTGGACTGTGATCCTTGAGGGTCCCTTCCAATTCAGCGTATTCTAGGATTCTATAATTGACTAAATTTCTCAGCTCGCATGGTGACTGAATGCTCTTTCACTGTCTCACCAGTGTCTCAGCCTCGCCATGCTCACAACTCAAAGCTCTTCTTTTTGTTCCTGTTTCCTTCTACAGGGTGAAAGTGCTTGGATGGAGCTCTGAGCAGCCTGGCCTAGTGGAAGATCCCTGCCCATGGCAGGGGTCTTGGAATGAGATGAGCTTTCAGGTATCTTCCAACCCAAACCATTTTGTGATTCTCTGACTGAAAGCATGGAAATATAGTAGTTATATTCAACTACAGTAGAGCTATTACTCTAAAAAAATTATGCTTTTTATTACTCTAAAAAAAATGCCTTTTCTTTTTTTCACTTAGACATTTTTATTTATTGGGGTGTTACTAATGGGCTGACAAAGAGAAAAAAGCTGCAAATCTTTGGTCTTAAGTTTATCCTGTGACAGATTGCAGGCCCAGTAGATTTGAAATCTTCATTTCAGTACCATATAGTTTTGTAACTAGTTTTAAGTACACTGTACAAACTTTGTCACTAACAGAAACACAGGTATGTTTTTACATTGCTTTCATCTCATACTGGCTTCTTTCCATCCTAGTATCACATCATCCACTTGATATATTTTCATAATACCCCTGCTATTTTTTAGTCTGTCTTCTTTTATATTCTTCCTAATTGTGTCGGAAAGCAATCATAAAAATGATTTATTTTTACTCCATATGGAAGTTTGTGGGTATTCAGGAAGATTATATGAGGGTTTTAGTGCTGACTTCATTAGCTGTGATCCTGTTCTTACTCAAATCCTCACTGGGAGAACCAGTGAAATAACGTCAGAGGATTTTTATTTGTGTGGAATTACGTAATTTGTTTTGTAATTAAAATGAATACAGAAGCAGGAAAAAAACCCCAACCTTTTTCATTAATTATTACACAGGAAAACAAAACATTTAATCTTTTAAAAACTTTTAGGCTGTGGGGGAGTATTGGGAATGATGCCATGTCAAATATTTATCCTTCCCTTCCGGACAAAATGTTGTGTGAGGTAAGAAAGAAAATGCAGTTAGAACAGCAGAAAACATTTCTGGCCACATTACACATCGATCATTCTTACAGGGAGGAAAAAATGTGCCCTGCATTACTTAAAGGTGCTGGGAAGTAGGATGGAGCCTAATTCTGTTACGGGAACAAATCATTTTGCCCTTCCTGTAGCAGGTCAGTGTTTTTGCAGCTGCTTTTTGTCCCTGAATATACTGGGCTTACGTGGCTGTCACTGGAAACTCGATAGTTACCAAAGTACAGTTTTGTGTTTGTCACTCCTGAGAAAATGTGGAGCAGAGCTGAGCAGAGAGAGGTTTCCTCTGCTGAGAAGGGACCTCTGAAGGAGCCTTATGGGTGGAGGTGTCCTTTGACTGGAGGAGAAGTGTGTTTTCTGCCCGGCTGAATGGAGCAAATTAAATCTTTCAGTGTCTGAAAATAAAAAAAAAATCGGTTTGAATAATCAGGGCCTCGGTCTTGTGTATTTACCATCAGCATGATTGAAATTGCATGGAAGGTGATTTCTGTCATCAAATTCTACATTTCTGCTGATGTCACGTGTTCTAGTAGTCTGTAGAGGGGAGTTAGCATGCTGTGATCAGCTTACCTGAGCTATGCAAGTGATTTTTTTGTTTGAGCCCGTGTATTGCAGAGCTGGTGTGAAGGCTGCCGTGGTGTCAGGTCACTGTCCCCAAGGACAGGTTCCATGGTCTTCCCGTCCATGGCAGTCCCAGTGTCTCAGCCCTTCCTGACCTGGGATTTTAGCCTGCAACTTGCTTCAAGGAATAAAGGAATGAATACAAATGCAGCCTGGTTCTGCCTTACAATAAATACACTGGGCTGATTAATTCTCTTGACAGTTTCCTTATGGCACTGACCAAAATAACATTGCTCTTATCTGTGTCTGTTGTTTCATCAAGCTTATCTCATATCAGGCAGTTCAACTCTGCCTAAATGAAATATTCTTGCTGCTTATGGTTGCACTCAGAATTACTTTTGCAAATCAGTTGGAAACAATGATCTGTTTACCCAGGGGTAAGGTGAAAATCTCCTGCACTTCTTTACATTTAAAAAAGGAAAAGTCACATAAAATGGAGTATGCATATATATGTGACTTATAGCAAAAGCTGTCAGACTTCTGAGCTGTGTCTGTTATCAACTACAGTAAAAGATTTGTAGGTCTTAAAGGAGGGTGGTTCATTCACCAGGTAAGTCAGGTTCATTGCTGATTTACACTGGGGGTCTGCTTGAGACCACCCACCCAGGAATGCTGAGTGGGTTGAGACCTTCTATAGACAGAGAGGAGCAGCCTCACATCCACAAACCCTGGTCCTTCCTCATGGAATCCTGCTCTGCTGGGAGATATCCCTGCCCATGGCAGGCTGGTGGAACTCCATGAGCTCCAAGGACCCTTCCAATTCAACCAGCTGTGAAGTTGGTTGTGCAGTGGCACACTTTCATTAGGAGGCAAAGGTTTCTAAAATGATGTTTTACTAAATTTTACTGTGTGAATTATTTGCTTTTTTAATTTTCCCCCCCTCCAGCAACATTAATCCAGTTTAAAGCATGTGAAACTTTTGTTAAATTGCAGCAGTTTTTACTTAGTTTGCTGTGAAAAAGCCTCGTATCAGGAGGAAAGCAGGAGGCTGTGGATGCTTTTTGGTCTTGATAGTAGCTTTTATTTAGCTGCAATGAGAAAAGCTCTTAAGCAGTGTTTAATTTGAGCACATTAATCCTTGTGGTTGTCAGTGAAACTAAATACAAGTTATTCACCTGCTTAATGTCTAGTATACCTGGAGTAGTGTTTGTAAAGGGTTGTGTAATACTCAGGTCCATACAGTTTTGTCAGACCATACTTCTTCGTCACATCATCTATAATTGAATATTAAAAATAGAATTTCTGATATGCAGCAGGCTGGAAAAAATAGGCAAAGAAGTCATAGTGTAGGTCTGAGGAAACTACTGAAAAAGCTCATGTTAAAAATTGGAATATCAGAAAGGTTCTCTCTTGATTTCCTAAACCCTTCTCTGTTAGCTAAAACATGTTTCTCTGGGTGGGATCTGTTCTTCTATATGCAGTGGACTTCTGTGCCAGAATTTCTTGCTCTTGTGTGGCAATCCAGCCCTTGTCTTGCTGAAGTCTTATTTCACTGTGGTGGGACTGTGCTGTGCTGCTTGGGTTGTCTGCTTTTGTTAGCAGTGTTCCTGATATGATGCTTCTCTTTCACAATGATGGTATTTGTGAGTATTTGTGCTGCTTTTGGGTGTCAAACCCACGACCATCACCAGGACCACCCATCCCTTCTGACAGGGAGAGTGAGTTGTGTCCCATTCCAGAAACAGACAGGAATGGTTATGGAATGTGGTTTGAGCCCCTGGTTACTTTCTAGCAAGTGACTGGCAGCACATGCTGAAGCCAAGTGGCTGAAATAAAGCAAGTGAAAAAAACAAAACCAAACAAGTACACAAAACAAACCCCAAAACCCCAGAAAAAATATTTCTGGTAATGTGAAATTCACACCATCTCTCAAAACTTAGATCTTACCTGGTTGAGTGCTGCAGATGTACTGATATGTACAAAATGTGCTTTATTCAGCTGTTGAATAATTAAGAACTTGCTGTAGGATGAGTTAAATGTTTTAAATTGCCCCGTGTCAAGGGAAATTCAAAGAACTGACCTATATGAAAAGAATTAGTTCAAAAGCCAAAAGTCTGATGGAAATCTCTAAACACCCTCAAAATTTGCAAGTGTTCTCTGAATTGACTGGTTTCCTTAAGAACACTGCTGAGTATTCATTGTGAAGGGGTAACACAATTACTTTATTTGTTCCTGAGTCTAAATTTTAGAGTAATAATAACATTAAAAACAAAAGAATAAACACAACCCTCAAAAGAAACCTGCCAAAAATCCCCTGTTAAAGCTTTGATTTGTATTTCAAAATCAAAAACCAGTATTTCAGACAAACAGCCTATTATTTGGCCATTCCTAGTTACTGTATTTGTCCATCATAGAAGTTTTTGACAACGTTACCACTCCATGAAGCTTGCAAAAAAAGCTCTGGCTGCAAAGAAAAACATTTTTAAGAAAAAAATACATAAATCCAACCAATTCTGAGAAGGCTCAGAGGGTACAACTGGTTGTTCCTCAAGCAATGACCATAAAGTTTGGCCTTTCAGTGTAACATTGCTTCCTCATAAAAACAATTTACCTTGACAGTGCCTCATTAAGGCTGTTTATACCGTCAAGGAACTTTTAATTCTCTTGTGGTCATGGTGTTAAAGCCACGGTGCTTCTCTCTGCTGTTCTGCAGCTCTTTGGAGGAGAACTATTAAATTTAAAGGCATAATACTCATTTCACTGAGGAGCTGCATCAAAAATGCAAGAATGAAAGCACTTCCATGCTGATGGAGGGCTATATTGAAAGGCATCAAATAAAATTTGTATTGGAGGAACTGTCAGTGAAAAAGGTAATTAATCAAGATCCTTGCACAGCCTGTTTTTTTTTTTTTGTCTCTATTAGAATCCTATGAACATGACAATAGATTTATTCATTTGATTTATTACCAATCTGTGCAATTGATCCAGCAGATTCAGTTACTGTTTATGATTGGCTTTCTGTCTATTAAGATACTGCTATTCATTTTCTATTCAAAGACCTAAATATTGCAGAACTTCTAAGATTTTAAAGGCTTTGGAGAGGTAAGTGGTTTTGTATGTCTTAGTGACCAAAGAACAATTAAAAAAAAAAGAGTAAAAAAATCCAAGATTTAAAAAAAAACGCCCGTAAGACATACTTGCAAAAATATATATACTAGATGTATATTGATAAACATAGTACAGATGCTTACAGATTTTAATATACATTAAAATTGCACACAGTCTCTTCACAGCAGTTGGGCACTATTGTGTGCATCACAATATATAAAATAAATATATATATTTCTGACTCAGTTATTTTATTCTTGATGTGAATTTGGCACTTGAGCATCATAAAACACATACATACTTTGCAGGATGCATTTACAGATTGGACAGTTTGCCTCAGCACCCTCTTCCTTTCTTACTCCAAAGCTGGTAATGCAAATTTCCCGAGGTTTTAAGTTTCTGCCTCATTCGTTGTTGGTCAATAAATGACATAAGCTGTGTGTTAAAAGCAGAGATTCTCACCAACACCCTGGAGTTTTTAAGCTGATGGGACTCTGGCAGGGATGGTGATGTCAGTGGGAGTGACAGGCACTATCTCTGCTGACCCCTCACTGTGGTTTCTGTAAAATACTGCACATATTGTATAAGACCTTTTTCTCCCATAAATTTGTTTTTTAGCATTTATGGAGCTATGTAGTCATCTTCTTGAACTAGTGTGAATGTCAGTCCACTGCTAGGCTGTCATTCAGAAATAAAGATGGCACAAAAATCAATTACTAAAACTGTGAGGGTGCAGATCTGCAGGCAGATGAATGGTGCAAGTGCACCTGGTGGTTCCTGCTCTCTGGAACTCTTTATCCAAAGTCTCAGTGTTGCACTCTGAGCTGGCCTGCAGCAAGCTCATGGAAACTGTGCTGCTGACTCCAGTGGAAAAAAGTCAGTGATTATATCCCCATGGAGGAAATCTTTTAATGCTACTAATGTTTGAGTGAGCTTCCAACATTCCTGATTCTCAGCAGAGTATTAGGCCAAAAGGTTGGTTGCTACTCCCATAAACCACTCAGAATAAGCACTTTTTTTTATTTTAAATTTGAGGTCTCCATATCTCCTTTCATCTCATAGGAAACAAATGGAATCTAATCCATTACCACCTATAATTTTTTTTTGCCAGTTTCTTGTTTAAATTACTTTTTCTCTTTTAATTTTCACATTAGCCTTCTCTTTGATGTAATAATTGAGTCTTCTTCAGGTTAAAAGGAAAAAAAAATCATTAAGAAACATGTTTCAGAGATTTAAAAAGAGGTAATTTGTAAAATTGTATTATTAAATAAAACTCTGGATGATTTCTGCTAGGGTTTTGGCTCTTTAACATACTACTGTTCATAAAGATAGCTGTCAAAGAGGTGACAATGCCTGGAAGATTTTACAGGGTAAAGGGTCAAAACTCTGGCCTGTCCTTACAGAAGGACAGATCTGTCCTGACTGCAATGGTGATCATGCTGGAGTTCAGTAACTCATCTCCATGAAAGTAATTAATGTTTGTTAATGACCTGTAATCAGCCTGGACATCCTTAGTGCCTGATTACTAGAACATTTAAAGAGAACATGGCATTAAACATCTTCTGCAGAGGGGCACAGGTGGGCCATACATTTTTGGATGAGGATGACTGGGAAAATTTCAAAGCAGATACGAGGATGCTTTTGGTGAGCATCATCACCTGTGCGTGTGCAAAGAGTGATCAGTCCAGGGGGGTGGCACAGGAGAGGATCAAAACTGTTCATACCGCAGGTAATTTGAAAGTAATTTGTTTAATTAAGGTTTAGTAATGAAATCATGGTCATAAATAAAATCATTGCAGGGTGCCTAAAGCCACCAGTGACTGGTTGAATTATTTTCAAATTCTAATTTTCTGTTGTAAAAGAACTCAAAATCAGACTTTATGTCAGTATGCTTATGCTCCTTGGTTTGTAGGTGTCACGTGAATATAGCAACCCCCTGCTAGAACCCTGGTGGGGGAGTTTGGATTGGACGGTGTCCAGAGGTTCTTTCCAACCTAAATGATTCTGTGATTCAAATCTGTAAAACAAAAACTGCATATAGGAACGCTGAAGTGGTTTTGGTGGTTTTTTGTTTTGTTTTGGGGGCTTTTGTTTGTTTGTTTGTTTGTTTGTTTGTTTGTGGTTTTTTTGGTTTTGCTTTTTTAATAATTAGGTGAAGGAAGTTATTTTTCTCTAGAGCTGCCTGTATAATAACCCTTGTGGTTAAATAAAGTGTAATTGGTCTATGGATCTGTAGATAGTAGTAATCACTGTAACTGTTAGCCTAAGGAAGATGCATTTAGCCTTATGAGTGTTTTATTAATAGGGCAACATTATTTAGGGTTGTTGGGGAAATCAGTATTGAAATACTGTTGCCCTGGACATTAATATCGTTAGAACAAAGTAATGCTTTCTGGTTGGTAGTGGAAGATGATCTGTGACAAAGGAAAACTCCTGCCTTGCAGAGAAGAGAGTGCTGTAGGTACAGTGTGCCTCTGCTGAAAGGCTGGGCAGTGGGAATGAACAAAACCCTGTGAATAATTGACTCCTGTATCCAGGGATACAGGAGTAGGGAAAGGAACAATGCAAAAGACATTTTGCAGTGACACTCTGACACTGATTTTCATAAATCTCCAGGCGTAGGTTGGTGAAATGTTTTATTTTGCACACCAGGAATGCTGCTCTGTGTGCTCTGGCAGCACTGGATGTTTGTTGTGCTTGGTGGTAAGGGAATGCTGAGAGCTTGGGATTTAGCAAGGGAAGTGGTGGGCACCACACAAGGGACAACGTTGATTCTGGTGCTGTTTTAGAGTAGCAAAAATTTACTGTCTCATTGGACTGAACCTTCCTGGTGTGTTGGACTAATGCAACTTGTAGCTGCCTGATGGATAGATGGAACCAGACATATCTCCCAAGTCTCCATTCTGCCACTTGAAAGCTTAAGGTGTAAAAATTTATGGCTGACTTGCCCAACTTGTGCCATTGTGGGCCATTCAATTACGGATCTATGAGGCTGGCTGGGTATTTTTCATTTTCTAAACTTCCATCCAATTATTCATTCCGGCACAGATTCAAAGTGTGGCATTCTGGAAATTGTGTGTCCCTTCTCTCTTAAATGCTGTCGAAGTGCTGCTAAGAAGCCTCAAGGGGACTAAAAAATAACCTGAGCTGAATCAGATCACTCAGGCTGTGTTACTTGCTGCCACCTGCTCACAGGATGATGAGAACTTTGGGTAATGCCTGCTGATTTAATGGTGATCGTTTTCTGTGTGGTCATCGGAACAACTGGTAAATTTTGTGTTACAGTACTGCCACATTTTCTGCATATATTAAAGTTACTTGAATTTATGGTGACTTGTTGGAGATTTCAACAATGCAGTGTTGGGTTTATAGTTTGGGAGGGCTTCAGTGGCTGCTTGGCTTTTCTCTACTTCTTGCCCAGGGCAGTGAAATCCAGGTGTGCTTGGTTGGGTAGTGAGGGACAGGACCAGCACTGAAAGGAAATGGAGCCATTGGGCTCAGCAGGACTGAGTGCCAGTACAGTGCTTGTCAAGGCTAAATAGGTTAAAACTGTTGGTAGGTTTAACACTATGGCTTCCCTTGAACCTCATCTGTTATTTCTCAAGGTTTAAAATCCTCTTTTTTTTAATAGGGTATAAATACCCTCCTTTTCTCCCTGTTGGTGCTGCTGAAACTGTAACTTTTTGCCAGGATAGATAATGATTAACTTGGGTGCTATTTGTGCACAGGGAAGGAAACACCTGACACACTGCCAGGTTTGCTTTGGCTGCCCAGGAAAGCCAAGCAAAATCTTTCGAGAGAAAACCAATTGGTCACTGACAGGAGCCAGTGTGTGAGGATTCACCCAAATTTCAGACAAAACCCCTGCTGCTGTGTTGAGGGGGACCTGCCTCCAGGCAGAGGGTGAGGAGACACAGTGCACTTGGTCAGCATCTGGCAGGCAGATGTGTGACCCTGGTGGGAAAAGCTGTAACTGCTCTTTGAGAGGCAGCAGGAGAGGCTTTTTCCATGTGCTACACAGAGCAGAGTCTTAGTTTGTATTTCAATTGACTCAGTATCCTCTGAAATGTTTAGAAAGTGCATTGCGTGGCGATACTGCTCAGTCTGCAGGTGTGATGTTTACAAGGATTTATCTGGAGCCTCCTTTATTCAGTGTCCCATCTGTACGTACCTCTCAGTATTTTGCAGAGAGGGCATGCAAATAGAAAAACCTGCTCTGGGCTGGGAATTCCCAAACCTTGTCACCACTCCTGGGGATAAGACCTGTCTTCTCCAGGGGCAGGGACAGCAGCTCAGGGCTCTGTGCTACACCCAGCAAGATTTTTGGGAGGCATGCAAGTCCCCAGCACAGCTTCCTGCCCATACTCAGGGTGGTGCATGGGGCTGCCAGGCTGTGCTTGGCCATGAGCAGGTCCTGGAGGGCCATTCCACACTCCCATTTTCTCACACATTGCTAAGTACTGGTTTGTGTGTCACCAGATGCACGAGGAACCTCCCAGGGGTTGGTGGTGGGGGTTGTGAGCCTCTCTCAGTACTCCAATGAAGGCATATTATTTTCTAGCTGAAACTTGGTTATTTTTTCCTCCACCATCTCTGGTATTAAGTAATACTGGTTTAAGGTGGTGTAGATAGATGTACCCTGTGTCTCTCTAAATCTGTCTCTAATCTTGTCTAAAAACATATGCTTGGCAGCTTAAGAGCCATAAGTAGAGGATGCAAATGTGAAACATCAGGGATGTTTATGTGGAGTGCTAAGGCGTGATTCATACTGAAATAATTTTATGTTGTGTATTCCTGGCTAAATATTAGCAGAATTCATATGACTACCAGAGCTTCATAATGTGTGAAAACTGTGACAAAACCACTTGAGATGCACTTTAGTTACAGCTCAAGAAAAAGGTTAGAGAAGACTCATACTTCACTGTAAGAAATAAAATGCATAATTCAGTAAATGTATTTTAAGTATATGAAAAGCAAAAGCAAATAAATAAAACCCATTAGAAGTAGTTGAAAAGATGTTTTGTAGGTGTTTATTGTGTGAATGTTCTTTGTTTAGAATTATCTACATTTATTTCCTCATTTTGTCCCTTCATTTTGCCCTTTCAGAACCTTTCTTCTAGAATGGCCTAGAAAACTTTCTTGCAAGGCTTTTCTTTTTCCTTGCCCTTCTTCCCCTCAAGCAGATTTTTTGTTTAGTTGCAATGTAACTTACAACAGTGTTGGAGCATAGTTTATGGCAGGGAAAACAAGTACAAAGCAGTTACTGGGGAAGCCATCTATGGCAGGCAAAATTAATGGGCTTCACTTCAGTCATGGCTTAATTAATATGCAGATTACTTCTTCTTGTACTACTATCAAAGCAAGTGGGCACTGTGCAGACAGTCATCAGTTGTTCCATTTTTCTCTTTTTTTAACCAATTTCATGTTCTTCCTTAATCCACGTTGCCTTGCATTCCTTTAAAAATGGGATATATATATGAGATACATATATGTGTAAATAAGTGTAAATGCATATTAGTTAACAGGAGCCAAACTTTTCTGCTTACCTTGCTTGGAGTGGCACTTTGGGATGCTTTATAGTGGGTGTACAAAGCAAGCCTGGCACTGCTTCCCTCGGTGTGAGGATTTGGCTGCACTTGGAGCTGTGTTTTATGTCACTTGAAAGCGATATTGGTTAATTATTTCTATGGGTTGTTTCCCAAATGGTAAAATAATGTCAGTACTGTTCCCAAATAGCAACAAACTTGGTAATTAAAAGAAAGAAAGAAAGGGGAAAGTGACAAATTTGTTTCTGAGAGAGAAGAAAAGTCATGTAGGGCAATATATGATGTGTCAAACAACTATGCAATTACAGGAATGGACAGACAAAAAATACTTGAAATAAATTTATTTGTATTTATCTGATACCTGAAATTCAGAAGCTAATAAGAAGCTTCTCTTACTTTGTAAAAGGAAGAGTGACTTGCATCAGCTGCCTCTATCTCCTGTTTTTTTTCCCAGTGTTGCCATTCCTGCTAATCTCTTTTGTCAGTGCTTTCCCAGCTTCCTTAAATCTCATGTTTTTTGTGGGCTTGCTTGAAGCTCAGAGGCAGACTAATATCTTTCTCCCAGAGGTTTACTTCTGGCTGCTTCTGCTGGAGAGTAGAGGTTAGAGATGGAGCCTGCTTAATGTATTTGTAGTTTTTCTTTGAGATGATTAGTGCTTGAGCTGACTGAAAGTATGAATCCCAAACTTCCTTTAAAACAAAGCCGGGGGTAAATGGTGGTTGATGACTTAAGGCTGTTTTTTTTCTGTAGCTGGTGGAAACCTGAAAGACTTGATGTTTATGACATGAATTTCCACCTTTTTTTCTGTGTAAGCTCTCTGTACAAGCAGCAGTTTATGAAAACATACATTTTAAAAAGTGGTGAAATGGTTTTAAATGGCTCCTATAGTGTTTCTTTTTTAAAGATGAACTATCTTTATATGTTCATAAAGTCTTTTGCAAGCGGAGAGGGATGCGTGATTCTTTGGGCTTTTCCTCTGCAAAAGAGCTAAGCAAGCTTTTACTCAAATGAAAAGATTGCTCTTGAAATCTGTTTAAAGATAAAATCAGAAGTAACTCTGACATGCTAGCTAAATTTTCTAAGACTGTTTGCCACTCTTTATAAACGTGCTACAGAGACACACATGTATAAATAGGAGAAGAAAGTGGTAAAGGAATGGGGAACATAAACCTGCAGGCTTTCTTATTAGCTAAAGTGGAAAAATAGAAGTCCCAATTTTTTTCCTTTTTCTTCAGATTTTTATTTCCCCTTGCTAAAGTCAGAATTTCTAAGCAAAAAGCCACACTGAGCAGCTGACAGACAGCAGCCTGGGAAGTTAGCACTGAAGCAAACAAATCCTTTCCTATATCATACACTGCTGTGATCTCTGCCTTAAAAAAGAAAAAAATCTCATTCTTTGAACAGTTGTGATAATCTGGTGTAATAAATGCACGTTCAGGTTTTTTTGTTGTTGTTGTTGTTTTTTTTTTTTTTTTGACTGCCCAGTACTTCCCAGTTTATGTATTCAGCACAAGCTTTCAAAGCAGTATAAGTAGAAACAGAACTTTCGGGGCTTTACAAGTGCACGCAGTATTTGCTTTACAGATGGACAAAGAAGAATTTGCCACTTTGACGAATGGATCTCGAGTTTTCTGAGATAACTGAAAAGATGTGTATAGCGTGACTCGGCCTAAAGATGTTCTAACAAGTTGGACTGACTGGTGTGAATGTTTTTTGTGATGGCTCCACTAAGTTCAGCATCTTTGCATTATTTATAGCCATCTGCTTGATGTGTTGAAGGCTCTGGCTCAATTAGATTACCTTTTAGCAGGAACAGCTCTCAGGAACAGAGCAAACAGGCATGTGTCTGGCTGCTGCAGAATAAATAAGGAAGTAAATAAAGTCAGCCTTGTCTTCCTGCAGGGCTCTTTAACTGCTTGACTTATGGATTAAAAAAGACACATAATGAAAATACTTCAGGACAAAATACGTGGTGACCTTTGCCCCTACAGTGAGAAAAAAGGGTGTTAAGGAATGGAATTATCTGCGTATTATATGCTATCCCACAGTTAGCAAATGGATTACAAAAAAGCCCAAAACCAGTCCAACAAACCAATGAGTTACTAAGGCCTTTGAGCTGCTGAACTTCCAAAAATCTGCATTTCTGTTTTGTAGGATGGAGTTACTTATGAACTTAACTGGGGGGAGATGTGGAAGTGATATCTGAAAAGATATTTAAAGGGACCAGCCAAGAGTGATGGAAACCTCAACACACAGTGCTGCTGTGACCACAGGAAATCCTTCAGTCCTATTTCAATCTGTTTCTAACAGCAGCACTGGGAGAACATTATTCCTCTTTTCTATGATCTGGTTTGGATAAAAATTTTGCTCTCAAGTGAGTCATTTCACTGTGGAAATACGGGAGGAGTGAGGGATATTGCATTGACTCCCTCTTAATTGTGGGTGGAGAAAGGAAAAGAACATCCCAGATGCTTTTAGAGAACTGTAAGCTGTAAACAAGAGTGCAGCCCCAGAATTTTCCTGTGTGCTCAGTAATCAGGGTGAGATTGAGAGGCAAAACAGTCTTGGAGCTTTCCTGCTTTTCATAGCAGGGGTGAAAGTGAGAAGATGAGCAGGATCTTCTGGAGGTCAACAAGGATGTAAGATCAAGGAGAGCTCAAGCATTCATTCTTCCTTGCTAAATAAACTCCTATCAGTAATGCACAATGAGAATGTTAATTAAGAGATGTGAATGGACAGTGTTGATCATGGAGGAGAAATGCTGAGGAGTAGGCTTGTAAGCTTTTTATTGTGTTCCCTCCAAAAACCTGTACCTGGGTGTAGCAATGCCTGTGTCAGCCATTCCTGAGAGCCACAACCTCAAGGGTGATGTGAAAACTTTGAGTTCCATGGTCAGAGGTGAAAATTGCACTGGGAAAACTGTGGAAACTTAGTGGAAATGGCACAGGTCAGTCTGGTCCTTTTTCAATTTTTTTTTTCTGTTGAATTTAACTTTTCTTAACTGCTCGAGAGAATTGTATATTAAGAATCAACATTATTAATATTGACACAGTGGAGCAATTTCAGTAGTTGAGAGTGGTTTTTGTATGTTGATGAGTGTTTGTTTTTGGGGAAAAATATTAGAAGGATGTGGAATTCTGCCTCCACAGAGGTGAAGAGAAGCTGTCCACTCTAAGGACCATGACTGACTGGGGCATGCACATCAGTAACACTTGTAATTTTGTAATTTGGATTTTAGCATCTGCCTCTTCCTTAATTGGACAAATTACAGCCAATGCAAATTATTATGGCAATGACAGTAATTACAGATTGATAAATTAGAGGAACAAAGATGGTGCAAATCATTTGTTCTCTCCCCTAAATCATCTTGGTCTGCAGTTGCATGGAAACGCTGCCATTTCTTCATCCTCTGGAAGTTGTTTTTCACTTTCAAGCTGCTTCTTGATATTTTTAAATCAGCCAGTTATTATCTTAGCATGACATTTGGCCTGCAGTTCCAGCTAGGGATGGAAAAGGCTATCATTGGGACTCGCTGCACAAAATAGCTGGGCAGAACATTTCTGTACACAGAGACTGTTATTCTCACCTTTTGAAGAGCAATTTCTTTGATGACTTGGAGAATATTTGACCTTCAAAGTAAAAGCTGCAGGCAGGACAATGTGCCTTTGTAGTAGTTGTGTAGAGGTTGAATTTTGTATGTGTGTCTTCCTTGTTAGTTTTGAGAATAATCTCTTCACTTTTCTGTAAATTGCAGTGATTGTTGTTGAACTGGTTGGTCCCATTCAGGCTTAGAACTGAATTACCAATAGTCAAGAACAGGTAATATTTAAGAAAACATCTTTTTTTGAAAAGCTCATGGAATTCTTAAAAGCTTCTTCGGCTATATATGAGGAAATCAGGTTTCTTCTATTTTCTCTGTAAGTGATTTTCTTTTTACCCCAAGAAAAAACCCTCCCTTGTTGTCTCTCAGCTTCAGGCTAGAGGACAAAAGCATGTGATGTGTGGATGGAAAACCTGTCCCCAAAGTACCTGTACCCCAAACACCTGCAGGCCTTTGCACACTTGCCAACTGGCAAAAACATGGAACCTTTCCTGAATTTGAGGATGACTTGGGACGCTGCTCAGTAGAGAGGTCAGAGCCGATCTTGAGCTCTTTTAGAACTGTTCTCTTTTATTTTATCTACTTTGTCAGAGGAGCTTCAAGAACGACTTCAAGGGTATATTTATATATATATTTATAAATTTTTTAAGGTTTAATCTGGAACTTGTGCTTCTAACTTCTTGAGCAAATTTAAAAAAAAAATTGCACTAATTTTTAGAAAACTTGCATGTGTTCTGGAGTGCTGTAGCACAAATAAACATTGCCAGCAGTTGAAGATCCCACAGTTAGCAAAGAAAGAATTGTTTTCATGTTGAAAAGATTTTTGCACTAACATTCAAAGATTTTGCTGGAAGAATAAATATTTAAACTTTGCTCTGTCCACTGTTCTGTCAGCTGTTGAGATTATTGATATGTTCTCTAATTTTGACCAGAAAATCCCATACATGGGACTGACAGAATTAAAGTGTTGCTTGTGCACACCAAGGGGAAGTATCTGATTATATATTGAGGCAATAACTGATTACTTACTCTGTACAGTAGTATTTTCTAAAAAGAGCTATTTCTATTGAGGCTTGAGAGTACTGATTACTCAAGGTTAGGGCAGAAAGTCCATGCTAAATAGTGATTGGTATTGTGAAACACTTGTCTATTAATATCTAATTAATATTAGCTGTATTCTAATAACATTAACTGTAATATCTTCCATTTAATACTAAGGTTTAAATTTCAAATTTAATCAAAATAATTGAATTCATCTTAGCATTGCCTTTTCTGTCTGAATACTGTGTACTAACAAATAATACAGTTTTGGTTAGTTATTTTTCCAAAATCAGTGAAGTTCTGCTAGATTTGTATCAGCATACATAAACATATTTCCCCTCTCCATTCTATTAGATTGGTCTTTTTTATTCATCATAATGTACTTTTTCACCTTTCCCTTTATGTTTTCCCAACTTGATGTATCTGCAGGAGACTGGGGCAAGAGGCTCAAAGCTGCATTTTATGGAGCATGTGTCTGGCTTGCTGTGACACGTGGATACTTCTGTGGACAAGGAGCAGAATTAGTTCTGTGCATTATTTGTCTTGCTTTCTGGAGCACTGCTGCACTCTGTGGACAAGCAGAGTGGATAATCTGGTGTCTGTTAATGCTCTGGGGGTTTTGATGTGCTGCTCACTTAATGCAGAAAACCCTTCAGCTCTGCTTTTCACTGTGGGAATAAATGGATCAAACTAATCAACAGGTTAGAGGCGCTGACCTTTGTAGCAGCTGGGCAGCAAATTCCTGAAAAGCACTGCTGGTTTTACCCAGTCCCTCCTGAATCATTTCATGGTTTATTTTTATTTCCAGTAAATTATGTGTAACCAGAGGACCGCAAACACTTGTTAAAAGAGTGCTGGGATCATTCCCCTCTGCTCACTTATGGACTTGAGGGGATATTCCAGATTTCAATATTCTGAAGTACTGTATATGCTTCTTTCTTTGAAAGGAGGGGGATTCTTGTTAGCTTCTCCAGGATCAGGGACTGTAGGAGCAGGTAACCACACACAGTCGTTTCCAGCTAAATAAAAACATGTCTAAATTCTTCCCTAGTACAGAAAAATCCATTTTCATGTGGCCTTGCCTTTGAAAATGACACTTTACAGAAGATTAGGAAGGGACTGTGCCCAGGAGATACTTTGTGCTGTAAACTCAGCTTAAAAATCTGAGCAATAGTGTCTTTCAAGGCACTAAGTTAGCAGGTGAATTTGTGATGGCCAGAGTGGAGGAGAAAGAAGATGAGCTTCTGAAAAAGAGAACTGTTTGTTTATGTAGGACTATTTGAGTTGTTTACAGAATCATAGAATACACTGAGTTGGAAGAGACCCACAAGGATCAGAGTCCAACCCCTGGCCCTGCAGAGACACCCCAACAGTTCTACCCTGTGCCTGAGAGTATTTGCCAGATGCTTCTTGAACTCTGTCAGGCTTGGGGCTGTGACCACCTCCCTGGGAGCCTGTTCAGTACCCAGGCACCCTCTGGGTGAAAAACCTTTTCCTAATGTCCAACCTAAACCTCCCCTGACTCAGCTCCACGCCATTCCCTTGGGTTCTGTCACCAGAGAGCAGAGATCAGTGTCTGCCCCTCTGCTTCCCCTTGAGAGGAAGCTGCAGACTGTGTTTAGTTAGAGAGGACACCATTCACAAGTTAGACAATACTAAAATTTCTTGGAGATTACTTGCTTGGAATAATTTTTAAGGGTTTTGTTCTGCTGTGTCTTTTTTTTCAGGCAAGACATCATTTAATGTGTAAAACACTAGGATGGTATTTACAGAACAAAGTCTCTTAACCTGAAGTCTGCTGATATATTGGTATTTAAAGCAGTGATAATGCTGTTAGTGAGGAGCTTTAATTGCATGATTATAGACCAACAAAATTAGGCACAGCGACGTGCAGTCATGATAACCCAGTGATATGCTGAATTTATAGATAAGATTTCCTTTCTCTGCATCCCCATACTGTCAAGATACAAAAATGTTCCTAAAAGCATGTCTGTAAGGGAATTTGGTACTTGCCTTCCCAGCCGGTTTGGTGACAGGCTGTATGCATTACAGCATATTGATAAGGTTCAGTGTCTCAGGGATGGCTGTTCACCTGATGCCTGTGGAAAAATCCCTCTCCATGTGCAAGCTTCTTACCCTCAAAATGTTAATCTTGGAGGATGCTGTGTGAAATCCGTCAGGAGTCCAAGGTATGCAAGGGTTATTTTACAGGATCCCAGCTGTACCTGCAGAGTTGGCTTCGCTCATGAGCTGCACTGGGAACCCCCCCAGCCATCTGTTTTGCAACCCATTATGAAAAAACACCATAGCAAAGCACTCAGATTGCCTGTTAATGGAAGACTGAAGTTTATGATGACAGGTCAGCTTGTAAACATGGATTTACTGTTCTCTTTTACTGTGTGTCTATGCTAATCCATAGTTACATGCTAGAAACTGATACCTCCTATGAAATTCTACCTGCAAATCAGACATTATTCTGTGTTATTGTGATAGGGGTTTTTTTTTTGGGATGTGATCTTTGGGATGCATGAGTTCCCAGGAGGTGCATGTGACAGGAAGACTACTGATTATAACTAACCTTTTTCTTCAGTGAAGTGTTACACAGTCCGTGGCACTGACTGCTCTAGAGCAACATCCCAGTTTTGTGCAAGGACGAGGCAAAATGTGTCTTATTACTGAGAGTGTGCTCAGCAGCACAGTTGGGAATGATTAAATGCAGCTCAGAGCAACATCTTTGCTCATGACACAGTGATTCAGCACTTCATGTTTCTGAGCAAGGAACAGGACTGCAGCCATCCCCTAATTGCTGTCAGCCTCGTGTACAACCAGTGTTTTCTGCTTGGGTCCTGTGCTTTGTCCATCTCTGCACTCTCATTCTCCTAGTTAAACCATGGTGAGTTAACTTGCAGAGGTGTTACACCCTGGAGATAACAGTTGAATAGCATCATTCATTAAAACAAAACAAAACAACCTATATGGTCTCTGCTGCTTTTCATTTTGAAATAGGAAAATGATCTTGGCACAGGGCATTTCCTGGGGATTAATGACTGGCTGGGGTTAATGGCCCTTGGCTGCGCTGTGGGCCATCAACTCCTCCCTGCTGGTCATTAATCTGCAGGAAATGCCCTGTGCCAAGATCATTATTGTTGTATTTGGGTTCTTTGAGGGCCGAATTCGGGAACCCACACTGCTCTAATGTCTCAGAGCCTGCTGGGTGTTCTTACATTTAGGCTCTGCACAATTTTTTTTTTTCCCCTGAGCTTATCTGAAGTTTCCAAATGTTTCTCTTAATGGAAAGTGTCTGTAACGCTTGAGGTCCTTTAAAAATACTTCACTGAGCAGCAAGCAAGGTAATGGTAAACTCTGTGGTGAAAATAAAACTTCTGTGTAGTGAAAAGTTTTGAAAAGTCTGTGTACTTGGGGACAGTCTGTGCCTTTTAGCCTGGGCTAGAGCAACAGGCAGAGCATTGGACCTGGCATGGGAACCTGTCAGGCAGTGTGTCTGCTCCAGGATGGGATTGCAGGACTCAGGGTCTGCACAAGCTGTAGACCCCTTCTGAAAGCAAAGATGGTTCCCATTTTTAAGAGTTTTTTGCACTACTGGAAAATTAAGACTAAGAAGAGATAAACTGATTTTTTTCCTCTACCACCTGCCAACAGCATGCACAAAGTGGAGTTCTGTTCATTCTTCTCAAATGATTTCAAGTTCAGAATGCACAACATTTTATTTTAGATTTTATGTAGTACGTTTATTATGTCTTCTTGTACTCCATACTGAGATTGGTTTAGGGTTGAATACAGAATTAAAAAAAAAAAAAATCCTTCAAGTGGGTCAGTTTAGTGTTGTGGTCTGGAAGTGGCAACTCATGACTACTGGCATATTTCTTTATTAAAAAAAAATTAAAAGAAAATCAAACCACACAAAAACACCACCCCCACCCACATGCCAGCTACCAGTCTTCTATTAATAAAACTATTTGATCATATTAGACCATATTAGAAGTAAGGTTATGGAGAAGTGAAGCTCATGCAGCAAGTAGTAAATGCAGTTTGGAAGGACTCAGCTGGTGAGTAAAGTTGCTACTGTGCATTCATCTGACATTCTTAGATGACTGTTTTTATGTCAGTGAATTAATGAATTCACTGAAAAGAGTAAAAAATCAATGTTGTGCCCTGATTTTCTTTTTCCTTCTTAAATGCCTTTTTGCCTTGCTCTTTCTTTTCTCTCTGTGACTCAGACAGGTCTGTGAAGTGTCCTGTTCTTTCCTTCAGAGGCTTTGCAAACAGGCAGCCTGTTGCTCTCCTCCTCCCTATCCTCAGATGTACCATGCTGGGAACTTGCCTTGGGTCAACAGGAAACCTTCAAAATGTGCATTTCAGATCTTGAAAATGCCACAGTGTGCATGAGATTTGAAGACAGCTGCAAGCTTAGTGGAGACTGTCACATCTCCGTAGACCTTTTTGATGGATTTAGGAGAATTTCAGCAAGGAGAGGGAGAGATGTTTCATCAGGAGAAAAGGTCCTGGCTCAGGTCTACATCAAGACTTTTACAGATCTTCAGATTAAGTGTGAGATTTGGATTTTTTGGGATGAAAGTATATTTATAACCCACTTCTTGTGTGTACAAGTCAAGGATTATTTCTACTGTTCTAGAAGGAATGCTCTGAAGTCATTCTCTATAGTAGTGATTATGAACTGTCCGTCTGAAAGTTTTACCTAGAAAATGTGATATGACAAGAAATAGGATTACTAATAATTTATAAGTAAACAATACTATTAAAGCAGCATTTTTGTTCTAGATGGAATGGTAATTCCTACTCTGACAATAAGCCTGTAATAAGGAGAAGACAGCTTGCCATTACTAGCTTTCCATGTGCTTTTTGAAAATAGATTTTCATGTTCTGTCACTTACCTACTGAATATGAGATGATGTAGGTAAGTCAGGAAGTTGATACTGTTGTTGATGTGTTCGAGACACTCTGTTAGTGAAAGCGAAGAAAAATGCAGTGAATAGCAGGGGAGAAATAACAAGCCTGCCTTTGCCTAATCTAGGAAGATGTAAAGGAATAGGGGGAAAAAACTGCTTGTAAAGAAACTTTGCTTAAATTCCAGAGTATCTTTATTTTGCTGTTAGTCTGGTAAAACCATCTTTTATTGCTGTCAGATCATAAACTTTAAGCAGAAAATATCCATTCTATCCTGCAGCCTTTTGAGTTGGTAGGCATCCATTTACTTTGCAAACCTTTGCCTATTTTCTCACAAAGGCAATGGAGTTTTTTCCTTTGCATGAAGGGACAGGAGAAAAAGAGCTCCTTGAGAAAGGGCAGTAAGTCATGAGAAATGGATTTTCCAGCTTCTCATTTCTTTGCTCCCAGCCTTGATAAGGATTGGTCAGAATGCATCCCTGGTACCAAGAAGTGGAGGATCCCCTTTTGGGGATGTTGGCCTCACTGAGGGGTGAGCATCAGTCGTGATGACTTGTATATGTGCAAATAATTTCCTAATGTACACACAAGGATAAACCAGGCTTCGCACCTGTGCTGGTTTTGGCTGGGGTAGAGTTAATTTCCTTCAGTAGATAGATAGTACTGTTTTTGTTGTCAGACATACACAACTATTTCAATTTGGTAGTGTCAGGATGTGAAATGAAAGGTGTTTTTTGTTGGTTTTTTGCTCTTCAGATTACTGACTTTACATAAGGCTAACCATCTAACAGTTATTGTCTAGTCAGAGACAAAAACAAGGCTGAAGAGCTCAGTATGATTTTGGTCTCAGGCAGGGGTCAGGCCTGTCTTTACTCTATGGTTAAAAAAGCTGTCAGAAATCGAGTAAACGTTAATTAAAAATGTTGTGGGCTGCAGACAACATTTCCATTAAAATTAAATTCAAATGGAGAATTCTAAAGCAGATTTGCTGGAGCTAGAGCTATCAGGATCCTGATGAAGCTGAGTAGTTAAGATGGCCTGATGTACACAGCAGAATGCCAATATTTGATTGTTACATTCCATACTCATTTGACCTACTGTGGCTTTGTGTCTGTTTCCAGAAATTATCCCAGTTTTACCTTACTATAATGTTTTTCTAGCTGCCCTAATGTTTACAGAGCAATATTTAGAATACAGCAAAAAACGTGGAAGGAGGATGATGCCCATATTTTATCTGCTGCACGTAATATGAGTTCTGAAGAAGGATGATTTTGTGAGCTGCTGTTTTTCATTGTAAAAATTAATAGGTGGTTGTGTACATTTCACAGCTAGATTTTAGCTAGTATTTGTTTTTGCTTCTCATTTCCTACCTGGCAAACATTTGAATGTTATCCCAAGGAAAAGATGGATGCTGTGATAGTGATTATTAATTGTAGAAGAGTAAGTAGCTGTCAGTAACACTTGAAAAACTTGTTAGCCAGATACTCGTCTCTATGTATGTGCTGCTTAGTTTTGTTGGCTTCAGCAGAAATTTATCATTCTCTTTGAAATGTGGAACATCTTAGAGGAAAGACAGACTCGTAGTGTTTGCAAACCCCAAGATACCAGGAAAACTCAGTTTGCAACCATAAAGAGAAGCAGTCATACCCAAGAGACATCACTACTGGACCAAGAAAAATGTTTGCCAATCAGCAATATATAATGAATAATGAACAATATTTGTCCTCTCCCCGAAAGTGGGGCATTGCAATACAAGTTGTACAGCTGTTATTGTTTAATTGCAGCTGGATTAATAAAACGTAATTTTTACAGCCCATTTGCAACATACCACTGGGGAATACATTTTATTACCACTTTGGGTGTCTCTTAGTTAATGATTTGTGCCTTCTGAGCATCAATGTTTGGCTTCAAATCCCAGTTACAAGTTTATTAAAAATTGTAATAGTTCTTAGAAACTATAAAATGAAATGAAGTGCACAAAATGTGCGTTTCCAGTGCTTGAGTTTAAAACCATTTTTTTACTTGACTAATTTCAGTATTTGCAGGACTTGAAAGTATTGAATTTAAATAACTGTTAAATATTTAATTTGGTAGATATACAATATTATTTTCAATAGATTATTTATATTTGTTAGTAATTAAAGATTCAGAATGGCACTGAGAGGATGTGGTCATATAATATGTAATATTTAAAACTTGTTCAGTGTTTATGCAAAGCAGTGGCAATGCAGGGAAACTGAGCTGATATTTGAAGTCAGAAACAAGAACAAGACAGTAGTTAAATGATCTGATTTACAGAATAAGGCTGACCTGGCCAAAAATAATTGACAAGCCTTTTACAGAGAAACTGGGCCTTGGTGCTGGTTGAATGGGATCTCCTGTTAAAAGTCAAGGCTAAATTAGTTCTTGGCTAATTTCCCTTTGCTTATCACTGATGAATTCTCTAAGCAAGTGTCAGAGATGCAAAGCTACCTCTGGATGAAAATGTTTCCCTACAAATTCCCTCAGACAACTCTGCAATTTCTCAGTTCCCTGTCTGCTCCACATGCAGGTGCTTGTATCTTTTCGCCATCCACATCCAGCAGTTATTCCCATTTGATTATTCTGAAATACAGAGAAACAAAACCTTCTCTTATTTTTGGGATGTGGGGCCTTTGCTTCCCCTTTGGTTCTTTTCAAGTTTTAAGCTGGTGGTACTCAAAGGTGAGAAGGTGCCATGGTGCAGATGCTGCTGCTTGATGCTGTGACTGTGCTGCTCCTTCTGCTGTTCTCTAGGCAATCTGCCTCAGTAGATACAAGTAAACGTTGATATTTTTGGGATGGAAAACGTTGAAAATGCTCTTCTACAAGTGGGACAAGGTTTTTTGACTCTGGTTAAACAAGTATGGTAGCTGGTGATTCCAGTATTGTTCCTTTTACAGCACAGTACTATAACTTGGTTAAATTGGGCAAATATTGCTAGAATGAAATGGGAAATAAACAGTTCTACTACTAGCATTTAAAGCTTACTAAAAGCATGTTCATTGTTCTCGGTGTTAAAAAAGGGAAAGGAAAAAAAAAAAGCTTAGGTAAACATTGGGAAAAAGATTTTCAGAACCCTTAATCCAAATTCTGTCAGTGTCAGGGGGAAGGCTGAAGAGGAGGAGGCTTAGAAAAGATGATACTCTGCAATATTCAGAGAAACTCAATTTCAGAATTAGATTTTTGCCAGAAAATTGATTCTGTTCCTTGTTACAGCAGTGCTTAGAGCACAGGTGAGTTAAGCATGTGCAGCAGCCAACCCCACTTTATAAAAGGTGTGCTGTGATCTTGCAGCATTGTCCAGCACCTGTACATAATTACAAGCAACTAACCCTAGCTTTTTAAAAAGCTGATAGTTATCATTATTATCTGAGCAGAGACATGGAAAGGCAGCTTTGCTGTAGTGTTACCGTTGTGGCCAGCCAGTTTTTAGATTGAATACATGCCTGTTACTCCTTCATCCTTTTAAGATTTTACTCTGAATATTGAAATTGGTCTGTGCCAGGGAAAGCCTCTCCCATCTTTAGTTTCTTCCATTCTTATCCAAAGTAATGGGTCACAGGACAAGAATAATGCAGCACTTCTGTGGATGAATGTCCAATTTAGAGCAAGACTAAGGTGAGAACAGAGAAGGGTGGAGAGCTTGCTCTAAGCCAACATTAAATGTAATGCCTCTCCTACCCTTTGATAAATCCTCTTATCTCTGAGCATTGTGGGGAAGGGAGGGATAAAGGATGAACCTATCCCTCGCTGAAATAGGAATTTGCTTAAAGGTGAGAGCAGAGTAAAAGGAGCTATGCTAAACATGAACTGTAATTGCTGCATCTGTGTCAGGGTTTGAAGGATCATGCACTGCACAAAGCTTCAACAGAAGAGCAGTCCAGCTGTAGTCCTGCTTTTTTTGTTCCTATTTTCCTTGCTGTCTGATGAGTGAACTTGCCTGGATTACTTTACGTATGATGATAGTACTTGTGTAAAAAGACAATTTAATTTGGTTTTTGTTATAAATGAGTATAAGCTAATTTAAAAATAACAGGGTTTATTAGCGAAATTTCTAACACTAAATTAAAGCTACAATAAAAACGGGACAACAATCGATCGAGAGTTGGGTGGACAGAGTGGTGGTACAAAGGTACCCTCCGAATTCTGCCACACTGCTATGTTTCAGCCCGTGGGTTTTATACAGTTTTTTTACCCTAAGGCTAAGCCTGTTGAAAGTCTAAATATGCTTTGTTTCTAAAAGAGTCCTGTCTGCATGAAGAGGTTCTTTGATGGTTTTCTTTTCTGAAGTTCATCTTAAGAGGAGTGATCTTGATCGTCCAGGATCTCCACCAAGATCGGTATCGGATGTTGAAGAGCTGTGAAGTGAGGGTCTACCCTTAATGGCTGGGCTATCTTCTTGCTCTGCCTTGTTACAGTTGTAAATGTGTTTGGGAACTTTGGAATCTTGGAGGCATTCTCGGGTAGCTTTTTATTAGTAGCTTAAATCCACACGAATTTATCTATTATACTTATTACAGTCCCCCACCTTTTTATTTACTCAAATAAATTCGTGTGTGTTGGATTGCCCTTCTTTAGTAATTGCCTTTGAGTCGTGGCATTCTACCCCTTTTTCTGATTCACAAAATTTAGTATTGAGTGTCATAAAAGAAATAATACCCTTTTCCCTTATCTTTGGGACAATCATAATGCTCTTGATACTTCAGGTTCTCTCTGGTGCCATGTTTAACTATAGTTCACATTTCTTCTTGAGGGTCAGCCTCTGTGGGCTCTTGGAGGGGGGTCCCCCTGTCTCTCGGCTCAAGACTACGAGGACTTTCTATCACAACATGCCTCTGCCTTTCCCTTCGCCCACGGGGTAGCAGCCCGCGGCGGGGTAATCCATCTTCTCGGCAGCAGGCATATGTTTCTGGAGTCCTGTCAGTCTGAGCTGCAAACCTTTTTTTAAAGGCACTCTACCGGGACAACCTGATTGTATCGGACCAGCAAGGTACTTTGATTGTCTTTCTGCACTCGACTTTGAGCACTTCAACTTTAGCGTCCAATTGCCCTTTTGTCCCCTTTTTATATATATAATACTATTCTGGAGAATCTAACTCTAGTAGACTCAAGTTAGTGGCAATTACTAAGAAATGGCTAGTCTCTTTTTGTTCTTTTTCTAAACAGTTGGTACATAATCCTTTTGGCTTACGCCCCCCTTTGCAGTGAACAACCTAAATCAATTTACAATATACACGCTTGAAGTGAACAAAGGGAAAACATTCACAATCCGGTCTTTCACACCTTATCTGATCCCCCTCATTCATCGGTGTCGTTGCAACTTGACTTTCAGCTCTCCAGGTGATGAGGTCACTCTCTATTTCTGAGTAGTGTATTGTGAGTCCACCTTCTTCACTCTTGAAGCGTGGGTCTACCCTTTTTCTGTCGTCTTAATTGCTGTATAGCAATTTTCCTGCTTGGAGATCTTCGTGCACGGAGAATATTTTATGAGTGAAAAGTAGCCACGGCTCCGAAAAGACTCCTATGTCTTTTCCCGGGTTTTCTGCTGGATCCAGGCCTTCTCCCTTTTTATTGTGGCGCTTTTATCTAATTTTTGGGTTCGTAATACAATAGGTGCGAAGGGGTTTCCTGCTTTGCCGGGCCGCCGAAAAACCGGCAGGGCGCCCCCCGTGCAAAGGGATTCCTCCGCAGCCAAATTGTATCCGAGTCACGGCACCAAATCTGTTATAAATGAGTATAAGCTAATTTAAAAATAACAGGGTTTATTAGCGAAATTTCTAACACTAAATTAAAGCTACAATAAAAACGGGACAACAATCGATTGAGAGTTGGGTGGACAGAGTGGCGGTACAAAAGTACCCTCCAAATTCTGCCACACTGCTATGTTTCAGCCTGTGGGTTTTATACAGTTTTTTTACCCTAAGGCTAAGCCTGTTGAAAGTCTAAATATGCTTTGTTTCTAAAAGAGTCCTGTCTGTATGAAGAAGTTCTTTGATAGTTTTCTTTTCTGAAGTTCATCTTAAGAGGAGTGATCTTGATCGTCCAGGATCTCCACCAAGATCGGTATCGGATGTTGAAGAGCTGTGAAGTGAGGGTCTACCCTTAATAGCTGGGCTATCTTCTTGCTCTGCCTTGTTGTTACAGTTGTAAATGTGTTTAAGAACTTTGGAATCTTGGAGACATTCTCGGGTAGCTTTTTATTAGTAGCTTAAATCCACACGAATTTATCTATTATACTTATTACAGTTTTTTAGATTGTTAAGGAATTTGATCTTCAGAACTAAAACTGAGCAATAAACATGAGCTTGCTGTATCTCTTGCCACATAATTTTGTCTGAATTTAATATTTGGAAGAGTCAGAGTGAAAAAGGGAATGACCCAACCTTTAGACATTCCCACGTGTCATGTGATTGTCAGTAAAAGAATATTTGCCTTGTATGGGCACTTGTTATGAAAACTGGACCATGGAACCCTGGCTGAACCTGGCTTTCTGTAAGACAGATTGACACCTGAATTTCTGGGTACTCACAAAAATCTATAAGGTTTGACTTTTAATCACAGGTAGTATAGATAGATGCTCACTGTTTGTGATCAGTAATACCCAAGTGGAAAAGCTGTTGCAGGATCTCCTTTGAATTAATTTTTCCTGTTAATCAATTGTTTGAAAACCTGAGGGGTAAGCCAGGAGAGATTTTTCATGAGTATTGCAGCACCTGAAGGCGAAAGTTAAAGTGTAAAAGTGTTTTAAGCTGCTGACTCCTGTTTGTGCCTTCTGAATATTCTCCCATCTCTTTATTTTCACAACCATAAGAAGATCGGGGGCACTGATTTAAAGCATGATAGTAATTTGGACTTGCTTGTGGTGTTAGCAGTCAGATGGGTACTTTTATTATCCTGAGGCACTGAGGAAATTGGCTGTGAGCATTTATATTAAGTATTGTTCTGGCTCCACGTTTTCCGGTGTGTTCATGGCCATGGCATTATACACCCTTGGTGAATACAAAGATTCTTACGAAATGTTAAGTCTGAGTGTATTTAATTTCATGTCAAGAAGGACTCCCTGCCACAGTGTTCAGCTGAGCCATTGTGAATAACTATCAGTCTCAACACTGACATAAAGCACTTTTGTGTGTGTGTGATGTGAGTTTTTGTGGATTCGAAACCCGTTTTTGTTGGTGTATTTTAAAATGCTAAAACAACTGGGCTTTAAGCTCTTCAGAACATGCAGAGCAATTCGGCTTTGTGGTTCTTTGGGCCTGCTAAAGTGGCCTTCATTTTGGCGGGTGGATATCTTCAGACCTTAGCAGGTCCATTAATATGTTTCAAAATTTATATATATACAAAATAAGTGTGTATGTTTATTCCAAAATCGTATTCCAGTCTTCTTTCATTGAGCTTTCATATTAATTTCTTGTGTCACTGTCAATTCTGGCGTATATATGAACAACTTTTTCATAAAAACCTTTTGATACTAAGTGTTTTGTAATAGTTAAGCCAGTAGCAAGATTCAAGAAATGATTTGGCCACAATGAAATGGAAAGGAAAAGTACCATCCTGACAAAAAAATTGAATTCCTGTTTAAAACACGTGGAGTAGAAGTTTGCCAGTCTACAGGAAGCATAAAATGCCATTAACCAGAATTTAGTCACTTACTAATACTAGATGTGATTTCTAATTGCTTCTGTACTTCGTCATTGTTTAACACAATCAAATCAAATTGGCCAGAAAATTTTTCTTGGATCGTCATAGTCCATGACTATGTTTTTACTGTTATTGTTTCAGCTTCTTTTTCATCATCCCAACCTTTACTGCTTCGTTAAATCTAAAATTAGACTTTGACAATCAGCCTATTTTATTGGAATTATCAAATGAAAGAAATATACATGGCAAAGTTGAAGGGGAGGCTCCAGCATCATAATTTATTTCATGCTTAGCAGTTCCTTGAGAGTTATCAAAGGCAGGGATCCTTTATTTGTAATTAAATACTCCTCACTTTAAAATCATGACTAATAAATGTCAAGTGCAAGAAGAGGCACTATTATTCAGTGAAGGTCCTTGGGTATGTTTTAGGGTGAAAATGTGTAGGCACGAAGGTTGTTAATTTTTAAAATGTTGTAGGGTTGGTTTCATTACAAAATCCTAAAGTTAACCACTTCAGATAAAGCTCAAAAATCATTGAAACATTTGGGGAGCTCTTATACTACAGGAAGCTCTTGACATTTATGGTAATTAAAAGTGAAGGTATCTATTAAATACTTAAGTTATTCATATAAACACCAAGCTGGCGTGCAACTGTAAGAGTTTATATATCTTAATTAGAGCTGGTCAGAACTGTTCAGTGAAACTGTTTTCTGTGTTTGGTGGTGGCTGGGGTTTTATGTTTTAATGAGACCCAAAACCTTTGAGGAAACATTGACATAAATGCTTTGGGAGTCACCTGGAATGAAATTTATTATCTTGCGACTGGCAGATCCAATTTGGTTCCTGCAAGGGAAGGATTTGCAGTGCCTGGAGCATCTCTTTGTGAGACAGGCTGAGACAGCTGGGGTTGTTCAGCCTGGGGAAGAGAAGGCTCTGGGGACACATTAGAGCCCCTTCAGTGCCTCAGGGGGCTCCAAGAGAGCTGGAGAAGGGCATGGAGTGATGGACAAGCAGGAATAGCATCAAACTGAAAGACACCAGGTTTAAATTGGATATTAAAAAGAAATTCTTCCCTGTGAGAGTGTTGAGGCCCTGGCACAGGTTGCCCAGAGAAGCTGTGGCTGCCCCATGATCCTTGGAACTGTCCAAGGCCAGGTTGGACAGGGCTTGGAGCACCCTGGGCTAATGGAAGGTGTCCCTGCCCATGGCAGGGGGTGGAATGAGGTGGGCTTTAAGGTTCCTTCCAGCCCAAAACATTCTGTGATTTCTCTGATGATTCTCCCTCCCTTGCTCTTGAGCGTGTGTCCTGTAGTCTGTTTTGACATGGGTGTTCTGTGCCCTGTGTGGTTTCATTTGTTTCTAACGAAGAACAGGAGAATACAAATCTTTCAGTTCTCTGTGGAGTATCCCAGTTGATCTTGGCCTCAGTGACCTGGCTGATTTTCCTGATCCTGTTAAAAGCACTAACTCATGTACGAGTATTTAAGAGAATCTAGAGAGAATTGTATTTAGAACCAAATATTGGGAAGTTACTGTTTCTATTGGGCATAAGCAGCAAAATGCTAGTTCTCAGTACCATTTTAAAAGTTACAGCAATTAGGTTTACCCTGTAGAGAAAAGCATTATTGTCATCACTTATTTGATTGTAAATCCCTTTCAATAAAACTTGCAGAGTGCACCCAAAACGTATTTTTGTCTTTTCTTGCCTATTACTATAACTTTTGGGGGCTTTCCTGCCAAACAATGAGATAATACCATCTCTAGGATGGGCTTTTTTGCCTTTTTTTTCCTCCTCTTCTTGAAGAAAAACAATGTATACGTTTGGATTTTGCAACAATTAAGGATGCACGAAAAGTGTATCTGGTTGAGCTGACATGTGCCACTAAGCACTGTTGTGGAGTAACAGCTCTGTTACTGAAGCACAGCCACAGAAGTAGCACTGTCATTGGAAAGGCATTTTCTTTCCAATGATGAAAGGCTCCCCTGCAAAATGGTGAAATCTCTTCCCAGTTTGTAGGTTGTTTTCATGCTGGACAGTCCTTTTGGTGGTGATGGAAACAACCAGAATAAAACATTGGGTAGCAGATTGGCACTTCATTATAACCTCTTAAAAATAATATTGACAACAAGAATTGCTTTTGGGATACCATATTAATTCAGCGGAGAAATATTTATGTACTTTATAGGCTGTAATAGAAACATGTTTCAATGCATTTCAGAAGAGATTTTGGGCATGCTGTGTTCAAATTTGATAAATGTGCCATTCTCCTCTGTTTGAAATGCAAGTCTTTTCAAAGTACTTTTTCATGCATTAGATTTTTAATACTTACTTTTCCACACGTGCCCTGGAGAAAAGCATGCAATCCACTGTTACTCTGAGGTAAACTGGATTTTAGTGTAGTCTGTTTCAAATTAAATGAAATTGTTTATTAGTTTTGCAGTTCTGGAGAGCAGAGGCACCCTTGGGTTTTCATTGAGCTGATGAGGGATATGTTAGCCTATACATCCAAAGAGGACTGATGCTAATTGGGCTTTTCACTTTGATAAAGTCCTTGGTTTCAATGATGATATGCAGGTTAGCTGCATCTTTTAATTAACAAAAAAAAAAAAAAAATTAAATTCCTCTGCTGGAATTCCCTAACTGGTGAGTGGTTTCTATATGCAAGTATGCTCTCTTGTGGTAAGCCATTTTATTGAATCCTTCACCAGTTTGAAATTGTACCAAATTCTATTTCAAACGATGATATTTTTAATCTGTTATTTTTTATCATGCCTTTGTTTCCAGGGTTTACAGTGTGCCATACAATGGCAGAGCTCTGGATATGGAATATGTGACTGAACATATTTTGCAGTTCTGTTCAGTGCAGTGAGTTACATTCAGTGCTTGAGCAGCACGTGACTTTCCTGGTAGCATCCAGCTTGCTGTGGAATGAAGTGCTGTGTGATTAACAATGATAACGTGATTCAGGGTGTGACACTTGTCCAGCCTCTAAACATCAGGTAGTAAAACCAGAGAGGATTCTAGTGCTGAAGCACCTTTATCAAATTCTAGTAACTGTATTTGTGCGTGTTGCAATAGCTAAGATGCTTTTTAATTGAATCTGAGCCTGGGAAATTCAGTTACTCTGTTTTTTTCCAATAACAAAGGGTGTGGGGAAAAAAAAAAGGCAAAACAAACTTTGCTGTGATGTGGGTACTCCTGGGTGGTGTGACTGCCCAGGTGCATTTCTTTGCATTTCGTTGCAGTAGGACTATCACAAATGTACAGATAAATTTAAAAAAACAATATCAAAAACATCTCAGTTGCCTCCTCTTAAAAACATCAGCAAGACCATTTGAGTCTTCATGATTAGCTTAATATCAAGGAAGTATAACTTAATAAATGGCTGAGATACTGGTAATCCTCTCTATATTTCTCATAAGACAGCTGGGATTTCTATCCAGATTCTTTACTGGCTGAGTAATTTCCATATACATTTCTGTAGTGTTTTGCCTGGGGGTAAGGATAGCCAAATGTCAGCAAAAACATGAGGTTATGTTCAAATGATCTCAGTCATGGAAGTCGTGGATTCTTCCCTTCAAGGAAAATAAGGCTGTAAAGAAGAATTTCAGAGAACGGTTTTTGAAGGCCATGAAATTCATGGAATGTGCTTAAACCCAGAAACACTGGGCACATTTTTCGTGAGTACAACTGCTGTTGACTTTTGTGGATGTTTTGGCAGGCTGGCGACTCAAAGATCACATTCCCATGGTCGCAGAGATGATGGGATGTGTGCTGCTGTGCATGAACATTTAATGTCAAAACAATCAATTATGCAGCAGGTGTGGGCTACAGTGGAATGATCTCATTTGGCACAGAACCTGGATAATGTGTAGGAGAGGAGGAGATGGATGGGATAAGAGCATGCTGGAGTAATACCTTCCATTTGCTGGAGCTTAATTTAGTTGAGGAAATGAGCAGGGTTTTTAAAAGAAGTTTCTGTTGCATTCATGTTATTTCATTTGTTATTCTTTAATATCAGTTACAGCTTCATTCAGTGAGAACAGAAAAGTGTGACCCTGTCTTCCAGTTTTCTTCTGATTTTATGTAACCTGGAAGAAACAGGGAGTTTAAAAGGTTCAGCATGTGACACCTTGACTCAGCTCTTCATGAGAGCTTAATAGACCCTGAGCAGGAACCTGTGCTAGAAGCTTAATATAAATATTTTATGGAGAAATGGAATATTATTTAAGGGCAGAAGCTGGTTAAACAGCATCAGCAGTTTCAAACTATAGAAGGCAGAGAGCAAACTGCACTGTTTACAGTGATAATTATAGGAAGGTGTGAGGTATGAATCTAGAGTTTAAGATGATGCTGGGTCACTGTGTTCAGACACAACCATATGCTCATGGTGCTGGTTTACCCCATCTTGTTGCACATAACAGTCTTGTGCAGCCTGTTTTACCTGAAGCATAGGATTAGTCTCAGCTGAAGTGGTTTTTTTTCCATGGGGCTGGTTTGCTATACTTAGCAGTCACCTCTTGCTGTGGACTTCAACTTCTGAGTTGTTTTTGTTTCCTACTGTCCTTCACCTTTCTCTTTTCCTCCATGTCCTCACCCACACTTCTCTTTCCCCTGTAATGCTTAAGAATCCCATTCAGAAACACTTCATCCATCTTTGATATTGATTCAGCTTTCTGTGGTATATGTGTGTTAAATATAAGATGGTAGAGTTTTTCTTCTGGTTCAGTAGGCTCTTTTGAAGCTTTTATGCAACTGGGTGAGATTTCCTGTTTCTTTTTCTCACAGGAGAGTACTGATAATATAAGTAAAGAACAAGGCAACTGCACACCCACTTACATCAATTTAGAGCACAGAATTATGCATGGATTAAATAATAATAATAAATATATCTGTGTTTAAAATTGGTGGCTGTTCAGTGCTCAACTGCAATATTATTCCTTGTTTATTGTTCAGTTTTCTAGGCAGGCTGAATAACTCTAATTAGCCATGCAATGCCCACAGAGTTTACCAGCACCTCACAATGAGCCTGAGAGCTAGAGATGTGTAAAAAGGCCCTTCTGGTCATCTTTGAAAGAGCAAGACATGAGTAGTTTGCATTCAGTAAGGATAAGGGATGCACAGCTTGTTAGGATGGTGCCCTTGTGCTTCCAGAGGAACAAGAGAAGTCAATGGTTTGGAGTATTTTAGGCTCTGCAGCAAGACTTCAGGAGAACACTGTTGACCATGAGTCTTGCTGCTCTCTGGGTCCATTTCTGCTCTTTTCGTTGCCCTTTCCGTGTTTTCTCTGCTGCTTCTCCCCAGCCCTTCTTGTCCCAGTTGCTGTGCTCTGAACTCCATTTCCCCTAAATTGGGTGTGCTGTGGTAAGATTTCTTGTTTGTTGTTGGTGAATTAATAAAATCACATTCCAGAAATCTGTAGAAACATCTGACTCTGGGTTGAGAAGTTTGGAATTTTAACCCACAGGGTCAGAATCTGGCAGTTGGAGGCATTTGCAGCCAGATGCCATGCAGTGATAGTTCAGCAATCCAGCCTATAGACTGAACTGGCTGCCATGGAAGCTGTGTAAAAATAACTGCTACTTTTTTCCACTCTTTTCCATTCTGTCTTGTTGCCAGTTCTTCCTTTAGTGTCCAGTGTTCAGAATCTGTGTTGCTTTCTTATTTTATTGGTTTTGTCTGGTAAGATTTTGAGCTTGACTCCTTATAGTGTGCATTCTTCTGTATCTAGAAGAATAAATCCAAGAGGATGGAGGAGAAGCACCTTTCTGTGGCAGGTTAATGTATGAATTAATAGTAAGGATCACTGAACTTTGGGCAGAAGGTGAATCATATGGGAGTTGTATTGGTGCTGCAACTGAAAAAGTTTTAAGGTCCTATTTTAAATGAATGATTTATCTTTACTCTCCGTACTTATTTCTACCCTTCAGAAGGTGCAAAGAATCCGTTATCCTTCTTTGCCACAATGAATAAAGTTATTTCTGTACTGGAAATAAGCAGGCAATCACCAGAGCTGGAGACAGTTTTTCTTCTGGGTGGGTGATTTTCAAGTAATTAACTAATTCAGTCATATGCAGAATACTGTTGTTCTTAAAAGCCTTCTGAATTTTTTGTGTGCTGGCGAGGTTTTCTGCACATGAACCTTGAAACAAATTTCAAAGCTATCAATTTTCATAGCCACATTTGTCAGTTTGGCAGCAGTTCATTCGGAGCTTGATGCTAAGCATGATTATTGTAAGTTATTAACTATGCTTACTGTAAATCACCCGAATCTGCCCAGCTCTGCTGGCAAGCTGGTGTGAGGCTCAGAGTGGTGCTGGTACATGTATTTATGACATATGCTACTATTCAGAAATTACCTTTATCTTCAGGTTTTCAAGAGAAAGGATATAATTTGGTAGCGAGGATAATTTTAGCAGTATTCCTGTCTTGTGAAGAAAATTACTGAGCATCTGGAGTTCCTAATATTTTATTTTTTCTCCTTCAAAAATGAGCTGTTTCTGTTCTCTGATCCTTAAAATCAATCCCTCAGCTGAAAAACATGTCGAAATAACAGGTTACTCTTGGTGTTTTGAGTAATGTTCAGAGGCTGCAGCGGGAGTCTGGCACATTTTGCATTTGGTTGCTGCCTGAAAACAAGCCCATCTCCAAGCCCAGCCTCTGCCCCAAAATGCTTAAATTGAAATTTAATGGCAGTGAGTGTAGCTGGAGGAGCACAAGTCAAGGTGTGACGGCTTGAATTTTAGTAGACACAAAAAAAAAAGAAAAAAGGAAAAAAAAAAAAAAGGAAGAAGGTGAGGTAGAAGAGGAGGGAAGCCACGTATGACCTTCCCAGAGGAAGATGTGTCATGGCTCAGGCTGTCCAGTGCAGAGTCCCTGGCCAGGGGCTGCAGGATCAGCTCCCACAGCTTGCTCCTGTGTCTGCAGAAGGTGAAATCACACGTGCACTGCATGTTAGTGGCCCCTGGAGGTTTCTCTATTGATCTGTGTCTTAATAATGCATAATAGGCAATCAGAGCTTTCCTGATCTTTTCAGAGACACGCTGTCAGCGAGA
Organism: Acrocephalus scirpaceus scirpaceus; assembly: GCA_910950805.1. Lineage (NCBI taxonomy): Eukaryota > Metazoa > Chordata > Aves > Passeriformes > Sylviidae > Acrocephalus > Acrocephalus scirpaceus. The sequence continues at coordinate 5,645,935 of OU383781.1, forward strand.
GTCCTAAATCACCCAGCTGCTGGTGGCTGTGTCTGACCTGCCCTCCACAGCACCTCAGTGCCTTTCATGTCCCCTGGGACTGCTCCTGACTTACCCAACAGAGGCAGGCCTGGCCTTTGGAACAATTACAAGTCATCATTCTGTGGCCCTTCAGCGAGGCAAGGTTGATCTGCAACTGGTTAAAGAAATTATTTCAGAATAGAATTGGTACAGGTATTAAGTTTATTTTGTTTTGTTTCTGCAAGCATGAACAAGAACGTTGGTTTTGCATTATTAGCCAATTTATCTGTTCTGCCCTCTTTAGGCTTTGCTCTCCTTTTGAAGGTCATTCTTTTGTAGAATGGCTTAGAATGGGATTTTTGGTGTAGATGCTGAACTAATTAGGATTTTGCAATTCTGATGTCGCCTCTTCCCATGTATTGGAACATTGACTTTTAGCAATGCATACTCTTAAATCAATAGGATCTTTATTGATACTTGCTGGTGACATAGCTAAGTTTGGCAGCAAACTGCAAACATACACTGCAGTAGTGCAGTGGGTTTACTTAGAAAGCAAGAAAATGAGATTTCAGAATTATTTATTGTTGTTGGACACCATCTGCAATACTTGTCTCCCGGACTACAGGAATTCATAATCACTGCTATAAAATAAGTCTTTTACCCTTGGCCTTTTGAGAGTATTTAACAGCACAGGCTAATAGAAATAGTTGTAATTGCATTACTACTGTGTGTAAGTACTCATTGTGCAAACCCTTTCTGATTTTGCATTTGACAACATCAGAAGTTAATTGGATTACCAAAATAATGCACCAGCAACAATGGCTGAGAATTCAGTTTATAGCAGTAGTGTAACTTTGTCTGTTTGTATCACCTCATGGTTATTCCCTTTTTTTACCCCTCCCATTTTTTTTCTCCCCTAGAAAAGGCATAGTTTAGGCATGGTCATGACTTTTCCCTGTGTTGGTTCTTTAATAATAAAAAAAAGCAAAAGCTACTGGGGCGAAAACTCATTTAATTTGCTCAGGAAGTAGGAGAATTGCAGGCTATTTTGGATATTTTGGGTACAATGTTTAATGTTTTATTTATATCTACCATAATAAATATGCTGACCAATAATAAGTCAGCAAAACTCAGTGTAGCTGAACCGTTCAAAATGAATCAGCTCCTATTTTTCCCTCTAACCTTGGACAGATGGCAGGCTGCTAATGCTGTGGCTGACCAGGATACCCATAAACAGGATTATCTAAAGAGGATGAAGGCCAGAAGATGCCATGGACTGAGGCTGAGAAGTCCAGAGACCTGTCTGGGCAGGGGTAGGCCTGGGATGTAGGTGCCACATCCATGATGTGTCCTTGCCATGAAATTCCAGGCAGAATCAAATCTTGAATCTTCTCTCCTGGTGAATCCATGGCGTTGAGTGCTGCTGATCCTGAGCAGTGAGGAGGAGGAGCAGGGTCAGCCCTGGTGAGGTTGTGCCTCAGAAGTGCTTCATTGGTTCTGGGGGGAACAAGAGGCTCTTCTGCATGTCCATCCCCTTTGTGAAAACATGGCATGACTTACCTGTGGTGTCTCCTGAAGGGTGGGATGAGGGAGCACAGTTTAGGGCTGGGCACGAATACCCAACACAATTCAGGGTAAGTGTCTTGGGTGCAGTCTGGTTTCATTAGCACCCAGCTCAGAGCTACTGCTGGGTGTAACATGCCTGGAAGAGCTCATTTCTTACTGCTTGCTGCATCTCTAAACATTTTATTTAAACAAAACATTTTATTAGATAAAAATATATCCAAACTGTCTCCATACTCTTTGTTGGCACAGGGGCTGAATCACGTTGTCCTGGCCTCACACACCCTCTGTGATTCCCTGGACACAGGAGGAGGTTTTAAACTTGCTGAGTGCTCAAAGTCACCTTTTCCCATGGAGCCCCTGAAGCCCCTGAGTTCTCCCATCCCAGCCAGGGCAGAACTGGAGGATGGAGGCTGAAGTCTATAGTGATGAGCACATTTCACACAGCAGCTCAGCCTTAGCTGATGGGCCAAGAATTGTTTTAAGATGGAGATGTATGGCTTAGTTTTTTCTCCTCAAAAAAACCCCCTAAAACCGTGGGCTCCACAATGCTTCTGTTGAAATAAAATGCATATATATATATATATATATATATGTATATAAAATTTCCAATTTATGAAGTCTGCTGATATAAGGAATTTAATAAAAATGCTGGCAGATGATTATCTATAGTCATGCTATATAAACTTGGTTTTGGTGAGCTCTAGATCTTACCAGTAGCAAAATACAAATTATTAGATGAAAATAGTTATAAAGTCTGGAAATTGACTTTTTGCTACTTTTTTATGATTTAATCTATTTATATAGAGAGACATACTTTCTTTTCCAACTGGGATGAATCTTGATGAGAATACAAGTAAAAATAAAATGCATATTATCTGTATATTTTTTTTATTTATGCTGAGGGAGAAAATACAAACCCATTTGAAGATGAACCTGTTGTCTTTGTTCTCCCACTGAGAAATCTGCATTCCCTCTCATTTGCTTTATTTCTTGTGTCTGAATTCCCTGAGCACATGAACCTTCCTTTTCCTTAAAGGAGAGAAGCTTAAAGATAAAATGTGTTGTGTGTGCCCACTAAACCTGATAAACTGATACTCCTTTCCTGATATAATTTCAGAGGGCGTAAGGGACATATTCCCAAACCTGTTAAAATCAACAGAAGTTCTGCAAACTTTAGTGCATTTTGGACCAGGCTGAAAGTGAAATGTGTCATTGAGTATATCACAGCAAGGTATTTTATTCTCCTGCAGAATGTTTCCTTCCCTTGGTCATCTTGTGTTATGCACTTGCTGCTTTGAAACACTGCAGTGGGGCTTTTGCTCAGTCTGTGGTGGTCTAAGCCAGCAGATACTTCTTTTATCTCAGTATCTAAGAGCAGAGTGTGGCTTTAACATTGACAAGAAGCACTCGGAGACAAAGGCTGACCTTTTGAAACTGATGAAAAGGAGACCCCAGGGAATCCCATTAGGAGCAGGGAAGGTAGATAACAGCTCCTTCCACCCAACAAAGGTACAACATTCTGCTTATTCTTAGGGGACTTTGTAACTGAAGTCGGTACCTTTGGCCTTTTCTTTCAGTTCAAAGCAGCCATCAGTGTCCTTTAATTTGAGTGGTAGATATTCAGGTATTTTTATCTGAATATATAAAGGCAAACTGTTGCAGTTCTTATCTCAAAGACAAAGCAAAAGGCCAACAGAAGTTTTCCTTCTCCCTATGTCATGGCTTGTAGTGGCTCTTCTTTCTTCCAGCCCTGGGGTGACCCTGGAGGTGCAGAGTGGATGCTGCAGGTGCTACAAGGGTTGGTGTAGCCCTGACATTTCTCCTTGATTCCCAGCTGTCCCCTGGCACTGCTTAGAGCAGTGGATCCATCAAACTGCTCGTGCTGCTGAGATCTCAATTGCACCTATTGATTTTTCTCGTGCATATAATACAGATATATGCTGCTCTACCCCTTAATATAAGATGTGAGAACGACTATGTCTAGATGCTTTCTGGAAGGTTTGGATGAAAGAAGTAGGAAGAGGGGGATAGACTGGGTTGGTTTAATAGTTACTAATTAATAGTTATTTTAATAACTGTTTTAATAGTTATTAATTAATAGTTATTTTAATAATTGTTTTAATAATTATTAATTAATAGTTATTTAGTAGTTATTCATCCATAGAAGCATTTAATTGTATTTTTCTCTATATTTCTCTATTTAAGTAGTTTTTTCTGTTTTAATTGGCCAGACTTCCCTGACTGAGTTGGTGAGATCGTTGGACATGCTTCCTTCTTTTCTAGCTCAATCTAGCATATGTTTCGGTGTTTTAAATTAATTTCAACATGATGAAATAGAAAACAGTATGTTGTATCCTTTAGATATGAGCTGGCCTTTTCCAGTAGCAGGACTGGAGATTCATTGTATTTATTTTTATTTTGCCTGATTAAAAAAGTGCGACTTCCAGGAGACCTTATAAAAGTTAGAAAGACACAATAATTTCTCTGTCTTGCAATGGCTCAAGAACTTGATGGTGATCATAATATTCACTTGTTCTGTTTACTCAGAGTTCCTATTTCAAAGCTTACAGATGTGGTAATTGGGAATTTAGGGTTAGAGCTTTATAAATATTATTGAAGCTACCCCTAACTTTCAGTCTTCTAGTAAATAAATTTGTGAAGGCACAGGGGAGGGAGATCCTTTCTGTATTAACTGATCTGATTGCAAGGCAGAGATCTTGCTATACATCTTCAATAAAATACCAAGAATTAGAGCAGTGATTAGCATTATTTGGATAACATTTCAGTTACTTCAAACATTAATATAATAGATAATATTTTCTATAAACAAACATATATAATGTATCAAATAGAAGTATTAATGAAAATAGTAAAAAACCTGCATTTTCTTAGGTTTGAGGGTAGTAATTTCAGATTATTGAAGAGTAGCAGCTCATAAAGTTGATACTTTTCTTTCTTCACCAAGATGAGAAGACAGAAAATTATCTTTTGTGCAGTAATTTTGCCATCGGGTTCTGTGTCCAGAGTAGAGATTGAGAAAGTCCTCTTTTCAGAGGTTGAAAATGTTGCAGGAAAATTATGGTTTCCTTTAAATTCTTCTTTTCATCATCCAGTGTAACGGGTGTGTATTATTGCCAACACGGGATTGTGCAGAAATTGAAAAGATAAATTTGGATGGAAGGTTTTTCTGAAATACTTTCCTTCATTGAGAGAGTGGGAGAAATCTATGGTAGTTACCAAAATTTACTGCAATCATGCTTCTGTGTTTTATGTGTCTCAAAAGCAGAAAAGTAAATGAAAGGAGTCAAAAAGGATCTTTCAAAACTGTTGAAAATCTTTGCTCTCAGTGTTGCCTTGGCTATTGTTTTAATTTGCTTTAGTTTTGTGGTAGATCGTAACAGTGGGTGGGTAATTTACAAGAGCAACAAAGCCATCCCATTACTTCTTGGAAATAACAGAAATGAGCTTTTATACTAAGACAAAGACAGTTTAATTGCAGTCAGCTCTCCTGCAAAACAGTAAAAAAAAAGTCAATCCAAGAAAAAATCGTTTTTTTCTGAGGTCTTAAAGTGGAACGTAGCTCTGTGTCCTTACCTGCAGCTGGGTGTGCAAATTGCTCTTTTAATGAAGATACTTTGAACACTGATCCTATGAACAGGAATTATGGGGGAGAAGCTTCTACCTGCCCGATCTTCCTGATTTGTGAACTGTCTGCTTTTACAAAGGCTGGGATGGCTGCACAGCTGGCTTGGGTTCATATTTTAGGCCACTGAAGGTGTTTTCTTGGCAGGGACGAGACTGCCAGAAATCATATCTGTTGTTGTGCTCCCTGGAGGGTTTTCACATCACACACCAGCGACCTGACCGCATGGACGTGCCTGCTCACAGCAGCCTGCCCGGGCAAGGAGCACATCGGGGGAGACAGCAAGAAACAGATACCTGGTGCTGATGGATTTGAGAAGTGACTGTCACCAGCTGGAGCCTTTTTGATCCTGGGAACGTGCATTCCTGGAAAGCAGCTGAAGGAGATCCCGACTGCTGCCTTTAAACTTTGCCCTAAACCTTCTCCTCAAATGCACTCGGTGTCTGTGTAATATTTAACTGGCAGGGTGGACTGACTGGAAATAGTAAATGGCTTGAGATGGCAATGCAGAAAACTTTAAAAAATGAAAAAAAAAGAAGAAAAAAGCTTACTTGGTTGCTCTGGTACTCTCAAGTGTTCAATTCTGCATCACTGTGACTGGCAGGTCTTGTTTTGGGCCATGGGTTGCTCCCCTTCCTTCGAGGGCAGAGAAGGGAGCGATGTTCACTGCAGGGTGGGCGAACTGACAGTGTTTTGGTGAGGTGCTGGTCACAAAGGTTTGCTAGAGGAGAAATCTTCAGAGTCTTGGGACACACATGATGGCATGGGTTTGGATTGGTACCTGTTCTGTGTGCAGCATTGTGCACTGCGTCTTGGACCAAGATAAAGGTAGAGCTCTGCATCTGACAGTGGGCACTGAGCACTTGGAAGGCTTGGAACTTGAAAATGCTCCCATTTCCTGGGAATTCAGGGAACTGGGTTCTGGAGTTTACCTCTCTAAAGACCTGAGAATCAAAGCCTGTAACTGCTGTTTGACTGGTTCCTTATCTCTGGTGTCCCTGAGTACTAAGTGTGTATCCAGACCTGTTGCATGCTGCAACTCCAAGGTTACACACAGTGATTTCTTCCACATGTGTGGATACCCTGACCTTTCCTCTTCAGTGGTAGGTTTAGAAAGGTCACTGTAACCTCTCTTTCTATGTGTCAGCCTTTCAAGGGAAACTCCTTTGGTTTCCCCACGTAACTTGTGAGATGCCTCAGGTTTCTGTGTCAATACTGCATTATGGACAGTGGGTGTAAATAAGATGGTGAGAATAGGAGCGGTTACTGTGGTGTGTCCTTAAGAATCAGCAGGCCTACTGATACCTCAAGTACCAATAATTCTTGATTGGGGCATGCCGAGCTTGTCAGAGGAGCCATCTGCCACCTCATTCTGTGTGTATTTATTTATTTATTAGTAAGGTGAATCCCAACACCTCACATGGAATGAATGCAAGGGGAAGGATGTTTTTTATTCAGCTTCCTGCAGAAGATCTTACAAGAAAGGATGGTTTAACTTCTCTTGTTGATTATTTCTCCTGATACTCTGCATCATGTTATATTCCCTTTTATATTGTATTCACTGACTGGTTTCTGACTAATGTGCCTTGATACTTGCTACTCGAAGTGACATACAAAGAAGCTGTCATCACCAGCTGTGCAGAAGACATCTGAGAAAACCAACACCTAAGTACTAAGAAGGAAATGAAAATGTCTTTTCTGCCCTGCTAAATATGACTTTTGGTACTGATTTTTTTTGCCATTTTTCTCACTTGACTCAACATGCTTGGCTACTCTGAAAGAGAAACACTTTGCTGGCTGCCTCTTGCATGATCTCCAGGTGCAGGGGCCAATGCCCAGTTCCCTGCAATGCACAAATAAGTCAGCTGATTACATTTTTGATGCCTTTTTGAAACCTGTAATCTTCAGCCTCTCCTCAGATTTAAGGCATATCAGGATAAGTTCCTTCTGTGTCTGAATGGTTTAGATTGGAAAATAAATGTTCAGCCCTGATCCCGAATAATTTACTGTTCTCTTAAGAGGGGAGAATAGGAAGTAAGCTATTACCATAAAAAAAATTTTACTGCAGTTTTCTTCTGCATAAGCTTAAATTCTGCGTAGAGAGGTTGTCAATTAGTGTGCAGATTTTTTTAATTGGCTATAATAAAAAGCTAATTGGTGTTTTGCTTAAAGAGTGAATTAAGAAAGTGTTGCTATAGAAACTTTACATGTGTATAGTGCTGCTCTACATAACAGTAGATATAATAGTCTAATGACCTTTCTGAGCCAGCTGTAAAGTCAAAGAGAATGTGTTAAATTCAGGCTGGCTGCAGAGATCATTAAGGAGTTTGTGACTTCACCCATTTCATTGCCAGAAATTGTCTCTGGCATTGTCTCATAGAATGTTTCTCTTGACTCATGTCAAACCATATAACAAATGCTGGTCTCAAAAGACCTGAACTTTTGTAAGATCCGAGTGCTCCGATTGTGAATGTGTAAACCGATCTGTAATCTGTCAAGCATAAAATGTACTGCTGGGAAAAATTCATTTTCATAATCTGAGAAAATGTGATGATGGATCGAAAGTGGCAACATCTAATCCAAGAGCTGTTGTATTCTTGTATCCCTCCCTCCTCTCCCTGCCCTCTCTACCCACTGAATCCTGAACCTCATGTGAAACACAGGAAATACAGTTTTAAGTGAAATGGGATTTCTGCTCTAATTCGCAATATTCTCTCCTAGCAAGAAATACTTACCTTCTCAAATATAAACTTTGTTGAGGAGAGAATAATTTCTTCAGGATTTGTGTACAGGAATTTTTTTTCCTCAGGCTTCCCCACTGAAATTACTCCAGAGTCATTATCTGTAGCTTTGCTAGCTGCATAAAAGTTATATTTAGGTGACATGGGCAAAACTTTGAAAGCATATGATGAACGTAGTCATTACTGCTAAGGAAGGTGGTCACTAATGAAATAAATGGCTCTGGCTGGTAAAACTGAAACATGACCTTTTATTTGCAGTTCCTTGATCCTGAATCTTGTTACTATGTCAACAAACAAATTGTTTTGCTCCTTTTTAACTAGGTGTATCTAGGAGGTGTAGGGGTGTGAGAGCCTGCAGTTGTTAAGTCATGGTGACAGAAAAAACTTAAAATGTTCTGCATGTCCAAATGTGAGAGACTGGACAAAACTATATGACGTTGTTGTTTTGTGGAGTCTTTCACATGGGGGTTTTTTCCCACTGAATTTCAGCTAAATGAACAAAGCAGACACAGAATGGGAGTTGTTAAATTTGCCCCTGCACTTGTTCTTCAGACTGGTAAAACACAACCATGTTTGAGTGATTAGTGTATGATTTAACCTTTTTTTCCCCCCCTCCCTTCCTTTCCTCTCCAGTAAATGCTTAAAAAAAATCAGTCTTTTAAGTGGGTGAATTTAGGAGAATCTCTCAGAATTCAGTGGAATTACACAGACAGCTTCTTTCTGTACCTCTGGGTCAGGACTGAGTAGTGTCATAACTTAGCAGCTATTCTTCCCTTGATACACATATGTAAGCCCTATTAGTGTTAATGCCTTTTTGAAATGCTTCCCTCATATATTCAATATCTACTACTGTGTCCAAACTCTGAAGTCTTATGAGTTGCACGGCATGTGACTGTCTCTAGAGCTTAATAGAAAGTTGGATTTAATCTCATAGTTCATCTTTTGAGCAGTAAAACTGTAAGAAAGATAAAATGTTGTAACGTGAAGCTTTTATCTGAGACCTGTGAGCAAATAAGTTTTTTTTTCTGGTCCAGGGAAAAGACTGGGGGGTTTTTGTTGTGTTTTTCAGCTTCCTTTTGTCTTGCCCATCAGACCATGAATGTAACATGTACTTAGAGGGGCTGTATAGTCTAGAGGTGTTGTTTTGCAGAAGAATTGTACAATATTGTATTTATGATTGTCAAGGAAATGTGATTTTTGGAACCCAGTAAATCCATCCTTCAGTTTAAATTTTTGCTGCTTTGCTGCAGTTAGTTTTCAACTGCCTTTGTGAAGAGGGGACTGGATTTTTGAAAGGCAAAACATGAATTTTCTTTAGGACTGTTATTTTTCTCTTAGTTTTACTTGACTGTATAAAGCTCTGAGCATCCCAATCTAACACTGCTATTCCTGCTTTCACTGTAAAATCAGTAAAATTTATATTAAAGCCCAGTTTCTGGGAGATGGAACTGCTGCTAGTTCAGTGTGTTATTTATTTATTTGCATTAGTGCTGGTTGTAGTCCTGCAAAATGGAGTAATGGAGGAGCTGGCTGCGTTCTGCATTCTGGACATTGAAAAGAAGTCACAGAATCAATGAGGTTGGAAAAGACCTCTGAGCTCCAACACCACTGAGTCTTTCCTTAAAGAGTCATGGTGCATTTCTATGGTTTTTTTTTTAATTACATCTTTACTGATATGGTTGTGTTTATAGAAAGTTATGACAAAACTTGGTTGCTATTGGTCCTTTCCCCTCTTTGTTTTATAATTTATGGAGTGCAGCAATGGAAGCTTATTAGTGGAGCAATCTGTGGAATCTTTATAATAAGCCTTGATTACAACTGAACTTAAGTGATATGCACAGAGACTGCTTAAATATGTACTGAACCACCTTGTTTTGCTTGAGGAAAGGAACACATTGACAACTGAATTTCATTAAAGGAGGAGGGAGATTTATATGGGCGATAATGAGGTTGCTACTGGGAAATAGGTGAAAAATGGAAATGATCATAATATCAGTGTTGTTTCTCATTGTAATAAGAACACTTCCTGTTTACTGATGGATAACAAAGGCAGTTGTTTATTGTCCAGTGTTTTGCAGTATAGCAGAAGTGCCAGCACAGATTCCCTGCTGAGGAGTCAGCTGCTTAATGAAACAGACCTTGCTGGATACAAGGACATTGATTTTAACATTTTAGGCAGATATTTTGTTTCTCTAAGTAAGAAAAATATTTCCTAAGTGCCATGATGCTTCAAAATATGTTCTACTTTGCTGCTGTATCAGGAAAATGCATCTTCTATATATATTTACAATTTGTGTCATTGCAAATGATCAATTTTCTGTTTCGATGAGTGATATTATAATATGTGATTTATTTCTCTTTTGCAGAGAATTAGTGTAAAGCCCAGATTGAAAATATGCCTTCATGACAAAGTCTCTACAAAGCTGATCCCATCTTGGCTTTAAGGTAAATGAAAAAAAAAACACTTCTAACTTTTCTTCTCATCATGGTTGTTATTCAGCTTGGAAGAAACGTGAGGATATCGTGCTCAGAATAAAGAAAGTATTTTAAGGAGTTAAGTTGCAAAACTTAAAATTTAGTCAAAATAAAGTGTAAGCATAAGCCAGTAATTTGAGTATGGCTTCAGTAATTAAAAGAAATGACAGTGGCATGAATGCTTATGTGTCTTACATACTGCCTTGGCAACTGTCTGGTTTTGTCTGAAAATTGAATATGCATATGAAGGAGAGATCATTCTAATTGAATGGAAAATACGAAATTAAAAAGGCAACAAAGTATAAATAATTGAAAATCAAGTTGCAGCTCTGAGCTTCTGTATGTCGGGAGCTCCGTTGCAAACAAAATTGGTAGAATGCTTAAGTCACATTTTTCTTCCTCCTAATTTTCCTTTCATGGTACCATACTCCTGGTATAGAGAGCGAGGCAGTGAAAATGATGAAGGGGTAATTAAATATCTGTTGGAAAGTAAGAACCAAACCAGAGACTAATTTTCAGCACTCTACAGCTTTCATTATATATGTATATGCTTTGATTTCTCATGTATATGGAAAATGTATCCTCTAACTGCATATTTTTAGCCTTTCTCCTCCAGAATTGTTCAACTTGCTGTGGCAAGCTTGTTTTGTTTGTGAAATCATTGCAGAAAAGAATTCTTTAAAAAACTTTATGAACAGTTAGTTACCTGTGAGTACAGCTAAGTATTCTTAATCTCAGCTAAGTGTCCTTTATCGCGATTGTACCTCATTTTAATGTTTAGCATGTGTTGTCCATTCTTTGAAATCTCTCAGAATGGGTAACTTTCAGTGTTTGGAACTTCTTGATTCCTTGTGCCCTGCTGTGTCTGTGGATGAAGGCACAGTGAGGTTGCTGTACTCAAAATCTTGATTTTTCAACAAAACTTGCCCCAAATTTAAGGAATGCAAGTAGACATCACAGAAACCACCTGCTACTTCATATCCCAGTATTGGGGTTGTGACACTGGCATGAGCCATAGACCCATGTCCCAGGAGCACAAGAAATTTGAAATATTCAGTGTCAAAGTTTGTTCAGTTGTGCAATTGGTTTAAAGGCCCAGGATTTGCCCTTAAGTGTCAGGTACTTCTAGAACCAAATCAGATTCAGTAATTGTTGGTTATTTGATGGCAGCATAAGGTAACACAAGAGTGGACTTCAGCTGAAAGAGCTGTGTCCTCCCCTCTGTCCCCAGCAGGGCCCTGCCACTTGCCCTGTGCCACTGGGGACACTTGGGCTGCTGTGTGAGGAGCTGGGTGAGAGCTGCTGTGGCTGAAGGCAGCCTGGGGCTGGGAGGAGAGGAATCTTCACCTTCATTTGCACTGCCCAGCTCTGCTGGGGCTGCAGGACTGCCCTGCTGGTGCCTGCCAGTGCAATTGAACCTGTGGCTTGAGAACAGCACAGAGACAACTGCCCCAGAGGTGGGGTTGTGTTTGCAGTGGTACTAAGGACTGGATCAGTACCTCCAGTGGTTGAAGTACTGATTTGTTTCCCTGGAATAAGTTAAAAATAGCGCATTTCTGCTTCTGAGATCAATTGGCTTTTATTTATCATGACACAATTTAGAACAGCACTTCCTCATGTTGCATGCCATTCTTCTGGGTTTAGAAAACCTGTCATCTGTTGCTTTATTTTTTTACAAATCCAAAGGGTATTTAAATATTGTCAGCATGAGATCATCATTGTCTAATAATATTAGATGTCCTTTAATGTCAGCTTTGAACAGAACCCTCTCCCTACTACAGCCATACCTTGCAATCATGCTGTACCCTTCACTACAAAGCAATTATCTGGGTTGTGTGAATTGGCTGAAACCGATCAGCTGTTAAAACTCAGAATGCTGCTTCTGCTTGGAAAGAAAGTCATGTTGTTTAACTTCCCCCTCCCCTTCATCCATCTCGGAGAGTGGGAGCCTGTGAGAGGGAGAAAAGAAAGGGAGCCTGATGGTGCTTAATGGCTGATGAATACAGCCAAGGATACAGGAATGGTTGCCTGGCAACCTGGGAGGATGGGCTGAGGTCCCTTGTCACTGCATTGGAGTTGATACTGGCTCATCTCTTGAGCTCATGAAGACTGACTTCTGAGGGTTTGCACACTTTATCCTCAATATGTATCGTGGCTGGGTTAGATTTGTATCTTACGTGCTTTGTCTCTGTCTATTTCATACTTCTGAAAAGAAACACAAGAGGAGTAGAAGCAAATCAAGCGTTTTACTTCAAGGAAGAAAATGTGTGCTTCCTGTCCCATGCAGTTATTGTGCTTTCAGCATGAGAGACGTGTCTAGGAAGAGATTTGCCTAAAATTTAGAGCTCTTAGACCTAATTCCAGGTAAAGTTCTTTTTTCATAGACCAAGACCCCTCTGAAAATTATCCTTAGTGCTAAAAGATGATGATCTGGGGTTTGTGTTATAATTGCAGCCTTGAGGAGAAGCCTTCCTGTGGTTAAACACAGCTCTGAAGTGACACATCTGCTTTGTTTCCCTTCTTACACAGAAATAATGCCAGGCTGTGAGCACACTGAGGGCTGTGACAGACGTGACCTTGTACAAGTTGTCCTTAAACAATTCCAGGGGATTTTGAACATGGATGTCAGCACAAGGGGTGGATCTCTCTTCGTGCTGCAGTGGGGTTGTACGTGGGTGATGTTCCTTAGGGATGTGGTGTTAATTTGGTGTTCCCCAGAAGACTTCTTGGGAAACTACATGGGCATTACCACATGAAGGCTGTTGTCATCAAGTGAATATTGATCCAGTAAATATTTTTCTTTTCTATGGAGATAATTATTAAGGAAGAAGGTGCAGCTGGCTTGCAGAGGCTGTGCAATCTGGTGTATTTTGAACATTTCCAGAGACAGTAATTTTGTTTGTGCTTTTGTTTCTCAGAAACAACTTCAATTCCTCATGATGAGATCAAAACTGTAGGAAACAGGAAAAGATCTACCTGGTAATTTTGTGCCCCTTTGTTACACCAGGCAAAAGTGAGGTTAAAATGTGTGTTTATCTACAGTTGTATCATCTTGGGGATTATTAAAATAACAAAAAAATCAAACACCTTTCACTGGTAAAAGCAATTGTCATTTGCCAAATGTTTGCTTCCTTTTTTGCATGTTGAATTCAAGCTTTTAGTTAATGGTTGTTCTTAAGGCTCAAACTTTAAAGCATTTTGGCATATTCTGAAACCTGACCAACTATCAAAATACAGCATTTGCATGGAAGTGTATTGATGGAATATGCAAAGAAATCCATTAAATTAATTGCTGGCTTTGTGATTATCAGACTTGGAAAAGTATTCTGATTTTTATTAGTATTTTCATCTAGGTGTTTTTTTTTTTTCCTTGCACAATCCATTCTCGTGCTCTGTCCCCAAGCAAACAAAATACCCAGAGGCCAGACAGCAGCAGCCAGCTGTGTGGAACTACCTCCTTGTAACTGGAGATCCTCAGAAAATCAGGTGAAAGGTTTGAAATGTTTCAGTTTGGATAATCAAAGCCTTGAGGCTATTGTCATTAACAAAATGGTCTTTCTCCTTCCTTCTCTTGTAAGCTGTAGCTTCTGACTTACTATTTATCTTTTTAATGGTTTATACTTCTATTACAAGCCCTGAGTTTGCTACAGGGTATTGAGAAATGTTTCGTAGCTCCTGATGATACATGGGAAAGTTTGGATAAACTGCTCTGGACTGCACTTCGTGATAACTTGTATTCTTCAGGGCAACCTTGGTCTGGGGCAAGATTGCTCTTTCTCATCATCTGTATGTGTAATTGTCTGTGGATAGAATTGTACTCCAAATTTAACCACTAGCATTGAGGGAGCTGCAACTGCACTGGTGTTAACAGAAACTTTGGATCCAAAGCCTTGAGGTTGTGCTTTAATCTGCTGTATCAATGAAGGAAAAGATTAAAATTTTAAGATGGATCTGTGTTCATGTCCAAGGTGTCCAAATTCCTGGCTGCTTACTATCCTATAGCAGATTCTAAGATAGCAAAATACCTTAAAAATGCTAATAATTGAACCAAGACAATAAGTAAGCTTTTTTTATTTTAAACTGTGGGCAGCTTGTATACTCTCTGTACAATGCATTTCTGTTGAAAAAAGCCTGACCAACTTCTGTAATGTCATCAGAAATGTTCTTTTATTTGCAATTCAAATGGAATAATTTTAAACTTCAAATCATTGTCCGGCTTTAGTAAGGAATGTAAGTGGTGCACATTAAATGCTTTCAGCATTCTGCTGAAATGCCTGCTGCTGTCTTAGGAAATTTCAGTATTCCTGATCTATTAAAACATTGGTTACATTGAAATGTTGGTTAAGTAAACTTAAACTATGATGCTTTAAATCAGCCAGTTTTGACTCTTTCAACTTATATTTGCAGGGGTTTTAATCTTCTTTTACTGACCCATGCTGCAGTAATTTCTGTTGGGGTGCTTCATTTCCTATGGAACTCAAGCACAGATAGTCATGGAAAGTTCAACCCAGAGCAGATAAGAATAAAAAGATTTTACTTTTTTTGTGTGTACCATGAGCACTGTATGAAAGTGAGATTCTGATTTCTTTTCTTAATTATGGACACAAAATTAACTTCTCATCTTTCGTTTTGGCTTCTGTGCTGTCTTGTGTTAGATAATATCCTATCTATTTGAGATATGGAGACAATTTATTGATTAAAGTGAATGATACAACAGGAAAAAAAGGGTCATGGCTGATGCATTTTAGATCTCATTTCCTATGTTGCTTCTGTATTTAAAAAATCCATTTTTTAAATGAAAATGTAGAAAGCAATGCAATAACTGCATACAAGCAAATACCAAGCCAACAGCTGTGTTTTCTAAGAGTACAGCACTGCAACTGGAATTGGGAAAAATAAAACTTTATTGTGGATTTGGGAAGAAATGGAAAACAGTGCTAATCTAAAAATAATTTGTCTGGTGTTTTTTTTTTTTTCCCCCCTCACTTGGGGAGAATAAGATTTTGCTGCCTTTACTCTCTCTGGAAAAATAGAGCTCCTTCTGTTTTTTAGCAGTACTGCAAAGCTGATTCAGAGATGCAAACAACAATGAAGAGTGTTATTCCATGCTAGAAAGGCTTGGTATGGGGAGTTACTTATGGTAAATAATTGATCTAACAACTAGTTCAGAAAAAAGGAGGAATTAATTCAGTCTAGAGCACGGCTCTGATGCGGAGATTGAGCTGGGCCAGAACCTCAGCCTGGCTTTGTGTAGTCCCAGTGCCTGCCTAACTCATTTTGCAGTCTGGTTGTTAAAAACTAATGAAATTTTATATATTTATATAAATATATATTTATATTTATATATATGGAAGTGAGTTTCTGATTTCTTTTCTTAATTATGGACACAAAATTAACTTACCATCTTTCATTTCAGCTTCTGTGCTGTTTTGTGTTACATAATGTCCTATCCATTTGAGATGTGGAGACAATTTATTGATTAAAGCATATGATCCAACAGGAAATATATATATATATATATATATATTTTTATATATATAAATAGCAAAAACTTTGCTGCAGACTAAGGGGCTGTAGGAAGGTGTGATGTGCAGGGCTGTCACTGGGCAGGAGGAGATGGGGGGAGGCTGTGCTGAGCACGGAGCAGCTGGGGCAGGGAGCCTGTGCTCACCTTACAGCCTGCCAGCAGCAAGGAAAGCTTCTTGGTCCCCTGGGTGTGCCCTGTGGGGACTGATTACCAGTTTTTAGGTAGCAGGAAATACTGGATACCTTCCTACTGCGGTGATGCCATGATGATTTTTTGCCTTTTCTTTTACATATACACCTTTTATGTATTCGTAGTATGCATACTTGTAAGTCCTTGAATCTGATATTTTAGCGTAGTTCTGGTATTCTGTTAGGCCAGAAGACCAAACATCCCAAAGGCCTCACAGCTGGAGGCCAGGAAAAAACCCTATGCTATCTTGAAAAACCAAATTCCCCTCCTAAACACATCCTGTAAACCAGGATTAAACCCATCTGGGGGGATACTTTGGGATAAGGAGATGTCACACTATTCATTCAAGCCTCTAATTAGGGCATCTTTGTTAGATACGCTAATTTGCAAGATCTGTATAACATTTTATATGCAATCTACTGTGTGTGTGCATTTTGGCACATTCCACCTCGACCAATTGTTGCACCATAAAAATCCTTATTAAATACTGAGGTAAAAACCCTTTATCCCTGAACTGTGTCTGGCTCTGTATTTTAGAATCAGAGAAAAGGCATCAGTGGGACTAGTGAAGGGAATGGCTTACCAGAGCTTCAGGAGACAACCACACCTGGCACAAGAGGGCAGCAAGGCTGCTGGCTAGAAAAGCAATAAATGGAATATTTATTTGGTGTGGGAATATCAGGTCAGAGGCTTTTCTGCTCAGTTTGCACCATCATTTGTCCATAAGTGGGATCAGAAGTATTTGTCAGAGAGCCTCTTCAGCCTGGTGGATGATGTGTCAGGGCACAGTTTGGTTGCTTTGCTGGATTCTGGAGGGAGCTGTTGGCCAAGCTCTGCTTGGTGGGATGTGTGGGTTGCAGCTCGTGGCACTGCAGGAACTGCCTGTCCTGCTGAACAGACCCACCCAGTGAGGTCCTTTGCAGCATAGTATTGCTTCTCTGTAGGATATACATAGATATCTATCTTTATATATACATATATATGTGTTTTACAGCTCTCCTGTTGTAGCAATCTTCAGTGTTTGAAGATTCACTCCTAAGATTCTTCCTGGCTCTTCTATATTTGCTGGGGTAGAAGATATTTCAGCATTCAAGTCTTCATTGGCTTGAAAATCTATCTCCATATTAAATCACTGTATTTCATATAGTAAATTTGTTATAAAAGCTTACATATGTGCCTGGAATGCAAGCTGACCTACTTTAACTGCAGCCCTTCCCAGCTGTGCTAGATGGATCTAGAGATGTGTTCATCTTGCCAAAATCTAAACCCAGTTTTGAAGAGGTGCTGTTTCTAAAAGAGTAGAATAAGGGATAAAATGGTGATTTTTTTTCTGTTTAGAGCTGATCAGCTTTTGATTTCCTGTATTAGGTTTCTAGACTCTCTGCTTCCTAATGTGATCTTGGAATACTAAGATTTACTTCTTAGTTGTGCAAGATGGAGTTGGTATTAGCATTTATAACGTGAGCTCTCTTGCTGACAAACTTTCTTCATTCCCTCACTCTTCCATTCTCCTTTTTTTAAGCTGCTTACTTTTGTCATGCAATTTTTCCTTTGCTTTCAATTGTAACTACAAGATTCATCAAAAGTAAGGGTGGTGGAAATAAATTGTGAAGAGATTTTTAAGTCAAACAGCATCTTAAAAAAGCACTGGTTTAAGTCTACTGTTTTCCTAAATAGTCAAGTGGATCAAAGGGCAGGGAAGTTGTTACTGCATTTTGTATACTCTACATTACTATCATTTATTGCCCCAGATTAAAAAATTATCATTTTTTGTGCATCAGACCTTTATAGGAGTTTAATTTTCTTAAATACAGAAAAGACCAAATTAGAAGGAAACAGGAGAAACTAATCCTTCTTTTTCCTACCTTCTGCAAACCAACTTCACAGTAATGTGTCTGCAGCTTTGGCTTCTGTGCACTCATCCTTCAGCTGCTGAAGTCTGAAGCTGTTGAAGCTTGAGTTGTTATTTATTTTCTACAGACCTATATTTTCATTAACTAGGAAGTATAAAATGTTAGAAGTGAATCAGGAGGCCATTGATGATTTTGATTGTTAACAATTTTTTTTTTGAGGTTTGGTTGCTAAAGCTCTGGGAGTGAAAACTGAGGAGCAGGAACTGATTAGAAAGTGAAATTTAAAGGAACTTCAAAAATTGCACTTTGACAAAGGACCTGTTTTCTATGGAGGGAAAAATACTTCTGTGAGGAAAGTGGTCTTGTTTCAGCCTTCCAAATCAGGATTTCGTGAATGAAGAAGGAGAAATGTTAGGTTTTCTTATGGTCACAAAGGTGTAAAGCAGGTCACAAATTGTGTTACATTTGTCAATCATGTCAGGACTGGTAAGTCTCAGAGAGACAGAACAATTACCCATAATTCAGGTATTGTGAGAATAATGTATGCATTATTAACAAAACAACAAAAAATAATGAATCCTTCTTTTTTCTGCATACTAATAAATTCCCTTGGCATGTGATTTTCTCACTCAGCAAGGGATTAGGGAGAGCTTGAACAACACGTCAGTCATTTTGCTGGATGTGCTTTTGAAAAAGGAGGCTGCTCCTCTGTGCAACCATCCCCCAGCAAAATGGCCAAAGGGGAAAAACACCTCCTCTGGGGTCTGAACGAACTCAATCTTAATTCTGTTCAGTCCACATCAGTGAGCTGCAGGTCAGAGTGGTGTTTTGGAGCCTTTTCTGGTCCCTTTAGTAGTAGTTACCTGTGATTAATGCTTAGAAAGAAATGGAACAAATATATATTGTTCCTCACGAAGCTCTGAAGTGGTGATGTTTGCATCTGTGTGAAGTTTTATGCCACTGCATCCTTGTTTGTAAGTGGTGCAAAAGTGGTTAGCACAGTTAGAGTTGGAAATAAGACTTGGACAAGACGAGGAATGTGGGATGAGCTTCTCATCCGTGATGGAGTAAGTAATTTCTGGGCTTTGCTCACTGCTCAGTGCTGTCTGTGCAAGGTCTCTGTTGCTGGCACTCATTCTTTTGTTTTAGTGCATCATCTGCAGAGACATTGAAAACCTTTTTCATTATGGGCTTTGAGACTGGTTATCCTTGTATTTGTATTTAATTTTCTTCCATTTTAATTGTGAAAGAAAATATTTTTCCCTCCCACCTCCTGTTTTAATTGAGGCTGTAGTCTAAACAACTGCCTGTAATTCAGAGGCAAACCAAATAATGCTGTTCCTTTTGCTGTACCATTTTTCATGAGATAAATGAGATAGTCGTGTTTCTCTTAAAAACAAACAAATAACAAATAGCATTAACAACAAGAAAACCCAAGTGCCAACAAAAAATACACAGAAATTAGAATCTGTGCCCTTCTGGTTTAATGAGGCAGACAGGATTGGTACTGTCCCTTTGCTCCCAGCACTCCTGCCACTGTGAAGGTGAAATATTTGTTATTATTATCTTGTCAAAGCTGTCAGCCCATGATGCCAGACAGGCGGTCAGTGCAAGAAACTTTACTGGCTGCTTCTATCCTGTGATAGACTTTAAAACACGTGGTTATCACAGAGCAAGTGTTCACAGAGCCTGGGTCAGAGTCATCTTAGCAATTGTGTAAAAGAGCTCTGCATAGTCACAGTTGTTATTTTATTATCTCTGCAATTTCATAGGTAATAAGTGAGTCTAATTATTCATGGTTTGGAAACATTGGAATGATATTCTTTAGAAAAAACCAAACCAAATCCCAAAAAGGGTATTTTTGTTCTCTTTGTAGAGTATCTAGTGTAACAAAGCATGTTACCAATAAAGAATGACAGCAGCAGTGTTAGCTGTTGGTGATACTGCTTTGTTTGCATTAATTCTATAAAATATCAATATTCTTGAATAAAAGTGAGAGTCCTGAAAGCCCTTGGGCCACCACATAGAGGAAACTTGCTTCTCTGAAGGCTTTCAGTTGTGAGGGCTTCTCTAGTTTTGCAGACCTGCTGTAGGAAACTTGTGACAAAATTAATATTCTCTGTCAATTCTCAGCACTTTTGGTTGAGTGTGCTCTGTTTCTAATGACATGGAATTCAGGCTTGTAGTCATCCCTGATGTCAGCAGGATGATGCAGTGATCTGCTTGCCATGGCTTCATGCACAGCATAACAACTGAATTTTCTCTATTAAACCCTGATCACTGCAATCATCAACTTAGGTTTCTGTTCACTGACAAATGCACTCTTTAGACTATGAAATATTATATTTGATGTGCAGTCAATACACAGACTTTTTTTTTTTTTCTGGGAGCAGAACAAAGCCCCACTGCATTTTCACACTTGGGTCTTTCTGGAGAGGGTGAATGAATTAAGAGCTCCTCCTTTGGAAAACACTCCATTTAAATCATTGCACACAACTGAGCACAACAAACAGTCCTAGGAGAACATAAAAGCAAGAAAGCCACTTCTCACCGTTGTTGTTCTCAGTCGTTGTTGGGAGAGGGAGTGTGAAAAATCTTGAGTTTCCGTCCTTTTTGCGCTATTCCCGCTTGTAGGCTTCGTTTCAGGGGAAGAAGTATTTTCAGTGCTATCACTCTCATCTGTTGAATTCTTAAAAATATTTAAGAGTTAACAGAAGGTGATGTGAGAAAATGCTGGAACTTAGACTACAAAATCCTTCTGTAGGTGCTAAAAGCCTAAATCAAAACCTTACTCTTGAAGGAAGTGCTGGTGCTCAGTAGCTGAGGAGAAGAGTTATTTTTATTGCCTTAGACTTCCGTTTTCTTTGGAATTAGTAGCTCTTTTATGGGGTTAGGGGGACACCTCACAGAATACAGTAGTGAGGGTAAAAACTAATCATTGTGATTTTTTCCATGCTCAGAAGTAATACTAACATAGGTTATTTAAGGATTTCTCTTTCAAGAGATGGACAGTTTGTGTTTGGAGAGGGCAGAAACACGTTAGATGTTTCTCTCATCAGTTAATTATCAAATATATTTTGCTTTGCAGTGCAGAACATCATTGATAAATAAACTTGTTTTTCTTAAACATGTGTTTTGAACACAATGTGTTTTGAAAGTAGAGCAACTCAAACTTGTTTATTTATAGAAGCTCAGCACCAAATCTTTGACTTCCCCAGATTTAGTGGTCAAAGAGGAGTTTCTGGATGTGCTCCCCTGCTGTGCCCAGGAAGGGATTGTGCAACTTAGGTGTCTCTTTTCTTAACAGGGACCTGGTTAAAAAGCAAAAACAGACATAGAACCTTTAATAAAGGCTCAGTGTCTGCTCTTGCACAGTTGTTGTCCAGTAGCTGTCCTAACAGAAGCTTTCAGGAAAGGCCATTTTGGTTTTGCACTCTTAAGTTAAACACAAAGCCACCAAAGTTCTTTCTTACTCATTTCTCTGCACACCAAAATAACTTGATTTAGTCTCTGTCCTTAAGCAGAGGAAGCTGCAGTAGAACTGAGCTGAAAACCTCCACCCACCAAACGGATGTTTCAGTGGAATGTTTCACTGGTACTTCCCAGTGAAAACTCAGTGAATTAATTCAAAGATGATGTTCAGCATTGGAACTGGAAGTCACAGAGCAGCTGGGGAGATTCCCCAGGTGTCTGCTGGAGTCTCACCCCTTGCACTGACCCTGAGCTGGCCAGGGGCAGCTTCAGCTCACTGGCAGTAAATGTCAGTAGGATGGACGAGCCTGGTGAATTGAAGGAAACACTGACTGCAAATTTTGGGCCATGAGCTGGTTGTGGGGGAATACATAGCAATAGCTCAGCTAAGCTAACAGAAATAAAAATAATAAAAGGCCTCTTTCAAACCTAAGTTCATTTTTTTCTCTCTTTGCTTTCTTGGTAAAGAGCCTTTTCTGACTGTGGAGTAGTAGATTTAACCCAAGTAATGTTAATAATCAGGCAAGAATAAACCATGAGCGTTTTCTTGTAAACTCCTTCATTTCTGCAAACCAAGTGAGAACTTCTTTTGGAATTCACTATTCTGATGACTGAAGTTTGGGAGATGTCTGAATTACCTTCTATAGCAAAACTCAGGGCACAAATGTCTTTTACTTCGGCTTATGTGATGCTTACCTTGAGGGGTGTTACTGCTTTTGGGGATGTTCTTACTCCTAAATGAGATTTTTCTTTGAATTAGCATAGTTTGTTTTAGAAATTTTACTTGAAAGTATGCTTTACCCAGCCTTAATTATCTTGAAAAACTCATCTTCTAGTTTTTTACCCTCTGTGTTTCTATTTCAGTACTTTAAAAAAAAAAAGGGGAAGAAAAAAAATACATTTTAGTTTTAAAAACAGACTTAATTGCTTCTTCAAAATTCTAAAAATTTTCTAACACTATTGATTAGACAATTTTGAGTGTAATCCAGATGGAGATTAACATGGAGAGAGCTAATTACCTCTTTTAAATTGCAGTTGTTTGTTCCTTTAAAATAATGCTGTGTGTTCTCTTTGATTTTTGTCATTGGCAGTTGCAAATGTAAATGTTGAAATAAAACTAACTTTGAAGGCAGAGAGACAGGTGTACTTTTTCAACAAATTGATTACAAATGTATCAGACACCTGTTATTTGATTTACGTGGCAGAAAAGAGCAAATATTTTCTTGGGACTCGGCTGGGAGTGTGGCTGGATAAGATTATCTCCTTGTGCTGGAGAGGAAGGATAAGACAAGCAAAACAACCTTTTGTTTTGTTTAGAAGCCCTTTTTGTTAAACAGTCAAAACAATATTGAAATTGCAGTGTTGAAGGAAAGCGTTTTCCTTGGGGATAATCCTTGGGAGAGGCAGGGGAAGGGTGGGTTGGGTTTGAGGTTCTTTGCAAAGATTTTGCCAAGGGGCTCTGCATGGGCAGCAATCGTTGTCGTCTTCGGGGGAGAGCTGCAAAGTTCCCATCCCAGCCACTGGTTTGATAGGTAATATTTAGGTTTGCTACAAAATGCAAATTCACAGGTTCTTTAAAAGAGCTGCAAACTTTCTGTGGCCTTTGGCATTTTGTCCCAAACACCTGCCAGGATCCAGAGACCTGCCAGGAGCCAGAGATAGCCTTCATCTTGCTGTTGTGTGAAAGTGAAAGGAGAAGGTGGGGGAGCAGGAGAGCCCAGGAGGAGACAAAGCAGCCTTGCCCGAAGCACATGTTAATCAAAGCAGATCAAAGGATATGATGTCAGTTTATAGAGAAACAGGTCGGGCAGGCCCAGGTAGCTCAGGAAGCAGGATACTGATTATTCCCACAAGAAAGTCAGGTATAGGGTTACCGCGCCACCGTGCAAAGTCAGGAGGTCAGAACTTGCACGGCAACCAAGTCCCGTGGCTGGAACAGCCCGGCTCCTCTCAGAGGAGTTCATAATTTTGTAGAAATGGGAGAGAATGAGCCCGGTGCAGCCCAGCCAGGTAAGCACATGTGGAATGCTGTGCTGTCGGGAGCTCTGGGGCATCCTTGCCCTGCGTGTGGGAGCTTGTTCTGCTGCCGGCCCTGGCAGCGTGTCCACGCGAGGGGACTTGTCCTTGCATGTGTTTTGGGGAACGGAGGAAATCCACATCACTCATCACTGCAGTGCATTGTTAAAAAAAAACAACCCACTGCTTGCATTTAGGAGGGCGAGGAGAGGTCTGATAAGATCGTGTAAGCATTTGGCACTGCACTGTCAATAAAGGTTACTTTAAATTTAAGGTGATCTGTGGATGTTGGGGTTACTGTTCTGCAGCTTCATTAAACCTTCTGCAAATGTTTTTTTTTAGGTAGGAGATGCTTTGCAGAATTATTTTGCACAAATTTCCTGCCTGTTGCACGTGAGCAGGGCATGGCAGATGCAGGGAGATGAAGGATATTGTTTCTGTTTAGCGTTTGTGGCTTATTTCAGCTTGTTGCCTTTATGTTTTTTCCCTTTTGTGCGTTGTGCTGAGGTTACACCAACACATGCATGCAAAATAGCCCTTGTGGGCACTTGTGTGACTAACTGTAAGAACAGAGTATTCTGTCCTAGGTATTTTAAATTTTCAGTAGAATCCTGAACACAACACTTCATAAATCTTGCTTAGTCCTTCTTTTGCAACATTAATGTCAAATTTTTGCTTTGAGAAGGAATGTTTTCCCAGTAGCCCTTTTTTCTTTCAACAGGCTGTTTTAACATCCCAGAAAATATTATCACCCTGAGGAATTATTCCATTATTTTATCTTCTTAGCATTCAGTGTGTTTTTCCCCCTGACATTCAACCCATGCTTTTATTTTGCTTGACTTTACCAGTTTCTTCCTGGCCTCTTTCTCATGCTTTGCATACAAGGGATACAGCTTTGTGTCTATTTTGTGTTTTGCAAGAATCCTTAAACCCTTGTAAAATTTGCAAAAGGTTTTTTGAGAGCTGGAGTGGTAACTTTCTAGTCAGTGACAAGATACTTTACTATTTTTCCCTTGAAGTTATTCTTTATATGCATGGACACATGTAATCCAGGGGTTCAAATGTGTGTCTCAGATTTCCATATTAATAGGGAATAACTTCATTAATGCTGGAGCAGATTGAGTTCACAGAGAACTTTTATTCCACTGCCTTTTTTTCTCTCTCTTTTTTTTTTTTTTTTTCTGTATGTTAATAATTATGTAGGAACTATCCAGAAGACATATGGCGGCAAATTAGATTTTGATCCAGATTTTAATGTGGAATAAAGCACCAGGAATATTCAATGCTGTACAGGTCTAAATGCCAATTCAGGCACGGTAATAAAAGAATTGGTATTGTTTCTTTCTCTCTCTCTTCATTCAGGACCTGACCTGTGGTTACAGGGGTTTGCTGCTCAGAAGGTTATCCAGTCTTAACTCCAGTTTTATTTTTTTGCTGTAT
Source organism: Acrocephalus scirpaceus scirpaceus (assembly GCA_910950805.1). NCBI lineage: Eukaryota > Metazoa > Chordata > Aves > Passeriformes > Sylviidae > Acrocephalus > Acrocephalus scirpaceus. The sequence continues at coordinate 5,670,856 of OU383781.1, forward strand.
GTGAGGAGCTATTTCACTTCTGCCAATATAATCTACGAATAAAACTGATGGAAAATATTTTCAAGCACGTTGTATTTTATACAGGTCTTTTGGGAACTATGATTGTGATTCTGGCTTAATTCGTGCCTTTTCTCCATTAGCGTAAGTGAGCTCAGTGAAATGGAATTCCTCTTGATTTGCATTAATGGAAATGGGACAAGAATTAGGGCTGCACAGTAATTCTGTTCTTTTTAAAAAAATATTCTGTGTGCACACATACAAACACACATGCACACCTCCAGTTTCATTTTTTCAGTTGCCATCAATCTTATTTCCATGCTTGTTTTTAGAAACTGTCCCAAATAATTGGTGATTCAGCTGGTACCTTTTTTGGAAAGGTGCGAAGATTAACATTACTCAAGATACCTGTCAAAACCACTGCTAGTGAGACAACTCGGGTTCCTTTTCATGTTATTTATTTTTAGAGAACTTTGAGGCTTGTGTGAATTACTAAAGGTACCAGATTGACAGCCCTGGAGGCTGGCTTCACTTATTCATTAGCAAAAGAGATACGGCCTGGGCAGCAGGTGCACAAACCTTCTTGCTGTGCTGTACCCACGCCTTCAGTTCTGCTGTGAAAAAAAAAACCCTGGTTTTGAGGATCCAGGGTTTCAGTCCTGCTCCCTCCTTGCCTTTCCCTGCAGCATTTTGTTCTAATGGTGCTGTGATGATTAGGCTGGAGCCCTAAAGACTGTGCAGAGCCCTTTATTTGATTTCCCCCAGCAGCCGTCAGATGGGGAAGGAGGCTCGGGGCTTACATAAGTCAGTAATTCTCGCCATCTGGTCAATCAGTAAATATAAGGTCACTCTGCCGTCACAGCATTTTTGTTTTTGCACCCAGTGCAGGCAGCCCTGAGAACAAATGAACTCCTGGTTCCGTTCCGTGGTTGTTTGGCCGCTGCTGGAAGTGGTTCAGAGCCGCGTTCCCGCAGCCGGGCTGTGACAAGTGAAAAGAGCAAAGCTCTGAACAATGGGGCTTTGACTGCCAGCCATAGATTGATTCGTGGTTCGGGCAGCGCTCTGAGAGCCCTTCAGAAAGGTGCTGAAACTCACTGGGAGTACCCTGTACTTTTGTGGTGGTTTTGGGGTTTTTTTCCCTCTTCTGTCGTCGTTGGGTTTTCTGCTTTTAGAGTCAAGATCCATTCCCTTCACACGAGTTGTTGTTTTCAGTCTTCCCATGAATTAAGTACTGTTTACTGGAGAATGTGACAATATAAGCCCCACAAGATGCAATTACTGTAAACTTTAATTTGATGACATTGTACATGAGTTGTAATTGATTTTACAGTGTATTGTGTTGCTAGATGATGGTAGCAGCTTTGCTGGCTTGCTAAGTGTTTGTAATCCATGCTTGCCTCTGGCCCACACAGGAGAGAGCTGAACTGAGAAGTTCAAGTTAAAGCACCTTGTTCTTTTGGGTCTTGAGAGGCACAAATAAGTGAGCAAGAATGAGAGGAGTCATATGAGCATTATTAATAAAACATCCTGAATTTTTTTTTTTCAGGGCTCCCTTATGTGCTGTTTATAATGTAACTTAAACATTTTTATAACTGGTTTCATTATATATATAGATATATTCAATATAAACATATTATTAAACAACTGCATTATTTCTAAAAGCAGTTCCCAGCAACTTCAGATTCCCTCTGTAATTAATCTGGGCTTTGGATCAGCTCCGAGTGTGCATTCCTTAGGGTTTGTTCTTGTGTTCTGATGTTGATTTTTAGATCAATATATATGTAGTCTCATGAAATATTTACAGACCAGGTCTGAAAGAAGCAGCTACTACTTTTTGCTGAGAAAGGTGATAGGAAAATATTAAGAGCCTACATAAAGATCCTGGCATGCTTGTATGGAGCACTGGGAATTGAGAAGGGAATGTCCCAGAAAGCAAATTTCAGTCTCAAATATCTTTCTTGCTTCTTGGCTACCAGGTCTGTCCAGCTTGCTGGGCTATATGAACAATTTCCTTTCAGGTTTGTGTTTTTGAGCAGGACTCTGAATAACTCTAATGAATGCTGTAATCAGCTGTAGTTATTAACTGGGGGTTCTCTAACAAAAAGTAACAATTCTGAGGGTGCATTGTGAAAGTGCTTCCTCTCCCCTTGGTGTTGGATGACCTCAGCCCTGTGAATTGAGGTTTGCTCTCTGGACAGTTACTCACAGAACATCACTGGGTCCCTTTTTGGCTCTTTTTGAATGATAATAGCAAGGGTTTCCTGTGACAGCATTTCTTGCACAGCTTGGCTCTATTCCCCAACCAGGTACAGTAACAATGGGTAATTTAAAATAATTCGTTTTATTGCTACCTCCTGTAGATTTTTGACTTTCATTTCAAAGTGGTGAATCTAGAGAGCTGGAGAAGTATGTTCTGATCACTATCCTGGTGCTGTGAAAAATACAAGATTTAAATAGTCCCGCAGAGCCATCAGCAGCTGGAACAGCACAGAGCACTCTTTTAACTTCAGCTGAAGTCATTCGAACATTTTCAGGGTGCTTTTAACTCTTTTATCACAGGAATACCTGGGTTTTTTTGGCTTTCATTTCCCAGTTTATATATGCTCACAAATCAGGAGTTGAGATTTCAGTTCTACACAAATATTATCACTAATATAAGCATATTAAATCTGAGAAAACTGCGTAAATTGAAGCATGATAAGAGAGAATCTGTCTGCAGTGGTGAGAATTGACCACAGAACTGGATATCAAACCCAAGACTTTCAGCTCCCAATCTGCTTGGTGTTATTGTTGTTTTGCTGTTACAGTCCTTTCCAGTTCTTAAAGGTATGTTGCAGATGATTGCATCCTAATATGTGTGCCTGAAAATGAAACAAGATAGCAACATCTTGCCGCAATAAGTAAAACTGAAATTGAAAACATAGTAGATGTACAGCAAAAGAATGATATTTGCAAAGTGTTTGCAAACTTTTCCTCATAAAGCTGCTTTAAACTTTGAAATGCTTCCAAATGTAGGAATTAGCCCTTGTCAGCAGTAGGGTCTGTCAGATTCAGTGTTTGCCACTCCAGGGAAGTGATCCAAGGCAAGTTGTTGGTTTTTCCCCCAATACATCATTGTTCAGTGTGTGTGGTAAGGGTTATGTTTATTTTGGCTGCTCCTGCACCTCTTTTTCTGAAAGTCAGTCACTTACTGGGGAAAAGCAAAGAGCGGAGGTTGGCGCGGAGGGAATATCAATGTGGTCTGAGCAGTGCAGGCAAAGGAAATCTGGTTTTATGTAAACCTCTTATGCAGATATGAACTAGTTCATAAACTAAAGAGTGCTCTGCATTCATAGCAGGTCCTGACAAGCTTTCTTTTTTCCTCCTCCTTCAAGTACTGGAAGTTTTGTGGAAGTGCCTGGAAATTTTTCCATCTCTGTACAGGGATCTCATTCCATAGTCCTAGTGGAAAAGGTGGTGATGGTGAGAGGTTTCATTTTATTTGTCTTTTTCCTTTTCTTGAAAAAACAGCATCTTCACTGGTCAGCACCATTTAGTGTCCTAAATGCTATCGTGTCTTGCAGTGAGCTCTTGAGATGTGTTTTTTAAAGACAAGCGAGGTTCGTTTTTTGTTGCAATGTGTTCTGATCCAGGTCTTTAGAATTTTTTTTTTTCCTGAATGTTTGGTTTTGTGTTGGGGGGTTTATTTGGTTGGTTGTGTTTCTCCCCTGCCCCCCTCAAGGCCTGGTCTCTTAATTAGTCTCCTGGTTATGAGATATATAGAACTAATAACTACAAAACTGTTCATTTTGCATTTAGTCAGCAATCAGAGAAGCAAGAAAGATTTTCATGTACATCAGGCAAGTAGCTAGAAATTATTGCAAACCAACAGTGAACTTCAAAGAGACTTGTCATCTTCTTCCCTTTTGAGAAAAATGTGCATGTTCTGTGCAATGTTGGAGCTTTTCACTCAAATTTAAAAAATTTAAAATTCTGGGATTTTTTGAGTTCACTCTCGTGTTTCAGCTGGTGGAGAGCCACAGGTGCCTTTGGGCCTGCCTGGTACCAAGGGTCAGCTCTCTTGGAGTGTTGCTGCAGCTGCTTCTGCCTTGTTCCAGTTTCATGTTTCTGGTTATATTTTGGTCATATCCTGAAGCTCTTCTTAGCATTCAGGAGAATAAAAAGCATAAGCTAAAGTGAACTAAATCCATCACTGTAAGAAACAGTTATAGAAAGTGGAGCTGTGCTTTTTAGCCCAAATGTTACTGTGAATCCATAGTGCTAGGCATAATAGCTGGCTTTGTCAATTTGTGTATGTATTCATCTTTTGCTTCAAAAAGGGCTTTTAAAAGTGGCATTTCTGCTGTCTGTGTAAGCTCAGATTTTTCTGTGCCTTCATAACACAATTAAGTTTACCACATTTTATTCCTGCTAGCCTTGCAAAGAGGGACTGAGTCAGACTGTATTTGTTCTTGTGCCTCATCAGCAGAAATGTTTACCAACTTTCTAGTTTTGCTTTATTTGTGAAAATGCAATGAAAGTAATGGGGTTGCACTGGTATCAAGAGGGTTTAATTTGGTTTGTGTTGTTATTAGCCTTGATTGAGACATGAGCAAGAAATAATCCAGTTACTCTTCCACTGCCCAGGGATGAGTTTTTAGGGCTGACAGCAAACAAATATATATCTTTTCACTTACAAACCAAGTCTATTTGACCTGCTAGTCTGAAGTTACAGCAAACCCAAGCCATGGCATGATGGTGCAGGATTGTTGTTTCTCTCTCCTTGTGCAAGTGATGTGTAGCTGTCCTTGATGAACTCTGCTCTCCTCTTCTTTGCTGTCTGTATGCCTTGGGTAGAGGAAAGCATAGGCAGACTCTCTGGGCTATAAATATACAGCCTTTCCCATATGGCAGTAAATTTAATTTAAATCACCATCTATTGCTCCAGCTCCTGGCAGCACCAGTGGCTCTGGGACCTGGCACCCCCTCCATGGAGCAAAGGGGCTGGAGATTCAGTTCTCTGGGAGTTCATGGGCATTGTGGCCACCTTCTGTAAACTGGAGCACAGCTTAACTAGCTGATAATGATATAAACCCTGTCTTCTGCATACCTGAACAACAAAATGTTTATAACTCCTGCTTTCCTGATAGAGAAAATTCTTTCCTAGTTACTGTTTCTATACTTACGAGATTACATGTAAAAAGCATAAAATCCTTTATATTATCCATAAACATGATAACAAATGCTACACTACATAACTTAGACTTAGTCAATAATTCTAGACTTAGCCGGAGGGGTTGAAGAGAAAATTATTCCTGTTACAAATTTTAATTATGCCATAAACTCTGGGAAATAGCTATTGATCTTCAGCATCTGGCACCAGAAATGTCGCCTGCTTTTTCTGGTTATTTAGTTTGTCAGTAGCATTGTCATAAAGGATAAAAATAAAAAATGTCACAGGAGATGAAGATGCACCATATGCAAATGAGAATATTTTGGTTTGTTTATGTACTAAAAATATTTTATTGCTGAAGAGTTTTTTGTTTCTTACCAGATTTTTTTAGCTATCTCCAGAGAAATTTGCATTTGAGATGCAAGAAAGCAAATTCTAATTCTATCAAAGACTCTCTCTCACCATGGGATGCTGTAATGTGTACAGTGTGTTTCTTGTCTTAGAGGTACATTTAAAATTGGAATTCAATTAACTTCTCTGTTGTGGAAGAATCATAATTTCAAGGGCCAGATGAGACAAAGGCTGGAACCTTATTTCTGCATATTTTTTTCTTAAATGAGGGCTGTTAGATGATGATTGTTAGTGTAAAAATCTTAAGTCAGGCTTAAAATAGTAACGTAGAAATTCAGATCTGCTCTGAAATCAGTGGCTCCATGTCACAGTAAGCTCTTAATCAGATGTTGCAGAGAAGAAGGAAAAGCTTTTAAGAAGTTTGAATTTCAGAGCAGGATGTCCTGAGAACAGAACTAGAAATGCAGACCACCTTTCCCATCCACATAAGGCCTGGAGCCAAGTGTGTTGTTTGGTGGTTTGTCTGCATGTGATTCATGAGGTTTGATTGTAGGTGATCCCCAGAAATAGTTTTAGATGACTGGAAATAAAGGCTGTACCCCAGTAAAACTCGAGTACAGGTGTCCTTGTAGGCAGGGTGACATAAAGGCAGGGTGCCTTTGTTTTCCCATATCCGGAACAGTCTTTGAGGACACACTGCTTTGAGGCAGATGAGAGGTGGTCTTCCCTGTCCTGGGGAATTGGAGCTACAAAGGGGAAGATGAGTTGGAGAGCTCCAAAGAACTGGCCCTTGGAAGGACAACGGAGGGCAGCTCACCACGGTGACAGAAATAACAGAGCCTCTCTGAGTGCTGGGCAGGTGCCTGGAGGGCCAAGAGCACTTTGTGCTTTCCCTCCAAATGTCTCAAGCAAGGAGGGAATTTGTGAGGTGCTGAGACAAACGAGTGCTGCTGGCTCAATGCAGAGATACAGTGAGCCCAGTCTTAGTGCCAAGCACTGTGGTGATGCATTGGTATTAAAAGGAAGGAAGGATGTCTGTAAAGGTGTACCATGGGCTTAGAGGGAGCTCTGTAAAGGGGACTCCCAAGAACACCCTTGAGAAATACTGTCCTTTTCTCCCAATTATAGCAAGGGATGGAAGCACCTCTGTCCCTTCCTGCTTGGTAGTTTTACTTAAATTCTCATCTTCTTTTCTTCACCCTGTGGTGAACCATGTGAGGTATGTGGCATCGGAAGTTCCTCAAACCTCATGCATGTGGCTGTGACCTCTTATTGAAGCAGTAAACTCGGCAAAGTAGAACAAAACTGATTTCAGAGGGGCAGCTTGTGGTGGCTGTTGCCAGCTCTTCAGCAGGAAATTGCTCCCTCCAAGAGTATCTGCCAGTGGCGCGTTGATGCTCGAACCCTCCTGGCTGACTTCACTCAGCCTGGCTTTGAACAAAAGGGATAGAAACAAACACCATCGAGGCTTGCAGGCATTTGAGGTGGCCAAGCTGACAGGTTGCACTCCAGCAGGTAAACGGAAGCCTATTAAGAGCACACAGAGACAAAATGTGTTGTGTGAGCGTCAAGGGTTTTTTGGGATGGCCCTCAGTGAGGCAGACAGCTGTGGCTGTTTCAAGGACACGGAGCAATCGTGTGGTTTCTGAAGGATTTCTGTGGCAAGTTCTGAATTAAATGTTTTCATGTAGGACTGACTGTCTAAATCAAAGCTTGCATCTGCATTCACTTTACAGAGCAGGACCGAGGTGGCATCTCCATCTGACTGCAGAGCCCTCTCAGCAAAATGTAAAACACTGCACCATCCCAAATTTTGCGTTCTCTGAAGAGCCCTAGCAGAACTTGAATAATACTTTTTTGTCTGCTTTCGTTCTCTAAAAGGAGTGGAATGTATGAAATGTATGCAGTTTTCACAGGGAAAAAGAGTCATTGAAATGCCCAGTTCTCTCTAAAAGCTTCCAACAGCTTTTGAACCCAGACCTGCAGTTACCCTTTAGCCATTTAACTTAGGCCTGGTACTCCAGGAAAGTTCTGCCATTTATGTGTTCTACCATTTATTTTGGTGACAAAGGGAAGCTCAATACCTTGAAAAATGTAAGCTCTAATTTTTATATAGTGGGATTTTTCTGTCTATTGTTTCTGGCTGGCAGGTCAGATTTGTACTGCTGCCGTACGCAGCAACTTAAAATTCATGTTGGTGTGTCACTGCAGTTACTACACTCCAGCCACCACACCAGAAAACTATTAACTTTCAGTTAATGATAACAGAAAATGTTTTATAATAAACTGTGAAATAAACTAATCATCTGCAGAAAGTGTAGAGATTTTATATTAAAAAGCAATTAAACTGGGGGGTTGTTTATTTGTTTATTTTTTAACAAATTGTAAGACATGCAATTAATTGGCTTTTGCTTTGGAGGGAATTTGTGCTTGCTATGGCATGGTGTCTGCTCTAACAATAGATGTCTCCCACTGAAATTTGGGATGTTTACATGCAGGGAGAGGCCCTTTTTGGTCGAGAGAATAAGTAAAGTGGCAGCTTGCACCCATTAAAACTCGGTGCTGTGTTGTACTCTGGAGATGGGCTAGGAAAGGAGGACTTCTCTCAATTTTTGATTGAACAACAGATTTTGGGCTTGGCTTGCCCCTTGTCTTGCTTTGTGCAAATCCTTTGCTTCACTTTTTACCCTCAAGTCTCTCTTGAGATCAGCAGCAGGAGCTGCCTGTGCTCTGCAGGCAGCGCAGGGTTAAACTCTGTCAATAGTTCTCAAGTGCCTTTATCTTGGCAAGGTAAATATGATAAACTCGGTGACCGTCACCTAGAACCCAAACCCAGGACACCTAGAACCCAAAGCAGGGACTACTGACAAGGGCCTTTGTGGGTTTCTTTGGCACATTTCTAACTGCAGAAGAGGGGTTTCAAGTGAAACAGAAAAAAACCAAGGTCTTCTGTGCAAAAGGAAGCTTTTCTAAACGGGGGTTTGAACGAGCTGAGCTGAAAATCAAGGGGATGTATAAAACTCTGTGAAGTGAAAGGTTGGGAAAGAATGAGGAGCAAAATGAGTGTGATAATTTGCCCAGAAAACATTTGTGCTGCAGTTGTGGTCAGTTAGGAAACCTGGCAGCACCAGCCACTTCCCTTTGCACTGATAGAAGCCTCAAATCAGGGAGGAGGTTTCCACCTTCCCCAGGGTGTTCCTTGTTTCAAGACAGACTTTTCCAACACCCAGTTGGCCCTACACCCAAAACGCTGAAGGCACTGCACTAATAACAGGGTTATAAAGCAGGTTGGAATGCGAGTCTGGATGTAATTATGGATATTCCCTCCATCCTGTGCCATGTGGAAGATTCAGGGCAGGTTTCTGGGTGAGGGAGGGATGAGTTCCTTCAGTGCCCTGTGTACAGCAGTGAACACTTCTCCTTTTATCTTGTGCTTTAAAGTTCAGTGTCAGACTAAGTAGCTCTAAGCACACTCCAGAGGTGATCCAGAAGTGAAAGGTTCTCTGTACATCACTTCAGTGTTGTTTCTTATTCTGCTTTATGACATTTCCAACTCTTTTTATAATGCAAATATCTGTTTGCTTCATGCATGAATTCTTGAGTATTTGCAGGGATTGTTTTGGGAGTGTTTTGTTTTTCTTTTTTTTTTTTTTTTCTCTTTTTTTTAAAATGAGGATGGAAATTTATCTAGCATAACGATTTGGTATTTGTTTGACTCATGGAAATGCTAAGTATTATAATATTTCAAACATCTTGGCGGGAAAAGTTTAGCCCCCTAAATTTGCTTTAATCAAATATTATATCAAATACAGTCTTTCTTAAGTGTGACAGCTGAAATTTGGCTTGGAAATGCAATGTATTGTTTATTCAGGTATTGCATTTTATATTTTTAAGGTAAGCTGTATCCTCCAGTGTTGGCCTGGATGTCTTGGAGTCAGCAAACAGCAGGTGCTGACATCTGGCTCTGCTGAAGGTGGCTTTTCACATCCTTCAGGGACATTTGAATGGTCTATAAACCAGTCTGTCACTCCCCACTGCACTCTTCAGCTGGAGATCAGAGATTACAGGTTACACATCTGGAAACCCTGCCCCAGCACTGCATGGTGGTGCAGGCACAGGAGTTGTTACCTGGTGTGTGACCTGGAATCTATGGTGCTGGGTGGGAATGTGTGCATGCTCAGGCACTGCAGTGATCTGGCTTTGCCTGCAGCCATTCCCCAGAATGCAGGAGCACTCAGAGCACTCTCTGCCCACCCTCCCAGAGATCAGGACAGAGACAAATGAGCAGAGCAGCAAGGGAGGGTTCTACAGCACCTTGGTGCACGTGTTCTGCAGTTACACAAGTGCAGTGCTTCAAGTTCACCATTGTTTATACACTTAGCTCATTACTGAGTTCACCTTTAAAAAAACTTAAAGTGTTTTGCCTGTCCAATATGTGATTGTGCTCCTAACCTAGGAAGTTAGTGGCACATCCACAGGCAATAATCATATTATTTCTCAGGCTTCCACCTTGGTCAACAGACCTCTCCTGAACAGTCTGCAAAGGTGGAAGAGATTTTCCCTTAGATCTGCCCAAAAGCAAGAGAAAAATCAAACTGATTCTGAGACCAAAAGGAATCTTAGTGTCTAGATGTATGTAGCCTCAGGGTATTGTGTTCCCTGGTTTCTTTTATTTATGTAAAATTGTAGCTTTATTTCTTGCTTTATTGCTTTGTCTTTAATGCAGACCAAAAGGAAACATTTTGCTGGATTTAAGGTCTGTATCACAGTTCTGCAGCATGGCTAATTCCTGCTGTGCTCCAAATGAATGAGGATAAGGTCCAGTAAAACCTGGCTTTTGTCTGTTTGTCAGCTGTTGGGTTTAAGAAACTTGGATTGTTCCTTATTTTTCCCCCCGAGTTTGGTGTCAGCTGCAGCCATTTGAACTGGATTGCATCTTTTATTGCAATTACAGCAAAGCTAAAAGATGCAGGAAAGAAAAATCACCTTCATATTTGGAAAAAAAATAAAATGGGTTTTCTGTTGTCTCAGAAACAGATGTTTGTTTAAACCCAATCATGAAATTTGTGCTCAGATTTAATTTATTGTTTAATTTTGTACCAGTCTTTAGTTAATACACTGCCATGGGAGCAAGTGAATCGGAGTTTTCTGTATGCTGAAGTCTTGGAATGAGGCTTCTTTCAGCAGAGTTCAGCATCCCAGGAAAAGAAACAAAATTGCTGATGAAGCAGGCTCATGTGTATAGATATTTGTCAGGGTTTTAAAAATGCAGCAACCTCAGTTTGCAGCACAACTCTGGTAAAGTTTGAGTAATTGAGTTCAGTCCAAATCAAATCTCAGTCTTCAAAACTCAGGCTTTTAAAAAGTGGAGTTTGTGTTATTTTCTTTTTGTTTTTTTGGCTGTGGGACTCTGGCTGTGTTCAGGCATTTCATCCTTGCTGCCTCTGAGTGCAGACAGGTCCTAAGTGGAGGCGACGAAACCCAGCTGGTATCTTTAAATTATTGCTGACCAGATGTGAAATAGCCCTCTGAAATTTTGTGATGGTCATCTTGTTTTCCTTTATGGAAATTCTTAGCTGATAAGCAAACACAAATCTTTGAGAATGAGGGTTTGAACTGAACCCAAGCTTTAAAACTTTTCCTGACTTGCAGTAATATACTTCAGCAGATTACAGGCATTATAAGCACAAACATACGTGTTTGTTTTTGCTAAATTTTTGCTAAATCTGTTTAACAAGTTTGGCATGACAATCATATTTGAATTCTTCCTCTTAAAGACTGCAGTAAAATTATCTGCATTTCATTTAATTCACTTTATCTTGTTTGTATTTCTCATTCAGAATTGGAACAAGGTAGTATCCAGTCCACCCACTGATCCATGCCTGGCTTTCCAGGGAAACAAACAAACAAAAAAGAATAATTTAAAAAATTGACTGTTTCAATCCTGAAATACATTATTAAATACAAAATTTAGGGTGGAAACATTCATTTGAAAAAGGCAAGTTACAGTTGATTGCATATATTTAAAAAAAGGTCATGTTTATCCTATTGGAATGCTTCTGTTTCACAGGCTGTTTATAGCAACCATTTGTTCTTGTTTTCTGGTTTTTTTTTACAACATATATGGGCTAAAAGTTGCAATTGGTCATATTTTCTCTTTTATCTTGGTTTGACTTTGGTATTTGTTTTGGGAAGTGAACGTTTAGGTTCTTGAATATGCACATCTGTTGTGAAGATGGAAAACTGATAGAGGCATGATTGCTTACTGTAATAGGAGAAAATTAAAATCCTATATTCCATGGAGCAGAATAGGAGCAGAATGCTGAGATAGCCCATTTGAAAAAGCAGAATTTTAAATGTTCCTGGGTTGTTCAGTTATCGTTTGTAAACCCCGTAACTGTGAGGCATTGCAGCCATTTTAAATTACTAGTGTATAAATGTTTAAATTATGCCAAGTATAAAGATAAGCATTTCTATTATGCTTCTGAATTTGGAGATCATCAGTAACTTCCTATTCTTCATAAAGTTCAATTTCATGCAAGAGTAACTGATGTTTTCAGCTGCAGTCAGTGATGCTGGGGCTCTGCAGAGCTGCTGGGGGGTGAGGGAAAAGGAGCCAAACAGAAATAATTTAGAATAGCCTATGGTTGATTTACTAGGGCCATTGTGACAGTGTATCCATGTCATGTTATTAAACACAGGCGTTATCATATTAGTCATTTTATGTGTAATGATAACTGTATAATTACTGTATTTTATATACCCAGCTTTGTGCCCATTAGCTTTCAGTCTTAAATCATTAAAGGCAGATTTTAACTTCCATATGAATATGAAAGCACTTCTTTCTTAATAAGGTCAGTCTTTTTTAAAAAAAGCTCAACATCCTGCAGATGTTGCCTTTACCCAGTATTAAAGTTTCCCTTTCTCCAATCAAAACTTAATATTTCTAGACAGTTTGTCTTTTTATAATTAACTGAAATTAGGACATAGTGAAAATGTGTTTTTAACTACTTTATTAGTCCTATTTGAAATTATTGTCTGCTTTCCCATAATGAATCAAATTTCTAATGATTCTTCCTGCTTACTAATTTGCATTGCTGTCTGGCTGTGTTGCATTTAATCAGCAAGAGTAAACTGCTAATAGATCACCAGGAATCTGTCAGGAGCATCATTGCAGCAGTGTGAGTGCTGACAGGGTATGGAGATACCTGGAAATGATGGGCTCAGTCCTTTGGGGATTTCATCCCTGGTCAGAAACACAATGATTGGCATCTCAAACCCTTCAGCAGTAACTCAGATCTGTAGTGGGGCATTGTACTTCTCCAGGAACCCCCTGTTTCTGCCCGCCTTAGAATGCTGTTCTCATCCTGCTGTCTACCAGGAAGCAGCAGAAATATGTTTATTTTGGCACTAAGTGTCTACAGAAGTGCCTGGGTTTGTCCTGCTGTTGGTTTCCATTCACTGCCCTAGCAGAGGGTTCTGAGTTGGAATGCTCTGCATGGTTAACTGCAAAAATGAGATTTGCAGCTAGTTCTGAAAAAAACCATCTGTGGGTTGGACGCTTCCTTTGGTAAGGACTTCCTGCTTACAGAAATAGTACAGTGTGGGTATTAAATATTAGACAAAAGATCAAAGGTGCTGTATTCTTAACTTCCTTCCTGTGCTTATATTGCCAAAGACCTGGTCCAGTGGAAGGTTGGAACTAGATAGTCTCTAACATCCCTTCCAACCCAAGCCATTCTACAATTCCATGATTCTGGGATTAATAATGATTCATGCATTAAAAAAAAATAAAATAAGATATGTTGAAATTGTTTAATTTTTTGGTAGAAGCCCAGAGACTGCACAGAAGTTAGAGGGATGATTCAGTCTTCATGCAATGCAGTAATTAAACCCAAATTCAAAACAATAATTGGTCATTAATCTTGGAAAAGACAATTAAAATTCTGAAAGAAGCGACAATAAAATGTTTTTTTTCTGGAGTAAGGATTCCCATCCTCTCTATAAAAAAATGAAAGGCTTAATGAATGTGGAGAAGAGAGTAATAGGAAAAATTGATGATAACTAAGTTCTTTGTGTGATTGCATGGCATTTGCTGTCCAGTTGGGCTCTTACAGCTGTGAAGCATGGTGAACTATAAATATTTGGAATAGCCTGAAGTTTCCAAGTTCAATACTGGAAGGAAAAAAAAAAATATTAAGAGCTGCTAATCCTTATTTGGCTGGTTTATTTTCCAAAATTTAATACTTAGGGGAGAAGAGATTGTAGCATTCCAATGATCATATAACCATGGACAGGTTTGGGTTGGAAGGGACCTTAAAGCTCATCCTATTCCACCTCCTGCCGTGGGCAGGGACACCTTCCCCCAGACCAGGGTGCTCCAAGCCCTGTCCATCCTGGCTTTGCACATTTCCCTCCATCCCCACCCAGGCTGGTGCAGCACTCTTTGGCTGCCATACCACCAGTGAAGAAAGAAATTTGAGTCTTCTCACCCATGTGCTTTTACCCTCTTAACCAAGTCTTAGACAATAGGATGAAGAACAACTCCTCTGCTGTTTCCATCGTTGCATGTATCACACAAATGACAAAGCCTTAGCTTGTCATTATTTCTTACAGTTTAATCTTGCTGTTGGCAATATCAGGGTGTAAAAAATATGAAAGCATATTGCAGTCTTACTCTTCTTTTTTTTTCCCCATTTTTTTCTAGCAGATCCCCAGCGCTATTTGAAGATTGAAATATGTTTTTTAAATTTGTCTGGTAGGAATGTTGGTGTGTCCTTCCCTTCCTAACTTTTGAGCCAGCCTGGCTGTTTGTTGTGTTGGAGGGACGGAAGAGAGAGGGGACTTTGTCAAAGAAGCTTCATAACCTGATGATAGAGATGATTGTTGTACACTGCTTGCATTAGGGCAGCGTTAAACACTCATTAGGGCTCTGAAGTGTTATTCATTATGAACCTGGCTGCAGCTGGCATTCAACTTTTATCTTCCATGTTTTGATACAGTAATAAAAGTGTAAATTACAAATGGCAAGGTTCTAAGAGCAAGAATAACAAACAAATCAGTATTTTACAGTCTGCCTTTCCCAGGCAGAATATTTTTGTTCTCTTTCCCTGTTCAGAGGCAGAAGCTAATGCTACCCAAGGCACTTTTGAAAGTGCTCACAGAAGAGATTATTCCACAGGGACTCAACTTGCAGTTACAGCTCAGAGCTAATGTGACACCATATATTAAAGTGCTGAAGCTCCACTGAGCTGCAGCCGAGTGGCACCTGTCCGTGGGAAGGACAGCTGCGTGATTGAGAGGATTTTTTTCTAAATCCGAGCCTCAGGTGGCACATCTGGATCCTAACAGGATGTCAGTGATCTGTTGTCACGTTAGTAATGCATCAGGGCCCTGGAGCCCTGCTCCACGTGTCCCTGCAGGATCCCGCTCTCCTCAGACTCTCTGGATGTTGCGTGTTTGTGGCTGCGTTGAAACACGGTGTTTCTGTGAAAAATTAAAACTCTTTTTTCACCCTTCTCCAGTTTTTCCTCTTGAGCCGGGTTCAGGATTATTTCAGGTGCTGTAAGTACTGTAAGGAGTGAAGTGCTCTGTGCTGTCTTTAACAGTGCAGCCTCCTAAACTTCCTAAAACACAGCCAGTGCTGACATACACTTTGTAAATGTAAAGTTACTACAAACCCGAGCATCTCAAGGCGGTTTTTATTCTAACACCTGCTTGGCTGTTCAAAGGTCACTACGGGCTCTGCCTCTCTTGAGAAAAGTGTTGCGTGCTGGGTACACAACATTACACAGGGTTTTATTCAAGAGGTGCTGATAACAGACTTGATTTGCCAGTTTGCTGGATGCTGGATCATGTTTCCTGCTTTGCAGGCCCTTCAGAGTAGAAATTGGTCTCATTTACTTCAATTTAAATGTTAATGATCCTCTCTTTCTCAAAGCAAAGGGAAATATGCACAATCACTCTGAAAATAGAGATATATTCTCCTGACAATCCCAGTAATAACTTTTTGTCTAAAAATCCTTTTAAATACTTGTTTTACTACTTGGCGTTAAACTATTTCCTATGTAGAAAACTTCTGAAAGGCATTGATCAGATAAGATTTGACAATATATGTACCTATATGAAGACAGTAAAATGAATAGAAACTGTTTCTTTTGTTGTTGGCAGGTTCTTTCTCTAGCTCAGTAATAGTTACGGAAACTCCCAAGTGCTTCACAAATTTTGGGTGTGGAAATGTCAATATTTTATCAAACGTTCAGTGCAGTTTTTTCATCTGCGTTGTTTTGAAAGCTTTATCCATCTGGATTTATATAATAGCACATTTTAGAACCCTTACTTAAAATATGTGTGAAATCTGCTTGAAACTCACGTGCCACTACAGTAGTAAGCAGTGCTGAGATTGATTTCCAGCTCAGTATGTCCTTGGAGCAGAATCAGGCGTGTGTGGAACAAACTGGTGGGTAGAGAAGAAGAAATGTGTGGTTGGGGGATCACAGGACATCGTGGCTGGTTCCTCAGCACTGCTTGGGAGTGAAACCAGTGTGAAGGTGCTGCCACTGTGAAAACACAACAGGGACCTGCAGAGCTCTGGATTCTGTCACACTGCGAGCAGGGGAGGCAGATTTTGGCTGCTCCTTCTGAGTTTTTGTCATACCAGGCTCTGTCCAGTGCATTAGAGCAAAATAGAGTTGCAGAGCTGGTGCTGGAGGGGAATGCTGATGGGCACCAGGGATGTTTTAATATCCTAATAGCAGGCTGGACATTAAGGTGATGAGAAATTAAAGATTGTGTTCTTCAAAGTATTGAGGAAAATGCTGTTTTTCTATTCCAGGTGGCTTTTAGTGCCTCCTCTTTTCCTCTTTTCTTTTTCCCCTTTTTCTCCCCTCTCTCAGAAAACAGGGTGAGTTTGTGGTCTCCAAAGCTGCAATCCCAGCATCCATCTACTCTTGTCACAGCCATGTAATGAAGAACAGAGCATTATTAAGGAATCATGTTGGATAAATTTAGATGAATGTTAGTATGAATACAAATAATTTACCCTGTCAGGGTGCTCCTGTGCCTTTCATGTCTCTCCCGATTTTTATGTTGCAACTTCCGTGTTTATTTTGCAAGACAGAGGGAGGATTTTCCCTCTCTGATGGAGTGGTTTGTAAAGTTCAGTCATTTTAAGTCATTTATTGTTGCTAATTCACTAAACAACTTCATGTCTCCCATCTCATATAGAGTAGTGTAAAGAAAGTTGATTGCTCTAAATAAAGGTGATGTGGATATTACAGGAAATGCTTTGTGCATTTTAACCTAAGAAAATACAACTGCTTTCTTTAAAAATGAAAGTTGTTTCTGTTTATGTTAGCAGTTGAGGTTGCCATTAATTTTTATTTTGTTGTTCAAATATTCTTACTAGGCAAAAGTGCTAAAACAGCTATAATTACATCACCACATTTGCTGCTTGGAATATTGTTTATTGGCTTTGGATTAGGTGTCTTAATTACTTGATTGCTGTATTTTGGATTTGGATAAATGTCGCTTCATTTTTGTGGCATTCCAAGTATGATTAATATCTGCAAAACATATTGAAGTCATTAGGCTTTAATGTTCAAAACTGTTCTTTTTTTTTGTCAAGATGGAAGAAAGTGTCAATAAGAAAATAATTTTCATTTCAAATGAGTGCTCATAAATATGTAAAAAATTAAAAAGCAATGAATTGTTTTTATGAATTTTAATGGCTGGCATGGTGCTGCATTCTGCCAGGAGAACGAGTGGCATAAATTACAGTAGGCTATTAATTCATATCATTTCTGTAACTCATTTCATATGTGCTGGTCGTGCCTGTGTGCAGCCTAGACAAGTTGTTGTCGCACACATTGTGAGTCTTTTCCCACAACACTGAAACTCATCCACACTAAACTGGAATGTGATGGCAATTTTAATATCACTGATCAAAGCTGTAGTGCTTCTTTGTAGAGCTCAAGGAGGGGAGGTTTGCTCTGTCTGCTAAGTGGTGTAAGAGAAAGGATATAACAAGTACTGAGGCATTTTAATGCTGTGTTGGCATTGCTGTGGTTTCCTGCTGCCTTTTAACTACCTGAAATTATTCCCTAAGTTAAATAAATGTTAATGCAGGAAGTAACTGAGTAAATTTATGAAGCCTTACCTGTTGGTAACATTTGGTTCTGCATCTCCCTTGCTGAAAGGGATGTAGGGAAAGAATAAGTTGACAAACTGGTATTAATGTATCGTCAGTTATTGTACATCTGTGCTGGGGTAAAGCATTGCATATGGTAATAGGGTGAATTAGGGGATGATACAAAGTGTGGAACACTTTTTAATAGACACCAGCAGACAAGAATTCAGTGTCTTCCTCTAAAATCTCTGGTCAGAGCGATTCGTGGTGTCCAGGGCAGAACAGGACAGTGGGTGTAGGAAGGCAGGTGTTAAATGGAAAGGACACAGTTGTATCTGTTATTAAAAAAACCCTAAATCCTGACTGAAAAGTGGCTGTGATTTCAGAAATAGTCAGTAGGCTTTGGGGAGCCCCCCGTGCTGAGCTGGGCAGGTAATCACAGTTGGCCAGCCTCAGGGATTTTGTGCAGCACTGCAGAAGGAGCAGGTTCAAAGCAGAGTCCTGCTGAGCCTCAGCTGGAGATGTGCTCGTGGGGGAGAGAGCAGAGAGGAGGCGAAGCTGAAATGAGGCAGTGACTTAGAGCTGGCAGAGGTGTCTGCAACCTGGTGGCCACAGACTCACAGTTGACCCATCCAGGGATTTTTAAGGGTAATAAAGAAAAAAGAAAATGTCAGATGGTCTGAATTTGCTGTGCTGGGGTCTGAACTGGCAGGAAAAAACGTGTAGGGTCAGTAAACTGGAAAACCACTTAGAGCTTAAGTGCCCAGACCCATCCTCAGTGAGATTTGCAGGAAGATTAATTACTAATAACTGATTGGATGCTAGATTACTTCCCTACCAAGACTTTAATTAACTGCAATTAAAATTGTCAGTTTGGATTGAACTTGGTACTGATGGCTTCCCACAAAGTTTTATCACTTTGTAAAGATATTGTGCCTTTTTGATTAAAAAAAAATAACTTCCTGTGAAAAAGAAAGACCAGAAAAATTTCTTTGTCCAGCTGCTTTTTATTTTATCTTCTTTAATGGGAAAATTAACCTTTGAAAGGTATCCAACTTTTGCAGAAAGCAGAAGCTCCCTTCTGTGGTGTATTCAAATATGCACAAATGGGCACTGTAGAGCAGGGAGCTGGAAATCAAACATCCTGTCACAGCTATAAAAGGTTATCACACACTGTTGTACAAGACCTTTGCAGAAGTTATTTTACTAAAGTATTAACTCAAGACAGTATTTAAGATTATTCCTAACTTCAAAGGTAGTTAAAATAATATATTAGATATTGAGTCTAAGCACTGATCTATGGATTTAAATCAGTAAGTTGCTAAAATCAGAAGACTCAACAAGTTCACTAACTTAAGTTATCCCTGAAGATAAACCTTAATAATTTTTTACATCTGTGAGAAAATGCAGAATGTGCTTTTTGGCTGATTTAAATAAAACAAAATTATGTCCCCAAAAATATATTCCTTTTGGAGAAAAACTCTTCATTTCCCTCCCCTCCTGCCTGTGCAATGCAGCAGCACAGGAACATTTCAAGAAGTGGAAGTCACGTCTGGATCTGAGGCTGGTTCATCTGGCAGCAGGCAGGGTGAAGGTCCCAGGTTACTCAGTGTTTGTGTACGTGTCTCCACATCATTTCACGTGACATGATGAGAACATGCCTCTCAAAACAGATTTGTTTCACTGGAATGTAAATTCACGTGGTGCAGGAAGCTGTGGTGCCCAGGAGCAGTGCTGGTGCATAACCAACTGCAAATGTTTTCCAAGTACAATTATTCTTTCTTTAAGTTATGTTCATAAAGAAACATGTCTTTCACTTTAGAAAAACCTTCAGCATTCTGTTGATTGGTCCTATAAAAATTGATGTGTTTTCTAGATGTCCATTCAGTAAAGACATTCTTCCTGCAGTAATTTTCAAGATATTTGATTCTTTAATATGTCTTCTCCCAGAATTCCAGCTCACTCCTTATATCAAAACTCGTCTTCTGCCTTGTCCTCTTAATTTCCTTTATGCAAATTGTAACCCATAGAAAAATAGCAAACACAAAAAAGAGTCAAATAAACCAAATCTACGAAGCAAAATCTGTTCCTAAATGGAAAACTTAAATAGATTTTAAAAGTGAGATTGCTGTTTTTATTACACTTGTCCCTGTTTTTGTTTCCTGAAATGGCTAGGACTAATATCAAAGGTTACATGCAGTATCAGTAGACTTGTGAGGTTTGTTTTTAGGAAAGAAAAAGCTCTGCAGCTTGGAGATAAAATATAATGTAGTAGTTGCTAAGGTAACTGCATGCTTTTGTGAGTAGTGGAACAAATTAGGTGAGCAAAAGTGTAAATTGTCAATAGGTAGGTTAGAGCAGCCCTCAGCTGCTGAAGTTTAACCTCTTCGGACCGGCCAGGGAAGCCAAGGCATGATGAGGAGGATGATGATCCAGACTCCAGGGAAAACTGTCCCCTCCCTGGGAAGCAGATATTGGTGCTGGCCCTTCAAAGGGGCTGTGAGCAGGGGTGAGCCTGGCTGATGTGTGAGGATAAAAGCTGTTTGCTTTTGTTTCCTCTGGAGGATACAGGATGGAGTGTTTGGCGCTGCCTCCTGGGAGAGTTCTGCAGCAGGAGCTGATGGTGCTGCTCCAAGGGGTGGGAGCCCACATCCTGCCACACCTGCTGCCCTGAGCCTGCTCCAGGGGTGCCCAGTGCTGCTTTTAGCTTATCCTGGAGGTGGTTCTTGCTGGAGTGCACTCCTAAAAAGGAGATGGACTCGGTCCCCTGTGAAGGCTGAGCACATCCCATACTCACACAGCAGCTGGGTGTGTGTGCAGCTCCCTCTGCCTCACCTCACACCCTGGCAGCTCTAAGTAGATGGGAGCCCAGGCTGCTTTCTGGATTAACAACTACCTCTGCCAACTGCTGGTGACCAGAAGAGTGTGTTTTGAAAAGGTCTGGTACATAAATTTGACAGAGTGAAAGCCTAATGCTGTTATGTGATTACTTTAAAGAGTGATGGCTCAGGACTCCAGTCAAAATGTGGCCTGCATCTACAGAGAGGTAGATAGGATTTTATTTGGGAGGAGAAGCTTACTGAATTTCTGGCATACTAGAGGCTAAAGACTAAAAATGAGAGCAGTAAGAATAGCCAATACTTTAATGGCTCCAAATCCTTTAACAATAAAAATGATTGTCCTCATTGCCATTCATAGCAGGGATTATTTTCCCAGGAGAGTGTCAAACAGGCCAGGTGTGTCTTAAATATCAGTGATTTTATGTGCCTGTATTTCTGAGCATCCATTTCTGGGCTGAAAAAAGATTTATTATTATTATTATTTCCTTACCCTTGACTTGCTGTTGTTTGGTACTTTCCTCCTACTACCAGAAGTTTTGGGTAAGCTGTAACTCCAGCACCAAACACAGCTTGTGGTTTGTCACGGGAAGCAACTTCTGCACATGAAACTAGGGCCAGTGCATACCTGTAGAGCTGCACCTCTTTTGGGTTAGATTTAGCCCAGCTGGAACACAAAATATCTTTACTTGGTAGATCAGACATAACAGCGGGTCAGATTCACAGTTTAAAAAAAAAAATAGAGAGTTACTTCTTTTCAAGCCCATAATGATATTTACCAATTAGCTGTGAGTAACCAGTTGAAGGATTTTATTTGGCTTGTTACACCTTTGATTCCCAGCTGGAAATGCAGATGCAACTTCTAATTTTCTAGGGGGGTTAGTTGGTTGGGGTTTTTTTTTGGTTTTTGTTGTTTGATTCTTTTTTTTTTTTTCCCCCCATGCAAACTCTAGCAATTGATCTTCTGTGAATAATTTTAATGAGTAATTTTTTCAGCAGGTGGAAATTTTGAATATTAGGTTTTGTGTTTAATTGTGTAAATGAACCTTAAAAATATGATTTTGTGCTGTAGGACATTATTTGTTGAGTCTGCCTAATCAATTCAGGAGGTTGGAATAAATAAAAATGAACCTTAAACTGGGAAATGAGGCATAGACAGCACTACATAGAGTTTTGGTTTGCTGGTCTGCACACAGTATCTAAAATATTCTGCAGAGTGCAACTCCATAGACAGGAAGAAATATATTTTAGAATTAGGCAGGTAGCATTTTATACAGAATTATTTGGTCTTTGAGTATAGACTGTCCAGATGAATGAAATCTATTTGTCCCAGCTCAGAAATCTCCTCCATTTCATTCCTTCTAGCTCAGTGATTACCAGAATCTCATTTTGGAGACACTTTCAAATCCAACTACCTGTGCTCGGAATTGGACCAGGGGATTCTTAAAGATTTTATAAAAGCGACAATTACATTGGTCTGACATTGCTTGCATCCTTTCCCAGGGTGTTTTCCACTTCACCTAACTAACTTTCCGTGCCTCTTCAAGCTGCTTGCAGTCAGAATTGCTTCTTACAGTGACATTTGAGACCATAGAAGAAGGAGTAAGTTATTAGTGTGGGGGCTCATGCAGCCTCATCAATTTTCATCCTCACTTTCCCAAAAGTGAGAAGAGGAGATGCTGAGAGCTCTCCCTCGGAGGGCAGGGCTTTGGACACTCTGTTAAAAATACAGACAGATAAAGGAACAAAATCCAGTTTCATGCATCTCTCAAGTATTGGGTTTTTTTAGGTGGGAAATGCTAATTATGTGCACTTCAGAATTGCGCATCCTGTGTCCTTGTGCTTTGTAGCACACACTTCAAAACAGCATTATCAGAGTGGGGTGATAAATGTAGTCATAAAATATGCATCTTTATAAATATATTATTGTTTGCTCTCTCTTAAAACACATTTATCTGGAAAATTTACTTTCATGACATCTCTCTTCTCCCGGTGAGAACATTGATTTCTCCTCTCTAGGCCTCTCTCAACAGTGATGGTTTTCTTTCTTTGCAGTCCCTGCTCCCCCCAGTTGTTCTGCTGTTCAGAATTTCTCAGTTTCTTTCTGGAGATCTCTTCATTACCATGAGCCTTTAGTTATTCCACAACTCCAGCAAAGTCTCTTGAGAGGATAAATGGTGTCAGTTCATGGCAAACACCAACACCTGCATAAGCTCTGCCACCTTTTGGATGAATGGTTATTATTTCTCAGAAGAAATCTCAAAAATTTACTGAAAAAGTGTTCTTGTTCTTTGCCTCTGCCAGGAATATCCAGACTACTAATAGCTGTCAATCTGGAACAAATTTGGGGCCTATTTGTAAACCACACTTTTGACCCAATAAACAGATTAGATGATTTTACATATTAAAAAAAAATGCTCTCTATGAACAGCAAATTTTATTCAGAAGAATTGGATTAAAATAAGAATTTCCTGGGTTTTTTTTCTTTTCAGCCCTAAAATCTGTTTGCAATCTGTCAGTGGGAGAAGTGAAGGAGTTGACCAAACATTGAAGTTTAGACATGAAAACTAAAACTAATACTCTGGTTTTCATCTACTTTGTTGGATCAAGGAAATAAAACAGGTGGAGCAAACCCACCACCACTGAAAGTGTGACAGAAAGATCTTCTACTGCGGTGATAAATATAAAATATGTGGGTGTAGGATGGATGGAACAGGGAATTTTTTCCTGGTGACTGATGACAAGGGGCTGCCCTAGTGAGGAGAAAGTGTGACAGAGGTGTGTATCCCTCCTTGTGTGTGCAGTTCCTAAAACTCTGCAGCAAGGTGTTGCATCTCTGTCTGGTTTGGTTTTCCCATGTAGAAGGTCTCAACTCCTCAAGTCTTTGACATTCTTTGGATCAGGCAGATTTTTTGCTTGTAGAAAGTAAAAGAAAAGGGAAATGAAAAAAATTCTCATAACCATAGACATGATAATCATAGTGACAAATAGAAAAAAATATTAATTCTAAGAGAATTCAGGCTAATTGTGGATTTTAATCACAAAGAGAATCATGGCTGGTTTTGACAACCGATAATAAATTAAGCAGGCAATTTTGTATTGCTATAAAATGGAAAAAAATCTGGGGAAAAAAACCCCCTCAGCCTATTATTTCTGTTTCTGAAATTTGTAACAGTAATTACAGTTATAAGGGTTTTGATGCAGTGATAAGTGCACAATGGATCTTAATGCATTTGTCCAGGGCATTCAGCAGGCTGAATACTGGATATGTCACTGAAATACACTTCTAATGTGAGGCAACTTTCTTACAATGAGAAAGTGAAGTTTTCTTTCTGATGTATAGAAAAGCAGTGTGGTATTTTGTGTGGTTCTTATAAATAAGAACATAATACTGAAGGAAGAACTTCTTTCTAATATGGGCAGTGGGCAGGATTTCAGAGGATTTGACAGTAACTGTGTCATTTCACACTTAGCTATAAAAGTGATATTTTCTAACAAAACGTTTTAGATGGAGCCATAGTATTTTTGAAAGGCTGAAGCATGGGGAAAGTTGAATTTGTGCTTGAATATAATGCACTGAAAAAAGGATGCTCTTGATGTCTAAATTGGCTGCTAGTTAGTTTTAGATTAAAGTGCATAAACTCCTCCCTTCATAAGGGGGTTTGGAGGCATTAGAAGCAATTCTGTTTCTGGAGTGATATTAATCAGTACAATGCATTTCTTGGAGTAATCAGTTCATGGGAATAATTTGGCAGTGCTGAATTATTTACAGGCTGGTATTCTCAGTCAGAGATACACCGCTAAGATATCTTTAAAAACAGCCAAATAACTTGTGCTAATAATAAATGACATAACTGAAATTATTGTCCAGAAGATGTTAAGTGTTTGCAAACAAGGGTTGGCTCTTGCTTTACCACACCTTATGGAATGGAATCTGAAGCTGGATTCAGGTGGGCATGTGCTTGGAATGCAAGAGTGGAGTGTTTGAGAATAAGCTCTTGTAGAGTGATTGTTATTGTGGGCACGTGTTGAAGATTTGTGATGCAAATATGTGGAGTGTGGGGCTGAGATTAGAATCCAACCCATGACTGAAAGGCCAAAAGCTGAGATACTGCAGATCTAAGGGTCATGAACCCGCTGTCTTATGGGGCTTTTATTTGCTTACAGTCCTGGGATTTTAAAGCTGTTCTCATACCTCTGAATCACTGGCTGGAAAGCTGAAAGCATGGAGCTAAATGTAGAGCAGGGCAGGACTGCAAGGCCTTTGGGAGTCAGGGATGACAGATTTAAGATGCAACTGTGGTGCTGCTTGTGTTAATGTTGGTATATTGCTGATATTGTAGGGTATGTGTGGAGCTCAGAGAGGTTTTGGTTGATAGTAGAAGAGAGTTGGTGGGCAGAGAGTATTGCTGTTAGGATATCCAGCTCATACACTTAATAACATGGTTGTACAAATTTTCTTTTTTAAAGAAAATTTCCTATGGATAATTTAAAGGTGAACAATCATAGGTTAAAAGTATGTGTTATTATTTAAAATGCTTTACTAAATTCAGGATCTTTTACTGCCAAAAGTTCAGAAAAGCCCTTTTGACCTTCCACTGTTTAACAGCTGTCAGTGGCAGAGCCATTACGTTCATAAGCAGTTTTGCAGTGCATCTCACAATACATCTCCTATTTATAACAATACCTTTGTGCCCCAATCTGGGTCGCAGCTCTTTTCCATTTAAACATTCTCTTATGGGTGGCCTAGAGAAAAGTTAATGAAATGCAGGTTTCATTAGCTGCAGTGGAACATGTAATTTGACTACTGAAATTAATGCTCTTGCTCTTACTTAAACCCACACCTCTGGCCAGAGGAATTGAATGTGTTTGATCTCTGAGAGTGCTTCAGGAGGATAACTGGCTCATGGGCTGGAGGGAGCCTCCTGAGCTGGGTGGCACTGTGGGTACCAGGTGAGAGGAGCACCTGCCTGGGTGCCCAGATCCCCTCCCTCTTTCTGCTCTGGTCCTTGGGACTGGGTCACAGACAATCACAGAATGCTTTGGGTTGGAAAGGAGCTTAAAGATCATCTTATTCCAACCCCCTGCCATGGGCAGGGACACCTTCCACTAGAGGAGGCTGTTCAAAGCCATGCAGGTGAAAGCTCCCATTGTTGGAGTGTGCTGATCCCAGCAGGGCTGCACACCCAGCAGAGCCCACTGTTACGTGTCAGGAGAGCACAAGGGCTGCACAACAGGATCGAGAGGGCTTGGAGGAAAAGCAAAATCAGATTGGTTTTGGTTTTCCTTTACAATATGTTTAAGAATTAAGCTAATGTGGCCTTCTGGTAGGAATAGCAATCACTGTTTAAATACAGGTAAGAAATAGTTGCATCGTAGAATGTGTTCTTTTGTAGCATTATTATTTTTATGTTCTCTGGACAATAGAGATCTCCTTCAAAGATGCATCTAAGCCCACATGGCAATCCTTGCTCATTTGTCTTTTTTATTTCTACATCCCAATGAAAAGAGGCTTAAGACATAAATCAGTGTTCTGTCTCCTTCTGACTTGCCTGCACATTTGTGCATTTTTAGTCCATTTAGTCCTTTCTAATGACATGGATTCATGTGGCGAGGCTCCCTGTCGGTACAATGTTTTTGTGTTTGGCATTAGCCATGGAGAACGTGCTATTTGCAGAGGAAAAGGAGCCCAACAGCAGGTGGAGCAATGAACTATTTACAGCACTGTAGATCGTGAGATCACATGTGCTTCTTTATTTTGTACTTGCTTCTTCTCCTTTTCCTCACTTCGTTCAGATCGATTGTCAAACATCTGCCTGTCAAAAAAAAAAAAAAAAAAAGTTGCCTTTCTGTTTGGAAGATTAATTGGGTTATTTCAGTCACAGGAAAGTTGCCAGCTCGTGTAAAAATGGGAGGAGAGGGGACACAAATTCTAACAGCTATTGATTAATAACAGATGTATATTCAACGGGATGGAAGATAAACTGCTCTTTCCAGGGATTTGATGGATAGCTGCTTGCTTCTCAGTTTCCTGGGGAGCACTGCAGGCACCTCTGTTGGGTTGCTGAGGGTGTTACCTAATGAATTTCCATTGATTGCATGATAGTGAGCATTGATCAGGTCTCTGCTGCCAGTCAAGCCCCTGCTCCTGCTGCTGCCTCTGCCAGCCTTCCTCCAGTAGCAAATAGCAGCTTTCAAAGACTGTTTTTCCCTGTTTCTATTCTTTTATGTTATTTCTTTCTGCTATTAAGGACTGACTTGAAATGTACGTTCCTAGAAAAGATCAAATCCTAGAAAAACCAGCCCAAAGAGCATGCTGTCTTTATCAATTATTTTGTTTAATGTGTAAAGTGTCCAGCAGAGTATATAATCCAGTGTTTTGGTCAATTAGTAAATCAATATAATCCAAAGCAGATTTATAAACTGCACACAGACATCCTGGGGAATGGGGTCTTTAAAGCCGATAGCATCAGCCAGCATGTCTGAAGTTATAATGACAAAAGGACTGGGAAGAGAGTAACTAAATGCTGGATTGCTTTGTAATGCCAGCATGAATAAAAGGCTGCTTTTATACACAACGTGAGGAAAAAGCATCCTGGCCTGCTGTAGGGCTTTTGTGCCTCTGTGTGTGTTAGCTGTGTGTGGATAGATGGCTGCCTTGGCTAGAGAGAGTACAGGGACAATATAAAGAAGCAAAAGAGGTTGACAGAGGAAGTAGCAGGGAACTTCATGAAACAGTAATTCCTAATCCACTTGCAGAGATGTCCTGAAGTGTTGCAAATGCTCTCTGCACATCATACACCATAGAAGTGGTTCAGGTTTTTGTTCTCCTCTGTCATTTGCATTGTGCTTTTTGTCTTGTAAAATTAATGGTTGACATTGTTTTGTGTGGATTTGAGGTGTGCTGGTCTTTGGATGAAATCTGGATTTATTTTTAAAGATTCCCTGTCAACTTTTATCCCTGCAAGTGTCTAGGTATTTCTCTTGAATTTCACACTGGGAATCATATCCAGCTGCATATCAGTCCTGCTGCAGACTTACTCATGTGAAGCACTTGCAGTTTACTGAGCTACCAAGAACTGTATAGTACTGTCCAGCTGGAGCTTAATTTTTGGTGGGTTGACTGGCATTCTTCTGGTTATTATCCAACAGCAGTCAAAATAAAATGAGTCTCCCTCTGCCCAGAGGAAGTACTGTGCTTTTTTGGTTTGGTGAGCACCACCAGCAAAACCTAGTGGTCTACCTTTTCAATTTGAAAAGAAGTTTAAAGGACAAATTTTATCCAGATAGCAAATTGTTGTTTGAAATCCAGCTCTTTACTCTTTGGTGTGGGTCGTGTGTGGCATTTTTGCTTCATCCCTTTGGAGTTTTTTGCAGTTACAAACATGAAAACTGTGCTGCTAGGTCACTGCACCCCAGAAGACAGGCATTAAAAAAAGCACCTGCTCAACCTCTAATTGAATTTTTGACCAAAATCCCACCAGCATCACTTCTGGCAATTATCTGTCACCAGGTATTGCTACAGGAGGTGACTGAGTTGCAATGCTCCCTAACTGAAGGATGCCTGGATAAAGGGAAAAGACCACAGCACAGAGTGAAAGTGAATCTGTTGTATGATAAATTAACTTTTTGTCTTTCATCACATAAGTGAAACTTTCATAAGCATTGGTATTAGTTTCTAAATTTTAACAACTGTACAGCTGAAGGAAATGCCTGCAAGCAGAGAGAAGTTAATTTCATGAAATATTTGAACACATATTTCTTTATCCTCCCCATGATGCCCCTTAGATGTGTGTGCTGGGTGCTTGTTGCTGGGAATGGGCTTCCCTTCTGCTGCCAGAGAGAAGTTGGCTGGAGTACTCATAACCATCAGATTTCTGGAAATTTCATCTTAATTTAAATAATTACTGATTCATGACGTTTCATCTTAGTTAAAGTCAAGAACTTCTCCTTATATGTGAAAATTATATATGGAATTACACATAATCAGTTGTTTTAATTTATGACACATCACAATCTACGTGGGATTTTTTTTTTTTCTGAGCATAGCATCATTTAGGCTGGCAAAGGCCTCTAAAACCATCAAGTCCAGCCATTAACCCAGCACAGCCAAGTCCACATTAAACCATGTCCCTGAGTATCATAATCCTACCAGATACAGCAGGATACCATTTGAAAGAATCTCCTTTTTACCTAGAAGGTGAAGAAATAATGGTTGTCAGAGCTGAGTCACAGAGGTAAATATTAATGAAAGATCTCCTGTAAGCCATTGGAAAGCCTCCTTGGAGATTCAGTCATATCTCCCTCATTAGCTGGAAGCTCTTTTGTCATTTGTGCAGTAACTTGCACTTCTGGAGGAATGTAACTTTTTCAATGACAGTTTAAAGGAATCTCTGTGTCACGTGGTCTTCTGTAGCCCATTTCTTAAGGATAGCTCTCTCTCAGTCAGTTCCCAAACCCTAAACTATATTTAAGATATTTTAGTCACACACATCATCGTGTTTTAGAAAACACTAGGGATGTTCTAAAACTTCTGGCCAATTCCCAGGCATGTACAGAGAAGCAGCTTTATTCATGTACACAGAAAATCATTGGTTTCATCACCTTGTGTTTTGGGGCTTTGGATGCTTCCTGAGAGCTTTCCTGTAGGAGCATCCTCCTGGCCAGTGGCTCCAGCCTCTGCTGGATCTGCTGGCACTCCTTGAAGTTCTCCACACTGTTTTTTTTCTTCCTCCTCAGCACAAACCCATACCTGCACTTTGAAGTTCCTTCGTGTTAACTCAAGACATTGTCTTCTGATGTCTTACAAAGAAATAATCATGAAAATACAAAGGTCTCCCTGATTCCAGCTCCTGGGGCTAAACCACCTGCTGGCTGCAATTACCCCAGGCTTTCCATGGCTGGGATTTTCCCATACAACTGTACTTCAAAGGAAAAATATTAAATGTTGCTCTGTTTTAATGACTAGTTGTAACATTGTATAATGCCCTTGCTGGCTTTTCTTGTCTTGCTCAGAGCTTCATGTAACTTTGCCTGTTAATTCATTGAGAAGTTTTTATTTGACTGGAGTTTTTCAGAAAATGCCAAGGTAACAAAGGCCAAGTAAGTGTTTTCATCCGGTTTGAACAAAAATCAGTCCTGAATTTGATTGTTTTCTAAAGGGAATAGTGTCTTTTAGTTGGTTTTTTTTATTATTATTATCCTGTGAGATGTCTTGTGTTGTAACAAATAATGTGTAGTATTTCTCCTGCTTTTTGGAGAATGTAGGTAGAATTTACTTGCTCAGAGTTCAAATTCTCCTTCAGGGTGCTTAACCAAAATATACATTGAGGGCTGATTGTGGGGGCATTGGGCGAGACCTCTAAGGGTTCCTTCCAAACCAAACTCTTCTATGATTCTGTTTTGTGTCCTTGACCCTTTCTTTTATTCACACATGACAACATCTAAGCTTAGAAAAGTCAAGGTTTTGTGGGGTTTTTCACTCTGCAATATCTGAAATAACAATAAAGAAAGGACTGGATCTGTATTATTTGATTGGTACAAGTAAACACAGAATATAAAAAAAGGAAAGGTGACAATAACAATGTAGAGAGAAAGCAGCAGAAAAATTACAGGTTAAAAAAAAACCCCAACCCTTATCACTGTTAGCAAGTAAAACTCCACTTCAAAAACTTTGTGGTGTTTTTACATCCTAAAATCTCATTCTGAGAGGATTAAGTAGAGATAAGATCAACCATAGAATAACTGTGTGCAGACCTGAATCCAGCTGACTGCATTTGTGCCTTTCATTCACTCATCACCAAGAAACACATCCAACTTTCACTTAGTCATAGCAAATTCAGATTTTAGAGATAATTTTTCACCATTCAGGAGAAGGGACTTACTGGTGAAATGCAAGAGGAAATCCAGACTTAGATTATAATCTGTATTGCCACCAAATGTCATAAATATATGGACAAAAGATAAATGTGCAGTTTTTCTAAATCTGCAGTGGAACTTTATCTCAAAAATAACCTGAACCTGAGTGCTGAATAACAAAGAACTGACAAATTCTTGGGTTTGTTTTTTTTGTGATACTCATATTTTCTTTTTAATTCTTCTATTTAAACCACCTGCAACTCAAATTTTTCATTCTTATGATGAAAGCTTTTTTTATTGAATAGATAATTTTGATGTGCAGCATTTTTTAAGCAATTTGTAACAATCTTAGTGATATATTAGAAAGGTTGACTTTTTAAAGAAGAGATTCAGGATGCCTTTTGTAGCTCTGAAACAGCATGGCTTAATTTAAAAAAAATCAATTAAAATCCTCTCAAGACATGAAGGTAGAACTTTTTTCTGACGTTAGCACAAACACATTTTTCATTTGCCTCTAGATTTTAGTATTAATTTTGACGGCAGGAAATTAAACCCAAATATTTCTGCAAATTCACTGGATGTGTGCAAAGCATAAGGCTGTCAGAATTTTCCAGCATTACTCCATTCAGTTCTGCCACTGTCCATTCCAGCAGCATTTTGCAGCACATGGGCCTTTCACTCTCAGTAAGCATTTTCCTGATGTGAAGTGTGGCACTTTGGGACGCTTTGTGGACCTTTGTGTTTCCCAGGATTTATATTCTGCTTCAGTCTCCTCTCTTCAGCCATTATGAGATAGGCCATCATCTTCATGCAGATGATGTCAAGGTTTATGTGTGCAAAGTTTTCTGTAGCACTCACAACTTCTAGAGAACAGCTTACTTCTGGAAGGTTGAGTTTGTTGTCTTTAGGATAATTTTTTGTGTGTGTGTATGTTTAAATAATCTCCTCCAGGGTTGGGCCATGCTGGCCCTACTTGATGCTTCAAAAGCTGCATAATTTCTCCCAGAAATAGTTCCTGGTATTATGGCATGGCTCTGTTATTTTGGGTTTACCCAGCAATGTAGAGGAGCACTCCACACCTCAAACCCAGCAGGAATTAAGGCAGATTTGCAATTTCTTTCCTAGCTGATGATATGTGGTAGCTTTAAAATACTGCAGGAGTGACACAGTGAACCTGAGCTGAGCCTGAGCCCCTCCTCACTGGTGGGAGATTCGTAGGAGATGTTGGTGTGTGACTGGGTGAGCTGTCACTTTCCCCTCTCTTTTTGTCAGTGTGGAGTCTTTCCTACTTGAATAACTTCACTACTCTCTTTGTGACAATTTAAATTAAGAATTTTTGCCTATGCCAGGCTTCTGATGCTGCCTAAAAATAATTCCAAGACCAACAGCATAATGTCTTTCAGTAATTGTTAAATATGAGTGAACTGAAAAGGCTAAAATAAGAATCAGGCCAATTAAACCTCTCTTTGAGGATAGTGGTGCCTGTAATTAGAGATGCTCAGGAAATGTTTCTCCCTGGCTCCCCACCAGTCCCCACCCTTTTTCTCCCACAGGATGATGGAAGTGAAGGGAGAGAGCATCCACCTCGAGCATTATAGTGCTCACAGGGGAATCTTCAGCAGCTTCTCCAGAGTGTGAAATCTCTTAGCAAGGTTTTTAGAATGTATTTCTGAGAAATGCCTTGCCTTTTTTTAAGAACCAGTGCTTTCTGAAAAAAAAAAAATCTCCAAAAAAATCTCAAAAATGCACTATTTGTGATGGTGGAGAGGAGATGTTTAAGTGTCCTATTCAGAGAATTCAAGACCTGTAATTTGGAAGTGTGGCAATAAAAATGCTGCAGGACTTCTGCTCTATTGTCTCAGAACAATAGAAAGGCTTATTTTAAAAATAAGAGTGATTTACCTCTTTCAAAAATGTTTATTTCTCATTAACTGATGAGAAATTATATTGCGAATTTCACTGTGGGTGGACCATAATCTTCACCTGCAGCTCAAGGTGGAACACACAGTATAACTTCCAAGTCAGGAGGCTACTTAAAATAGAGAAAATAATGTAAATAAATAAAATAAATAGAGAACCTGAGAAAGTTGTGTGTGGCAAGAGGGAGATACCTGCGAGGAACTCTTGTTCCTCAGTTCACCAACTTTTTCTGATAGTATTGCATGCCATAAGGTGGTTGTAAAAAATTAGTTGTTATTCTTTTAAAATGTTTCTACATTATTCTATAATCTAGTTTCTCACAACAGCAGGCTCTTGTTTTAATGAGAATTCAAATGAATGCAGATTTATAAAATGCAGATTATCACCACCAAGGAGATATTTCTTACTCTTTACTAGGTCTTTCCATCCTTCACTGTTTGCATCCTTTATCTAACCAATTTCTATTTTAAGGACTGTAATTTTCTCTCTACATGGAGAATTGCAAACCTTGTCCATTTCAAAGATGTTTGGCTTTTGTCTGTTTTGGTGTTGCTTCCCTTTCATCCTGACTTCAGGATACCTAAGGTGTGTGTTTTAAAACTCTGAATATGATGCTGAAGGTAGGAAATAATGAAGACTTTGTCTTCAAAAATAAATTCCTATTTGTGAAGTGTTGAAGCATGCACTGAGCATTTGTCAGTTCTCTTTGTTCAGCAGTGGGCACGTGGTACAGCTGTATAATGTAAATTTAGCAGGATTTTTTTTTTTAAAGAAGCTTTGCACTGACTTTTCTCAGTGTGAACGGATTCCAAAGTCTTCAAGGTTTTGTTGGTCCTAGACTTTGTGTGTCACAGCAGTTTCTGGTGTCTTGAATGTGGCTTAATTGGCTCCCAGATGTGAGAACAAAATGGACCCTTTTTCATTTATCTGTTCAGAGCATGGACACGTGCAATTACATCGTTGGTGTGTATTGATTTGGAACCCTATAGACTGGTTTTTTTTTTTCTTTAATCAGAGTTTTCTTTTTACAATCAGTGAGAATTTTGTATGGAATGTGTTGGGAATCCAGTGGGGTTGTGTATTTGCTATTCACTCAGAGGTCCAAACCCCAGTGTGACATTGTCTTTGCAGTAAATTGTATTTTCCCTGAATTCTCTGCTTTAGGAGCTCAGGTGTTGGATCAAAACCTGGTGCTCACAGCAGCAATGCCTGCATGCTACATTGGCATCTATTGATAATAGTTTTTAGCATGGCACCTAAATAAGGGCAACGCCTTTCAAAAGGTTGCAGAATAAAAAAGAAGAGGGTTTTGGTATGACTAAAGCAGTAACTCTAAAGTTTATTGATCTAAATGGGTTCTCAGCATTTGTGTGGGTTTTTTTTTTTCTTTAAACTCCTGTTCCATATCCCCTCAATTTAATTGCTAATGTGAAATTTAGCTCTGGGGACAATTTTTAACAGCCATCACGAGCAAGAATGTCATTCCAGAAGTGGTACCTGATATTGCTGTCTTTTCACGGTGGCATTAGTAAAATAGTCTTAATGGGGCAAATATATTTGCAACTTAATATCCCCTTTACCCAATCAGCTACTACTGAAATTCTCCTTACATGTTTGACTCCTCTTGCCTTAATAAAAATTCATGGGAACAGAGGAGAGGTGAGTGGTAGTGATACAGAATAATAGGTGCCATCAGGCACGAGTGTGTTTTATGAACTGGTGTCACACGAAGCCTTGGGAAATCCTATACACATGAACACCCTTGCAAATTATGCTTATCTTACTCTTTGCACAGAAGCAAACTACAAATTTCTAGTCTTCAGGGTGTCTGCAAGTGGGCCTGTCTGTTCTTCCTGATTCATTCTGAGCTAAGAAATACATCAGTAACCCTCTAGACTTTGCAGGGTTACTTTGGATGGATAGAGTTGTATGAAATTTCTTGTTGAGACATGAAAGCAGATGAAATTCAGGTGGTTTTACTCTTCAGTGCAATGTGAATTTCTTACAAGTTCAGGAAAAGTAAGTGAAAGGACTAGTCAGAGTGTCACAGAAGTGATTAAATTGTTCTTCCTAGTTCTGCTGATACAGTAAGGGAAGGAAACTATAGTTTCAGAAAGAAAGTAAAGCCCAATTACCTCTGAGTAAAACTGGCAATTTACTTTTTACCTCTTTCCCTGAGGAAAAGTGATAGAACCATATTCCGTAGGATGGATCCGTCAAGAAAAAGAAAAAAGGGAAAAGAGAAAAAGGAAAAAAAATGGATTAAAATATTTAAATTGTTTATATGAGGCTTAATTACAGCATTATATTAGATGCTTTCCAGCATTAGGAGCAACATTCCCCTGTGCCTCCTCTCACCTCTGCAACTCAGGAACCTGCAGAGAGCAATATCCCATCACTTCCAAGTGCAGTTATATCTTCCAGTTATGGATATAGTGCAATTCCTTCACTTAAAGGAGTTTTTGTTCACTTTTTATCTTCACATTTCATCTCACAGAGGGGTGATCACAGTGCAGTAGTGTCGAGGGTGCACTTGGTGATGTTTTCAGGTTTTAGAAGTATTTTTGAGATTTTCAGGTTAGTTACAAGCTCTGGAATTCCAAGCAAGGAAACAGAAGGAAAACCGCGCAGCGATGAGTAATTTGCCATTTCCCAATAACCTTCCAAGCAGAACTGAGTGGGCTTTTGCATGGCTTTCACAATTGCTTTGAAGAGCATTCAAATGTACCTCTCATGTTGAAACAGTCTTGTACTTGGGTTTCCCACACACTAGGCAGTAGTGTGTCCTAAGCAGTCCTCTGCAGGGCATTCCCAGACTCATATGTGAGAATTTTGTGGTTGAACCACTCCTGTTCTTCCATGCAGCTGCCAAACCAGTTGTTTTAGCTACTGGCTTTCGCTTTTAATCTTTGCTGCCTTGGTTACTCACGTGTGCTAAAGAATGAATGTTATTAACTGGGATGATGACAGAAGCAATGAACACAAACTTGTTTAAACTGGGCATCTAATTTGAAAATTTTAAGAGGAAACTTCAAGTGGGAGCAAGTTCTTTACTAACAGTGTTGTAGATTCTGTTAGCTCCTCAATCCCTATTTAAAAGTAGCACTTCTATATTTTCTTCTACGTCCTGTGTCAGAGAAAGGCTCCTCTGAAATTATATAAATTTACTAAAAATAGGGAAACAGGAGGGACTGTGCAACATGTGGCATCTGCCTTGGGACGATGCTCTGGAGGGATGCAGTCAATGTTTGGTTTGGTTCAGGAAGATCTGCTGAATAAATACTGCAAGTTTTCC
The DNA here is from genome assembly GCA_910950805.1 of Acrocephalus scirpaceus scirpaceus. Classification (NCBI taxonomy): domain Eukaryota; kingdom Metazoa; phylum Chordata; class Aves; order Passeriformes; family Sylviidae; genus Acrocephalus; species Acrocephalus scirpaceus. The sequence continues at coordinate 5,706,393 of OU383781.1, forward strand.
CATGTGCCATAGCCCACAAAAAATTCCCAGTGGAAATGTGAGAAGTGTAGTAGAAGACCAGCTGTCACATTGGTATTGAACATTATGATGCCATAAGACAAGGGCAGGAGAAATAAAAAGCACGGACATGATGCTGGTTCTTTGCAACAGAAGCACATTGTTAAATAATATTCCAGTTGTCCTAGGAATGGATTGTGATGAGGAAGGACAAAGTAGAAATACCAGTTGTCTTTGCCCCTCTTGAGACACACATTTCATCCCCATGCAATTGACCATATCTCTATAGTTTGAAGTCTAATTCTTAATGAAAAATCCCTTAGGCTCCCTGCAGCTGTGGGAAAGTTTCTCATTATGTTCTGCAGGGCTTAATTTTCCATGCAGGGCTGTTCACGTTTTTAGTTCACAGGGAAAAAAAAATATAAGCCTTACTGATGAGAGACACTGGAGGAAAAATACTCCTGGTGAAAATACACTGAGCAAGAGCTATCAGTCCTGGTTTAGGAGAGAAGACACAGAAGTTTCAGTGTCTGAGATGGCAAAGGAAGCTGCCATTCATTTGATTGTTATTGCAGGGCTTTCTTTCCTTCCTGGTCCTCACACTGTCTTGGTGCTTGGGGGACTTTCTGTCTTCCCATTTGGAAATCAGTGTAGTAGACATGGTCCTTGCTGGGTGCTTTGGCTTTAAGGGGTGGGAGAAGCTTTTTTTTTAGTTGGAGCGTGGTAAAAGATGAGATTACCATTATTTTCTTATTTTCAGCATCTTTTCTCTAATCCTATCTGTGAGTTGAGTTTGGCTCAGCTGTCTTGAGTGATGGTTGGGTAGAACTGCCAGTGTAGGAACCAAATCTAAGGGTCTCAGAACTGAAAATACTTGATACTTCCTTTTGGGTTTGATAAGACTCTCCTAATAGTCCCTTTCTCTTAATTAACTTAGGTTGCGTGATGAGATTGCTTTAACATTCTTTAAAAACCACCATAAGATAACAGACTTTGGAGTAGTAATCACAGAAGTAATGGAGGAATGCAGTAATAGTAATTTGTATAGTATTATTTTTTTTAATTTGTTAATTAACTTGAAGTGTTGGACACTATTTTGCAAAGCTTAGGTATTAAATGGAAAACTTGTCCTTTCAAAATTAGTATTGGTGAATAGTAAGAGTAGTAATAAAAAAAAAAGAAATATAATGCAACCTCTGGATACAGAGATAAAAAGAATAAGGCCAAGGCAGTCAGCTCTTGAAGATCTGTATCTGCTGTGTTACACTAAACATGAGACAGAGTTTTAGTGCAATTTAAAAATAATTAATCTTAAATAAATACATAATGGCAGCATAATCAATGCAAATGTACCTAAATAGGTAGTCATGGTGAATTAGAATGTAGTACTGCTGAATGGACTGCTCAAGATTTCATTAACTAGAAAGACTAAAGAACCTGTTTACTAAGAAAAATATCCTTTATCCTATACCAGTTGCGTTAGGTTGCTAATTTGAGAAGCTGATCATTTTGCACCATTAATCATAATAATTAGAGACAGATTTAGTGAGCTTTAGTGCAGTTCTCAACTAGATTAATAGTTGTGCAATCCAGTGTTTATTAATATAAATGAAGTAAATTAGGAGCATGACATTATAAAGAGGAGGAAAAAAACTTCAGGAACTTTCCTGGATTGTCCCAAACCTCCATTAATTTACAATGACAGGTTGTTCTTCAGTAGTTTGCTTTTTTTTGTTTCAGTCTCTTTTTCCTCCTGCACTAACAATGCTGCCAGTCACGCTGGAGAAGAATGTGTGTAATCCAAACCACGTTTACAGTTCCTGAATATCCACAGATTTTGGTATTCAGGTGGAGATGAGAGTAGGGAGCTCACCAGCCGTGGGACATGTTGCTTTTGTGTTTAATACATATTCTTATCTGTAAGATCGTGTTCTTCATTCACCTGGAGGCTCTGAGCCAGGATTGCCACCAGCAGGATTTTGGGAAACTCCCACCCCGCCGTGGTGGCAGCAGCGTGTGTCAGCCTTGCCATGCAGGGCTTTCAAACAAGAAATCCCATGGACAGCCATGTCTCCTTGCTGCTTCTCTCAGGTAGGGAGGAGGGAGTGTTCCTTCTGCTGCCTCTGACTTGTGTTGCTTTACTGCAGAGAGGAGTTGGGAGTGATGGAGTGCGGAGGAGAGAGGTTTTCCCCAGCTCTGAATTTGTCGTTCTTTCCCAAGGCAGGCGCCTTCAGGAATCTCTGTTTTTCCACGCTGGGGTTCACAGGGCAGATTAAGGATGGCTTGTAATGAAATGTCCCACTGGTGCTGGCCCCTCCCTGGGGTTCTGCCATGGGTCAGGGGGTCTGTGAGTGCTCCTGTGCCTGGGAAATGCAGATTTCCAGGGGCTTTATTGAACTTGTGTGCTGAAGCACCTCTTTTTTGAGCTGTGTATGTAGTTAAGGGGAAAACCTCAGACTTATTTAGGAGTGGCATCAGTTTCTCATTGTAAACCTAATGTTTCAGCACTTCCAGAAATGAGAGGTTCGCCTGATGGTGTGCTTGAGCCTCATTGATTCCATTCCATCTTCTCTGTTTTAAAATTACTTTTTAGAAATTAGGAACAAAGTAATGAGCGGGTTCAAAGACTCCTGGTAGCTGAAAACATCTATAAATTAAAAATCTCCATGGGCATTTAGCAACTGGAGGAAATCTACATGTTCATGTGTTTTCTTATGTCCTCCACCAAAACCCTCTTAAAAACTGATCCACAGGTTCCCAAGAGTTACCAACAGTTCTTCCAGAGAGATGAAGAAAGTCCTTTTGATACTTTTGAAAAGGAAAGATACTTTCCTTTTGAAAGTACTCCCTCTTTCCTCCTGAAATGGAAGGCTTGTTTTTAACAGGGCAGTTCTTGACCTTCTTTCACCTTTTTGTTTTGGATACACTGGCTTAGCTTTGTATTGAAAATCACATTGCAAATCTAAATAGTCATGAAAAACTTTGGAGCTCCCCGCGAGGAAAGCACCAGTTGCTGTATTCCTGTATTTCGAGCAGCAGCTCCTCACAATGCAAAACACCAGACAGCGGTTGTGAAGAAGGTAATTTCCTACCCAATCCAGGCTGCTGGTTACAAATCACCTGACAAAAAGATCATGAAGAAGTAGTTGTGGGACATGTGCTCGGCCGTCACTCCGGTTCTTCCACAGCTTCTTTCCAGCGAGCAAGTTGAGAAATAGGAGCTGCTTTCCACTGGAAGCTCCTTAGGGTAGGTGGTTTCAGTTTTGCCTCCTTGATTTGAGTAAGACAAGCCTGTTTGCATGTGGGAATTCTCTTGGAGCGTGCCTTCACATGCGATTTCTCATACCTTTTTGGATCATCTTAAAAGAAATCTATACCTGTAGTTGACCTACTTAATCTATGCAATTATTCCACTTTGCTTGGGTGTATGCACATCATGTTCTTGTCTCCATACTTTTTTTTCCCTCAGTTTTTGGCAGTCATTCTATTCCTTGTTAAAACCATTTGGTTGTTAATGGGAACTTGAGTTGAGTATTTCTATTGTTAAAATTACTAGCCAGAAGAATGGAGGCAGGAACCAGACAGGGCTTTGCAAAATCACAGCCCATTCACTGCTTTCTCAGAAATCCTGCTGGATTCATTCAGGTGGTTTTAATAGTGATGAGTAAGGCAACTGGAGCCCTGCTGAAAGCAAGTGAAATGTCAGGGATTGTTGGTTCTAGTTAAAAATGCACCCATTTCTCAAGAGAGATTGATGCTGCAACATCTCTTTATCTGTGAATCTGCTAAGAGATTTCCAAGAGCTGATGGGTATCTTGTGCCTAATTGTCATCTTTTGTGTGGTGCCAAATTTACTCATGTGTTCCTTCCTTCCTGGCTGTATTATATTATTCTTTAATGCTCCAGAGTCTGCAGCCTACATAAATTAAATGTTTCAGAGTCAAATTGCCTGTGAGTGGGGTGTATGTAGAGAGGACTCAGCCCTGTAAAACCCTTTTTGCTCTGTGATTCAGCAGAACTTGGTAACCAGCTAAAATTGAGGGATGTAAGTAGTTTTCCTGGAGACACTGAGTCATTTGGTGTTTCTTTCTGGCTTAGTACTGTGTTATCTGTTCCTTAATCAATATACTTTAATTTAACTTAATCAGACTTAGCTTTGTTGAAATTTACTCTTCTCAGTTGTGGTGAAATGCTTACTAACACAGGAAAGAATGATACTTGCTTCATGTTATTAAAGCAATACAGGTCACTGTGCTAGTGGAAAAACAAGAAATGATTACAGATAAAATTAAAATGAAATACAGAAGATTTTAACCTAGATATAGTAAACTTTTAGCAATATTAACATATGCAGATTACTGTACAGCATCTGATACTATTTAGTGCTTTGGTTATAATACTCTCGACCCTGATGTTTTGCTTTACATTTTTCTTGTAAATGTTGCTTTTGTAGAGTTGCTCTAATAAATTCTTCCCTGTGTTTTCCAAAGTATTGCCTTGCCCCTTGGCTATCATAGGGAAACAGCTGTGATTTAAGACATCAGCTTTGCTATTAACATCAAGTGGCTGCATAGCAGCCATGAATCATCTTTATGGATGTGTTCTGACTAAATCATAGGACTCATTAGGTGTGGATGGATGGATATCTGAGAAAGTGATATAGGTAATAGGCTGTCTTCTAAGATAATGAAAAAGTTTTCACCTTCACTTTTCTTTATATTCTTGCCTTGGAAATGGTGGCTTCAATGCAAGGCTTGCAAACACGCAGCTGACAATGAGCCTATCCCTGTAAATCCATACACAAGGGACTGATTCATGTGGTTGAATGGCAGTTATTCACGGCTGGGACTTCTGTAGCAGAGTATTTTATCAGGCAAGAACAAATTAAGTCTGGGTTCTTTTTTCAAGCTGGAAGTTCTCTGGCATCTGATGGCCAAGTAAGGATTGTCTCTGGTGTTCTCAGAGGAAGGTGGGGCCATTTACTGGAATGAATTTCACAGGAATGCGCAGGATACAAATCTTCCTAATTTCTGTTTTGCCAAAACAGCCATTTAAATAGCATGCATTCCTTCTACACATGGCCTCTGTGGGAGAGTATTTAATCTTTCCTGTATAATTTATTTATTTCAAGGAAATTATTTTATTCTTCTACAGAAGAAGCAAAGATATAAGGAAATTGCCTCTTGGCCAAGTCATATCTCTTAACCCAGAAAATACAATTCACCCCTCAAACGAGCTGGGTTAATCTGCTCCTCTTGATAATGTTTTGCTATAATCAGATTTTTCATAGTTGCTCTCTAAATACTAATTTTTTTTTGATCAAGCTTTCAATTTATTTGCTGCAAAGAATGGTTATTTAACAACAAAAACCCACCAAAAAAATCGCATGAACATTAACTGCCCTAAGACACAAACTCATTAGAAGCACACAGTCAGATTGATTGGACTGATAGTGATGGTGATGATAATAATAATTGCATTACAGCAGTGCCTTAGGATCCTAGCTGTAAATGAGGTTCTCATTCTTGTAGGTACAAAACTAAGATCCTCTCCAGCTCAAGAAGAAGTGAAATGAGGAGCAGTGAGAGCTTGAATACAAATCTTCCCTTCCTTTTTGTTTACTAAAAAAACCAATTAAAAAAAAAAAAAGAGACCTGTCTGGATCCTAGCCAGATATAGAATCATTTAAGTGAAGACCTCTATAATCATTGAATCCAACCATTAACCCAGTCCTGCCAAGTCCTCCAGTATGCCAAATTCTGTTCTTCAGCACCTTCAAAAGAAGCAAAACATCTGCTGAGCATTCATATGAAACACTGCCATACAGGAATATGGCACATTCTCCCCTCTGTGGTAAGCAGTTAATAAAGAAATGAAATAATGAAGGATGCAGGCTCCAACTGCAGTTATGCTGGTAGTGCTGGTAATAAGCAGGGAGCACAAATGCCTGTTTGAAGGATGAATTGAGGTTTGTACCGAGCTATTGCTTTTACAGTCAAGCAGATGTCATGGGCTTGCTTTACAGGATATTATGATATATGAAACCAAAGGCTTCTGAGCAATAAAAATTACTCCTGTCAATTCATCTTTGTGTATGGCACTTTGATATATCATTCACAGCTTAATTATATTGTCATGGTCGTGAGATAAAAACAAAAGTCAGGTTGACTCTTGCTTAAACCTCTCTCTGAAATCATGCTCGTAGGTGAAGAAATCCATAAGATCTATATAAAATTCCATTCTAATGCATTGTGCCATCAATAACAGGTTCCTTCCATGCAGTTTCACATCGTGCAGTTTGGGATGATATTCATCAGCTATCACTCACTGCACAGAGCACAAACAGCCAACACCAGAGATCCACGGGGAGAAGCCAGGGAGTGGGAATTGTCCCTTGGACAAGCTTTGGGGTGGCTGGGGTGTGGGATGTGCCAAACTCTGGAATTAGGGCAGTGGAACCACGATAAAATCCTCTGGTGCACATTTGTGGGTCTTCCTGTGAGAAGTGTCTGGTAGTTCCACCTGGGAAGGGCTGGCTGTCCATTCACTGACACGGAGACTGTCACCTGTCTCCAGAGGAAACTCATGGCTGGTGGCACCCAGGGCCCCTTCAGCTGCCATCCCTGGCCAGAGGATAGGAGGGGATGAAGTGTTTTCCAGACCTTGAGCTGGGCTCAGTTTGTTACCAAGGAAATGCATGGGGTTTTTGGGTTTGCCTGTAAACTGGTGGCTTACACGTGAAAAAACAAACTGTAATCAAAATAAATGGCACTGTATTGTTTAGGCTTGCAGCTTCTGAGGTTTAATTGTTATCAACTACATTGATAAAGCAAAACCCAAAGGAGTGTTTTCTGTGTTTTCAGACTCTGTGTTACCCTTTGTATATTTTACCTTCATCTCATAAGTTCCTCTTGTGTGAAGCTGTTGGTTAAAGTGAATTGCATATGGATTCCTAATGGAGATCTACACTTCATCCAAAAAATGAGTGCAGTTAAATTAGGTTCAGATTTTTCAAGGTGTTGTGCTTGGCATATTGTTCCTCCACCTTATGTTTCTGGATGATGCTGTAATGCATATACAAATTAAATATCATATTAATGATTTCTGCCAGGTGCTGCAAAAAAAAAAAGTAATTTAAATTACTAGACAAGTAAATGTAAATTAAGATAAGGGTGCTTAAACAGTTTATTGTATTATTTGCTGCCCATGTTTTACATACATTGATTCAAACGATGGGTTGAGGCATGCACTTAATTTATTTAATGACTTCCTGCTGTAGCTGTGATTTTGCCCATGGGTTGCTTTCAGAGTGACAGCTCGGAAGGCAGGGAAAGGTTGTTTATCTTTTAACTCCAAGATGGGAAGTCAAAGGTGTGGACAGACAGAGGTGCTGGTGATGAGGCAAAGTGGTGTCTGCTCGATAAAAATGGCTAATGAGGAAGATTTTCATTGCCAGTGATCACTCTCAAGCTCTGTGGAATTTTTTTCTGTGGATGCAAAGGTAGGGCTGCTCCCACATTCATCTGCCTGGGGATGTGGCACATGCTGACAGCACAATTTGGATATATGTGAGCAAGGATATTAATGAATCATCAGGAGGAAGTTCAGACATACAATCTTCTGTACGTACTTAGCCACTAAAAGATCAGATTGGCTGTCATAAATTACCAATCTGAGCCTTCTAACTGTACCAGTTTGGTGCCTCTGCCTCTCTCTTCACTAGTTTAATGAAATTGTGCTTGCTTGCCTCACATATTAAAGAATCCATGTAATAAAACAACAGAAAAGAAAGAAAACCTTACATGATTCCTTGGATACCTGGATGTAAAGAAATGTGTTGGAATCTGATGTTTGCAGATATTTTCTTTGCTGAAACAAATTCTTCCATGTATGCAAAGTCCTTGTATTATTTACATAAACAATTTTTCCCCCCAATTTTACATGTCTGGGGGGAAAAAAAACCCAAAACGTTTAGTATACTAAAATTTTGTAAGAACACTCCAAAAATGGTGGAGCTTCTGATCAAAGTCAGAAAACAAACCTTCAGCTTTCAGACAACACAATTTCAGCATTGTAGGAAAATGAGGATTTTCTCTTTTCCCCATGTTGAGGCCCCCGTTTGAATGAAGTCTCTGTGACCTGATACTTAATGTGCAATTTGAGGCCCTTGCCCTGGGTGGAAATCCTGTTGTTATTTAGCAGTAACCTGCTGCCCCTGAGGCACAGTGTCAATTCATGTACAATGCATTTAGTGATGGGTTCTGGGTGCACTAAATAAGAATTTGATTTTCCATTAAAGACTTGTTGAGAACAGCTATCTTTCTGAAGAGCTTTCCACATCTGTTCCTATCTTACTATTTTAATTGTCTAGAGCTGTATCTGTGTGCCAAGATTCCTTTTTCTTTTCTGTAATAAATTCCTTTATGATGCTGCCGAATGCTGTTTTTAATGTGGAATTGCCTGGCTTCACTTGGTGATTCTAATGCCTTTTGGGTGAGCTTTGTCCATCTGATTGATACTTAATAAAATCAGTAAATGTCTCTTTCTTAGTGTGTGGGTAATTTGCTTTTTAAAAAAGGAAGAGGTGGAGTCCAATGTTGTGTAGTGATGGTTGGCATAGTAATATTGTTCCTTTAGAACAGCATTCACTGGGCAGGAGACCAGAAGCAACACTTTAGTTGTTATTAATCTCTGGAATATTTAGGCTTCTCTTTTTTGGCATGATTTGCTAAAAGAGTGTTTCGCCTGAGTAACCAATGTTTTCTGAAGGAAAAAATAAACAGATTTGTTTATCTGTAGCAGCTTGTTGTGATTTTTCACTTTCATTCTCTGTTTGTATTTATTATATTTTGTAAATAATGTATAAATATTGATATCTTGGAGAACAATTTTTACAAATAATCTCTTTCTAATGTACTTGTCTGTGTCCATTTTTGTTTTTTGCCAGATGATATTTTGCTGCTTAGCAGAATCCTCACACTTCCCTTTTTTATTAGAAATGAAGATCACAGATATGCAATTTAAATAAATATTCTTTTCCAAGCAGTTATGGATATGGTATTCTTAAAGCAATGCAGGGAACATGGAAGCTGATGAGAATGCAAGTGTAAACCCTTGCTGGTGAAACTGAGTAAATGCTCCAGAGATGTCTGAAAAGGGCATGTGTGTGTGTGTGTGTCTGTCTGTCTCTTCAAGGTGCTGATTCCAGTAGTTGGTCCTTGGCTTTTTCCCTTGTGCATCCCATAATGACAATTCTGCCTGCCCTGGTGAAGCACAACTCGTGTCCCACATTGGCAATTGTGCCAATTCTCCTTGGGGAGGAAGTTTCACGCGTGGAGATCTCCTTGACACTTGTCTCAGCTGTTCCCAGGAGTGAAAAGTAAAAGGCTGGAGGATTTGGGTAGGAGGGGCATTATATTAGCTACAGGTGAAGGAATGTTGAGGCTAATTCAGCCTGGAAGGAGTGATCTAATCTCTGTGTTTCTCCCTTGCTACTCTGACTTCTGCAGGCTGGACTAGTCCTGTGTGTGAAAATAATTTTAAATGTCTCCGTATATGTAAGTTAATAATTAAGTAATTCTCTAAAAATGTTTCTGTTCCTATTCTACGCTGAAGTTTTTTAGTAGGGGCTGGTTTTTTAATTTTCTTCTTTAGTTGAACTGAGTATAAGTAAGTTAATAATTAAGTAATTCTCTAAAAATGTTTCCGTTCCTATTCTACGCTGAAGTTTTTTAGTAGGGGCTGGTTTTTAATTTTCTTCTTTAGTTGAACTGAGTATATGATCATGTCAAGTTACTTGTTGAAAGTTTTATTGATTTCCTTAGCATTCCTGCCAGTTTCTAAATGTTAGTGTTAATCTTTTTGATAGTAGGAGCTCCTTGCTCTGCAGCTCCCCAGACTTTTGTTCAGGTAAGAGTAAGATAAATTCTGCAAGTAATAAGATGGGTTGATGTGTTACTGCATAAGTAATGGATTTAGTTACTCTGATGATGAATGAGTTATTTCTCCTATTGTACATAGGTTCAGCAGAAAAGATTAGAACTGGACTAAACTTGAAGCCACTGCTGTTAAGTATTTCTGTGGAGGTAATGCAGGTTCTTGACTTGCAGGTTTATTTGATAGGGAATCCAGACTCATTCCTGAGTTTGCCCTAAAAGTTTCCTGTGAGCAAATAATCTCTCTTAATGTGCCTTTTCTAGGAAAAATGAAAAATAATAATCTTCTCTTGGATGGAACCTGATATTTGGCAATATTTTCAGATCTTGAGAAGAAAAATAGATTTTTGTTGTCTGTACATTTTAAATTACTGTGCTTGTAAATTACTGTGGAATTGCTACAGTAAATTACTGCCCTATAAAATACTGCTTCTCCGTGGCTTGGGAAGATTTTTTAGTGTACATGCCACACTTAAAAGATACTGTAACATAAATCAAATTTATTTGAAAGGTATTATTAGGTTTTCTGTATGCTGTACTGAATAGTGGCGTATCCTTAGCAATGATTACTCATAAATCCCACAATTATTCAAAGAATAGCCTCACGATTAGAGCAGCATTGCCTGTGTTATCCCGTGTTATTACAACAGTATGGAAGCATTTTAATAATAACAAGGGATTTAATTGTTATAAAGACTTATTTGTGGAATGCTAAACACTTTGGTAAGCAAGGCATTTGAATTGTGCATTACAGGCACCTGGAGTATTATCAGCTAATTAGGAACTGAAAGGGCATATGTGGTGTTAGCAAAGGCTGTTCAACTTCTGCACAGTTGTTTTTCAGTATTAAAATGGCTGGAGCAATGTTTATAAGTTCTATGTGACTCTGAGTAGGGTTTATTACCTTTTGTGAACAGTTTCTAAAACATACTTTTAAGCAGTTTTTGGGGAACAGTGCACGATTAAATTTTGCAGTGAAGGTACTGATCTACAGCCAGAAAATAATGTCAAAGTGCTTACATCGTAATAGAATGGCATAAATATTTAATTTGTTTCTAGGAAAAGCTGTTTGTTTATCAGCAGCTGTATTTTGTCAGCTGGTGGGAAACGATGAATTTAGGTTGATTGGTCCAGGTAAAGGAAGAGAATCATTAATGGGAGTCAGGTACCGTGGGGAGTTCTTCATTATTAACCTGCCAGTTTTAAATTCCATCTGTAACATACTAATCAAATGCTTTTGACAGTTTAAGCTTTATTGTCACCTTTAAACCTCTACAGAAGGAGGATTTCCTCTGAAATCTGGCTGTTTGGTGCCTAGCTGTTAATTATGCCTAGTGACATATCCTAGTTTCCCCTTCCTTTCAGGCCACAGTTGTCTGCAGACTTCTTTTGCTTCCAGGCTATGGTTTTTTATCCTCTCTCTTTGCTGTTCCTCACTTGTCATTGAAATTCTTGGCAGAAATGGTGGCCCACACAGGTATTTTATCTTTTTTTCAAACCTTTGATTGTTTATGACCAGTCAGCTGTCAAAACCCAGTGTCTGCTGGTGAGCTACAGAGTTATCCTTGCTGGAGGCTGAGTTTATTTTTCTAGGGAATTAAATATGTTCTCATATAGGTGTGGTGCTGTCGAAAGTAGCTAAAAATATATTCTTAATATTAAAAATATATTCTTAATGCCTCACAGAGGAGGAAGACTCTTGCTAAGCAGGCCAGGGTGGATTGTCATTTTGTGGATGTATACCTTGTTCTGTGCAGGTGTTTGTGTGAGGCTCAGAGGTGACTGTCCTCACCCAGGGCAGCACAGGGTGACACAGAGTCCTTGTCCTCGCCCTTTCAGCTGTTCAGAAGGGACATTTGTGAGTGAACTGGCTGGAGAGATGTGCTCCACTCTCCTTCCCACTCAGAACTTGGCTTGCTGGAGCCAGCTCCCTAAAATCAGGCTCCAGCTGTGCCCAAGGGATGGGTGTTAAGAAGGCAGAGGGAAGAGCATGTCCCTTCTCCCTGCTTCCCAAACCACATGTGGCTTTTTGGGGAAGGTCCCAAAGTCTCTAAGGATATGAAACGCTGTGGCATTGCACCAGGGCTGATGGCTGGGGTTGAAATCCTGTACTGGTTGTTTTTTTTTTTTCAAAAAGGGCTTTCTCCACCAAAGCTTGGGCAATAGTAGTGCTTCAGTCCCTGCTGTGGTGCTTGAGCCTCTCATTAAAATGTCCATTTACCCTAAATTAAGTAGATATTAATGTAACAGACTGATTTTGTCCTCCAGTGTGTTTATTGTACCTTTAAACCAAACAAATTAACTCCAAATGGCAGAGTTCCCTCTTGCTGTGCTGCTGGCAGGTTATTCACTGGTTTGTCTGAGAGCAGTGTCAGGAGCCCCTGAATTCCCCTTGCCTCACCCAAAACCTCCTTCACCTATTAACACCAGCTGGAATGCATAAGGTGCTCATGGAGGGAAATATTTCACAAGTACAGCTGAAGGTAAAGGCCTGGCAGAGGGATCTTGTGAAATCACGCTGCTGGCAGACCTGGCAGGAAAAGGATCTCACCCCTTTAATGGGATTTTTTTGCCTTTGCAGCTGTTGGAGTGCCAGCCTTCCAGGGCATCGGGATACAATTTGCTTATCTAATATCTGTAATTAATCTGTGAGAGCAGTAGCGTTGTAAAGATAGAAAATGATGAATGGCAATAAGGCATTTCATTTCTGTTATATATTGTACTCTCCAGCCAGATTATTGTTAACCCCAGATGTTTTATGACTTTTTGATAATAGCACAGGGTGTTTTTTTCTGGATATTAATTTGAGTTACATTTTCTAATGTAGAAGTTTGTTCTGTCCTTCATTAAATAAGCTAAAATTGCACTATTTGTCAGTTTATGGTTCTAGCAGCTCTTTATTTTTTAAGAGTTGTGTAGGAGGAAATTCAGATTTATTGTCCTGTATGCTGCTAGTCTGGGACAGGTAGAATTAGAGAGGAGAAACATCACAAACTCACAGCTCAGCATAAAGCTAGAAAATAACTCCAAGACCAGTGATTTTTTTCCTGTTTTGGCTGAAGAATCTATTAAATGGAAGTACATGAGAGAGTTTTAAAAGAAATTGATTTCCTTACTAACAATGTTTTCTTGCCTGAATAAGAGTTTAATCATATTGGTGGGAAACAAAATTGATGAACCTTTAACATCAGATGGTACAGAAATAGTGATTAGAAACCATTTGCCTACAGCTTAGAAGACAAAAATTTAGATTAAGCACAACTGAAACATTAATTTAATCTAATTCTGTTGAAGTCATGGGGAAAATCTGCTGCTGTAAAATTAATCTTACTCCTCATTTCCAGTTATGAAGAGAGTGAAATAATGTCAGTATAATTCCAGTTTAAGAGTCATCAATATACATTCTTGTCCTTTGTACCTGATGCAAGCATACCTCTCATTTAGGGAATGTCCTCCTCCTCCCTCTGTCACGTTGCTTGCTTTCTGCCATTCCTTATCAACAAAACTGTCTACATTTAGCTTCCCAAAGCCAAGAAAGTGAGAGCCCAGCAGTCAAAAGCCTGCTTAGAAGAGAATTTACCAAAAGACAAAAAAAGTATCTCAGCTGCTTTACCAGGCTTGAGCAGGAAAGCAACCATGGCTTTGGAGCTCTTTCCTGAAAGAAATGCAAAACAAATAAAAAACAGCCCACCTCAGTTTGTGCAGTTATTTTGCTTTCCAGCCAGAATTCTGGGCATATAAATAGTTTGGACTTGAATTCAGGTTGCCTTTTCGCCCTCATCCCTTTCCCACTGATCTCCATAAATCATGGCTAAAGGAATCATTTGGGGAGCATGTCTCTCCTGCTAGTGTTTCTGTGTGTGGTACAACTGCTTCACTCTTCACTGTTCTGGTAAAAAAAGTGCTTTGGGGCTTTGTTGGGAGGTTTGTTCTGAGACACTCTTGTCCTTTGAATCAAACACTTCTTAGATAGGAAGGGCACTCTTGTTTAATAAAGAATTAATTTCTAATTCTGTTACGGGCTTCCAAGAATAACAACAAATCAATTAGTTCAGTCCCTGAACTCAAATTCTGTTTCTGCCTCCTTCACTGTGCAACACCAGAATGGGAACTGTTGGCTCATAGATTCCACCACGATCCTTCCCAAACTGTTGGGAGGCACCCTGACAGAATTTGGCCACTAATTAGTGACCTTTCTTAGGAGGAGTCCAAGGAGACATGTGGTGTCTGATAAAGCCCATCAAAATGAACTTTCTGGTATTTGTGCTACTAGAAAGACCAAATATTACAGTTAAATCCTCGTACTTCTCTCTTCCATCAGCACCAGGGATCAGGCTGGTTGGTTGATCCCTCTTCCCAACTCGTAATTAGTGAGCAATTAACTACTTCCATTCAGGCCAGATTGACTGAGGTAGGCAGGTTTTTCTCTCCTGTTTCAACTCCCACTGCCAGTCCCAGTTCAGCAGTTTCCTGCTTGTGTGCATCTGGGCTGAGCCTCCTGTGGTCCTTACCAGAATTGCTGATTTATACTGAGAAAAACATCATCTACTGGGGTTTTAGAAACTCCATCACTTAACTGTGTCATCCTTCTAACACCTAGTTTATATTCATTTAGGAGCTTGTTTTGGGGTGTTTTGAAGTGTTGCCACAGAGCCTTAAAATTAAGGAGGTCCAAGTTGTGATAGATGACTTTGTAACAGATGTGATGAGAGCTGGAGCGTTACCTTAAGTTAGGTACAAGGCAGATAAGCCTTGGTGCAGCCTCTCAAAGGGCTGTGCACTGTCTGTAAAGGACAGTTCTGCTGCTGGAGGAGGAGGTGCTGCCTGTGTGACTCAGCCCTTACTTGCTTTAGGGCCTGTGGTGGGTTATTCACACCGTTGGGACACCTGTGGGTTTGCAGGACAAAGGAGCTACCCGTGTGTGGGAAATGGGTTTGCAGAGAGTTCTCAAAGCCTGACAGAAGGCTCACAGAGTCTGGTGTATCTGTGTGTGAACTCTGAGGTAAGGTCTGCTGGCTTAGAAAGTGGAATAGGACTGACATTGTTGAGAGAGAAATGGAACTAGAAACAAGTTTCAAACGATGGCCTTGCAAACAGACTAGATGTTTTGGAGAAACAGAACTATGAAAGATCCATTGCACCAAGACACACGTGGGGCATTTTTAGATGATTGGTTTAGAAGCATTAGCAGCTTTGTGTGGTAAAAACTGATAGGCCAAAAAACACTTATAAATGTATTGTAATTAGGAAATAGTTTGGCTTCTGATTGTGATGGTGTGAATTGTAACATCTGTACTGTCTCACCCTTCTCATTAGACTGAAAATGGAATAAAAGTCTTTAAAACACCTCTCAGGAGCCCTGTCTCTGGGTCAGAAAAGGGTTTTTCTGACACCCATGTTTGCACAAATGAGAAGTTATTTGGCTTGACTGACGTGGGACAGGGCTTTGTTGGTTGCCTTGAGTTGCAGGAGCTCAGGTGAGGTGGCTGGGGAGTGACCCAGCACCCTGTGACATCTCCATGGCCCATCTCTGTCCTGGCAGTGTTATCTTGGTGTCTCCATCAGTGTTTGCAGTGTACAGGGCGTGTGTGTGTGCTGATGTGGGATTTCTGAAGGTCACACGTGGAAAAGATTGTCATGCCTATGTTCAGACACACTCTCACAGGTGAAAGCCAAGCAACACGAGCAGTTTTAGCAGTGCTGGCTTTTTGCAGACTCAGTGCTGGTGTGTTTGTGTGGAATTGCATGGCAGCAGCAATGGTGCACAGGCAGTAATGCAGATCCGAGATGTGCTGTAGCTCTCTAATACCGAGGCTTTCTGTTGGTGACATCTGTCATCCTGTTCAACAGGAGACCTTTATTATGTATCTGGTTTGGTGCTTCGGTGATTTAAATCCATGGAGGACTTGCAGGCTGAAAAAGCCATGCCACATAATGCTGTCAGATAACTTTACTCAAATGGGTGCTTTTCTTCTTTTTTTTGACACAGTTTAAACATAAAATAAATATATCACTATAGCAGAGTAGAGTAGTTATTCATTGAATTGCATTTATTACATAATTCCTTTAAAGGGAAACCAATTATTTGATTGTTCTCACCTACCAAAAAATATCAATTAACATGCCAGACTAATTAATCTTCTAAAAGGTAACAATCAAATACAGCACATTTCCTCCCATAGGAAGACAGTACTTCTAAAGGTCACCATTTAGCTGTGCACCTCCTTTTATTGCACTTTCTCAAAAAAAAAAAGGAGGGGTTGAATGATGAGAACTCAGTTCTCTCTAATGCTTAATAAACTTAACCTTTATCATGGTATTGAACTTGATGATCCTGCATGAAAGAGGAGAGCATGCTGCTTTAGAGGCATTTGTGCTGACTGTTAGTTAATCATTTTTATTTGCTTTATGGATACGACATGGAATATTTATTAAAATTCTTCAGAGCATAGTAAATACGAAGAGAGGTTAAAGCAGCAGAGAAGAAGGATGGTTCCTCTGAGCAGAAGAGGAGGTGTGTGGGTACAAGTGACGGTAGGGGATGCATGTTGACTACAAAAAGATCTCCTTCTCAACAGTTGTCCTCCTGTCTGATTCTGGACATAATTTGAGGTGCAGATAGCGCAAAGTATGTGATTTATGCTGTTGGATTTTTTTTGGCTGGGTTTCTCCACTGTAATAAATGGTTAGAGATTTTTTATAATTGAAAAGAAATATTGAATATTTTCTGCCTGTATGGTCGTATTAGAAAGTGTGTGGGAAAACAATCATTTTGAAAAGGAAAAAAAGAATAAAAATATAATACTTTGCAAAGGGGTATTCTCAAAGCCCATCAAATTCAAAGCTTTCAAATTTCATCTCCGATCAGGCATTTTTTATTGCTGCATTGTAAGGAGTTAAGTATCTTTTCTCAAGCAGACTATAATTCTTCATCATACATGGTATGCTAAGTTGCTTTAGGAGGTAACTAGAGAATGAATTTCTTTTATTGCTGATCCCAAAGTAGTGCCCAGAAATTCATAGGTTCCATAAGCGTTGCTAAAGATCCATTAAAATCATCCTAAGCATGATGGATGGCAGGATGCTCTGGTTTACGTCATGCTCCTCATCTGTACTAAAAGTAAGCTCTTGTTTCCTTAATTGAATATTAAATTTATTTTATTCCTCAGTAGACTAGACTTTTAGCAAGTATAAATCTCACTTTTATTTGCAACAGGTGCTGGTCTCACTCAAAACACACACCCCTACTGTGACTCTTTTCCCAGGAGGTTTTAAGCACTTTTGCCACACGGTGCTGATTGTGCCATAAATGAGATCTCTGTAGATTGAACTGAAATGTGGAAACCTGAGTTCCCACTGGCAGGCTGGCTGTGGGATGTGCTGTCTGTGCAATGTTAGGGATTAGGGTTCTGCAGACAGCTCCTGAGGGTTGGACCATTACTTGGAGAAGAATGTAAGAAGTATGAAATAACTTGTTTCTCATCTCTTGCTTGTGTATTTTTCTCAGAGAAGGCAAAGCCAAGTGGTGCTCAGAAAGCAGAGAAAAGGCACTGGAGGTGACAAGTGTGTTTACCAGGCAGGGATGGAAATATGACATGACAAAGATAATAAACCCCCTACAATTTTGTGCTTTTTCTGTTCTGCCTCTGGTTTCAGATCAATTTTTGTCTTTTTCCCAACTTGTTTTTCTTTTCCATGATGCTGGTATATGTAGCAATCAACATCCTAGATCGAGAAAGTGTGTTCACTGCCTCAGGGATCCATGCCAGCATCATTATTTTTGGTCTCCTTGGGCTGGGGAGTGAGGGCAGGGCTGGTGGCAGCAGTGAAGAGGAGCCCTTTGTCCCCTCAGCTGTGCAGCAAAGCCAGTCACTACACCAAGAGCTAAAACAGCTCCCACCAGCAGCTCTTTGAAGATACCCCACCTCTGAATTTGTTTTTGGGATGTCAATCATTTGTAATATTTGACTTGCTTGTCAGTCAGTGCCAGCCTTCCCAGATAATGTGAAGTGGGGCTGCAGAGGCTCCTTCACGTTAAAGCCTCTTTAGTCACTGACAGTTTTGGTACAGAAAACATCAATCAGCGTCACTAGTGGGAGGAAGCTGTGCTGTCTCTGTCAGATTCCAGTGCTCCTGATTAGTGAATTTGTTGTTGTGTTCGTATACTCCCCCAGGAAACCCACAGGATCACTTGTCTGACACTGTGTTGGCTTCCAGGGACATAATGTATAGCTTATTCCCAAAGCTGTAGAGCCTGATGTTTGCGCTCCAGGAACAGCAAGTGCCTTCAGAAGTCAGAAAGCTGCTTTTGGGCTGAGTTTATTTCCCTGAAAAAATACATGTACAAAACTTTTTGCTACCTTGTGTGCACCTTTATAGATGAAGTAAAGTGTGCTGGCAATCGCTGCTTTAATTTTTGTGTGGGCAGCTGTTACATTTATATAAGTATTACTCCTTTTGAGAAATTGCTAGGAGATATAAAAGTTTAAGTTCTCTGCTGGAACATAATTCTGGCTTTTGTAAAAGCCTTGCAGCTCCCAGCCTATCACTCTGTTTTGCCTGTCACATGTTTGAGCTTGTCTTGCTGCTCCTCTTACAAATCCGACTCTTCTGCAGCCACCAGCTGACAGCAAGGAGTCGATTACTAACAGAATAAATTCGAAATAAAACAAAAGCAAAATGCAAAGCTTCCCTCAGCTGAGCTTTTTCATAGAAACCAGGGAGGATAAATAGTAATGACTGTCTGCAGTGAGGTCATCTGTAAAACAACCCATCAAACAAACTTACTGTTTCTGGCCAGAGGGATAAAAGGAAACATGGAATGTCTCAGTTTGGGATATTTAAATGTGAGCAAGACTGCCAGCCCTGAGGGTTGTCCTGTGGCAATGAGGGTCTGCCTGAGGTAGCCACTAACTCTCCTGCTCTACAGAAAACTCCTTTGGAGCCTGTTTGATGGGTTGTTATCCAGCAAATCCCCCCTTCTTAAACTCAAACAAACAAAGGAAAGAACCCTCCCCCAAAAAACCCCACCAAACCACATTAATAATAATTAAAAAACCAAACCAGCAAAATCAATCAAACCTAAAGCAGCTCAAACCCACCATTTCCAAGGCAATGGGAGACCTTTAAGGAATCCCAGTTTTCCCATTTCCTCAAGTGCTGAAGAGACATTGTTTTAGGACATAGTAGCCTTTGCTCACTGCACAGCACTCCTGTAGCACTGCCCGGCTTCCTAGGATGTTTTGGGCCATTTCCAGCTAATTTCCAGAAATCATGGGGGACTTCATCGCTCCCTACAAGTGCCTCAAAGGAAGTTGTGTAGCCAGGTGGGGATTGGTCTCTTTCCACAGGTAACAAGTGACAGGACCAGAGGAAATGGCCTCAAGTTGCACCAGAGGATGTTTAGGTTGGATGTTAGGAAAACTTTGTTCACTAAAGAGGTTGTCAGGCACTGGAATAGGATGTCCAGGCAAGTGGTGAAATCACCATGTTCAAAAGGGGTGTGGGTGTGTTTTACACCTGGGAGTGTTTAAGTGCTGGTTTAATGGTTGGACTTGATGATCTTGGAGTTCTTTTCCAACCTTAATGATTGTGTGGCCTATGATTGTATGGATTTATTAAGAGTTAATGTAAATAAACCCATTTGGGCCTGATCCAGCTATATAAATTTCTGTTCTCAGCCCATCCAGGAGGGACTGCTTTCTTCTACACAGGTCAGAACACAAGATGTATGCAAACTGTGTTTTTGCTGTGGTGTCTAAAGCAACTTTGGTCAAACTTTCTCAATGACAAAAGTGTGGGATTTCTTCTGGGTGTGTTAAGTGTGAAACCCTCTGTATTAAAAGGAGGTTTAGTGTTGAGATTGCCTCCATTAACTAACAAGGCAATTTTATTGTACGTGTGAAAGAGTTAAAATGTTAATTTTGATGCTTGAAATGCTGGGTTTTGCCTACTAGATATTTGGATATTCAGTTAAGTGGCTGTATAGTAAATATTAAAGATATGTTGTTATACTCAGTGTAACTCACCATGCCCAGGTTTTCCATAAAAGGACTCATGTTTTTTGCTGGAAAAGGGACATATTTATCAGAGGGAAAACTCTGTAAAATATGAAGAATTTCTTTGTGACTTTGTAATAAGGAGAGGTAAAGCTGTTTGCATGCAGGATATCCTTTCTCATCTGCTGCAAGTATTTTATACACCTCTGACTGTAAGATCAACAATACCTTTCCATGGCTTGCTGCTTCTGTGAATAATCAGGGTACAGTCTCTTTTGCAGTGGGTTTGATTTGATAAGATTTGATACTGGAATGATATTACAGCTTGCAAATATTTCAGTCAGCTTTAATATAAATTTTTATACTATGCTAGAATGAAGCCACAGTCTGAAATAATTTTACATCATGAGCCGTTCTAAATGAAAGTACTTGCAGATTATTTCCATCACATATGTGCAGGAAAGAATCTGTTTCTGCCTAAATAATATTTAAGTCCATTACCTTAGGAGAAAACAGTCATTTCAAGCTTTAGCACCTGAGTGATGCTGAACGTGAGTGATGGTGATAGGGATCATTATCAAAGTGCTGCCTTCTCAGGAGAAACCTTGCTCCAAACAAAGTTTGGGAGCCTCACTAATAGGTCCTGGATGGGCACAGTCCAACACACTGAAGGCTGATGATGCAGCAGCTTGGCTTGGCTTGCCCAACTTTTTTGGAAGCAGATATAAATTTATTTTAAAATATTCTTTTATGTATATATGTGCACACACCTATTTCTGATATATATATATATATAAAAAATTATAAACATGCAATATCCTTTCTTGCAAAGGTGGCTATGGTGTTTTTGTGCTTTTGAAGTCATAACCCAAGTTTCTCCCTTTGAGGGATTCAATGATCTCAGAGTTTCCCTTCTCCACACGCTGCTCCTGCAGTGCAAAAGAGCCCAGTTTGGAACAGCTTTCCTGTGTGCTGCTTTGTAAATCTGATGTGTTTTGTTTTTATAGGTCAGACAGTTTGTGAGTGAAAGAAGTTCTGGGCAAATACAAATCCTTTAAATATCTTGGGATTGATGCTACCAGTGTTCAGAAGGAGTTGACTGAATCGTGATTTATCGTCATTGGAAAAATGAGCAAACAGTGCAGCCCCCAGTTATAAAATTTCCTTAGTTCATGTGAGCATGTCTGAATTGAGATGAAAAAAGATAATATTTGTGCGTGTGTTTAAGTCTTTATTGCTATGGAATTAAATAAGGTTATTGGCCTCAGGATCTTCAGTTCGCATTGAATCGCTGAATTTTGAGACTGGAGTTTTTGCCTGAGTAGGCCAAGGAAAACAAATATCTATTTACATTTACAAATTTTTAAATGTCATTTGATTTATGTAACAATTACTGGGAGAAAAACAATACCTTTTTCTTAGGGTTATTTCTTTGCTCTCTTCTGTGAAAACTGAATCCTTAGAAAAAACTCAATGTACAGCATTAGGACTATCCTGGTTTCCATGCTCATTCTTTTAACATTTACTACTGGCTTCTGCAGAAATATTTCCTGCGTGTTCTAGAAAGTTGCCTTTAAACTTGGTGTACTGATAGTCCTGAAAGGATTTAGGGTGGTGCAAGGCTGCCAGATAACTTGGGCTGCCACTGCAGCAATAGCAAATTTCATGTCTCCAAGGCCTCTGTTCCATGGGGTTGGAACAAGAACTGAACAAATATGAAGTCATGGCACGTGTGGAGAAACTTAATTTGGCAGCGTGGATTTGATTTGACAGTTGCCTCTGGAAACGTGGCTTTTTTTACTTGGTCTGGTATTAAATCTTCGGGCTGGGTCTTCAGATGTTAGTGTAGATTTTGTCTCTGCCCATTGTTTCAGAAGAGTTGTCACCTTTGTGGGGAACACCAAGGTGTGCTGAGTAAAGACTGGCGGATTTTACACGTTTTGGGGTGGTGAGGTTGTGTGAGCAGTGTGCCAGCACCTGTGTCCAGGCTCTCCCAGGCCTCACTTTACACCAGAGCCTGGGAGCTGCTCGGGGTGTGCCTGCAGGTGTAAGGCAGCATCCTGTGCCCAGGTGCTCAGGGTTGGCTGCAGCAGCACAGTATACAGCCCTGTAAAGCTGATTTAGCACCTGTAACCTTGGTGCTGTGCTTCCCCAGGGACAGCAGGAGCTCTCAGCAGAAAACGCTGAACTGCTCTGCCCGTTTTGCTGTAAGATCAGGGCTTTTATGTCACCAAAGCTGTTGTAGCTCTGAAGTAGTTGCATTTTTAAAATCAGAGATAAAGATGTACCTACAGCACTTCTGTTGTTAAATTTCTTTATGGTACCTAAACCAAGCCATGTTTCCACTACTCCAGTGGAAACAGAGAAACACTGTTTTTCCTTTATTTATTCTTGACCTCTGGCTGCCTGAATTTCAGTCCATTGAGTCTAATTTTCTTGCAGAACAGAGATTAGTAAAATAGTAGGATTAACAGGATCAACATCAGATGTTTTAGTGTACTGAAACCTATGTTTGTGTACAGGAAAAAAATAACCTTTCAAGTGTCTACCAGCATGTAAAATTACCTGTCAGTGTAACATATGCGTATGTATTTTGTTGAGATATAGTAGGTGCACATGAAATCTGCCAAGAAACTTGTGGTTTTTAGGATCTTTAACTTTTTGTCCCTCTCTGCAGATGGGTATGTAGCAGTTTCAGGTTTGTAATATATAATATATATATATATAGTAATAACAGAAGTATGAATGTTAGGTAAAACTATCAACCATGTATTTTTTAAAAAAATAACACTTTTGTTCTTCATTAAAGTTTATGGGAATTCTTAGACTTCTGTTAATGACACCATTATTTTGCAGTGCTTGAAAATTAGATTTTAAGCGAGAAAAGGGGCTTGTTTGAATTCCCTAAACCAGAATAACCTTTACGTTTTCAGAACTCTTTAGAGTGGTATTAGCTCCTCAGCTTCCATATCAAAAAAAATAAACTCAAGAAAAACAACCCCCAAAAACGTGACTTGAACATGCCCTGAGTTATTCAAAGCTAAAAGATGGAAAGAAAATATATTTTCTTGTGTTTATCTTTACAGCACAAGTATCTTTTTAACATAAGATGTGAACAACTCTGTAATTCTTCTGTACATCTAAATTGTATTGAGGAAGTGTCTTCTCAGTTCATGCCAGCTCAACACAAAGTTCTTATTTTAATAGCAAAATGGCAGGTAGAGAAGATCTATTTTTTTTTTTTCTTTTCTTTCTTGTCTAAATTCATTTTTGTGAGTTACTTGGACCATTTTTCATCAGAACCAAGGTTGGGAACAAAATGATGTCTTGGTATTTTAAGGCATAATGCATGTTTACACATTTTGACTTCAGAAGTCCGTGTTGTTCACAGAAAATGTAGGGAATTTTTATATTCTGCATAAAAGTGCTGACAAAGGGTTGAGTAGTCAGACATTAAGTAATCTCAGACCTCTCAGGAGTCCGTGTGAATACTGAATGTTATTAGTTTGGGCATGTGGAAATCTCAGACCTGCGAATTTCTTCTCGGACTAGTGACACTTGGGAGAGAGGTTGGTTTTGTTTTGTTTGTACAAGAGCACAGCGCTTTATGAAATCCATCTGCTGGCTCAGCACAAAGTTCAGGCTCTGGATCTGTAGAAATATTGCCAAAAAATGCAACCTGTGTTGCTGAAATATTCCCTTTCATGAAAGTGAGTATGAGTTTATTACTCCAGCAGCTCTTTTGAAGAGGATCAGTCAGATCAATTGAAAAATGTCTGTATAAAGTTGGAAAGGCACATGCAAGTGTATAAATCTCATGTTTTGGTGTGTTTTCCTTAACCCTTTCACTCCTAATTAATTAAGTAAAGGAGTAATGAGATCTTTTCCGATTTTAGTACCTCGGCATGTTTTGGTTGCTGGTTCATTGTTGACATGGGCAATTCAGGTATCATTATGAAGGAGTTCTTGGGTATGAGATGCAGGGAAGTCATAGTTTTCCTCCCAGGGCTGTGCAGGAATTCCTGTATGAACGTGAGGCAGTAAAAGTTCCTAGTGTAGCCACAGTTCTGTTTGCATCAGTTACAAATATGGGTGCTGCTGCTCCTATTCGCCCATTAAAACCCAAATTTGTCTGTTTTTCTGCAGTGTGACAAGGGAAACTAAAGGAGATCTAATACTTTTCTAGTCTGAACATTTGACCAAGTAACTGCTAAAATGTCAAATGCTATTTAGGCATGTTCTCCAGGAATATGGCATTTTTGGATGTTTGTTTTAGTGCATTGTAAATGTTAACAAAAATAATCATGATGAGCCATTGAAATTTCTTGTATGCAAGTAAAAAAGTCAGAATAATGCAAGTAACTAATATTTTAAAGTAATTTTTTAAATGCTATTTTTAATATCAGCAGGGTTTTTTTTTTTTAAAAAAAATTGTTTCAAACAAGTGTCTCTTTACACTGCACTGTGCCCCTTTAAATTCTGAGCCTCTCTGCTGGGGTACTGCTCCTTCTCCTTCTAAACATGGTGCTGCCTTCATCGTGCTTCATCTCACTGTGCCACCTCTGACCATTAATGCAAATTGGAGGCCAGATAAGAGTTGCTCTGGATTTAAATTGGTGCAACTCACAGCAGAATCTGTCTCCAGTTCATATTAATGACTGCAAGTGGGAGAAGCTGCCTGAGCAGAGAGGAAGCTCTAATGAGACCATGTTCCTTCACCCGTAGCCATATCTCTGCCACCTAATCTCTTTTCTAGACTGTCGAATCAAGTTCATTTAATTGCATTTTCAGTTAAAGTCTGCAAAGTGCAAATATGGGAATAAACAAGGAATCATGTTTGCATGTTCAAATGTCTTTCTCTTTAAATTCAGTGCTTACATTTTTTCTTGGTAATTGCACTGGAATTGCTCTGTGCAGGCATGGCTGCTCTGGGGGGCTGGGGGAGGATTTTTAGTCCTGTTTCTTGGAGCACCTGCGGCATTGCAAGAGCCCACACTCACTTGGGCCTTTTTCTCTAGAGGAAGTTCAAATAAAAACCAGGAGAGTATTTGTTTGTCGGTGCTGCTGTTAATAACAGAGTGGGATTTCTGTGCAAAGGCACTGTCTGTCAGCAAAGCAAACACAGCATGTTGTGATGTTTGTGTGCCTGACTAAGGACAGTATTTATTTCATCCTTCGAGAACTTGCATGGAGGACAGAATTCCCACTGTGTCAAAAAGGATCTGCAGCAGATACCCTAAACTCCCTTCTTTGATAAAGTACCTTTTGTCAGCAAGTGTGTATGTCGAAAATTAGCAGTTCCTTCCGCACAAAAACCTTGACATTGAGTATAATTGAGGAGGTTAGTGTCGGCATGTTCGTAAGTATTACCTGTCATTTGAAATATGACAGTGCTGTAACTGCAGGACCTTGGGGACTTCACTGTGCTGGCACTGCCTCCTGACTGCCTTGGAGTCTGTGAGACAGCTTCCGAGCCACTTCGACCCTGAGATAATTAACATGGCCCTGGAGGCTCCTGCCTTTTGCTTTTCTGCACTTGTTGTTTAATAAGATGTTTGTTGCTCTGCTTGTCTTTGACGCAGTGGTGTGCCATTAGGGACACAAGGTCCTTCACATGCTGTCACAGTTAGTGGGTTTAGGTAATGCTGTCTGTGCAGCCATTCCTTTCAATTCCAGCAAATTAAAATATTATCATCAATTAGCCAGCTATGCTGGGTGGCTCGCTCTGTTTCTGAGGGGATGCACATATTCATGGTGTGCAAAAGCAAGGTGACAGGGAGGGAGAATATTGTACAACTCAATTGCCAGGGAAAAAGTCAGGTTTTAAGCAATGTCAAATGCTAGAATGATATCATAGGATGCAGGGGTGAAAGGCAGCACGCAGCACTTCAGGGGAGGGAGGGATTGTTGCTGTCTGGGAGATGCAGCCTTGAGGTGGAAGGTTATCAGCTGTCTGTGGTCAGAGAGACAGTTGTTTTAATCACTTGCATTAATCAAGATCCTGATGGTTTAGTCCATAAAGTCTTTTTGGTGATTTACTGAAAGAAAAACATGTTTTTAAGGAGAAAGGAGAGAAAATGAAACCCCAAAAAGTTTGGAACATCTTTGTGTAGACGAGCTGAGCACAACTGGTTTTACTTTTCTACGCTGTGAAACCATTTTTTAAAGGGTTGTGAAAAATTCAGCTGTGGTGCTCCAGAGAGATTCACACTAATACTTTGACAGCTCTCATGGCTGAGCTGCTTTTTGAATGTTGTAAGAACTCAAAGCAACACTAAATTTAAATCTAAATAATCAGCTCCAGTGGATGGCACGGTTGAGCCAGGGTGCTCCCACAAAAGGGCATTTTTAGCCACAACAGAAGCTTCACAAAGTCATCTTGTTTCTAGGGAATTGTCTGTTTCAAGGAAAAAAAAAACTTAAGATAGTCTCCTTCAGGGTGTTTTTCTGTTTTGTTTTTTTTTAACAGTTGTCCTCTTTTGTGTGTGTTTATTTCTGTATTAAACAACAAATGAGCGTAACCTGGAATGTGCAATATCAGAGAGCTATGGTTATAGTATTTAGCTTTTCATTTCATCATGTAAGAACAAATGGAACTGGAAAGGTATCTCATTACACCCATTTAGCTTGAAATACTTCTAATCAGTCTTGCTTTTGGAGAGTATAATTTATAATTAGAACTGTGAAACAATGCCAGATAGTATTGAACAGTGAGTTTGGCTGTTTTAGAGGGGTGCTTTTGAGTGGAGAAGCTTGGAAAAAGCCATCAGATAAAGTTGCAGATATTGAAAATATTCATTTATAACACCACAATCCACCCATAAGGGCTCGCAGTGCAATAACATCTTTCCAGTTCCTTAATGTATTTTTTCCACTGTCATGCTAATGCAGAATGAAAGGGAAATACAGCAGTTTTCTTCTAATAATCCAGCATTAGTTCAGGAGTTAAAGCCAAGATGACTGAAAGCTACAATATTCTAAAGACTCATTCTCCAGTTCCTTTACATTATGAATATAAATATCTTCTCAGATATAGACATCAGGCTTTCATTGTATAGCCCACCATTAGGCATAAAACATACCAGAAAGCTGTCTGCATTAGGCTATTGAAAGAGCAC
The DNA here is from genome assembly GCA_910950805.1 of Acrocephalus scirpaceus scirpaceus. Lineage (NCBI taxonomy): Eukaryota > Metazoa > Chordata > Aves > Passeriformes > Sylviidae > Acrocephalus > Acrocephalus scirpaceus. Next base: position 5,733,441 of record OU383781.1, read on the forward strand.
TGATTTACAGCTCTTCTGTAACCTCACTTTGCAAATATTAAGGGAACAGTAAAGGAAAAAGGTATTGAGATTCTAGATAAATACATTCATCTTTGACTTTCATGTAGGAGTTTGGCTGGCATAGACTTTTTTTTTGTTCTAAGCAACAAGTCCAACACTTGTTGTTCAGTCATAACCTGGCAGAAAAATCACAGGAGTTTTGGAACAACTCCTAGTTGATCCGTTTCTCCCTTAAAAACCTCTGTTATTGGAGGGGTAGAATAATTTTCTCAATAAAGATGATGAAGTGAAGGATGCTGATCAACTGTGGCTTATATTACATGAATTCTTGCTTGGATTTCAGTCAGCAGTGACAGAAGGCTTCAGCAGGAGATGTAATCCAGAACCTCACTGGAGTGGGTGGGGCTGTTCCTTGGGTCACAGCCAGTGGGGCCTCTCCAGTCACTGCTGCTTTCCTCCTGCCTTGGCCTCTGCTCTGAGGCTGCAGGATTTTTTATGGCAATTGTGGAGATAAATATTGTAGGAAGTGAGCAGGCTTCCAGTGGTGGTAAGGAGCATACTGTTCACATAAATATCCTTTTTCACAAAGCCATTTAACTTTTATTTATCAGAAACCTATGAAGTTCTGTCAATTTTCCTAGTGAATGGTAGAAAATAGATAGAATTAAGTGAGTAAAATTAACAGTAATAAAGTTAGGGAAGCATGAAATTAAAAAAGTGATTGCAGTAATAAGGTATAAAAGTTTTTCAGGAAAAATAATACCCTTTTGACTTGCTGAAAAACAGTATTAGTACTACTTATTAAAGAAGAATATATTTATATGATCAGTATCACATCAATGAAGTCTGGATACTTTTTGGTTTTACCTACTCTATTCAATTTGATTATCTCAAATTAATGTACTTTACAACTGCTAATCAATTTGTTCTTCTCAATTTAATGATAGGTAAGTGTTACCAGCTTGCTTTTGAAAAAGAAAAAAAAAAAGATTGAAGCTGAGGCTCATGAGATAAGTGGAAAGAATCCATTAAAAAGGCCTTTAGTTTCAGGTTCTTGAAGGTGTATAGCTAAAAAAAAGGTGTAGAGCTCAGTATTTGCTCATACCTCCAAGTAGCATTCAGGTGCTTCAGTTTGCAAGTTTATGCAGTGGCAACTCAATGCAAAACATGTATGCAGCCCCTGAAACAGCAGCTCATCCCTGCAAGGGAGAGCATGCTACCAAGGATGAAGGAAATAATTATTTCTGCCTTTTTTCTCTTTTGCCTCACTAATTTTCATGCGCTCTTCACAAGTTCCTCCAACAAGGGAATGGAAGAGGAGTGAGTGTGAAGGAATATGAGTCAGGAAGGAAGACTGAGGTTACACATTGCAATATCATCACTATTCTAAGAGATGGATTTGGATTTGAATTGTCTTGGGAATGGAGGCTCTGTTAAATTGCTGAGATGATGGACTCGTGCTTAGGTCAAGAGAGAAGTGGGGAGGGAGATGATCTTCTCTATCAGTTCTAGAGCTCTTCCATACAACATTTGGCATAGCACAGATTTCTCTTTAGAAGGTCTTGCTTGTGAATCCTGCCTTGACAGATTTATCTATAACCTCCCCCTCCACAAACTTTCATAGTTTACAAGTGCCAGGACCAATAAAGCCCAGTAAAATCTGAGTGTAAGACTGAGCAGCAGAACAGCAAGAAAATCTTAGTTTGTGCTACACAAACACAGTGTTAGGTTTTTGTATACAGATGTGATTAATACCATTTCACCAAAATAATATATCTGAATAACTGTTGAGATTCTTTCTCCCAAAGATCCTCATTGGAACACAGATCCTCAAAAATTTAGAGAGAGGAGATATTCAAAGGAATACCATTTTACTACACTTTTCACAGCAATAGTATTTCCTGGTGAACTGGTAATCAAGTTCCTGAACAATGCTTTGCTTTCACAGCTCTCCAATGGGTTGGTTCTTCAGGTGTTAAACAGCCCTAACAGGCCTGGGTAAGCTGAAAAGCTTGATAAGGTCAGAATGATGAATGACTGCTGGAGACACATCTTATTCACAAAACATGCATTTAGTTCACTGAATTCTTTTCTATTCATCTTTTCATCTCTGTTTTAGTTTCACATCTTATATAGAAATGTCAGTGCATTATTGTATTTTTCTTTTTGTTTTATTACTGAGCTTTGCAGAGTCAAGCTTCGCTATTTTCTCAATTCTTGCCCTTTTAATAACCTTTAAATATAGGTCCACTTCTTGCTGGCAGACCAGCTAGTTTGCCGTGAGGGTTTGAAAAGGGACTCTTGTAGAAAGAAGAGTGTGTGCTGGGAAGCGTTAAATTTCCCTGTGTTATTATCTGAGTCGCATCAGCTCAGTGGCACATTAAGTAATGGGCTGTCATGGTCTGTTGTTATGGAACAGTTCCCATGAACCAGCACTGGGTGTATCTTATGTAACGAGCCTATCTTTAGGCTGATGTACAGGATTTCACATTCAGCGCCGGGCAGGGATGGAGCTGATGTTTCCTTTCTGCCTCTCTCTCTGTATTTTTTAATGCACACAAGCAGCACGTGGAAAATGGAGGCTGTTGCTTTTTTCTGCCTGTTCAAAGGAGATAACGTTTCTTCAAATAGCTGTGTTCTGGAAAGAATAAAAGGTTCTGGATCTGTGACTTAAATGCTGTAGCCTGCTGCCTTGCAAGAGAGACAGAATTTGTCCTGTGGCACAAAGAAGTGCATCTGGGGAGAGGTTCTTTCAGTTTTGGTGACGTTTTTAAGACTCGCTTCAGGGCCCAGATCAGATGTTTCCTAGATACCTATTGGCAAATGCCTCATTTTTTGATAGAGTTGTTTAGGCTGGAAAAGACATTTTTAGTATTATCAAGTCCAACCATTAACCCAGGACTGCCAAGGCCACCATGAATCCGTGTCCCCAAGTGCCACAGCTATGTCTCTTTTAAATCCCTCCAAGGGTGACACTGCAGCACTTCTCTGGGCAGCCTGTTCCAGTGCTGAACAACCCTTTCCATGCAGAAATTTTTTCTCATATCCTGTGTGATCTCCTTGGCACAGCTTGAGGCCGTTTCCTCTTGTCCTGTTGTTTATGACTTGGGAGAAGGCGCCGTCCCCCACGTGGCTGTACGCTCCTTTCAGGTGCCTGCAGAGAGTGAGAAGGTCTCCCCTGAGCCTCCTTCCCTCCAGGCTGAGCCCCTTTCCCAGCTCCCTCAGCCCCTCCTGGTGCTCCAGGCCCTTCCCCAGCTCCATTCCCTTCCCTGGACACGTTCCAGCCCCTCCATGTCTTTCTTGGAGGAAATGGCCCAAAACTGAGCACAGGGTTTGAGCACTGGAGCTGCTCACCTCAGCAGCAGTGAAATATCACACTCACGGGGTGACCTTTGAGGAAAATCACTAATTTCTTTGTTTAGAGTGCAGAGGGCACAGATCTTATAGAGCAGTTGCTGGTAAATGGAGTATATTATTTCCATATCAGTGTCACACTGTCAGAAAGTGGCACTTTGTTAAGGTAATGTGACCTTTAGAATCATCTTTTAGTCTTTTATTTTTTCTCTGGTACCGTGAATCTCTGCTTTTAATTCTTAATGTTTTTCGATGAAGTAGAAATAACACAAAATTCAGTTATTCATGTTCTTTCCTTTCAGGTATATTAGATTTTTTTTCACGAATGGCATAGGTGCCATTTTATCCGTGAAAAACTTCTGTTTGCTGACTGTAAAATGTACATCTGTTCTAAAATGTAAGTTTGGTAAGCATTTACATATTTTATAAAGGAAAGGAACTGAAACGAGAATAGGGATCAGCTGCTTTCCAATGGTTTCTATAGGGAAAAAAGTGGATTAAAAAAATGCCCTGTGAGCTTTGTGCTAGGTTGTCTGTTACAGAAAGTCACAGTGCTGGAGCAATTATCATTTAAAAGGGAAAATATGGGACTAGGCTAGATAATAACAATTTGATTTGAATATTAGCAATGTTACCTGCTAGTGATTTTTTGCATTAAGTTCTCAGTATATATTTTTTGAGGAGATTCCCCAGCTTCATAATTTTCCTTCTCAGTCTGATTGTCCTTATGGAGCACTTGTTGAATCAGGGGTTCAGCTTGGTCTCTTTCCCATCTCTCTTGGAGCTGCTCCATGAAATATGAGCCATTCAAGACACCCTGGGTCAAGGAAAAAGACTTCCCTGCTTCCATAAATATGTCCCGGTTTTAGAAATGAAGTTTGGTGATTTTTTCTGTTCATTTGTTTGTTTGGTTTGGTTTCTTAACTACCAAAAAATGTGAGTGAAAGCTTTCTATCCTACAATGCTGGTTTCCAGCAATTGCTCGTTGTTGCTTTCATGTCATGAAGCCTGTGGTCCTAGACAAAGATCTTGCTACTCAGAATAGGAACTTGAGGTCTGCTTGATTATTTTTAAAGCTCACCATTGTGATATGAGTAGAAATACAGTAGCAAAATACAGCTCAGTAGCTTCATGTGCATATTTTTTTATTGAAGAAATGTTGATTTTTCCCCAGAGACAAAAACATTTTTAGAATAGAGGCTGCATGTTCAAAAAAACATATTCATGTAGCAGTGTTACAGCAATTTGTTTGTTCTAATTGTACAGAAGTCAGAAGTTTAAAATACTTTAAAGTATGTGAAAGTATACACTTAAATACCATTCTGAATTATCCTTGAATTTCCATATAACATCGCAGCATTGTTGCTGTACTTGGATAACTGAATAAAAATCTGTGCTGATTTAACAAGTGTAACATATATTAATATTTCTGAGAAAAAGAAGGAAATCCTGCTTTATTTTGTTTGTGCTTAAAATTTGAAAGTTGGATTCTGTGTTTTAACAGCAGCTGCTTGAGCCTTGTGTTACTTGGAGTGAAAAAAAACCCCACCCTGATAATGGCAATATTTAGCAAGAATTCTGAAAGAAAGGAATTTAGTCTCTAAGCCCTGTTCAGTTTTACACTGTGGAAAGTTAGAAAAAAGTTTTATGGGGATTACTTTTGATATGGTTTTTGAAAATGATACATTTCTATTTCTGGAATCAAACCCCTTAGTTTATGGGGTTTTTTCCCAAAAGGAAGGGTCGTCATATAATCCAGTTGGAATAAAACCCAATTTTTTGTAACGTTTTTATATGACTATTACCAAACTTTCAGACTTTTCAAATTGTCCAAAAAAACCCAAACCAAAAAAATCAACCTACTGCTGCTAATGTTTCCTGCTGTGGGTGTATTATAGGACCTTGAAAACTGCTGGAGAAGAAGAAAGCACAAAAAGGCAGAGCATCTTCCCATAAACTTTTTAATAGTATTTTAAGCAGATACTAGACAGATTGTAGATGTGTCAGGTTTGTTACAGCTAATACTTCAGCTCAGGGAACCCATTTGGCGCTTGAAGTAAATCTCCCAGATGGAACAATATCATTAAAAATTAATTTTATAACTACTGGACCTGTCTTTAAAGACTTTTGAACTGCTGAGGCTTTCTAATCAGATATTGTTGCTCCAGTTCACCAGTGAAGCGAATCCAATGACTTTTCCAGCGTATGGCCTACTTCTGTTAATGAAAGTACAAATTATTCACTTCAACATATAGGTTGTAAAACTAATCTCCTGGCTTACACATTATTCTCTTCTGCATGTTTAACTTCTCCTCTGAGCCAAAAGAAAAGTGTATAGTAAATCAGAAGGGACACATCAATCACCTTGGCACCGTTTAAATGCCAGTTAGAGTTGGGGATGCTGCTGGTGCTTGATGCTGAGCCTGGTTCTTCCCTGGCCTGCCCTGAGTTATATCAGGCATATCTGGCCTGTTATTCTTTGTAGGGGCTTTAGCATTCAAGGACGCTTTAAAAAAACCCAACATTTTAAAAAAGCTTTTTTAGTATTTTCACCTCTTCTTCTGTCTGAGCTTTCTCATGGCTGCTCACCACTATTCACTTCTGGATGATAAACGTTCATCAGAAAACTTACAGCACTTTCATTTGCACTACATCTGTCGCAGCTGATGGTGGATAAAACAGATCAGCTGGCTCTTGGTTTCCTTTCTGCTCCTTTTCTGAGGCAAACTCACTCAATTTGATGCTCAATATTGGTCCAGGGTGCCTTGAGGCAGCCACTGAGCTGCTGCTGTAGGGATGGTCCCACTGGATACCTGCATCTACCATGTCTGTCTTTATATTCCTATAAACATGGACATCTTTAGGTAAGGCTCTTACACTTCAGGTTTGGTGGGTTGGTTTTTTTTGTGTGTGGGGTTTTTTTTTTTTGTGTTTGGTTTTTTGTTTGGTTTTTTTGGTTGGGTTTTTTTTGGTTAAAATTTTTTTTGCTCATTTTTGGTTTTTTGTTGATTTGGTGTGGGGTTTTTTCCTGGAGGACAGAGCAGGTTGTTTCTCAGCTGGCTGCCCTTCTAGCAAGAGCTTCCCTCAGCCCGTTCCTCACATGTCCACCTACAGCACCTTTAGGGCTGTTTGGAGTCATTTTAATAGTCAGAAGCCCAATGTTTGCCACTATATATTAAAACCTGGTAGTTCTATCTGCCACTTTTTTTTTTAGTGAGGTGTTTGTTGCCACGAAAGTAGTTCAGTGGTTGTGTAGTTTTTTAAGAAAATACCAGATAATAACTTGCATTTATTCTGTATATAGCTATAGAAAATACAGTTGTACATGCACATGTATAGTTGTGTGCATGTATACTTGTGTATCCTTCATAAAGTGCATAATTTGTTTACAAAACAGCAGCCATTCCTTAAAAAACCCCAAAAGCAACCAAAAACCCCCAAACAACAACAGTATAGGACATGCAGACGATTTAGTTAGACTCTACTTCAGACCCTTTTTCCAAAATATTCTGGTGTAGGTAGTCTGAAAAGTAAGTTAAAGCTTCATTAAACAGCATTCAATTAAAAAAATAATGTAATTGTCTTATGTAGTAAATGCACTATTAGACTCTGAACTCGTATGTCATATTTATTAAAATTTGATTTGAACTTCCTTTTCAAGTGAGAAGCACAACACAGAATTATATGGTATTTATTACTGTTTTCATTATGAGGTTTATTTTAATATGTTTTTCTGGGTTTATTTAGCATTTCAAGCTATACATCATAAACCCAGCTGGAATGATGCTGGAGATTTTTATGTTTCTGCATCCAAGTGACCTTTTGTGATATTTCTATTCTGTTTGTTAACTTATGGGGAAATAAATTGTGAGAATCAAAAAATGAAATTATGGGAAACAGTTGTAAGTGCTTCACCTCTCTTCTTTTACGCCATTTACCTACTCAGTAAAAAATAGGAAAAAATAATTGTGTAACAAAGGCAAGGTGACACTCCAGGAAGCTGGGCTGGTTTTTCATTTGCTGTGCATGCTAAGAGAGAAGTTGATCCCAAGCTGGAACCGAGTGGTTTTACAATTTGGAGAGACCTTATCTTACTTGTTTACAATATTTAATGCTAAATAATATTTCATATGTTATTTTATAGTATCATAAAATCCAGAACCCAACTTCCATTATCCATTTCCATACGGAGTTTGCTGAGAAATTGAACTAATAAAAAAATAATACAGTGAAAGTTTGCATTATGAGCTGCCTAAATCATAAGCCTAGGTTTTTTACTTCCAATTAGGCAGCCAATTATGGCATTTTTAGTCAGAATGAAAATAACCCAAAAATTCAGCTAGTGATTTTTACGATGTTTCTTTTATACGTGTCTATATGCACATATATATAAATTACTCCTTACTCTTTGTGACTCAGATATTGGGACTCTTAAAGCCATTTCACCTTTCCATAAGGACAAAATATACTGTGCTATGATGAAATTAAAGTACTACAAATAAACTTGTATTGTATTTGGGTAATTTCACAACCATTAATTCTACCTTACTCCCAACCCTCCTTTTTTCTGCCCATATCTTAATGTCTCACTAGAAGACATCCCATAATGCCAGCAGGGGCTGGAACATGCTGAGTCTCAGTGACAGTTTGCTGATTATTCCAATTCATTTGCATTTGCTTCCTTACACTTAATTTATGCCTTAAATAATGCAAAGGGTGATGCATCTCTGATGTAATTTCACATTCCTTAGGTTAGGATGACTCAGCGCCAGAGTGAACATGCCAATCAAACCTTGTGTACATCAGTGTTTATCTTGTCATCCTCAGCCCCTTTGGGGCAGCAATTTCTTGTCTAAAACATGAAGTTGCCATAAGAGCATTCAGGAGAGCCTTTTTTCTCTTTCAGCTTGAATAGGTGTTAAGTAGGCAACACAATATTGGGCTGGGGTTTTTTGTTTGTTTGTTTTGTTTTCTCATTTTCATGTAATTGCTCAGTTCAACTCTTGATACCTTGTCTGTATTGCACTACTGCATGTCCATGGGATTCTGTGCTTCTGCATGAAATGAAGAGTTAATAAGACCAGCATTTCTTCTCTGCTTTCACACTTCAGAAGTATCAGAGTTCTGCATAGAGGCAAGAAGAGATGTGTGTGTATCTTTCTGACCTCTTTGTACCTGGAAAACTAAAGATAAGTTTTCTTTTTCGGTGTTGCTGTTATTTTCTTGTCTACAAGAACAACTTTTACTTTATCATGTTAATTTCTTATTTTTTCCATCTTAAATGTTGTGTTAGGAGTAAAACATGGTGTACAACTTCTTGTTTGTTTCTCTTTCCAGCTGCAGAATAGATGGGTGGAAAATCAGTGCCAATTCAACAAAAGCTGTTGCACTGCAATTAAAAGATCAGGCTGGACATTGTTAATTCCCTTCCTCTTTCTGTTTTTTTGGGGGAGGTTTTTTGGAAACATGTTCTAGGAGTTGTGTAATTAAATTATTACCTGCTGTATCACCATCTGCTTACATGATTTTGAAACGTTTCTAACCTCTGTGTGTGTGTGTGTGTTCATGACTTCAAGGAAGTGCCAAAAAAGCAGTGAACGTACTCAGCAGATGGACTGAGGGACTCACACCCTCCAAGCAGTCAGTCTTGATTGTTTTGTGTATAATTAAGCATATTTTCTCTAAATCTAATTATTTCATTTCAAAACATGGCAAAGATGTTTTTATTTTCAATAGTCAAATATTCCTTGTGGGGTGAAGACCTAGTCCAGATCGTTGCTGTGGATAAACATTATTATTAGAATATTCCTGGTAAGGTATGATTGGTTTTCATTTAGCTCAATACTTGTATCATTATCTTTTAAAAGATTTTAACTCAATCCTTGCACTCTTAAAGTATGCTGCAGGTAAATCTTGAAAAAGAACTAGGTCTAGATACTCATAGTAGGCCTGCCAAAAAATCTCAATGCATGAATACTTCAAGTATGTGTTTATTTTCAACCCTTAATGGTATTTTATTCAAAGCAATTAGAATGTTCAGAGGGTTAAGGTTGGAGTGCGTTGTCCAGCAAAAAGCAGGGTGTCATTTTAATTTAGAGAAGAAATCTGCATGGAAGAAGCCAGTAAGATCTGGCTCCTATCAAGGCAGTAGAAGAGCATTCTCCCCAGCCTCAGCAGGTTATTTGAGTGTGTTTATAGTGGTCATGGATATCTCTGGAAATGTCCATTGGATCCAGGTGTGGTGGTGAGTGAGTTTTGGTTTGTTTGGGTGTTGCTCCAGCACTATCCAGCTCTACCAGGAAGCCCTGCAGATTGGATGGGCTGTGCTGCTCTTGGCTTACAAAATGCAGAGCTTCTGGCCAACAAACTGGCTTTGAGCTCATCACGGTGCAGAATTCATCTTTATCATTTATTAAAATAGTGGAAGTAAATAGTGAGACATCTTGATGATTGCCAGCTTATGAGTTTAAACAAAAAACGAAGCAAACCAGAAAACAACCATCATTTTTAGCTCGTATTTCAAGGTATGTTGTGGGATGGAAAGCTACTGCTGACTCAGTTCTGCTGGATTCAGAGTTTGGGGGAACTGACCAAACTAATTCCCTTTAATACTGATGAGAGTTAAGCAGCCTCTGCAGCCCACAGGAGGAGTTCATTGTGTCAGGATGAAGAAATGATGATCCTCTCAAACACTCGTAGCCTGGGAATTCCATTGACTGTTGCATTCATTAATAATCTTAAGACTTCCACTTTGTGACTCAGGTCTGATGGGCTCATTAAATGGGAGTCCATTCAGGTTTCATTCAGCTGTGTGAAGCCTGAATTGTGATAGGGCCCTAAGAAGATTTTGCTTACTACGCCATTATGTAAGTTTTCCAATTTCTTACTCATTTTGCAGTCATTTTGACCTTGCTAAACCAGATTCAAACTATCTTCAGAGGCATTTAAGTAGCTTTTTTCAGTGCTATATTCAAAAACTCTTAAGCTAATACCCTCTCTACATTTCATTCCCTATATATTTATTTTTCTGGTTCTCATTAATTTAATTAGATTGCTGTCCTCCTTTGCTCTTTTCTGAGAGACTGCTCTGCTGGATAAATCCATTTTAACTTTGATGGCTTATGCTAGAGGTGCATCCTCATAGGTATCTACTCAAATAAAAGTGCCCAGAGTAAAATGTTCTCCTTTTCCCATAAACAAAATTCCCAGTACAGTCAGTAAAATTACTAGTTTTTGATAATCTGCATCTCTAATGAGAAAGTTATCTCTTTACTTCAGTGGTAGCTGCTTCAATGATACATAAAAGTGCTTTAGAACAGTGCTGATTTTGTTTTTGAAATCACCTAGCAGCTTAACAACCAGCTTTGATATAAAATTCAGTTCTCCAGTTCTTTGTAGTAGTCTGCACTAGGTAGAAAAGTTTATGGGCATTTAGCCAACTGCCTTTTTATATGTGGCATCCACCTGTTTTGACATTAATCCATAAAAATAAACTCCATATGTAGCCCAGGAAATGGTCTTTGTGGGTCCCAAGTTACAATGGCAATAATTAAAATGATTGCTTTCATGTCCCAGATGGTGACTGTGGTAGATAATTGTATTCTCTGCAATTATTTTGGACTAAGTTTAGCAGAGGAAGGTAAAAATCCAGTATGGTTTTGAAACAGCACACAATATTTAATTGGTTTAACTTGAAGGCTTAATTATTTCCAGGATCTAAAAGTAAGGGAAAAATGGAAATGGATTACAGGTCCGAAAGAGATTTATGGAGGCTTTCATGTGTTACTTACATACAGGTGGGGCACAATGGTCACTCTAGGGTTACTGTCTTTACATTCAATGTGGTGGGCTTTGGGCATGGCCCTGTAATGGTTATATTTGGGAATTTTGTAAAAAAGTCTGAAAATGGGTAGTGGAATTCACTACTTTTGGCCATATTCAGACCAGGCTCTTTGTAATGCCTGGCAGGGCAGCTACAGCCTTTGTACCTGGGTGAAGCAGTCACAACTTGATACTTTTTAAGATAGAAAAATTGAGTAATTAACTAATATCCTGGTAGCTGATGGCACGTTATGCAATTGTAATGATTTTGCTCGTGTCATAACAACCCTGGGCGTTTCAGGCTGTATTTTGGCAGTATAAATATTTTGTGATAGAGCAGTGCTTTGTGACTTCCCGAGTTTTACATTTTCATGCCATTTGCCTAACATTTGGTCTCAAAACAGCTTTACTTTTAAGTGCTATTGAAGATCATTTATTTTTAATAATGCCCCATTCATAAATAAATTATAAAAGCTATGAGACATGCTTAATATAGTTCACAGTGTTTCTAAATACCCTTAATACATAAAGAAATTACAGGTATGTCCTATATCTAAAATACAGGGAATTCTGTGTGTTTGGTTTTGAAAAAAAAAAAACAGAAGAGCATTCAGATTTTCAGTCTTGAATTTTCATTAATGTACAAACTGTTTTATAATGTTGATTCTTGATTCATTTTAATTATAAATTTAGTCACTCTAAATTTTTCATGAGCTTGGGTGACTTTTCACTAGAGACTGACTTGCCTCTTTCCTTGCTGTAAATCATGAAAACACTGTACTATGAAGCTCAATGGAAGACACTTCCCTGTAAAAAAGTAGTGGAGATAAAGGAAGTGCTGCTGTTTTTTTGATTTGCATGTCCTGATCCTCTTCCTCATGGGCATCTTCTGACTTCTCTTTTTTTTTTTTTTCCTGAGCTAGGAATTAGGTCATGTATAAATAAAGCTGATTAAGTTGTTTTGTGAGGGAAATATTCCCACTAAACCCCTAAATTTAATAAAAATGCACATTTTTAGTGAGGAAATGTTTATTTCTAAGAGAGATAATTAATAAGTAAGGTAAAGCAGAGCAAGTTCAGTTTTGAATGACATTTCTGGGGAAACTGAGAAACTTCATTTTCATTTCATGAAGTCAAAGAAAATACAGATCCTTATGGAGTTTAGGATTTCTATCCCTATTTCTGTATATATAGATATTGGTTTTTTAATTTTTAATTTCCCTTATTTCAGAAGGGAAGAAAGGCAGGAGAGACCAGGGCCATTTTGAGAGTCACCATAGTGATCTAGACAATTTCCCAGGGGCCTGCAGAGAGACAGAAGCTGCATATGAATGATGGTTAGTTATGCATTTGTTTATTTTATGAAGTCTTCTCTTCTTCCTTCAAGGAGACATCTAAGTATTGAAGGTAGAAAAACAGGCAGGAAATTGGACTGTAATTCATATTTTGATCAAAATTATCAGTATAATGTTGAAAATACTCATAATATTTTGCAGGGTTTAATAACTTGAATTATTTAGAGTCACTAATAACATGTTTCTTGGGAGTCCTTTTCAGAGTCAGTTATGGATAATATTTTCATGAATTTTGCCAAGTTATGTTCTTTGGAAATTGTCTTATTGATTCCTTTCAATTGGAGGGTGACTTTTTGAGAACACTGGTTTCTTACCGACTCCTGGCCTGGCACAGTGAGAGCTGGTGACTGAGGTTAAAATTAGGCTGGGAATAAAATCAATAAACAGCTTTTTAACTTTGAAATTTCCATGAAACTCTCAAATCAAATGTTTTTAAAATGAAGTTGTCTGAAGTAGCGCAGGTTTCCATTTGTTTGTGTCACTGGAAGGATGCAGTAGATGAAGCCCAAGCTGGGAAGCAATTAAATGTATTAACTGCCAGGTGAAGGAAGGAAAGCCTGAATCCAGATGGTTTTCCTGCTTCAGGCTGAAGGGTTCATGCAATAGAACCTCTTCAAAAGGAGAAGTCTGCCTGGTCAAGACCAGGTCCTGCTGTCCTGCTCAGCCTTGCTATAAATTCAAACCTGCAGAGCTGCAGTGAGTCCTGGTGGGAATTCTTGTGTTTCCATCCTGCTCCAACTCAGCTGCACTTATTGAAGAGTTTTTTGGAGATGTAGGATATGAATTGTGCCAGAAGCTTGTGTGACCAAGGCTGGGCTGACACAGACCCTGTTTGTGTGTCTGTTCTGTGCTTTCTTACATAAAGGTGTCTCTGAGAAGGAAGTTTTGTCCATGTTTTGGTGATATGAAAATTGCATCAAAGGCCGCAACAAATACGAGACTTATAAATGAAATGCTTCATTTATCAGTAATTTGGCAAACCTGCATCATTCCTGTGCTTCAAGGGTTACAAGTCAAGCAGTTTTTAGCAAGCTGCTAATCTGCTGTGCTTGCTCTATAGTTATAGTTGCTTGCTGTCCCAGGAGTTTCCAGCAAATGCTCATACAATCTGATTAACATGGTTCACATACAAAGGGCGCTGGCCTGGGGACTACCACGTCTCATTAATGGAAATGAATTTTTCATGCCATGGCTGCTGTGTCTCTGTGTTAAGACTTTTCATTTCTTTTTCCAATTCTGTCTCTTTTCTGTATGGTATTATTTTTTTTTTTAAGCAAAAATGTCTGTATGAATTTTAACAACCGGTTATATTACAGGTCTGAGAGTTTTTGTATTTGCATACTGATGTTATTTTTACTAAGAAACAGATGTATTGGCAGCAGAGGAAAGAAAGGGAGTGCAGTGGCATACATTTGTGTTTATATTGAGCCCTTTAGCTCTGATTGAATGCTGGATGAGTTCAGCTTAAGGATGAGGTGACTTGATCTGTTCTTGGCAGCCATCCTGCTTTGTGTGGGAGGTTGGAGCAGGTGACCCTGTGAGGTCCCTGCCAGCCAGCATTTTCACGATTCTGTGAATTGTCAACTTTTCAGTGTAACTTTCCATAATTAATTCCAGTATTGTAGTTGATGTATCATCCCATCTTTTTAATAGGCTGTAACGTGTTCTACTGTGACATGAATATGGACATGTTCTGGTTTATAGCTGAAAGCAGGGACAGAAGGTTTAGTCTTCTCTTAGCTGTTCCTTGGAGTATTTTGGATTAATGGTGCTTTTTAAAGACAGTTGGAGAGGAAGCAATAGTACATATTAAGCCAGGATGCAAATTATCTCTGTGACTGGTCATCCACAGCTGCTTTCCTGTGGCATTTGTTAACATTTTTCGCTGTCAGCAGATTGTCATTTTGTGATTACCATTGCTTTGTTGAAAGTTCCCAAACATCACTGGCTGTCTTGTCCAGGGTGTGTACCTGGACATGGGTATCCAGCATCTTACAGGATCATCAGCCCACATTTAGCTGATGGCATAGACCTGAATTAGCAGAAGCCACATCAGCCCTTCTGTTGATGCACTGTTCCCACTTTAGAAGGGAATTGCTGCAATACCTCTAAGCATCAGTTATATGCTTTATAGCCTCTTTTAGCTCAGTATACTAAGCTGTATCTTTCTTGAATATGTCCTCTTTGTTCTTGTCATAATGCACACTTTGCTTCTCTTCAACTGCTAATGTCTCTAAACCAAAAAGTTCTACAGCATAAACAATTTAAGCTGTAATAGCTGTCTATGCACAACCCTGGCCAAGTATAAGAAAGGTTTATGAGAAGTTTTTCCTCTACAGTCATTGATCAGGTTTTTTTAGATTATAAGGTATGTATCACGCTCTTCTCTAAGTGGTCAAGAAGTGTTATGGTTGCTTTTTAAGAAATTACTCATTGACAAATGTGTATAGACTAGCAGTAAAAATAAGCTCAGTCTACTGGCAGCCTGTGATAAGTTGTGCATAGATGGAAGCTTGACTGTCAGCTTGAGTGTGTCACAAATGACCAGATCAGGCTGAGACTGAGAACTGAGGCAGTCTTTAGGATAATGGACTTCTCCAGTTTATTTCTTGCAATGGCCTCGTCTCCGTAGAGCACAGGATTCATTATTTCCCTAAATAATGATTGGGAGACCATCAAAGAGAGGCTGAAGATTGAACCATAGGCTAAGCAGCTGTGCCTCTTCTCCCAAGGATGTGGTCACAGTTGGGTAGGATTTGGCTGAAAACAGCATCAGATCTGGCTGCTTTTGTGGCTTTGTTCCAGAAGGGCTTAAGTAAAAGTGTGGCATTCTTCTGTAGAGCTACTGAAAGCACACACATTACTGATAGTGAAGCTTTACATATAGATGTAAATCACAGATTTACATCACAGGTGTCAAACCTGTGGCAGAACTGCCACAAGATAGATGTGCAGAGGAAATGGCAGAAAGAAAGGGTGCCTCCTTTAATTTTTAACCTCAAGAATCCTCTGAGGATTCTTTGTTGACCTGAACTAACACATCTTGGATTTTCTTTTTAAGAGAAATCATAAACTCATTTCAGCGTGTGGACATTGGCGGATTCAGGATGCTGAATGTCACACCATGTTGACTATGTGTGAAAAACATGTTCTGATAAATTCACAGGAATTGTACTTCATGCAAAATTACACCTCCAGGCAGACTCAAATGACCAAACTCCTGACATTTCTCAAACTTGACAGCTTATTTCAGTGGAGATTCAAGAAAAAAAAAAGGTCAAAGGACACCAAACGTATTACTGCTCTACTCTGCCTATAGCTATAGCAACACTAAATCTTCTCACATTACATCTTGGGGCAAATGAAGGGTTTCTCATTTAGAACCTAGAAGCAGGAGTGAACAAGGCTTAGGAAGAACAACTGAGGAAGGTGTTGTTTGGAGAAAAGGAGTCTTAGGGGGAGACCTGTCCTAGGTTACAATGTAAATTGTGCCCCAAGTATGTATTCTGTCCCCATCTTCATGAGCCATTGGAGCCAAGGTGGGGCAGTGTTTTCCTTATCTTCTGTCCATGGCCCAACAATGCCTTGCCACATGACTCATAGATAACTTCCTGTGGAAGCTGTCTCTGGTTCATGGGCCATCAAGGACCCACTGCAGGGCTCATAGAATGAGATCAGCCCATTGTGAGATGCTCTGCCCAGGGGGAGGAGCCAAGAATTTCCACCTGAATAGAATCCAGGGTTTGGGACAGCACAGGCAGCTTTTACCCACTGGACTCCCAGAGGAGACAAGAGCTGCCAGACCTTTCAACAGGAATCACTGCTTGGACAAGACCATTTCATCTGGACTGCCACTACCACCCTAACAGGGTGTCAGGTTGTATTCTGACTCTGTCAGTGGTTTTTCTTGTACTATTACTTTTATTTTATTTTATTTGACTTTCTTTTATTTCTTTTCTTTTTCTCTTATTAAATTGTGTTTCTGACTTGGAGTCTATCACTGGTTTTGCTTTCAAACCAGCACAAGACCTTATCTTCTCTGCAACTCCCTGAAAGGAGGTTTAGCCAGGTGTGGTCAGTCTCTTCTCTCAGGTAGCAAGTGGTGAGACAGTAAGAAATGGCTTTAAGCTGCACCAGAGAAGGTTTAGATTGGATATAAGGAAACATTTCTTCACTGAAAGCCCTGGCACAGCTGCCCAGGGCAATGTGGAGTCACCACCCCTGGACATATTTAAAAGCAGTGGGGTTGTGGCACTTTGGACATGGTGTAGGGGTGGCCTTGGCAGTGCTGTGTTAATGGCTGGGCTCAGTGACCTTAAAGCTCTTTTCCAGTGTCACCCACCACAGGACTGTGCCATTGTACAGATCACATGCAGGGCTGTCACAGCCTGCTGGCTCAGCAAAGGTCCCCTGGCCTCGCCAGGAGCAGTCTGGGGGTTGATAATGCCTGAAGAGCGCAATGGCCTGTGACAGGAGTCTGGGGTGTCCGTGTGCTGGGCAGGTGCACGGGGACACAAGTGTGCCTTATAAACACCAGCTCATCCTGGGTTGCAGTAGCAGTTGCCACGGCAACGTCACTCAGTGTACTTGAGCTTTAACATTTGAGAGTTCACCCAGAAAATAAATTTGGCGTGATTATGAAGTACACTTGCTTGTTTTCTGAATTCTTTGGATACAGATCGTTGAAAAGAGCAGAAAATTATGTTGCTGCCTTACTGTTTTCTGCCATAAACCATGCACAGAATCATTAAAGCTGTCATCTATCAAAATATAGTAAAATTCCAATAAAGCTAAATTGTAAATGTTGCCATCTTCAGCTCTATAATATATTATTTTAAGGGTTCCTTGTCATTGTTGAACTTGATAAAACTGAGTAAAACCCCACTGAGCAAGAAATGAGAAAAAAAAATCTAGAAAATGTAGTATTGAAATAAGGATTTAATTTTTTTTATACAAGTACAGTGACCTATTTTTCTACAGCAAGTTAGAATAGCACAGGATGGCGACAGCAGGAACATTCTTGTGTGTGTCTATCAATATTTTGAATATAACACATAAAGTCTGGTTTTATCAAAAAAATTACTCTTGACATGAGACATCAGGGCTTCATATTTCCTCAATATCTCTGATTTCCATGTGAAATATTCCTAATAGGAAGATTTGTCTTCTGTGATAACAGAGCTAAGCTAACTTTGAGAAATTGACCCTAAACTCTAAAAACTGGAGCACTTGGAACAGATTGCCCAGAAAGGGTGTGGAGTCTCCTTCACTGGAGATACCCCAGAACCATCTGGATGCCAATCTTGTGCTGTGCCCCCAGGGACGACCCTGCTGGGGCAGTTTTAGATAAAATTGTATCCCAAATGCTCCAGAGTCATCAGCTTGTTTGTGGATTGTGGTTTGGTTTTTTTTGTTTGTTTGATTGTTTTTCTTTCCCCAAACAGAACGTGTTAATATTTTCACTGCAAGGTTTTGTCAATGATTGTTTAAAATCAGGGAGGAAGTTGATGCTGATGGTGAGGCCAGATTCCTGTTTTTCTTATTTGTAGCTCATCCAGAAAAGTGACCTTTTGATTTTGCTTTTCTTTTGTTTGTTTTTGTTGTTAGTTGGCTGATTGGTTGTGGTTTTGTATTTTTATGGGGTTTTATTTCTGGTTTGTGGAGTTTTTGTTCTTTCCAAGATACAGGTTGAAACCACATCATATTTTGCAATGTTGGTTTACATCCTTTGAAGTGTAGTAGACTTCCACTAGCACACTTTATTACAGCTTGCAGTTGTACAGTTTCCAAATTTTTGAAGTTAAAGTGACTTTTTTAAAAATAATAATTTAAATAAGATTGACTGTAATTAAAGAGAAAAGCAAGTTTGAAAAATATTAAAATGAAATGTGCCCAAGCCAAAGACTGGCAATGTAAAAATTTCCGAAGCAGAAATGAGTCATATAAAATTAACTTTCTTAAGAACTGCTATGGCCTGTTAGTACAGCTAGCATTTTCAAGTTAAACACCATTTACAATGATTTTATTTCACATCAAATTCAACTATAAGCTTAAATGCAAATGTCCCAGTAATAGTTTTTGTCCTGGTAAGGCTTTTTATTTTATTTTTTTCAGAGGCAATTATAATGTCTGGGGGGATGTAGTGCAAAATATATTATTGATGAAACCTTGAGGTTGGAAAAATATATCTATGCAGGCAAACTGGATATTAAGTTAGGAAACAGACAGTCAATGTGAGGAAAAATTGGAAAAGGGAAGGACTGACATTTTGGAAGAAGAGCTTTGGGTGGTATGGACAGGAACTCGGGCAGAGTTTTGGGAAGGTAGATGGTGGGGAGGTGGTTTGGGCAGGAGGATTTAGGTGGTGGGGCTGAAGCCTGGTGCAAATGAACAGAGATGTGGGACAGAATTTCTTCCCCTCACACCCAGTCTAAGAGCAGTGTGTAAATGCACGTACACAACACATCCTGACTAGCCTGGGATGTCCTGGTTCTCCATCTGCTTCTTTGCTTTTAGAAACACTGAAATCCTATCCAGTGCCCTCCTCAAGGAGAACAGCAGGATCTGAATGTTGATTCCAGTGGAAAAATGAGTGATTAATTAATGAACTAAGAAACTGGAGCGTTTGTGTGTGTGGCTTCTCTCTCCTTCTTTGGCGTTGCCATCCTGATATTTGCAAATGAGCAAAAAGAGTGAACAGTGAGAAAACTGAGCTGTTCCCACCCTAGTGGGAGGGAAGAGCTGTCCTGGAAGCAAAGCAAAGGCAGCAGCACAGCACGTCCCACAAGAAATGCACAGGCCCTGTAACAGAGCCATTTATACTGATCTGATTACACTGCAGTTTTAATAAACCTCCTTGCTAGACTGCATATATCACAGATGCTGTTAGCTCCTAAGGTCAGTAAATATATCTTGAGTTTTGTTTCAGGCAAATAGGTGTTTGCACACCAAAGGTGTCTAAGACTGGGAAAGATCTGTTAGTAATACATGCCCAGCATATTAGAGACCAGCTAAGGCTGCCTTTTGTTACCTGGTACTTGTCTGCTGGGGAGGAAGGAGCTTCCTGCAATCTATCTGCAAGCCCCAGGAACTCTGAGATTCTGAAAAGGCAGCAGGCAAATATATCCATGTTCCTATGCACATCTGGAGGGCCCAGGATATTACAGTTCAGGTGGCTGATGCATTTGATAGTAGGCAAATTAACTCTTGTTAACTTGTTAACTCTCAAAGAGAGATTTTGGAGATGTCAAATACTTTGTATCATTCCTCTATGCCGGAAAGGACTTACTAATGAAGAGACAACTTTAGATTCAACTTAGCTGTAATTTACAGACCTTTCTCCGTTCTGATCTCTCTGTTGTTTCTGCTACATCACTGCTTAGTCTTTTAGGCTGCATTAATCTTCAGTGAAATGTGAACAACTTGTGAGTTTTGCCATTTGTTTTTATCTGGTGGCTCTATGGAGTGACAAGGTACTTAACTGTCCTGCTGTAACTGAACTGCTTGCCAAACCCATATCCCAAAGGTGAGGGAAGGGAGAAATCATTACTGCACAAAATTAAGCCAGTGGTGATGGAAATATCACATTCTTATTTTTGAATTACAGGGTAGTGTAATCTGGCTGTTGACAAGGACATCATAATCTCTTCTGCAAACAGGGATTTATGGCTCTGAAGAAATTTGTCCAGGCCTGAAACTTGGTATCATCTCGTTTAACAAAGTACTAATTTGTTGTCATACATACTTTAAAGCCTTGAAAGTGCAGTGGGGGTTGAGTTCCATCATAAGCACGGCTTTGGCCCTTTAAGCAGGTGATACTACATCTACTTTGGGGGTTTTCCTAGGGATGAAATGACTACAAGGACTTAGAGGAAAAACACTCTGTTTAGATGAGAAGAAAATAAAAAGGACAGATCCCTTCAAAATGAGATGAGCCAGCTATCCTGGAATTATGACTGTACAAAGAGGCCACAATGCCTTTAGGAGGATACCTGGGTGAAATTTTGCCTTTTCAGTGCTTGCCACACTTCCTGCTATGCATGAGCCTGCTAATCGTCTCAGCTGTTAATGAGCTGCATTTAACTGCAGCACCAGTTACAGTTTACAATAGTATGTTCATATTGTTTTTTCCTTCCTCAAAAAATGTTCATGTAAACTCACTTTTCTGTTGTGGAGGTATTGGGGGGTGGCAGGACCTTTAATGAAGATCATATTCTGTAGTTTTCAAAAGCTTTGCTGGTAAGGGATTGAAGCAGGGAAAGTTGTCAGGAAAAGAAGTTTCTGGTGGTTCCATAACGAGATGTTCCTATCAGGCAGGATGTAAATGTGTTATTTTTAAGGTCAAAGCACAGGCAGAGAGTTTTGAAATGGGCTCGTTAAGGCAATAACGATCTGATAAAGCTGACTCTCCTGATTTCTTGTGTACAGTTAATTGAAAGGATATTTAGCTTTGGTTTGATACCTCTTTATAAACATTCTCCCCACAAATCAGTGGAAGTATAGAAATGTACATCAGCTTTATTGGTCATCAGCTTAGCTCTGTCCAGTATTCCAGAGTTTATGATCCCCTTTGCTGTCCCTATGGAGTGGCTTTAAAGCTCACTTGGTGCATATTCAGACTTCTGGCATTTTGCAGTTGCTCTTTTATCTTTATAATAAAACATGTATTTAACAACAATTAAATGTTGAAACAGCTTGCTGGCAGATGGGGTGAATTTTCTATCTCCTGAAATTTTCAAAAATGTCTTTCAAAAATATGTTCATTTTATGGTCTGTGTTATAGAGAAGACTGAACTAGGGTGTTGTAGTGTTTTTTCTTGACTTCGATTTTTTTCCTGTATTTCAATTGGCTTTTTTTTTTGGTCACAATACACTATTACAGTAAATATGTAGTGTTTTCTTTCTCTTTCCAATTCCAAGCCCAAACTACATTTAATACATAATGTTTAAGTCATGCCTACTTCCTTAACCAGCTAAATACCAAATGCTAAACAGAACAGATTGCATGGCACAAAGGATCTGTGCATTGAGAACCAGGAGACCCCTTTGTAAAATTACTTCTGGAATGGTTAAATGCAGTGCAGGCCCTGATTTCAGATACTTCAAGGTAAGTTGTGCTGTGCCCTTAGACTGGAACAATGAGCTTAGAAATATTAGTGGAAAAAGTGAAGTTAACAACTGCAGCTACTCTTGCATTCTTTGCATTCTTTAACTAAAGGACATGTGTTGCTAATAAGATCCCGTGCTCCATAGACTGGTCTCAAATATAAAACTGAATTGAATATTGATTTTTTATTTTAGGTCATTTAGCTGCTTGCATGTTTGTTGGGTTTTTTTCTGAAGTGAGGAAACTGGTTTTGGTGCTTTGAATGAAAATTGAATTGTTGAGATGCTAAGATGTGGAATGGGGTTACTACTCATCTGCATAATAACCATTAATAACCATTTCAAGGTATTTCATATGTATTTTTATTATGCATTTACATGTAAATTTAAATAACCTTTATTAATACACTCCATTGAACAATAATACACTTTAATATCATAAATACAGGGAAAACTTAACCATGGATAACTTAACCATAGATAGGCAATGGTCAACATTTATAAGATTAGTATTTGCCATGAAACTGCATCTGAAAAACTGCCTTAATTCTGGTTTATGGCTAGTACTGCAGTAATCTGCCAAGGTTTTACTTATTTGGCTAAAACAGTTTGTTAAATGACTTCAGGAATTTTAGAGCCAAAATTCTGTGTTTATGACATGCAGTGATGATTTGCTTTGCTTTAAAGGACAAAACATCAGTCTTTAATTTCTAATAAAAAGCAATATCAAGTGGAGTTGGAAAGATGAGGTTGTTGGGCAGTTGATATTACCTAGCAGTGATCTCTGTCACTGATGGTTTGCAAATTAATCCTTCCACTAACAGAAGAAGAGATGGAGTGAAAGGGCAGATAAATAGCTTGAAAATGAGTTATCTCAGTTTCCCAAAGAATATTAAAACATGGTTTGATGTCCAGTTGGTGCTTGGCAGGAAGCTCAGTGCAGCAGGCATCATTTCTGGGGCTGGCATTATTAAGTATCTTCCTGAACAACCTGGATGGAGAGACAGGGTGCTCCCTTGGGAGATCTCGAGGTGATTCACAACCCTGGGGGTTGTGGCGCTGAAATTCAGAGGATCCCTCACACCTGAGGGCTGGGCTAACAAAGTCCAGGGAGGGCAGCCACAGCAGCTCTGCCGCTGCTTGGCTTTGCAGCCATCTGTGGATTCTGCTGCAATTTAAAGACTAAATTTGGAATTGTTATTTAAATAAATGATGCAGGCTTTCACTCTAATTTAAGAGGTTTTAGTTCAGCTCACTCTAGCTCTGTTGCTCCCACTACATATGGAAGAGTTTGGACTGCAGGGGGAGAATTGATTTGCAAAGGGACAGGAATGGTGACTCAAGAGAACATGTGGGCTCTCTTGGCTGTTCCCAGGCTGTCTGACAGTTATAGGTGAGGGATATTTATATGGCTGTAGGGGGAAAATAGGAACTGTAAATTGGTACTGGATAGAGGCAGATAGCCTTTTAGGGGACGATAGGCTGTTCCATTATATTGGAGCTTGCAAGCGGTTTGCTCTCTTCAGAGAGCTTCAAAAAGCTGAATTCCACTTTGCCATTGCAGTGGGTTGCTCTATTATGTGGTAATGTTACTTGAAGATGAGTCTTGGAGAGTGAAAATGCCCTAAAACACAAAAATGGAGTGATAATGTAGTGTTGTAGGTGTCAGTCTAGTGTTCATCTCTATGAGAGCTTTCCTATCTTTATCTTCATTTTATTCTAATTGAGAATTGAGCCTGATGTTTGAAAAGCCCTAAATTACAGATGCTTATATGTTGGAATGGCTATTGTCAGAGTGTGGGGGAAAGAGGCACCCTGTTGTTGCAGTCTGTCAAAAATGATTTGTTGAAAATTGACTTTGAGTGTTTGTAGTGGAGGTCAGAGTTCCCTTTAGAGGGCTTCTACTTCCACAGAAATATCTGGAAGTGCCACAGTTGCGCCTTGCTATTAAAAGAATGATTTTGTTACAAATACTTACCTGGCAGTGCTTTTGATTCATTAAAATGGGAAAAATAAGTGGAGCAAAACAGCTGGGACAATTTCTAAGTAAATTCATCAGTCATTCAGGAACTATGCATTTAAAATACCTATAAATAATAGAATGCTCCATCTAAATGGAAGCCTTTTATTGATATGTAAGTACAGTGTCACCCTGAAGTTTCTTTTTTAATTTATCATTTCCTTGTGTTTAGAATCAGATGAGGCAATTTATATTATTTCCACTTTTCAACTTTATTTTAGCAGCCTTATTTTGTATGGTGTGTGTGTGAAATGAAATTGTTGCACACAGTTGTTAAGCTTTAAAATTACTTTCAGGTAACAAATAATTGTTTTGGAAACTCTGAGCCTTCACTCAATTTTTTAATATTATCTCAAGGACTGACAAAATAATTGGATAATTTCAGTGGTTTGCCATTGGCACTTTTAAATTCCTTTTATTCATATTCTTACAATATATTTCCCATGAGGATGTTCATGGGACTGCTGATCCTACAAAATACAGGACAATGGAAATGGAGAAAGTGAAATATTGAGGACCCAGTTTTTGGGCTTTATTGTCTATTATATTCTCTCAGTTTTATAAAGAATAAATAAATTGTTTATGTGTGCATATAGAAATGAACATTTAGGGTTTAAAATTTGTTTTGATAGATAAAAAGATGGCCTATCACAAGGTGAGTGCAGACCAGAGAGCACAGGGGCACTCTCCATACCTTGACAACGATGAGCTCCAAGCCACAGCGTTGGAACTGGAGTGGGACATGGAAAAAGAGCTGGAGGAGCCTGGCTTTGACCATTTCCGACTGGACAGTGCAGCCCAGCACCACCTGGGGAACTCCCAGAGCCCTGACCTCGACCTGGAGCCCATCCAGCCTTCCTCTTCTCCAAAGGGAAGATTCCAGAGGCTTCAGGAAGACCCTGACTACATCTCCCACTACACGAGACCGGCACCAAAGAGCAACCGCTGCAGCTTTTTTCGGATACTGAAACTATTTTGCACTGCTTTGATTTTATTTATTTTTGGAATTGTGATAGGATATTATGCACGCAAGAAATGCCCTTCTCCCCCAACATCTCAAGAACCAAAAAATCCTCATATCTACCATGAAATTCTCAAGGAAATCAAAGCTGAAAATATTCAACGAATTTACAGGTATGTAACCTTGGCAGGTTTCTTGTGTAAATGGTCTCAGGTGCCACTGTCAAGTCTTCATAAGTCTTCATCTGATTTTTTTTTTTAATGTAGAATCTTATTTACAAACCCTGACTTTTTTTTTAATGTTCAATTTTATCGTGATGCTTGGGAGATGTTCATAAGCATGTACAAAATTAATTTGTTAATAACGCAAATTTGTGCTGATCGTAATAGGTTTTGCCTTAATGATGTTCTATTGCTAAATATATTATCTTTAATGTAAATGAATTGAAAAACATAGATAATTCAAATTGAACTGAAATATAGACAATAGAACAGCTGTCCTAGATCCAGCTGATTGCCAAATTACACTATTGAAAAGCAAGGTTGATATGATGTTTTGTAATATTTGGTGCTTTAAGAAATCCCCATCTAATTTTTGGCACAAAAGTGAACTCTAACTGGTGTTTTTTCGTATATGGTAAATTAAACCTTTATTCTCTGTGGGTTTAGGATGGAAAAATTGACCTTTGCACTCTGAAAGATGGTGATTTGTTTATATTTTTATTTTTTATTAACTGTTTTAAGAATGTAAATTTTTGTAAACTATCCGGGTTTGACTGGGTTTGATTTTATCCATTTTTCAATATGGAATCCTTTCAGTGCTTTGACAAGTCTCTATAACATGTTTCTATCAGAGTATATTCACTTTCTTGTAGCAGTGAGTGTGGAAGAAAATAGTTTCTCTTGGCAACTTTTGAAAGTTACTTCAGTATGGGGAGGGGATGTGTGCTTATTTTTGGCTTCTGGAATGCAAAGTTCCTTTTTCAAGTTAAAGGTAATGCATGGCAGATTTTTTGATCAGCATCAGTTCAGAAGCAGCAGAACTCCCATACCTGAACTCAGAAAAGGTTGTTGTCATGGTCATCCAAGGAGGTGTTACTGAGCAGATCAGAAACACATCGGAAGTAACCACAAGGGTGTTCTAACAATATTTGTCTTTTATTATATTTGCTAAGCCAAGTCTTAAATCCTGCAGTGGGTAATACCATGTTTTGAGCCAACACTGTTACTGAATTCAAGAGAAAAAGTAAATATGAAGGGTTTCGTGGCAGTTGTCATGTACTGAACTGATTATACTTCATACAAATCTAATTATTTTCATAATGGGAAAGGGTACAGGTCATGAAAAATGTTGATTTTTAGTGTAAAAATATAACTTCTTTGTTTTTCAGAGAGTAAACGAAACTGAATTTTGTTGTTAGGCTTCATCACAACCAAAGTATTGGAGTAAGCTAAGCCCTAAGATTAGGTATTACACAAATTACAGCAAATTGCTGACATGTCTGTCAGACTCAGGATAATACTTTGGTAATTTGTGTTTGGGGACTTGGAATCACTTTCTGTTCTATTATTTCAAAGGGTGGTTTAAGACCATCCCTTTTCAAACCCTTTAATGATTCAATTTTTTTTCCAAATCCTTGTCAAATGATTTCAGCTTGCCATTAGGATACTAGTGAGAACCTGGATTTTATGTAAAATGAATTATATAAATATTTCAAAACTTACAAAACTTCGGTAGTTGCCATCCTATAACATAATTCTTAATATTTGGGTTTCTTTTCTATTTAATAGCATGCCTTTCAACAAAAGCAGTTGGATATTGATTTGGCTACCTATCAATTCATATATTTATATATGATCAATGCTTTTAGTGTGCTGCCTTACCCAGCATTTGGTCTGAGCTTTTATCTGATGTTGTGTTGAGTTGGTTTCCCTCAACATCTCTTTGGCAGGAGTCAGAGTGACTGCAATGAAACCCAGGTGTGTGTAGGCCTACCAGTACAGAACATGTAACATATGTTGCTTGGGTAAAAAAAAAAACCAAAACCAAACCTGACAAAATCAATATATGTTATTGAAAAACTTCCTTCAATAAAATACTTGGAGTTACTAGGAATAAGTGGCAGCTGCTTAGCTCGCAACTTCTAAATATTACTGAGTGTGACAATAATTTAATTTTCGCTGTTTACTCCTTAGTTCAGGCTCAGATGGTATGGGAGTTTGCTAACAGTCCTGTAAAGGAATTAGGAGGGGAAAAAACCTGTTTAAGAGACCCAGAGGTGCCAGTCAAAGTGTTGGAGCAGACATCTCCTTGATGTGCTTGAAGGTCTGGGCTGGGAGCTTTCTGAAATCTGTTTGTGGTTGGATGAAGCTTTGAGGATTTGACCCTCTGCACTTCTAAAGAGGTGGCAGGAGTTCTCCAGGGAGCTTGTGTTGGTTTTGTTTGGATTTGGACTGGATTTTGTGTGAGTTGAATAAAGCCTGTCTACCAATCCCTGTTAGGAATGGAAGTGGCTGAGTCCCCATGCCTGGAGGGATTTAAAGGATGTGCAGATGTGGCATTTAGGGACATGGTTTAGTCACCTTGTCACTCAGCAGTGCTGGCTTAATGGCTGGACTCAATCTTAGAGGTGTTTTCCAACCTAAACAATTCTGTGGTGGTGGAGGATATCTGCAGTGTGTGTTCATGGGTTGCTGAATTGGGATATTCAGGTGTTCCTGTGTGGCTTTTCCATGGGAGGCTCCTGGTGGGCTCCTCAGTTGTCAGTGTCATCCTGGCTGGCTACATCACCCCAGCTCTGTGTTGAGGTTTTTTCTTTTCCCCAGCAGACACACTAGAAGTCATTAGGTTGAAAAATTATTATCATTAGGTTGAAAAGAAAACCAAGTGTGTTGGCTTTTTATTCCTTCAACTTTGCACCTTGTTTCCCATGAAACGGGAATGCTACAGAACTTCTGTGCAGTTTAGCACAGCTGTAATTACTGGTCTTGGCCAAGTTGTTTATTCAGTGGAGCAGCCTAAGTCAACTTTATCTCTGTGAGCCTTTTTGGGCATCTCTCTCCACCCCCTGTAGGGAGGTGCTTGCATTATTGACAATAAAAGGTAGAAATCAGTTCATTCCTGATGTTTCAGAGGTTTCAAGATGAGTCGTCAGAGGTGCCTGAAGGGGAAAAGTAATTGCCACAAGAAAAATGAAGAGTTTTTCCTCACCTAGCACACTGCATTTTAAAGTGGGACAAAAATGAAAAAAGGGACCTATATTGTTAATAGGATTCAGTCAAATCAGTTAAATCAAACAATTCAGCAGTGGCAATACTACATTTGTTCAGATACATATTTTTAAAGAGAAACAGTCTTCTCCACAGTACAGGCAGATTCAGATCTGGTAGAATCACTCATGATTCTGCAAACCTCACTGGCCTGATGGGAATCAAGTAATTATATCTGTGCCATGAATATAACTTTTCACAGTTTTCTTCTGGAAGATACATGACAAAATTTAAGTCCGTTAGGTGTCATTTGGCTCTCATACTTCAGGGTGGGTATGAAAAGGGCACAAATCCCACATCCAAAAGAGGTAGAAGTTGAAACACGGAATACTTTGGACACTGCTTACTTTTATATCTGTAACCAGCAGAACTTACCAGGGCTAAAGAGATGGATAAAGGTGTTTAAAGTGATAGGCAGAAAGCAGGTTATCTCCTGGGACAGGTGGGTTGAGTTCTTGGAGCTCTTTTGGAGAGCGTGTCAGGAGGGCAGGGCTGGAGAGAAGTGACCTGTGCCTCGAGCTGCCCTCCTCGAGGAATGTCAGCAGCTCCAAAGTACCATCATTACACTGGAAAGGGCCCTGCTCTCCAAAGGGATGAATGCTTTTAGATGTGCAAGTCTCCACAGTTTATAATAAATGCTGAAGGTCGGCAGAGGCAGACCTTCAAAAATACAGAAACTCCCGCTGCCAGTTTTGGTAAGCAGCACACTGCTGAATTCTCAAAAGTAAATTTGCAATGAAAATATGCATAATTTTCAATGAGATCTGACTTATTAAAGCTACTTTTTAAAATGACACTCAGATTTCTACTAGCACTTCACTGCTTTTGAAAATTCAGCTGTTTTTTCTTTCCCTCCCTGTATGATGTATATAAAGTTTCTTCAATTTTATTGCTCCAAAACCAAATAAAAATGAAAGAATCCTATTTTATTTGGAAAGTGTGGGGCTATCATAATTTTTTAGGAGGTTGTAATTTTGGGGCTGGCTTCTGTAAATTAAATGGATAAACAAAGATTCATCTTGAATAGTAAGAATAAAAGAAACAGGCAGTTGTGTTGTCAGTGGTAACTCTGGCTGTGCATTACTTATCAGATTAGCTATTTGTTCTCATGTTTTCAAAATTCTTGTAGCATTATTGAGCTTTACTCAATAATTACTTTCCAAAACTGTACATCTTGTTTATTATCAGATCCACTGTTTTTTTAGGTACATCTTACCATGATTAAAACTGGGATGGGGGCACAGGGAGAAGAATCTTTGCTTTCCTCTCCAGCCAGTCTACAGCGAAGCTCCTACATTTCAACCCTGCTTTTCATCCTGTCTATTCTTACTCAAACACTTCCTTCACTATCTTTTTTTCCCCCTCAAGCAATAGGGAGGTTTAAATCCCTTTATAATACACCCAGTTGTAACTAACTGTCCTTTAGAGGTGTATCTGTTCCTTATTCCAGCTGGTAATATCACCTGCAGAATCTCCCAAATCCATCTCTGGCAAAAATTGATTTGTCACTGGTGCCTGCTGCCATCCATAACTTAAACTTAATTCTTCAAAGGGCTTTGGGGGAGCAGGCAGCAGCTGCTCTCCTGTGTGTCATGGCCAAGGAACAAAAGTGCCAGTGCAGTGAGGAAAGGACTTTTCCTTGTTTTTTCCTCAAAGTGAAGTGAGAAGCTTCCATATCCAAGTGTTTCTTGTTCCCTGATCAGTTGTAATCTGTAAAAACCTTGGGGCTTGAAACCTTTTCCCCAGGTAAAGCCTGTGGAATACACACCTGAGGAGCAAGGAGAGAAAACTCCTTGAACTTCTTGGGAAATTGGAGTTTTGGGGATTTGGACAGCTACACCTGACCTGGCTGTGGGAGCAGGGTGCTGGCCTAGCCCTCTGCTCACTTCACTCATCATCAGTTTTGTCCCCTGTACACAAATTTTGGGGATTTTTTGTCACACCAACATGAAAAGAGCATTGCAACAAGCAAAACGTGCTGGGAACTCATCCTGGATATCAGTTTCAGGTCTTTCTTGTGCTGCTATCAAAAATGCAGGTATTAAATCTAGTTAAGCTCGGTCTGAAGCCAGGCCTGCTTCATTTTTGGAAATGGATGTTGGCGTATTCCCAGGTAACCAGGAGCTCCCTGGATCTATTCATTCCCACTGCGGAATCACTTGGGATTCTCTTCATTCACATGATAATTTTGAATGTGTATTTATAAGTACAAAGCCCTTTTTGAAAGGAGATAAGAGTAATATCAAACAACAGAAAGCTCCCACTTATTCCCCTGCCACCTCCCCATTGAAGAATGGCTCTGGGAACAAGGGGAGGTGTCTTTTGTGGAAGAAAGATGCCCTGTGTGACCCAAGTACTATCTGTGGAACAGAGACTTGATAAATTTAGGCTTCAGATACACACTTATGTCAAATATGATTTCTTTTTAAACCAAAAAAAAAAAGGTTATATCTGTATTTCAGAGGTGTTAATAGAAAGGCTTGTCAGTTTTGTAGTTTACCTTGGTTTCTTTTTTTTTTAATCTTTCTTTTTAAGATAAAAAAAAGATGCATTATATTGATATAATGCATGAGAAGGATGTGTAAGTTTGGTCCTGTTAGGGTCAGCTGCAGCACATGCTTATAATATTCCTTTTCTTTGTTGAAGAAATGTCTTAGGTTATGGTTTACTTACCATTGAAAGGATGTGTTTCAAGTACACCATATGTTTCACTGAGAACAATTTTTCTTTTCAGTTGATTATTTTTTTAACAGTAAGCGTAAAAATATATCAATTTTTAGATGTTTGATTTGGGAAATCATTTACAATGAAATCTGATTTTTTTTTAATATAACTACATCCTTTCTAAATTAAGTACATAGTGTTGCCTTAAAATAATTTTCCTAAGCAATGCGTGTTTGATTTCCTAATCAATAATTGTGAGATGTTAATGAATTAGTATCAATAAACTATATTATGCCACATCAGCATAATAAGTAATAGGTCCCCTGATAAATTTACTATCTGTCACAGCCTAGATGAATGGCTTTAGTCTTGCTGCTGTACAGTGTCTTGTGTTTTCCATGAAAAAGTGACCCTGGTTTTTGGTAGGCATAAAATATAAATGAATCTTGCTCTGATCACTTATTTTTGAATTGCATAATCTTACTTATTTTCAAGTTAAAGATCACCTTCGCTGCAATTGCCTCACAGTCCTCATAAGAGGAGCGTGGTTAGGGTTTAGCGAGAGAACCAATTTCCATGGCCATTAGCTGTCTGCTTCTTTACCATCACTGCTTAAAGTGTGGGGCAATTTAGTCCCAATTAGAACAGCAATTCTGAGTGGTGACAAGTGCTACTTTGCCTAATAGATGATGAAATGAGCTGTGCCAGCATGGCTGAGGGAGTAATTTGCTTTTTAAAGGTCTGGCATTCCACATTCCTGCCAGTTTGGGGTAACAGAGGGATTGAGGAGGGCTTGGTGATGCCTTGAATCATTCTGTCAGCTGGGCTGCCCCAGGACATTTGCTCTCCCCTTTGCCTGTAGGTGTCTGGTGCTGTTTGAAAGGCTCAGATTTTCAAGGGATCATTTCTGTTTCAGGGACAAACTGGAATGGATGGTAAAATATCTGTGGATTTCAAAAATCTATCCATTCTCAGAAACTTTGGGTGAATGATAGGCTCTGTACTTGACTTTACCTGAAAAGCAGAAATGCTTGACTGGAGACTGCTCAGCAGCTCTGACACTAATGCTGGCTAAGAGGCAGTATTTAGAAGCTGAAGAGTTATTTACTTTGCCATCTATCATTTTTATAGATTTACCAAACCACATTTTTCCTAACAGAAAGAACCTGAAGGAAAAAAAAAACACATAGGCTCCTGAGATGACAGCCAGTTTTCATTGTAGGCCACATGCTTCCATGTGGTAAATCCCATAGGGTGAAGAAATTGGACAAAGTTGTCGTTCACTCTCCAGTCCTTGCAACTCAGTACAAGAAGGATCAGAAATTTAAGAACATCCCAGGGATGTTCTTAAAACGATAGTGAGCTACAAACCTTGCAGAACAAACCCCCTTAACAATTTAATTAGTGATGCATGGACTGTCTCCTAATTGCCTGAACAACTCCAGGAATTTCTCCTGAAATCTAAGAGAAATCTAAAAATGGGTAATAATATATCCAAAGAACAATACCAAATTTATGAGCATTTAAGATCCTGTCTCTTCTCTGAACTTCCCAGCATTACAATGTGCTCAGAGGGTGGGTTTCTCCTCAGAGGAGATCATGGCAAAGGGCATTGCAAAGAGTCCCTAAAATTTCTGGAGTACCAAGCAGATTCCTGTTTAGGATGCATCTCTCATCAGCACGGTGTAAAACTGAAGTCCATGGGTACTCCTGAGATCCAGCCTTTCAATGGAATCTGCAGGTCCATGGTAGGCACTGCAACAATAAGCAATTAGTTTCCTGCCTGCACACATAAATCAAATTACCAAAGCCCTGAGGGGAAGGAATTTTCTCAGCCCTTCTTGGTGGCTTTGACATGCAGTTCCCTACCATCAGCACCTATGACAGCTGTGTGCTGGAAGCCTGAGAAGTCAGACTGCTGAATTTAACTAACTGCAGTTTGTTGTACTGTATTAAGTTACTGTTCATGCAGTGTTTGTAACTGAAGGTTGCTGGGGAACATTGCTCAGGATCGATCAGGGATAATGAAATTGATATTGTCTGAATAATAATCAATTTTAGTGGTGGTGTTCTGCAGCAGCCTTCCCTTAAAGGGCTTCTTTTCTCAGTTCAATTCTTTTTGAAAGCTGATGAGTTTCTGGAATGAAACAAATACAGAATGCATTTAAAAGTTGGGGCTTTCCCTGGCAATATTGGAACTTGTAGAGTGTAAGAATTTTCAAATTTAAACAAGTCGGCTTTTTTTTAAATTTCTAGAGTACTGTTTGTGGACAAGAAGTGAAATAATGCCTCCTGCTCTGTGTGTTTGTCTGATTTCTCTCAGTCTCAATAATGGGTACTCTTTAAATATACATTTTCAAGTCTCATCCTTCATATAAGCTGGTGTTTCCTTTCTCATACTTCATGCATGCTGATGTTTCCTTTGGACACATCCAGTTGCCACAAATTTACATATGCTCCTGTTCAAGTTAAAATACCGACTCATACTCTGCTTGGTTTATGAGTATTTCTTCAAGGATGAAAAGGCTGTAATTTTCCAGTAAGATGGAATTTTCTCTTTCCATTCTTTTTTTCTTTTTAGGGAAACATAAAACTTGAAAAGTGAATTGAAATGTCACTAGCAAAACAGAGTGTTCAAATAGCTCAGAAGCAAAATTGCTTGGAAATCTTTTTTCTTGGAGACCTCATGATTTTTGTCCCTGTTTGGTGAATTTGGGGTGTGTGTGCTGACGGTTCTCCACAAAGCAATGTCTTGTCTGGTCCTTGACCAACTCAATGTCTTTATTTCTGTTTTGTGAAAATTTGTTACTTAACAGGGTAGAGAAGATAACAAAAACGAGCTTTAAAAATAGCACTTTAAGATCTTATTTGTTTTACTTTTTTTAATGAGTTCTCAGTCTTCATTAGCCAGTGAGTTGTGTGAGGCTTCAGGAGAAATGTCACTTTTGCTGGAAGGGTCAGAACCCCATCATAGATTGGATTGTCTCCAGGAAATTTGGGAAAGGTCTACAGACAAGGGTTTGCAGTAATTGTAGTATTTTACTGACATCTGGGTCTAGAGAAAGAATGATTTGGAACATCTTTCCTGTGGAAGTTGGGACATGGCTGCAGACCCTTGCAGTAATCTTCCCTTGTAATACAGGATTGATGAAATGCAGAATTTTGAAGCACATTACCTTGACTCAGCAGTCCAGTACTGGTGTTGTGCTCCAGGCAATATCACATTTTTCTGCTGCTTCAGGTAAACTGAAGCCCACAGACTGGAGAAGCCCAGGACCTGATAAAAATTTGGAGAGGTGAGACAGTGAGAAGGATGAGTAGTTAAGAATGTGTAAGGAGTCCATGAAAATGTCAGTGTGCCTTTGATGGATGCTGTTTTCTTTTTTCCAGCAGGGCAGCTGTGCTTTAGCAGAGAGCTCAGATATTTACAGTTACAGTTGTGGCCAGGCTGGAAGGTGTTCCCAGTGCTTCTGGAATCTGTTTCCTGTCCAAGGCTAGGTGAGCCAGGGCTGATGCAGTGCAGACTGAGAGCATTTAATTATTGAAATAGTTGGCTGAGTGCTATTTGTGAGTAAAAGGTGGTAGCTCTGGGAAGTCACTTGTTTCATGGTCATTTGTTAGTAATCGTTATTGAATGCTTTTATTTTTAATAAATGCCAGCCTGGGTGATGGGCCTTGTGATGTGCATCATTAAATAAATAGGCAGGCTTCAAAAAAGGCCATACAGGTCATGAACAAAGTTGCTGTTCCCTGTCAACTATTTAGGGAACGAAGCAAGGAGCTGAATTATTCATAACATGCTTAGTGCAAGGCAAATGGAACCTGCTGCTGTGTTGCTAGCAGTGCAAATAGTGACCTAAAATATACAAATGGTTTTCTTCTGTACTATAATGCCTGTTTTTCTTTACTAATATTTCTGGAAGCTATTTAAGAAAATTAAACCCTGTGACAAAAAAAAAGTTACATCTGCATGGTTCCTGAGGATCCTAGCACAGACCCTGCAGGGGATATTGTTTCTAAATTATTCAGTTTATGTGCTAAGAAGATAGATAAGGCATGGTGTTAATACAGGTATTCATTTTGTTCTTGTGGAAAACATGTGGGTTCTTTCAAAAACAAATTTAATAACTTTTGTAAAGGCTGTTCCCTACAGACAGAAACATATCTAAATGCATAGCTGTCCATTTCTATATGGGGTTTCATGCCTGTGTGAATACATAGGTGTAATTTTGCAGTATAGCTGAACTTGTGTCCTTTACACAGCACTTCTCAAAGCTGTCATATACTCCTGTGCTTGGCACCAATTCTCCCTGTGGTCGTGGCTGAAGCCTGATTGCCTTCTAATCCCAGGGCCAGGAGTACTTCTTGTGTTCATAGTTCCTTTGAAATAGTAAAAACTCCAAGTACCATGATGGCTGTATTATAAATGCCCAGAGAGTTATTAAGGACCCAGTCCTTGTATATAAATATAGCTTGGGGGGCTTATCTTGTTCCTATCAACATAAGCATTATATAGAATGTAAGATGAAGTTAGTTGATTACAGTGCAGCAGTATTTCGACATAAAAATAGATACCCGGGGAAGAATCCAGCATTAAATTACAAGTAAAAGTACATAGCACAGAAAAGCTGATGAATGCAACCAGTTCTTTATGGCTTTGTTCTGTTGTTGGATGTTTTTTAGCCAAACTGTCACAGGGTTCAATACAAGGCAAAGTATGTCTGTGGCGTAGAAAAGGTGAGGTGAGATGATTTAGTGATTTCTTTCAGGTTTTTTTCCCCTGATCTCTGCATTTCATCAGTCTTTTCAGAGCTTTTACTGAAGCATACCACGGTGAATAGAATTTGTGACTAACTTTTTGAATTAGCACTTTTTTCCCCTTTCTTCTTGAGCTGTTTTTGCTAGGATGCCTGCAAGGGCTTGGTCCTAATAGTCTGTCCTGATTAACAAACTGAGCTAAACCAGAGGATTTGGGCTCTGGTGGCTGCAGGAGCTGGGGTGGAGCCGGGTGCTCTCACAGAGCTCCTGGAAGGCACAGGGAGCTGTTCATGGCACTGTGAACATGCTGGGCATTATCTGGGATTTGCAGCTCTTTGCTAGCAAAACTTCTTCTTTTTTTTTTAAGAAGCAGACTGTTAAAACAAGAATCATTTGGTATTATTCTAGAAATACAAAGCTAAATAAATTAAATCCTCCTTTAGTCTTGTGGATTTGGAAATTGGTTTTACATGCTTTTGTCGCATCCTGCCTGGATTAGTCTAACTCCCTCTTTCCAGTTTTTGCCAGCACTGCCGCCTCAGCAGCCAGGTACAGATCAGAGATTCCTGAGGAGGAATCAGGCTCATGGAGGGCTGGGTCTCTCTTCTGTCTCTCTCATTTCCCCCTGACTCAGTGTGTCTTGACATTAAAAAGGTTTCTCTGTGTGGGAAACAGTTAATCGGATCAGGATGAGTCATACCAGTATTAAATGTTGGCGGTAAGATTGGATCCCTTCCCCTCAGCTAACGTAATTAAGACTGACATTAAAGATCAAATTATCCTATATCAAATTAAGTAAGTGAGAAACTCCTCAGTGACATTCCTGCACTGCTGAGGAGGCTGTGAGGTCCTGCCAGAGGGATTCCCCAGGTGCCCTGGAGCTCCAGAGCTCTGGGTCTCCTTGGTGGAAGGTTCCCCTTTGCCCAGCTGGGCTCTCTGCCTCCCCAGAGCTGGCAGAACTGGTCATTTCCCGGATTGCTGTGGGGGAATGTTGGAATTTTTCCAGCAGGAGTGTGGAATTGTATGTACCAAGTCTAAATGCTTTGCTGCTTGGCTGCCTTTCCTCAGGGACCTTTCCTGCACTGCCTCAGGGAAACCCCAGGGTTCTCCCAGAGCATCTCAGCTGAGCTGGGCACGCCTGTCCCAGCAAGGGGTTCATGTGATGGCACCAGCATCTTCTGACTTCTGAGGGGCTTCATGTGATCCTCCTTTGCTCATGTGTTTGGTTTCTCCAAAACAGGTGAATCTCTTTGAGATCTGGTCCCGTTTGCATCCTCTTAGACAAGAGCAGCTGGCATTGCTGCAGCACCTGTTAGCATAGAAGGATATTTATTCTTTAATGGTTTCCTTACACACCTGCTCCAAAGAATTCAGAATGTTTGCACTGGATTTTGGTTAGTCAATAAGCCAGGCTACCGCAAAAGAATTAACTTCAGCATTAGTTACATACTGGATCTCCTGGTGCATAAAGACATTTTAACACCTTTTATTTATTGGGTGTTAGACACTGGTTGCTGGCTGCATTTATATTATGTGACTTAGTTCAGCAGAGGTAGAAAACAGATTTATCAAAAGATGGGTGTTAAGTACTTGTTATGTGCTGTTGTGCCACTCATGAAGAGTGACTTTGGGACAAGAATGGTGATACTCATCAGTAATTGAAGATCTATTACCCCAAAGGAAAAATAGTTTCTTTTTCCAGGATGAGAGGAAAGCAATTTCATACATAGAGGGGTGGCAATAATTGCAGTAAGGTTTCCTGTAGCCATACTCAAATAGTTTCAGTTTTTAATGCCAGATTGTGATAGAGGATGTAAATAGTGCCTCATAAAACTACCAAAAAGATAACTTAAAAGTGTGACCTTAGCAAGAATTGCAGGGGCAGCTATTCCAGAAGCATCAAAAGTATATTGTAGGATTTGTAATCCTTTAAAGAGATGACTTGTGACTAGAGAATTAGTGTTCCTTGTAGATAGCTAGGAGATGTCTTTATGCCTTTTTTTTTTTTTGTGTGTGTGTGTTACAAACAATGTATTTACTTCTCCTCAGCTGTGAACGCTATTAAAGTTTGCCAGAAAAGCTCTTATTTTATTTTGCCCACACCAGTGTTTGAAACCTTGGAAACATTTGTGTGTGCTCAGGATTGGTTTGTTATTATCACAGCTGAGAGGGAGCTGATGGATCTCTGTTTGAACCACCCTGGGAATATGTGAGAACACAGTAAAATCAAATGTTTTTTACTTACAGCATTACTTGAACACTAG
The DNA here is from genome assembly GCA_910950805.1 of Acrocephalus scirpaceus scirpaceus. Taxonomy (NCBI): domain Eukaryota; kingdom Metazoa; phylum Chordata; class Aves; order Passeriformes; family Sylviidae; genus Acrocephalus; species Acrocephalus scirpaceus. The sequence continues at coordinate 5,771,012 of OU383781.1, forward strand.
CTCTGAGAGACACCACATTCTACGTGATGTGGGAAATTACAGTGAGTCCTTGCTCACAAGTAATGATGAGGCTCTGATTTTATGAAATGGAGGAAAGCTCTGTGGAGAGGTCCTGGTTTGATCTTGAAGGCAGTGTAACAAAGTTAGTTGCTTTTCCCTGTTTACCAGAAGAATTTCATACCTGCTGGAAATATTGTCTCTCACCAGCCTTGAATATGTGCAGATGTTAAAGTACAGCATCACCAAACAGTTATCTCTGTAGCTGAAAGTCTGAATTTTCATAGAAGGCTTAATTATTTAGGGAAAATGAAGATGGAATGAAGACAAGAAAAGCTCCTTGATGGTATTCAATTTGCCTTTCAGAGTGTGTGTTCTATAATAATGTTTTGATTTAATCAAATTCATTATCTTATTTTTTTTTTCCTTAAAAAAGAACAAAAAATCTAAACAAAAGACAGGCATGAATTCGCACACGAATATTATTATGCACTGGGACTCAAAAAGTCTGAGCTAATGCTGTTTAGACCCTTCTTAAAAGAAATAATCCAATATATTAAATTAATTTTTCCATGAATATAATGTAAAATTTTTCTCATTTTCTTATATTGGCACATCTGAGCAGAAGGGACTAGCTGACTAAATATAGATTCAGCACTTCAGTAATTTAGTAATTCAGCAAATTACTATGGTTCCAGTCAGAAAGAACTAAAAAAAAAAAACCCTAATAAAAATAATTTGGAATTAAAATGAATTATAAATATCATTTTAAGCAGTATATTGACAGTCATGAAAGTGGAGCTGTGTTTCTTAGAGCAGGATAAAGCCACTTAATGAAAGGCAAATTGTAGCCTTTTTAAATGCTCCTGAACTGTTCTCCCTATTTTTGCCACTACAAGGGAACCCCTCCAGTTTGCAACTCCCTTTTTAATGCTAATAATGAGTTAATTATTTAACTAATTAAGTCGTCTTTCAGAGGAGATTTAAAAATTCTTCATTATTCCTTTTTTCAGGTTTCCTAGTATGCACTTATTTTCCTGAATTTTCCCAGAATGTTGTGAATTTGCAATTGTATAATTTACCCGCTTTATTTAAATTTTCGTTATTTATAGTTTATAGTGGGAATATTTTAATATTTTAATTTTGTTAGGTGAGATATCTAGCATGTCTTGGCACACCTGAGGAATATGGAATAACACACTGGGATTTTTTTTTTTAATCATAAATAAATAAAATAATCCTGATTGTACATAGCTTCTCAGAGACAAGGCTCAACAAGATTGGGTTAGGTTATTTACAGCATTGATAGGAACTCATTTTTAAAATGTTTTTTAAAAGAAGTACCTCTGTGCATAGAGGGACCAGAATAACTAAAGACCATGAATGTATGCATTTTAAAAATCTGGTTGATCAGGTGTCTGGGTTGGGAGCTCTCGGGGGTGGTGAGTGATTTTATTTGCTCTCTGTACAATGGCTGGTGTTCTGGAGCCTTGAACTCAGATTTCTCTGTTTTGAGCCACTAAAATGCCAATAACCAGTAGTAACACTGCCTTTGTTTTCCTAAAAATTAATGCCTGCATGTGTAGCTTATGCTCCTTAATTTTGAATGCGGCCTTTGCCATAATTGTAGAAAATGAGAAAATCTTGAGCTCAGAGTTGCAGAGAGGGTGAAGCTACTGCTGCTAAGGAAACCTCAATTGTTGAAGTTCAAGTTAAAAGGCTGAATATTCAGAATTGTATCAGACTGCAACCCCCTAGAACTTACTGCATATGCCATTTAAAAATGATTGGGCACTTCAGTTTAATTTGCTTGAAGGTGAAGAGCCTATGAGACATATTTGAACCTAGAAATAATTCTGACAGCTAATTTTTACATGCATGAAGAAGAAGTTTTATAGTGGAAACCTTGACTTTTAGTGCTGTAGAGCTGTCAGAAAGGCCCTAATGATTTCTGACTTAATTATGTATCTGAACACTTAGGCTGATATGCATTCACTACCCTTTAGAGATTCATGTCCAAGTACCAAATTCTGGATGCAGTCTTTGGCTGTGAAACCTGCTTTGCTTTACCTCTCAGCCTGCACAGCTCTGCTGAGCTCTAGCAGACAGATTCTGTTCTTGTTAGTATTTTACATCTCGCTTAAGCCTCCACTCACACCTCCCTAATTTATAAATAAACTGCGTGAGCACGTTAGACCTCACTCGCTGCTTGTGTAAAATGCTTTGGGGCAACTGTGAGGAAAAGCCCATCTGTCTTTGTAGCAACACCCTCTGTGTGCCCATCAGTGTGTTGGGTGAGTGGTTCCCAAAATGTTTTTGCAGCCCTAGGGATCCACAGTGGGTTATTGGGGAGGAAAAGAGGAGCTGGACGTTCAGCAGTGCTGGACTGGAGAGGTGCTGGAGCAACAAGGTTGCCCTTCATGTGCCTCTTCTGGGAAAGGGATGTCCTAGGCTGACTTGAGAAACAAAATAAAGTCTGGCCACACAGGATGGGGCAGGCTCATCTCTCCCTGGTTGTGGAAGCAAAATATTGAAGGAGTCATTAATAGAAAGAGTTGTTCTTCTTACTCGGTATAAACCTGTTGGTTTAATATTTAAAGTGTGTGAAATAAAAAAGGTTCAGCACGTTTATGGAAGATTGTTACCCTTCGCTACAGTTAATTCCATTTTAAATATGTTTATTTTCACTTAAGAAGTTCAGCTGGAGTTTGGATTGCTTCCCTGCTGAAGATAATTTGATTTCAGATTGCAGCAGTTTAGATGTACACAGACAGAAGAAAAATTCTTCCATAAAAGCTGCACTGTATGTAAATCATCCTGTTCAGGCAAAGAGTTTGGTGCTAAGATGCCACTTATGTCTTAAGAGTGAATGATTTATGGGTTTGAGATGATATTTTAGGATTCTGCTGCCCATGCCTGTTTTTTAATAGCTCGTGTGTCATCCAGCTGGCACATACTCTGTCTGTGTGTGAAAGTCAATGTTAAAGTTAAAAGGACTTAATGAAACTGAGTTTTCGGACAGAAGCATGTGGTAGCATTACTATTTTTTGTGTCAGACATGCTAAATCTCATCTCAGTTCTCCTTGGGTTGGCAGAAATGTCAGTCCCAGGCTGCACCGAGCCTGTTTGGGTATGATGCATTATTTGCTGATGCCGTTTTCTTGTTTACACAAGTGGATTTGCATGGCTTGGTGCTCCAGATATTGGACTGCTGAAAACCACCTGCATCTGCTGAGGTATTGAGACTAAAGCTCTGGAGGCTGGCCAGCTTTCTGCAGTGCTTTTGCTTACGTGGTTGACAGTAACATCTGGTAACGCAGATGTTGAGTTCTGGAGAGCCATAATTATTCTGAGAGCGGGGAGAAGTTGTCACACATAGTTATTATCATGCTACTATCACAGGTATTAGTATCAAAGAGATCATTTTGTTCTTTGCTGACAGCATATGTTTTCTCAGCTTTGGAGATGTGCTAGTTCAATGCCATGGAATACGGAGAGTAAAAATTATCTTTGGGTTTTTAAGCAGTTTGAAGGTTAAAGAAGACGAAAGAGGCTGTAAATGCAAAATATTTTGTTTCTTCAGAACACCAGTTTCCCTGAAACTGTAATTGCTTCCAGAATATGTTTCACACTGTGCCCTGGAGCTCCTCATAAGTAAGTGGGGTAAGAGAATAAGGGAAGTGCCTTATCTTTGAGCATCTCAGATGTGTTAGGGTTTTGGTTTTATTTTGATTTGGTTTTGAGTTCTTTTGGGTTATTTGTAAGTTTGTGTTTTAAAACCCCAGACACATTTTCAGGCACAGGATTATTGGAAGGAATAAGGCAGCTGAGATGTTGGGAATTTTTGTATTTACAGAGGTATTATGGAACTAATATTTGAATCACTACTAGGAGAGAGATTTAAACTCTAGTAACAGAATAATTCTTGAAAGTTTAATTCAGTTGGTCAGCTTGATATCAGGAATTAATCACATTTTTTTAAAGATACGGCTTTCATTGAAACAGGAAACAATTGTTACTTATTGATTTGTTATTTTTACAGTAAATACTGAGTTTTTATTTAAAAGCTTTGTATTTGAACATCTGCACATGGGGAACTGTGCGTCTTGTTAAATCCTTCCAGTCAATTTGATGCACAGTACAAAATTTATGTTTGCAGTAGTGACATTTAAAAATTACTTAGCCAACACGGGCTTCTGATGTGGTTAGAAACAAAAGTTTACATGAGCCAAATGAAACGTGCTCAAAAAAGCTCTGCCCTATCTAGGACAAGGGTTTTTTTTCTTTTTTATCTTACACTTGCATATGACAGGTGTGAAAAGAATTTGAGTAAGAGGGACCAAATGAGTAGGAGTCCCAGGCTAAGAATGTGAAGAACCATAAAGTTCTCTTAATGTGTTATTCTGCACAGTCTAAATCTGAAATTAGTAGCAGGCATTTCATAATAATCTGTATTTATTCAGCATTAGAAATTGGTGGGATATTTTCTTTAAAACACAACTTTATTCATATTTGACTAAAAATGAGGATTCTTTTTTTGAACATCTGAAGGTACTTAAAATTGTTCTGGTATTTTCCAGATTTATTAGCTTTCCTGTCTGTGTAGCTCTGCAAGTGCTCAGGCAGCCCAGAGGAAAGTGAGATCACAAACAGGTCATGATGGAGCTGTTTCTCACACTGCCTTATCCTGTCCAGACATTTGCTCTTTTAACTTTTGTCCTCGGCTCACTTTTACATTTGAGGCTGTGCTTAGCCCTGGAGGAGCACTGGGAGCTGCTGACTGTGCGTGACAACCACAAAAATAATGGAACTCCATTTGTCACCTGGGGTCATGCTTAGATTTAGGTGGTTTAACCAAACCCCCTCTGGTTCCTTGCAGTAGAGCATGCACACTGCTTTGCTTTCTGCTGGCTTTGTGGTCCTCACACAGCCATTTCCTCCTTCACATGCCACCATTTCCCAGGGTAAGTAATTTTTGTGGGTTCCAATTGACTTTGGTGGCAGTGCTTAGTTATTTTGCCACGTGTTGTGTAGGAATGGTTACCCTGAGACACAAATCTTGTAACTCTCACCCAGGGTTTGTTGGTGCAACAAGCGTAAGCGATTTAGCGTCGTTTTCTGCCCTCTGGTTTTACTGCTGCTGGATGAAAAGGGCTGTTTGCTTTTATTCTCCTGTTTTATTTGTTGAGCACCGTGTCTTTGAACTGTACTCACACAGTGCACTAGGTCAGTGTTTCGTTTCAGATGCTTTTCAGTTTCCCTTGTGTAACTGCATCAGTCAACCCTGGACAAAAACTGGGGTCATTTTTGCATCTCCCACAGTATGTTTTCCCCAGGGTTGTAGAACTTTGTATAGCCAAGGGAATTCTCATGCCACCTTGCTAGCTGACATGTCAACATCTTTCTGCCTTGGTCCTTCCAGGTTTTCTACCAGCTTTTTCTCCTTGAATGTGTGGTGGCCAATTCTTACTCCTTTCCATACAAGAACAATTACATGTGATCCTGATCTTCCTGCCATGAGGAAATGGGACATCTCTCATTTTCTCCTGGGAAAATCTGGTTTAGAAAAGAACCAGAGCTCATCAGAGCTTTGTTCTGGCATGGCATTCAGTGTCTTACTAACATTTTTCAAAGTGTAAAGCAGGAGCTCCTTCTTTGTAAACTTTTCTGTGTGTGCCAGAGACCATTTGAGAGCTGTTTTTAACGAGTGGATTTTGCTGGCCTTGCTGCAGTGGGTCTGCAAATTTATCAGTTAGCTTTCCTCAGGGGTATAATTGCCAGATGCTCTCTGATGCTCATTAAACTGGAATCAACATCCCTGTAAAATCTATAAAGGTGGATTGCAATGCTGCTACTTCAAACAGGTAAACAAACCCTATTGTTAGCACTAAGAACTGCAGTGGCTGTAGCAGCACAGGAGGCACCTCCATTGCAGTGGGCTTCTGTAGGGGGAAAGAACCCCAGACTAGTGAGGAAAAATTAAGATTTCCAAGCTAACGATATTTTTTTCCTACTTACATACTCATAACACTTCATACTTTCATCACATTGATGATACAAAATATTAAATTCCAGAAAATGTGAATTTGTATTTTCAACAGCAGCAATGTTTCGGATACAATGGTACATTCTGCCCAGTGAGCCTTAGTCTTGGTATTATGTGTAAGAGTAACAAAAGAGTAGTATATATTATACCTGTAATTTCTATTTCAGTTAAGGAAGGTGGGTTCTGAGAGTGTGATAGCAGAGCAAGCTCTCTTCAAGCCAATTTTTCACTTTCCTCATTGAAAAAAATGTTCTGATTTCAGACATAAATTGCCTAAGAATCTTAAAGCTTAAAATATAATGCAAAGGTTAAATTGTGTCAACAGGAAACACCTTTGAAATATATTGTACTTTTCACTTGAGAAATGATAAAAACATTGAAATGTGTATTTCATAATTTAACTATGCCAAATTTTATAAAAGGCATGGACAGCAACCTATAACCCTGTTAATTAATTAAAAACAGCAGCAACAAAAAAGCAAGAAGGTAATTGGGAGACCTTTTCAGCATCGTCTGAGCTTTCCCAGTTAAGACTTAGCCCTGCTTCTGAAGATCAATAAACTTCACAGATTAGGCATGTAATTGAAACTGCCTCCTGTTCTGTGCCAGTGCCAAATGCAGCAGAGCATTCTCTGGGAACTCACAGTCAATAATTGCAGCTCACTTAATGGTTGTATTATGCCTTGAGGTGTTTCTGACTCTCCTGCAAAAAAAAAAAAAAAATCTGCGGGTTTTTTTTTTGGTCAGGCAAATGCATATTTTGTTAAGCACCTAAATGTGTCATTCCTTCTTAAATGTTGCTTAGCTGCTCTTCACAATATTTTTACTAAAGGAAGGTAAAAAAAAAAAACCCTTTAATCCATCGTTTTTGTGAAACTTTTGCATAAACGGAGCGTTTAATTGGGTGAAGAGGGTAAAGAGCACAAGTTCCTTGTGGCAGATGTGACATCTCCTGGGCACGTGGCACTTGGCAGTGGCCTTTGCACCATTTGTCACTGGAAGCCTTGGAGATGCTTCCTTCACAAAAGACTTTTGGCCTCGTGTCACAAGAAAGTTTTGCCCCTTGTAGACTCCAGTATTGCTTTTCAGTCACTCAAAACCTTTTCATATTTGTTGAATCTTTCAGCACCAAAGCCGGACTTGTCCTGGGTGCTGTTGGAAGCTGTTGATCCATGTAGCTCCTGCAATTCTTTCTTTCCAGAACTTAGTTATTTCAGGCTTTATTAATGATCCTGGTGTAGCTATTTCCCTCTGCTTTTGCTTGAATTGCAGATCATGTAGAACCATAATTTAATACAGAACATTATTTAATGAAACAAATCTTTTTTTATCGCTGACCTGTACTGTGCTATTCCTTTAATAAGCAGCTGTTCCCTTTTGAATTGGTAGTGATTGGTTTATTACTGCTGATTTTAAAAAGACAGCAAATATGTCTTCATATTCCATTGAAATTCAGCTTAAATTCAAACAGATTACTTAAAAAGCAGATGAGAAGTTACTGCATATTCATCTCATGCACTGAGTGCACAAAGTCCAAGAGACTGCTTGTTTTGACAGAAATAACCTTTATACACTCATTTGAAATTTTCTTTAAACTATTTCCTTTTATCAATACACATCAGATTTTTGTGCATTTCAGAGGGACTTGATTTTACTTTTTAGTTGATTACGTAATTGCTAAACTACCTGGTGATCAATAAATCTGAAAATGAGAAATCTTTTCTCTACTTTTCCTGTCTTTAGCCACATCGACATTATTAATTTAAAAAAAACAACTAACCAAAACAAAAACAACAAAAAAGCACACTTGGTTTAATGAATCAGCTGTATTCAGGTGAATAACTTGGAAAATTATCAGCAGAACACATGTATAATAATCAGTTGATGTGCTGTCATTGTAATATGGAAATGTGAAGTTAACATGTTGTGGGTAAAACCTGGCTAGGTTGTTACATATCGTTTTCCAGTTTTTATCCTTACCTCTTTATGCGTGTGTATATAACAGTATTATTTTCTTCTGGTTTTAGTGTTAATACCACTTTAAATGAGTACACTTATTTAAAACCTTTTTGAAATTTTCTTTTTCCATTATCTGATCAGTGGTATTGAATGTGTCATATGGGCAGCTTTAGAAAATTACAGCCTTTGTGAAAGTTCTCTGAAAATATTTATGCCAGGTAAAATTCTTTCTTTTCTCTGGAAGGCCTCTTAGTCACCAGGAGGGTTTTGCTAATTTTTTTCCTCTGCTTCTTGACTGACTTCTGGTGATGCTTTTGTGAACTTCATGGGCAAAAAAAGTAATTTTGTGCTGAATTGAGTGAGCCATGCTTTTTACAACTTTTTGATGACATCCTGATATTCCTAAATTCTTACTTCACTCTCCATTTACTCTGGAGTAATTATTAACATTTTTGGCAGACTTTATGAATTCATTGTGGGGCTTTGGGTGCCTTTTTTTTTTTCCAGGTGTGTTTTTTTATTTTGTGTTTGGGTGAAACTGAATGGAAATGAGGAGCACTGGAACTCACAGCTGCTGAAATGGTAACAGACGTTGATTGCTCAGCTCCTCTTCCATCTCCTGGGTTTGGAACTTGGAGTCTGGGTTTAGCTGGAGTGTCAGACAGGAAGACACTAATTTCTCCAAGTCCAAGAATAAGGGCTCTGTGTGTCAGAGCTTTGATGTGATTGATCTTGATTTCCAAATGATTCTGAGAGAGAGGGGAAATGATGGTTTTCTCTTATTTTTGAAAACTCAGGGAAAAGCTGATTGAAATACTGAAAAAATTACATTTTGGAGAGTAAAAGGGTGGATAACACCTTTTAAATAATACTCAGTTGTTATTTCCATTTCAGTTTTTGACTGAAATTGAGACTTTTACCCACCTTTTGGATCTGTGCTGACTGACTCACTAACACATTCTGACTGTATGAAATTCACTGGGCTCATAATTTGTATTTAGTGGAAGGGACACAATGAAAATCATATGAAAGGAAGAAAAGTTTTGTTTCTTCTGTTTGCAGAGTCCTTGGGCTTGCTCAGCTGCAGTTGTGTATCTGTGGTGGTGATGTGCTGTCAGCACAGGTGTCATAAAAAGTGAGGCCAAACCTGTCAGACACACGCGTTGAGGATATATCTGCCTTTGAAACTATCAGTCTGGAGGAGGCTGATAAGACAACCAAAAGTAATCTTGAGTTGAGAAAAGATAGAGAGAATAGCAGGATTTAAGCTGATAGGGGAGAGGTGAGGTAAACAAGAAAGGAAAGCTTGGGGATGACAGGTTTGTACTTTTGGTGTTAATAAATAACATCCCACCTCACACAGCTCTCCCTGGTAATCCCTCAGTGGCATCCCAGGGGCCCAGACTGCTCCTGTGTGGCCTTGTCCCTGTTGGTGGCTTTTTATTCTGCTGGCAGCCTGCTCTCTGGGAAAGGGAAGCAAGGAGTGGGAATTTGGGTCACCTCTCTTGCTGCCTCACCTTTAGTGTAGGGTCCCTGCCTTTCCAAAAGGAAGAGATGCCAGAAGACAGGCTGTTCATATTCTTAGCAGGCACCAGTGGATGATGATGGTCAAGGAAACCAAACTATTGTTGGTGTCATGTCCTGATCTGTCCCTGCCTCGCTTCAGGCTGTCCAGCCCTGGAGCTGGGTGGATAGTTTGAGTCACAGCTGTGGGGACAGTGATGTGTATGACACCTGCACCCCAGGCACCAGGATCTCCAAACAGCAGGATTTCCTTGGCTGCTTCTTTGCAGATCCTCAAACTCCATGGTGGCTTGGATGTGTGATGCTCACCCAAGGCATGTTTGGGGTTTTGGGCAGGGCGTCAGATCGTTTTGTTTTACTATTTGATTTCTATATTTTCCTCCCCACACTTGGTGCTCAAAGTATTTCTCTTACATTTCCATTTACTGGGTAGTGATGAGTCACTGTCTAGTGCTGTCCTAGCACACCTGTTAAAAAATTACACCTGTTTCTTATAGATAAGGCAAGAAACAAATTACTCTGGGGCGCCTTTCTCTGACACTTCATTTGTCTTCCAGACTGTGCAAGGGTAGTTACCTTCATGCCAAAATTAATTATGGGCAGGTCTGGAATGCTTAATCTGTCAGAAGCAACAGGAGAAGAAAACATTTAATTCACTTCCAAAGACTGGGTGAATAAGGAATAGATGGGACTTTTCCAGACATAAATAGAAGTTTTCTCACTCCTATTTTCAGCTGATTCTGAGTTCTCACTGAAGTTGTAATGATTTTTGCTTTCATCAAAATTGCTTTACTGTGTCTTAAATTAGCAGGGTCATGCTATAGCAGATGGCTGAAGAGTTAAACTGTTTTTCTGCAGTAACTTTATTCACAATGTATACAATGCTCACAACAGAACCCTACACTCCTTTGCTTGCCCTCTGTTTCAAGAAAGAGTTGCCTTTTGAAAGAATAAATCTTGCATTGGCTGGCTATCATCTCCTAATCTAAAGACTGTAAGTGGTAACTACATAAATTACTGTTATATTCTCATCACAGTTTCAAATGAATGACTTTATTCCTCATAAAACCACTGCTGTATGGCTTTTCCAGCAGGAACGGCGTGCGAGGGACTGCTCACTGCGTCCTCGTGCTGCTGGCCCAGGTACTCCCTCCAGTCTCAGTGCAGACAGCCACTTTAAACTGTATTTATTTGTTTGGAGTGAGTCAAGAGCCACAGGAAGGGTTGTGGCCTTCCCTGCTCGTTCCCCTGTGAGTGCCACATGATGTGCCCTCCATCTGGTGGCAGGAGTACGGTGGGAAAGGGAAGGACTGAGAATGCATTTACAGGGAGAGGTAAAAGCTTTTCACTGGCTGTTGATTTAACAAGGTAATATCCCTGCAGTCAGAAATTAAATTGTTAGCCTAGGGGTTTTCCAGAATAGGCTTGTTGTTTAGAATAGTTTTCTTTATATTACAGCAAGCGAGAGGGGTTTATCCATCTCTTATTATATCCTTTTCCTCTCCTCTGTGTAAATCAAAGCAAGATTTGGCTCAGGGTTTGCAGTGCTCCAGACCCCTTTGGTTTCCTCTTCTCTTTACAGAAACACAGCTCCTGTGGTGTGGCATGCAGCAGCTGTCCAGCAAGCATGAGATGTAGGGGAATAAAATATTATTCCAAATACTGCTTTTATTTTCACTGAGCTCACGTGCCTGGACCAGAGGAGTGAAGCCATTCCTGGCAGCATCCAAAGCCCCCATGTGTTTTGAATGTTTTCTTGTGGCTCCATGCCTGCTGAATCCTCTGAGCTGCCACCAGGGAGGGGACCCCAAAGGCAGCAGAGCAGGCTGGCAGGGGGTGACATTGCTCTTGGGGCCCTGCAGTGGTGGCCCCAAAGCTGCTCATCACTGGCAGTGCAGCCAAACATCTGACCAAAGACAAGACAATGTCCCTCTGTGAGACTGTCTCACCACCTTAATTTTTATTTTTAATATTGCACAAAGCAGTATTGTCAGCACCACCAGGCAAAATGATTCATCTGCTTTCTATTGTTACTTGCTCAAGCAATGAAAGTAATTATGTCTAAATAGGAATACTTTTTAATTTGTTATCTGACTGCTGAGTGGTCTCGGTTCATTTCTGTTACGTTCTCCTTTGTAATCCTAACAGCTAAAGTATTTTTTAATAAAAGCTGCAAATCTGACACCATCACAGTATTCCAGGAGCTAAGACTTGAGATTAAATGCAAAACAGATTTGCATGGCTGGAAACTTATTTGTTGCTGTAGGCACTTCTATAGGAATTTGGGAATAAAGCTGGGGGAAAGGGCTCCACTGTGAACCACGCATGACATTTCAAGTACTATTTGCTTGTCTGAGTAATATCCTATAAAAATCTTGCTGATAGTTGGTCACATTACATGGATATGCCGAAAATGAGAGTTGGTAATACACAATGGGATCCTGGCAGCATTTTGTGCCTTTCGCTTTTACTCTTCTCCAGCTTCTCTCTGAAATTACTTTAAGCTGTATTTTATATGTTTAAAGCACTGACTGGACCTTTCTTAGGGGATGTGTTAAACTTGTGCTGGGTATTGTAAGGAATAAAAGCATTGAGATAATCAAGGATCCCCAAACCCTTCTGAATGTTTCAGTTACCACTTCTTCCTGAGTGTGCCTGGATTAGGAGAAGGAAAAAAAATACAGTTTTTAAATTCTTGAGTTATTGATAGTCTCCCACTCTCAAAAATAAGAAATTCCATATTGACTCCTTGTGATTATATGTGTGATGCCACATTAACAATGCACTCATTAGCTGACAACTGCAACCTTTCATTTTATTCATGTTTCTAATGATAGAGTTGGCAGGAATTATCTGATAATCCAACCTGTTATAATATGAAATCCTTGACAGGATGTGGGTAATCAGATTAAGTTCACCTATCGGTCTATTTCAGGCTCTTTAAAGCTTTTTATGTAAGTGGCTTCTATAGTTTTGGGTGTATTATTTTGCTGGTTTTAGTTACGTAAGGAAGATGTCTAAGAATTTAGTAGTTGTCTACTGAGGGAGGCTACTTAGAAGAAAATATTTTGTACATCAGTGATCCATCTAGTGTTGGAGTGTGGGCAAAATACTGGTTAGGTTGCATAATAGAATTTTGTACATTAATGGTTCATAAATATATTTTTGGTAGAAACCAGTGTCGCTGAATTGATCATTTCCCTTGAATACTGAAAAAGAACTGCAGTCAGTTTTGCATTAGATTTTTGAAGCATATGGCAATAATGCTGTAATTTCTGGAAGCATTTGATGGGGTTTTGTACTGTGAATGTCTCTGTCACATTATGGAACTGATGAGTGTGAAGATAGCATGTGAAATGGCTTTGATTAATTTAAACTTTACCCTTTGTGTGGTGCCATAACTTTGGGGGCTTCAGCACGGGGGCACAGCTTTGCTCTGTAATTAACCCAGAGGGACAGAGTTCAGTGTATGGGAGGTGATCCTGTAATTTTGTCATGTTAGGAGTTTACATTAAGTTTTTGACCTTGTTAGATACTGGATTTTTTTCAATTTGTTTTTATTATTTTTACTGAAAATTCCTCTGTAATCATCTAATAGCAGCTGAAAAGCTGTTGTGGGTCTCTCTGCCAGGCTGTGGTAAATGAGGCTGGAGCAGCCTGGGGTAGCTGAGTCTCCTGGGGTTTCTGCTGCAGCTGGCAGGAGACAAGTGGAGCTGCAGCTACAAGTGTTCAGGGACAGAGAAAGCAGGTTGTGTTCCAAACATCTTGCTGTCATCAAGGGTTGCATTGAAATCTTCTGGTGTTCTGCAATCTGCCTTAAACAGGGAAATAGCAGCAGCAGATGAGGCAGGTGTCAGGCTCCTTGCAGTCCCAGCAGCTGATGCTGTGTGCACACACAAGCACACACACATGTGCATGGATTACCAGTTATTCCTGGGAGTTTATATATATATATATATATATATATATATTCTACATCTGAACTAAGAAAATGCAGTTGGAAAAATTTGTTTTTATACTTCTATGTTCATGTAAGAGGCCTGCACATTTATAGGAAGAAAAGTAGATATTTCCTCTCACTGTCAGTCTGGTTAGGGGTTTATCCTTAATCTGGCAGCATGTGCAAACGTGTATGTTAACAGCCATTATTGCATGTATCATTGTTCTGGAATATGAATGGATAGAAACAGTGTGCCTTTGACTGCCTTTAAATGCACTCTTTGCCTTTTCATTTGCCCATGCAGATGTATCTCTGTGTTTTAAAAGCAGATCTTGGCTATTGGAAGCTGATTCAATTTTAGGATATCGTCTACTTCATTACGCACAGACCGCTTAGTCTCATTTCATGTCGTCTCCCGGCTCTTTACTGAGTTTTTAACCTGGTTGCTGGAATCCTGCAGTTTATTTTATCTTATTAATAGCACTGCTTTACAAAGGTCAGGCCCATTCAGCTAGAAGGTTTTGATGTGCTGGTTTCATTTCAGGAAACAGAACAGCCACTGCCTACTGTGGGTGCCCGAAAAATGCTGGAAGAGGACTGGTGTTGGATGGTGGCTTATTAAAAAATTACAATTAGTCTTAGGGAGCAGATTGGCTGCACAAAAATATGTTTCTATCATGTGGATTAGTCCAGTTAACAAATATATAGTGTTCAAATTGTGTAAATAATCCACCTTTATATCAATAAAGGTGGATTTATTGTTCCATCAGCAGCACTGAACAAACAGGGATTTACAGCTGGAGGCAGAGGGGTAGGGAAGGGCTTGGGACAAGGATCCCTTTAGGGGAAGCTGGAGGTGGGTGAGTTTATTGGGTGAGCTTGCAGTACTGATAAGGTAGCAGATACTGGAAGGCAGAACACTTGAGCTCTTGAAACCTGAGTGGGTAGAAGAGGATGAACCATTTGGGGACTGTCTTGTCCTTAGAAAGCATCCATGCCTGATGCTATGGACTTGCCAGTCTCCCGTGGGAAAATGTTCTAACTGAGGAGGAAATAATCTCTACTGTACTTAAGTCTTTAATAAAACTCCTACGTGGGTGACCTAATTTTCAGTGCTCATCATTTTTAATTCAAGATTTGATTTATTTATATGTCTAAATATGGATCTGAGATTCTAATGTTAATCATCCATTAAAAAAAAGTAAAAAGAAGTCTTGGCTGTGGCTAATGTGATTAATTCAATCTTTCCAGTTGCTGAGAGGTAAACTAAATGCATAGCTAGAGAGGGTAATTTTGTTGATGATTTAAGAAATGCATCCTAGCAATGTAGTGTATAGTAAGCTATAAAGCTGTTGTTGTCTTCATATAAATGTGTCATTAAATCACATTTCTTAGTGTTAGTGGCCAAGGTGAACAGAAGATGATGCAGAGCAAGATTATTCTCATTTTCCATCTCTCAGCTCTCTAAATGTTCACATCTGCCTTGTGTAACAGAATTATACAAAATCTTATAATAACTCTCCCCCCCCTAAAAAAAACCCTAACAATCCAAACTTTAAATAAGCTGGTGTTTGATCCTCCAAAAGAAAGGTGCTGTATTACACATGAAGACTATGAGTAATATTGTAAAATAAAATTTAGGACCTGATTATTGAGGTAGAAAAAGATTTTACCCAAATTACACAAATTTGTACCTCATGCTAGCCTGGAGAACAAACTGTGGGCACAGACTGCCAAGTCACCTCAAGTGACATCACTTTTATCTAAAACTTTAAAATCTGAATACAAGGTGGGAAAACACTTCCAGCAGCTAGGCTATTCCTCTCCCCACTCACCATCTGGATATTGTGAGTAAATTATTTTTATAAGCCAATATTTCTGGAGTGTTTCTCTTGTGATATGCAGGATGAAAGGCTGGGGGAGGCATACGTGGTCCAGCTCCCCTGTCAAGTTGAATTCTTTCTTTCTTTCTCCACTCAAGGTGTATTTGGCTCATCAGTCATTTTTTCAGTCCCAAGGCTCAAATGCATTTTATTATTTGTTTGCTGATCCTGTCAGCTTAGCACACAGAGGAATGTGTTATAGGGGAATAGTGGGCTGGAGCTGACAAGGGACATTTCAGGAGTGAAATGTGGCAATGCAGGAGAGCAGATGTGAAGCCATCAAAGTCTGGGGTAACCAAAGGACAGTTTGCAATGAGAAGGGGAGGATGGTGAGGAGAAGTGGTAGAAAAGCTCCCAAGAATGGTAAAAAATGTGTGTGGCATGAGGTGACTCTCCTCCACGCCCACCCAAAGCAAATCACAAAACATCAGTAAGAGGAGAAGGTACAGGCAGGGTTTGACTTGAGAAAGATACAGAAGCAAACTTTATCCTTATTCACAGTGACTGGCACATGTTTGGGTGTCTGGAGCCTTTTTGTGCTCCCTCTGTGGCTACCCAGACTGCGTTGATACATTGATCACATTTCCACTGATTGCTAAGGAAATTTGCTGTTTCAAACAATCTGTAGAAAAGATGATCCCACATGCAGTTCCAAAGAGAAGCTTAAGTCTCCTCGCTTTCCTAAATCCTGTCGGTGCTCTGGAAGATATTGCTTACATAAATATCACAGCTAATATTGTATTTTGTTGACAAAACTATTAACTTTGCCAAAAATATTTTTAGCACCTTCCCTTGTGCTCTCTTTTACAATGACTTTTATAAAAAAAAATTTCTAAATTTTAAAAAAATTCTAAATTAACCACATGTGATACTTGTTTTAATTGTAGGTAAGATTTAATAAAATCCACGATTTGTTTCACTCAGTATTGCATTCACTTCCAGGTTGTATTTTCTTCAGTAGCGAGAGTCACAATAATGTACTTCTCCTCCTTTTTACCTTCTATCATAGGCCAAGTTGCTTAGGTCTCATAGTGATTGTGGCTTGTAGAGTGAAGTTTTAATGCAAAGTAACTTGCTGAAGCATCTAACCAAAATTCAGAAGTGAGTGCTGTCCTAGTTGTCCTTGTTTCTGCTCTGGAAGAAACAGGACTTGACTAAATTTAAACATATTTTTCAGTTTAAAAGGAACTTCCTTGGGTATGGTTTTAATTGTGGTTGGGGAAGAGCTTGCACTTGGTGCATGGGCAAGGTGTGTTCTGTGGCAGTGGAGTTATGGACACTGCTTGTGGGAATGTCTGCAGCCAGCAGAAAATGGGCAGAAAGGAAAGCCTGCAATGATTCTTCATTAAACAGAGTTACTACTTCAAAATAACCTCCACTTATGGATTTGCACTTGTACAGTTTCAATCAGTCCATTCAAGTAAATGTGTGCAAAATCCCTAACTGGCTACTTCAGTGTGCTGCTCTGAGGAGGAAATGCACGGGAATTGTTGAGTCTTTCCCTGTGGTGTTTTTCTCTTTCTGGCAGAATCCTGCCTGCAGCGAAGGTGCCAGTGAACAGGCACAATATGGGCTGTAAATCTGAACCACTTTGGGGGTGAGTGGAGGAAGAATTTGAAGAAGGGACACGATATCCATTAGGCTGCAGTGAAACACTCACTGGGTTCCTGCATTTGCTAAGTAAGGTAGATTTGTTTTCTGAAGGTTTCCAATAAAACACAAAAATTGAATTTATCTTCAGTTTTCCCCAAACACAGACTTTTCAGATACCTCTAGTAGGGCCTATTGCTTCAGGTATAGCTACAGTTTTTCTATTTTTTTTTTCCCTGTTCATACAGTTTTGATTGTGGCTACACTGCAAAAGCTGTGGTTTGATGTTTTCTTTGTCCGTGGCTTAAAAATCTGAAGCTGTTCTGATTCACCTTGATTGAATATATTTAGACTTTGAACTCCTTGCTGATTTTATCATTGTGATATTTATCCTTTTTATATGTCAGCGAGTGTGTCATATGTGTGAATGTCACAGATTTTTAAGAAACTTGGGGGTGAAATGTTGTGTCTGCATAGTCCACGTGGGTAGTTTGTTAACAGGAATATGAGTAGCCATGTCATGCTAATAAAAAATAGACCATCTGCCTCCCACAATTCCTCCAGCTACTTGATAGTTTAATAGATGACTTTGTCTTCATAGTAGATGTAAGAAGCAATGCAGCACGGCCACAACAATATTTTTTTTCTACAGTGGAGATAACTTGACTGTGTTCTGTATGGGAGTACCCAGTAAAAACCTTCTCAGCTGATGAATCTCTGAATCCTCTTTTGTGTCCTCATGTCTGTCTGTGGCTTCCTTAACTCACCACATTAAAAGCAAACTCAGAGTCGTATTTGCAGAAAATGAGACAAAAAAAGGTACAGAAGTTTTCCGTTGTTATATAAAAATTCTGCTTTTAAGTTTTTTTTTTTTCCCCAAAAGATTTAATTGACATTGTAGCTTTGGACTAGAGCACTTTCACTGTCTAGCAATAGCCACCCCACTCTGGCCTTTGGGTTGAACCATCATGGCACTACAACATCCATTTGTCCAGGCAGTGAGCAGTTCAGGTGATTGTACATCAAATTGTGCATTTTTCAGCCTGGATTCCAATTCCTGAACATCTGCATATTGCTGTTGTCTTGGTCTTTCATTTGTGCTCTGTTCACTTAAAACTGGCTTTGAAATTTTTCTTAGGTCATAAGAGAGGCTGAAAGTGAGTTAGACAGTGTAAATATTACACCCTGAAACCAGCACTGGCTGTTCTGGGGACACTTTGTGGGGTTTGTTTTATTTTCAGCTAGAGAAGGGCCAGAAGTCTGAGGGAAGTCTGCAGTGAGCAAGGAAAAATGGATAAATAGATGGTTTTGGGGGAATTGAGGTACTTTGGGACATGCCAGTGTCAGCAGGGAATGTTGAATACAAAATGTGCCAAAATAAGAAGAAGGAGCAGGTCAGGTGCCTTTCCTATCACTTTTCTAGAAATCTCTACTGTGACACCTACATTTTGCCATGTACACCCAAGTATTATAAATGTGCCCCTCAGGGATGTGTGGACTTTACTGAGACTGCTGGGAAGAGATGAAGTGGGTAGATCAACCTCAGAAGGGACAGAAAGGACCTTTTTGTGTGGACCTGAAGTGGACTGTGCAGATGGTTTCGAGAGATTTGCTGCACTGAGAGCAAACTTACTGGATTCTTATTTCAAATAGAGTGATGATTTTGGAAGCCAAATCTCTGCTCAGCCTTAGACTTGGCATCAGTAAAGTCTTAGAATTGAGCAAGCAAATACTTTGAATTTTGCCTACTTTAAAAAGTTTATCCTTCAGTGTCTGCACTGGTGTACAGTGAAATCTGGTCTGGGACAAATAGGACAACTCTAGAAGTCTAGCAGTTAAACTGAGTTGTCTTTTTGGGAACAAAAGACAACTTTTTGGTTTGGGGAGGGTAGGTGAATGTATTTTTAACACTGGATTCTCAGCACTTTGAAAATCTGACCTGTTTTATACAGTTTATGGAGATGTATTCAGGACCATTCCTCCTGGAAGCAAATGAGTGATGAAATGATGGAGCCCCTGTGAGGTCGGCTGAGCTAAGGAGTCGATGAACTTATTGGAGAAGTGCAGAGTTGAAATCAAAATAAAGGACAGCAGAAGGATAATAATTGAATTTTATGGAGGCAGAGGATAATTGGATACTAATCCTTCATTTTCAGTGCAAATGGCATATTCACAATGGCCTTTCATTGGACTTCTGCTTCAAGAGGAGTGGGGACAGGCTGGCAAGGGGCCAGAAGAGGTGAGGGAGGGCAGCTGGAGATTTCAGGAGCAGGAGCTCTTAGGAAATGGATGAAAAGACTGAGGAAATTTGATTTTAAGACAAGATCAGTTGAGGGAAGGCCATGAGAGCAATCCTTAAGTATGTAAAAAAAAACTTGCAGAGAGAAAAAGATTAGTCTGCTCTCACCATGGGAAAGGAGAAAATGCAGTGTGTCTAAATACAGGAGGGTGATTATTTAGGGTGGACAAGAGGTTTATATCTTTGGAAAAGGGCAGGAAAACAAATGCCTGGAGTGGCAGTGGGGTGAGCTGAGCCTGCCTCAAACCAAATGATCTCCTGTGGCCTCTTCCCAAGCCTGTCTTTATAAGATTTTATGCTTGCTCCTTTGGAGAGAGCTTTTAGTTTATCCACAAGCAGTTGGATTTGTGGTGCAGTGTAAATAACTTCAGGACAGTGTTTTGGTTATCAGTGCTGATTTCCTCAGCTGTATATTAGAACTGAAGGGTCACTTGGAAGCTGTCAGTGTTTTCAGATAAAAACAAATGCATCTGAAACACAGTTCAGCTGGTGAGATGGAGATTATCAGAACTAAGCCATGTGATATGGCATTTGTGATAACACTTCTCTTACATAAGCATGAGGAGATGGTATTTTATCCTTTCTCCTTTTTTTTCTTCTTTTAATCTGCAGTTTTCATTTTAACCAATACACTCTACTGAACTTCTATATATTTTTGAAATAAAGTATCCAAGCTGACATATCAGCTAGGAATCTTTGCAGTTCTATTAGGATTACACTGATAGATTAACATATACTGATAAGAAAATGAGGCTGGTAACAGAAAGGTTACATGGCATCATCTTGTGGCTGTCTTAAGTTTTCCTGTATATAAGGTTAACTTCTTGAAATTCATGAAAGAAAATAAAGTTTTCTACATTCTTTTCCAATTCTAAAAATTAAGCATATATTTGGGGATTTATCTAATTGAAAGTGATCCTCACTCTTTAAATTATAGGTAGCTTTTCTAAGTATTCCTAAGTTGTTGTGGGTTTTATTATTATTATTATTATTATTATTATTATGGATTAGTATACCCTCTTTAATTCCTCATTGTCCTTTAAGAACTGGGGTATTATTTAAAAGTTAAATCATACAGTTCCAATAAAGATGTCCAGTGCCATCAGAATGACACATTCAGTGTAATTACTTTTAGAGTTCACAGTGTAATTTAATGATTGGCAACTGAAAGGAATAAAATACTGCCAGTTGAGCAGTATTGAGTATTTTTTTTTTTTAATCAGCAGATTTCCTGTATAAAAAGCAAGGTTTCAAGGGGTTTTTTTGATCAATAGGTTTTCTGTATAGAAAAAGAACCATCCACTGTTATTCACATCCACACAGAAATGGTCTCTTGCTGGAAGTAAACCTAATTGTCTCCGACAGTAAAAGGAACCACTTGGACTTGATTATGCAGCTGGTCACATTTTATTGAGACACTGACACATTCCCTGTGGTCTGGGAAGAAAAGAAGATCGTATCATTGTGAAGTTTTGCTGGGTCAGTGCTCTGCCAGTGAATGCAGGGTTATATGCAAACATTTCAAGGTGAGGGATTGTCTTTTTCCCCGTCCTCCTTCCGCTGTGGCTCGACATCGCCCTGGGCGTTGTAACCTGCTGGAAAATGCAGGGCACAGCTGTTTGCTGCTCTTGCATTAGGAGAAAACAGAGTAAAACCCTTCATTAAATAATTAGACCTATAAGCTTTGAATAAAATTATATATTCCCTCTGTTGTATTTAAAACAGAGGCTAAGATATCCTTGCATGCCCAAAATAAAGGTTTAGGTTAAAGCACGCGGCTTATTTAAAATGTTTTAGATGGAATTGTACAAAGATACAGTTTGTGATGGTATGGATGCACAACCCTCTGTACCATAGAGGAAAACTTGCCTCATGACTGAAATTTAGCAACTATGAAAGTTAGTAAGAAAACTGTAGTTGTGGGCATGTTACTGATTGTGAAAGAAAAAGGCATCATTTTGAGAGATCATCTTTCAAACAAGAGTTCCTTTAATAATAATAATAAAAGAGGTTTTCTGTGTAGATATCTTCCTTGTGTACATATTTTGAAAGAACATTTTTTTAACAACAGCTCATCTATTGAAAGCCATTTACTGTAATAAATAGAATAATAGTAGATCAGTCCAATTTGTGATAAGTACCTTAAGTTTTTTGTCCCTGCAACCAAAGGGAACAGTGGAACATGGCAGTGAGTTCTTCAGAGCTGAAGTGCACAGTGTAAAAGTTATTTTGTCTCTCCTCTTTCTGTGAAATTAAGTCTTAGGATCTTTGAAATAGTCCATTTGAGGGAGTGGAGCTGCCATTCTCCATGTTAAAGTTCATGGAGTCAAACTCCATGTTAAGGGTTCTGTGGTTCATTTAATATTCTTAAAGTGGATAGTGATAACCATCTGTGGGGTTTTTGTTTTCCTTGTTTTCATTTTTGTTCTTGTGGGGTTTTTTTTTGTTTGTTTGGCTTTGTTTTGTTTCATTTTCTTTTTAGTTTTTTTAGACTTGCTTCCAGAATGAGGAAGCAAGTTTTAAAAAAGCTTGAGGAACTACACTGGGTAGTTGAGCAAAGTGTATGTCACAGAAAAGTGAGTGCTTGAAAAAAAATATGATTAAGTAAGATTTGAAAAAACAAAAGACTCTTTGATAACTGAAGCCACAAGTGTAAATAACCAATCTGGTTTCTGTTCCTAGCTCTGTGTCTGCCTACCTGTCCCCCCTTGAGTGATTTGCTTATCTCATATTGGCCCTCTAGTGTTCTGAAGAATTTGGAAGATTTGGATGCTGGCTAAATGTCACGAAACTGACATCCAAATCTCTTAAAAAGCTTTGGAAAGCTCACCTATGGCCAGTTCATGACTTTGCAATGTTTAATGTAGAGGAACAAAGAATTGCTTGTTTTCCAATGAACTGTGGAACTGACAGAATCAGTCATTTTTCATTGCCTTCCACCATCTGCCTTGAATGCAAGTTTGGCTTGCATTATGATGTTGGAAAGTGAGATTTGAACTATCCCAATGAGTTTTATTTAAAAAATATAAAATGCATTTGACTGATGTGATGGGTAGGAGCAATAAACTTGGTAGTCCTGTAGTGAAAAGACATAAATGAACAAAATATCTAAGCTTGGGAGCCAGCAGGGGCTGAGATCTGAGTGTTCTTCAATCCCATGGCAAAGAACTTCTCAGGAAAATGAGAGCTTTGCCCTGGAGCAATTCTGCATGAATTTATACTGTGATAGAAGATACACATGGTCAGGTACCCCTGTGAAAGTCTAATTCCCAGGTGGACTTAAACACAGTGCAAAAATGCTATAAAGTTTTGTTTAAGGGTATTTCTCTACTTTCTCCTAGTATAACTTTCCAAAGAGAGAGCTTATGACACTTATTGGAAATACCTGAAAGCCACAGCACACATAATGTTTAAAAAAAAAAATTCCAAAGCTTTTTTTTTTTTTTTTTCCCTTTTGCTAGAGAACTGCACAACCAAATCTAGAGCTGGCATTCCATATTTTTTATGATTTCATGAATTGAATTAATCTATGTATGTGAGAAGTAAAAGCTGTCATAAATCATAGTCCTTTTTGTTAAAAGCATGAATTGTACTTCTTTATGTTAAAGCATGTTAAAATTTACATTGTAGGCCCTGTCTAAAATTCATGGTGCAGATGCAGGTCTGTGAATACTCCCTTAAATAGCAAAACCAGTAAGTTGTTACCCAAGAATGAGCAGGGGTTAATTGTTATTATTATTATTATTATTGCTAGAAATATGCCCAGAATATCCAGAATGTTTGAAGCCTGATGGTAGATGTGACAGAGGACATTTCATAGATCAGCTTTCTGCAGCAGACGCTGCTGACCTTGCAGTGTAACCTGAAGAACTTGAGGTGCTTCAGGATCCTTTGCACCATGAGCATGTTTCTCTCACCTCCTGATAAATATTTATCCTCTCTTGGACCTGAATTTGTTTATTTCTATCTTTTGGGAGCAGTAAATTTGTGGCCATCAGTTCAGACCATGGGAAATCCAACCGGGCAGGTTGGAGACCAGCCCGGTGAAGTGCCCTAATTAACAGGAACATGTAATTAAAATTGAAGCAGATGTGGCTTGGGCAGGTGGTATTTCCTGAGCATTTCCTCTGTGTGCACAGTGTGTGTGATGGACACAAATAACTCCTCTTTCTGCAAGTGTGGGAAATGCTGGTGCATCTGCTGAGCAGTTGCTGTGTGCTCGGCTCTTAATGGACTGAAATGAGCTCTGAAATCCTCAACACATGGAAACATCGTTAAAACTCAGCCTGCACAAAGTTTGAGGTTTAAAAAAAAAAAAAAGACATTTTTATGAGAGGCAATAAATGTAATAACCCCACGTGATGCATTTCCTGCATTCTTTTGTGATTATCTGCTACCAGCTACTGTTGGGAGCATCGTGTTAGACAAGAGAACACTTTGATCTGATGCAGCTTTACAAAATATGAGCAGTCGTTGCAACTCACAGGATCTGAGAGCAGCTACTCAGCTGAAAAATCAATCTGTAAAAATTCCAAAATGGCATTTGTTGTTAGCTCTTAATCTAAAATTACAGTAGGTGCTTTATGAACAATTTCGGTGAACTTGAAGAAAACAGTGGAAATTTACAGTCGAAACATGGGAATAAGGCACTTAAACATCTAACTCAGCAAAACTGGAATTCAGATTATTTTTTCTTAGTAGGCCAGGAAGTGTAGGCCAGTTCCCTGTGCTCATGGCAGTACAAGTGGTAAATCTGAAAAAAAAAAACCAACCAAACCAACTACACTTGAAATTTTACGTGTTTGCGGGGAATTTTAGTCCCTCTAGATTTTTCAGATTGAATCTGTAGAATCCTTCTGCAATTCCAAATTTTTTTCATGGGTTTTTTTAGCTATTTAATAGGATTATCTGAGAAGTAATTGTGTCACACATTTAAGTTATTCCATCTCTTGGTTGTTAGAGTGACCTGTTGTAATTTCTCAGTGTCTGTTGAGTGGTGTTTCAGTGTCCCAGCTGGCTTATTTGCAATACCTTGTTCTCTCCTTTGGCAAACTGTGTCAAAAAGTGCTGTTGTAGCAAATGACTTTCCATTAAGGCACGGCAGGTCTGTGTTCCCCATGGTTACGAAATTGAAAATGAAATTTGTATATTTTGTGTGTGTGTTCATTTATCTCTTATAATCATCTGGTAAAGAAGAGCCTTTTGAAGCTGCAGAGGCTGCAGAACCCCTGGCTTTATTACAGGTATATCTTCAACATATTTAAAATTCTTATTTTAGGTTTAGGACTTTGAATCTTCAGCAGTAGTGGTCTTTTCGTCACATCAAAGTGGGGAATCTCTACCTTGTTCATGTGAAGTAGGGTGAACTTCCTGAGTTTTAAGTGCAATTTTACTTGGTTTTTTTTGAGTCCAGGAACTGGGCATTTTGAGATGGAGGAGGATGCTCAAGAAATGAGTTTATGTTCTGTTCTGATGTACATTAGATCAATACTGATCTGTATTAGAAAGTAAAGGTCAAGAATTTGGGGAGATCTCTGAGTGCATCCTATAAAGGCACGGGAGTGTTCAGACTGGCATTGTTACATTTATTAGTGTTGATTCTGACTTGAGACCAAATCTTCAGTCTGTGGTGGCTCCACTTCACTGGATTATGTAGATTTACAGCAACAGAGATGTGCCCATAAACTTTGTGGTTATTCCCACTGAATGAACCTTAAAAAGCACCTGAATAAAGTATCTTTTAATGTGACCAAAGGGAGTCAAAAATTTGGCTGAAGTTATCAGAGGCAGTGCTGTAAGTGGAAATTGGCAATTGCATTGGTATTGGTTCCTTCTGAGCGTGCAGCTGCTTGGGAAACATCCTCATCCCGAGGGGCTGCTCCTCTCCACTGCTGAAATCCCACTGCTGGGAGTCTCTGAGCCCTGCAAGTGCTAGGAAGTAAATAACTGGAGCATTTGTAAAGGACTGTGAAGTGTGTGTGAAGTGTTGATATTCTTCCAGGCTGAACTGCCAAACTTGACAATTTTCTGAATTTGGCTGGGTTTAGGAAATACTGGTTTTGCATATTTTACTTGTTACACAATTAGTATGTGAAAAAAGAATGAGTTAAGTTACCTCTGACTTTATGCAGTCAGCATCAAGGGCAAATGCAAGTCAGCTGTTGTAATAAATCTGGAAAAAAAATCTTTCTGGTGGTGTTCATAAGATTTATCAAAGTTGTCTAATATGTGCTGATTTATTGTGAAATAATATGTGCTTATAATTTGCAATTAGATTTTAACATGCTATAAAGACATTATGGAGTAAATAGTGAGTGGGATCATTTCAGTAACTTAATCAGATATGTTGTCACAAAAGTTTCAAAGACATGTTGATTTAATTATGGAGTGGAAAGTAACTTCTATTAGTAAGGGAGCAATTTGCTTTTTTTATCTTCCTCTTTTATTGCTTAATTCCTTTTCTTGTGACTGAATACTTCTGGTTGCAATGTGCCATAACCCTATTGGCTGGGGATAGGTTTCTTTAATTATTTATTCTATTAGTGTTTCTATCACATGAGGGAAATGTAGATATTCTGTTAATGATTGCGTTAATCAAACAAGTTTCTCTATTTCTGCACTGCCCAAGTTTATGTCATTACATTAGCAGGCACAGGAGATGAAATTGGAAACTTGTAATATACTGCAGATTGGATTAAGTCATCTGTGTGGTGTAGACTGCTCAAAGACTTATTTTAGATAATTTAAAAACATTAAATCTGCAAGACAGTTATTGTTCCTGACAGGATCCCTGAAGTCCCAACATAAGGCCAGTGTTGTTGTAAAGATTTTGAACTTTGTGTGTGAACAGCCTCGCTGGGGCAATGCAGCCTGGGTACAACATATTGCTTTGAACAAATAGATTTTATAAAAATCACATTTATACAAAGATATGTCTATTTTAAAAAAAAAAGCCTAGTGCATGTTGGAATAGTCATTCCACCCATGTGATGTGATGATGGGCATTAAGCATTTGAATGGAATATATAATTTTTGAGCTATTTCTAGGTGTAGTGGGTGATATAACTTCACTTTCTGCCATTTTAAGGCCTTGATGTTGTCTAGGCAGTGAATGTTCATTTTTCAAATGTTCAGCCACAGGATGGGTGGAGAAGGGAGCCTTTGTGCTTGACTTCCATCATAAGCTTTGCTTGCTGGGGCTCTCCCTGGGGGCAGTGCAGACCCTTCTGGAGGCAGTGCCAGCACCTTTAGCCAGGAGCTTCCCACCTGGAGCGCTGGTTTTGGATATTGCAGGGGTACCTGGAAAGCACCTGGTGGGGTTCTAAGATGCCTGTTGCTTGCTTAAAAACACCATACATTATTCATTGTTTGTTTTTGATGTGTGCAACACAGCCAGGATATTGTTTGAAGTTCTGATAAGGACCTTAAAGCAGTTTAAGGGCTTTTTTGTGAAGAGAAGGTTATGGACAAGATTTTCAGGCAGTGTCAGTATCTCTGTGCTTGGAAATCAATACATCTGTGATCCTTATTCTTCTTTTCAGTCCTGAGAGCTTCTTAGACACATAAAAAAACCCAAAAATCCCCCAACTTCATAAAATTCAGACAAATATTCCGTAAGGTTTTTGTGCCGCACGTGGGTAGTGCTTTTTATTTGAGTAATAAATTTTATTTCTCTCCTTCTTTGTTCACATGACTGCTTGCCTGTGTAAGTGGGGAAAGCCTTCAGGTGCTCCTTGGGCAAGCCCATCCTCTGAAGTTATCACGGCAATAATTTCAGCATCTGGAATCCTTAGACATGTGCTGGGGAGGAGGGTGGTCCTTTGGTGCCTTCATCCTGTGGCCCCTGTGACAACCAGTGTTGAAAGTGATGCAAACCCAGTGATACAAGCCCAGAGCAACCTGGCTGAGTTCTCATTGACCCATCAGTGAATACTGCCAAAATAATTCCCATGTTTGCCTTTTATGCTGGCCAAGCTGGTGGCTCAGGTGATCCTTCAGTGTGGGCCTGATATTTCTGAGCCTGAGAGAATTTTTTAGCTTGCTAACAATTGCTAGCTCTTTCCCAAGGGAAACTTCTCAACAAGGTCTTCTTTCTCAAAACAATCTTGTAAAAACAACATTTGTTTCTCATAACATTCTCTTGCCAGGTGGTGATTTCTATTTCTGTAGTTTAACCAGTGGAATTAGAGAGGTCGTTTCCTATGCATCAATCATATTCATTTTGTATCAGAATACCTTATAAAATAGGGGGGAAATAAAGCTTTCTATTCTTTGCCTTAGAGTTTCATCTTTGTTTCATGTCCAACAGCGACACTTCAGTGCAGGTAGGAAATGTGAAGAGCTCACTAACAGTGAGCACATCATTTAGGGGAACAGTTCCATTCTGCTTAGTAAATTGGCTTTCCTTGATGAATTCAAGCCAAACATGTAATAATAACTATGTAATTATAACTAATTTTAAGCTTCATGCCCCCCCTGACGTCCTTGGGATGTTACTTCAGATTGGCTTCTTCATGTTTAAAGATTGGTTAAATTTTTGCTCTTTTAGAAATTTGATCAGCAAATGATGTATGAATTTTGAAACAGTTACTGTGATAATTTCTGTAGGATTATTTATTTCGTTTCAATATGTTTCCTATACATACATTTTTTTTCTTATTTATATTTCCCAAAAAGCAGTTGCCTTTGTCTCGTACTTGGTAATAAAATACTTGCAAAAAAAATTGAAGTTGTATGGGTTTTTTTCATGTTTGATGATAGGTTTTTAATAGAGTCATGCACTGATGCATACTGAGGTACTAGAGTCCTGGTGGGAAATAAACTAAACCCGTGTTTTCTTTACTTGTACGTTTGGTTTTTTTTCCAGAGATTTGTTAGAGTTCCCCAGAGAAGATGATGCAGACATTGCAATGAAAATCCTGGGTCACTGGCGTTCCCAAGGCCTGGAAGAAATTCAACTGGTGAATTACTCTGTTCTGCTTGACCTGCCAGGCCCTTCTTCAAACACAGTAACTCTGCAAAACAGCGGGGAATGCTTTTATCCAAGTGGACAACAGTGCAGCAGAGACCCCAAAACACTTCACAGCCAAGACCTCCTGTACTCATACGCAGCTTATTCTGCCAAAGGAACTCTTGAGGTAACGTGGCCATTTGTCTCTGTCACTTGTGGTGAAATAGAGTTAGGAAACATCAGCTTCTGCTGAACCTGACTGGAAAATTGCACATAGAATCACAGAATTATTTAGGTAGGAAAATATCTATAAGATCATCAAATCCAATTGGTAATATGCTGGAAATGCCCAGCCTTAAATTAAGCATATTTATGTGAATTATGATGTGGCCAATTATACTTATCTTAATTAACCGTACAGCCTTATTTCTATGAATAGTTCACAGGAGACAGGTATAGACATACACTCACATATATCTATGTGAAAAGTTTTTTTAAAGTATCTGTGTTTATGAATTGGCACATTTTGCTTGTGTGTAAAAATCTGGAAGCTGTGTCTAGAGTTTCCCTTTATCCTTGCTGATGTATGAGAGCTACTGGTTTGAGGGATGCTTGTAGGAGGGATAAGATGAGGCTGGTGGGAGTGCTGGGCTAATACTGGAGCCTCTGAATTATGGTTGTGGATCTCACATAATTTCTTCTGTGACAACTCAGTTGACACATCTGCTCTGTTTCCTCTTGAAAACACCGATTTGTTGTTCTATCTTACTGTAGTTACTCTAGGAAGTTTTGTCAGCAAAACGATTTTACCTGTTTGGATTTGTTACTTGCCAAGTGAAATAAGATCTTGGATTATCTTGGTTTTTTTTCCTGTGTACTGTCTTCACTGTCTGTTTTCCTTTAGCTTCTTGCTAAATATTTTGAGAGTGCACAAAGGGGCCATTTTTTCTGTTTACCTTCCTAGCTGAGATCGTGTAAATCTTCATAAATATTTCTGACATATAAAACTTGCAATTTCACTGTTAATTGCATTAGTGTAGTTTTCCTCCTTTTAAAAATACCATATTATTCCACTGGGAGGTTTCCATCATGGTTTCTTTCTTATTTAAAAGACATGTTTGTTCATGGCTTAGAACACTTACAGACTATAAAGGAATGGATTGTGAGCATCTTAATATTTAAACACGCCTACTCTCCATGCTGAGTCTCGTCAGCCTCTGTTCTGTGGCTCTGTCCACTTCAAATTTGTTGCTGAGAACCAAATTAAGTAGGCAAGAGGAGGTCCTAATTTTCATGATACACTTTAACTTTTCCATGTACTTTTGAATGGGGTTTCCTTCTTGTATCACTTAAAACTTCTGTATATAATATTATTTTCTCATTGTAACTTAGCAAGAGTAACTGCAATCAGAGAGAAGAATGGTTATGACCTTTGAGGTTTTATTTCATGAATGTCAATGTGTTGCTAACAAATTCATCAGATTGAAGGAAATCCAATGTTCCCGGAAAAACCACTGCTGTTATTCCCAGCAGCACGTGTTCCACTTTCCATTATGTTCCAGGGCAGTTTTCTCTTATGAGTTCAGCAGAAATGATGCCCACACACACCGTCCTCATCACAAGGGCTGGACCTTGGCTTTGGCAAAACTCCAAACTTGCACTGGAGCCAAAGAATGACTCTCTGCATAGTTTTACAGTCAGTTCTTTGAGAGACCTCAGCACCCTTACAAAACTTGAGATGTGTTCATCTGTTCTTCAGAAAGTCTATCTGAAATGTCCTTAGATCTAGAGTTTTTACCTAAAGGGAAATTTTCATATTTGTTTAGGCTACAGGTAAGTTGATAGTGATCTAACCTTCCTGGCTTTCAATCCTACACACTAATCTTTACTATTTAAACTAATGGAAGTAGAAAAACTTTAAATGGGAAGTAGCAGGTGGTGGCTGTTGCTGGGTTCAGCCATCAGAAAGTGACTTGATTGCTTGCAGTGGAACTAGAAGTCGTGTGTTTTGAATATCCTGCAGTGGTTTGTGATTGCAGAATCATGAGGGTTTTCCTGTGAACAGGTATTTTTATAACAGCTACTCATAACCTGAATAATTTTCTTTCAAATGTGGCACATCCTTAGCAGAAAAATCCTATTATGTGTCACTTAATCAGGCTGAATTGCTAATACTGCCTGGATGCTGCTGCTTCATTGTATCTCATTTGTCTGTTTGGTTTGCTAGAAGTTGAAGCAAATAAAACCATTAAGCTATTGCAGTCTGGCTACCAGCAGAGCTACAGCTCCACTTTGATGTTGACAAGGTTATTTGTAGAACAGCAAGAGTCATTTTCTTTGACCACCTGTCATGTCCATTCATCATACGGCCATTGTATATGAGCCATCCAATTTGTGCTTTCTGGTAACAGTCTAAACAGCATTTGTGAGTAAAAATGTGAGCATTTGTGATCTGAAATCTACTTCAGAAACCTACTTAATGCCATTGTGATGGATGGTGCACTTTACTGCTCCTCTATATTTCATCGGGCTGTGAAAAGGTGACAGTGTTTACCCATCATGGTGACAGGCAGGGCAGCTTACAGTTCTGGAGAGGGCTGTCGAGTCAGTTTTGAGATAGATATTGCAGCAGTTATGTAAATAATATATTGTAGGCTAGGTCAGCCTAAGGAAAGAATGACATACCTGAAATATATTTTTATTAAAACTTAAATATCAGCCACCTTTTATAGAGCTTAAACCTTTTGTCTGCTTGATAAAAACAGGAAAGCTGCTCTGGCCAACAGAGTGCACATATAAATGGAAATTACATTGCTTCAAATTTATGCATTAAAGCAGAATGCACTGTCAGGTGGTATCCAGCCAGTCTCCAAGTGAGGAGGGTGGTGTGGTGAATCCGAATGTGCTGCTCCTGCCTCCTGGGGAGCAATGGGATCTTCTGTCCCTGGGGACTGGAGGAGCTGAGCTGCGAAACACCGACAGGAACTGATGAGAGTGGGCTGTGACCCCCAAAATCTTCTGTCTCCTTTCAGTTCCACACTGGTAAATGGCATCAGTGTGGCATGGGTGGTGGTGGTGGTGATCCCTGAGGGCACCAAAGGAGAAGCAGGGCTCCATTTGGGCGTGCAGGAGCCTGGGGGCACTCGGGGCGCTGCACAGTTGGTGTCAGTCAGTTCTGCTGAGTGCAGCAGCTTCTGGAACAAACACATCCCCACAGTGTTCGTCTGCTCTCTCCACTGTTTCTTTAGCAACTGGAAATAGTCCTAGCAGATGCAATGGTTGGTGTGTTGGAATAACGTTCAAGGACAGACTAATGAAAGCAAAATGTAAATGGTATTTGCTTTGTATTCACACATTTTCTGAAATTATGTTTGTGTGACCTGAAGTTTTCCTCGCTTTCCTTTCACCTTCAGTTTATTCATTCTTTACCTTATGGCAGTGTTAAGGAACTTTTGGCAATCCTAACTCTGCTTTCATACTTTGAACTGAGGTACTTGGTGCCCTCTGTTATACAGCATTGTCTCATGATTCACTACTCTGCCTCTTTTGGAATAATGCACCAAATCCCTGTTGGTTCCTTTCCTGGTTCTCTCTTCTGGCTTGGGGTTTGTTTCCACCCTCAGGGATACTCTCAGCAAGCCCAGCAAACCATCATGTTTCTTCCCTGGACATTTCATGTACTGGAAGGACTGTGTTGGTTCAGGAGTCAGTAGAGGATGCAAGAGTAGAAGTACTGGCATGTTCTGAGAATGGAGACACACATGCAGGCAGGGATTATTTGAGGCTTTATGGACAGAAATGAACTGTGCTCATCCCCAAGGCAGTTCTCCCAACACCTGACTATGTCTGTTTTATATTTTGGCCACTGCTGTCCCTGTTCCCTGACTGCTTTGACTCCTCTGCCATGTCACCTCCCTTCTCTGCCATCATCCATGTTCCCAATTTCTGCTGATTTTTCTGTTGCCGTGTCTGCTGATCTGAGGCGTTTCTACTCATAATCAGGGGTATCTTTGATGAGTTTTGGAGGGGCTGCAGGGAGCAAACAAGTGGGAATGCTGCCTGCCTGCCTCTACCCACACCATGCAGAAGAGATTCTCTGCATCTGCTGGTCACGTCCCAGTCTGCTCCGGTTCGTTTGTTTTGGTGACATTTTCTCACTAAATGAGAACCACCGCAGAGATGAATGCAACCTGAAACAATCTGGGGAGTACAAGCCCATCTGTTAAGCTCACTCAGTCATCTTCCCACTGTTCTTCAGTCTTGGCAAGAGGGGAATGAGTGAAGCAGGACTTGGATTTTGCTGTCAGATCCTCTTTCCCAAGGAGGGGAGTTTGCTCACTTCTTATCCAATATCCCATTTTCTTATGGCTGTCTTTAGATGTCTCCTCTGCCCACCCATCCTCTTCTTTCCCAGGTCCTTGGCAGGAACATGGGAGTCTTCCTCTCCTCTACTGCCTGTTCCTCTAACCCTTCCCACTCCTGCCAGGAGTGTTTCCTACAGTTCCCACTTGAGTGTCCTACAGTTCCCACTTGTGTGTCCTACAGTCCCCTCCCCTCTCTGCTCAGGTTTACAGCCCTGTTTGCTGCCAGCACTGGCAGCTTTCTTTGTTTCCAGCTCTGCACCAAAAGGTCTGGAGTTCCTCTGGAGGGGACAGTGCATCAGGAAGTCCTTGACCCCAAACTTGCTTTCATTTGATTCGGTTTCATTGTGCTGGAAATGTGATTAGTGCACCCTTATTATCTTTTCTCTTCCCTCCAGCTAATCAGTGGTAATTTCCTTCACAATATTTCAGAATTAAGATCAGTGTCAGCGGGTTGGTTTTAGAAAATTTTAAAATCTTCCCAGGTTATTTTTATCCCCAGGCAAAATTTCTAAATGAGCCTTCTGCAACGTGCTCACTCGCACATCTTGAATTCCAAAGGCAGAGAGTGCGTTTAATTTAGATTAAATAATCACAGCTTCTCTTCCTAAGTCTTTCAGTCATTTTTGATGGCACATTGGTGCAAAATACCAAGCTAGAGGGAATCTTGATGCATGTGTGCATTTAATTCTTTTAGGCATGCCAAATTTAGTTCATTATTATCTTTATTAACATTTTTTAAGTTTTCTTCTCTGAAGAGACATGCACTAGCTAAAATGAATCCCTAGCAACTGAAATCAGTTTTGCAGATGGTTAGGGCTATAGGTTGAATAACACATACACACAAATGAGAAGGATCATGTGATTTTTTGGTAGCATTTAGAAGTTTTAGTGCAGCTTTATTTATCTTTTATTTATAGAAGAGTTTCTCCGAAACCTCTTCCACAAATAATCATAATTTAGACCACTGCTCTGCATACCAAGTAGGCACAGCAAATTTTCAAGACAATCTCGCTAAGAATATGGATTTTAGAATAGACTTGACCTTTAAGCAGAAAACAACATTCAACATTAACTACAGCATAGCTGCCACTCCATTATAATTACATATAGAAAGCTGTGAAATGCAATGTGAAGGTTATATAATTTAAAATTGCAGGCGAGGGCTCCAAAAGCGATCATTGAAGAGATGTCCTGCAGAACATCCTGTCAGTTTCCTGGCATATATCACATAACCATTAATAAATAAAGTTGTACAGTTCCCTAAAAATAATAGTAGTTCATCATGCACAAAGCCCCGATTAATATTGCTGGAAGATTTTTGTGTCATTGAAGGGCAGGGTTTCAAAGATGCAAATGCTGCTGCTGCAGAGCCTTTTGCTGTTTTATAATTGCAAGTCAAAGCTGTCCTGATGTTTTTACTAATAAAACGTTAGTAATGGCATTTTAGTAATAATACCATGAATAATTAATGAGACTTTTTAAATGATAAAATAGCAAAAGGTGAGGCATCTTGGTATCTAGAGACATAACAGATCACTGAGCACTTCCGTGCCATTGCACAGCATCAGCTGAAGGCATTTCTTAGTAAAGCCTCTGTACAATATTAGAGAGGGAGCAATGTTGAACCATAACAATTACTTATATTCCAACTGCATGGTAAAAACTAAAGGGTGCAGACCCTGAGGGCTTGGGAAGAGGATTTGGTGCCTTTTTTAGATTTTAGTGCACGCAGAATTCTTTTTGAAATAAATGGGAATTACATCATTTCTAAGCAGAGTTAAATTTTGTCTGTTAGTAGTCAGTGCGAGAGAATAGCAGTGAAATTTGTGCAATTGCATGGGTCTCCAAGGAATATTTTTCTCTTTAATTTTTATGGTATAATCAGACCCACTGATTTGCCATCACCTCTGCAGTTCAGTGGATACCTGGGTTGGTGCCCACCCAGTCTAGCTTTTTGCACCCCCACTCTTTATTAATGGTGTTTGGTTCAAACCTCAATACAAATATACTCAGGTCAAGTGCAAACCTTTCTGCCAAACCCCAAGTCATGTTTTTCTTAGGTAGTGCCATCTTCTCTCTCTTTTTAACTTCTTCTTCACCTTCGTAGTAAATGCGAACCTACCAATAACTTACCTGAGCTTTTTTCTCTGTTTTAGTTTGTAAAGGCAATATTCTACTCAGAGGAGAAATTTTCAAGTAAAAAGCTTTTTGTGCTGTGAGCTCTTGGGATTGGGTTTTAGGGATCTTTTTGTTTTAAATTTCTCTAGTATTCTGGAAATTTAAAACTGCCTCAAAGGAATCCTGCTTACACTGAAAAAAGCAAAAATTTTCTCCAACAGAGGGACTATTAAGTAAATATCAGCCTTTCAAAAATTGCTAGTATGAGAAAAACATCATAAGAAACAACTACAACTGATATAAGAACAATAACAAAATATTTTTGTATTTATATAATACTCAATCCTTGTCCCTAAAACTACTTACATAACTTTATTGTTTAAAGAAATGTAGGTTCATGCATGAACAATAAGGAACTGCTTAAAGTGCTGCTGTGTTCTCTGGTACTTATGAGTGACTGTAAAATCCAATATTGATTAAACTATTTCTGCTTCTCATTTTTTAAGTTTGTTTTTCAGGAAGAGAAGCAAGTGCTAAAATCTCTTCAGGAACATTAGCAACAGAAAAGGATCTGTAGTTGAAGGCAGATTCCATTTCACTGAGCACAAACATTGTGAGCATGGGCACAGGGCTCTGACCTGGCAGTCTCTGGCATTAGGCAGACATGAAGATGTGGGTTACAATTGCTCTAATAAAACTGGTTTTTAAAAGGCAAAAAATCACTCTTCTGCCGTACTTCATTTGATTATGTTTTAAATTGGACAAAATATGTAAATAATGGTGGTGTCTCGTGAATTAGAGCTGGCAGCTGAAAAGAATCAGCAGCAGCTATTTTAATTTTCAATGCAGTGTAATATTATCAGTTAAAGCTTCAGCAGTGTTTTATCTTAGGAGTTCTCTCTACCTCCAGTACAACTTCTACAGTCACCATTGGACAACATTTTGTCAAAATCTTAAAAAAAATTTTCTTCTATGAGTTTATTGGATGCTTTTCTATAAGTCTCTGTCTCACTGTTAAAGTATTTTTTTAATATTTCAAAGTGAAAGTAGCACTGAAAATCCAAAACAAGTCTGAAGATTTCTTATCTCCGTTAGAATGTGGTGATATAAAGTCCAAATATAATCTTCTGAGATGAGCATGTGAAAGAGTGGAAATACGTTCTTACTAAAAAAAAAAAATAAGCATAAGGATCCTTGAGTGGTTCTAAATGTAACCTAAACTTAGGATAAAGCTGTCATTAGAAGAATAATTTGGTGAGAACTGCAGTGTGTCTGACTTATTTGTTAAAAAACTTTGGTGTTAAAGAGCAAAGGATCTCTCTAGAGAGTGCTTTGAGGAATGTTCTGAACTTGGACACAGCCTTGGTAGTAGGGAAGACCAAAGAAAGAAGATGACCACTCTCAGAGGAAACCCTTTGAAGCAAATAACTTCTGAAACCTTTCAGAGCAGGATGAGGAAAAAAAAGAAAAAGTGCTGCTGTGATACAGCTGGTTGAAAAATATGTATAGGAACTGAACTCTTAAAAATGTAAGAAAGAATAAAAAGCTAAAAATAATAATAAAAAACCCAGGCAGTAACCATTGGCAAGTGTAAGTTTGGTATCCAGGTGCTGTTGGCAGAAGTGCATTGGCTGTGTGTGGGAACTGTCAAAATGCCAGAGCCTCTTCACTGGCTGGACTAAAATGTCCTGAGAAAAAGCTTTTGTTCAGAAATTCCCTTTTAAATCTATTTGGTTATACAGCACTTAGGCCTCCACCTACCAACTACAATCCCAGGAGAGAAGTATCTCTTTGAAAATAAATAAATAAAAACTAGGGCAAAGCAAATCAAGCTGAAAATACATTGGTCTTCTCTCTTGGACACTCTTAGGTTTTTATTCTGGTGTGCTGTCTCTCCCACGAAATATAAATAAATCTCATGTCTAGCCTCATGAAATGAATATTAGTTACAGTGTTTATCTCATTCATTAAGAGGGCCTTAATGTGAATTAATTCTGAGCTCTATCAGTTTTATTCTCACAATTATTTCTGGTGTTCCTGAGCTGTGCAGTTCAAAGGGAAGGTGCCTCATCAATCAGCAGGTTGTGACTGGCCCCAGAGGAGGTGTGCGTGAGAGAGAAGATACTTCAAGGAATTTATCTTCCTTCCACTGAATTATGTTACCATCTAGAGTTAGTCCTGTCTGCTGCAAGATTCACTGCCTCACTCTGGTGCCTGGAAGGGGCAGACAGGGGTGAATAAGGATGGAGGAGGTCTGGCAATGGCTACAACTATGAGAGCAAAGCTGCTTAAATATGCAAGAAAACTCCTGCTGCTGTCTCATCCAGGAGGGATGGATCTCCTGCTGCAGGTCAGAGCTTGCCAGGCATGATCTTCACCTGGGGAATATTTTAGAGAATTAATTAGTAGTGAAAATCTAGAAATTTTACATTGGAAAAAGAATTAATGCATCAATTTTCTAACAAAACGTTTTATTCAAGAAAATTTTACCATGTTTTTGTCCATATTGCCCTTTTACTGCTAAGTCTGTTATCTCTTAAGGCTGAAGTAGAGTGCTATAATCATGTAAAGTCACAAACTAAAATCTAGGATGAGAAATTGTATCAGTATGGACAGTGTTAGGCTCAGGATTTTGAGGATAACACCGACTGTTCAATTGAGGTCTTTCCCTGATGATCCTACTGCTGCTGTAGGGCTGCTCTGCCTGAAGTAAACTTCCACAGCTGTTCCATTTTCTCTGCAGGCTGTGTAGATAAACTGTTGACAATGTTTGTGAGGTAGGTACCAAAAAATGTAGTTAATTGAAGAAATATGGAGGGAACCCCTTCATCAGAAGTTAAAAGTGGTGGACATTGTGACTGTTGTGTGTTCTTTGCCTTGGGCACTGAACTGAGTCTCCTGTGTTTATTAAACTCAAGGAAAGGCAGGAAGATGGATCATTAGGGAAATCTGTGGTTGAATCAGAACTATGAGAGCACACACTGAGCTCTCTGTTTCTGGTTTCTTTCTGTTGATTGTTCAGGACCCAGGGCAGAAAGGATCAGAACAGGTGAAGAGAGGGAATTGAGCACAGATTTCTGTGGTAGTTCTCTAACAATGTCCCTGACTGCTTTTATTTGGAACTGAACCATCTAATGGTATTACTGCAATAATACTGAGTGCTTCTGTACTGCTGTGAAAGAGGCTGACCTGGATTCCAGGCTCTGTGGAAGATGAGGGAAGTTTTGTCCAGCTCCAGAGCTCTGGGTGGGCTGCACTGATGGCAAAGCTTTTGCTTTAAGCAATAAAATCAATTTTATGATGGCAGGTTGCTCTTTCCTCCCATCAAGTTGTCCAGATTCCAGAGTCTCTTCACACTTTCCCATATGTTTTAGATGATGTAAACATTTTTCCAGCTTTTTTTTTTTTTTGGAGGTGCCACTGTACAAGATGAGTGGTTTAGTGAGACTCCCTCTAAAAAGCATCAGGTTCTGTCCTTTCCATGGGATTTCCTCTTTTTCTCCATGTTTTTCCATCCCTGCTTGAGAGCACATGAACCAAGTTCACAAATCTCTGTGGAGTTTCTGCCCACACTTAAGAGATGAATGCTAAAAATATCTGTGTGAAATTTGGCACAATTCAGGAGAACCTTCACCCTAATCTTTGGAAACACATGGGATAAAGGTGAACTACTAATTTTGCTATAAGCAGAATTTTCAAAATGAAGGTTAGCTGTTTCTCAAAGAAAAGCCAAATGGTGCTGCCATGTAAAACCTTTAGATTGCTGTGCAACGTAGGATGCACATCAACTCTAAAATCTTAAGTGCACTTTAAAAAACAAAATTTGAAAGCCTGAAACAGAAAAGGATTTTTTCTTCCCTGAACAATTTTATTATCTGTGAGACATGAATGACAGACTGCATGTTTCTTGTGAAATAAGTCTTCTTCCAAAATGGTAGGTGGTTGAAAACCAGACAAATATTCTTGTTTAATCACAGAGATGAGCTGTTCTCAGGTACAGCTGTATTTCTGTATCTATAGACTTGTCCTGGTCAATCATTTGGGCCACTTGAATTTGATATTACTCAGGCACATTCCCTGTTTTTATTGGAGTCCTTTTCTTGTCATCTGAATATATTTTCAGAACTTATTTTTCCCCAGTCCTTTTTCTGCAGATGTAATTTAGAGACCTATAAATCTGTGCAATGACTCAAAACAACAGAATTCACAGGAGATGGGAAAGATGTCATTTTCCTTTTCACAACTGCATATTTGCTTCTTCAAATAGTTTGCTCAAATGCTGCTGTAACACTCAGATTTGTGTTTGCATCATTACATGGTTGGCCATCTCCCTGATTATGTTGAAGTGGATGATGTTTGGCCAAGCAAGGGCTGTAAGTACTTTGTGAAAGATCATTTATTATAATCTAGAAAATAGAGTTCTCCCTGACATTTTTGAAAGTTCAATTTTTCTCTTGGTGCAGTGGACGACCTCCTTTTGTACATGTGAATGATTATTTTCCTCTTTGAGGGAGATGTCTGTTTTATTGTTATATATGTCTGGAATGTCCCTTTGGTCAGTCTGGGTCCCCTGTCCTGGCTGTGTCATCTGCCAGGCTTACTTGGAGTAGGGAAAGCAAAAAAAGCCTTGGCTCTGTGCAAGCCCTGCTCAGTAATACCAAAAACATCTCTGTTATCACCCCTGTGCTCAGCACAAATCCAAAACACAGCCCCATAACAGCTCTGTGAAGAAAATTAATTCTATCCCAGCCAAAACCAGCACAGTTCTGAATCATGAATTCCGACTTGGAAGACTGAAAATGGTAGGCTGTTTTCTGGACATTTTGTTTTGATGCAGCCAAACTGACTCTAAAATTAAAACAATTGGGCAAAGGTGAAACACCTGTCTCTAAGGAATTAAAATATCAAATGTACTGTATGTTATAAAATGAAATATTTTGATTTTACTTCGATTCTGAAACACAGGTAGTGTGTCAGGCTGGTTGACCCATATTCTGCCTGTGGTGGTGTTTGCATTCACAGGATGTTGTTATGAGCTGATGTTTCAGGAGATGATTTTGCTTCTCTGGTGTGTGGGTGTAGCTCACCTTTTGCTGTTGTTCATTGGTGTTGTTCACCTCCAAACAGGTGCAGGGAGCTCCCCCAGTTCAGTCTGGTCCCTCTCCTGCCCAGCTGAGGTGGATCCATCCCTGCCACAGCTGTCCTGCAGAGCCTGCTTGGGGATAAAGGGCGTTTAGACCCCTTCTGGGAGCTCCAAGCTGCTTCTCTAAAGGCTTGATGCTTGCAGCTGCTCTAGGAGGGAATGCCTGCTTTTATTGCAGTGTGATATAAATGACTGAAGGAGGACATTCTGCAGCCTCTGGATGTCTGGTGTTCATTCCCTGTGTGTCACAGAAGCCAAGGAAACTTCCACCCAGCCTTGAGAATTAGTTCAGTTCGCACACAATGGGACTGGATTCTGACATAAACCCTTTCACTGAAAATTTTAAGGCCAAGTTTAAATCTCACCATTATAATTTCCTGTGTACAGATGTAGCTTATGATTTATTTTTTTTTTAAGATACCACATCACAGCTGAGTAATTCTGTTTTTGTTTAGTTTATCCTCAGTCTATGTAATTTGTAAATGTATATTTGCATGAATAATTACCTCTGAATAAGCTAAACCAAGCAGGCTGGCAAATACAGATTACTCTTTTTTCTTAGGAAAGTATGAGCAATGTGACTTTACGCTTTAGGGACTAATGCTACTAAATAGCCTTGCAGTTAACTCTTAAAAGGGCGAAGGATATAAATAATATTAAACACATACAAGAAAGAATAATTAGGATTTAAAATTTTGTCGCTAGTGAAGTGACAATCAGCACTGCTTAATGAAAGTTTGAAATAATATTTCTGATAGTATTTTAGGCATCTCATGATCTTGTGTCCTTCAAATTTTTTGTAACAAAAGATGTCCTTCTTAGAGATTCTAAAATAATATAATTTAAATGTGTCTTTTATGTCAAAAACTTGAAAAGCTGTAATTGTATGTCTTATGTAAAATATAGTAAGAAAGTTAGAAAGCAAATATAGTAAGAAAATATGAAAAAGCCCTACCCTAATATGTTGTTTGGATATTTTGCTGGACATCATGAGTTAAGAAGTAATATTTAAACACTAGTTTTGCCTATTGGGAAACACAAAGAGTATGCTTGGGAACAGAGTTGGGGGTTATGAAAATTAAAATAAGAAAAAATAAAGTGGAAAATAAAAGAGAACTGAGTTGTGTCAGTTCAGATTTATTTGGGGCTCTTTAATCATAAAATACAGAAGAGCTCTCCTCTGTAGGCTATAAAAAGGCTTCGATCTTGGTTCAGTCTCCCTCGGAGTTGATAGGAAAAAAGTCTTGCAATAAACTGT
The DNA here is from genome assembly GCA_910950805.1 of Acrocephalus scirpaceus scirpaceus. Lineage (NCBI taxonomy): Eukaryota > Metazoa > Chordata > Aves > Passeriformes > Sylviidae > Acrocephalus > Acrocephalus scirpaceus. The sequence goes on from OU383781.1 coordinate 5,812,083, forward strand.
AGGAAGCAGGGAAGCAAACAAGTTTAACCTCAGTGCCTTTCCAAAGCTGGCCCTGCAGCAGCCCAGGGAAGCTGTGAGAGCAGCTGCAGGAGAGCCCTGTGTGATGGGGCTGAGTGAGCTGGGCAGGTGGGACTGGGGGAAGACTGAACTCCATCTGCAAGGCCAAACTCCATCATACTGGGGTTAAGGAACATCTTTTTTTCTCTTGTTTTGGTAGAAATTACAGCTTTAGCTCTCACTGTAATGCAGCGTGCAATTTTATGTAATAAAACTTAGACACAAAGAATCCTCTCTGACTGTAAGCTGACACTGTGAGTCACATTGTATTGAAATGCTCCAGAATTCTATTGTAGGAGCAGGAATATTGAAGCAAAGAAAAGAAGTAAAGTGCGAGCAACCATGAAGAAAAGATATCATGAATCTCTTTGAGGAGCAGGGCATGTAGGTAAAACACGTAGCAAGACTGAAGTTCTCTGATTTAAATCTTCCCTGACATTGTTGGTCAGAAGCATCTCTTAGTCTTGTAACAGAGAAAAATCATCTTCAGTTAATCCAGATATATAATTATTTACTTTTTAGGCTCAGACAGGGTCTCTGCCACTCTTTTTGCCTGGAATCAAGTGAAGGAAAAAGGTTGAAAGGCAACTTTGGGCATTAACATTTCTGTAGAAATACAGTAAGTATATAAAAGATAGTTATGGATGGGTATTTTGGACCCTGATGGTGGCAATCACAGCAAGACGGCTGTGGCTCCCTGATTATTGAAGGATGCTTTTGGCTGGAATGGGAACAGCTCTGGTCAGAAAGCATGACAGAGTTTACACCAACAAAGGATTTGGCACGGCTCCCTTATCTCCCCTTCTCTTTCTTCCTTTTCTCTAATTTTAAAGATCAGCTAGTTTTATATTTGCAGCTTTCTTCACGTTTGTTGATGTCCAGCTTTGATCTACAACCAGCTTGAGTTTACTTTTATGCTCTGCTGAATGCTGCCTTCAGCCTCAATTTCAGAGCTGTGCAAATAAATTACAGCGATGTGTTTAATTAAAGTTCGCCTCATGCCCTGATTGCAGACTGTTGCCTTCTCAGATACAATTTGCAAATATATTTTAGAGTTTTATTTTAGGCAGGATGACTAGTAGAAGGTTATTTAATTGTGATTGATTGTGCATGGGATGTTTGTGCTGCCTTTATTTTGTGAACAACCTGAAAATAGTAGCTGAAGGTTGAAGGACAAATGAAGGGCATTGGCCTGGATGGAAGGAGGGGGTGTAGTAAGGGTGAAAAGTCACAGAATGAGGGTTGATGCTTCTAGAATTACATGTGTGCTTTTTGGAGAAATTGTCTTAATTCTTAGGTATTAACAATATTTATTGATATTAAGTATTAATATTAAATATTAATACTTAATACTTATTAAACTCTCAATACTTGGAGTTTCTTTAGGGAATCTATTTCTGAAGCCTTTTGGTGGGTAGGCAGGAACTGTGAATATCAGAATATGAGGAATATGAGCTTGACTGTGTCATTTTCATACCTGCAGCTTCCCCCAGTCCTGAGTTCCCAACAGTTTGTGCAGAATCCATTCATTAATATGGGTCAGGAGCTTGATAAAATTGATAAAATACATTTATCATTTGAGGTTACTGAGCTGTAGCACTACCAACAGGTAGCATGAAGAGGAGAAGACTTTTCACCACAGCCATTCTGTGCGCTGCTTTGCTGGTTTGTTTTCTGCCCAGCTATTAAGAGCTCAGTTTAAGAGCTTTCTTACCTGCACTGACTGCATCCTCATTTTGGTGGTTGTGACAAACATCCCTTCCTTGGTGTACCACCTTTGAGTTTTGGGTTAGGTGTTTTTTGTTGGGTTTTTTCCATCAGTGGTTTCTTCCCTGAGTCCTTTTGTTGCCTTGTGTGCCCCTGGCAAATCAGCCACAATCTGCCTCTCAGGCAGTGGTTTGGGTACAGGTGTATAATGCTGTTATTAAATCCCTCTCCTCAGTCAAGTGGACTGATGAGAATGTGGTAAGACAAACATATTTCTGTTATTATTTTCAACCTATTTATCTTACTTTTTTTTAATTGTCTCAGAGTTTGCAAGGAAGCAAGGTTTAAAAATAGTATCCAGCATCTTCAAGACCCCAGGTGCCACCTGCTTCATGTAGTTATTCTTATTTTTCTTTTTCAAGCCCTATTTTCCCCTGTGTCATCCATGACTGCATGAAGTATACTCTTTTATTCTGTTTCATTGTGGAGATAAGTAGAAGAGATTAGGATAAAAATCCATGACTATCTTGATTGTGGCATTTTTAGAGTGTTTGTCTTTTCTGTTTTGGGGGGATTCTGTTAGAATTTTTATGATAGAATGTTTACAACTCACTGAGCATCATCTCGGGACTTAGAAACTAATAAGTCGTCTAACATAAAATAATTACTTTTCTTAAAAATGTTTGTTTTATTACCTACCCCTACTTCATTTCATGCATGGGGGAATACTACTGAACTCCACAGTGCACATCACAATTTGTTCCTAAATAGTCACATCTCTCAAACAGCGTAGCTTGAAACGATTCGAGGAGTAAGTACCTAATTCAGATGGATAAAACAACTCATTCTTTAGCAGCTCCCCAGTTTTAGGGTAAGAGGATTTACTGTGGCATAGCTAAACCAAGTAGACAAGTGCTCTTTTTCGGCACCTGATAAAAGGATGAGTTCTCTTTTGTTTTTGAGCAGAATTATCCTACCACAGGAAAGCAGTTTATCAAATTTGGGTACTTGGGAGTGGGGTGTTTTGCTTTTCAAAAAGCTGGTGTGTGTAAAATGAGGATTATGTAATGTAAGCATTTCTAAAAACAGAGAAGAGAAATAATGGGAAATTTAATCTTTATTCATTTTTGGAGGTATTAGGAATGTTGTGACTAAAATAGGCCTTCATGCATCATGAATGGTCTGTCAGCTTCTGAGTGGATTATTAAGAAGGTAGTAGGTCTGGATTCAATAGGATTCTTCACCATTATTTTGAGGTTGTATTTTTTCAATATTTTACTTTATATTAGAAGTAAGGGTCCCCATTAGTTGAGCCCTTGTTAACGAAATAAAACCAAAACTGACTACTCTGAGCTAGTATTGCTATACTGTATTTGATGAGATTTCATTAATACTGCAAACTGGTTTGCTTTTTATTACAAATTTTACTTAAGTATTCAGATGCAGAATAAAAGAAGGGGTAAGAATAATTTGTATAATTGTTTTCATTATTTAATGTGTATCTATTACTTTCTACATTGTATTGCCAAAATGTTACGACTTTCTTCTAAACTCTTCCAGTGAGTTATTGACTTCATCTGGCCAGGGATGAGCCATATGTAGCTTTACTCAAAAGAAGATTTAATTCAATTTTTGTTTGCCATTTTAGCTGGAGTTAAATATGATGTAAACTGTGCAGACTATGTTTGCTAGGCTATACATGCTGTTTCCAGCATGTGATCACTTTTGAGCTTTGACGTATCTGTGTTTCATGTGGAAGATGTGTGATGAAAGCCCATGAAACTCTGTTCTATTACACCCAGCTGCTCGTTCATTATGCAATTTCTTACTCAATATATGAATGTACTTAATAGCCTTGGCTTTGGGGCTAACTTTTAAAATTTGAAGGAAAGCACATGGTTTGCAGTGTTTGGGGCAGCAGGGAGTCAGCTTCTGTTTTCCACATAATTAAAAAAACGAGCTGTGCTTTTGCAGGGCCTCCTGTTCTTCCTCTCTCATGTTGAGCACGTGTTGCCTGGGAAAGACCAGTGAGCCGCTCCTGAAGATGCAGTTTGCATCCATAAATTACCTCAGAACATCCAAGGGCAGTTGCTAAACACATTAATAATTGTGCAAACATGCAGTTTTGTTGTTTGCAGAGCAGTGGATAGCACCCTGGAGAAGCGGCGAGCCGAAGGGATGTGCAGGGAGGCAGCACATGAATGTAGATGGGCAGGGAGCTCGTTTCCACACAGGCATCCTGGAGAAGCAAATGGCCTGATACTTCATTATCTTACATATTTGGTATTGATTTTGCCTCAGGAAAAGTCAGTGTGCTTTCTCTCACACAAATAATGACAGCCCTGATTTTTGCTTTGGAGAATAGGTCAGGAAGGCATTCGGTCCAAAGGAATTAGACAGAGGTATCCCTAGAAATCAACCTAGATATAACCTTCCATGACCTCTCAAGCCATAAGACTTCTGAGACACTAATAATTAATAATAACTAATGACATATGTGTAGGTAGAAATTAAAATAAAGATGAGAGCTACAGAAAGAGGTAAAAATTTTATGAACTTAAGCACCCTGGTAAATATCCTTGTGGTATCTGAGGTTAATTCTGTAAAAGTGGAGGCATGAGATTAGGTAAAACATAAAATACCTTTCTCTAGTATGAAATCTTCTTTTGATTTTATCCTACTTTTCAAATATTGTGGCCATACAGGAAAAAAAATTTCTATTGGCTGAACCGTTTTCTAGTTCTTTAGATATCAAAACCCCCACATATTTCAGAAGCAGCAGTGTGAAGTGCGAGCTTTCCTGATCTACATTTCATTATTTGGTGTTAAATCTGGTGTCTGCCTGTTCAGAAGTGTCTTATAACTTTGGCTGGCCTTTCCACATACTTGGTTTGTACAGTGCTGATGACATGTTACAGACTTGGAAACCCTTCTGAAGAATTCAGAAGAATTTAATAAGACAGGAACCTTGGCAAAGTTTTTGTATGGTTTCAACTTGAATGTTGAGTGCAGACTCACACAGACACAGTTTTTTAAGGGTAAATACTTTCCTAAAATACTCATGCTCAGGAATCTACTAAAATTTCACACATCCTACACATCCAGAGCAACTGTTGCTAGAATTTAAACAGTTTGTGTAGGGATACCCAGAATCAGAACTGTTGCCTTTGGCAATGAATCCATACTTAAGTTACAAAACCGAACTGAAAGAGAAAACTTTTCCATCTTGTACTGCTCCTCTTATTTTAGATTTTAAACACTGATGTAATATTCTCATGTCTTCTTGTACTTGTGTTTTATGTGAGCACTGTGTCGGGATTTAGAGGTTCCAGAATGTCCTCAATGATGTCCTGAGAGCTTCATAACATTCTAAAATAGTAATGTACAAGACTGATCATCCTCTTACTTTGTTTTTGCCAGGATTTATTGCCACGAATATGTGAGAAAAATGCCCTTGGTCATTCTTAAATTATATATTTTAAAAAATACTTGAAAACTTATCTCGAAAGATTTTTCTGTTACTGCCAGTGCTTGACATTTAATAATAACTTAGAACTTGTACTGTATTTTCTTGCAGAGTCCTAACTGAAGAGCTGAAGATCTTCATGTTCTAAACACTTTTAGATCAAAGTGACTCTAAATAATTAGAGAAATATGTATTAATATAAAAGTATACACATCAGAGCATAGTCTGTTTTCACTGTAGTTACCTGAGTATATTGCTTGGATAACTGATGGATTAAAAGAAGATACTTCAGTAGTTAGGGAAGATTGCTCAGGAGTCATGTGAGACCACAAAATAAAACTGTGTATTGGTGGAGTTTGTGTTATCTGTGTATTTTCAGAAGTGACCAGTATACTCACTCATTTCCTGAAATACTTTACAAGACTCTGATTATTTTTAAGAAAATAAACAGAAGTGAATTATTATCCCTTACACAGTTTTAAATATATTCTTGTAGCTAATAGAGAAAATTCTCATCAGAATCAGCATCTCTTAGAACCATTGGAAAAAAAAAAAGGGGTGGGAGTTGTAGTTTATCACAGCTGAATTGTGAATTAAAACATCAAAAAATTATTTGTCAGATTGAACTTTCAAGGTCTTTGCTATTACAGATATTGCTGATTAGAAGCTGGGGTAAGGCAATTGCAGGACTCTGCAAATTTTGCAGATGTTTGTGCTCAGGCAAACAACTTTGTTTCCCCTCAGTGAGGTGTGGTTGTAGCTGTAGCCTGAATTTTGTCTCCTCTCTGCAGGCAGAGCTTGTTGATGTCCAGTATGGGACCATGGAAGATCTGATCCGGATTCAAGCCATCACAAACGTGACCAAAAAAATTGCACTTTTGAAGCTCGGACAATCACCTTTGCTTTATAAGGTTAGTTACACATCAGCTGAATTATTCATTTGGTAGGTTGGGTTTTTGGTGTTTTTCAGTTTCAAAAAGTGAAAACAAAGAGTTTCTGGTTTTCCCCCAATAAGTCAGGATTTACTGACATTCACATTCTTCCTCAATACTCAGCACTGTCACTCTGCAGTGCCTTTTATGTGTTGGAGTTGTTTATTTTGCTGCATATCTTGTAGTTCCCCAGTACTCTGCTGTATTTTCTCTGGGTGTACTAGAAATCTTTTGATAAAAAAAAAAGTCATTTAAACAAATAAAAAAGCAGAAGGGATTGTGTCTGGGGAGGGTGTACATGGGTGCATGTGTATCCATCCTCTCCAACTCCAGCTCTGGCAGGGAGCACAGAGCAGGAGCTCACTAATCCACTTTTGCACTAAACATAATAGACTTAACATATAAACCACATTTAAACTCTAAACGTCCAGTAACTGCCTTCTGTTGCAAATACCTTATAAACAAAAATGCTGGTTTGACTTTCAGAAAATACAGGAAGTATAGCAGCTCAGTAAATGCTTAAACAATTCATTCCCAATTCACAAAAGCAATTATAAAAGAGCAGTGACTCCAGATCTTGCAATTAAGTAAATCGGGACCTGCTCTGTTGGCCGTAGAAAGCACAGCCGGGACTTCAACACAGCTTCAGAAAATAACCACTTAATGTTTTTTCTATAGGAATAAGATTTGTCTCAATAAAAATGCCATTTTCAACTGAGTAGCTTTAGCTGTTTATTTAAATTATTTAGCTGCAATTTAATTACGCCCGTGAAAGGTCAGTTGTCATTGCTGGGACTCGGTTGTTGCCCATCATTTCCAGCAATAGATCTGATCCTGCATTTCACTGCTGACAAAGCCAATGAAACAGCAATCAGGGCTCATAAAGCAGGGATTGATAAAGATGTGAAGTTTGCAGTAACAGCACTGTCTGTGAGATGGACTTTTACCATTTGTGTTGCTGTGAACACTGACTCTGTCTGAATTACCAGCCTGAGCAGCTTGAAGGAGAAGGGAAAACCAGGAGGTGCTGAGGACAAGGCACATCTCAGGAGCTTTTGGTGTGGGTTGCCTGTAGCCTGGTCTCCAATATGTGCTGCTTGATGGCTGAGGTGCATGAGCTACACTTCTGGTGCCCCAAAAGAATCAGATTTGCACGTTCAGAGTCTGTTACACAGCACAAACCCAAGTGTGGTGTGATCAGGAGACTGACTCACAATGTGTGCTCAGGGTCTGAGGTGAAATTACAACCACCCAAACCTACTTTCCATGTTTTCCTCACACAGGGAGAAAGTTTGCCTTTTTCCTTGAGACTGTAAACTACCCTTTTTTAGAATATAATTTGTATCTTTTTGGCAGTGAAATAATTGCAAGCTTTACTTTGCTCGTAACTATCAGAAAAGGTGCAGAAAGATTATCTGAAGTAGATTCTCCTTTCCTAAGGAATATTTGATGTGAAATACTGCCTTAAACTGCAAGTCCTGCTGGTTTAAATGGGCCCAGTATCTCTCTGCTGAATCCACTCTTTGTATCTTTTTTCCCCCCCAATGTTTATGTTTCTGTACTACTGAGTCTCACATTTCTGTTTCAGCAGATACTTCCCTCTCCCTATATTTTCCTTATCTCTGCCTTCCATGTGCTTGCTTTTACATCGCATTAAAACACAGCACTAGCTCATAAGAGAGCTGTGGCTATATATACATATATACTTAGTGGGTTTCTTTCCACTTTTTGTATTTAACTTGTATTTTTCATGTGTTAATTGCCTTTAATTTTTCATTATTATTATATTATTATATTATGCAAGTATCTCACTCTGGATTTGAGTCTTATTATTATTATATCACCCTGCACTGAGGTTCCATCTTCATAACAGTTTCTAATTATGTCTCTATTTTTCAGTTGTATCTCCCTTGCACAGTTATGCTTTTTGTCTTTCTCTCTTTACTGCTGTTTTTTGCATGTTTTTTTTTTTCTATTTTCCCCTTTTATGTATTTAATTTGCCATTTAAAATTTTTTTGATTGTTCTTTCCCTCTATACTGAGTTCTTTGGAAAAAACCTGAAAGAAATAATAAACTACTGCTGGCAGAAGAAAAATCACCATGAAAACTGAACAACATTTCTTTTGTCTTTACATCACATTAAGAGAAAGGATGTGCTGGTAGAAAAGAACTTCATGTTCAAGGGGCTAATTTACAGAAATAAGTCCAAGAGATGGAAATTTGAATATTTGGAAAAATAGTTGTGTAAATGGCAGTATTTTTCAGTATAGATTTAGTTTATAGAGATTGGATAAGGTACAAAATTGGGGGAGGATTAAGGTTGAAAATATTTTGGAGCTTCTACTTTCAGTCTTTCAGACTGTGCCCAATCTCTCATGTCTTTAGACACTGAAAACAACAGACAGAGTTCAGAGCTTGGAATAATTTGAAATTGGAATGTACAGAGAGTTTGGAGTATGCAGAAAAGCCTGAAGTTAATGTGCTGTTAAAATATGCAGTTTAGTCTTAAACATGAGCAATTCTGATTAAATTTCGTAAGGTTCATAAATTTAAGCTGCTTTGTGAGAACAAAACTTGCAGAAATCTGACCTGGAGTTATTTTTGTAATTGGATATGATTTTCAGATCTCACTGGGAGTGTTGTATTTCTGTTCCACTGGATCAGAACGTGGTTTCTGGGCAGGGTGAGAGGGGCAGCAGCCATGGCAGTGGCACCTGTCCAGAGCCACAGACACATCCTGATCCCTTCAACTGGACCTTTTCAAACAAAGAATGTGTTACCTCAGCCACATCATAAATTACAGCTGTAAAGAACATGGACCTTACCTTTATAGCAGGGTCTCAACAAGAGCATTGACTCTGGGGGGAAAAAAACCCCAAAACAAAATAACAAACCAAGCAGTTTACATTGCTGTGATAAAAGATAAAAAAGTGCTTTGTATCATATCTATCTATATCTATATAAATATATATCAGAGTGGAGCAGGGGTTTGAGAAGGAGGTTTTACCAGTGTTGGGGCACTAAGATCAGTTAGTGAGTAAGACTCTGTTACAAGAATAATATAAAAAGTAGGGGAAAAGGAATGGTAGAAGTGCTTCAAGGAGCAAGTAAGAGTATTGCAAAGGCAGAATCCTTTCCAAATGCAGCTGAAAGGTTCAAGAATTTCCTACAGCCAGCACCTGGAGTGGCAATTTCCCATAGCAATACAGACTGAGGCTGTGGGCTGAGCTGTGGGGCACCTGGGGAGCACTCGTGTGTCAGGGAACTTGGCACAACCAAGTCCTTTTGGTCTTGTTAGCCGGAATAATTCACAGTGCTGAAAAAGTGACAGAAGGAAAAAATTCAGACTGCTTCAACAACTCCTGAAGGGATCTTGTGACTTGTCTGAGACACTTGTATGATCTGGATTGTTGGTGTATAAAGAGGGGGCTGGATTAAGGAAGAGGGAAAATTTTATTAAGCAGGGAGCTGAAATGAGGCAAATGTTAGAAGAGAGGGACAAGCTCTGGAGGGAATTGCCATAAAAAGAACATTTGTTTTCTCACATCTTGAGATTGAAGGTGACTGTCTCCTGGTGTCCTGGCTAGAAGGAAAATTTGTGTTTTGGTGGAACTCGGGTTATTGGGGTCACTGGTGAGGCTGAGTATCCAGTCACAGGAGGTCAGAGCAAACTCCTGATGTCCTTGAACCAGGAGGATCCATAAATGTGGCTGGTGAAAGATGGTGAAATTTATTACCAGTGATTAAGCAAATCACTCACGTGGTGTAGAGCACCTTCTTGAGATAGAGCACCTTGAGTTGCCCACTGTGTTTGCAGACACCATATTTTGATAGTATAAAATGTGTGGTGGCAGAAAGGTTGGCTAAAGCACCTCGAGAGCACCCAGCTCCTGTGCCCTAGAGCACACCTGAGTGTGTCACTGCTCTGAGCACCTTACAGAAGCCAGAGGAGGCTTTTTCAGGGAGAACTACACAGCGGTTTCAATATCCAGCCTCTGAAAATGTCATTAACAGATTCATTTTTTGAAAAATGTTCTGTGTCTTGATCGTGATTTAATCTTTAGGGGTTGCAATTCGTGAAAAAAGCCATAATTTTTGTCCTAAATTAACTTTTAATAGAGTAACAAAAGCCCTGAAGGCCAAACCACTTCATCTTTAAAATGTTCACATATTAACATTTTTTCCACATCCATTAAATGAAGATGTTGTTCTACTGTGTAAATATCTATATTTATTTTAATAATTTACTGCCTTCATAAATATTCATAAAATTGCTTTCTAGCTGTCATCAAGTTTAGGAATGTGGAGGCTTGGATGTTTATGCAGAGGTTATTGGCAGGCTCTTATAGATAAGGGTTTGCTAAATGGAAAACACTAAAGATTCCCAGAATAAAGGCAATTTGCAAAAAGGCTTCAATTTAATAACTGTGTTAATTTTAAATAAGTTTAGTTTGGAAAAAGTAATTTCACTTTTCTACAATGCCTACATTGTTTATTTCCTTCCCTCTGGTACTTTTTATGGCTGGCACATACAATTGTGAAGATGATGGTTTACATTGTAAATCTCCCTTTAACGAGGACCCTCCCTTTACTTCCACCCCTTCCTCCTTCCCTAGAGATGCACAAATATATGTGTGTATGTTTATATACATATATACAGCATGTGCATATAAATGTACAAATAAAAACCATGGTAAAAAACCAAACATTTTTAAGGGAACATAAACTCTTTATATGCATTTCATTATTTTGGTTGGGGGTTTTTGTGGCCTTTTTTTGCATGGTAGAATTTTTTCCAAGGCTTCTAAAGTCTTCATATACACACATTTCCCCATATGAGTGCTATGGGACTTTAATGTTATTATATCCCTTCCTAAAGCCCTTCTCAGAAAGTCAAGCCACAGATATAGGCAGTATAAATAAAAATTATAGAAACATGTAAAACTATACCTGGGGATCTGGATCTGAAGGGATTATCTGGTAACATCCACTGGAATAGCATCCTGTTTTTTGGGTTTTCTCTAATTTACCATCCTCTTAAAATCTCAATTCCCCAAATCCTGAAAGTTTCTCTTGATAGTCCAAACTGAATTCAGGTTGATTAATTCAAATTGTTGGTGCAGAGTTTCCTAATTAGCCAGTTTATATTTGCACGGAGTATGCTAGTTCTTATTTTATCATGAAGGAAGCACTAGTTGCTTTGTGTTCCTTTTTTCTTAGCCTTTGTCTGCCCTGAATTTATCAGAGATTCTCTCCTTTGAGTTAGTTGCTTTTATTCTTTATCCTTTTTCTCTTGCTCCAAAGACTAGATTTAGTGTACCCATGTTCTTAACCTTCCCCTTCCTCAAACAGCCTCTTTAATCTGTGACATATCACACAGTCTAAAGAGAAGTCCTTTTGCATTTCTTCTCTGCTTCCTATGTAAACAAATTCTACCTAGGTCTTCAAAAAACCTGCACAACAGTCTATACCAGAAAGGCGTTCATGTAATTGAGGTTTCACACTCATCAGTCCTGTGTTTTGAATGATTCTTTCAGTCTCCTGTTTGCCTCTTCCTGATTTTTGATTAATGGAATCATGCAGAGGCTGTTCTGCTCTTCAGTGAATACTGAGAAATTTTATGTTTGTTTCGAGGAAAGACCATTGGCCTTCCTTCATCAGAAAGTGAGACATTTGAGAGATGGGTAACACAGTTCCCAGTTACATTCCTCCTGCTCTGACTGATAGCAATGCTTTCTTGTTCTTTTTGAACAGCATGAGCAAACCATAACAGTTAGAGAAGCCTGGAGACACCCTGCCTCCATACCATTGATCTGATCTGTGTTGGGTGGACTAAGAAATGCACCCCAGCCCACTGAGGAAATGTAGCAGAGATAAAAAACCAAGTCTCTCTGCACAGATCAATCACCTAATGATTCATCCTGAAGTCATATTTTAATTCTTTATTGCTAAACTTACTTTAAACATAGTTAGGGAAAAATAAAAAATTGAACATACCAACTGTGATACATTTTCCCCTCAGTGTGAGGTACTGTTGGAAAGAAAATCAAGAAGTCCTTCTGACTTGAGAAATCTATAGCTGGTGACTAAAAAAGCAGTCAAATAGAAAGTCATGAACAGTGTCTTTGTATTCCTGATTGGAACCAAGTCACACTGAGCTCCCGTGTTTGGTTCCTAGAAGGCTGTTAGTGTCCAGAATAATTTTTAGCTGAGCATGTCAATTTTCCTCCAACTTCATCCAGCATTTGAAGGATGATGTACTGTGACCTGTGCCACCTAAAAGTGAAACAGTGCCAGTGCAGTTATAAATCCAGTCTGTATCTGTCCACATGAGAATGAAATAGTTGACAAAAATTTGCTCTCTTATCCCCTTAGTCAAGTGCACTGCAGTAAATTAAAGAGGGAATTCTCACTCCACTTTTTACAGTATAAATGGAAAAAGTAATTTGCTCTTTTAAGCAGTAAGAGGAATATAAGGGGTGGGGTAGGAGAAAAGCAATTGATGTCTGGAAGGAAGCATAATTATAGCACAACTTGTCAATAGTCTCGAGTAATTAACATTTTGGTTGCATCAGTGAAAGGACTTCTGGTTATTACTCATTTCCTTTTTGCTTACAAAACCCTGGATTTGATTGCATGGAAGGAGAGATGTGCTATTAGCAGAGTAAACGAGGGGAAATGTAGCTTAATGACCAAAAGTAGGTATCGATTATTCTGCATTTCTGATGCCACACTATTTTCCCTGAATGTTTTGACAAGGCACTGCTGGTTTGCAGACTTAGTTGTGTTCCCAGCTGTAGTTCCTGTTCTCTTTTTTCTCCTATGTCGACACAAAAATTTCTGAAGTTCCACTGGTGAATCAAACACTGAATTCTTCCCGATTGGACTCGCTTCATAGTCCTGTTCTCTTCAGTAACCCTAAACGCTTTTATTTCTCTTGGGGAAGTGATTCTAAATATTCATATACTCAGTTGGCTGTTTAATTGCACATTCACTGCATGTATTGAATGCATCCTTTGAAAAATTAGTCCAGCTCCCATAATGGATTGCTATTTCCTGAGGGGAAAGGCTGACCAGTGTTACACGAGGTCTCCTCCTTTTAGTGCAGTAAAATTGAGTGAGACACTAAGTGGCTTCCATTCAAACATGGACAATGGCTGACTCATAAAGAATTCAATGTAGGGTCTTCTGAAACCCTTGTCTGATTTTAGAGGTGTGAAACTCAAGCATAATTTTCTATTTTACCAAGCCCTTAAAAAGTCAGTAATAAATGCTATCATCCAATTTACTGTGTGAATGCTGTGTCCTGATAAATGGTGCAAAGTCAAGTGAAATGGATTTGCTGTGAGGCAAATGTTCTGAAGCAGAGCTGAGCAAAGATATCCATTGCCTCAGTTTGTACCCTGAACCCACACATGATCAGCTACTTGTGTGCTGGGCAGTGGGAAACACCACTTTGTCTTTTCTTCAGAAAATCCAAACCTTTTTAACCTTTTAACCTTTTTTGCTCTTCCTGCAGATGCACTGGTCATACTTCTGCTAGTGGTCTTGGCCCTTTTTTTTGTTGCTTGTGTAGGGAATTATTTTTTTTCCTACCCAAGATGTGAATTGAGCTGGTCTTTTTGCATTAGTTGAGCTTGGATTTCACAAAAGGGCCATTGACAGACAAATTATCTGGGCCTTTTCCCAGCTCATGTGTTTCCAGCACATTTCAACAACAGCTGAGAAAGGAGGAAAAAAGAATGGAAGATCCAGGAGCTTTGAGTAGGGATGAGGGGTGAATATATAAAATCTCATCCTGCCAGAACAGAACTTTTGGTTCTTTCAAAGTGTCAACCACTGGACTGGGTGAAGCAATGCTAGAAATCTTCAGAACTGCCCCCTCCAACAGCTCTGGAGAGGAGAGGCAGAGACCAGCATGGTACATCCTGCTTGTATTTGATATTTTCTGCAATGGTGATCAGAGGAAAAGGTCATCTTTTTCAGGCAACAGGTGTTATATAAGTACTGCCCTCATTCTGTAGTGGGTTTGACTTGCATGGCATGTTCTATAGTAGCTGCTGGTTTATTGTTTTATTAAGAAGTTACGATTCTTCTCTGACATTCACTTTTAAGTCTTTTCTTCTCATTTCAGAATGCTTCATAATAATCAGTTTATTTGCATAGCTGTGAACTGAGAAACTGGGTTGAAAGGTATCAAAAGTCACTATTCTTGGATAAAGTATTAATGTAGAACATGATTTAAGAGATTATAGAAGTAAATAGTTTTATTCCTAGAATGTGTTTTATTTGATAAACCAGGAGGTCGCAAATTACTCAGCTGGAGAAAGATTTTCATGCTTTGTGGCTCTTCTGGATATAGAGCCAGATCCAGACCTTGGTTTGATATTTGCATTGGTTCTGTGTGGCTTTAGAGACTCAGCTCTGAGAATTGGTTCACAAAATCAGAATTTGTGATTTCTGCATGAAAATCTGAATTCTACCTTTTCAAATACACCTGTAATTGCCACAGAACTCTTGAGTAGAAACATGGATTTGCTGGATGCTGAGATCCAACCTTTTCATTTGCATCCATTGAACCAGGGCTTTATATTTTACATTCTATAATAACCAGTCCATGGGAAGTTTGTAGTATTTTCCCTTGGATTACTTGAATTTCTCCTTTCAGATGGTCTGTAGCTGGATTTTGTGGAGCATGGATGGTTAAAATATATAACTGCATGTCTTCCCTGGAGAGGGAAGAGGTGGCTTTTAGCATTATATTTTTTAATTTTCTCTTTGCCTGCAGAATGCCATGGAACACCAAAGTCAAAATTTCATTCTTAGCCATTTGGGCCTCTTGATGCCTTTGCATGAATTTGTAAAGAAAAACACCAAGTCCATCATTACAAATATAATTGGCAGCCTCTTTGCAAGTACAGCAATAACCACTTGGAATATTTTGTTTCGATTGCCAAAACATTAAACTAACCTTCTGTGCAGAAGGCAATTCTTCCACAGTGAACATATTTTCACTTAACAGGAGAAGATTGTGCATTTCAATATGAGAACTCAGGCATTTTAATTTCCTCTTAAGGTCTCAGTGAATAATTCACAAACAACATGTTCAACAAAGTTAGACTTATGTTGTTTTCTCTTGATCTAGGCCTAACAAAATGGCACCTTCCTTTATTTGTTATCCTGCTATATTCTCATGGGTTTAAGTGAATTTTAATTTTGTATTTGGCTTCTGGGGTTTTTCTTTCTGCTTTTTTGGGTTTTTTTAGTATTGAACATACTCTGAGAGCAATTCTCCATATTTGGAGTTGTGCTTATTCAAGGTAATTGATTATTTTGTTGGGTTTTTGTCTTTGTGGTTTTTTTTGAGCATTGATTGGGATGCCTTTTGATATATATCAATAGTCAATCAGGGTTGTTGCAAATAAAAAGATTCTTGAACTTCCTTATGGTCATTGAGAAAGAACACAAAAATCACATGATCACAGTCACTGGAACCTTGAGGTAAAAAAAGCTGTGGGCTACTTTCTTTGATTGATGTAAGGTGCTGTATAATAACCAGTTCAATTTTTCTTCATTTGTTTCAAATTTCATATCCCTTGTACACTTCAGATTTCTCTAAAACTCAGGCTCTTCATCAGATAAAATGCCCTTAACCAAACAAACCCAAACTCTCACAAAGTTGCCCAGGAAAGCCTCGTGAATGTGAATGATCACAGGATGTGCATGGGCTGAGATCTGTCAGGGCAGCTCAGTTTTGTGTAGGTACAGGTAATGTTTTAGGTGGAGGACAGAGTGTTTGCCTGTTGTGAAGGCTGGAGGAGTGCCTGCACTGACAGTTGAACCTGTTATTTCTGTTTTCCCACTGTCAGTTATTATGCAGACACAAGAATTCTTAGCACACAGCCTCAGAGGTGACCTTGAGGTAACCTAGAGAGACCTTCCTTTCAATGAGATGGAAGTATATATTTCACTTCTGAGTCAATCTTGGTTTTCCCGGGAGTGGGAATTGACTGTATTGCCTCTTCTATCAGTATTCAGTTCTATGTGATGGCTTTATGTTATAAAATGTCCACTGGGGAACTGACCTGACAACTCATTTCAGTCAGGCCTTCACTGTAATCTCAGAGGAAAAATGATAACATTTAATCCATTTAACCACCTGGGCATGTCCCGTTCCTGGTTCTCGTATTAGGGAGTATAAGGAAAAAAGGCAAGCCCAAATCTGCTGGTTCAGGCCATTCTTGGATTACAGGCTGAAGAAATTTTTATGAGACATTAGAAATTAATTAGCCCAGAGCATCTGTGTAGAAATTACTGTCCCTTCCCATGGTAAGGTGCTGCAATGTTCCTCAAAAAGGAGATACAAGGAAGGCAATTTGGAATGCGTTAGGAGAGCTGGGATCTGCCTCCTCTTCCTGCCTAACAACAGTCCCATTCCAAGCAGAATGTATTTTTTTTTCTTGGTTTGAAATACCTGCGAGGAGTCCCAGTATGTTATTTGAACTGTGCTTCACACTTGACATTAATCTTTAAAAGCATCTTTAAAAGATGATATTTGCTCTGTTCAGCAAAGTGGGGTTGGAAGCGTTATACAGCGTGTGGTAAAAGTACAGAAGTTTTCATTACAGACTATTTAATTTAAATTTTGTTCTTTTCAGTCTAATGTTATTCATCAAAAAACAGCTAATTAGGAAAGGTTAAGATACTGGTATTTAAAAAAATGTATGTGAAACTATCATGCACAGAAATCTATTTTGCTGTGACATTTGTACATACAATAGAATCTGTTTGCAAATGCCTTTTGTTTCCTTATGTGCTTTTTCTAAAAAACTTGAACTATTTGTAGATGCAAAATGAATCTTACAAAAAATGTAGTATTTTAATGACTTCCTAATTTAAATGATAATTTACTCATAGTATTTGCAAGTATACCTGACTGGGTGAACTTTGATGTGTGCACTGTACAGATTCACTGAAAGTTGCAAGGACAAAATCTGACATTGTCACTCAATGTGCTTTATTTTCTTTGAAGGTGAAGTCATTTCAAGGCATACAGAAAATTCAGAAAATAAGATTTGCTTCTGACTTGCCAACAGTGCAAAAATGTTCAATACTTGGTGATAGCAGTGGTAACATGGGAAGAGTAACTTAAATTGCCTATTTCTCCATTTTTCTGTTCACTAGCAAACTGAATAAACCTACAAGTTATTTAATTTCAAGAAAACCTAAGTTTTCATATCCAAATTATCTTGATTGTTAGTACAACAGATCTTCGTTCTCAGTAAAGTGATAAACTTGATGCAGTGAGGTTTCCAGAAGAATATAGAAAAAACACCCCTTTATGTTTAAGTACATTAAAACTCACTTTATTTAATATAAAAACCATACTTTAATGTGTTGCACAGTACATTTCACAGAACAATTCCCCTTCAGCAAAAGAAGCCATGGGTGGTGTTTGATCAGGTCAAACTCCCACATGACAATAAGGTCACAGCCATCACATGGCACCTTAATTGTTGAAGTCCTGTCACCATGAGCTGGCATGGTGAAGTGCACCCACAGCCCCTCATCCAGATTGATCAGCTGCTTAATCTTCTGACAGGAAAGTCTTATTGACCAGGAGAATCTCTCCTCCTTCCTTTCACTGTGAGAACATCATGTAAGAGATGCCCTCTGCCAGCCTGATATCCTTCCTTGCACGGCTTGTGCTCAGGGAAGAGGATGGGTTGCAAAGCAAGTAGGAGGTAATATTTTTTTCCCCTGGTGTTTCTTTTCTAGAAATAGTAATCATAGGTGTCTTGACTCGCTGAAGTGGAGGATATGTCTGGAGCAATTTAATTATAATCCTGACTGTTCTGTGAAATGGGGTATTTCAGTTCTGAGTCTGTTTATCTCTGCAATAGCTTGTGGTGATGAGGTCCTCTATGTGGATACTTAAACATTTCTTGATATAGAATTGGACTTTGGAAAGCAGGTATATAAAACTCTGCTAATGCTTTACCATTTGTTACAAGATGGGGAAAAAAAAAGATGCACAAAATATTCCAGCTTCAGTCTAAATCTGAACAGCCCAGAGTAACTGATGCAATTCTGCAATTCACCTGCTTGCTAAACATTTATCTTCACCCTTTAAGGGTATTAGGAAGAGATTTTTTTTTTTTTCTTGGTCTCAAGATTAATAGACAGTGTAGTGAGTTCTTAACAAATCTGTGCTCCTTAAAAAACACCCAAACAAATTTTACCCTTTTATTCCTGAATTAAGCTAGTTGGTGTCTCATGGTCAAGGTGTGTTACACAATGATTTGTTTAGCCTCTGAAGATGTTTGTAAATGATGGGGGGGATAAAATGTCTTTACTATAATCCTGTTCTTTAATTAGGCTTGAAGAGGGAAAAACCTCAACCCAACATAAAACAATGCCCCTCCAAAAGAATGTTTTCTAGAAAATTTCTGTTATTTTGTTCCAGAAAAGATCTTAAATTATAAGCCTGGAACTTAACATCAATGACTGTGAGATGAAATTAATATAAATATTTATAGGACAACTTTCAAAGTCTTAAGACGTTTTCTAATAATCAAAGATTATCTTATTGGGAGCAAAGAGTTGATCTGTGTCAGAGGAGATTTTCCTGTCAGAGCTGCCTCTTCAACTCAGTATCTTCATGGAATGGCATGGAAATCCTTCTCCTTAGAAATCTTGTGTGAAAGGACAGTTTAGTAGGTGCTGGGAAAACCTCAAAAAGGTAAATTTGATTTTAAAACCCCTGTCATCCTGCTCTAAGTATCTTAAGAGAACTGTGTAGGCCTTTGTTGGAAAGATGAGTATTAATTAGTTTCTCTGTTTTTTTAAATTGTGTCTATTTCTACAGTTAACTGTCTTTATGTACTTTGTGTATTTCAGGATTAATCTTTAGCATTTGCTATCAAAAAGAATCATAACAATTATGTGTATATTATTTTTCCATCCCTTGAGAGAATTAGGTTCACACACAGTGAACCACAGAATCTTTTAGGTGGGAAAAGACCTTTAAGATCCTCAAGTTCCCTCAGTCAAACCCATGACTACAAAATGTCCCAAGTGCCACATCCCCATGTCTTTTAAATCCCTCCAGGGATGGTGACTCCACCCCTTCTGGGCAGCCTTTTCCAATGCTTGGTGATCCTTTTGGTGAAGATTTTTGTCCTAATAACTAATTGAAACTTCCCTGATGCAATTTGAGGCAGTTTCCTCTCATCCAGTCACTTGTTACTTGAGAGAGGAGACCAAGAAATAAAGGTGAGAAAGCCTGACTTTGAGTTTCTTACCAATCAAGGTTTGTTGGCGTAAAGCTGATGCAGTTAAATGCAGGCTTAGGCTGGAGGATTTCAGAAACTACCAATTTTCTAAACAGAATGGCTGGAGATGCATTTTCCATTAATAAGTGATGCAAGAGTAAGCTTGCCCTGTAATCCTGAACTGTCTATTTTTTCACCTTTTTAGTTAGAAGCAATAGAAAGCACAAAATTAGTTACCACTGTCAGTCGCCAAAGAGAGGAAATGAATGTTTGTTCAGAAATTTCTGTTTGTGGGTTTTTTTGGGTTTTTTTTTCACTCTCTTTTGCAAATCTGTTGTAAGAGAACTTGGAAATATTCCCTAATTTTCCATAGGTTTCTCTCTTGGGCTAAACACCAGGGCCTGTGATTGTCATCTTCAGTCTGTATTCATTACATGGTCCTGTAGTGTAACTTAGTGTTGAGATGGAGCTTTTATTTGGGTTTTTAGGTTAGAGGCTTTTGGGTTGGCATTTTTTTGGTTTTGTGCTGGTTTTCAGGTTTTTGTCTGTTCCTCCAGAGTGAAGTTGTGCATTCTTTAAAGACTTTTTCTGCAAGTTCTGTCTCAGGAGTTACAGTGGTGTAACAGATGTTGATTGATCATGAGCTTTATTGTATTTCTTTTTCATTCATCTTATAACTGCAGTATTCTGTTTGTCATTTAGAAAGTTTAGTGGAGTTCTAGGAGCTGTAAGTGGTGCTAAATCTTTTCAGTGGGCCCATCGGAGGGAACTGTGTTTTTAATGTACAGGGTTTCAAAAGATATTTTCTTTTGATCTTTCCTTTCCTTCCCCAAAAAATTGTCAGAGAAAGACAAAAATAATGTGCTGTCAATGACCTAGTTGTGAAGAGTGACAGAGCAAGGGTTTTACTGCCACATCTTTCTTAACCACCCTTGGTATGACCTTGTTTTGGTATTGGGGTCTTCCTTTCCTGATCACTGCATGAAAAAAATCTTAGTGACAGGAAGTTGGACCTACTTTTCCCATTTTATATTTTTCACTCTGTTTTTTAAGACAGGGGAAGGACATAATTTTGGATTGATGTTTTGGAACTAATCGTAGACTGGTGTTACTGAAGGGAGCTAGGAGTTGTTGGTTTGTTGCCTTTTTTTTTTTTCCCCCTAACTGCTGGTGAATGAATGACTTTGTAGTGCTTTGTGACTGCCAAACTAATCCAGCTGCCTTCCCTGTTCTCATCAAGTGCTTCAACCTTGGACCTCCTTCATGTAGCTCTTTCTACTATTTCATTTTGGTGAAATGGGCTATTTAGTAGGTCACAGGAGGAGGCAGAGCTCTGTTTTACTGATGTGCTGAGTGGGAAGGCAGTGAAAAAGAAAGGACCCAGGAAGACACAAAAGCTGCACATGTTGGCTTTTTCAGCTGGTGTATCTTTTGTGTAGACTGCCCGCAGTTTTGCTGTACCAGAGTCATCCATTAAGTGGTGCTTCAGTTTATTACATATTCCACTTTAAACCTTGATGTTCAGTGTGAAGGATGCACTCATGGTATGTCCCGTGTGGCACAGTTCATGAATAAGTTCTTTTGAAAAAAAATTCTGGTTTCTGAAATGCCAGTGAGGAAACAAAATCAAGACCAGCTTAATTTTTAATTTTGGAATTTCTAGGAGAGCTTAGGAGCAGAAATCAGTACTGATAATGTATAGAGAACTTTTATTGCCAAGGTTTGTAATAACTTCTTTAATATTTATAGTTCTTGAAATGACTTTACACACTGGGGCACATTCTTTACAATCATTTCTTTTATCACTCCTGGTTTGTTACTGTTTTTCTAATAAGGAAGATAAATAAGTTCATTCTGAGTATTGATTTACTTAAAGGCATGCTAACCAAGTAGTTAAACACTGCTCTTTTCCATAAATGAAGCTAAAAATTAATTAACCAATTAATAATATTCAGTTTTCCTAGTTGATATATAGATAAGCCTGAGGCTTACGTATAGCACACTATATCATTATATGTTCTACTTGGAAACATAAAATTAAATAAAATGTAAATTTAAAATACATAACAAGTTATGAAATCTCAAATGAGACTGTTAGATTACATTCAAGGCATTGTTTTAAAAGCATGAAACCTGGATGCAATGTAATAGACCAGGAAAGAGTTGAGCAGGGAGTATTTTGTACTTTGTTTTGTACCTGACAAAAAACCAAAGCAAAAGACTACAATTTTCCAATACTAGTAATTGGATAAGAATTGTGAGAATAACAAAAGAAGTGAATAGGTGTTGGTTTTGCACAGGTCCAGTGAAGGCAGGTATGTTTTAACAATTTAACAGTTAATATGAAATTACTTGGGGCAGCAAATGTGCCTTAATTGCAAATCTCTGACTGATTGCTGTGTGGGCTCTGAGAGCATCTGCTTCTTGGTGGATCCCATACAACAGCTGCACTCTCGGAGGTAGAAAAGTCATAATCCTGCTTTTATCTTGGAGATAGAAGGATGGCTAGGGCTGTTTTCATTTCAACACTGCTAACTTCCAGTGTTAGTACTGGAGAATATATATTCCAGGTACCCCAAGGGTATTTACATTTTAGTTGAGAAAAGACCGTAGAGAGAATCAGAGGATATGAGTTTACATTGCACATGAGGCACAGTCAGGGGTGTTTATACAAAGTAGGTATCTCCCTTGCTCTCTGCTCATCCTCTCCCTTTTTCTTGCTGATATTTCGAGGGGGGTTGGAATGAGATGAGCTTGAAGGTCCCTCCCAACCCAAACCATTCTGTGGTACCATGGCTGGGATATCTCCTGGCTGGGAGCTTGCTGCTGGAGTCCACAGTGAGAAGAAAAAGATTGCAGAGAGTCAAAAACCCCCTAAGGTTGGGAGCAGGTGCCCCAGATGTTTGTGGTGAGCAGAGTGGCTGCTGGCACAGTGGAACTGCAGCCACCCCACCAGGGGAGTACTGCTGTGGGTTTTGTGCCCTGCAGAAGGGTGAGGGGAGCCTGACACCACAGGTTTCTGGGTGAGAGGTGCCCTGTGCTGGGAATAATGTTTGAAGATCAGATCTTCTTATCTTACTTAATTTTTCTAGTGGTAGGAAAACAAATAAATAAGAAAAAAGAAAAAGAAAGTCAGGGGACATGGGCAGATTTAACTCTGGTCTGTGATTCTGTTGGCAGTTCAGTGGATTTTGGATTAAAAGTTGGGTAGAATGCATAAAATCCAACAAAGGGTCTAATCGCTTCATTCTTGATGATTTAGCAAGATTATAATTATATCTTTGTGTAATTGTTTTTTGTATGATGGATCTTCAGCTTTATTCTCTCTGTAATAGAGTCTAAACATAGACTGGAATTAACCATAAACATAATCAGGAACAACAGTTTCAGTGTGAACAGGGAAATGCTATTGGCTTTCTGGAGGTTGTTCATCTGGACATTCATACAGCCTGTTTCTTTTTAATGTTTACTGAATATTTAGTGATACTTATTATGCACACAGTGTTCCTTTACATGCTTATTTAGAGGTGAGTAGTATTTCCTGAAGATGTGGGAATGCAAAAGCAATATGAAAGGCTTTGTGTTATATACTCATCAAATAATGAAGCTTTTTTTTCTGGACTGTAAGCAATTCAAATATTTTGTTTCTGAAATAAATTAAGTAAAGCTTATTGAGTCCAATCAACCCTTGTTTCTAGGGAATTGTAGTTCAATTTCATTTTTAATTAGATTGAACATTGTGAATTTCTTAGCAGTGGTAAGCAAGATCTGGCAATAAAATACGCACTCAATTTGTATTAAAAGTTGCTAAAATCTAGTACAGGGAACTGGCAGTATATCTGGCTTATGTTTAATTGTCCAAATATCCTATTGTGAAAAATTCCATTTTTAAAAACTGCTGATGTGTAACAAATTACTTTTCTTTGATAGAACTGTGTAGAAGATGAGCAGGCAGCAAACAGGAAAAAGTATGGGACAGAACATTCAGTTCTTGATAAGCTTAACACCACATGTAGGAGCAGGATGTTAAATTTTTTTTCTGTGCAAGGATTACAGAATTAAACCAAGATGAATTTTGGTTTAGAGAGAGTGGGGGTAAAAGGTCTCCAAAGGTTTTCCCTCAACTGCCACAGCTGTCCAGAGGTCAGGGTGTGGATTTCCAGTCAAACCAGCACACAATGAGCTTGTGACCAGTGCTCATTGAGAGGTCTGCTGTCCTTGTGTAGCACTTACCTGGCAGAGGAGTGCACTTAAAAATATAATGGATGGTAAACTGATGTACAAAGTAGCTCTTGCTCATCACTGCCATACAGCCCCATTGCTCAAAGGGAAATTTTTGTGATTAACATCCTAAAATTTCTTAGCGTTGCCTTCTGCGTTTCTTCCCACGTTCTGTAGGACATCCAAGAAATACTAAAGGAGACACTATCTTCCCTAGAAATAATTTTCTAGATATTAAAAAAAGGGAAAAAAAAATTGAAAATTGTGAAACCAATTAAGGTTTGGAAATTGATTGCAGAAAATGTCTTAAAAAATCTTAGCTATGCTTGTCAGATTCTTCCCACAAATAAATGCACTTGATGTTATCATTTCTCTGGTAGTAACTACATCAAAGTCTTAAGGTCTTGCCATGGTACAGAGCAACTCTGATTTTGTATTGTTCCTATATGTGTCACTCTATGACAGGAACACTTTGATAAATTCCATTGCAATATGTTTTCCCTCTTTGAAGACCTTTATGGCAATAGCCTGTCATTTATGAGACCACTGTGTATGCATTTATAGCTGTTGGAAGTTTTATGCAGCTTAATCCCTTTCCCAGCCCTGTTTGTTCCATATAACAATGATGCCATTTCTCAGGCAAGGACAGTGTTTGAGCTGGAGAGGAAAGATATTTTTCTTCTCATGGTCTCCATTAAACTGGCTGCACTCTCCATCCCTTTTACAGCCTTGGCACAGCACCTTGAGGGTCGATCAGAAAAAGCCAAAACCTCTTCAGACAGAGTTTTGCCACCCAATTCCTTTGAACATCTGGTCTTTGTCATGGGGAATTCTGGAGCATGATTAAACATCAAGTGCAGTATTAAAAATACAAGGTGAAACCAAAGCTTACTTAGTTAAGAACTTGCTAAAAATTTGGAAGAGTGGTGTATAAATGAAGATATGTGTACTTGAGTGGGGTTTTTCCACCTTGAGTTTTGTTTATGTTACCCAGCCCCTTCCAAATGCTCTGTATTACAGTAGGTAATTGAGAGAATAGCAGCATCTGATTATACCCACAACATCTAAATCTTACTTTTTTACCACATCTGCTACAGAAATAAAAAGATGTTGTGTCAGTGAGATCTTCCAACATTTGCTTTAAATCTACCTTTGCACTTGCTTCATAATTTTACGTACTGCCAATTAGTCAAATGAGATGGAAGATCCTTTCAGAGCATCATGATTTTAATTGGGACTTCAGTAGAAAAGAGTAATTAATAACTGTTAACCTGTCCAGTAAAACTGTGTCTCAGATTAATGAACCGTGTCTTCTGCACATTGCACTATGAATTGAAAAATGCAGCAGTTAAAAACTGATTACTGTTATTTGTCTAATTAATGCTGATCATTGCACTGAAGTATAATGACAATACAAGATTTTTAAGAAAGTATTATATTTGATTTTACTATAAATAATATGTTTAGGTACGTATATTTTTTTCTCAAGTATTTTTGATATACAATTTTTTTTTTACTGATTAGTTTTTCTTTATTTTTGTTTCCATACTCCATATGTATGATGGCTTTGAATATAAAATTCTGCATGCATTTTTTTAAGGTTTACCTGGAAGTGACAGAGAAAGGGGGATCACAATTATATAGAGACAATATATAAACAGGATATTGTTTCTTATTTTATGAATGTGTTATGTCCATGTTTTGCTTTGTTAGCACTGGATGGACTTGTAATAAACAGCGAGATTGTGAGTCTGCCTTTAGGAAGAGGAAGAGTTTTGACCTGAAGGTACATGAAGGAAGTTGTATGTTAGAATAACAGCATGATCCCAAATTAACTTTGCTGTCAGTAGCTGACACTTAAAGCCCTTTGTTGTCTAATGAACTGTGATGTCATTAACACTAAGGCAGTCATTGTGTAAAATACAATTTTTGCAATTTTGTGTGCAACTTTAAGGAGATTTAAGTAGTGTAAACTACCTTTTTAAGTGTTAAAAAATCTCCTTAAGACTCTTTAAGTGCTTATAGCTAAAGCATGTTTCATCTCTTTATTTAGTGTTCTGTTACTTTGCCAGACACAGACATACTTTTGATATAGAAAAACCTTCAGAAACCTCTGAGAAGTTTCAATGGGCAGCCTAATATTATCTATTAGTGTGATTATCTGTGTACAGCAGTGAGGATACACTTTCAATAGTGTGAAATCCATTCACATAAATGACTTCTGAAGAAGAGAACTACATTTTTAGGCACTTTTGACTTCAGACACCAAGGTGTGCTTAAAGGGCTTTTTGAAAGGTAGACTTTTAAAATATACTAGCATAGTACATGATACGTAACGAGATAGAACTCTTAAATGCTGTTGTGCAGCTAATTTATGTTTTGTTTACCATTATCTGAGGGTTGAAAGTCTGACACCTTATGTAATAGAGTTGAAAGCAGAATTAGATCAAATAAGAAAATGCTACTGGATTTGTATTGACCCTAGTAACAGTTAGGGAACCTATGGTAAAATTAGGAGATCTAGATAACTTTTTTTTTTTCCGGTGTTAAAATTTGATTTGAAAATCTCTCCACAAGTGGAGGAATGTGTTTGGAAGTTGCTGTATTTTAAATCAAGTTTTCCAGACACACTGTTAGTGCTACTTGTTTTGAGTAAGAATGGAACCTTCCACAATGGCAAAGTCACTTGCTATACAGAATTGTAAGCCAATGTATCTTGTACTGAACTGCTATATCTTAAATAATGTATCAGTCAATAAAAGAACAGGTTATTCCATGGATTAGTGAACAGGCTTTTCATAGCTCTGTTTCTTGAGGCTGGATTTTATGGTGTCTAATCCGGTAGCAAGTTTATTTATTCCTTTACACCTGTCACTCTATCTCTTGATTTCTTC
The DNA here is from genome assembly GCA_910950805.1 of Acrocephalus scirpaceus scirpaceus. Classification (NCBI taxonomy): domain Eukaryota; kingdom Metazoa; phylum Chordata; class Aves; order Passeriformes; family Sylviidae; genus Acrocephalus; species Acrocephalus scirpaceus. Next base: position 5,838,635 of record OU383781.1, read on the forward strand.
TATGTTTTTTTCTCCCTTCCATTAAGGAATAAGCTCTTCAGTTTTTATTAATGCCTTCTCAGTTGTGTATTAACAGCATCTGCCTCTTCTCTGCTCAATATCCCATTTTCATCAAACTTGCAGGGAAGTTCTTCCTGTGAAATAAGTTTGCTGTGCCAACTAATCAGTGGCTCAGTTATTTCTGTGGATCAGGACACATAAATGAACAGGCTTAGAAAGTGGACTTAGGCAAGTGGACTTAAGGCTGGTGTTGTACTTCATAAAGCACAAACTGCACTGCTGATACTGTGAACATTGTGAGGGGGAGAACTGTCTGTTCTGTCCTCAGAAGGCTTGTCCATATTTTGGAACCACTTGCAAATATGATGAGAGGAATTGTTAATAATAAGAAGCTATTTTAATATACAATTAGTAGGTTGATATAATCCACAGTTACTTGCATCATTTTTTTTTTTTCTCTTTTCCTGGTGCATTCATAAGCATTGTTAGCCGTCACTGTCAGGAATATTCTGTGTTGTGATGCCCCTTGTCGGTTGATCATGCATTGCTGCTTTCTAAATTATTTGTAAGCAGAACTGCTGCTGGGAATCAACAAAAGGGAGGGAAAAGATGCCATGCCTATTTCATTATCTTTAAACATTAGGGTCTTGCTGGATCAGAGGTTCTGGAAACTGATGCAGTGAGAGGATAGTGTAGGAAACCCTTTCTTAGCTGTCTCTGCACTCGCAGTTGCTGTAATCCAGGTGAGACCAAACCATGATGTGATTTTCTGCTCTCTGCCCATGCAGTGACAGCTTAAACTCAACCCCAGGTGTGGCCCCCGTGCACAGAACATCAGAGTGGTGCTGCTTCAGTCACGCTTTATTTTCAGCTGGAAGGTGAGGGTGCTGCTGGAACAGCTCCATGCCTCAGTGGGCATGGTTTTAATTTCCTGAGCTTCTGGGGTTAGCAGGTAACCAGTCCAGTGTAGTCCCTGGAAAGTAATAAAGGCTGATTACCTGGTTGGTTTTGTGCTGTTTGGTGCTTACAAGGTGCAAGGATGGTCTCAGCTGAGGAGACCAGGGGAAAAGATCTTCAGTGAGTCAGACTTGGCACTCAGGTGGAAGATAACAAATGGAGCTTGAGGCCAGTACCTGCTGCATTGCTTCCCTCTTTATCACCAGTCAGTGATGGGCAGCTCTTATACATAATGCTGGAGATTCACAGAGGTGCAGTCTGTTCTCTTTGGAAGGTTTGTTCTGTGTTCAGATCATTAATATAACCCCCAATTAAGTGTTCATTCAGGTGCACACTGGCCTCAGGTGTGCTAAAACACATTAAAGCCACCTATGAAAGGTAGTGGCCTTGTTTCTTGTTGCTTCTTTTCTTTTTCCTCAGCAAATAGTCATGCTTAGCTTGCTGATTTTGGACCCAATACCTGCCAGTAGCCAAAGTCCCACAGTGAAGCTTGTGTGAAATGTGGAGCAGAGACCTGGTCTCTGTTACCTGTGTGTCAGTGCAAGAGGTAAATATTTCCTCTGCCACATCTCAGAGACAGTGCAGTTAAAACAGAGGAGCAGCTTTGAGTTTCCCCTTAGAGGCAAACTAAGTTCCACAGACTGTTGCAATCTGTCTTTTCACTGCTTCAGCCATATCATCTTTAAAAGGCAATTTAATGGTGCCTGGTGGTGTGTAGAGTTTACAAGGCTGATCTGTCCCCAGGTACACAACAGAGCCTTTGATAAAGCAGCAAGTGTCTCACATTAGATTAAATTGAGTCCAGAATGTTTTATGGGGTGATTTAATATACTGAATTGAAACAGTCACATTTTTAAAGGTAACTCTAAAAACTGAGGACTTAAGCAGCCATAAATAACTAAAGGGTTAACAGCGGGCACTGGCATCTGTTTTCAAGGGTTCTGCTGTTTCCAGTTTGTTCTGAGATTGTTTATGGCTTTGGGACCATACATACAAACAACACATACATCCAAAATCATAAGGAGCAGATTTTGCTGTTAGATGGTTTTGCAATCTAAAATAATCCATTCATTTGAATAGATGTGCACTGGTTTACCTGAAGGAATTAATCAACAATCTTCTGCTTTGTAAAAAAACATGCAGAACTTTCTTTGGCTTCTTTGTGCTCGGACAATTTATGTCTGGTAAAGTGTTGACGAATTTAAGATGAAAATGGAATCAACAATGCACATTTATTGTTGATATAGTTGTGCTGTCACTGTTGTAAAGTTAAAAAGCAGCAATTATAGCTGAAATCTGAAAGCTGTTTTGTAATTTCACATGTGTGACACAACTCCTTACTAGAGATTGTAGCCATGGCAGCAGTGGTTGCTGCACTTTGAAAATAACAGATGTGTAGTTAATTTCTCTCACTGAAACTGAGGGATTTAATAGTGATTTTTTTTAAAGTACAAAGTTTTTAAAACTGTCTTTAAAAAAGAAAAGCATCTGTATTTTCTGTTTTGCGTGCTACTAAATAACCCAGGGATTAATAAAAAAAGATACTGGATATGGAGACAGGAAAATTGTTATTTTAAATCCTGCCTGTTACATCATTTAGCTATGATGTGTCCCTAGTTCTCCCACCCTGTTTTTTGTGCAATCAAATCCTGTCTAATACCTGAATATGAACGTGAATTTAAAACAGAACAAAACAATAATAAGTGAACCTACCATTTGGGAAATCCCTATTCCTGCATTACATTGAAGGTCTGTAATGTGTTTTTAAGCATCTGAGCTAATCACCTTCTCCCACTCACTGGAGTTCTCTCAAAGACTCCCTTCTCATCTGTGGATTGCTTGTTTGAGTAAGATAGGCAGGATTAAGTAACTCACAGGTTCAACTTGCCTCTGCTTATCTGAATTCAGACGAGTGTCAAAGTCTTAGCAAATCACAATATTGGATATATTTACTTACAGAAATGGCAAATAGTAGTTTGCTATTTTTATAATACTGCAAATAGTAGGCTGCTATTTTTATATTTTTTTTCTGTCTTAGCTGTCGAGTAAAGCAGAACTGAACACCAAATGCTTAGGAGGCTCAAACTGAATGCCATATATTCATGTAATTTACATACTTGTAAAGCCACAAAGAACTGTGCATAAACATTCCTTAATACCAGCAGCTAGGAGATAAATTGAAAATTATATACATACACAGGAAAAAAATGAAGGTTCTAAAATATACGTGGAGAAGGACAATTGAACTGAGAAACAGAGGCTTAGTAAAAAGTTCTCAGGTTCCTGTGAAATCAGAGTTGTGTGGTAACATCATATACCTGCAGTCATTCTTCAGACCATTTGGAGACATTTGGAAAGTCATCAGTAGAGCAGCTCAGTGAATAGTAAGATAATCCTTAAATACCTGAATTACTTCTGTCTGAAAAATTAATATAGCTTTGTATCAGTGAGTAGTCTTCAGTCAATTCCAAATATGCAGAGCATTAAGCTGAAAGGTCATCTCATTTCATGGGAGCATTTGCCACATCGCAGTTTGATTTTGTCCATTTCAGAATGAAACCCCCTTATTTTTCAGTTCTCTATGAAAGAAAAAACCTGAGGGTTTCCAGTCAAAAAAGCTGCTGCAAGTTATGGTGCTTGGATGCTTTTGTCCTTGACAAAGGGGAAGTTTGTGGGGAAGTTTGCCTGGTATTTGTGTCCAGATCTGTGGATTTTTGGAAACTCTAGATTTGATGTTCTAATGAGACAAAATAAAAGCTGTTTGACAGGACACGAATCCAAACATATGGGTAAGATAGACTGGAGTTTTTAATTTAATTTTATTTTTTAAATTTTCTTTAAACTCCTGTTTTGTCTCTTAACTGAAGAGTAACTGAGTCCAGAAATCCTGTGGAAGGCTGATGCCATTGTAGGCAAACATTCAGTATGGGCTGTGTCCTTGAAGAGGTAATTAAGCAAGAAGATATTACAGATAATGACATGGAAAATAAGGAAGGTCAACTCCAGATGTTTTAGTGCCATTATTTTCAAAACGGAGAGATTTTCAGGGTGGTGTTTATATCATGGGAAAGCTTGTTAAGGTGCTACAAGCACTTTGGCAGTGCAGCTTGGTACAAAGCAATCTGTGGTGAGAACGTGGTGCATGGGAGAGCCTCTGTTTTAGCAGTAATTAAAAAAATAATGATGTGTTCTGACACTGTTGTTGTTAATGGTCACCTGTGCTGCTTTGTTCCCTCAGCTCTCTCTGCTGGAAGATGCAGGGTTTGGTGGTGTTCTCCTTTACACTGATCCTTGTGACTTACCAAAGACTGCAGACCTTGCTGACAAAGCTTTCATGGTCTCCTTGAACAGCGGGGGAGATCCATCCACGCCTGGTTATGCCAGTATTGGTAAGTACTGCTCAGGGCTTAGTCACTGCATGTGCATTTTAATTCTCTGTAAGTATGGCAGTTCAAACACTAAACCAAATCCTGCTGGAAGAAGAGGCTCTGAGTAAGGAGACACTGTGTAATGCAACATGGCGTAAAGGATGGAATCCAGTCTCAAATGTGCTTTAAACTCTTGGCACAAAGTCTGCACTCTCAATAGTTTATTGTGTTTTGTATTTGAGTGTTCACACATTGAACCATTATTACTACCTGCTTATTCTTATCCCATGAACAAAACCCAAAAGTGTGAAGTACTGGTCCAGTGGTTTCAGAGTATTTTCCACGGGATCTGTTCCCACTAAAGAATTATTCCCTTCATTCTGTCTTCCTCTTTCATAGTATCAGAAATTAAAAGTTTTGGTCAATAAGTGCAACTGAAATGTATTTAGACATTTATATTTTTAAAGTATTAAGAAAAAATATAAATGTTTATAGTATCTGTATGTTACTATCACTTGAGTAGGATGTGTTCATTTAGCCTTGCCCACATAGACTTGGTTATTAATTATGCTTCTCTAAATACCTGTATTTTTGAAAGATGGGAAATACAGAATTGATTTCAAGGAACAACATAGTCTCAATGAACAACATAGTCTTATATAATTTTACGTGGGGTTTTTTTGAAGCAATGTTAACAATAAATAGAAGCAGCAGCATATTTGACTTGGATGTGCTACTTAAATCTCCAGTCTGGCAGCTCCGTGAATGTGTGTTCTGCTTCTCTGCAGCTTTTTCAGCTTTACAGCCCTTTTTACTATCTAACTATTTGGAAATGTATTAAGCAGCAGTCTATGGGTTTGTGACAAGGCTTCATCAAGAATATTTTGTCCGGTTACTGGCTCAGGCATCTAAAGTTTGACTTGAATTGGCACTAAATCAACTGAGGCAACGTGGAGATACGTCACGCCTAGAATGGCAGAAAATAGAAATATTTGCCTGGTTGTCAAAGAAGGGTGTTAGCTATTCACAGCATGAATGCCTTGACAGCTCAGTGGGAAAAAAATTGCACATTTTCTCAGTGTCTCAGTGTACCTGACCCAGTGTTCTTAAAAGTGCCCTGGGAGCTACAGAGGTAAATATAACACTCTTCAAGCTTTATTCTTGCTCATTTCATGGAGCTATTTGAAAAACAGTTTGTGGTGTCTCTGTCTGGCTGACTCCTTAATGTTTTATTTACCCTACATGAAAAGTAAAGCTAATTAAAACAGATACACCAACATGAAGATGCCACTTCAGTGTTTAAACCTTATGTGTTAGTTTTCTGTCAGTAAATGATCTCATCTGCAGCGTGCATTCCAGTCTCCAGTTTGGGAAAGAGAAGCTTAATTATATAGACAATGGTGTTACAAGTGCATTGATGGTTTCTGGTAGAAGTCTTAGTGTGGCTTGTCTGTGGTTTTAAATCTCTGAGCAACATTCATAAGCAGGAGCAGGTTATCATGCTCAAGATCATTTATATTTTGATCATTGAATGCCATGATGAGCTGGAAAGAGCTCAGAGGAGTACTTGAGAAAACCCTTTTTTTATGCTTTTGTCCCTGGAAGGTAGATCAGATGGAAGTAATTCCTGTGTTTCTGATGATGATTTTGTTTCTCTGGAGACTGTGAATTGACTTGCTTAGAGGTAGCTCGTGCCTGGGACAGACACAAATTCATCTGGAGTGCAGGCATTTCCCTGGGGGATGCACTTGGATGTACAGTGGTTAAACTGCCTCAGTGGGAATAAAAGAGCCAGAGAAACCAGGCTGCCCCTTTCACTTTGATTCACAGAGTGTAATAAGCACTACAAGAGATTTTATTGGAAGCTCCTGCTTAAGTTATTGGCATATCTTTGACACCATCTGCACTTCACACTTTGCCAGAAGAACTGTTACTATCACAATCTCGAGGCTGCTCCTACCAGCATTCTCCCTTTTAGTGGGAAATTCCTGGTAAGAGGAGTGATCCAAAGCTAGTCTTGTACTTGGTAAATAAAAGGTAGGAAACTTGGATTTTCGTGCTGCTGCCTTTGTTTCTCATGTTCTTTTAGTCTGAAAACAAATGTCTCTGTGGTATCAGAGTACTGGAATGCCTCAGTTTTTTTCCTAGAAAAAAAAAGTCTTCAGGAAATGGTATAATTTACAGATCTTTTCTCAGAGTTGACAACATTTTAAAGTGGGATTTATGTAATAGTTCAGAGAGAATTTTGGAGTTCTCATGAGGTTTCAGCTCACATTTTCTGTTTCATGAAGATTAAATGCTGCAGTTCTGCATATGAATCATCTCGAATGTATAGAAATAGCTTGAGGATGGGTTTGAGATGCCAACTACCTACGAGTAGAATGATTTTATTGATCTCTGTTTAACAAAGGGGAAAAAGGCATGATGAGAAGGGGAAGTGAGCAGCACTTACGTGAAAGTTTCTGCAGCTCTGTTTCATAATTTAATTCTTCTGTTCTTAAGACTCTTCCAATCCTAAGTCATATCAGTCCTGAAACAATCACAGGAGCCTTTGTGAGCATCATTTCTTTCTTTGTGATTCTGACTGCCAAAAACTAGTGTCCTTTTTTTTTAGAAATCTTTCTTCTGTGTTCCTGCTTTTGAAATGAAATAGATCCAGGGGGTGGAACTCAAGGAAGTAATCATACAGGATTAAGAAACTTGATGAGGAAATAAAAGACTTCTGTGGCAAAAATTTTCTTGAAAGTAAAGTTTGGAAGAACAGTGGAAAACTTCAGCACCTTCCTCATCTACTTTTCTTTTTCCATTTTGACTTTTTGACTGCTGCACTTCTTTCACCCACCTTTGTATGGCAGGCACATATTAGATTTCTCCATCGCTAGACTTCAGAGCTGTTTCAAATCAAATTTGTTTCCACACAGGAAATGGCTCAGTAAACAAAAATATGGATAGAATCTATTTGTCAATCCTACTATGTAAATAGAAAAGTGGCATTGTGATAAGCACTAAGAACCCTGCCCATGAGATAAGGTACCTCATAATAGAATCCCTATCTGTGCCGAGGGGGAATAGAAATTATTTCATGAAGAGTTCAGATGGCATCATAGAAAATACTGTGAGCTTAAAATGCTGAAATATAGCAGCTGTAAAATGCAATCTTATGGTATCAGCTGGGGTTTGAAGTGTAATGCTGTTTTAGGGAGTTGTTAGGCAGAGGTTATGACAATAAGAAAAAGGGGTGTGTTGGAAATCATGCATGGCTCAGGTTATGGGTAACACTTGGTCATGTGAGCCTCATTACAGGAATTTGGGTGAAAAAATCAGTGGCACAGGAAATTCATGGTGTCCCCAGAACTGTGAATAGTGAACATTATTCAGACAGAAGAGTGGACGTGAGCATTCCTCAAACATGGCCAACAGGATTTGATTTCAGAGGAAGGAACAAGGAAGACAAGGAATTGTTAAGGATTTGATCCACTGCAGGCACAGCTGAGGCCATCAGCAAAGTCAGTGATGTCTCTAAATTGTATTTAAGGAGGGACAAGGATGCTGGACAGGCAGGGAGTGAAACTGAGCCTGGAAAAGGGCAGGGTGACAGTGCTGTCCTAATTTTTTTGGGGTTGTTTCTCACTATCCAAATTTATTTTAACTGGCAGTTGCTGACCCTGTTTTGCCCATGGTGGTAATTGATAAGTGATCTCTCTGTCTTCACCCTGATCAATGATCTTTTCCATCTTACTTTCCTCTTGCCTTGTGGAATAAGGATAATGAAAGGCTGGTAGGGTCTGGAAGCTGGCCAAGGTTTACCCACCACACTCAGTTCAACAAAATTCAACCACCCAATATGCATCATAAAAACCCCTTGACATTGACCTCTTCAGAAATGTGCCATTCTTTAATTAAGCTTAGCCAGTTCTTCTACAGCAACCACAGGGAGATTCTGCCACTGCTTGGGGTGTGGGTGAGTGGGTACTCGGTGGGATGGATGTGTATACCTGTTTATTTTTTATTTTTAGTGATTCTGTAATTTTAGGTGCTCTCTGCCTAATATCTGAGTTTGTCCTTTCTGTCCTTCACTTGGTGATATTTTACTCCTCTGAAGCCAGCAGCTGAGCAGAAGTTAGCTGGAAAATAGAACGTTGTGTAATGGTTTTAACCATGCATATGCAACATATGTTCTAAAATGGTTTGTTATAAATCATCATGACTTTTTACAAGATGTCCTCAGCCCTGGTTTGTCTGTTCTTTTGGAGAACAAAACACAGTCATAAGAATATATTTTCTATGCTTGCCTCTGTGGCTGTGGAAGTGATTCTGGGAATAATTTTTTTTCTTTTCTTCAAAATTTGTGTTTGATTTCTGCTAATAACATCGGATAATTGAAATACAAAGATAATTTGTTGTAAAATGACTGTCTGCAGTCAGGCTTCTGTGCACTGTGCTTTGATTTTCTTTGAGGACAGACTGAAGCTGAGGAGAAAGAAAAGCCTGAAGTTTGGTATTACAATTTAGGTGTGTGTATATATGTTTACATTTACTCTTGATCATTTTATTTTGGCCTTACAACTTAATTTCAGTGGTTGCCATAGAAAACACACAGAGTTTATCAGACCAACTCCACTGCTCTGTCTGATACGCTGTGTTATTTTCTGTATGAACAAAAATCAGTGCTAATGCAATAGAGAGGTGAATCTTTGGAAAATAGTGGCCTTTGAATAGTGAATGCAGTAAATAATAATTTCAGCAGATTTTCAATAATATCTGTAGCACTAATGGTTCAAGAGGTGTCTAAATCCATGATCTGCCTCTTGAGATTTTTCCGGATATAATAAAGCAAGTAAGTTTCCATGTAAGTATCAAATTACATGCTCTGAGATTTTTGGATTTGTGGGTTTTAGTTTCTAGGTTTCTCTCCTGTCTGGATTTCAGTTAGGTTTACATGTATTTAAAACTTAAGGAATTAGTTGGACATCGAGATATTTTAGGCTCACATGTTTGAGTGTCTGGATCTCTGTATTATATATCAGATATCACTTTATCTTCTACTAAGCTGCCTATATTTTTTTCTTGGAAGCAAATTTTATTTGAAAACATCGTGATTTTATTAATTTGAGTATTAGAAGAAGAGAGGAGAAATCATTGGCAATGGTAGTGGAATAGATTGCTAGCACTGTTTTTATAATTTGACTTTTGCAAATGCCATCATGAAACATATGGTCAAAACTTTTCTCAGTTTCAAGCAGCAAGTTATTTAAAAAATTTGAATTTATAAGAGAAATGGAATGTACAAGTGATGAAGACCAGATTATTTGAAAACAACAAATCAGCACTTCCTATGCTGCAAAATTAGCTCAGTGGAAAACATAATGACTAAATTCTTCCTGATGCCTTACAAGTTGCAGAGGACTTCTCAATATTTTCGACATTTCAGAGAGTTTCAAACTACTACTAAACAGCTGTGACTCACAGAATGTTTTCCAGTGAAGCTGCTTTTTCTCTCATCCAGCAAAAATAACATTTTAAATGGAGTCCAGATTAGGCTTTTGAAGCTACCCAACTCACAAGTGAATTTAGAATATTTAAATCTTTTGTGCAGTCATGACTGAAGTGAATCCTTCCATAGCTTCACTGACATCCATCAGCCCAGCATAATTTGTGCAAGTGAGCTGATTGATTTATTATGTGCTCATAAACCAGCAAACATCACTGTGTGGCAGTGAACCCAGCTGGGGTCTTGGAATCTGCTCCTGCAGAGTCTGGTTAAATCAGTTATCTTTGCATAAATTTGGGATGGGAGGCTCCTTTTTTTTTGGACCACGTGCCCTGTGGCCAGTTCTTTGCTACTTGACACCCTTCTCTGGCATTGCTGTTTTTTCTTGGTTTTGTAGGCTCCGAAACTCTGATAGTTGAGTCTAATTATCACCATCTTCCATTGCAGATCATATACTGTACCATCTAAAAATATATACTTGTCAGAATTTAAGATTCCCTCCAAGTAAGACTGTGTTGATTTAAAACTGGCTGTTAATTTTTCAGTGAAAGGTTAAGTTCAATTAAAGGAAATTGCTGGATGGCAAAATGTTTTTGTGAATTTAAGCTGCATTTAGTGGTTTCTTAAGTGTTAATTTCATTTTGTACGAAGAAAGGAGATTTTAAACAGATGTTAATTTATCTTTGTAATTTTTTAAAAAACTGACTTTTTTCTATGTAAGAGTTGATAAAATATAGGGAAGAGGTAAGATTCATGTGATTGAACAATTTGAACATTTTGAACCCTATTCACTGTAAGTTGTGCCTTTTTCTAATTGATTTTGTATGTACAAAGCAAGTTTTTGAGGAGGCCTGTGTTTTATTCAAGCATGCTGCTAAGATGACGTGTCACAGAAAAAGACAGGCATTTCTGGTAGGTTATTATCTATACATAATTATTAATGGTGCTGTAATTACCAGAAACATGATTGTCTCAAAGGGCAGACTCTGATCAGATTCAACCATAATTCTGTCCAAAAGGGAAAAATTTCAGAATAGATACCCCTCACAGGAAGATAAAGCAGATTTGAGATAGATATATATAGATATATAGATACATACATACATACACACACACACACATATATATATTTAAAAAATGGAATTGTGCTTCCTTATAAAGCATGCCTATCTTTCTCATACATTTTTAAGTGTCTGTATTACCGTGGTATTTTATCCTCCCAGTGCTGTGCTGAAGCTGGGGTACCACAGCATAACTCTTACATGTTGCAGTGAACACCTGCAAGTACACCTGCACAGCAGCAAGAGCGCCATAAAAGTCAGCTGGCTGATTGTTTAAGCAATTAAAGATATAATTAGTTTTATAATTGAATTTTTTTCCTAGTGCTGTTCGAATACTGAAAGCCAGACTAAACCAAACCATCTTTAGCTTGACTTGATCTCTGTTCCAGCCCACTGCTTTACCATATCCAGCAGCTGCATAAAAAAGATAATAGCACCTCTTCCTACTTCCAGACAGGTAGGAACTCTTCCAAAAGAAAACCTAATCATCTTGAAAAGGAGATATGGAAAATATTTCATCGTTGCATAGAGGAGTACCATCATATTATATAGTATTCATCTGCAGAGCTCTAAAAGACATTGGTAATTCACTGCAGTTTGGGTTTGGCCAATTTTCCAAATGCTTGTACTTGTTGAAGATGGTTTTGTTGGGGGTTTTTTGGGGGGTTTTTTTGTGTTGGTTTTTTTTTTTGTTTTAGACTTGCAGTGTCTTCCTTTCAGAGACAGAAAAATGCCGTGCCCAGAGGAACTGGGAAGAGGTGGGTGGGAAGGAGGGTGGGGGTTGATTTCAGTGACAGTGTGCTCCAGGGTGTGGTGGATCATGGAATGCCTGGGATGTCCCCATCCTGATGTCAGTATAGGGGTCACAGGAGAAAAGAACTGCACAGTACTTGAGCTTGAAAAGGGACCTGAGGAGATCACTGAAGGACCAGCCACCTGCTCAAAGCAGACTCACCTAGACTCACCTAGTTTCCTGGGTAATTTCTCAGTTGGGTTTTGAGCATCTCCAAGCACATGTACAACCCCTTTGAGTCCTTGATTACAGTCACCATAAAATAGTTTGGGGTTTTTTTAATGTTAAGGAGAATTTCCTGTATTTCAGTTTGTGCCTGTTGCCCCTTCTCTATTCCCTGAAAACCACTGGAGAACAATCTGGCTCCAGTCCTCCACACCCCCATCAATTATTTACACACCTTGATAAGATTCTCTGCAAGTCTTTGTTCAAGAGTGAATTCTGTGTCTCTCAGATTCTCCTTATAAGTCAAATTCCATTAGTCAGCTTCCTACCACTCCCAGTGATCTTGTTGTCCTAAATATTTTTGGAAATTATTTCCAGGACTATTTGCTCTGTCATCCTCACAGTGAGTGACTCATGTATGGCTGATCCCAGATCCACCTCCTCAAAGGTGATAGAAGTGATACTTGCTTTCACCATGCCCTCGTGAATCTCTTCCCATCACCATGAACTTTCTCAGATCTTTATGACCTCACTGTGACATCCATGAGCTCCCTCATCACTCAGGGTTCCCAGGCCAGCAGGGCTTGCCCTGATGAGTGAATTTTTATTTTCCTCCAGCTAGTGCTCTCTTAAGGTCTTTGTTCCACCCTTTGTGCTGCTCAGTGTCACAAACTACCCTTGCTGCAGTTTGGGTGATGAGGGTTCCTTAGGTGTGGCAGAATGTGGCCTTGGAAAATTCATCTGGATGGAGAAGAAGTGAGGAATCATGTCCAGTGGTGATCCATGGATGAGTGGAGCTTCCTCTGCCGGATGGTCTTTGGGTGGGATGTTATGAACAAATTCCTAAAGTTCACTCAGCATAACTGGAGGTGTGGGGACTTCACACTTAAGGGGCTTTAGGTGAATTTGCTGTTGCTGGTACAAAGTGCAAAGTCTCCTTTCTGTAAGAGACTGTGTCAGGTTTGATCCAAATGTGTTCTTTCCTTTCCTCTACAGAAACAATTTAAAATGCTCTGGTGTGTGCTCTGTGAAAACATGGAGCTTCATTTTGGGAAGGGGATAGTGCTGGGAAAACAAAACAAAACAGAAAAGCACTCAGAGATGGCCAAGGGCCAGCTGTGCAATGCAAGAGGATTTCATAGAAGTGAGAGTGTCTCTGACAAGGAGGCGGTCACAGCTCACCACACTGGTTTCTCAGGTGCTCTTGGATCATTCTGTGAGCAGTGGTGCCAGTCAATATTTGCTGTGTGATGGTGAAATGCCAGATTGAGAAACTGTTTGTTGGCAGAGCCTGTTGTTTTCCTGACATGTTTTTCATGTGCAAAACCAGATAATGAGAATGATTTTGATAAACCTGTGAAACTTTGAGAACTGTTTCAGTTTCAATTAAGAAAAGCATTTGCACAAAGTGTGTGTAACTTCCAATACTTCTTATATAGTAATTTTACATAGCTGACAGGTGGGTCTATTGAGTTAATGAAAGAAAAAAAAGAGTGAAGCCCCTTGGGTTATTTAAAACCTCATTGAAGACGTAGATCTTTTTGAATAATGATATAATGATTTGCATATTTATGTAAAATATTCTGCTATAGGGACCACCCTTTAGAAAATATATAATGAACAATTAGGCAGCTTGTGCTGCCTAACTTGGAGAGAATTTTTTTTTTCTTCTTCTAGCAGATGTCAGCTAAAGCTGACACGTGGTGACAGTCTATTCCTTTTGGTGTAATGCTCATAACAAAGAGACTAATTTTAGAACAGCTGGCTTACTCATGTTTTGAAATGCCTAGGTTTGTTGGGTTTTATTTTCTTGATTTCCAAGCATCAATGGTCTTTCAGCTAGTTCACTGGGTGATTTCTGCCAAGCCTAGTTTAATCCATGACTGCAAGGGGTTTTCAGCTGCATTTTGCATACTCTGGAAGAACTGAACCACACATTGCCAAGCTTTGTGCAGTTGCAACTTGGGCAATAGTAATTTTTGCATGGTGTAAAATCCATTTTCCTTACTGTAGTAGTAAATTAGGTGTAAAGGTGAGGTAAAACTAAGAATTAACCCTTTTAGGTTACTCTGCTTCTTCCCAAAACTGCTGCATTAGATATGTCTTTGAGTTTTGCTGTTAAGAGGCAAAATATTTCTCTGGGCCAGTATGGAACGTGCAGCTAATCCACTGAAAAATGAGATACAACACCTGGCATGGACTTTCTTGAGGAATGTCTCTAAAGGTCCCCTGGAAGAGAATACAAAGAGTGCAAAGATAGCATGAGTGGAAAGTGTCTTGAGTTACCATCAGGTGACTCGTGTAAGAAAAGTTGTATAAATGTTATCTGGGTCACTTTATAGAAGTATTTTTGGTTTTGGGGTTTGTTTTTTTTTTTAAGGAATGGGGTAGATGGCATGAAATTCAGTAGTACCAAAAAATATAGGTACAAAATAATTGTCACTGTGTTTGATTAATTTTACTTTGGAGTCATCTTAGGTCATTAGATGCTCTTACCTCTTTTTTCATATTAGTATTCTGGTTTTGAAGGGAAAACATTCCCTTCTGAGCACCAAGATACTGGAGGAAGTGTCCTGCCTAATAGTGCAGCTTGACTGCTGTCTAATACATAAATTTAAAAAATAAATAAATTCCAAAACACAACACAAATGAGGAAGGCATGCATGGATTTTAAGTAGGTGATGTAACTGCTAGGCATCACTCATGCTTTTCATGTAATTTTTGTTTTTTAATACAACACACCTAAGCCTGGTAAAGAGCTATGCTGAAAGGATTTGGGGAGGAGCAGGAGTCTGGTCAGCAATGTTTTCCAGAAGTTATAGCTTAAGTTTTATTTTTTGATTTTCTGGCAATTTCATCTTAAACAAAATACATCTGTGTTTCTAGAGTCTGGGTTTATCTTTTGATTTACCCAATGGACCTGTAGTTGTGAGCTCTGAAGCCCTGATTTAGGAATCAGTGCTTTAAGGTAAGATTTAGGTACATCTCTCATTTGCTTTGTAAGATGAAAAGTTGAATTGCAAATCCTGTAATAGATTTACAAATCCTAAAGTATATGTAGAAATACTGCAAGAGACTTACGAATTGTAACATAAATCTTGATAAAGTAATTTTTAGTTACACAAATCTATACTCATTTCTAAGTTAAAATCTCTGTGATCCTGGCAGAGATCATTCTTGAATTTTAATGTCTTTCCTGTTTTCGGGTCAGGTTCTCCCTGCTTTGTTTCTCTGGGACTTATGTTTTTTAAAATACACTGTCTCAAGTGCTCCTTCACTTCGTAGATTAAAGAAAAATTTAGACAGGAGTTGCCATCCCCAGAAGCTGCTACAAAAACTGTTCCCTGATGGTTCTTTTACAGCAGAAAAGGACAACTGAAACTTGCAGGAAAGTGCTGTGGTTTTGTAGGATGTTCCTCTCCTGACGTGCACACCTCACCGTGGGTCAGCTTGTGAACAGACATCTTCATGTCTTGTCTTGCCTTCAGACGAAAAAAATCCTTTCATTTTTCATTGTTATTTTCTTTGGTTTCATTGTGTTTTGAATTTTTGCGTACTGTGAACACCAGATTTACTTTTGCGTGGGCAGACTCTGGAACAGATTGCACAGACAGGTTCTTTCCCAGAGAAGATACCAAAAAATCTGGTCCTGAGCTGCTTCCTCTGACCCTGCTCTGAGCAGGCTGGGCTGGGTGGTCTCCAGAGACCCTTTCCAACCTGAGCTGTGGTTTTGTATCAGGGAACACAATTCTGAATAAATTCAGCCTGACAGCTGTTTATTTGCTGACACAGGTATTTAGATAAAGTAACAGTGTAAGTGAGCTCTGGTGGGATGGCCTGAAAGAACCTGGGACCTGTCACACCCAGCCAGAAAGCGCCAGAGCTGTTACACCTCACAAAATTCTCCTTTATAGCCCAGCTGGTGAGTGCAGACTGCTGCAACACTTGTGGAAAAGGTGTCTGTGTGAGTGCAAGGGAAACAAATCACTGGACTAAATATAAGAAGCACGGCCTGAACTGCACAGTTTTTTCCACAGTTAAATTCTGACCCAAAACATTAACCAACAGAATGAGATGCTCATTTTAACTAAAACTCAGCCTTTTTTTTTTTTTTTTTTTTCCTTTTGAATCAACGATTATATTGTATTATTTGAATCAACTGTTATTATCAGCTGTGCTGGATGATGGATTCATTTCCTGATCTTCACTCTTGATCCATAGTTTCAGGACTTCAGTCTTTGTGAGGACAGAGAAGGAGGTGCTTTGTGTCTTGGTGGCATGCAGCCATTTAAATTAAAATAGGGGAGAACTTCTGTGACACCTGTTGTAATTAGCAGTGGAAGAAGTGACTGATTCACCTGATTGAACATGTCCATCTAATGCAATTACAACAATGGCGAGTATTCATTCCTGTCTCAATCTAAAGGATAAAAATAGCAGTAATTGTCAGAATGGGAAGAAGCAGTGAATGTTTTGTGTGCTTTAACTTTAAAAGAGAACATTGGATGGATGAAATGTGGGCACTTACATTGTTACAACCTGTACATTGCAGGCATTAAAGAAGATTCTCAGACAGTGCTGTGCCATGAGGAAGATGACATGATCAAAACTAATTTTAGGGTTTTCATTAAGTGGTTCCTGACATATGAGAAATACACTAGTTATCTGACATACTTTGCAACTCTTAATGATGTTGGTTTTGTCCCTGACTTTAAGGAATGGTCTTGATAGTTCATAAGCAGTTTTTGAGAGTGCTGAAGGACTCAAACCATCTGATTAGGGGTTGGATCCCGTGGTTTTGAGACATGATGACAAGGAGGAAATACTAAAAGAAACCTTGAGGTCCAGTCGTGTTTCTATTATCTGCTGCAACATCACAAAAATCTTAATGATTGTCTTGTGCAACAGGGTTCGTGCAGAGCTGCAGGAAGGTTTTCTGCAGGGTCATTTACAGTGACCATCACACTGTTCTGGAAGGTGCCACAGTCACTGTGTGCTGGTCAGAGTTAGTATCTCAACAGGAAAGAAAATTGTCACTCCTGGAAGTTGTGCTTGCTTTGTTCATTTTGTTACTCAAGACTCTGGGCACAGGAAAGCTGCTCAGAACCTTGGAAATTTTCACTTTCACCTTTATTGCTCTGGCTGAGACAAATTCTCATGGTTAAAGTAGTTTTCTGGCAGTAAGATTCATCACTTGGGTTTTCTGGAACATGGGATTGCTTGTGTACCAATGTGTATCTGTTCTGTATGTTCAGGATCTGCAGATACACTGTCCTGGGTTACACTGTAAGCTGTGCCCACAGTCTGTATTCCATCCCCATCCCCAGGAGCTGTTGGAACCAGCTGGGGCAGTGTTTCCCTTCTCTCCTGTCCATGGCCCAGCAATGCCGTGCCCATGGCTCATGGGGAACTCCCTGCAGGAGCTGTCTCTGGTTCATGGGCCAGCAAGGAGCCACTGCAGGGCTCAGAGAATGAGATCAGCCCATGGGGAGATGCTCTGCCCAGGGGGAGGAGCCAAGCATTCCCACCTGGATAGAATCCAGGGTTTGGGACAGCACAGGGAGCCTTGACCCACTTGATTCACAGAGGACAAGAGCTCCCAGACCTTTCTACAGGATCACTGCTTCAACAAGACCATCTCATCTGGACTGCTACTACCACCCTAACTAACAGGGTGTCAGGTGGTATTCTGACTGTGTCAGTGGTTTTTTGTACTATTGCATTCATTTTATTGCTTTTCTTTCCCTCTTATTAAATTGTGTTTCTGACTTGAAGTCTCTCACTGGTTTTGCTTTCAAACCAGCACATACACAAATGTTTTCAGTTGCTTTGCTTGAACTGGGTCTGATAGTCCAGCAAAGCTGACATGTTCATAGCTCCAGCAAAGCTGACATGTTCATAGCTGAGCTAATGCACTGATAGCCCAATAACTGGGTGTGGTAAGAAGGCAGGTCACATTAATTGTTTTTTGTTTCCTAAATGTGGCTTTGCAATACCCAGATTCCCTGTTTTCCAGCAAGACTCCAGTCACCTACTGCTTATTCACTGAAGAATTAAATTGTTGGAATTATTGTTTCTTAGTCTCTTAAAAACCCCCACTTTTAAAGGCTAACAGACAACCTACATAGCAAATTGATGTGCATTTTATACACAGTTTATCTGGGAAGCTTTGCAAGTACAGAAAAAAATCCTATTTTGGATATTTATTGACATTTTCATGTCATTTTTCTGACAAGTTTAATGTTTAATTGTTGGTTGTCACATATTTAAAGAACAAATGTTGAGATTTAGAATTCCTGAACAGAGGAGCTATTACTGCTCCTGTTTTATAAGTTGTGCGGGGAAATGCACAGAAGTAAAATGTCCTTCCCAACCATAAAGTTAGTTGAAGAGACACCAACTGGTTCCTGGATTTATTCCTTTTGCCCATTGGAATATGCTGCTTTTCTTTTGCACTCCTTTTGGTTTATTTGCTGCATGAATATAAAGACATGAGTGTATTTTAGCAGAAATGCTCTTTTACTGTTAGTAGAAATTACAATAATAATGCTTTATCTGATTAAATAAAGCAAATCTTAAAAATAGATAATTTATTTTAAAACACGAAGTTTGAAAAGCTGTTTGGACACAATCCTGAGTAATGTGCTCTGGGGGACCCTGCTTTGACGTTGGACCTCCAGTGAGTCCTTTCCAATCTCATGTTTTCTATCATTCTTTGAAGGTAAATGAATTGTAAGAGATGTCCTCATGACACAGATATCCTTGCAAATTTACTGGTTTTAGCTTACTAAAAATATTTATAGTGGAGAGAGGTTTAATATTTTAGTAATTATTATAATAGAAATTGCCTCAAACTCAAACACATGTTGTATCTGTCATTTGTAATGCTGAATTTAAACTCGTGTTGAAATTCTTATCCTGCCAGGAAAAAAAAAAAAGGGAATAAAGCAGAGAGAATAAAAGAAACTAATGTTTAAATAAATACCCATAAAACATCCAGATACAGACCTGAGGCACTAATGTGTACTGGGCTAGATTTTGATGTGAGCATGTTTCTGTTCCAAATATGAAAACATGGATTTCCCTTTAGCTAAAAGCTGATGGATTTTTTCATTTATCCAGTCTTAAATAAGGTAGAAGAAAGAGTCCTTTGCCTTAAATTTCAGTGATGAAAAGGATGGTTTATTTTTAGCTTCTACTGAACTACATTAGTAGAATTCACCAAGCAATATTCAGTATGATTTAAGGCTTGAAGGAGCATTTTTGCAGCTGAATTACCTTTCTTGTTCTAACTGTAATCGTGCCCATACAGTGCATTTCTGACTGGGTGTGGGTGCTAGTTTGAGTACTGTGTCTGTGGTGATTTGAGTGTGAGAGATCAGTTAGAAGCAAAAAGGGTTAATTAGCACTCCAGTATGTTTAGGCAGTGTGTAGCAATCTCACCTATTTCTGTTTCAGGTTCTCCCTTCCTTGGTGCTGTCCTTTGTCTCAGATGTAGAAGTCACTTCTGGAGGGAATGCATGTTCCTAATATTGCCTTCTGATACTGCCTTCCCAGTACTGGTGGATAATGATGCTCCAGTTGTTGTGGAGTGCTTCCTAAAAAATGCTGATGACTCCTCAGTCCATTGATCTGATTGAGGCTGGTGGCTGTGCAACATCTTGCATGTGCAATTTGCAAAAACTAAGCTTTATTCAGTAAATTGTCCTCAACGAGAGACTGTTAATGTTCTAATTGCAGAGAGTGACTTGCTCATCCAGGAAAGAAGTTCAGTTCACAGGGCATCTCCTAAACGAGAGGAAGGAAATGCCTGACTCCTGTGGAAGGACAGCTTCAGTTGTTTCAGAAATGTCAGGGCTGAGAATATCAAGCAAGTGACTTCTGTATTCCATTGATGGTGTGCTTTTCTTATGCTTCCATCAGTCCTTTTCTTTGAATTATCATCTAGTGTCTTTTATTTTTGTGTTGATAAAGAAAACAATAATGTTCCCACTGTTAAATGCTTGATATAGATTACATCCTCCCCACCTTTTTTCAGTTCCTTTGTTGCATCCTACCCAACTGCTAGAATTTTTAGTCTGGGGGCTTGCAATTGGAACAATAGTCCAGCTGAGACTTTGTGTGCTTGAATAACTGAGCTGTGAATGCACCTCATGTAGGGTATTCACACTGCTTATTTGGGATGAAAACTTATTTGTGTGTATGTGAGGGTACAGCAGCCAATTTTGCTTAGAAAACAGGTTATATGTATGCTTGGATACTTCTTTTATTTTCATTATTACTATTTCAAAGATGCCCTTCAAACACATGTCCACATATTTTTGGGTTTGCTTATATTTAATAAGAGTAGAGCTAGTGGGTGTGCTAGTTCTACAGGATATTATTAATACTTGAAATCCTAGATAATTACTGGAAGACTTGATCATTCATGAGTGCTTTTAAATGCATGTACAGTTCAGTCATGACAATGGTACATGTTACAGCATGTCAGGGGCATGTGTTTTTCATATATTTGCACCACCATAGTACTGATAACTCGAGATCTTTTCTTCCTCATTGCAATCTTTGTTGCCCTTTGCTTGAAAGACAGCAAATTGACTCCTTCAAATCTCTACACCTTCTATCCAGGAAGCTAAATAAAATGTTAATTTTATACTTATAATTTCATTGCTTTCAGTTAAACTTCTTTTTAGACAAAAATTTGCACTTCAGAAGGGCCGAGATGTTTACCAGAAGTCCTTTTAGTTGGTCTGATATGTTCAAGCCTTATGGGGCCCTCACTGGAAAACTGGGGTGCATTTTATAAAAAGCCAAAGTGAGTCTTATTCTCCAAATTGACATTTGAGATTATATGTTCCTTCTTCCAAATCACGGCTGAAACAACCAACTGTGTTACATATAAAAAATGTTTGCAAAGGTTGTTACTGTATTTAATGAAAAATGAAAAGGAGTAACTTCCCAGTCAACAAAGATTAATTTATGGAGTAAAAATTTCAGGAAGCACCTGTCATTTCTTTTTTAGGTTAAAAATAATGGAGAGGTTCCTAAAACTGGAGATACAGTCTAAAGTTCTGGGCATTTTAAAGTTTTTAGGCTTTAGCTGCTGACTTTAGAGTTACAATTTTGTTGTACTTTTCCACCTCTGAGTTGCTGCAAGGTCAAGTTAATAGAGATAAAAAATGTCACATCTGTGTAGCTGGTGCAACAGCATTTCAGAAAATGATTTGAAGTTGGGTGTTTGGGAATTAATTCAATTTGCCAATGCATGTCCACACATCCTTCTCCACTGTCATTACCTCTGCTTATATAATTTTCTCTATTATCATACAGGGCCTGTCTTCCCTTTGGATTAGATTCTATTTCCTGTGAAGATTTAGTAAAATCTCACTAAAATACAGAGGGAGCTCATTCTTTTTCCTTCGAAGAAGTTGCTGATAGATGCACTGCAACAACTCTATTTGATTTTTGTTTTTTAGTCTAATGCTCAGATGCCATTTTGTCTACAGCTGACTGATTTTTGACGCACACCTCTTTCACCATTAGCAGTGTAAAATATTTTGCACTCCATCCATCCATCCATCCATCCATCCATCCATCCATCCCTTGGTGGGGCCTGCAGTATTTACTTCAGGAAGGGACAATAATCTATAAGACCTGGCTAAACTCCTTTGGATCTCATTAGCAGCCAAACTTTTGTCTAAATTAGCCTCCCTCTGAGCAAGTGAAATTTAACCTGAATTTTGCCCTTCCTTATTCTACTTTCTTGTTTGTGTTTAAAACTTCTTCCTGTGACCATTTGGGAGACATGAGGGAAAGAAGGCTCATTTTAGCCTGTCATTATGAACATTTTGCTGGTTTTTGTCCATTGCTTGGTATTGATTGTAGGCTAAGCCCCACAGTTGTTTGAAAGAGAATCTTCAGCTGGGAATAGGAGAATTCTCAATGGAACTGGCCAGCTTTCCCTGCTGTTCCTACTGCTGTGATCTGCTTTTATATTCAATGAATTCTATTCCTGTTTTGAAGAAATAATACTATTAATATTATCCAAGAGGTGAACTAGTATTCAAATACATATATTTACTATGAATGAAATGATAATTTTTATATTGTTAAATGGTTTTTCTGATGCAAGAGCAGTAATTATTTTGTTAATGCAACTTGCATATTATACTTGTGCAGAAAATCTCTGTCAGTTGTTTTTGTGAATTTTATGGTTTTTTATTCAGAGATGCTGACTCAGGTGTTGGAGAAAAGGGAATGTTATAGCTGGTAGTGGGGCTGTGCTGGTGCAAGATAAACTCAACCCCTGGCTTTAGGAAGGAGCAGCATTAGAGATCCACATCTCACATTTTGGGCAGTGTTTGAACACCTTGCCATGGTCCTGTTTAGCCATGGAACTGTTTTTTATCTGTAAACTATTCATTAAGAGCCCTGCCTTTTTATGAGAAGGGTGGCTATAGCTCCTGACCATGTAAGGAGCAGTGATGGTGTTAGCCTGTAATAATTTTGATGTATGAGAAACGTTATTCCATTTCTCCTAGTAATGAAAAAAAAAATAGTTTCGATATCAGCAGCATTTGCTATTTTGTATTAATTAATAATTAAGTGTGTTAATTAATAAGTGCATAATGAATGCTTCAGTGTCTTCTGAGTGTGTGAATTTTAGAACAGGTTGTCTGATGAAGTTCTTTAAAAAACATCAAGCATCAAATGATGTCTGTATTAACTTATATTTTATTCAAGTCCTTTATATTTCAGTAACATTACTTTGGAAAAAACCCAGAAAACTGCAACTGTTTGGCAATTCATCCTAATAATGAGCACAGATAAGGTAGGAAAGTATTTTAGCATTGCACATTAGCACTTGATTGCTTGAAATCCTGCTTCAAAATCACACATAGATTTAGTGTGAGTAATACAAATATGTCACTATGCACAGCATTGCAAAGCAATTAACAACTCCAGCTTCACTCAGTGAACCTGCCATTTGAAAGCAACCTGAAAAGAAGTTGGATTTTGGAAGTACCAAACATATTTATAATTGTAATATAATCCACTGCAGTTAATAATTTTAGGAGTATAATGGAGTTCTTGCCTGAGTATCAACCACAGAGTAATTACCTACACATAGAGAACCACATAAAGATACTGAACTCTAGGTTTTTGAAATACGATTAGTAACTCTGCATCAATTTCAAAAAATAATTTTTATGTCCTTATTTCATTGAAGATTAAAATACTTATTGAAAATAAACATTCTTTGAAATATTTTAGGCTAAACAACATACTTTCAGTTGTGTTTTTAGTATCTTGACCTGAGAATGTTAATTTGAACATTTCTTCAGTAAGCCATAAGTGGATGTAACGTGACTGCAGTAAAATTTTGATAGTTTACAGTAATAAATGATCTGATCCTGTGACTGTGAACACACACTCAGGTTATATGGATCTTCTAACACAAGATAGTGCAGTAATACCTGGAAAAGAAGCATTAACTGTCTTAATGCATAATATGTCTGGGGTCAGATGCTCAGCAAGAGTTATCTTTTAAATTTATGTGCCATTGAGTCCTCCTGAGGTACGCAAGGGACGATGAATTATTGAGACTTTAGGTTGAAACTCTGAGAGCCTGACAGCCTCTCAACAGGAAAGGGAGAACAGAGGGGAAAAAAATCTTACTATGAGGTAAATTAGGCAAACATTTCTTATGTGTTTACAGCTCCATGTAGCTATTGCAGAGAGGTTATGTAATCTGATTTTTATTTATTTATTTAAAGAAAAGTTCCTTCTAAATGGAACGCATGGCAAACAGGAAGGTGACTATTACACAATTTAAGGTAGGTCTGGATGATTTGTCTTTGAAGTGAAATGAATTGGAAACTTGCACTGCTTTTGAAATCTTGAATTCCTTTCCTGCAGGTGCTTACCATTGTAAAAGCTTTGACAACAATTTCTACCGTCGTTACTTGAACAAAATGCTTTTAAAAGAACTTTTAGATTAGACTTTGAACTGGAAAAGGCATAAGTATATAGAAATGTCTTCATTGTCAGTTTGTTTTCTATTAGCCAGCCGGTCAAATAAACTTGACTCAACTCTGGGCTTTACTTGCAAACTCATTGATATGATTCTAAGGGGTGAAACTCTATGTATATTAATACTGGTTCTAGCTGCAGATCCATGGAATGCAGAACTCTCTCTTCCTGCAGTTCATTTCTAATCCATATTCACTTAAAGTGGCAGCTTCCCTGGAATTCCTGATTTATCTTGGTGTCCCAAGCACAGTTACAGACACCTTCCAGAACTAATGAATGAATATAGGGGAGCTGTGTGCTAATCCTTTGTATTAGATGCTAAATGCAGAGTTCTGTGGAAAGCTGAATTCTCCAAAGGTTGAACTTTTAGTGATGAAAATGTTGCTGGAATTCATTTGGGACTTCCTTTCCACTGAACAGCCATGGCAGGAACAGGTCACATGTGAATTGGGTTGAGTGCCAAGTTCCAGCTATGCCTTCCAGTAATGTGGATCCATAGATATCTTCTTGACTTGGTTTTTAAAGTATTA
The DNA here is from genome assembly GCA_910950805.1 of Acrocephalus scirpaceus scirpaceus. Taxonomy (NCBI): domain Eukaryota; kingdom Metazoa; phylum Chordata; class Aves; order Passeriformes; family Sylviidae; genus Acrocephalus; species Acrocephalus scirpaceus. The sequence goes on from OU383781.1 coordinate 5,863,033, forward strand.
TTTCCTTAAAATAGTCATTGGGATTAAATACATGATCCTGTTCTGGATCACGCATACACTCTCTTTCCAGCTGAGATACTACAGAGATTCTCTCTCTATAATTTAAGGTCCAATGTTAACAGACATCTCTATCTAGATCTCCTTCTTAACCACTTCCCTGAGATGTAATCCTTGGCCAATCTGATTTTCCCTGCATTTTATATTATACTGACATTGGCCTTTCTGTTGATCATGCTTTGTGTGTAACACATAGGAGGGAGTTCAATGACAACTGAATTTACTGGGAGCATTTTGTGGGTTTGGTTATTTTATAAATCTGAATCCTGACCGTTTCTTACAGCCTGTGATAATTCCACTTCGTTGTACTGAACCTGAGTAGAGCAGTAAATAGAGACATATTGGGTTTTGTTGAATTGAGGATTTGCAAGGTTGGTTTACTGACTTCAATCTCTTGGGGATTTTCAGGAAAATTGAAAAGTTTGTGGATACATTTTTTTTCTTTTATTACTTTATGCTCTTTAAGTCACTGTCATAATTATGGATAGGTCAATTAAATGAAAGCATTTCCAATCAAGTTGGCCCAGCTTTACTCTTAGCACACAAAAATCACTGTTGGTAGCTGCCAAAAATTTTACTGTAATAGTATTGCTTTAGGGTTTGACTAATATTGTTATTGGTCTAGTGAGTTATCACTAATTATTAAGTTGAAGTAATTAGAGTAATTTTATCAATCTGTGATTTGACAAGAGATTCACAGTTTAATGCCAAGTTCTTGTCTCAGAAGAGGCAGCTTTGCTTTTCACAAAGCCAAACTGTGACTTAGCTCTTGAATATAATATTGTGTATTATCCTTAATTTAAAAAAAAAAAAAAATCACATTTTTAAAGAATTGGCAGAGCAGTTTGAAGAAGGCCAATGACACAATAACAAATCCATAGTAGCTTTAGTTTAATTTCATCTTGCCATTTCAAGATACATGTAACACTGCTTTTCAGAAATGTTTCTGTGAAATTTTATGGCAGAATAATCCAATCAATTGTAATTGCAAGATTGACTTTGTACATAATCCAAGCCAAATAATCATGCCACCCAGCTCATAACTGATCTTAGAGTATGTACTGGAAGTTCATTGGGTCTTGATTATCATTGGTGCTTCTGAATGAATTTTTCTAGTATTTTGCATTTTAAACAAATACCTCCAGGTTATTAATTGTGAGTGTGTTCCATACAGATTGATACAGATTGGCACATGATTTCATGTGCCAACCTGTGGAATCCTCTGGTTTAGCTTTCACTGTCCTTTTTAAATTTATACAGACAGGAAGCACCACAGCTGAAAGTATCCTTGGTGTAGAACTTGATGGAGCAACACTTGAGCTAATGAGGGGTTTGTATTTATAGAAGTTGCTCTAAAGAGGCACTCAGAGTTTCAGAAATTAGTCTTAATTATTTCAGACTCTTGATTATTCAGTGGACTGTGTGCTTTTCTGATCTGAGGAAATTTCCAGCTGCCTGCTGCCAGCTTTCATTCAGGTAGCTGGCTGTTGAAAGTGTCAAGTTATCCGACCATACTAAAAATATATAATATGTATTAATAAAAATAGAACTGGTTTCTGCTGCAGGGAGCAGAGAGGTTTCTGGCAGGTTGTGCAAAAGGTGTCATTTGTGTATCTCAGTGTGTTTATGGTTAAGAAATGGGTTAGGGAGGATGCACTCTAGACTCACTTACCTTGCAAGAATTCTTCCACATCAATCCTGTCCTTCAGGAGCTGCCCTGAGTATGGAGTTAAATAACAGTTTCATTTTCTCCTTTGTCTCAATGAATCCTCTTTGGAAACACTTCAGGGGAAGCAGAACCTTTGTCTACTGAGGTTCCTAATGCAAGTTCCACACACACTGATTGTGGCCAATACTTGTCAAAAAAACTCTAATAATTTATTCCAAAACGTCTGGGAAACACTGCAAAAGATGATTTTAAGAAGCTTTTGATCTAAGTGGAATGACTTTATAATATCAACCCTTGGCATGAAATACGTATCATTCATAGAACACGATTTTAGTTACAGCTTGAAAAATGTGATTCCATGCAGAGCCTGAGGAGCTCATCAATATAAACGACTTCAAGGATTGAAAAAAGCCAACAGCAGTAATTGAGTTATATTGGTGGTTACTTACAGAGATTTGTGTTGTGTTGACTTTCTAGGAACAAAAGAAAATTGTTTCATTTTATAATTTAGTAGCCAGAATACAGGAACCAACACTTACTAGCAAGTTTCCAAGCAGTGTTAGAAAAAGACCACCTTTCATAGAGGGAACACACTTAAGGTAGAGGTTAACTAGCAAAGTTTGAAATATTTACTTACTTAGAGAAGAAGACAGGAAAGTATTGAATAAATTTTAAAGAAACTGTAATTAAACCAATTAATCTAAGGCAATACCTTATTCTGCTCAATAAGCTCTGATAGGAAAATTATTATTTAAACAAATTTGCATAGGTAAAAAAAAATCTAATTTTATTATTAAATTATATAGGTTTATAGGTACATGAAGTTTCATCAATACAGGTCTAATACTATCCAATTATATGTACAACAGCATTCTGTAAGGAAGATAAATAATAGCCTGTAGCAAATTCAAATTAATATATTAAATAATTAGGGTGATTGATTGTTTCAGGTTTCCTTTTTCTGTGTTTTCTCTTAGCCCATTAACACTTTCCAAGAGTCAGTGCCATTTTTTCAACTCCTGCTAATAAGTAGGGTTGGATTTTTGTGAGAAATGAGTCAAGTAAGGGGCTGGGTTTTTTTTAAAGAAATAGTTTCCTTCATTTCTGTGTTTTCTATCAAATCAGTGCAAGCATCAGTCCTTTATACATGTATGTGTCTACTCATTTAAATGTATTTATCACCTTCTCAGCAGCTGGCTTCACTGAGCACTGGTGACTGTCAGGAAAGTAATGGAATATCTTTCAAGTGCCCTGTCCATGCTTCATTCTGAGCTACAATTTCAGTTCATTTTTAGAGATAATCAGGACTCTGAATTGCTTAAACCAGATTACACTGAAATTGCAGAAAAATTTAATTTTAATTAAAATAGAGTTGTAGCAAAGCAATAGCTCATGCTTTTTCATGTAGTAAATTTTTGCTTGCTTCATGGCATGAAATACCTTTTCCACATAATTATTGTATTGCTCTGTGTGCAAAAGCCACAAATGAAGTAAAAGCACAGCAGAAAATAAAAACTCTACTTACAGCTGAAAATAGTATTTTTGCCCTCGGGTCTGATATTACTTAAATATTAGACTTGTTTACTGCAGTTGAACTTCAGGCAGTGAAATTGGAAGCCTGGTATTGTGTAAAGGGGCACTTGAATTTTTGCCTTATAATGAGCAGTGATGGACAACTCCACTGCAAAGCCACTTCTGTCTCCCTGACTGAAGTGCCCTTATGCACCAGGTTTGAGAATGAAGTGTTGGCTGAATGGGAAAATCATATTTGATATTTGAGTGGCTTTAAATATTTGTTTCTGAGCAGAAAACAGATACTTGAGGGCAAATTGCAACTTTCTTACAGCACTATTGACAGGAAATAGTTTATTATAAAGCTGCAAATGCTAGTTTGCAGTCTTGCATGAAATACAGTACCTGTGACAATAAAGAATGGTGCTACATGGTGTAGAGGCAGTCACAACATGAATCATCTGTCACTTCAGCAAAACAGTGCCAATTGAATTTACAAATGTGGCATCTATTTATTTCTACCAGTACTGAGAAGGAGACGAAACGAAATGGAAGTGATGATTACTTGTGACACATTCCTTTATGAAAATAACTTCTTTAACTCATGTTGTTGCAACAGACCATGTGTTCTTTTTATTTGTGTTTCTTTCAGTGGACCGTATTTCTGTGTATTTCTTGGGGGTTTTACCTATCAATATGATGGAGTTGTGAGCATCTACTACCCACAGTGGAGCTGCTGTGGTGCTCACCAGCTTTGTGTGTTTTTGAGTAAATTCAGGCCAAAAACTTCCAGTGTCTGGCCACCCTTTCAGTGAAGAAATTCCTCCTGATTAATTATTATCCAACTAATTATTGAACCAAGCCTGTATGAGATGATTTTACCATAATATCCAGACACACACACACGCACAAATTATGAGTCCCAAATACTTGGACAGTTCAGGTCTATTTCTGTACATCTAACTTCAGACATGTCAAGAGTCTTCTTGATAGATAGATGCTGTGGATCTTTGAAACCTTGAGGTCCCATTCTTCAGAGGCAGGTGTAGTCCTTGGAGATGTCAGAGGAAAATAAATTTTAATAGTAAGCTGTTGAAAGGGAGGGGGTTTATTAGAACTGTCCACATTTATGAAGTTGTCAAGATGCCACCACTGCAAATATTTGTAACTTTGGTGAATAAATGAAATAAGGAATGTTGTGCTTGACACTAACCTCTAGAATAAGCAGGTCTTCTTCTTGGCAGTTTTTGCACATAGTTTGATTTATGTATCTTCCATGGACCTGTGTGTTTTTAAAGAACAGCCAGGTCCTCTGCAGTTTCAGCTTGTGAAAACAATTTACTTGCTGCAAGCTCTTTTCTAGTACTTACTGTGTTTCAGTTTTGATGCCTTTTATAACAACAAAGAAAATGAGAGGAGAATTGTGTTCAGTGGTTTAGCTAAGGTGCAGTTGTTATGGAGAGCAAGATTTGCATAGGCATCTCTGTCCTTGGAAATTTTATGTTGTTCTGGGTATCATTTAAATTTCATTAAACTTCAGGGTAACGGTCAAAATGAAACCATTGATTTCTTCTCTGCTGCTCTTTTGGGATTCTTCTGACCTATGCTCTTTGTAGAAATAGGAAAAAAGTCAGGAATGGATTTCCTGCTTTTTCTGTGACCTGAGTGAGCTCTGCACATTTAACACTGTGGGAAGGAACAAAGGATGGATCAGTGTCCTTTGAATCCTGTGGCAAGACCTGAGCTAGGAGGGGAATGTTCTTCGAGGGAGCTGTAGAGAGTCTGGCCTTTTTATTCCTCTTAAAAGGGGAAGGGTCTTCAGTTGAGTCAGGGTAACACACTTGTGTTCATTATAAACAACGCTTTGGGCCTGCCTAGAGAATGGGAAAAAGCTGTGGAAGTTCCCTGCTAATATTTTGCTTCTGAAATGTGATATTTCTGCAAAATAACACATGTAGAAGCAGAAAAATTTAGAACATGATGCTTCTTTTTCAGTATTTTGGTTCGTAAAGTTCCTTTTGTTTTCCATCTTCATTTTTCATTGTTATAGCACTATATTTTCTTCTTTATCTTTCCAAGTTTTTATTGTTACAGCATTTTGTGTTTTGCAGGTCATTCTCTGTTTAAAAACCTGAGATCCCAAACACCACTAACAAGTTCCTCCTACATTATTTTATATATGAATATAAGGTAACAAAAAATAATTATTTCCCCCCAGAAAAAAACTTGGTGAAACTTTTAAAAATTACTTTGAAATAACAATTCAAATGACAATAGGCTTATCTTCTGTTGAATTTTACTAGCTATAATTTGCAGTAATCTCCACTGTTTTTGTGGAAATGTTCTTATTATTTAATTAGAAAAATAATCTTAAGTAGCATATTTTAAAAATATGTGTAGGAATATATGTTTATCACTGACTCATAATTTAAAATATAGCCCACAATGCAATATTCTGAAATGATGCTGCTGCTCTGCCCTTCTTCAACAAGGAATTATTTTTTTCAAACGTTGCCTTATCTTTTATTTTCTTAGACATTTTCTTTGCTTCTGATCTTCCTGACTCAAATTTTCCTTGAATTTCAGTGAATTTAACCTAAACATTAACCAGCTCCTCAACTCTGTTATTTGAACAAAATGATTAATTTTTCATGTTCATCTCAGGTTGCACAAGCTCGTTTGAGGATGCAAAGCTCCTTACAGGAGATGGTTCAGAAACCATTTAGGGCCAAGGACTCCATTTGGAGTTTGGAATGAATATTCACAGAAAATATGCTGTTGTGCACAAAATAAAATCCAGTTCTCCTGGGTGTGTAATCGCCTTCTGAAGCTGAATCCAGCAGTAGCACGAGTCAGCATGAACATAATAAAACATTGCAAATACATGAGCAAGTTATTAAGTAAATTAAATACCAGTGTTTATATCTCTGAGGAGCGCTGCAAATAGATTATGGTTTGTTTGTCTGTGTTCTGTAATCCAAGAAATAAACCAATGTGTGTTACAAGGATTTCTAGAGATTCAGAATTGTAGGAATTTCTGAGCATAGCTCTTTCTCCTCTTTGTACTATCAACAGGATTAATAGGAGTCTTGAGAGCACCTGTATCTTCATTTCAGCAAACTGTCATTTGAGATTGATTTACCAGGATATTTCTTTTTCTTCAGTAATTTTAATCAAATTATTACTGGTACATGACCACATATATCTACTTTATCTGATCTTGAGTGCAAAAGATTAATAAAGATGAATTGAGGACTTGGAACATTCCCATTGCAATCTGGCTTTTTAAGCCACTGATTCTTCTCTGTATTTCTTTTGATTGGGTGAAAGCCTTTTAGAACAAGATAAAAGCAGATAGAGAGTATTTTTTTTAATTTCTTCTATGCCTTTGATACATATAGTCAGAATTTAATGTGAAAATTAGCATCAGTGCAGTTCCAATTGTGTGCTCCACCAAAACAAAACTAAATGATATTAACATACTTTGCTTTGCTAGACATGCATTATTAGTAGATTTATCTTCTTTTACAATTTTCTTGACATTAATATCATGCAAGGAAAATTAACACTGCAGCTTCCTTAAACTGCTAAAACAGCAGATGCATATTAATTATTTATCATTTTCAGCTAGAATATTAGAGACTTTCTATTTTAAATGATTTTCTTGAAGTATGCTATAATTATTAAAAAAAATAGAAAAAATGATAATACAAAGATTTTTCAATTATTTCTTAAAATCTGTTTGAAGCTTTTGAATTGCCGTGTGTATCTAAGGGTCACTGAATGACTTTGGGTCCTAGAGGACAGGGGGATCCCCTGGAATTGTGGCTTGGGAATAGAAGGCTTTGGGTTGGATTGGAGGAATTCCTGCCATCATCCCAGATAACCTCTTACTCTGCTCATTTAGTTAAGAGCACTGATTTTTAAACTGTGCTGATCTGGTTCATCCTATGGCTCCTGAAACAACTGTGCTGGCACAATTAAACTGTAGTGAAGCCAAACTGTGGCTTTCAATAGTTTCATACAAATCTGGAAGAATGCATCAGAGGTATTTATTATTTTTAGAAAAGCATCTTGTACCATAGATAACATACACAGTTTCATTTCATGTTGTACTCCAAATATGTACAGACAGCATGTGATTGTGAGTCATTGCAATGTTCACTGCATGCTATAAACAAAATAATTGTCATCCTAAAGCTGTCACTTTCAGTGTTTTCTTACAGATTTTTTATCTCCATTCCATTCCTTGCAGAGCGCTATAAGGCTTTTATTATTTTTAATAACAATAAATCCCATTATTGTGAGTAAACAGGAATCTGTGCTTGTTCATAATCAGAACAAGGGTGGTGTATGTTACCTGATATGTGTTCTGGCAGCTGCAAACCTATTTTGCATAAAGCAAGACCCTTATTTTACTATATTTAGTCTCCATGATCAGTGGAGGAGAGGAAATCTATATCAGTGTCTCATTTCCATGTCTGTTGTTTGTTCTCTCTGTGTTGGCCATCACCAAGGTTTAGTTCATGATGGAACAAGCTCCAAGACCAGCCTTTTAATGTGCCAGAAGTTCCTTATTTCTTGAAGTAATTAATAGAAAACATAATTGATGCAGGAGGTGCTGTGTGCCCGCTTTGCTGCTGTGACTCCATGGTCCCACTCCCTTGCAGGATTCTCCTGCTTGGCTGCCTGGAACAGGAGAGAGAGAATTTTATTTTTTTTTTTTCCCCCCAGTGGAACAGATAACAAATTCCATAATGTGCTTGGCACTTGAATTGAAAATGTTCTGTAATATATCAGTTTTAAAATCCACCTCTGCCAAGCTTAGTTCATCAGTTTGATTTGTGTTCCCTCCTGCACAGACACAGACACACACGAGCTTCCCTCCAGATTTCAGTTCAAGAACATCCAATAGCTAAGAGTCTGGAAATATATTTTCTGAGAGCAACAAACAGGTACATTCCATGCATAGGCTTGCAGGTATAGGATTCCTGAAGTAGTTTTCCATAAGATAAAGATTTAAAAAAAAAGAAAGTTCAAATATGTATCTGGTACTTAATAATTTGGATTGTGCAGTTACTCTGAACATCAGAGCAATTGCTTCAAGTAGTTCTGCTGAACTCCATTGGATCAATACCTCTGCATATTATAGTAAATTATGTAAAAGATATCAAATTATAATCCAAATTAGGATTTGGATAAAGTGGCTGCAGCAGTTTGTGGTCAGCTTTTTATGTGGCTGATGGTTCTGAATGTTTCCAATCTTTCCACCACTGATTATTTCCACACACCTCCTCTTACAGTGAGTTTTACCTATGATGTTTCAATTTAATGACAGTAGAAGCTGCTAATCAGATGTTCTGCTACTAAGAATACCTCAAATAGAATCCAAAATTAAATATTAAAGTATTGAATATGCTGGTTTGAATTCACTATGGATGGCAAACAATAAGTTGTGCAGAAACCTTAATTTATGATTCTTGGATTTTTTTTAGATAAGCTTATTATTAAAGCATCAAGAGAGTTTTTTGGGTTTTTGGTCTTGTAACCCATAAGACTTCTGTCAACCCTTTTAAATATCCACCACCACTGTTAAAATGTTGGGCAGTGTTGGGTTTTTTTTTTTGTCACATGTCCAAACCTGCTGGCTGTTGGTGGGGAGTTTCTTTCAGTTCCGTAGTGAGACAGGCATTTGCTAACACAGGAAAACCCGAGAATTGTCTTGTCCTTCTCCCCTGTTACATTCCATTGTTAGAAGAACATAAAAATATGTTTTAGCTATTTGTAATATGTAGAAGAAGTGCTCTTTCCTTTTTACAACTTAGTGATTACACAATTGTAGAATACTTAAAAAAGAGAAATTTTACTTCATGTCAATTGGTGTGGAAATGTTACATAATGTTGTGCTATTTTGGCCACTTTTATGTCATTTTAATTATCAGCCACTACAACGACTGGAAAGGGGGATTCAAAATAGTGAGAGTATTGTGAAAAGTTATTTCGTTTTCTTTTTATTCTTGCCATTTTATTAAATATTCTCAGAAAGGAGCAGGGAAATTAATGAGATGGTTTTGCATCAGTGTGTCAAAGCAGTTTTGCTTTTAAACAATACACGCGCTGCTTTTTATTCTATGTATCTTAGAAAGAAACAAGAGTGACAGTATTTTTAAAGTACTTTAAGTAGGCATTAAGACAAGAGTGATTTGCAGTGAGAGAGAGGGGAGTGATTTGTTTTTGTCTTTCAGGGTGGTTAAGCACCTTTCCTTGGGAGGGAGGGAAAAAGATGACAGCAAGTTGTGGAGGGTTTGGGGTTTTTTCCATATTACTATAGAATATTTAGGTTTAGTTTTAAGGATGGCAGAAATGTGTTTAAAGAGACAGTTTTGAGTAATACATACACAGATTTGCATCCACTCTGCAGACAAAATGTTATGTAAACAGAATACAGTGAATATACTCTGTAAAGCAAACCAGTATTTCTGTAGGGTTCTGGTTTTCTCTGTGTATCAGTGGATGTATTTATTATTATTATAATTATTTGGGAAGTTTATCACAGGTGGTATGGTATCTTCAGCTTTCTTTTAAACTTTTTGTTAACTCCTAAAGTCATGAGAATGTGATTTTTTTTTTTTTTGAAAGTGTTTTTAAAGAATTCTTTTTAACTATCAGCAATCCTAATACAAAATGGAAAAATGTCTTTTAGATCCTCTCTTAGAACTCTCAGTGGCTTGTTTCTCTTCTAGGTGATGCTCACTGCCTTTCAGTTCCGTATTTTCTGTAAAAGTGCATGAACCTTTCACAGGCACAGCCATCTTCCTCACCCATATCCCCAATCACTACATAGTTCTGAGCATCCCCTGTCCATTTGTGGCCATGCATCCTGAAATGCAAGCTGCCACACACTGCTGTTGTGATTCATCATCTCATGCTCCATTGCCTGTAAAGCTGCTTTGAAAGGCCTCTCTTGTGTTGTTAAAATCCCTGGTTACAGGATTTCAAAGTTGTTTTATTTTTTTCACAGAAGTGAAGCAAATGTTTTTCTCTTCCTCCATATTTTTACCAGTGGCTAGTGAAGCAAAGCACTTCAAAACTGGCATATGTTCCACATTGCAAATCTAGTGGATAATTCATAGAGAACTGAATAAAGACATAGCAGGAAACTGCTTGTTACCAATTCTACTCTGCAGGCACCTGCTCTGGGTTCTGCTGCTCCTGGTAACTTTTTTTCTGTGCCAGTTATTTTTTTGCTTTTCCTTGCTGATATTTGAAAGTCTGAAGTTATGGTCTTCTCCTTGCCATTAATAAAATCCGTTCTTACTTCCATTTTAAACATCTTGGAGTGTTCAGCACTATTTTTGTTAAAGGAAGAGGTCTCTGTTTGACTTAATCTGCAGAAAAAACTTTATGTGACTTTGGGGGAATGTTTTCCCAGAATTTCCTGCTCATAACTGCTTACAGAACGGCACCAGTTTTTCTAGGTCAATATCCTGCCTGTATCCACTTTCAGCAAGAAATAACCACTAAAATAAGTTTCTTTGTTCAAAGAGAAAATTTAGGAAGGCAAAAAATATGTCAGCGACTTTGTGAGGTGTAGCTGGTAGGTGCGTTTTCTAGCAGAGGTTAAGTGGGATGTGTAGGCTTAATTGAATTGAAGGCTGCTTTTTTGAGTGAGAAGAGTCAAAAATGGACATGGGGACAGTATTGTCAGCTGCTGTAGCTGCAGATTTAATCAAGTAGCTGCTGGATAGCAGAATTATGGTGATCAGCAGTCGTGGTGTGAGTTTAGTACGCAGAGCCTTCCTCTTGCTGCACAACTCCTTTCAGCTTCTATCTTTGGTGAGTTAAAAGCCAGAAAAACCACAGATAACCTGATTTTTAGAGAAATACAAACAGATCATTTTGACTGGCTGCAGGACAACCAGTGGGAGCTAAGAGCTGTTGAATGGTACCAGCAAAGGTGGGGGGAAGCTGCGTAGAGGTTCAAAGCACAAGTAACAGAAATGTCTGTGACATGTCACTTTATACATCCTTGGGTTTGTCATGCCTAATACAGGATCAAGTGCTGACAAAGGACAGTGCAGAATGTGCACTGGGGATGAATAAATAAATGTAAGAATGCCTCTTCCACAGGAATGCATTGCACTAAATGTTCACTTCAGGCAGTGGAGTGACAGAGCCATCTTATTTGACCAAACGCACGCTATTCTGTCTTTTATGCTCTAATTTATTCCCATCACGTGCTGTGAAGTCCTGCTTGGAGTGTCTATTTTCAGCATAAAACTGTTTGTCAAATTTCTATTAAGCTTAAGGTGAAAAATTAATGAGCCATTCACTTCAGATATTTCAAAACTAATAGTGCTGTATTATTAATGCAGCAGAAAGTCAAAGACCTGCGTACGTACAATTACGGCTCGGTGTTCAGTCAGACTACTTCTTTTTGTCTCTTTTTGGGGGAACATCATTAAAACAATGTTTTAGGTGATAGAAGAAATTATTTTGATGAATTCTATCAGTAAACGTTTTAGGCAGTTTTAGTTGTTAACTTTTTGTTTTATCTGATCCTGGCAGAAGGTGCCTTGAATGAACACCTACTGATGAAATACAGTGCTCTGTCCAATCTTCCTTTGAGGCTGGAATTTAAACAAAAAAGAACAGAAAGTTGATTCCTATAACACCAAAGTTCTTACAGAAATGCAAATAAAAGATTATTTGCATAATACTGAGGAAGCTTTGGGTGAAGCAATATTTTTAGGCTAGAGAAGTATGACATTGTGACTAACACTCTGATTTTTCAGTTTTCAAGAAAGTCACTGAAATGATGATAGAAATTGTAAAAATGATGATAAAATTGTACTTTTATTCAGAATGAAATGGGATATGATGCACAAGTACTACTATCAAATTCAGAAATCCCAGAGCATGTTGTCAGCACCAGTAAGTGAAGTGATGGAGCACTGTGAAAGGCTGGCTTGCAGGAGTGTGTCCCAGTCTGAGCACTGTGGAATCTGCTGCCCAAGGTTTATGCTTGCATTAAACAAGAAAACATAAAACAGTCACTGCAGAAGCAGAAATTCAGGGCTTGCTTTCTATGCAGAAACTTTCTGAAGTTTGCCTCTTTTTGTGCTCTGAAAATTAACTTAATAATTGATTACCATATTTTCCTCCTCGCTTTACAGTAAGCTCTCTAGGGACTTTCTGAAATTAATAGTGGTTCTAGGCCTGGCACAGTTACATTGTTAGACTTGCAGAGAAGAAGGAATTCTGCTTCTTGGAAGAGTTTCATGCCATAAAACTAAATTTTATTACAAGCAAAATGTCAAATTTAAATTACCCTTGAAGCATTTGTTGTTCCCACAGATCCTGAAAGCGCTCAGTGCTCTGGGTTTGGCATCCAGCAGAGAAAGTGCCAGCAAGAATCCCCAGCTTCTTTCAATGTCTTGGTTTCTTTATGAAGTTGCACTGCACTGTTTCACTGTCACTACAGCACACCAAGCCCATGAGTATTTAAAACCTGAATGATTAGGCTTTAGCTAGCAGCCCTGGAAATCTCCAGGTTTTTAAATGTGCACTGGAGAGATTGCTCTCACTTTCGAAATCTGGTCATGGTGCACGTTGCTTTCCTCAGCCTCCCTAACAAGTGGCAATTAATAAATGCCTGGCAGAGGGAAATGAACTCTAACTTTTTTAAAAAGCATTTTTAATATTAATTCCAATAGTGGGGTTTTTTTCTCTGTTAATAGTTCATCAAGTTTAGTTACAAGATAATTTTATAGAAATTAGGTTTTGAAAAGATGTCAAGAGGTCATCTAATGTAGCACCTTCCCTCAGGGAGGGCATCAGCCCTGACAGATCTATCTGTCTATATCTGCATCGTTCCTGACAGATGTTGGCTTACACTTTTCTCTAAAAAGATTTCATTTTAAGAGATTTTATCACCTGCCTAGGCAAGTCTTTATGAATGCCTCCTATTAGAAAGTTTTTCTTCCAGATAAATCTGCCCAGATAACTTAAATCTGCCTTTCTATCGATTTTTTTTCCCTTTTTCTCCCATACTTCAAACTCTATCTTCTATGGTAAGAGGATTCATTTTTAAATGTGGAGGGGTTTCTCCTGTAAGTTGTTCTTGAAAGTGTGTCTTTCACAGGTTATTTGGGTTTGAAGCTCAAGTTGTGAGTAACTGGAGAAAGGAGAAATTTTTCTCATCTGAAACGTTTTGAGCTTCATTGCCCCTGTAATACAGTCTTCAGATTAACAAACACTGGACAGAAAATAATGTCTCAATTGCACCTCTCTGGTGGACTTTGTAGGATTCTTTTTGATTGCAGAAACAGACTCTCAAAGCTTGACCAAACTGATTTTGCTGTCAATGTACTGAAGTGACAACTTTAAGAGATTTTGAGCCCAGACCAACTTTGATGAGACAAAGCTTTTTTAAAAAATTATATTTTGAACCAGCTTTACCTTTCCACCTAAAAACTTGTCTGATTCTTTCAAACTGAACACTGGTCACCTTGCCACTGAGTATTAAAGGTGAACAAAACCTTTTGTTTTTCCACAATGAAATGATACACCTTGGGTCAATTTTTACATTAGGATTAAAGGTATATTATAAAAGAGTTTCTAGAACAAAAAAGAAAAAAATAAATTGAGACTGTGTCTATAATTTTTTTTCTTTATACTGTGATTCAGTAACAGTCTTGGTAGTAGTTTTATAGAAATTTATTTGAAACATGTTGCAGATTGCTGATAGCTTCCTCCCTTTGTGCCTGCAGTCACACAGAATTTAAAGGACGCTTTTGGGTAGTAAAGAACTCGATGTTGACAGGAAATATGGTGTTTGTTTCACAGAGGTCTCGGGGAGAGGCCTTGTGTTCTGAATCTCTGGCAGAGGGTTTGGGCATGATTCAGCAGGGGCAGGTGCATTGTGAGGCTTTGGGGCTGTTGCAGGTTGTGTCAGAGCTGTGTCCAGGCTATCATCCTCTCCTCCTTTGCCATGGTGGGGGGTTTCATCTGCCAGCAGTGTTCCTGCTTTCCATGGGAGGAAAGGATCACCATATTAGGCCAGCTGGAATAGCTGAGAAAAATGGGTTTTTCTGAAGCATTTCAGAGCATTTCTATGTGCAAAGTTAGGGGTATCTCCCCCCTACCAATTCTGTCAGTTGGTTTGCAAAAATATCTCATCAGAAACCTTTCCATGATCAAATGTTAGACAGGCATGTGTATGGAAACTCACATTTTTTTCAGCTAAACGGAGATTTTAATATTTGCATGAACTGCTGATATTGAGAGGTTTGCACTCTGTCTGCTTAAGATGTTTCAGCTGTAAATGAAGTATTCATTACATGATGCTTTCTGATCCATACCTTTCTCCATTCAATGAGTCTGTTCAGTACCTTCTTATTCCAGACCTCCTTCAGCTCTTCAGTTTGTATTTGATTTTGAAAGTTATTGCTGATTAGTACTTCTATTTTTCAATGACTCCTTTAACTACACACCAATTTAATTTGTTGTGTTTAGTTCACAGTGTAATATCTGCTTGGACTCTTTTTTTTACAGTTTCTTTCTTGTGGAACTATTGCCCAGATAAAAAATATGTACATGTGATTTTGTAGTACATGTTCTTGAAGAAGCTTTTTTTTTTTTTTTTAGTATTATAAGCACAAAACAACAGCTGCTTATCTAAATCAGTTGTTTTAAGCTGTGTGATAGAGATTTGCATTTTTGTGTTTGGTTTATGAAGGAGAAAAAAAATCAAATTTTCATTTACTAAATTGCTCTTCCCTTTCTGTTATTTAAGATGGAAGCTACAGGCAAAATCGACCCAACCTCACGACGCTGTTGGTGCAACCAATTTCTGCAGTGCTTGCCAGAAAACTTGTTTCCCCACCTGAGGACACTGCCCAAAAGGACAGGTGTACACCCCTCCAACTGCCAGCTGCAGGTAATGCTCTTCAAACACACTTCACCTCTGGAATGTTCCTCACAGGTTCCAAATCCCCTTTCTACAACCAAAAGGTTTAGCTGATGATGGGTATGTTTTGCTTTGATGCTTTCTAGAAGAGGCTTGGAACTGTCTAAAAATGGTGCTCCTAAAATCTGATAGTTGGAAGTTGTGTTTAAAAAAAAAATATTGTAGAAAACATTGAGCACTAATTCTTTATATTGATTTAGGAACCTCCTCTGTGTAGATACCATCACCAGGGAGGGTTTGTTAGTGCTGCAGTATGGTTTGTGAGGCCTTGTTGTACTCCTAATTATTTTAACATTAAGGCATCAGTAATAACTATATTATTCTGTGGTTTTTTGGGATTTTTTTCTGTTTCTGGAATAATAACACTTAAATTCTAAATGTGTCTCTGTGTTCCTTAAGTTGTATATTCTGTAGAATAAACAGTGTATTGTTACCTGAAGCTTCAGGCAGCTTTTTCTCTGAGTTTCACCATGAAAACAGACATCATGATAAGAACAAAATACCTTGACTAGAGCCAGATGAATGCATTCACAGTACCTCCCTAGAAATAATGCCATTAGCAAAGTCACACAGATTATTGCTTGAAAAAACTGATTGCTGATATAGGAAGGGAAAAGAAGTAAGTTACAGTCTTCCAGCAAAGATACTGCACAGTGTTTTAGCAAAGGAACATCTGCCAGAGAACATTCTAGATGAGGTGCATGTTTAAACAGTAATTCTTCAGTAAACAGTCCTCAGTTTTGTTTTGTACCTGTCCATCTTTCACCAGAAAAAAAATGGTATATTTCATTATAATGCCCATTTAGATGAATTGATTTGAAACTGTGATCTTGGAAAGGAGGAGGCAAATTAATTTAGCCACTGTATCCTGTGCTACACACAGTGATGATAACAGTAAAAACAAATTTTAAGGGCAACCAATGAACTATCATGTGCTGTATCCCTTGTTTATTGCTTTTGGAAAGTTATTGTGGGAGAGGAGTGCAATACAACAAGTCATAAAAAAGGTTGATTAATTTTATGACTTGTGTTAGCATTTGTAGTTGTGCATACTAAAAAGGAAGGCAGAAGACCTCATGCTTCATGGCTTAAGCTGTTGTGGTTAGGCAGGACAATTGTTCTCCATGCATGGCTGAATAGATATTTTAAAAATGAACTTTTAATTTTAAAAATTATTGTCCCCACAACCAGTAGAAAAGGGGAAAATGTCATTTTGGAAGGAACAAGTGCTTAACCATTCCAGGTAGGATGCATGAAGCTTGTTAGTAGTGAAGGAATTTTCAACAGCTGAGGTGCCTGGAGCAAAGCCTGAATTTGGGCTGGAAAATGACACTCATTTTAGAAAGATAAAAGGCTGCACAACGTCTGTTTCTCAAAAAGCTTTGTCTGGAGGCTGCAGGACAGAATCACCCTAAAGGGCAGCTTATTCT
The DNA here is from genome assembly GCA_910950805.1 of Acrocephalus scirpaceus scirpaceus. Taxonomy (NCBI): domain Eukaryota; kingdom Metazoa; phylum Chordata; class Aves; order Passeriformes; family Sylviidae; genus Acrocephalus; species Acrocephalus scirpaceus. Next base: position 5,879,672 of record OU383781.1, read on the forward strand.
ACTTTTTCTGTGACAGGTGTGGCATGTCTGCTTTATTTCCCTGAGAAGACTGGAATTCTTTGAGAGGAGAATTTCTGGAAAGAAAGAAACATTCCAAGCCAGCAGTCCAGTGAGAGCCAGTCCATGTCTGGTTTTACTCTGGGTGAACACAACAGCTTGTGTGTGATTTCATGTAAAGCTTCTGAACCACAGTAATCCATGGGGGATTTTTTAGAAGTCCTCATTTATTGAGAAAAGAGGGACTATAAGAAGAAGCCTTGTGTAATTCTGTAATGTATTATGGTATATTTTTCCTTGAATGGTGAAGCTGTTGGTGTTCTGAAGCACAGAGCATGCTGTTGTTCAGTAGCAGCCTAAATGGAGGAGATAAAGGACTGGTCTTACAATAAGAAATGGTGTATAACTATTTAAGACTAGTAATAGCTAAGGAGATAATGCTGAGGACAGCAGTGCATTTGAGAAGGGTGAAGGTTGAATTTTCAGCCTTCCTGTTGATTTGAAGAAGCTTAAGAGAGATTTCACTTCTGACGTAGGACTCATCACTTATCTGTCAAAAGAGGTGAATGAGCAATTCAGATGATTGGTTGGCCTAAAATCTGTTAGGATAAAATGATCATCATTCTCTCATCATTATGTTTCAAAAAGCTGAACAGCAGATTCATCAGTAATGATTAAACATTTATATATAGTTTTCTCACATTGCTGCTTTTTTTCCCTTAGCCTTGCAATTTTCAAGAGACAAAATGTGACAGAGGGAGTGGGAGGATGGAGGCAAACATCCCACAGAGATGGAGTGCTCAGGACCTACAAAGCAAATAGTGGGAATTGAAGTCAGCTGTTAATTTTGTGTTAGATGAAGTCAGTAATTAGATTTGCTTTTTGTTTGCTATGGTACATTGTTGTTAATCCTCATTAATCTAAAATTCTGTCCTCCCATGAACTTTTTCCCAAAGACAGGCAATTAGAAGGAATTTCAGAGTGAACTTTTATAGAGAAACTGTAAACTTTTGAAGCTTCCTTTTTTTCACAAAATCTTACCAGGATATTTGCTAGAACATTGTGAAGGTTGTTGTAAAACTAAAGCACTCCTATAAACATAAATGAAGAAAGTCCTGCTGTGTACAGTGAACTGCCTTTGTTGTTGTTAAGTTTCCCACTATTTGGGAGATTGCAGTAATGTACAAATTACCCTTTTTCAGTTAAACTCTTGAGCATTTAATGTAAATCTACCTAATGGCAATTAATTTACAAAGAGTTTTTTGACACTAATGGCCATATACTTTGGTTTGAGTGGAAATCCTGGAGGAAGCCTGATATTTAAACACATTAGTGTTATGTGTGTAATTTTTCCCTTTGGTTTTGAGTGTCAGTTTTCATACTCAACCTGATTAATGTCTGAGAAGAGAGAAGAACAGAAACATCCAGGTTTTTAGTAGTGATCAGTCTCCAGGTGTCTGGGGCATCATCCTGTTCTGTGGCTCGTCCTGTTCTTCCTTTCTTCTCCACATTTCTGTTGCTGGTCACTCTTACAAGGTGATGAGGACTAGATGGGCATTTGGTGTGACCTCTATGGCTGAGCAACACAAGCTCCATTGGTAGGAAGTGTAACACAAGTGATCTCACCTAAACATCCCATTTCTTACCACCTCCTAATGCCTCTTCCTTTGCAATAGTTGTAATATATTTATACTTTACCTTCTGAAATTATAAAGCCAAAGCATGAATAGTTTAAGTGATTTGAATGATATCAAACGCTGTGTGAATAATAGAGCCAGGTATACAAAGACTCCCAGCATTCTGCTGCAGACAGTAAAATTACTCAGATCAAAATGCTTTTCTAGGTAGAGTCCTTTGATCTTTTGTAACCTTTTTTTTAGTCTACAAAATACAGTCACTGATCAGTGGTGAATCATCACAGTGACTGCAGTGCAGAGCTCTGTTGTAGGCTGCAAACAAATCTACCTCCTGTGACAAAATGGGTGAGTGGGACAGATAACCAGAACTGACTGGTACTGGAAAGGTTTGTAGCACAACACAGTGAATTTTTATGAGACTTTGAACATCTATTTTATGTAGTTCCGTGTGTCAGATGTTCATTATACTGACTTTATAGTCAACTCTGATTGTGTGAAATTTGAATCATTAATTACACGAAAGGAATAATTGGAAGAGTGTGTTATTTTCCATATTATACGATTCCCATTCAAGATAAATAAAGTTCTCTGCCAAGTGCTGCACTAGTGCAAATCAAGCCTGTCTTCTTTTCAGTCAGAGGAAGGGCAAGGAGTGATAAAGGATATATATTTCCTCCTGTTAAACTACAGCCTTGTGATAATATTATATGTGTTTCTCCTTCATAGTTTGCTACCTGTCAGAGAAAATAAAGACTACCATATTTAATAAACCCTGGCTGGGCCATCTCACACTGTGATATCAATATGCAAACAATACCATAATTTCTGGGTATTTGGACTGTGCTGAATATGAATCCAAGGAAGCAAATAGAGAAAGATGCCAGCAGATTGTGTGGCAGTGCATGTTACTGTATCTACCAAATCTGGAGTCATTGTACATAACAGTAGAAATATAACAAAGTTTTGCAGATGTCTCTTACTGGCATTTGAAAGAAGAACAAGTTAAATAGGGAACTCTGATCTAATTCAGACATCCTATATATGAAAACTTACAGACATTTATACCAATACTCTCAGATTTTCTTTTCATGATCACTTTAAATTCTGTTCCTTTTTAAAACAGAAGTTCATGTGAAGAATTAATCATGAACAGTGTGAAGCATTTTTTATATATCTTCCCTCTACTCTCACCTGAAGCCTTGAGAGTTTTTCTACCAGAATTGTAAATGATATATTTTGAGAATTCTGATCTGTGTCAGTGTTTTCCTGTGTGATGCTTTGCCTTTGATCGCTATAAAGCAGGTAAAGAATGAAAGTAGGGTGAGGTTATGAAATTCAACTCCACCATCTGAAGCGTTTTCAACTCTCTTTGATGTTGACTGTGACACATTTATTCTGTATCACATTAGGCCATCCTAGTTTAGAGCCTCCTTAAAGGACTTTATTCTAGGCTTTTCTTATTTCAAAAACTCTTCATCTGAAGAGTTTTATTTCTGGATTCCTCATTGTAGGTCAAAAAAGATGATCAAATACCAAGGAGTTTTTTCATTAAGCTCTTCATGCTAAGATTAGGCTTGGAGACTCAAGATCTATGAATATTTGTTCATAAAGGAGAATATGTTGTCAGAAGGCAACATATTTGATTAATAGTTGATTAATCAAATAGAAATCTATTAGGGAAAAATTCTAGGGATATCAGATTTAGATGGTGTATTGTTTATACAGAAAAAACAGTGAAGGCTTTTCATGACAAGGACATCTGTCTAGGAGTTCTGGCATGTTCCTGTACAAATTTTATAAAGTACAAGTTTTATACCTCAACAATACTGTACATTGCATAGATTCAGCATTGATTTTTGCATATAAAATTTTGTAGTATTACACAATATTTTTCTAAGATTATATACATTTTAAAGTATATACTATTTTATATTTATTCACTTTTCTATGTATACCATGTTGCATGTAATGTTTTTTGTAAGTCCTGCTGTTACATATATGCACGTGATAATTATATTTTTTCAGTTAAAGTTCTGTGTTCGAACTTGAAAAGTGACATAAAATACGTAGTAAATGAGGTTTTGCACTCAAATTGACATGATGAATTGATTTTTCAAGTGCAGTTTTGTGCTGATTACTTCAGCTCAATTAGTGTCCCCTAAGTCACACGAGCATGGATGTTTGATGATGTTTGAAATCTCTAGTTCAGCTGTGATTTCAGACAGATTCATGTTTATTCAGGTGTTGATTTCAACAGGAGCTATCTCAAAAACTGCATTACTTGAAGTTATTTAATGTACTTTATTTCAGCAGTCTGAAATGACTTTGGGTTTTATGATTCAGGAGTTATTCTATTGAAATCCTTGAATTCAGTTAATACTTGATTTTTCTATACTGCAGTTAAGTGTGCATGTAGAAAAATTTTTGTCAATGATTAGCAAAAATGTTGTCAAATGAGTCCAATTTTCAAACCTGAGGCCCTAAAGATGCTTTTAAAAATCCAGTATTCAAATGCTCAGAAAACTGTCTGATGATAGGTGTTTAGCATGATCAGGATTCAAGAATTTAGCCAACATGTTTGAAAGTGAGGCTCAAGTTTATGCTCCTCTAAGTGTGAGCTTGGGACAAAGTTAAAAGCAAAATAAAAAAAGAAACAAGATTAACTCATGTTCTTTTAACATAACTACTGCAAGTAGAAGTTTTTTGCATCTGAAGTACTAAAATTGTCAGTCTAAATGAGAGGGAAAATAGCCATGGAATTCTAAAAATACATATGTAAATGTGAGAGGAGAAGGTAGTCATTTGGGATGAGACCATTTAAAAATTCCAGGACAGGAAAGAAATAAAGAAAAAAAAAAAATCAGTAAATATGTTTGTGCTCTTCTATTCCAGAAGTAACTTTTAGCTTATATAAAGACAGTGTATCCTGAATAATGGTAAGGTGAAGTCTCCTCACAGCTTTCCAGAGAGTATAGAAAAAAAAAAGGGAGAAAGTTGTCAAGATCCTTAAAATACAGCATTAGCACAAGAGGTTTGTTGTCAGGACTGTTTAGAGGGGATTAAATTTTGCTTCTACTGTATACTCCAAAGAGTAGTTTCAGCCTTTTCATCTGCTGCTCTAAGCCTTTAATCCCAAGTCACTTTAAGCTGACTACTGTGTTACATGACTATTAACTCAAGTATCTGATTTTAGAATATGGGTATTGCCAGAAGTTAATTTTCTGTGTCTTTATTGTCAGTTGGAGACGGGATAGCTGATGTTGATTAAGGAAAAAGAGTGAAGTCAGTTGTCTTCAAAAGGATTTATCTTCTTTTTGTCTGAGAAGGGGCCTAAAGGAACAAGCATCTATAAAGTGTTGTAGGAAGAAGAAAGGAAATCAGTTTTGACTTTAAAATCACTTTTTTTTAAGAAGAGTAAATTGGCTCTAGAGTGGTTGTAGGTGAGAAACAGCAGCAAGAACTAACTTGCATATCTTAGATTAAATTTAAGCTGCTTAATCAACATAGATGGCTTGAACTGTTTTCACTTGTTTTAAAAAACTCTTTTGGAATCCTTTGGACTATTTTTTAAATGAAATATTTTTTTTAAATTCTAAAATAATATCTGGATTTATTGAACAAACATGAGTCATTTACAGGGCATTAATAAATCTTACAGTAACTTACATCAGAAGAGCAAAGTTGATTAAGTGACAAATCAAAACACTAACGTGCTGTGATTGATTGTTGCAAAGTCATCAGCCAGGATTTATTTTTAATTAACTGCTTGGCTTGCATTTTTCTTCCTGCTTTGTTCAAATAAAAACAGAATTGTCATAGAGAAGACATATCTATTGATAACAGAAGAGGTTTTGTCTGAATAAAAAATAGAATAACTATTGCTAATCCATTTTTAAACAAACACTAGCAGTTGGCATGCTTTGTTTAAATACCAATAAAGACCAGTGAATTAAAATATATTGTATTTTATTTTAAGAAAATTTTAAAGTAAATTTACCATAAGAACCAGCAAATGAACCCTGAAGGAGAGTAATGATGTGTTGTTTTTGTTTCACATGTTGCAGTAAACTCCCCACTCCCATATTCTGTGCATCTCAAGAAACAAAGCCTGGGAAGAAATAGATCCGTGGGAAATAGAAATATTTCTAGACCTTAGAAATAGCCTGGGCCATAGAGAGCAAAATGACCTGTGGAATATTTTAGTTTTGGTGGGTTCATGGGTGGAGGAGAACCTCCCTGCAGGTCGGGTGTCAGGAACTGGTTCTTGCCACACAGCTGCCACTTTTTAAGTTCAAGCAGTTTAAAACATTTTTGTTTCCCTGGGATAGAAGTTATGACCTTTCAGATGAGCTGGACGTTATCACAGTCTGTTACCATGCAAATGAAACCTTTGGAAGGTGTCAGCAGCCCCCCATGGTTGGTTGTTTGGTTTCCACTGTCACGAATTGCAGGAACTCGGGTGGTCACTGTGTCCCACCTTCTTCTAATCTATTTCAACTCAGGTATTTGCTCTACTCTGGCTTTATTCTGTGCTGAAGTCTCAACTGGCATGGCAGTACTGGCAAGTTCCTTACATTTTAGCAGCCTTTGAAATCGTTCTGCCTTTGTATTTGCACCATTTCCTCATCTGATGCCAGCTAAGCCCAAAGCCCTGGCTCCTGTTGGCAAATGTTCACAAGAGCATCACCAAAGGCTCTGCTGGCAAAGCTGTGGGGAGCTCTGACTGTTCCCATCTGATCTAACACAGGGGCCTTTCTCCAGAAGAAAATGTAATATAAACCAGGTGTAATTTTGTGAATGTTATTAATAGATTGACCTGGGTGAAGGATTAGGTGAGAAAAACCTACAAAGATTAAGGCCAATTTTGTTATCACAGAGTTATGTAAATCCTACTCTTTTAAATTTTTTTTCCGTTGTATTCTGGCAGCATTTCTTGAGTGAATTCAGTGATCTTTTAACTCAAGGAGCTGAGATCTCTTTTGAGATTCCATCTTTGAAGCATGCTGCTAAAATGGGACTAAGAAAATAATGTCATATTTCATGTTTTAATCTGTGGTTCTGATTCATTTTTTTTTAACCTTCTCATTTTAAATTCTTTTTTTTAATGTATGTGGAATTTATATCTTTGGCTTATACGTTTCCTGGCTGGATAAATAAGTTTAACATTTTTTCTTTTCTTCATCTGTTAACAGGCAAAAGAACAATCAGTCTGAACATTCAGTCAGTCACAACTTACAAGACAATTTCTAATGTCATTGGATATCTAAAAGGAGCTGTATTTCCTGGTAAATATCCCTTTATCCTTTGTATTGATTATTTGTTTCACAATGGGTGGGGATCATAGCTGGGATCAGGATCCTATTTTGCCAGATAATTCACCAATACAGGGGGAAGAACAAGACTTTTTTGTACTCCTTTTTTGATTTATGACAAGACAATGAATGAGCTGAAGGGGATACTGTAGTAACAAAAAGCTTAATTTTCCACAAGCAGCAGGTGTTGCACATGGACCACCGAGAGTATCAGTAGTTTGTACCGAGTAACTGTGTTATGGTTTTAATTTTAATATGGTTTTAACACTTGCTACAGCCTTATTTTGTGTCTCAATCATGCCTTAAGCTAGTTTTATACAATTCTATGAATAATAAGTACTGTTCTCTCTGTCTGATGATTGAACAATAGGACTCTAAGTGCAACTGGGACGTGAAGCACAACCCCCCTCTATCTTTTGATGCTGTACATAAATAATGTCATAATCAGGATATCATAGGATCATTTTGAGATTATTTTGATAGTGAATTTACGTAAAAGGTGAGGAGTTTCTGCAACGTGAGTGAATGCTGTTGCTGGTTACTTAAATAGGGCAAACAATTCTAGTGAGCAGATGATCATCAAAGTATTCAAAGCATCATCACACTTGCCTTAATAATTCTTTATTAGGTTATGAAGAAAGAATGGAAATTTATTTACAGTTCCTTATAAGGTGGGCCAGTCATTTTGTATTTTAAGTAATGGAATGAAGGAGGTGGAGAAAATTTTATTCCTGTTGCTGAAATAACAACTCAGTTTTGTGCATGCAGAACTGCATTTCTCACCAGACTACTGATTTTTTTAAAGCAACAGAGGGAACAATTAGCAAAGTGAACTTCATTTCTGTGAAGGATTTAATTTTCTTCATGAATTTGAAGTTCCCAGTCTGCTATTATTAATGTTTTGCAAATAGCTGTCATGGAGTTGGAAAGGCAGAAACTGCCATGTTTAGACATTCTGGCTTCTGAATTGTGAAACAGAGGCAAGAAAAGTAATAAAAAGTGTGCTTCAGTTTCTGTTTAATAAGTCTTCTATCTTCTCTATATCTGAACCTTTCATCTTATTATTACATTTTTAATCAGAAACTACTTTTTGGAGGTATGCCAATATATGCTGAACTTTAGGAATCCAAGGATACATAAATAAGCGATGTCAGTAGCAGTACCCAGATGGCAACAGTTTGTCCCATGGATGTCTGGCTCAACAAGAGCCATAACAACTGTCTTCCAGTATAGGCACAAGTTAAATGTCTAATGCAGTGTAATATTTTGTACAGAATCAATGTTAAACCTTTGTTTCTTTCTCTGCTCTTCCTGGTTGACACTACACTTGTTCCTCCTCAGCTGCTTTGAATTTTGCTATTTTCATGGCATTGATTCTCTGTCATTTTGATGGGGTTTTGCTCATTTTATATACATGAAATATTCACCTTCATGTTCACAGAAGTGCAGAAAGAAGGCAAAATTTATCTTTAGTGCTTAATGAAAGACTGCAGGGCATCTCCAAGGGTGGAATTTATTTCTTTTTTCCTAGAGACCACCTAACACACACATACAGACAAGCTCATCTCTGTAATGGTGACCTTGGCTGGCATTTGATCTGAGGAGTAAGAACGAGCTTCTGAGGTGTAACTAAGATGTTTAAATATTTAGGAGTAGATGAAATGTGATAGTTGGTAGCGTTTTAAAACTCGAAAAACGTAACGCTGATCTTATAGCTCTATTGGACATGGTTGAAAATGGGATGTATAACAAGAAAAGACAGGATAAAGAGACTCCTTTTAATCATAAATCCCTGTTGTCCAGCCCATCACTAACCTGAACGCTATCCTGTCTTATCATCTTCAAGGGTATCTGATGGATATTTTTTTTCATCTATCTCTAGTTCATTCTCTTTTTTCCTTCTTTTTGCCATGTGATTCTGAGAAAGGACAGCTGCTGCCTCTGCAAGCATGACCATCCTTTCTCCTGTGCTTTTCCTGTAGTCATTTGCTTAAGGGTATTGCCTCTGTTTGAGGGAGAGATGTGCAAAGATGAAGGATTTCAAAGGAGGCACCAGCTGTTGTGTTTTGCCCCTGCTCATTCAGCTGGCATCTCCAGCAGTAAGTTGATGCTTGTGGCTCCTTCTCCATCAAAATGTCCTGCATTATTTTAATAAGATCTCTCTCCTCTCACATTGTCTGTTCACGGGCTAAACAGAAATTATTACACAGGCAAGCACTGATCCTGTCTGATCCCCCTGTGCCAGTGGCACTTCCTTTAATGACCTAGAGGCGTGTAAGGCCATTCATTTTGGTTCCTAATTCCTGTCATTAAATGAGTTGAAGATCCTGTGTTTTTTCATTGTCAGTGCAACCTATTATTAAGACTTCCATGGTGCAAGGCACAAGTTGCAAAATTATGTGATTTAGATTTCACTTTGTTGCATTAAATTATTATGTAAGTCTAGATTGACACTTGGCATATCTGTTCTTAGAAAGAAATTCTCGTTCCCATACCTATACACACCCCCAAGAAGTTAATTGAAAATACTGTTACAGGTACATAACAGATTCTCTCTTGGTAAAGCATTTCTGATTCCTTCTTAGAGAACATGTTCAAATATTTTGTTGAACAATGCTGGTAAAACTCCAGTTTGATAGAGAATGCTTTTATAATCAAAGTGTTCCATTAATATTGTTTCCAGGCAGCAGTGACTGCAAAACGTACCAAGTAGATATTTTAATTTTATAAGCAAATACAAAACGTGGGCAACTATCTGTTGCTGCATTTGATAACTGACAGTGAATGAGTTCACTTGGTTAAAGAAAGAAAAAAGAAAACTTTTGCACTTTTTGGACTCGGGGATTACTGTGGTCTGGATCACTGTTCTTCACTGGTGATAACTGTTCTTCTGTTGTCTGTTGGTATCCTGAAACAGGGAAAGAACACTTTTAAAAGTCTAGATCTGGGCCAGAAGACTTCACAAAATATCAGAGCAAAACCAGTAAACAATCCTTCAAAGAGGGTTTTGCATTCATCTCACACAGAAGGTCTGATGGTTTAGCAGCTCATTCAGAATAACTCTGCTGTGGCTTCTTGACAGGCCTCAGTCACACCAGTCAGTCATGCCATTTCATAACACATCATTGGTTCTGGAGTAAAATAAGGGGTTTTTTTCCCCTTGTGAGTGGTATTAGGGTTATATATAAAGCCTTGAGAGATGAAGATTTAATTTTATTTCTCTGGAAAAACGTATATTTGTTTTTGAGGGTTTTTTGGTGAGTAACCAGAGGCGTATTCTCTATTTCAGGGTGAAACTTCTTGCTTTTCATTCTATAAAATGCTTTCTTCCAGCATTAACACAGCTGCTAGGTGTGACTTCCCATTTCTGTATCATTCATTATCTCTATCCCTCTGTCATGTCTCCTCTCTAAACCTGCAGTCCAGGTATTTTAATGTCTCCTTCCAGGGAAGGCTAAGTGCTGATCTCTAACCTGCTTGCCAGCTGCTCCACTGCTGTTTCTGCCATGTCTTTTTTGAGGTAGGGTGGTGAGCACTGAACACAGTCTTCCAGGTGAGGGAGTACTAATATTTCGTGTATTTTAAGTTTCCCATTGTACTGCCACACCTTTTTTTTTTTTTTTTAATTTGGTTTTCTGTTGTTGTTGTTGTTCATGGTTTTTTGTTTTTTGGATGCTGATGTGTTTTGAAGAGCATTTCCCGCTTATTATTTTGTGTTTTTTTCATAACACTCTACTGCGAGCATGATTGTCTACATGACCTAGTCCTGGCTGTAAAAATGGTCAGTATCAGATCTATAAGGAGAGCAATAAGCAAACAAGGAAGGCAAGGGCATGGGGATTGATTTAGGAAGCTGTATACATAGATTTATTTACTGGTTCATTTTTCAGTAGTGCTCACAGTTTTATGTGTGATTGTTGTATGATTGCCTTGCATGTCATGATATACATTTTTGTTGCATTAATGACATTACACAGTGCTAATCCAAGTTATTTTTAGGGTTGTTTGGAATTCTTTTAATCTGAGTATCCAGAAACAAAAAAAGTTTGGTTTTTTGTGGGTTTTTTTATTCCTTATTTCAGACAGATACGTGATCCTTGGTAGCCATCACAGCAGCCTGAAGGGTTTTGGTGGGCAAGGCTGGGCCAGCAGCACTGCTGTCATCACAGCCCTGCTCCAAGCCCTGATGGCCAAGGTGAGGAGGGGCTGGAGGCCGGACAGGACCCTGCTCTTCTGCTCCTGGGGAGGAACAGCGTTGGGCAACGTCGGCTCCTACGAGTGGGCTGAGGTAAAACTGCCTGGGGAGGACTCAGTGCCATGAGGAATCCCTCTGCTGAAAGCATGGAAACAATCTGAGATACCACATGGAAATTTGGCTCATTAAATGGTCTCTGAGGCCTGTCTGTGTTCAGTCTTGTACTACACAGCAAATCCAGGGAAAACATCTACTGAGGCCGTTCCTGGGGATAATGAGGTGGCAGGATGTTGCCATGGCTGTGGAGGCTGCATATACAGCACCTGTGGGAGCTGATTTCCCTCCCTAATTCAGCACAGCATTGGAAAAGGGCATTGCCAGGGTTTGACAGAGGGAGGAAAACCTCAAAAAACAACATAGGCACAGAAGGAGCTTAGAGAGCTTTTTCACCTTCTTGAGGGTTTAATGTTTAATAATGTTGCATTGATAGGAAGGGTTAGTGTGGGGAGAAGTGAATCAAGAGAGAAAGAAGAGAAGCATACTATGGTTTACGTTAATTAAATAAACCTTGCAGAGTCTCCATGGCTGGTGCTGATTCACTTCTCACAGATTTGTGCTAAGTTGTTGGATACAATCCGAAACAGACAATTCCTTGGGCTCTTACTTTCAACAGAATGAGAATCAGCTGGTTGAAAGAAAATACCTCAAAAATATTGATGATCACACATGGCTAAAGTAGACTTCAGGTTATAAATTAAAGGAGTTGCTACTCCTTTAGGCAGAAAATTTCATGGCTGCTTTTCCAACTCTAATGGTTCAATGAATTAAAACAGTAGATAAAATAAAGAGTTAATTGCTTTTTACCGTGCATAAGAAGCAGCCAGCCCTCATTGAAATTTTATACTTCCAACACGATTATTCTTCAGAAACAAGAGGGGGTGAAAAAATCAAATTGAAAAGATCCAGGCTGGAAGCAAAATTTGTTTAGTTCCACTTCAAGTCAGCTTTGCATCAGATGTAATTGTGTTACACCCCTTCTGTTCAATATAAAGAGCCACTTCATGCAAAGAGGAACTCATTACTGAGAAGGCAAAGGGGATCCTTTTAAAAAAGAGATAATAATTGGAACAGTTTGTACATGCTATTTTTATAGTCTAAAAAATAATAAAATGAAAACACTGGGAAAGTTATGCAATTCAAATCTGAATTTGGTCTCTAAATATGTGAGTCCATTTAAGTGTTGATAATGATTGCTTTTGAAGTTTGTCTTCTGTCAGGCATACATTTACAATGCCATCATATTGTTTCACAGTGTGTAATGTTTCCATTTTTGGCCCTACAAGTGTAGTAATTTTTAATTCCTCCCAGACCTGTTTGCATTTTCTTTAGATGATGTGTGAAATGGAATTATAACTTCTGCTGTACAGAGAAACAGCACTAAGATATCCTTTGAAGTTCATAAGAGCATATTGTAAGAAGCAGTTGTTAACTAATACTTGGGGAATCACAGAGGATGGCAATGTAGGGTGCAGTTTTCCCCTAGAAGCAACAAAAAGGACAAAACCAACCTTAATTGTAATGATGCATAGTAGCAACCATTTTTCTGCTTGTGTTGTAGGATCTCAGGAGCGTTCTTCAAAGAAATGTTGTGGCCTACATCAGCCTCCATAACCCAGTCTCAGGCAACTCAACTTTACACCCTGTGGCATCCCCTTCTCTTCAGCAGCTGGCAGCAGAGGTTAGAAATTAAAGATTTGGTTTCACGTCTGGCTTATGTGGTTAACCTGCTTAGGATCGTTGGACAGCAATAGGTGGTTATTTTCTTGAAGATTTTTAACCTCACAAATACACATGAACTAGTTTTTGTTGGTTTTTTTAAGTCAGCAGGTTAAATTTTATTTTAAAAAAATAATAGATTAGAGATTGGAAAGGGATAACTTGTTTCACCTGCTTGTTAGACAAAGCCTGGCCACACTTGCATGCCCTACAGATTTTTTTACCTTTTGGCAGCTTTGAAGTAGCATATTTGTTATTCTTCAGCACAGAGCACATTTTTCTCATCCTAATCAGGTCTTTCCAGACTGTTTCTCAATTTGCATTTAAACCTGTATATTTACCAGATGTAACATGACACACAGGGAGAGTGTTGCTCCTGCCATAATAAATACTGTCTAAAGTGAGTGTGTTCAGTGCTCAGCAGTGCCTGTGCAGCTCATCTGGAGTCAGAATATTCTGGTGTGAGGGCACATAGGCCTTAAACTAATGACCCTATTGCTGGTCCTGAGCTTTCTGAATTTATTGCAATATTTTACATGAATGGAAAATAGTGTAAGGTACATTCTAAATGACAAAACCAGTTTGAAGTGATATGCATAAAATAGAGTTCAATTTCACTTCCATAAATTATGCTTTTTAGGTGGTTTTTTTCTGTAAGTTTGCCAAATGAATACTTATTCTGATGTTTCTTTGACTTGCCTCTGAAGCATTTGGTAATAAACGCTCCTCAGAGCTGCATCTTGGATTAAATGCAGTTTAAGATTGACCTGGCCTGGCAATTGTTCAACTAAGTTAGTAAAATGATATCAGTAAATTGCTTCTTAGCAATATCTTAACCACTTCTCTTGTTCAGTGTTTAAGTGGTAATTTCCTCATGGAAAGAATCTGATTTATTCTCTGTAAGTATTATGAAAAATGTGATGCAACACCATTTCAGAGAAAAAAAAAAGCTTCCATTTGTGGAAAATTATTTATAATGTTGTATATGTGAGTCTCCAGGTGCTATGGATATGTCAATTCAAATTTTATTATCAGCTTTAACTGTTGTATTTGCAAGAAATACTATCCTGAAAAGTTGCTAGCCTTTTGCTAACCTAGTGGTGTTGGCAGTTCTATCTCCATTAAAACAAGTATTTGCCATTTAAAGGAGTGAGTTTATTACATTAGGTCCTTAAGCTATTTGGTTTTTTCTCATTTTATTTCTTTGACTCCACAACACAATCCATGGCAGTGATCTGAAAACTAAATTGTCTGGAGCTTTGCAGCAGTCTCTTTATTATCTATTTATCACTTTATTAAGGCTCGATTCTTTCATCCTAATAAATGCCATATTAGTATGAGCGTTACCTTCATGCCCTCTGCTTTGAAAAGGAAGCAAACTTCTGCTTTATTACTGTGGTGTTAAACAATATTTTGTGATTCTTGTACTAGCAGTTGTGTTCTGTTCAGCAGTATGGAAAGAGCCCTTCTTAATGGCCTTGCATTGCACCTGTTAATAATAAAACATGACTAGAACATCTTTTTTTTTTTTTTTAAGTCCCAGTAACCACTTTCTATCTCACTTCTGATTTTTTAATTTTGAGAGTGCATCCCTTCTGCATGTTTATCCTAAAGCCCCATTTAAAAAGTAAAGGATAAAATGCCTTGTGATAATTTTTTCTGTATGGCCATCCCTTTCTGTAGGATATTATTATTTGTAATTAATATAACTGTCATACGGTTTGTGACATTAAAAAGATTTATAGGAATTATGGCTTCCAAATGCTGGCTAGATTTCTGAATTCATGTCAGATGTATTGACAGTGATGGAACAGCCCAGCACAGATCCTCGTTTGTTCCCATGGGTGCTCACAGTTTGCCATGTGGCCAGAAGATTTTCTCTGGAAGACTGATCTGCTTATAAAGAATATTGATATTACTTCCAGTACTTGCCAGGAAGACAGTGTAATTACAGATCACCTGTAAGTCATGACAGTGCAAATGGGGTGAGGTGTGACTTTTTGGAGCTCATCTCTGCTTGAAGAAATTGTGAGTCTATTCACATGACGTTCTTGCTACCAGGTGCAGATTGCAAAGAAGAGCTTAAAAATTCCAACAAGAGAAAAGGATCCTTTTAATTTGTGTGAGCTCTGAGTATAGGTGAGAACAGAAAAGAAGGTGAAACAGGAATTTAGAATTAATGATATCAGTCCATTTTAAAGTGAAAAGATAGATTGACCTGTCTTGTTTAGTTAGATAGAAGTTTTCCATAATTTGTGAATACATGGAAGATGCTGCACTGTGCCTTTGGATTCAGTGGTAGAACTCATAATTTAATTCCATTCTTAGACCACAACAAAAGAAACTGTCATGCATTATTTTTCCTTCTACTGCTAAACAGTTGTAACATTGTTTGGAGGCTGAAATCTCACCATTTTTTGGGCTTTGTTCAGTGCTCACTTTAGTGCTAAAGTTGTGTGTGAAAGAGAGGGAGAATGTATTCCTAGGGAAAATTAATACATGTTAGAAAAGCCCACAGAGTGTAAGTGTTAGAATTCTAGGGATAACAATGAAAAAGTGTAGCTTGTCCTGTGAAAGAGAACTCAAGTAATAATCACACTAAGTGCAGAGCACTCTGTGGATGCTGCAAGGAACATAATTTAAAGAGAACTGTGGGGAAATAGCACACTAAGATGGGCCAATGCACACAGCAGTGTTTGCTTTCTGTTCTGCTTTTTTTTTTCCTACAATAAAATTCTGGACAGTTGCTAATCACTGCAGCTTCCACAGTGTTTTTTTTCCCTTTAATTTCTGGGAAAAGTAGGGAAGAAGTTTTAGCTGAAATGTCATTTGTATGGATGTTCTAAACTCAACAATGAAAAGAAGAATCAGGAAAACTTAATAACTTGTCTGCTACGTGAGGTCTGGCAATCAGAGAATAGAATAATTGCTTGGCTAATTAACAGAGACAATGTTTCTTAAAGAATTTTTTTTTTTTATTCAGGGATTATATCTTCATATTAGTTGCAGGTTTCAAAAGGCAGCTACATAAGCAGTCTGCAAATAATAATTTTATATGCCTGTCTGTGGGATTCTGGTTGAAACACCAAATTACTCCAAGAAGCGAATTTAAATATTTGGATTAATTAAGCAAAGAGGAACTCAAACAGTTCTGAGACCTTGACATATTTAATTCAAATCTTTTTTATATAACTAATTAGTGTCCACATTAACAAGAGGGAAGTACTGCCAAGTTATATTTTTGTCTACTGTTATTTTGTAGGGAAAATGATGGTTAATTCGCTTGCTCAGTTGGTGAATCACCATTTGTTGGCACAGTGTCATTGGTAAATTGGGTTTGTTCGAGGCTGGGATTCATTCTCTGTAAATAAGGCCGTTAATGATTTTTTCTATAATGGACATGTCACAAAGAAAAAAAAAAGTTATTATGAAACATAAATTCATGGCTGTTGTCTTTTAACTGATTGTGTGACCATCAGACTCCAGGTCTGCTGTTACTGCTGAGCCCAACAAAACTTACTGCTCCTGTCTCCCAAGGAAAAGAGTGATTTAAAGCTATTGATGAACGAGTTGATCAGTAAAAATGACTGTGCCAAGTATTGTTCCATGCTATTTATCAGTATTTGTTTCCACTAATGGAGTAAAAGGCGTAAAACATATCTACATTTAAAGGTGGTGTTATTGACAGAAAGCTCTTTTCTCTTTATGAGGTAAAACCAAAGATAAACTTCTGCATAGATGTTACTATCATTATTTCTTGATTTCTTTTTTTTTTAAAAATCTTACATTAATGTTAGCATCGATTCTCTACTTCCAGCTTCTGTGTGTTTCCTAATTTTTTATACTGTCAGCATTAATAGTGGATCTCCTGGTGTCATATATCAGTAGTTGTAAATAAGAAAACACATGATTATTTGAACTGCTTGTTCTATGCCTTATAACAGAAGACTGTTGCTTCCTCATGAGCTTTCAGTCTTCATCTATTACCACTTTTAGTGTTAGATTTGATTGCTGATGTTCCTTTTTATATTTGTGTTGAGAACAAAAGAAAATCTCTTGAGAATTAGAAGTTTATGCTGTGAACTTCTATCTCAGGAATTCCTAACTGTGTTAGAATGATGCTGTTAATATAATTGGCAATACTTCATTGCCAACTCTGTTAAATGAATTAAGATGCTGCTTCTTCACTGTGAAAAGTTTCATTCAATGGTGAATTTGATTTGCAGGAGGGGTTTTTTTTGCATCTTCTAACCACTTTTTCCTTTTGATAAAATGCTGCTTTTTCCACTGTTACATATTTTTTCACTCTTCTTCCAAATTGAATTATTTTAATACATAAATGCTTATTCAGACAGTGAGTAATTTAACCTACTCATATATTTTGATGTTATAAAAATCCTATTGCTGTTAAATATGGAGAAAAGAGTTTATTAGCAAGACATTATGTAATAATGAACCAGTTTTCCAGCTGTGATCTTATTGAGGATCTGGTACAATTCCTTTGTTCCTGATCAACCTTTCTGCTCCCATGTCCTTCCTGTATTTACAAAGATTTCTAATAGAGGTATAAATGATGTATATTTTCAGACAAGTTTTCTTTCTTTTAAATGTAAATGTCTACTTTGATAGCCAATGTGAATGAAACTGAATAAATCTGAACATTTTGTTACCTTTAAGTGTAGTACTGGAGTAGGGAAGTCATTCCTTTTCTGCTGCAAAACTGGGGTTTGGTTCAAGGTTTCTGTTGTCCAGTCTAGTTTATATTGTCTCATAGAATGAGCTGTACTATGTAAGGGAATTGTTTTTCCCTTCCAGACACTTTAGCCAGACTACAGTATTAGAAAAATTAACTTCACTTCTGTCTAAATATTCCTTTGTTTAATTTCATCTTGATTATTTCCCTCCAGAACTGACTTTTTCATGATAATAGAAAGATGTTTTCTTAGTGATAGAAAAACCTTTCATGCAGAGAGTTTAAAAGTAAACTTTTAGTTCTTACAAAAGAAGATAGATTGAGAGCTCTGGGTATTTTAAAGTTTCTACATAAACAGAAATCATTGAAAAGATTCTCTTGATGTTTTTCTCATCATTATTAACTATGTTGGATGAAATTAAATTGACTCAATAGGTATAAGCTGTACTACACAAGCAGCCCATGGGAAAGAAATGCACGTGCAGAAATTAGGTGTATGGCCAAGTAACCAGAAAGAAAGAAAGCACCTTTAAATCAGAATTGGTAAGAAAGAAATTATAAACTGTAATTATAAATTACTGTAAAATTATAAATTAAACTGTAATTAAATATTATTAATTTTTAACTCATTTCAGTATAAACTGAAATGAGACTCTGTAATGTTGTTTGGTCCACAACAGCTGCAGCCATGGGCTTTAGTTCTGCATGTCACAGAAAAAGAATCAAAATCTTGTGCAGCACAATTTACTCTTCAGTTTGCAGATCCTTGTTGGGGAAAAAAAAAAAAAAAAGCACCTGGGTAGTGAAAAGCAGACCATTAGTTTGTTGTAAATAAAAAGGTGACCTATTTTCAGTAATGCCATATCTATTTAACCTTGCCAAAAGTATCAATGTGGCCTTTCTGAGCATGCTGAACCTCACATCCTCCAGAGAAGGTTTCAGGTGCTCTTTGACACATTCCTGCTCCCTCTGTCTCAGTGTGCCTGGGAGCTGTGATTGATTGTTCTTTGGACAAGCACAAAGATGGTTATTTTTAAATGATGTACCTCTCTCTTAGGCTGTAAAATTGTCAGCTATTTAATAGAGCTCTGAGCAGGTCCCAGAAGCAGGAGGAGTGGGAAGCACTGAAGATTTGTAGCAACCTGGGAAGGTGTGGGGGTTGGGGGCAGTTTTTGGTGTAGATGGGGTTTTTGTTTTTACTTTGGAGTGTTTCGTTTTGGTTTTTAAGCTGTTCTTCCCAGGAAGAGTAAAAATACCTCTGTAGAATGGTAAGGCAGTAACTGAAGTGAAAATGTTGACCTGAGCCCCAGTGGGTACAGGGGAGAGTCTGAAATTCCTGCTCATGCTGAGGGATTTGGAGGTTGGAAGTTCTCTTTCAACATGGACCCTTGTCATGCTTGGAGAGCTCTCACATGTCTTCTAGGGTTCAAGTGTTAAAATCAACTCAAGATTATGGTGTTTGGAGTATTTTTGTTACATAAATTTGTCCCCCCTTTAATTTCAGTGCTGTCACAGTAACAGTTCTTAATGTGAAGACAAAAGGTTGATTGCTTTAAGGCTGTTCATTGAGCTTCTGTGTCTCTTGTTTAGGCATACCTATATAAGAAATACTCACATTTGGAAAGGAAAAAGAAAAGAAATCCCCAAACACCTCACCTGCTTAATGTCAGTCATCAAAAGGAAAAAAAAAAGATAAAATTTTAACTTAGGCATATTTATTGGCAAGAAGTTAGAATTCCTTTGATGAAAGGAATTTGAAATTTTCTTTGAATTCTTTGAAACCAGGTGTGTGGAAATCAGGTGTGTGGAAAATCATTCCAAATCCATTTAAAACTGTGATAATTTGAATAATCACAAGCATAAACTTGAACTGTTCTCAGGTTTGCCTGGTTTCTTCATTCTTCATCTGTTTACCACGAGCAGATTCTGCTGATGCTGCCTTGTCAAGTGTAAAAGAAAGACTAAACAGAGCAAGAAGGGAGATTTTTGGGACACCAGAAAAAGGGAATGTGAAATCTCAAAAGCAATTTCAAGCCAATTGAATGTATATGGAAAATATATTTATTTTCCAAATGATTCCTGAGGTTTTAATTAGTAATGTAGTTGAGGTGCATTTTTATTTATTGAGTCAAAGAGCCACAATTCCCATAGTGTTCCTCCTGTCTTGAAGTGCACACAGAATGGAAATTCACTGAATAGAACAGAGAAAATTTTACAGCAGATAATCTCAGATGTCAGGAAAAGCCAAAATGCAAGAAATAGTTTTCTTGGAGGTTCTGCAAAAAGCTTTCTTTTGGCAGCTAAAGGTCACACAGCTCCAACCTTTGTCTCCTGACAGAGCATTGGAAGGGATTTCAAAACCTGCTTTGTAGCCTTCTCTTTTAACACTTTACCTGCTTTAAGTTTTCTTTCGAAAGGAGGTTTAGGAGAACTGCTGACTTCTGTGCTTTGGAACGCATCATCCTTGTCTTGATTAGATAATTAGTGTATAATTACTTAAAAAAGGCTCAATGTTCCATCTTCAACAGGTAATTCAGCACTAGAATTTTGTTCTATAAACAAACACCCCCTAAAAAATCAAATTGGGAGCTAGCTTCCTCAGTTTTAATATGTTCATTTTTTTGTTTTAACATAAGAATGATCACTTTCAATTTTAGTTGTATATGTTTCCAAAAAGCTGCACATCCAGTTCTAATTTATTGCTATTGGTTTTTTTTCATAGGCTTTTGAGCATTCCTAGGAAATGGTTGTGTTCTGTGTCTGAATGGAAAAAGAGAGCAATATTTAATATTAGGATTAATAAACATCTTGTGGGTTTGTGAGACTAAGGATGTAGGTGATCTTCCTGATGTTTCATACATTATCAGTGTCTGTGATGCAAGGAAGAGATTTCAGTTTCTGTAGTTCTGGCTAACTAAAAGTTTCAGAATTACCTACTAATTCTGCAATGTAAATCCACAAATATGTCCAAAAATAGTGGAAAAGTTACCGTTAGTTTATTAGTTTTCTACTACTACTAATTATTTAATAAATATCTGAAATCTCAGTAATACTCAAAAGCTTATATTTAGGTAATAAAAAAGTTGGCATTTAAGCTACTAGGCAACATTAAAAAAATTAGAGCAGAAATACTTTAAGTTGTTTTTTCCTTTAAAGTTGGGATGAGGATGAAGGGAGTGGTCATTTTAACTCTGAAAAATAAATCTGTAGTCTAGCAAGTAGTAACTTATGAACAAAAGAGAATATAATGTTATATGGTATAGACTGACATAGAGTACATGAACCCTGTAGTAGTATGATGTTTTTAAATTTCTGTCTTTCATGCTAATTACAAAGCATCATATTTGCTTTTAAATTCATTACTTTTAAAAAAGTTCTCTTGTATGTTGTATTTTATTTCTTGCATTTTGTCTGTTGCATTTGCCCTGCTTATCAAGCTTTGTGTAACGATTAGATTTTTATTTCAAACAATTAGCAGTAGTTATTTGCAGCTGTCAGTCAAAATATTTAATTAACTCCAAACACCACAAAAGTATCATAAATCTTATTTACAAAAAATGTTTGAGTAAGCTTGAAAACAGTTACCTGTGCAGCTTAAATGGAACTGAGTGCTCAGAATGGAGGGTGCCTTGGAACCAATTATATTGGAGTAAATATTTCCTTGGGGCTCTGGAGAATTGGGGAGGGAGCAAATAAAATTACATAAAATCTTTTCTCCTGTAAATTAATGGATCATTGTTATAAATGAAAAAAAAATAGACAGTTTGCTTGGTTTGGGTTTTTGGTGGTTTGTTTGGTTTGTTTAATAGAGGAATTGAGAATTTGATTTCACAGATGCCAAATAGGAGGTGTGATGATGTAGAATGTGCATCCAAATGAATGTGTAAAGCACCTTTGATGACACAAAAATAAACTTACAAGGGCTTCAAGCAATCATTTGATCCAACTCCTTGCTCTACTGCAGAAATAAGTTTCTCTGATGAGTTTCAGCTTCTGGTGTACAAGATTATAAAACTTACTCAGATGATCTGTGCTTGATTTCTATCACAATAATTTGGAATTATTTTTATCATTTATTGAAGCCACCACAGTTAAAGAGCAATGTTTGCTTTCCCTTTCTTCCATGGGTGATCTTCATTCTTCTTTGCAGTCGCCTTTTTACCTTTTGAACAAAAGCTATCATTATACACAAAAGAAAATTACACACTCTGTGCACTGAATATCAGCTTCAGAGAATTGATACATTTTCCCCAAAGTTAACATGAAATTTGGTGGTTTAAAGTAACTGATGTGTCTCAGACAAGCAAGGGAAGTGGATTTTGTATTAATTTTTACCATATGACTGACATTTGTTCAGATTAACTAATAGGAAATCATAAAAATGGAAGAAGACAATATAAGTAATTCTCTCTGTCTTGCTACGTAAATATTAAATTTTTAAGTAGGCACAAAATCTGTAATTGGACGTTATTAAGGAACTATGACATCCTGTCAGGGAAATTAAGAAAAAACTTGGATTGATTGTGCTGTAAAATCTCAAGATGCCACAAGGCAACAGAGCCCAGGGTACCAAGGTGATACCCAGGGTGCCTTAGCTAAAATGAGCTGTGGGCTCTGAAATGTGCTGGCCAAGGGTGTTCCAGAAGCTAAAAGAGATAACATTGAATCAACTTCAAAAAGGAGAATTGCAGTGACCTCTGTAACTGTAGATTGATTAATATTGATAATAAATCCAGATAAAATGAAGCGATAATTGATTTAAATGGGATTTTGAAGGAGGGTAATCAGTGCCAGTCAGATTTGTATTCACAGATCACACCTCTGTGCCATGAAATTCATTTTTAATCTTTTGAAGGAATTCCATGTTTATTTTGTAAAGAAAGCAGCGCAGACTTTTATGTAACATCTTTAATGGTACTCTGGAAATCACTATAAAGACAGTGGTTTAGGATAGTTGTTAATGATGGATTTCCAGTTTACACAAACTGACTGATAAATTTCTAGAGGTGTTACATGTCAATGGAGAACCAGCTTGGAATGGAGCTTTTTCTACCAATGTTTTTGAGACAGAAGCACTAAATTCAGTGCTAGTCAACACCTATGTTATTTATTCAATAGAAACTTGCACTCACATGAAAACAACATCTCACTATAAGAATATTCACTTTTTTTAAAAGAGAAGGATAAAGTAGACAATATAAATGTTGTATTTGGCTTCAGACCCCTCTCAGTTGTGGCAGAAAGGATGTTATTAAATACATCCGAGTTCTCACATGTGATTTCTTATATAAATACCAACCATGCACAGTGAAACAACCAGGACAATGAAAATCATGTTCTGGAGCTTCCAGGCTGTTTATAATTTGAAAATATCTGTCTCTGTGTGTGTGTTTGTGCAAATGCACACTGGATTTTGTATCGATGAATAAAACTCCTGAGCTTAGGAGAACTATTCCTAGCCAATTATTTGCATATACAATTATAGCAGTGAGGCCAGAGATACAAACTGTGCCAGGTGGAGTGCACGGAGAAAGATTTAATATTGAGGCAAAAATGAGCTCATGTTTATGAGATTCAATTGCTTTAGTCCATTAAAATATATTGGGTTGTGAAGCAAATTTTTTTCCACACTGCTGACTAGAATCCACACCTTTGAAAATTCATGTAGATGCTGTATTATTTAGTATTCTCAGAAATACATGTATATGTAGCATTCATTAGTCTTCCTTACCAGAGTAAACAGCTTTAGAATGCACTTTACTGGATTTGTCAATTTGTTTTCTCAATTTGTGCACTGCAAACATTTCTCCCTTACAGACTGTGTCAGTATTGTTTCAGAAAGTTCAATTTTATTGCCTCAAAATTAACTTTTAAAGACTGGAATTTGGAGGATGAAACCTGAAATATAATGTTATAGATATTTTGCTTAGATTATATTGTGCAGTAATTAGAAGCTATCAGTTGTCTGTATTGTAGAACTCTGCTAATCAGTTCTGAAATAAAATACATTATCCTTTCTGTGATTTGCTTGCTAACTGTGAAAAATCAGTGACATATCCCTGAAGCCTTATAATTAAAACTCCTCATTTTCTTAACAAAATTTAAATGTGTTTTTAGTTTTCTGGTACTTGACAGTACATAAAAATTACAATATCCCTATTCAATGCTATATTTAGGTTTTGGAACTATTTCAGATAATAATCTTAATTTTCAGAGCACAAAGAAACATCATTTAGATGTATGATGACTTTTGGGTAATAGCTGGCTCTGGCTACTGTGTGTTTCATTGAAAATCTTTTCAAAGTTTCTTGGACTAGATCAGATTCATGTTAAAACAGAATGTTAAACCAGATCATGGTTAAAAACATGTTTTTTCAAGTAGTTGAGTAGCCCTAATATTTCATAGTTCTTGAAACCAAGTTCAAGTGAGCTTTTATGGAAACCAGAAAGAAAAAGTCATTTGACCATATGCCTTTCCCTTCTCTGGGTTTTTCTCTTCTCCTTTCCTCGCTGCTAATGTTTCCCTGTACAGAGGGCAATACCAAGGATGCTTTCTTGTGGTTTAAGTAGATAAAAGTTGGAATAATCCAGTCAGGAGAAGAGTATTACAGTACCCCACTGCTGTAAAAATAAAATCATTTGACATCTTTTGGATTATTTAATTTATCTCGCAGTGGAGCCTGGAGACCTGCATTTGTGGTGCTGACACACTTTAATAAATCTGCTTTGTGATTATCTTCCTGAAAAATTCAATTTCTACAGATACTTGATACCTTAAGTGCAAATACTGTTATTATACCATTTGCTCAATTCCCATTGAAGTGCAGAAGAGGGTATTTATATGAAAAATATGATGGTGGTTTATTGACCTTCATGGTCTGTGTTGGGAGTGGTGGGAATGACTTTCCATTTCAAAGACTGAAAAATAGGTTTTGTGTGTGGCTTGAAGGGGGTGATTTGTTCATGCATGGTTGCTGCTAAGAAGTTTCAGTGTCAGACTGCAGGTTTCAGGGCAAGGTAAAGCTTTGTCAGCAGTAAATTTGTTTGGGCTTGTTCCAGGCTGGTGCCATGAGGGAAGATTTGCCATAGTTTACCCATGTGTCAGGAGAGTTCTTCCAAAGAATTCCTGATTTTTGGTGTTGTGTGCCATTAAAAAGTTTCTTCCTGTGTGTTTATTGCAACTGAAATTTGGTTTTTGATTGCAGTAATAAAGTCAGAGATTTTGATGGCAAATTTTTCCCCCAGTTTAAAAAGCCTGGCTGTTGCAGTGGCTATACCATGAGGTTTTTTATCTGTGTCCCCTCTTACCCAGATAATGTGGTGTGGGGTCTGTCCTACCTCTGTGTGCATTGTTAGAGCTGTGCAGGATGATTCCATGGGATTCTTAGATCCCTTAAAAGAGCTGATAAATTATTGGATATTGGGAATAGGTGTAGAGGAGCAGGGTGTATGAGGCATGTAATATGCTCACTTGTAGGACAAGGGTCAGTGATTTTCCTATATTTTTTTCCTAGTGAAGCACGTGAGTTCATGTTGTGTTCATAAACAGCAGATTGAAGATCTCAGCAGGGTGAAACAAACCCCTGCATTGGGAAAGAGTGGCAGAGACCTGACCCCTGCAGAGCTGATGGATCTGATTTTCTGTGTCAGCTTTGTGATAAAGCTCATGAGGATGTGTGCTGAGCTGATGTGCACCTTGGCAAGTGGGGCTGTTTGGGAAGTAGGGCTGGCAAACATTTCTGGTGCAAGTGCCACAGGTCCTGAGTTCTGTGCAGCTCAGAAAGTGTGACATGGGAATGCTGGTAGCTGGGGAAATGTAAAATAGATAAAAACTGTAGTAAATTAGAGCAGTTACAAACTGTAGTAAATTAGAGATGTTACAAGCTGTAGTAAGTTAGTTACAAGCTGTAGTACCCACATTACACCCAACTGTGGGCCTAGTTTCTCACATTGGGTGCTGCCATACAAGCCCAGATTTTGCTCTGTGTGTGGTGTGGTTTGAGTTTGTTTTATTTTCCAGGAGAAGGCTGGAGTTCTGGGGTAGTTGGAGCCATTTGGTTCCCTGAGTGAGAGCCATGGCTCCTGCAGGTGTGTGCTGTGCATACTGAGGGGGTACTGCTGGTCATTAAATACCCCATAAATTCATTTTCATGGTTTGCTTTACCAGGTGAGCCTTAGCTCACTTTTACTGGAAAGTATGTTGTTGGAAGCTTTCTCTCCCAATATTTTCTCTTTGTGCTGATGTTTTGGTGAGCAATGAGCAAAATGATGCTGCACATTCCTGTGACATCCAACCTCCCTGTGACTGACCTGTTTGGGATACTTAGGAGATCCTGAAATAGAACTCTTCAAAGAATAGAGTGAGTGTACATCTCCGTCCTCTTCAGAGTGATAAGTAACATCTTTCTTCATTTTTCTCCTGTGGGGCATGGAAAAGCAAGGCTGTAATCTCACTGGCATGAATTATTTAATATCCATTTGGAGGGTTTGAATGATGAGTCCCAAAAATGAGTAGCACGGCAGAACCTGATCAACACAAAGTTAGACTACACCAAAATGGGTTCACAGTCTTTCTGACTCTACATATTACAGAATGAGAATGCCTTCAGGCATTTAAAATGATTTACAAGCCACAGCTTGGAGTACAAAATATCAACCTTTTGAAAATGAGGCCTTGTTGTCAAATCCTTTTACCCACTTAAGCAGTGCTTTTATATTAGCAACAAACAACAGCACAAAACATTTGGGGAAGTCATGCAGTTCTTATCAAGTCCCAGATTATTAGTGTTTTATACTAGACAGTTTTATACTGGAAAAAAGTAATTTGCATTTTATTAAACCTAAGTTTCACAGTATCTCAGTATATGTGAAAAGTAACATTAACCAGTGTTCCTGCTACTGAATAAAAGGAAGAAAAAGCTTGAACACCATTAAGTCCAGGAGAGTTTTACTTTTTACATTATCAAAAGCCAGATTGATTGCTTTCTTCAATTAAAAATGCAACCACTGCATGCTCAAAAATCATCGATATTCAAAACTAGATCAAAAAGCGTAATCTCTAAAGGAAAAAAGCATCCAAAGTTTTGAGTGTTGGATGTGGAGACAAGTTCCCTCTTGATAAAGTATTTTCTGGGTTGTCCATCATAATGGAATGCAATCTTAAGCAGTTTCCTGAAATTTACCATCAATAAATGCAACTCACTGAATAGTGAGGCTGAGCCTGTGGAAATTCATTCAGTCTTCAAAGTCACTTTACCCAAAGTGTTGGAGAATTTGCCTTTTCCTGTGCTGATGAAAAAATATGGAGGAAGTTCCAATGCAATATTTTCTGGGGTAAATACAAACTTTGGAGAAACCCAGCTACCAAAGGTGTGTGCAACAGTTTCTCAATAGATTTTTTTTTTTTACTTTATAACTCTATATTTTTAAGGTGCTGGGATACTCAGAGCTGCTGATGGCATTCCCATTGCAGTCTTGCCACTTATATAATTCATGCTGTGTAATTTTAGCTTTAAATATTTGATTGCTCTGAAATTCTCCTATCAAATGGGAACATACTTCCTTGATTTTTACCTTCCTTAGAAAAGCCATTAAAATTCCATGCAGTTTGTACTGAATGTTGGCTACAGGTACATCTGACTCAATGAGGCATGGGACTTCAATTTTGTTATAGCAAGGATAAATGTAATTCAGAATCATGTAACAAGCATCAGGAATCAGAGAAAGACTGTCAGTAGATAAAGTTAAATGTAGAAAAAGGGCAGGATAGAAAATTAAATTTACACTATATAGTCTTTTACTACCTTGCTTTTGTATTTTCTACCAGCTTGATGTAAATTTTGCATCTAAAATGTGATTTAATTCTGTGAGGTACCATTTATTATAAAGACTTTACACTGGTGGTCATGTTTTTTTAAAAAACTAAGACAAATATTTAAAAGTATGTAAATACTGCTTAACAGAAACCAAAGCCTTGAACAAGAATTACAGGATTAAGTTTGTCTCATACTTTCTAGCTGTAAACAAAATAAAAAAGTAACTCCAGTTTGCAAAGTAGTACAACATAAAACAATATATTTAAATATTTTTCCATGCTTTGTTTTATAACCACTGGTATTATAATTTCCCATTTTTTACGATGTCACCATTGAAATGCAAAAATTGTTTCACGTAATTTTGAAAGGTAGAACTGTCGTTTTATTTTTGGCACCTTCTGTTGCTTAGGTAAACTGACTTTTCCTTGTTTCAGTAGAAATCTGAATACAATATCAAAGCTGGGACTTGGCTAATCTTGACCTGACTTTTTGGAAGTATTGTGTTTGTCATAATTTTCAGTTTCTTCTTCTCTGGGTGAAAAAGGCCTTCTCTGTCATGCAGAATACCTGCAGGCTTTTTGAAAGAACAATTATTTTAAAGCCATGAGGTTTATCAAAAGGGCTGGGGATTTTTTCTTGTGAAAATGCAGTTCTACCTTCCTGCACAGCCTAAAAAACTGTTGACTCTTGGAATTTCCAGGTGTGGTGCTTTTGTGTAAGAAAACACAGAGTACTTCAGTGGTGGGGAAGTTTGAAGTGTCTGATGGTGATCCCTGGGGTTGATCTGTTTGAGAATCACCTGCACTGTCCATGAGTATCACAGGGATTCAGATGATGCTGAATTCCTTGTCCCTGGTGACTTTCCATGAACAGAATTCTTGAGGGAGTTGTTCTTCCCTGGTGACAGGTTCCTCTCAGTGGAATATTTGTATGTGTTCAAGGAGCATCTCTGACTTTACTGTGCTAGTCCTGAAGAACCCAAACTGGGGGCAGTTTCTGAGATTTAAATTTCTCTTTTCTGTGACTGATTTTGCAGTGCTACAGAATTTCACCAGAGTCTTCCTGTTGCCCTTAAAGGTCATTAAATAATGTTAAGATTTTGGATAATTTCAGTAAGGCTTCATACATGTTTAAATGAAAATATGTATAAGTGGGAAGGAAAAATTGCCAAGAAACTAAGGAACCAACATTTTATTCTTTTTTAATTAATGACTTCAATCTTAATATAACATTAATTAAATGCAGCAAGTTAGTCACTCTACCTCATAAGATTTCTTGGTGTAGCTTTAATCAGGTAATCAAATGCTTGCATTGTATAAATAGGCAAATACATCACATCAGTGGTGTGTAACATTCAGGTTATTTAAACCACAACTACTTTCCCTCTGTAGCATATTAATTATCACCAGCACACTTAGATTTTCTTTTCTTACACAGAGAAAGAATGAGTGAATATAATTTAGAATTATTTTTATGCATGTACTTGAATCATGTCAGTTTAATAAGGCTCAGAATTGGGGAAATGCTATGCATTTAGTTTTTATGTAATTGTTTTGCTCTATGATACTGGGCAAGACAAATGTTAGGTACCTTGCTTGCCTTCATTTGGTTTAAAAAGCATTTTGAGGTCTAGAGGGCAAAATGCCATATTAAATCTCCCTAATAATTTAATGAAGAGCTGAATTGCTCTAATAGCAAGATGTAAAATCAATCAGTCAAGACAGGGCAGAACAGGATGCTTGTAGGCAAACCTGATAGTCAGCTGGGAGAAAACAAAGAGGTATGCTTGCCATAGAATTGATGCAATTCCTAAGAACTCCATGGTTTGTTTGTTTTTTTTTTTTTTTTTTTTTTTTTTTTTGTAGCCTTTGGCAGTCATCTGTTAATATTTTTTTAAGAACCAAACCTTCTGCCTTCTGGCTCTGGTGATCTGCTTGCCCAAAGTGTAGCAGGTGTTTATAGATGAGATACACAGACCTGTGAGTCCTTTGCTGTGCAGCTTCTCTGGCCTTTACTACCTGTTGTTGTTAATTTACATGTTTACAGTAATAAAGATGCTAATCTCTCGCTTTCTGCATTTTTACAAGGTCTGTGATGAATTAAATAAATTCTGTAGCTCCTTCTTTAGACAATTTTACTTCATCTAGATGGTCTCTTATACCTCAGGTCCTTAACCAGTCCCTGACACAGGTGGTGATTTAGCTCAGAAACAGAGATTGATTATTCGTGAAGAATAAACTTCCTTGTTGTGCTTCTGAAGCTGGATTCACTGACATACTGTAAGAGTAACTGTTCATTTTTTTTTGCTTGCCCTGTTGAAAGCTCCTTAGATGGTTTAATCCATTTTCAAAAGATGATAATGTTTTAAGTTAAACTGGAATCAAGTAAAGAAAAGTAGTAACCCAAACTAACTAATAAGATCTGCAATGAAGTCCCACTTGATTATACTTAAGATGTGTCAGAGCTATTTTAGAACATCAACTCAAATTAAATGTATATGTGGCCATATGGTACTCTTAATTTTCTCAGATTTGTAATATAAACCTGTAAGATGCTGCTAAAGCCCAAAATGAGCTCCAGAGAAATAAAATTCTTCAATTACAGATAGCATGTGAATCCTTGCAGTGACACAAAGCACTCCTTGGTTCCTGGCCCACCAGGGGCTTGGTTTGCCTCCAGTCTGAAGGAAGGGCTTGACTGACCCAGTGGAGCCCAGCCTGAGCAGCTGAGTGCTCTAAATACAGCCAGCCTGTGTTTCTCCTGTAATGTTAACCAGCTGAAGAAATGTAGTTTGGCTACTCTGCAACAGGGAGTTAGTTGTGTGTTGCTAGTAGTTTATTCTAGATGCATTTTTAAAGATTTTATTTTCATTAATTTTATTAGTTTTATTAATTGTAGAACTTTTAAAGTCCATTAGTCTGGGGAAACATTTCATTTGTTAATTGAATGCAAAACACACTATATGAACTTTGCAGTTGTTACCAAGGAGTTGAAGAATGCTGGTGGTGTGGAGTCTGCATAACAATAAAACCAGATTGGAAGAGCTCAGCATCTTGCATGTAAAGCTTTCTCCTGTATTGGTGCTGGGTTAAATATTTATTGTTGGGCTTGTGTGTCAGAACAGTGCAAGTGGAATAAAGCAGTTAAACTCTTAAAGTGCTGTACTATTGAATTGAACATTGCTGTCATAAAAATATTAATCCTATACCGCCAAGGATAGTGATAAAAACTCCAAACCCACCATATTTTATGGTCCTCTTAACCAAAGCTGTAAACATTTCATATATAAACTTTCATGCATAAGAAAAACTAAATCTCGTGGTTGCTGTAGGAAGACATCTCTCCAGCTCCTGGTGGGCTGGCAGAAATGGGAGTTGCTGGATATTCAGAATTAACTGTCACAAGCTGTATTTCACAATTTCACATCGTTCAGTGAGCCTTTAAACATTAAAGGGAGAACAGGCTACTCATCATTTATGAAACTTGACCAACTGTGGTGGGCAGAATAAAATGAGGAGAGTTTGATCTATGCTGCAGTGTAGAACACTGGGTGATCCTTAAATGCCTTATGATTCCTGGAAGGAGCAGTGGATCTTGTACACAGATACATGTAAAAAATCATAAATATGGCTTTTTTTCCTGGATGTGTGCTATGCTGTGGGTTTGAGTCAGGGAGACCATAGGAGATACAAGTGTGGTTATTAAAAACACCTTTTCCAATGAATTTATTGTTTGAGTTTCTGCCTTTTCTGTTAGAACTTTTTGGACAGACCTTGAACAACTGTGAATGTATGTAAGAATGGCAGAAGCAGAAATGCTTAACAGATAGAAAAAAAAGGAATAATACAACCACCTTTCAAAATTACTTATGAAATGGAAGCTATTTCTTGAAGGTATTTTAAAATAGTTTGCTGGGAGACTCTGCAGCCTTTATTTAAACTGTGTATTAGGAAATTGCATTCTTCATAGCACTGAAATGAAACTGTGAAGCAATAATTATGCTAATTTTGAAATGGGAAAATACTAAGATTTGTCTCTGTCTAACATTTTCCTGATAACCTCAGAGACTTTAATATACAGAATTTGCTGTATTTTCGTGTTAAAGTAGAACCCATCTTTGGCTATTCTTTTTGAAAGCCTGTAATTCTGCAGGTAGAGGTGAGGAAGTTATGTTATACTATATAAACTCTTAGCTATATGCAAATAATCTCCAGTACTTCAACTTCCTAATATTCTTGAAAAGAAACCTAAGTAGCTTATTTGCTGTAATAGATGTTGAAAGCCTTTACGCCTACTGTTTATTAAGTGTTTAATTAACTGATAGATTTAAAAGCTACACAGGTATGTAGCACTCAGTCTGGGCTTGATTTCCAGTTTCCATATTTATCACAGTTCTGTTGCTAAGATTTCACCATTAAATACTTACGTGAAAGAAATACAAAGATTTCACTGACTAGAATTGCTTTAAGAAACCTGCACAGAAAATGTGCATTACTTACACAGAAGATGTGTATTATGTATCTTTAGCCTTTTAATTCTAGTTTTTTCTTAAGCCCTACTTTGCAATTGTGGGAAATTCTTTACATTGCCAGCATTTCACTGACATGTCATAGACTGAATATGATAATCTCATTCAGCTTTTTGTTGTGGCAGAACATGCTATTAACTGAACAAAAACTGATTCCTTAGGAGCCAAAAAAGATCTCAAAATCTTCCAAAAGGCACCATGATGCCTTCTAATCTTCTGGCCAGCATGAGACATTCCATGTGCCTTAATTCTTCTCTTGCCTCTCCTGCCATCTCAGTCAGATTAGAATTTCCTTGTCCTCTGAAAGACTCAGCCACATTGCAACAAAACTTCACTCCCTGCTGTGTTGAAGATGCTTCTTCAACCCAAGGAATGCTGTTTAAATGAGATACTGCTACAAGTCTTCAAGAGTCTGACTGCAAATAATTAAGCAGAACTTTGATTTGTGTTTGTTTTTTTTTTTTCAGAGCCAGAGCTTCAACTGTGTGGAAAAGGCAAGATGTTCAGGATCCAATGTGAGTTCTGTGCAGATACAGGGAGATTCAGATTATTTCATCAACCACCTCGGAGTACCTGCCACACAGTTTTCATATGAGGACATCAAAGCATCAGAGGTAGCTATGACTAAAACTGAAAATAGCAGGAAGATAGAATTATATTTTCTCAGGTTATATCCTCTTGTAGTGGAAATTTATCTCCTCTAAGTGCATTTTTTTAAGTCTTCAGAGGATTACCACAGAGCTTCAAAGTGACTGGTTTTGTAGGGATCTGGTATTCAAGGAAACAGATACACATTGAAGGATATTCTGTTAAAAATGTTAATATTGCTGATAGTTTTATAGGCTACATCTTATCTAACCCAACTTTTCAGACTGTTTTCAACATAGAGGAAACAGGTATTGATGTGTATTTTTTTACTGCACAGCAGGATGTGCCAATCTTCAAAATGAACTCTATATCCATTTTCGTTCCATGAGAAAAATAAGATTTTCTAGGATAAACATTGCAGGTAAAGATCTGTATGCTTGATTGCAGTCCTCCAGACACCACATTTTATTTCAGTCCATCATCCTCTGCAAGGTGGAAGGAGGAGGCATTTTGTGCTGTTTGGAGTTCAGGTTGGAATTGGGCACAAATAAATTGTTAGCAGGGTTTGTCCTTCCTCCACCTTCACTACTGTGGGTTATTTGCAGCTGGACACCCTCAGCTGGTGAGCTGAGGATCAGGGAGCCTGGCTTTAGCTATTTCAAGACACAATAGGAGAAGGGGCATGTGTTTCATGCAAATGCAATGATGCACTGGGTTCATATTCTCCTCATTTCTCTTCTTTCTTCTCTTCTCTGTGCTCCTCTCCTACGTACACATCTTTCCAAGCTGAGGCTGGGTTGAGCTGGAATGTTTCCTGACACTTCATGCTAATATGCTTTTCTTTCACATGTGCAAAACAAAGCAGGGATGTGCCAAATAGAGAGCGTTGCTGTCGCGTTGAGTAGATTACAGTAGATTAAGTCAAGAATTTATATAAATAAGGAGACTTCTGTTTCTAAACATCACGGCACCTATCAGACAAAGTTTTCTGTTTCAGATTAAACACAAGGTAAAAGGCTGTAAAGGAAATCTGAAGGCAGAAGGTGTGTGAGTGCAATGTTTATGGAAGGCTTGTGGTCCAGAGGAATTTTTTGTTGTCACTTAGCAGCTGTTCCACATAGTTTTCGTTCAAGATCTGTGCATTTACAATCTATAGAGCATGAGAAAGAATCTGCAAAGTTCAGTATATCAAAATAGTAAGTATTTCCCAGCAACATTAACAATATAAACACTGAAGGTTCCCTTGGCTATTGTCTATTTTAATCCAAAGTTATTCTTCATGTTCAGTTAACCTTGTAAATGTGCATTTTTGTCTCTCAGAATGGCTCATCAATTTAATTAAAATCATGAAAGACAGTATTTCTACATTTGCTTAAACATGACACTCTAAATTTGGTTCTTTGTTAAAAATTCCACTTTTGTCCTTCTTGAAAAATATTTTCCTAGAAATAAACTTGGTAAATGTAATCTGCAGTCTTGAAGTAGACATACTGCACTTCTCAGGGTGTAGGAGACCTTGATCCCATGAGATCTGTTTTATGTGAGAAATAAATCTGCCTGGCAAAATGTGTAAATTTCTCTTGAAGAGGATGGAATTTTTTCCTAAAAGTGGAATTACACAGAATGATTAAATTTGGATTATTTGCTATATCTTTGTTATTTATTGTATGGGTTGTTAACAGTCCTTCAGAAGATAAACTCATTGTCTCTCCTATGTTCTATCAAACAAGAAATCGTTCTTCTTTACTGTTTATTGCCATTGTTTGTTGTGGATTGTGTTTATTGACAGATATTATAAGGCAGAAAAATTACTCTGTGTTGACAGCCATATTAATAAACATTGTAGGAATTTCTGTTAGGCAGGTTAGGGGCTGATAAAAATCTGTTGGTTTGCAGGGAGGGATTTTTGCTTGTTTGTTTCCATCCAACCTTTTTAACTATGCCTCAGCTTTGTCAGCTTCAGTGCAAAACAATGTTTGGGCAGACAGGTTCAGAAGTGGACTGTGTTGATGTGCTTTTGTAGGCTATCATTTTTCCAGGTGTGTTTATCTTCTCTCTCTTTCACTGCTGTGACCTGCTCAGGATTCACTCTTCCTTTGGAATATACATCAGTTGTTTATTTTCCCCACCTGTCAGGCAGCGTGCAGTGTCAGGTAAAACTGAGAAAAACTGGTTTAGAGATAAAAAGCCCAAGACCTGTGCTTGTATTCTTCCTCCAGAGCAGCAGCTCCGGGTCAGCTTTAGAAATGCATTTCTTACCCAGCCGGAGTGATGCCAGTCCACAGAGAGGAGGTTGTAAAAGCCTTGCATTGACAGGAACCTGAGGAGTAAATATGAGGAAATAAAAGTTGTAAGAGGAAACATTCAGGCCAGAAGAGTAAGTAAAACTGTCTGGCTTGGAATTACGTAATACAGTGAACCACAGCCTCAGGGAGGTTAAATCTGCCTGGAAAATGGTTGGGTCTGTGAGCCAGTAAAGTGCATTCTGAGAATTCAGCCACTGCTGTAAAAGTGCACTGGGTGAAATGAAGCTCATTTATTCACCAGCAGAAAATATGCAGAATTTTAGTTCTCAAAGTAAGTAAACTCAGAAGAATTTCTCAAGTAGAAAAAAAATCACATTGTCCCAATTTCCAAGGATTGTCTTGCAGTTGCTGAAGAAAACCTCCTCCTCCTTAGCTCTGGTGCACTGGCTTTTCCTCCACATGAGGGTCAAATCCTGATTTGTAATGTTAGATGACAAGCTGATCAGATTTTCCTAATATTGGTGATTATTTTGCTTTCAGAAGGACTTACCATATTCAAGATAACGATTACTGTGCCTCCAATTGACTATGTAGAGTCTCCAGAGGGAAACCTAAATGTTGATTTCAAAACAGTTTCTCTGCTACTGAAAGCCATGATTAGTCTATTAGTCCTCACATCAGCAGGGAATAGTGTTGGAGACATATTCAGTTAGCTTTACAGCAACAAGGAAGAGTAGCATAAACTAAGAGAGCTGTTAAATCAAAGGTTTGTCTTAGTCACTCTCTGTACTGCATAAATGCTGGATATGAGTCAAATAACTCGATTGTATGAGCATTGGTACATCAGAAATAACAACATGGAACAGGTGAGTACATTCTGATTTTTTTTTCCCAAGTGTGGACTATTTCTGTGCTCTTGAAAATATTAGTCCCGTTAGTATAACAGTGTATTTTCAAACCCAAAATGGTGTAACATGTAGAACACATACATGTCCTCCATAATGATAGAAAATACATGCATGTAACAGACTAAAGTGCCTGTTCATCACAACTCTGCTTGGTGGCTTAGACATAAACTCCTCACCTGTGGTGTTTTAATTTTGTAAACAAAATAATCTTATTTACATGACTGAAGCTCAGCTCTTGGTTACCAGATTGTAAATTAGGAATAACTCTGAAAACACTGGGTATGGTGGGGTATGATCTCAAGGATGT
This sequence comes from Acrocephalus scirpaceus scirpaceus, assembly GCA_910950805.1. Classification (NCBI taxonomy): domain Eukaryota; kingdom Metazoa; phylum Chordata; class Aves; order Passeriformes; family Sylviidae; genus Acrocephalus; species Acrocephalus scirpaceus. The sequence continues at coordinate 5,915,674 of OU383781.1, forward strand.
GCACACAGTTTCTATTTGGATTCATGACAGTTCTCATTTTTGAATGGATGTACATGGACAGTGTGCCTGTGTGATAGAAAATACTGCCCTATCACTTATAGCTCACCTTGTTTCTCATACTTCTCTCCATTATTTCCTTAAGATTTGCATTGTTTTTCTTTTTGTATGAGCATCATCTCTGTAATTTTCTGTGTTTAATTTTCCTCTTGATGTAGCACCTTGAAGTGTGGTTTGCTCGCTAAACTCAGCATCCTGATGGCCTTTTGTCTTTCATGAAAGGGGTCAGGGAAAAGTAGTTTTGAAAAGATCTGTGTTTGGGCTTCTTCCCTGAAGGAAAAAGGTCCAACCCCCTAGTTACAAGTTAATTTCTTTTGATGACTTCTTTCATAGAGAAGTTTATGGCATAGCTGCTGAAGTCCTGGAGCACAAATGATCACAGAGACTGGGAAAAAGAGCCTTGCTGTGGCTGCCTAATCTTTGGGTAGTAGAGAAAATATAAACTGGGTTTTCTGTGGTTTCAGGATTGTTTCTTCAGCATTGTAATTCAAACATTATTGAACTGTTCAGCATTTTGAGCTCCATCACTTGCACACTTGAGCTGGTACAGGTGTATTTTGAGCTTTTTTCAAGATGGAAATTAATTGACTGTTACCATCCATTTCTGTGTCATTGCAGTCAACAGTTTCAGGAGGAATCCATTTTTTTTCATTATAGTTGGATGATTTCCCATGTTATCTGCATATTACTCATCCTTCTCAGTGCATCCTGTTACAGAATGGTTTCTATCTGATAACACAAAATCTGTGATAATGTGGTAGGTTACATCAACAGAAGCATTATCACTTTGGGGAAAAAAAACCTGCTGCACATGCACATTATTTAAAAAATGAACAACTTACTCTTTTTGTTGCTGTTGTTGTTGTTGTTGTTATTTATTGATGGACACATAATCATCATGAAACATTTCCTAGTAGATGTCCACGTTTGAGTATGCAGGACTCACAGAACATTTACTTTTACACCTAGATCATAAAAGTTGTTTTCCGTATCTTCACTCAAACTTAAGTACAGGCAAGAAGTATAAAAATTACCTGTCACATTATTCACAGCCTAGACCAAGGTAGTGTAATACCATGGACCACTAAGCTAATTTAGAAGAAAAATGAAAAGAGGTTTCTTTATAGAAGGCATTTGTATGTAATATATGTAGAAGAGTTTGGAATTTTGACAGTTTGAGATTGTATCCTCTTTAGAGAGAATGCATAATGATTTTTATTTCTGTTGAAATATGCATAACTTTCTGAAGGTAACTTTCAACTTTCATTAGGGCCCTTAAAAGTGATTTTCGCCCACACTGGTGTAAAACAGAGGGCACTAAATCTTAACTCTTCAGTGAATGTGGTTTCTCAGCTGTTTTCACCATCAGCCTCTGCATCCTCCCTTCCACCCTGTCCTGCCCTCTTTTCTTCCTTTTTTTCACTTTTTGGGGAAACTTACCGCAGTGTCTTGATTTCAGTGTTTACGTGCTTAGACTGACACATCATGCACTTCTCTCAAAAGAACTCCAAAGCTTCCCCAGATTTCTTTGTTACGAGAAAAGAAACAGAGGAACCGTCCTTGATGGAAAGAACTTAGGGTCTAGTTTACAAAAAAATAACTCTGGTGTTGCAAGCTGCTTTTGTCTCTTTGATGTGTTTCTCTTGGTGTAAAGGGAGGGCTTAGGGAGCTTGGAGTCCTCTTCAGTGCATCTGCCTTGTATCTGTTCTAAAATGAACAGGAAACTGGTGTTTGAACCCCAAACACATTTCATTTTTAAATGCATCTGTATATATATATATATATGATCACTGTGGCTTTGTGGAAAGAAACAAAGTCCATGGTATAGTTTCATCTCCACAAATACAACCTTGTACCTGTGTATGTACCTTGAAAGCAAACCTGAGTAGTCTGACCTGCTTTACTGAGAGCTGGTTTTGTATCAGTAATGTAGTCACTGCTCAAAACAGTTCCAGTGCATAAAGCCAATCCACTTTTATGTTCTGAAGTTCTGGAGCTCTGTATTGTTAATGCAGTTATCTCAGCATCTTGAATCACAGCATTAATCTCAGTGTTGCTCCATATCCAGATGATTTTCTCCTTTACTTCTGGTGTGTCCTCCAGTCCCTTTCCAGCCAGGAAAGGGTTAGTACAGCCATGTACATAGTCTTGAGATTTCTGACTGACTGCTTGGATTATCTACAGTTGACCAGGCCCTCCTTGTAAATGTTCTGCTGTTTATCTTACATTATTATTTATGTCCTCCTTGATAAAGTGTCTCCCAGTACCAATTAATTTATCAGAGCCAAGTATCTTTATCAAGGAATTCCATTAGAAGCATCACAGCATCATTTTCTTGGAGGGATCAGGGCAGACCATATGCAAAGACTCAATGTGCTTAATTCAGCCTTAGCTGCTCAGCAGAGAACTTCAGGGCCTGTGGCATTTGTGTGAATGTCCTTGGAAGAGATTTAGCACTGGTTGTCTGAGTCTGTAACTCCAGGTAGATTCTTACCCTGAACAGAAGCTGTGTTTCTCCTCTTGCATCTAGACTAGGAGGGAGTTTGCATGATAGCAGCGTGTTGCTGTGATGATCTGCAATTTGGTAGCTTTTCCATCTGAAAATACAGCTCTGCACGGCTCCCCTCGTTCCCTGTTTTACTGCTCTTTTCTCCCTGATACATGTTAAATTTTTTAAGGAAATAACACAGCTGGTAGTTGCCCATGGGGAGTTACTGGATATGTTTCATGCCTGTATGAAAGACTCAGAGTGTGCTTAGTATACCAGAAAGTCTTTGCAAAGGAGCAAATGTGTATCAGCCTCGGGACGGTTGCTTGGGAACTCAGGATTCCCTTTTCTGAGCTGCCTCTGGAGAGTTTGATGCTGTTGCACTCGCTGCTGAGAGAGTTTATTAACTGTGAACTTCATGGGCAGCAAGGTGTAGCATCAGTGGGCGTTGGTTGTGTCGAGGTGAAGAGAGAGGTTTCATTTGTTTGTGGCCAAGCACTGAACTCCAGTGTGTAACCAGGAATAGTTCCAGGAGTCCCAGCAGGTTGCCTTGGGACTACCTGTGGGTACAAACCTCAGCTGCCTTTCTCACTCAGGGATTGTGCTGTCTTTAGAACAGCTGTGCTTTCCTTTATTCAGACTGAATTTTTCCTGACCAATGTGTTTTTTCTGTCTCTAGCATAAAAGAGTGTTTTCTAATTTCTCAGGTCAGTCAGGGGTTAGTGTGGTACTCACCAATAATTCATTAATTCATTAGTCCATCTGTTCACTTGGACGCTAATTGAGTTGAATTTGGTAGTGAGAGCATGGTGAAATTGTTAAGGTTAATGACTCGGTGTTTTACAAGACAAAATGTATTTGATGTTCAATTGATTGCTTGAGTTGTTTTATTGAATAATATGAATATTTAGCTACTTAATTTCATGGAAGAGCATCTTTGTTATTACACTAATGCTAGTGAAACTGATGACGTCCTCATCAGTTTGGATACCTTACTCTGCTCCAAAAATTTCTGTCTGGCCTCACAAATCCTAGTGCTTTCATGTCCCAAACATCACACAGTGCATCCAGAAGGGTAAAAAGCTTTATGTAAACTTGCCTTATGGTATGAAAATCACACAGCTTCTTTAGCATTCATTCACAGTGCATGAGTACATGTTGTTCCTGTGAGCTCTGTCCTTGCAGATTCTCTCAGAGGCTCCTCAGTGCCTTGGAATTGACTGAGGATTGTTGGAAGTCAATGGAGGAAAGACAGCCTGGGAGTTCACAGGATCAATGGAATATGGGAAAACGTGAAAAATTTGTTCAGACACCAATTAATTGCTTCTGTTTGAAGCATCTAGTTACTGAAAAGATGTAATATCTAAGGACAGATGTCACTGAATTCTCTGTTCTTCCTGGAGAATTAAATGGCCTGTTGCATTCATGTTAATGTTTTACCAGTGTCCTTCTGAGTGGCTGAATTCAACTGACCAACTAAAAATCTTCTCGTAGAATATCTGGAATAAGTATGAAAACTTGTTTTGTGCCAATAGATATTAGTAGTGTGGCACTCAGTTTGCTCTTTCTGGGGGTAAAAATCAAGATCACTGGACAACCAAAGAGCTGTGGTTTGGGTCAGTGATGCATTCTCACTGATAAAATTTTCAATATTTGATATATCTTATCATGGACATTGAAAAACTGGTTAATAAGGCTTCTGATAAATAAATGTTGTCTTGAAGACATTATTATTCTTAGCAAAAGACAATTTTTATTCTTACTGCAAGGTGGTGAGCCTCCCACCTACACAACATCTGTCTAGTGAGTAACATTAGCTCTCTTCATTCAGTGTAATAATTTTTTTTCTTGAGCACTAAAAATAAAAGCGGGAAATAGGAAGCAGTGAATCAGGAAATAAAAACATTGATAATGTTTGATTGTGAAAGACATTGTCACTGGGGTTCATGACTTCCAGCAGATCATTGTTAGGGTGATCTTCCTAGAACTTCATCTTTCTGCATAATTGGAATGCTCACAATTGATCATAAGATGTTACAAAATGTTCTTGCACCCTTCACACAACACATCCAAGAAAAGCTGTTCTCTCTTAGATTTACTGAAATGTACTCCTATTTCTAAGTTCTGAAACTTTGGGAAGATCCTCTGTCAGATTCCAGATTTCTGACTTGGGCCACTCCTACCCAAACTGCTGATTCTGCTTTCCGTGTAAAAAGCACCAAGGGAAAACTGCAGAGGAATAAAGCCAGGCAAGTATCCTGACATCCTAAAAGTTGCTTTCTTTGTGCTGCAGTCTGTGAATTTACAGCTTTACAGTGATTATTTCAATTCGCTTACTAACATAAGGAGGAAAACATTAAATTAAAAGAGATGAGAGAAATGTGCTTATATTCTTTTCCTTATGACTGTTGGCTGGGGTTTCTCTGGCAGCAGTTGAGTTGAATAATAAAATAACTTGTGCTGCAGTGATTCCAATTCTGCCTCTCCTGTGTTCTGTGAAGTCTTGTTTGGCAGGCCTTGCTCATTTTGTCCAGCATTGGGTGGCGTTGCAAGGTCACTGCACATCTTTACCAGAATATTCAAACAGAAAATAGATGTGCTTTTGTTTCTTTTCTGAAAGTTGTTCAGTAAATTGAAATGGTGAAAATACAGAAGAAAAGACTCTTGTCAGAAACTCCTTCTAAGAGCCTGTTTTCCAGAGTAGGGGCATTCTCACTTTGAATGCAGAGCTTTTCTTTACAAAAATAATTTTAAAGGACCTATTTTATGCCTTTTGCATCAGTGAAACAAACTTTTACATCATTTTATAATCCTTTCTGGGTTTGGGAGGTGATATTTAGTTAGATATCTAGAGCATTTGCTAGAAAGGGTAAAGCCAGCCTGCTAGTGAGATGGAGAGGCAGGAAATCTCTTGTGCAGTATATCTGCAGCCCTGTGGGCCGTTCTTGGTGAGAAATCCTATGTGCCTGTTATTATTTCATCAATTCAATTTAACCCACACTTTAGAGAAGCACACTTTGGCTTCGGTCTGTTCTATTCTACATAATCCACTTTTTCAGTAAATCTGCTTCAGTCTGCAGTACCCTCCCAAAGTAAAAGTAATCCAGATAGCTGATGGTAAGCCAGATTTTATTCTATGAGATACCTTTGCCATTACTCTCTTTTTGATCCTTCTTACAGTCAAACCTCTTGTTCAATCACCCTTCCAGGTGGCAAAAAAAGGGCAGAGATGGCTCTTTAGCCTAGGTGAGGTGAAACAACTCTTTCACACAGAAATGCAATTGTATGTTTTCTGCCAGGACACAATTGCTTGACTTAGGGAAAATGGCAGAAGGAATTAGTGAGAGCCTGTGGTGCAGATTTCAGAGGTGTTTCTGTTCTCCTCACTGTTCCCTCTTTATCTTTTCTCCTCACAGGCCTTTTTCCATCACACTATGACAATTTTTTGGCACTGGTGTTGAATCCAGATGCAGACAAGTTCTGATGCAGTTGTGAAGCCTCTGGGTTCCTGGGTGATGTTTTGGGCACTGACTCAGAGTGTGCCTTACGTGACTTCAGCCTCCCAGCTGAACCTCTGCCCAGGCTCATTCTGAAGATGTGCAGTTTCTGCTTTGTGTTTCGGTGGCCAGACACTGCACAGTTGTGTGTATCCCTCAGTCTTCTGCAATTCTACTTTTTGTGCTTCTGTACTACAAAAGAGCAGAAAGACTGAAGCAGGTTAATAGCTCATGGAACACACATGGCATGTATTTATATTGGAGAGGAAACAGAGCATAGTGTCAGTTCTGATGCAGCAAAAGCAACCCCTAAATTCTCACCTTCTAGACATTATTCTTTGGTCTGTATGAAGAAAACAAACATTTTTCTCTTGGCTTCCATCCTTCTTTTGTGTATTTGCCTTGCAGGCTTTGCAATTTAAGATTAGCACATTTATACCTCTTGCCTACCTGTACAAATTTCAGGATTTCTGCTCTCACTTGCTTCCTCTCTGTTTGTACCTTTCCATCTTTTGTCTCCTGTGCAATATAAAATTGGTGCCATGAATGTTGTGAAGTGCTGAAGGGCTGTGCTGAGTATGGACAACTCTGACAAATGTTAAAAAGGGTGAAGTCAAACTGGATAAAGAACTTTAGTCTAAAGATTTTTTTTCCCAGATGGAGCATCTTCATTTCTGAGTGGAGAAACCTCCCCTGCCTGTTACTTTCAAAACAAACAAACAATAAAAAAGCCTCCCCTTACTCTCCCACCTTCCCCCTCCCCCCGCAAAAAAATTAATTCTGGGGATATTTGTGTATTATTCACCAGGTTAAGAGCAGAAGGAGATCTTCTTGTAAAAGCTGGGGAACATTCAGCAGGCAAGAAGAATCTGTTTGGGTGTGGAATGGGAGCATATTAAGGAATTATTACTAACATAATTTGAGTACATAAATTCACCATTTCTCTAACTGATAATTTTACAGTTTCTCAAGTAATAGTCAAGAAAACAGAATTGCTTATGGATTCAACATTTTCCTGGCCTAGTAAAAAAAAAAATCATATGTATTTATAGAAATAATTCACATTCTAAGACAATGTATGGGAAAATTTGATATTGTTAAAACTTTTTTTATTAAATGACAGCAAAATAGATTTCTAAAGCCTGTCTTGGCATTTATTGTTTTACATTAAATCACCAGAAGTGCTGTGGGGTTTTATTCGTGATTTAAAATGCATTGGTTGTAAGTTGGCATATAAATTGAAGGTATAAGACAGAACACAAGGGATGGCAAATTTAGTACCTTTAGAAGGTGGAACATTTTTGTTCACTTAATTAGTTGAGGAAGGATAAGTTAAGTTAGAAAAATGAGTGTAGAAAATCAGAAGTGAATTTTAGTGCAATGTCCATCATAAATAAGCAAGAGTAAGCCAGATTTGGGGTTTTAAGAGATTTTTGCCTGCATTTTCGATCTCCATTTAATTGATTCATAAATCAATTAATTACTGTCACAAGACCCGAGGGCAGCAGGAAATTGGGTTCAAATTAAAAAAGAAAAGGAGGCAATTTGTTTTAAGATTGAAAGTTGAATGTTCAATCGAAGTTTAATCAGAAGTGACCCATTATTTGAAAAGTGGAACATCAATGTCGTTCTAATTTCACAGAATGCTTCATTAAATGAGTATTGAAAAGACCAGGTTAACTGATCATTCCAATAGGAACTCGAGACAAAGGGAGGGTTTGGAAGCTCACTTCCAAATACATGTTATGCTTGTTCATTTCTCTTCTCAAGAGCTCATAGAGATACCAAATAATTTCTTTGGGAATTCAAGGATTATTGGGGTGATCCTTTGCTGATTGTAAAGTTTGTTTGATAAAAACATAACTTCATATCAGGAGAGAAAATGTTCTTAATCCATTTGGATAGCCATGAACTTAAACAAAAATTAACAGAACGCGATGAAAAGCAAAGGAGAAAATTTTCAAAGCACTAGTGGTTGTTGGGCCTCCTAAATTTCAGGATGTTTCACAGTGGTCTGACCTTGAAAAGGTTTTTTCTATACTTTGATGCCATCCCCAGAGCATTGACAATGCATTGAAGGCTCTGCCCTCTGTGCAAGGTGAGGCTGGGGCAGAGGAGATGATTTGTGTTTAGGAGGTGAGTTTGGGAGAGAACAAGGACAGCAACTGCAGCTGTAGCTCCTACTGTGGCTGAAAAGCAGAAAGGAATAATACCCTTGGGTTTAATGGTTTTGGATTAGCAAGTCTTTCTTTTGGAGTGCATTTAGTAGAAATTTGCTTAGCAAATTGCTGTACAAAAAAAGCCAGAATACAACACTCACTTGTTGTGAGCTTGGTGAGAGAATGACAGAGAAGTGTGATGCAGTTCCCAGCTCTTGGAAGGTGTTGCTCTTGCTGTTAAATGCTGAGAGGTGCTCTTGGAACATCATCTTGACTCATCTCTGCCCTGTGCTCCCTGGGGTGAGGAGTGGGCCTCTGTTAGTTGGAAAGCTCATGCAGTTTTCTCTGGTGAAAAACAACAGAAGGCAAAAGAAGCAAAGTTGGCCTTTCTGGCAGTTCTTTATGGAGGAGCCTTTTATGAGGGGAAAAAAAAAAAAGCAGCCACAGCTGTCTTAAACATTTGCTTTTACAAGTGCACAGCAAGATGATTTCAGATGTCAGCAAGTTATTTCAGACAGCAGGCCTTTTCAAGATCTTTGCAAGCAGGGTCTCGATTCCTTCATGAGCAAAACAACTCATCACTGGTGATGTCCAGGTTGTTCTGATTCATTTGCTGGTTGTTGCCTGTGTATGTTGAGTTCCTCCAAAGGCAGAGGTGCTGGTTTACCTGGCCCAGCTGGGGTCTGGAATGGAGTGGGAGAGAAGCCAGGTGAGCAGAGCCTCCCTTCTTTCCAGGCAGCTGATCCACCAGGCTTTAGATTCCAAAAAAAAAAAAGGATATTTGTCTGGATGGAGCAATAATCTGACCTTGGTAGCAAATCTGATTTGGTAGTCGCTCCCTGCACTGACTCTCAGTGAGATACTCAGGAGTGAATATAAATAATGTCACTCTCTTTAAGTTATTGATTGCATTTATGTGACTGATGACGAGCAGCATTAGCACCACCATGGCACAGTGAGGGTGTCCCCAGTGAAATGACACAGCTCTGTAAACTGGTGTGCAGACTCGAAGCAAAGATGAATAGTTATGAGTTAATGCTGAAGTATGTATTTTATCTTTGTGATAAATGGCTTGGTTCGTCTTCTCCCTGAGATCCGGGAAAAAAAAAAAATTCTGAAAGGAAAAATTACTTCATTTATTTTTGTGATGCTTCTGTGACAAGTTATGCAACACACAGATGCATCACTGAACACAAAAATTTATATCATGCTGTGCTAATTATATATATATATATTTTTTAAGATAGTGGTGGGAGTTTGCTACCAGAAATAATCTCCTAGAAATGCATGGAAATACTGATAGAATGTTGGTCATGAAGGCATTAATTTACAGAAAAATTTAACAAGCAAATTTGCCAGCAGTGTAATGTAATTCCTGTTTTAGGCATCTGGGCACCTTTGATGCTTAGAGGTTTGTTTTGTAATGTTTTGCCTTTTTTTTCCAGTCCACTCCTTGGTATTGTTTTTTTTTTTGTTTCCTTGTGACAGCAAATATAAAAATAATGTCTTGCTTTTTTACAGTACAAGAAGAGATGAACTTTCTGTACAAACAATATATCAGATTGTCTGGTATTAAAAGAGTGGTCAACCTAAAGTGTGTAATTTTAGGGAATTGACAAAAATTCCTTACTATGGAGATGGTATTACTTGATAGAGGAGTAGGATGGATGCAGAAGATAAAAGAATATTCCGTGATTATTGTGGTTACATTTCTTCTGAAGACTTAAATCATAATGTAGTTAATAAAATGTCTGATTGCTGCTTAGCTCAGAATAAAGCTGTGTGGATATTTTTTTTCTCCCTGTAGGCAAAATTTTTAGCTGCTTTGGGAAGCATAATTACAGAGACAACTGCCATTCCAGAAATAAAGTCATAAGTCTTACGGGGGTTTTGCTTTTCTCGGGGGCTTTGAATCAGTTCATGAGATCAGTGAAATAAGTTTCATAATCATCAAAATTTAAGAAATATTTGAAGGATTTTTCAATCTATCAACAAAATTCAATATCCAGTTGAAGGAGGAAATCAGTGTGGAATCTTAAAAAGCCCCTTCCTTCTTTCTCATAGAACTCCAGCTTTCTCTCTGAAGCTCTTTTTCCTGTACATGCAACAAAAACTGAAGAGCTGGATCCCTCCTTCAGCCTGCACGAGACCATTGCAAAGGTAAGGGAAATGGAGATCTCATTTATACATCCTTTCCTCATGAATTTGCTATAAAAATTTTGAAATATAATCTATTATTTTTTTCCTGTGAATCCTTTAATAGATATAGCTTTTTAAAAAGTTAAAATATTTATAATATTTTATAATATTTATAGTTATAATAGTTATAATATTTTAATATTTATAGTTAAAATATAGTTAAAAATTGTGGAGTTCTCTTCACTGGGATCCACATTGGGAATATTCTTTGCATTGGTCAGCTTGTGTGATCAAAGCAGATTCACGTGCAAATGTTTCTTTCTGTGTGATTCAGTTTTATTCTGCATGTTTCACATTAAACTTCCTGGCATGAGAGCAGGGCACTGAGCCCCAGCTGATGGCAGGAAACAGCAGATTTGTTGCTGTGGGTTTTGTCAGTGGGGAGGACGCTCTGAAGACACCATCACAGAGGGGTTCTTGGTTTTATGAGCTGTCACAGGGCTGTTCCCATGGCAGGAAAACCTGGCCCGTGGTTCTGGAGAGTTCCCTACAGGGGGAACTCCCTAAGTTGATGTGTTCTGCCTCCCCTGCTCCAGTGGAATGCTCTCTCATGTTAGTTATTAACACAATCACAATTACTCCTTGCTCCAAAGTGCTGCTGCTCCTGTCAGCTCAGCACCCTCTGCAAAGGGACACAGCTACAGCTGAGCACAAATCAATGGGTTCACACACTTCCAACAGCTTTTGTAAACCACAGTGGTGCAGGCCTCACAGATTTCCTTCTTTATTCAAAGCTGCTTCATTTGCAAAAGCAGCTGCTTTTGAATCATTTCTTCTGGTCACAACAAAAGTAAATTCACAAAGATCAGCCACATGTATGTTTAACATGTAGGTGGCTCAGCATCTTTGGAAAAAAATGAATGGTCTTAGGGTTGTGGTGGGGTTTCTTTATATTTGTTTGGTTTAAATTATTATCTGTTTTCTTGATTATTTAAAAAAAAGGCACAAAATTCTAGACATGATTTTAAAGCCTGTCAGAATGTGACATTTAAGGAACAAGCACCAGACAAGAGTCTTCTCTGAAGCCCTTTTAATGGAATTGATGTTTTTAAACCATCCTTGATAGCACAGTGGCTGAAAAGATTCATCAAATCTCTTTCCAGAATCTGAAGGAAATAGTTGTATGATTATTTACTGCATAGTTAATTTGTGTTTTACTGAAATAGTGTGTGATGAACCACGTGTAATCTGGATAATCTGTAATTTAGTATTTGCTCTATAATGTTGACCAATGCAGAAAAATATTTATTAGATACTTGACTTGAATTATTGTGATTCTGTTTAAATAATTACATATTATTTTAAATAGGGTCGTTGAGCTTTACAAATTTTTTTTGATAAAACTTGACGGAGATTGCAGTAGGATATGACTGGATTTTTATTTTGCTTTTCAGACTGGGAAGCTTTTATAAAGATGAATAGTTTATGCAGCAGTGGAGTGACATCCTCAGCATTTAAGGGAAATGCTATAATTTAGTTAGTTAACTAAGCACTGTTAATGCTGTTCCTTAGTCTGAAATCTCCATGTTTTTGTTGTGGTAGATGGGACCAAGTTATTTCTTCACAAGATTGTTAATTTCTAGCTTTATAATAAATTGCTTATTTAAAAAAAAAAAAAACCTAACCAAAAAACAACAACAAAAAAACCCCAACAAAACAACCAAACAAAAAAATAACCCACAAAAAAACCCCCAAAAAACACCCAAACCAAAACTAGTGAGAAATTATCTTGTAGTTAGAATTTCCAGTCCTCAGCTAGAAATTAATGCCCCTCAGTGGGTACCTGCCAAAGGACAGTTTATATACCTCATTGCAATTGCAAGTAAAACAGGTGTCATACCTGCTTCAGAAATTTTATCATTTAATTTCAGAAGCCTTTTCACACAAAACTGGGGGGTTTTTTTATGTTAGGAGAAATTAAATACTCAAATATAGTAAGTTCAACATTTGGTAATTTTAATTGGCTTTTTTTTCCTCAGAAATGGTTTATGAAAACATCTGAAACTATAACTTTTTGTTCTTATTTTTCACTGCATATCAATCACAATCTGCTTTGCTTTATGGCCACTCAGGCTGGTGGAAAAGCTTGTGTTGATTTGAAGCCCTTTATATCCACTAGGGAAATAGGATTTTAGAGTTTCTTAGTTTTTTTCTTTGTATATGGCTTGATGCTAAATAACAGTGTAAAAGTTTCAACGTGATTTTATCCGTGAGTTTTGGTGTAATTACAAATAATCAGCTAATTGTGCCTTGTGCTCTCTGACATCAGTGGGTACCCTAATTTCATGGACACTTTGAAAGGGAGGAGATTGCTGAATGTGGCAGGAAAAAATGAATGAGAGATATGCAGCTATTAAAGAGATGGATCTGTAATCTGAGTGCTTAGAAGATCTAATTTGTCAGAACAATTGTCAGAACAATTCATATTCAGATCTTGGCACTGAAAAGGTGGATTTAGGGTGGATTGCTGTGAGAACCATGCTGATCTAAAGCATTCCATAGAAAGAGAAATCTGTAAGCTTCCTAGTGGCAAAGAAGTGAAACATTCAGTAGTGTGGTGCAGCACAAAAGGTGGTATCTTGAGATTTACAGACCTTGTAATTTCAATACGTTAATGTATATAATATCAAGTTTTAAAATGGAGGACTGTGTGGCAGAAAAGGGATTTTCCCACCTGACCAAAAGTCAAATAAAATTCCCTTTTGATCAAATGCACACTAAGAAAAGTATGTGCTATTTTTTAATAAATTCCATCACTGTTACTCAGCACAGTGTTTCATGGTAACCAGTCAATTCAGTGATTATCCAGTTTGAAAATACTTTTATTTCCACTGTGTGCTCACCAGAGCATCCTCATAAGTCTGGGCTCATGCAGTTCTGAGAGCCTGAATGGCAGACCCCCAACAGGGGATGCCACTGGAGCCACTTACCCAGCACCAGCCCTGAAATAATCTCGTGTTGATTTTTACTCTGTCAGGCATCAAAGGCATGAAAGGCACGCCAGAAATGACATAATTGGTTTTATGATGAGTTATGGGTGCTGACAGATAACTCTTGAGAAAATTATTAGTGAACCTGATTATTCTACACTCCAATTATGGAACTGCATAAAGCAGAACTACTCTAATGCAATTAACTTCTAAACATTAAACAAAACAGCAAGAGGGAGGAATGTTTCCATTTCTAGAGGAAATAAGGGGGTTTTGTGTAACATACTGTGATATTTCCATTTTTTTTTAAATATAAACACTCCAAGGAGATGATAGGCAGGTTCTCCTCCTGAAGCAAATGGAATGAAAAGTATGCAAATGGAATGAAGAGACTGCTGGACAGTTGGTAAATGAAATTCACATTTTGACCACAGATAAGAATGCAGCACAAGAATGTTGACTTGAGGCATTTTCTAACAGGATCATACTGTTTGTTCCTTTGAAGCATGGAAGGGATATATATTCCCATTTGCCTGTTGTTTGGTCCCATTAATTCTCTAATATAGGAAACACTCATTCAAATTGGCAAAGCAGGGACGTCCATAACTTTGATAGTTTCTTTCTCAGTTATCTCTCTAAAAATGAAAATCTGTGGTTTGGTGCATGCTACCTCTGCCAAGTATTTTAATCTTCCTGCATGGTGTCTGCAAATGGGCTTGTTTGTTTTGGTTTGGTTTTGTTGGTTGGGTTTTGTTTTGGGGGGTGGAGGTGTTTGGGTTGGGGGGGGGTGGATTTTGTTTGTTTTTTAGGGGGTTTTTTTGCATGCCAAGATAATACAACATATCTAAATTAAAATGAAGGTCTCAAACTCTTAAAATCCCAAAGATGTTTGGGATTTTGCAGATTTTGAAGAAGTAGAATAGTACTGTAAACAGAATGTCTGTGTGGCAGAGTTTTATCAGAGACATTTCTAATAGTGTATTATTCCTGGTGTAGCTATTTCAACAGAGTGCATTCATATTCCTGTGTTATTCCTACTATACTGTGCTCTTTTGGGAATCAGATCATTCTTGAAAAAGCTCTGTGGCGTTGTGCCTGGGCATGCCAATAGCTTCTGCATTGAGGCATCTCTACATCTGTACATCCCATTGAAGTATTTTGTTTTCATTTAGACATTACCTCTGTGTAGAGACAGAGGATTTAGCAGAACTGTTTGTGCAGCAGAGACACAATTTTACTCCAGTCAGAGTTACAGCACCTAAAGTGTTAAGTTTGTTGGTGTGGGCAGAACTCACCTGAAATATTGAGCAAACAGAAGTCTGATGCACCTGAAAATCTCTCATATCCCAGCCCAGCAAAGCCTTTGTCCTTGCAGGGCCCAGCAGGTATCTGGCAGCCTTCCCCCACATCGTTGTGTGGAGTGCTAGCTGGAAATTTTTCCTGTATGCTCTGATTTCCATCACGAAAATGTGGCACTTTGGAGTGTCAATTTTCACAGGTAATTTCTCCAGTTAGCTTTCTTCAGTGATGTATTCTGTTCGATGCAATTTTTAAAATTCCTGTCTTCAGCCGCGTGTGCCAGACTTTCCCATCTTTTCTCAGTCTCTTCATCAAAGGCACGAGCTCTGCACAGACCAACAGAGCTCTCATGTCTTTTTGGAGGTGAATTGTGTTATGATTTTGTTCTTTCAAAAGGAATTGTTCAAGCCTCCACTTAACAAGCAGGGATATGGCCTGGGGTAGGTGTCAGAGGTGCTGAATGAGGTTAACAAAGCAGAGGAACAGGTCTCAGGGTATGAAGTGAGGACCAAGGTGTGGGCCTGAACAATATCCATATTTCACAGTCTACTGTTGATACTGAATTTTTAGATGTGGAGTTTGACCTTGTTGTGCATCTACCCAAAATGTCTGGGGTACCATTAGTGTGCTCCGTCACACATGAAAATATGGGTTTTGGGCTGAGAAATTGCACTATGACTTGGGGCATCTCAATTTTTCTCTTTATCCTCCCACAGCTGGCAGCAATTCATGGTTTTTTCAGAGTTTTTTCTGCTGCTCCACGGTGATGGAGCAGCAGAGGTGCAGTGTAATGTGCCAGTGGCTGTAGTCACTCCCTAAGTTAAATAATTCACTTTTTTTTCTGACCAACATCTCATATAGTGGCTCTGAGAATCTTACTGGTATTTATGGTTGGATGGTATTTGAGCTGTTCAAAGCACAGCTCTATTGTCTGTGGTGACACTATGAATACAAACAAACCCAAACTTTGTGCTTCCCTGCAAAGCAGCTCAGGCACCCATATTTCACAGGAATGGTTTGATTTAGCACATATTCTCTTAAGCACACAAGTGAGACTCTTTGTTTTACCTTTAGCCTTCGTGCATGAAAGAACATATAATCCAGTTCAAGCAGAGGGTAAATACAAACCTGCTGAAAACTCCCTTCTACCAGAGTGTATTTTATTCTGTGGCTATTGTCAGCAGCGGTAAAAACAAGAGCAAATCTGGTGATATAACCTGGCACAGTAACTTTGGGGATGATCTATTAATTGTGGTGAGTAGGGAAGTAAACAACATTCAAAGAGGAAAATAAAAAGCTGTCTGGGGATTTTCTCAGCATTAGATGTGAGGGGAGGTGGCTTTGCTGCTAAAGACGTGAGGTTTTCTGACAGACAGTCATACTGTGTTTGGCCAGACAGCGTATTCTCTATCTGCTCCAGCCTAGTTAGGGGAGATATGCTTGGAATTTTTCAGTAGTTCTTTGTTCCTAAAAGCAAGTAGCCTCAAGGACTCTTGCACTTTCTACTTGAACTCTGATGGATAAAGACTAGGTAATAAAAATAAGCTGAAGTTGCAGAACCCCTGGTAAAAATTTGATGAACCAGCTGTACCATCCAACACAACCTCACTTGGTTAAGTCAGGTATTAAAAAACAGCTCTGTTCCTCTACCCTCTGAAATTGTCCATATCTTTTCTGCTGATATGCTAATATGCTTCCTTCAAAATGGAAGAATTATTACAGGACAGAACTAATTACATTTCCTCCTGTGGCATATATTCGTGAGGTTGTGGGAAGATGTCAAGGCTACAGCATTACAAGATTGTTTCTGGGCTTTTTTCTTTTTTTTTTTTTTTAATGAGTCACTGGAATGTAATGCTTTCAGCTTAGAGAACTCTGACAACTATGAAAATATCAAAACAACGAGGGACTGTGGTTTCAATGAACAAGAGAAAAATCCACAAAAAAATACAGCAGCCATTAGTAGCATGGAATGTTAGAAACCATCCCTGTGGATTGTCTGTGCATGTTCTTACCTGTTCAGTTCTCTGACTGAAAACAGAGAATTATTTCTACATTCCTTAAGTATTTTTGATGTGGCAATAAGACTGTATGTTCTTTAAAAAAATGATCATTGGCTTCTGTCAGAATGTTCCTTAACCAGCTTGGTCTTCGAAACCATTAGTTCCTGAAATCCTCTTTCAGACCTAAATTGTACTTGGTTACTCTCAAGATTTGTCTGCCAACTGTCAGTAAAAGGGAAAAAAATCATCATTTTTCAAACTAGAGTTGGAATTTAAGTGAAGGAAGCAAATATGTCAGCTCCACCTGATCCAATCAAACCACAGGATAAACACATAAGCTGATACATAATGTATCATCCTAAATCTTAGGATAGAAAGCCAAGATTGATGTTATTTGTACATCTCATGGAACACACTTTTTACTGCAAATTACAGCAATCTGAATAAGCAAAAGAAGATAGGTAGGAGTGAGTGGAAACATTGTTTAATCCCTATTTTATATACGACAAAATGAAATACCACGAGTCAAAAATGGTACTTAGAGTAACTGAGTAACCACTGCCTCACCTGAATACAGAATGAACTTGTAAAATCTGATTTCTTTGACACTGTAGACAAAGACTGGAACATTTCAAAGCTGGAAGCTAGATTTCCAAAGGTGCAGTACGACAAATATTTGGGGTTTGCTGAAATTTCAGCTAATGGCTGTGACCAACTGAACTTTTCTTTTTCTCTGTACTGAGGCCACGTGAGTACCTGTGTTAGTGGGACTTACCTGCCTTGGAAAGAAGTTAAATTTTTCACAGAAATTCCTTCCCTTGCTGTGCATTGTTTTGGTTTAGATCTGACTGCAGCTCTGTCAGCATTGGTGACAGGCTCTCAGCAAAGATGTCTGTGACAGGTGTCTTATTTTTGGGGGGAAGTTTTGTCTGCTGGTTGGTGATCACGACTGTACAAAGAAGCTGCTGTATATTTCTTGCACAAGTCAAATGATTGTTTTCAGTTTGTCCAATAGCGGCTTTTTACTGCATAATGAGAAGAATCTATTGTGCATCCTTTGCTTTTATTTCAAAAATATAAGTTTGCTGTGAGGGATGTCAAACAATTGGACAAGTGCATGCATTTTTGAAGGAAAGTCAACACATATGTTTACAGAATAATAGAATAATTTGATTTGTATTCTACCACTGAAATCGAGCAACTTTAAATCTGAACAAATCTAAAAAAACAAATCTAAAGCTTGCTTCTTTAATAGGTAGGAATATGCCTGGGGCTATTTGAATATTCCCCTGTTGCCCACTATCCTGTTCTTCGCTGAGTTACAGAATTTATCAGACTCTTAATTTTATTAATCCATTCTTTAGCATCAGTACTACTGTAGGTATTTGTTATTGGCACACATGTACTGAATTGGTGGCTTTAGAAAGAAGATGAATTTTTCTTTAAAGAAGATGCCAGCATTCTAGAGGAATAGTTCCTCTGGGTACTCTAAAAGTACCTTGTCTGCAGTAGCAGCTCTCTGTAGGAGCTCTTTTCTGTCTACAGATCTTTTGACAAAGATGTCAAATCAGACAGTTCTTTCCCCAGTGCATGCCTCTTAAAACATGAACTTTCTAACAATAATGTAGTAACTTTTTTTTTTTTTTTTTTTTTTTTTTTTAGTGTATTCCAATTTACATTTGAGTGAATATGAGGTAAAGGCAGTGGAACTTTAGTAAATGCTCAAGTGACAAGGAATGGAAATAGCTGGTTTTGTACTGAGGTAATTAGCTGGTTTTGCAAACAACTTGCAGAAAGACCTGGAGAAATACAGCTGCTAAAGTGGATATTTCTTTGTTTTACTTCTTAGACCATACTTATAACTTCCTTTGGTGTACAGTTGTACAGTGTATTCTAGACATGTTTTTCTTTATATTGTTCCTTTACATAGCTACGATCACAGTGCAGATGCTGAAGTTTACAGATGTTGAATTTTACTTCTTGAGCTCAGTCCTGCATTCAAAACCAAATTTTCAAGACTTTGGGTTGCCTTAAAGGAATTTTGAAATTACACATTTCCTTAGGAGACTTAGCCCAATCCGTAGTGGTTTTAAACTTGTCTTTAAATGTGTACACCTATTTTGGCATCAGAGTGATGGCTGAACTTCTCTGCAGCCGTGCATTTCTTGGGATTGTAGCCATCCTGAGGGGGAAGGATAAGACCAAAATTAAACATCTAGACAATGCATAAGAAATGTGTGTCCTGGGAAAAAGCTCCTAAGAACCATCATGTCCTGTGCTGAGGGATGGGATGCCTGAAGGAATCTAAAAGTATAAATTTAACACAAACTAATGTCTGCCCTAAATCCTGGTCAAGAGCCAAAAGAAACAGCTGAAACTTCAGATTTCAGTGTGCAGCCCCATGAAATTCTCTGCTTGCATTTTACATTGTGTGGCACGAGTAGGAGTGGCTGGGCCTGGTTCAGATCTCTGCTCTTTGATGCCTTCATTGCAGATGTGCTGTGAAAATCTGATCCCAGTGGCAGATAATCTTTGAAATTCTTATTCTGAATTTTTTTCAACTGGTGGTGTGTGACAAGCCTGATGTATTCACAGTGATATAAAAATCTTCAAGATGCTTTTGTAACATAATCCTGTGCATGAAATTGTACTCTGCCCTTGTCCTTTATTTTCTTTTATTCTGTCTCATATTATGTTGGCAGGCAGTTCAACTGGGTATAACTAAAAAGCGTAATTACATGTTTTTAAATAGATCTCCTGAAGTGAAGGATTGCAAAATTAGCATGAAGACTGTCTTTTCAAACACAGCTGGACAACATGAAGAAATTTTGTCAAGTGTAGAAGTTATGAGACAAAACTAGTATATATTTTAAAAAATTATGATGAGTCAAAAAACATTGTAAATGAAGGCACTACAAAATCCCAGCAAGAACATCTTGTTTGTAGAGCTGTTTTTGTAACAAATGTAGTCAATAAGAGAGTATTGCCAGTTTGCTGAGACACTCAAGTATTAAAGCAGCCAGCATTACACCAATTAGTGCTGGTTTCAGGACAGATGATGAGCCTTAAATTAGAATTATAAAATTAGAAGTGTCTTTCAGAGAACTGTGAACTGAAGACCCTGTATCAGTAAGAGTGGGGATGGTCAAACTGTGTTTTCTTATTTCAGTAGGGACAAGGAAAGAGATCACCCTGCAGTAACATCAGGGTTCGGTTCTCGATCTGTTCAACACCTTTGGGAAGAGAAAGGCTCTGCTGAGCAGTAGGAATGGTCTGTCCCCTGCTTCACCTTTGTGAGCCTGAGACCAGATTTCTGTAAGAGCACTTCATTCTCTGCCCCAGACAGTTGGTGTTACCAACACTGAAAGAATTTAAGGATGTAATGTGGACGTGCTTGAGTCCATCCCTACTGAAGGTCACCGTGTGGGGCCTGGAGGCTCCCAGAGTCACAGCAGGGAGGAGTATTCCCACTCTGTGCTGGTTTGAAAGCAAAACTAGTGAGAGATGCTAAGTCAGAAACACAAATTGATAAGAGGAAAAGAAAAGAAATAAAGTAAAATAAAATAAAAGTAATAGTACAAAAAAAACTACTGACAGAGCCAGAATACAACCTGACACCCTTTTAAGGTGGTAGTAGCAGTCCAGATGAAATGGTCTTGTTGAAGCAGTGATCCTGTAGAAAGGTCTGGGAGCTCTTGTCCTCTGTGAATCCAGTGGGGAAAGGCTCCCTGTGCTGTCCCAAACCCCAGATTCTATCCAGGTGGGAATGCTTGGCTCCTCCCCTGGGCGGAGCATCTCCCCATGGGCTGATCTCATTCTCTGAGCCCTGCAGTGGCTCCTTGCTGGCCCATGAACCAGAGACAGCTCCCGCAGGGAGTTCCCCATGAGCCATGGGCACGGCATTGCTGGGCCATGGACAGGAGAGAAGGGAAACACTGCCCCAGCTGGTTCCAGCAGCTCCTGGGGATGGGGATGGAATACAGACTGTGGGCACAGCTTACATTGTAACCTAGGACACACTCCCAGAGTATTCCCACCTGGTTAACGAGCAGGGGCACAAGCAGATAAATCAGACTCCTCCTGGCCAGGGCCAGTTTGGCCTTCAGGACTCACCTGCTCGAGCATGATCCCATTTTCCATTTGAGTCCAACAGAATGGATTCAAGCCTGTGCTTCAACATTAATGAGATTTAATTAACCAACGGGATTGATCACCACACCCACCAGCAGTTCCTTGGGCCAGGGGCTGGGTTTTGTCTGTAGCAAACTAACCATAAAACCAAAGCAGTATAAAAGATATACCTTCCCACAGTGGAAATGATATTTCTATTTCATAAGCAGAGATCACATGCTGGTTATGAAGCTATTTTTTATTTTAATAACTTCTTGTAAAACTAATGGCTAGGAGTTTCATAAATTGCAGCCTAATTCCAGCCGTGCACATATAATATTGATTTTAAAAGGTACAGCATCTGTATCACCTATTGAAATAATTTGAGTTCAAAATTTAAACTAATATTACAAAGTACTGCATTTCAGCCTGAAATGTTTCAGGACCAGAATCCAGTAGCCAGTAAATGAAAAACAACATTACAGAAGGGTAGAAGGGAAGAAGGATAGAAGTTGTTCTGGGGTAATGGAATAGTATATTCTAGTATGCTGCAGCCTTTTCCTCATCTAAAATTGATATGACTGTAGAAATAGAGAGAAATTTCTTCAAAATCAGGTTATCAATAAAACTGTATGTCCTGAATGGTGCTTACTTTGAGAAGTCATTCATAAAAAAAGTGGTTTTTTCTTAGTTCTGTGATAATTCTTCAATCTCGGAGAGTTCTTGTCTTTTCCTGAGATGAAAGAATAGCCCATTTATTTTGCTGCTGAGATATATCAGTAATAGGTGTACATGGATTTTGGGTGATATTCTGAGACACTGCCAAAGTTCTACTTAATCTGTTCTAAATTATCACAGATAAGCAGCAAAATAATCTCCATGTTGCTACCATCAGATGTGATCCACCCACACTTGGGTGCTTACTTCTTTAGAACAATCAAACTCTGAATGGATAACATTTATTTTCTTGTGGCAAAACAGTTCAAAGTCCTAAACGGCCAAATAAATAGCAACACATTTGCATCCAACTGGGGTATTTTTAATTTATTTAAAGCAGTTAATTGGCAAAGTTATTCTTCTACTGGCTTACTTGAGCTGTGTATACACACTGACGTATGAAATTGAAATACTTGGAAAAAGATATTACTAAAGATTATCTACTCCGTGATAATTTCTATATTTTTTAAGATATGTTAAATGTAACACAATTTATTTTTTTTATTAATTAAGAGAGTACTGACAGTTGTAGACTCTGGCAAACTGGCAGACCTTTAATCACAGCTTTGCAAAACATCCAAAGCAACAACAAATTCAGTGTCTTCTTCTCAAATTAGCTTATTTTTGCAACATATCATGATTCTAAGGAGTGTATTACTATTTTTTTCTAACAGCTTTAAAACACGAAGGTGAAGATAGCGTGATTTTTAATTTTCTTTTTTTTTCATTTCCTCTCCAAGGTGTTTACTTGAGAAACGATTTTGAGGAATCTATTTTAATAACATTGTGGCATCTGACAAGGTGCCAGCATTTCTTAATCATTCAGATTTCCCCTTTTTAAAGCTACTGATTAGTGCCCTCTGTTAGATAAATGCACCTGAAATAAAGAGATGAGCTCAATAATTTGATTATAGTCCAGGTTCCGTGTACTTCAGTGCAGTTGACTCAGGCTTCACCCAGTACAGGAGCCAATGATTGGCATAAAGAGTCCATATAAAAATTATTTGTCAGTTTTTTAGCTGCTCATAAGTGTTTGAACCTGTAAGTGCAGATGCACTCTCGCATTTTCAGGTACAAACTGAGAGGCAGCAGCTGCAGATCCAACTCTTTATATTTCAGAATTAAATGTCTATTTTTGTGAATGCCAGACCTGTTGGGAATTCAATTATAAACTGTATTCTGGATCCTGTTGGTAATCCCCCAGCTCTGTGCCGTGCTTGAGACAGGAATTCAGTCCCAAGGCTTAAAGGGATGCAGAGGAGCACTCTGCAGACAAAAGGCTAAATACTTGGATTTATGCAGCTGAAAAACTTGATTAGACTCAGTGGAATAAGTGCTCTGCTACAGAAGTTTTAAGTGTCATTAAAAAGCAAAATTGATTGAATCAATATGGAGAAAAAGTTCCCTTTTTCTTGTCTTTATTTTCACTTCAAATGAGGAGAACATTCCCTTGGATGGGCAGAGCCTGGGGCTCAGCACTCTATGCCCTTTCATTTTTGGGTACTGCTCTGTCATGAGATGATTTGGCAAATGAGGTTTTAATAGAAAGCCTTTATGTAATATAAGGAATTATATAAATAATATTAAAGTAAAGCAATTTATATAAGTAAAGGAAATGTAGCAACTTCCACTTTTACATATCTTGTTTTTAATATAATTTATTGACCTTACCATGGAGGAACATTTTTGGAATTTAAGTTGGCGGTTCAACTTTTTTCCTGCTTTTTAGAAGTGTCTCAGGAAGAGTAATTAATTCTTAAAATAACAAGAACTACTTTCTTCCACCTGTCTTTGCTACATCACTTCTGTTTCCTTACCTCTTCCCTTCCTGTCACCTATATCCCATCAAATTCTGAGCTGAATGCCAAGTTTTAACAGCTGCTGTTGGAATTGGATTTTCTAAAGGCTTTGAAGCTAATGTAATAATTAAGATCATCAGACATCTCCATCAGTTGAACAGCACTGCCTGTGGTTTCCCAGTTCCCCAGAGCCAATCTGGATGCTGCCACGGAGTGAGCAGGGTTAGGTTCTGTCTGACAGACAAGTAATCATTGGGGTTTGCTGTTGGTTTTGCTCTAGGCTGTGTTTTGTTTTCAGCTCTCAGATCTGATCTGCCACACGAGCTTTGGTGCCTGTGGAAAGATGACAGTGAGAAGTGCATGTGGAACGTGGCACGGGGGTTATTCCTGCAACAGCAGAATTCCTGTTAGCCTTTGAAATTTGAACTGAAGGGGTGTTAGAATTGGCCTGAGGAGGATTAGTTCTTTGCACGCCAGTTCTGTGGCAAGTTGGTTCCTAGATCTGCTTAAAATGCATGCCTTAAATTTAAATAGCCCTTTCTGCATCTGTTGTTGATGTTATTCCAATAGAATTGTAGAAGAATCGTGGCTAAACATGCCATATAATGACAAATTGCTGTTTTTACAAAAAAACCCCAACAACTGAGGAGCTTTGTGGATGGAATATGATTTATTTTGAACTTTGAAGGAGAACATGAGAAACAGATTACAGAGCCTTTTATGAAACTCATTATTACATCTGGACTTCAAGAACTCACTGTAGAAATTCTGATTGGAATTTATAGAACATGATTAAGAGTTAATGTGTAAGGGCTGTGTGTGTAATTTTAAATTCTGATGCTAACATCTGAGCCCCAAAACTGTGATTTAGAAGTAAATCTATTGCTTGTACTGGCAAAGTGCACGGGAAAAATCAAAAACTAATCAAAACTTTATTTATGTTTTATTGGTAAGATTTACATATCTGTTATGGTTTGTATAAATCTGTTGTGGGGTTTGTAAATACGCTTTCAGATTAGTAAATCCATTTGGACAATATTTGCTGAAAACCTAAGGGATATGCATTACTTGGCATTTAGGGAAGTATATGCTTTAGTGAAATTCCTAAAAATGCTTTCCTGTTTTAGTTCTGGCAATCTTTATGATGAGTTATTGAAAACTGAGCTCTAGGAAAGCAGATTTGCATCTCCCAGTTCTATCAGGGAACTGCTGTTTTTATTTACCATTAATGAACTGGTTTCATAACGCTGCTTTAGCGTTGCTCAGTACTTAAAGAAAAACTAGTTCCTGTGCTTTATGTTTAAGAAAGATCCTTTTCAGAGTTAAATCAAACACAAATCTAGTCAAGCTTGACTTGTACTGTGGTTTACTGTTTAGTTACTCAGACTCCAGTGTTTTTGTTGTGTGCTTTTTCAATTTTTGAAAACTGTGTGACTTGCCACAAGCGGTAGTTAAATAATCACAGTTTATATAATTGGGGAAATTACGTGAATAAATGAAAGACAAATTAATTTTTTTTTTTTTTTTTTTAACAGCTGTGTTCAAGAGTGCGTGGTTTTGGTTAGAATGGCACTGCCAGATGATAATTTTCTATAGCCAGGTGATCAGGCACAAAGAAGAGGTTGTGCTATACACCCATTTAAAGGTTTTGCTTTCCCATTCTGGGAATTCAGGACAAGGATGGTCACCAGGAGAACAAAGCTGGTGGAAGGGCTGGGACACAGGTCCTGTGAGGAGCAGCTGAGGGCTTTGGGGTTGTCTTTGTTGGAGAAAAGGAGGCTGAAGGGCACCTCCAGTGACAGGAGCTGTGGGAATGGTGCTGAGCTGTGCCAGAGGAGGTTTAGACTGGATATCAGAAATAATTTCTTTACCAAGAGGGTGGTCAGACACTGGAACAGGCTTCCTAGAGGGGTGCTCGCTCCCCCAAGCCCGTCAGTGTTCAAAAGGCATCTGTGCAATGCCCTTAACAACATTCTGCAACCTGGGCAGCCTTGAGTTGGCCAGGCAGTCACACTGAATGATCCTTGTTGGTCCTTTCCAGCTGAAACAGTCAAATCCATTCTTGTTCTCTGTGGATGCCTTCTGCCAGGCTTTTTCTTTGACACTATTCACGAGCCTGGAAAGGTCTGAAAATGAGTTTTACACCAGCTCTGTGAAGTCTCATGATTTATAATCTGGTTACCCAGCACACAGAACATGTTTTTAATAATTGACTCTAGAAATTCACCTGTTCTGAACATCAGGACTAAGCAGATTATACAGAGCAAAAGAGTTGAATTCCTAGTGAGAAAAACATTTTGTATATCTGCTTCATCACTAGCTTTTATCTAAAGTGGCAGGAAAGTGAAATGCTGCCACTTTGTTTGCCGTGTCAGAGGTCACATTGCATGAGGTGAAAGCACAGAACACTGTGCTGCAAAGGTCCTGGGAATTTCTGCATTCCTCTTCAGCTCGTTCATGGGAACTTCCTTCTGCAAGAAAGAGCCGTGATCCTACAGCAGTGCTCAATCAATACCTTTATCTTGGCATAAAAACTAATAATTCATGCAGTCTCCAGTATTAACAGCTGCCATTCCTAACAGCTCTATTGTAATATAAAAAGCACAACATGATAATGAGTAAGAGATTATAAAATTGTATGAGCACATGAAGGCAGGTATGTCTGTTGGAATCGAAGATCTGATATGAGGAGCTGTTTAGCAACTGTTGCAAATACAATAAAAACAGAGCTGCATGAAAGAACACAAATAACAGGAGTGTGTCTTTGCTCCATGACTGGGAAGGAAGGATTAAATTTGAATTTAAATGAACACACCCTGCAGAATATCCTGAGTAAAATCATGAGAATTTTGGAATTAATAATTTTCACATAGCCAAGAAATGCTTTAAGATTGAGTATCTGGTCTCCCTGGCCAGTTCAAATTTGAATACTATTTATCTTTTGTGAAACTGTGATCCTAGAAAAAGTACTTCTCGGCTAGGAAAAGAGCACATAATGAGAAATACGTGATGGAATCATTGACTGAACCCTTCTATACAGCACAGTTTGATTTTGGGGTAATTGCAAGGCGAGGTTGGGCCTTTACATAAATATCATCTTTTCTAAAAGTGATGAAGAAAATGGGCTCACAGAAAGATTCTGTCTCTACTGACATGAGCAATATTCTTCTGAACTTGGAGTTCCAGCCAGTGCAGTGCTTATGATTGACATATCTAAGGGAAATTTTAAGCTTTTTTCTCCCTTTTTTCTTGAGATAAACTGAACAAACTTGCAGCTGACAGGATCTCATATGAGATCCTAATGAGGCAAAGAGAATGAAACATTTCTTTTTATGCTGAAGTGCCAAAACCGTAATGACATTGTATCACGGTTTCCAAAAAAAATACAAAGATGAAAAAATCTTGCTTGTAACTCAATAGATATTTTGCATAATGTAGTGGACTGAATGCTGAATGTTGAGGAAACGAGTTAATCAAAACTGTTCTGTATCATCTCTTCCTTTTTCCACATGAGGTTGAGAATCTTCCACTGTGTTCCCTTTCTCTTGCAAGAAGAAAGTCTCTGTCCACAGTAAAATCTCACAGGAGAGGGGTGAACCAATTATTTGGCAATATGGAATTATTTCTAATTGTGTTCTAAGTAATAATTTCTTTTTCCTGATAAAGTATGCTATAGATACTTTTTCAAGTTCTTATCTAAACCTGCCTAGCTCAGAAACTGTGTTCTAAATGCTTCACTTATATCTCTTAATTTAAAAAAGTGAGACTTATCCTAAATTAGTAAGTTATTTGCTATTCCAGACAGCACTACTGTGTATAGTTTATATATCATATATACATAAATCATCTATCAATGAAACCCACATAAAAAAAAGCTAAATGTGAAAAAAACTAAGTTGTCCAAAACCAAAGTAGATTTTGCTAAAGTAGCAAATCTTAAATAAATAAAATTAGGAATTTCACTTACTTCAAAACTTCAAAACATCCTTCAGTGAAATTTTTTTATGATTCAATGTAAGAAATCAATTATTGAAAATTTCTTTTCGAAATTTCCCGTATTGCCTTGTTATAGTAAACAGGCAGTGTTATAGTAAACAGGACTGTTCTTTACCCCATTAAGAATCTTGCTATATTTCTTTGAAAGGCTCCTATTCTGCTGATTTTCTGTTGAAAATTGGATCACCCCCGCTTATGTCCAGAGGTTTGAAAGGATGAAACCCAAACAGAAATATTGCAGCATTCCTCTCTACTGTGTCTGAAGTAAATAAACTCAGGAAATGCGGTCACAGCAGCAAAGAAGAGTGCAAGAGTGCGTCAGCTGAAAGAGATTAGGTTGGGATTGGGTATTGGGAAGGAATTGTTCCCTGTGAGGATTATGAGCCCTGGCACAGGGTGCCCAGAGAAGCTGTGGCTGCTCCTGGATCCCTGGAAGTGTCCAAGGCCAGTTTGACAGGGATTTGGAGCAACCTGGGATAGCGGAAGGTGCCCCTGCCAATGGCAGGGGATGTTACAAGATGAACTATAACATTTTTGATTGTAGTCTACCTTGCAGAGGTTACCTTTTTCCAAATTACAGTGTGCAGTTAACAGGTAAGATGAATTTCTAATGGGAAAATTCAATTTCAAATTTTGTTTCCTTTTATCTGGCACATTTTTTAATTGATCTGTTTTTGCTGGAGAAGGACCAGGATGCTCCAGAGCCATTTGTTTTTCTTAGTTAAACAGAAGCAAACAAAAATAAACCTTGAGATGCTTGGGTACAGACGATGTCTGAATCCACAGCAAGAGCTTTTATCTCATCATACCATTAGAGTTATTCAAAATTACCAATCTCTCATTGCCTAGGTGTCACAAAAGAAATTTAGCTTGTTTTTTTTTTTTAAAGCAGAACTCTGAAACATGCAATTTTTCTGCTCTTGGTGCCTCTACAGCCACCATTTTTCCAGGCCACAGTGCAGGAGAGTGAAGGCCTTGATAAAGGTGCTTGGCTGGTGCCCTTCAGCCCCCAAAAATGTCCTGCTGGCAGATGTGTCCTGGGAATGGGAAGGCCTTGGCTTTGCTCTTGCTCAGCACTCGTGTCCTGACAAGAGAAATTAATTTAGGTTCTTACATTGGCAGGAGCACCCAAACTCTGACAAGCTTTGGACAGTTGTGTTGCAATCACATAACAGGACAGTGGCTAAATGAGCATGTTTTTAAAAACTGAGCCCTAGTTCCAAAATAAATAGATATTAATCTGTGTCCCATTTAATACCCTATGCGTTCAGCCTGTCCAGAAACAGGTGACACGTTGTTGTTAATTATCTACTTTCCATCTTCTGTTTCTACGCACAGTAAATTGCTGGTAGGTTTTCCTGATGGACTTTTAAGAATGGAGATCAATACTTGCAAATTTATACAAAGTTTTTAAAATAGCGAGCCCTTAGAAAATATTACAGTGCCTAAAGTTGTTTCCCAATATATTCTAAATTGGATCAGAAACCAAAACAAGGAAGTGAGAGTCTTGGTGAGGAGCACAAAAAAAGGAAACGTGTGGGTTTGATCAGTACGTTCAATTTTTTCTCATTTTCCCCTGCTTATAGTTCAGCAATGTACTTTTATTCCGTTCTATCATTTGGAGGAGAGAAAAGGAAGTAGAAATGATAGCAAGAATTTTGTGCTCTTTCAGTAAATTGGGTTCTCAGTTGTCTTGCTTCTGTAGAGAAATTTTATCCAGTAGCCTAGTCCTGGGTTAGGGATAATTTTGCTACACAGTAAGAAACTATTAAATAAACCTAGTGGGCATGCAGCTGGGTGGGGTTTGGTTATTTGCTCTTTTTTAGATGTCATCAAGGAACATTTTTTAAAGCCTTGTAGTCTCTCTCTTCATATTCTGTCATGTGCATTGTGTCACTCCTGGAAGCAAGATGATTCTATTTGCTGCTTGTGCTTTCTTTGCCTTAGTTACTATTAAGGCTTACATCTAAATTAAAGATAATTAAAGATAATTATGAGCATATATGAAATAAAAAACTTGCATTGAATCAGTGGAGAATGAATACAACCTTAGTGCATCGCTCAGAAAAGCTGTGACATATGTTGCTGAAATATGTTTCATTTAATTAAAAACCTTCAAGTTTTGTACATTTCTGCTTGAATTACTTCACTGATGTAGATCGTAGAAGTAGAGCTGGTCTTGTGGGAATACTGCAGGAACAACAAAAACTACTCCTTTGCCTTAAAATACACCCTTGTCATGACTTTCTAGTATCTCATTGAAAGCTATTTATATCCTCATGCCTTTTATGGTATTTAAGAAAAGAGGATTTTAGTGGAACATCTTTAAGCTTTTTTAAGGAAAGGATGTAATTGGCCAAATTAACACTATCCCAGTCCTCACTGCTATCCAGCATTAGTCTACAAACCTTGGCAGTGATCATTTGCTGGATACATGTCCTGAACATACCAGGAAAGGCAATTCACTATTGCACATGAATTAGACTGAAATCACTGCACTTACTACTGGAGACTGAACCTCCAAATTCATGTCTGGGGAATCTACACAGCACTTCTGATATTGTAACCTGCTTGTACTGCCTGTCTTTTTTATTTGCTTACCTACAGCCTCTCAGACTGGCTATAAATGTTCTGTGACCCTGTAAAACATCCCCACTGTCAGGCCAGAGTTGGGCTCCTTGGTTCTGCCTAAGGGTGCCTTGTAAGCAGAACTCTCAGGAAGCTGCTAATAAACATTTTCCATATTCTAATTCCCCTTTATTTCTTCCTACTGTCATATTGTCAAGTGTAATGAATTAAAGGTGTGTAAATTGCTTTCAGAGGATTGAAATATACAATACCTTGCATAATCACATTTGTCTTCAGTGCATTACTTGCAAGTTGTGTTCCAGACCCTCACATAGTCTCACCTTAATTTTTAAACAGCAACTTCAAAAGGACCTAACACGTAAAAAACTCCCTCCAAAATAGCCCTACGCTGTGAATGATTGTTTTAATTTAATTTCCTTGTAAACAGCTTAAGGTGGAAATTTAATTTCTCTGCGAACAGTTTAAGGTGTAAGCTTGCCTTTTCTTTTTTTTTTTTTGTTTGGGGTGTGTTTGTCCACAGTCTTTTTCAGGTACTCCATGCATTTCTGTTGGAGGCTGTTGGCAGGGTATTAACCTGAGGAGAACTCTACTTTAGAGCTCAGCTTTTTCTCCATCAGAACACAGCTCTTGTCTGTCACTCATTGGAGAAATACGGAAGCAGTCATGAAAAATTGGAAAGTAAACAGAAAGAAATACAGTCATTTGATTTACAGGCTGACACTTGTCATTTTCATGAGGAGGCAAAGAAAACAGTGAATTTCCAAAGGTTATAAGAGTTGAAGAGTACTTTTTAAAAATTTCTATTCTCAGCTTGGACAGTTCCCTAAATTTTCATAGAAATTATAGCAAACATGTCCTTGTTATTAAGCTACTATTTCTACCAACTTCTGAGTTTTATTTGAACATGTGAAGCAATCCAGCCTTTTTGGAGGGAAACTAACCAATGTTTAGTACTAACACAAGGAAATTGTTTTTCTAACCTGACTTTGAGCTTTGTTCATTCATTCAAATCTTTCTTAATTAGAAGAAGAAAAAAACCTATAATGACCTTTTGTTCTTCTCACTCTTTGCATGAGCAGTTCAGAGCCACTTGAACTTAGGCTAAGCAAATCATTAACAAAGTTCTATGAACTTCTAATTTTTGGATGTATGATTTTCCTGTATTTTCTGAAAAACAGAACAAATCATTGGGGAGTTTATATACTGTTGAAAAATCCTGCAGTCTCTTCTGATCCATAATTGTGTTTCTTAGACTATTTTTATCATAATTTTCTAAGCTGGAGTGGATTCTCAAGCTTCCATTCTTATATGACTGGGTAGGTAATAAAATGATTGAAGTGTGACTTCGAGAATGAGCAACTGATAACTTTAAATTTACTGCCTGTTCCAATAATCTTGGTTTTCAAAGTGTCTCAAAAGGCAGCCTAGGAATCTTGCTTTTAGTGTCCATGTAGGCAATATTTAAGATGATCTTGAGCCATGTGGTTTTAATAGGAAGATGTTTATTGTTAAGAAAGAAGCTCTTTCTAACTTTTGGTTTGGTTGGTTTAGTCCACTGAGTTGTGTTGCTTTTCTTGCTAGGCTTAGTGGTTTTAATTCAAAGAAAGTAATGAAGAGAAAAATGCAGAACACATCCTTTACACTGCTAAACAACCACAGTAATATGTTTAGAAAATGTATGGAGCTGCCTAATCCAAAGCTCATGGAAACTGAATGCAGATTGATAGCAGTGGGATGTAATTAGGCTTTGCTCACTTTTTTTTTTTAACCCTTGTGAATTCAAGATCATTTTTCCTGAGATAGGGAAGGAGTGACAATACCAGAACTAAGAGCCAAGGTTACCTGGTACCCACTCATGTCTTTGAGCTGGTAATTGCTTTTGAAAGGTTAATTCAAAGCTCAGCTTTGGAAATCCAATCCATTTTCAGAGGGACTGGTGGCACTGGCAGATAAGCAGGGTGGGATCTTGCTCACTCCATCCCTTTTAGTTACCAGCTTTATTTGGTACCTGCCAGCTAACCTGGGGTGGGGAAGCACATACTCCAATTGACATCCCCAGCAATGCAAGAGGATTCTTTTTAGCAGACTAAAACCCAAAATTAGTCCTAGATTTTCTTGAGGTTTTTTTTCAAGTCAAGTTTTGGTCACACTGAGCAGTAAAACACAAGACTGTGGCAAGAATTTTGCTGACCTTCAGTGTTTAGAATGATGCTTGTAGGTAGTGCAGATGACTACGCAGATTTTTTATTTGCATTTGTCTAGACAGACTTTGTGACATATTGCTGACTTTCTTTCCCCTCAAATGTGAATTCAGAATGAAAATAAAATAACCATGGATGAGATACTGTGAATCGTTATGATAACTCATGCTAATTGAAGTTAGATTTCAGGATTTATGAATTATCTCTGCTCATTAGATTAAACTAAAGAACTTTGAGGTCGTTTACTCCATTTGTGCTGGTACAATATACTCACTTCCTTTCTTCCCAGATTGTATTTAACTACAGAGAGAAAAGTCTTATGCTGCTTTATTTGATGAACTGTTCCACAATCCAAAATGACTTCTCACAAAGTTTTTTCCTTCTCTTGTTCAATTGAAATAGTTTTCCCTTAATTACATCACTTTTGGTTGTTTCTTTTAATTTTTACTTGGAAACTTGAATTTCCTGTAACTACTGTGTTCTTAATTTCTTTGGTGAAAGAATCCTTTATTTTGAGATCAAAGAATTCTGATATACATTAGCACTTTAATTATAAGCTACAAAATGATAACTGAATGAATAGGGTGAAGGCTTTTTTAGACTAGCAGGGCTGACAATTAAAAAGGCTTTTGCATGACTTGCAGCGTAGCCTATTCTTTTTTTGTTAAATATGGCTATTATTGTAAATGAAGATTAATAATCACTAATAGCTGCTGGGCTCTTTTAGTGTCATATTCTGCACAAATAAACCCTTCAGCTTAGATGGCACTGGTGCCCCCTCCATATCCCCTCTTTTGCAAATGTCAGTTGTTACTTAAGCAGAGTAAGCAGAAAATTAACTCTGTCTTCAGTCAAGTTTAACCTCTGTCTCAGGGACATGGGGGATTTGTGCAGAGAATCGCTGGAGGACTGGAGGTAAAATAAATATTAACAAATCAGCATAATATAATGGTCTAATCTAATATTGTGTCTGGAGTCTGCTGTTCTCAGAATGGAAAATTGAAACATTTGGGAAGGGACAAACACAGCGATGCCTCCAGACTCCCTTGGGACAGCCCTGACTGTGACATCAGTGCTTAAAAACTGCAAGATTTAGCATCATTTCCAGTTTTCCTGTTTCAAATATCTTGATAGGTCAGTATTGATAAACTGAAATGGAGTTTAAATGGTGTTAGGAAAGTTGGAGTTTGTTACTTGTTACACACTCATTTTGCCTAATGAGTGAATTCTAAAATCTGTCCTTTTCTAAAATTTGTCTATAAGTGAAAACTATTTTTTTAGTTTAAGCCAAGTGTCAAATATGCATTCTGATCAATTCCTCATTCCAAAGATGTCCCATATAATTATTATTGGATGAAGCTTGGATGATTATGTTGTTTTTTAGGGTTCAGAATCTTGCAGCAATATCCTATACCCAAAAGCTCAGAACAGTTCCTGGAAGGCTTTTGAGTTTTTCTGAGAATAGGAGTGAAAAACTTAAAAATGTGTCGTGTGTTTTTGATGTATGATGTAGACACAGTGCAATATCTTGTGGAAATTTCACTCTGATAACAAAATTCTTTTGAAGATTATTTTTATTGAGTTTAACACTATTCAGAGTACATCAAATGCCCATACACATTGCCTTTCTACTGGCTGGGGGAGGGGGAATTCTCAGAGTCTAGAAAGTCTTAATGTATTTTTGACTATGAAAATTAATATTATCTGTAATTGCATCTGTCTTCAATTTTAACATATGGAAGAGTTTTTAGATGAGTTTTTCTCTGATGTGTGAATTGAAGTGCACTTACACATGTGCATGCCTATATCAGTTTGGATGCTCCCACTAATTTATTTATTCACTCTGGGTCAGTGCCTTATTCCACAGCACTTTTTCACTTTGGGGGACAATTTATTTGGAATTTTACATACTGTTGGGGAACCATGCTGAATGCACACTCATTACAGTATGCTAAAGGACATTTTAGGATTCTGATACATTTTCATTCTATAGAATTTTTTTAATCTCATCCTTTTCTCCCTGGCCTCGTGATCAAACCAATTCTCTGCATTGCAATTGTCTCATCTTGACATATTTGCCTTGCAAGTCTTTTTTCCTCCTGTAATCCATCTTTAGTGTTATGTCAAAATGATGTTCCTCAGCTGTCCTTTTAATCTTGCCCTCTCCTCTTTCAGACATTGCCCAGGCTCCTGTTGATGTTCTGCAGCAAATTCAAACTTGTTTTTTTCTAAATAGTTCACTTTTTTCAGACTCGATCCCTTTCACTCTCCAGACTCCTCAGCTACTTCCTTTTCATCTTACCTGTCACTAAAGTGAGCAGATTTTCACCCTTGTTGTCTTCATATTTGGAATAGCAAGTAGTAACATTTCCTGCAGTATTGTAAGAATATATTCTTTTAAAATGTGCTTCTCTGTGTAATATTTGCTGTTTCCATCAGATCATGCTGCCTTGGCCCCTTTAATACAGAACCCACCTATAGATACCGTGGAATGAAATGGCCATCATGATTTAATGATTTTAATAACAGGTGTATGATTATACACCCAGATGTGCTAATAAATCTTAATTTTACCTTCAGATACTTGGAGCTTTACAGCTAGGGTTCCTTATGAATTTGAAGGGCCCTTCTATGATCTGAGTTTTCTTTTTCTGTTTTAGATAAATATTCTGTAATGGGAAAGATTATTTATTATGTCTTTAATCAATGTTTTTAGGGGTAAGTTAGAAAGGTGAGGGCGTTTCTTTTTCAGGTAAAAAAGCAGTCTCAGGAACATTTCAGCTAATTATAAAATACTTGAATAAGTTCATCAAACTGACCTAGGATTTCCTAAGACTCAAAGAGTTTGTCAGACTTGGCATTTCCCCCAGGCCTGAGGGGAGGTTGCTCAGGCCCAAACACATTCATCTTTAATTAATGTTTTCTTTTTAAAGTAAAACAAGCAACCTTACCCCACCTTCATTCGTGAAGTTATACTGTTTAATTACAGATCTCCTTTTGAGGTTTAAATTTAAAATTATTACTGCAAGTCAGCTGATTATTTATTTTAGTTACGTTGAAGATTGAATGTTCTGATATGAAAAACAGTGGGAAAAAATCACAGAAATTCAGTGTTTGAATTCTGATACTATTAAGAAGCTTAAATACTTTTGTGTCTTGGTAAATCCTATGCAAGTAAATCTAAGAGCAGAATCTAACCCTAATTGGAGTAATTGCCTAAGAAGGAAATGGAGCCTCTTTGTGAAAGTTGCAGCAAATATTGGTGTCTGGGGTAGCCCCAGTGAATTCTCCCCTGAGGTAGGATGTGCCTTTTCATGTTGATGGATCTTTCTGTGAGCTCTGTTCTGCAGCACGATGTATTTTCAGCTTCCCTGGGATCCTCAGCACTGTGGTTCACTGGTGTCTCTCCCTCAGGGCTAGTCTGTCGTGTCTAATGAACTGTCAGTGCTCCAGTCCTGACTGATTAGAGTGACCTAAGAGGAAAGATTTGTTGTACCTTTGCATCAAGAGGTGGCAAGAGAGAAAAGAGCAATATTTTCTCTGTATAGCTATTAAATATCTCAGCTTTTCTGAGTTTGAGAGGGTAGGGAGACTTTAATAAGTAATGTCATTACTCTTCCCATAATGATTATTCTGTTGAGTATGCTGAATTGACTGTTCAAGTTTGACAGGTTCCCCAGGAACTGTTTCCTTAACTCATTGTGGATGATTTTCCTCAGGTGTTTCAACTCCTAAATTCAGTTTTTTCTTTCATTGTCCCTGGTTCTCCCTAAATTCTGTCTAAGGACTGGCTGCTGCCTAGCATATATTCTTCTTTCAGTATGGCCACTTAGAAGACATAATTGCAAATAAAATTTGGGCTAATCAGAGTGTAGTTTGGGGCTCCTCTAACAGCATTTCCTCATCCTCATCCCACAATCTCCATAGTCAGGACTGACTCATTTTGAAGGTCATGCAGTGCAAAATTTAAGGATGGTGGTACATTAATGCATCTCAGTGTCCTGATATCGTGATCATTAATGTTGAAAAAGTGTATAAATGAAATTGAGATAGATGAGGAAAAGTAGGAAAAAAATGTATTGTCACAATAATGGAAGAAAAATAATAATGAACATCAAGGAGAATGACTGTTCGGTGCTGAAGCAGATTATATGCATTATTTTAATTAAGAGTGCTTAATAGTACATATGGTTTCCCTTGAATAATAATTGCATGCTGATGAAGTATGATTAGAAACTTTTTATTTGGAGTTCAATTAAATCAAATCCATTTCTGTAAAAGGAGAGTGATTAAAAAGATGATATCAAGGTCTAAACTGAAGGCTGTGGTTGAAGCTTCCTATTGCAGATTTCTTTATTATTACTCTCCTCTGATGACTATTATCTAGTTTTTAACAAGGCCACAAGTTTCAGACCGAGTCCTGTAGATGCTGCATAAGTGGCTTCACAGATCAAGTAGAAACTTGGGAAGGACTTGGATGTCCTTGAATATATGATCCTGGGATTGTTTCCAGTCTGGGAAGACTCTTGGTTCATGAATGTGAAGCGTGTGAGGAGATGCTCTGATTAATTAGGGCTGTAAGGCAACATAGAGTTTTCTGGGCTGATCTGTTTCTGTGGAGTGCCTGTGAACCTGGGTGATTAAATGCAGACTTGCACTGCTGCTTTTTTTATCTCTAAGTCATTACTGTCTGCCTTGGAAGGCTCCGAGACCAGCAGGGCCCAGCCAACTGTCTGGCAACTGTTAACAAAATTATCAATTATCTTGTTGAGTCCCATCATCCTGCACTTCCATTATCCTGTGAGGAGGGAGGGCTGGTTGTGCCAACATCCTGATTGGTGTCCTAAGCACACCCATAAGGCAGGGAAAGGGAATGATGCTCATTAACTGGGAGCAAACACAGGGAAAGCTGGCTGGTAGCATGGGAGATTGTGGTGTCCAGGCTCTTAATCACAGCCTGGTTTGTGTTTTCATACCAGTCCACAGGAATCTGCACTGACGCCTCTTGTCTGTTATTCTGACAGGACTTTTACTTTCTTTACTTCAAACTTCCCTTTATAACAAAAAAATATGCATTTTCTTGTGCTTAAGCATGTGCACTGTTAGCTAGCTGCATGTTTTACCCTGCAGATGTCTTTATTACACATGCAAATAAAGAAAAGCAAGCTAGGTAGTTTTGGTTTAAGGTAGTTAACATCTGTCCAAGATGCAATTCTCTACCTGATCATTGTCATTGGAGATCATTCCCTCTGATCTATGGAGATAAATTTTGCTTCATATTTCATTATCTATTTCTCTTTGTACCAGAACAATAGCTAAATCTGTTTCCTCAGGACTGCCTGTAGCCAGCTCCAGGCAGCTAACAGTGATTCTTTAAAAAGGATCCAGCACTGTTTCCATCTCCTCTTCCACACCTGAAGAGGGGCAGAGAATGAAAGAATCTAAGAGGTCCTTTCCTGTGCAGTGATGGTATCTGGGTTTGTGGGATTGCTGTTTGCAGATCATTCTGCTTTAAA
The DNA here is from genome assembly GCA_910950805.1 of Acrocephalus scirpaceus scirpaceus. Taxonomy (NCBI): domain Eukaryota; kingdom Metazoa; phylum Chordata; class Aves; order Passeriformes; family Sylviidae; genus Acrocephalus; species Acrocephalus scirpaceus. The sequence goes on from OU383781.1 coordinate 5,953,234, forward strand.
GCAAACTTTTCAGTATTTGTCACCCTCAGAGTCCACAGCTGGTAACCAGAGCAACCTGGCTTTGGCACTAAAAAACAATTAACACTAGAGCAATTTTTAAAAATTCTCTATAAGAAATCCAGCATGAGGGTTTGTAAGGATGTAAAGATCTGCATTGTCATGGTGTGGCCTCCTCAGCCAGAGCTCAAAATTGCAAAGACTGGTCTGCTACATCCTTTTGCATGCTCATAACCACACACACTGGGGAAAAGTCTGACTAACTCCTTTTCCTAAGGTTTTAATCTAGTGGCCCTTTTAGAAGTTAATTCAACACTGTCTTTGCATGCAGATACCAGGAGAATTTGGAATGCATAAATATGAAATAGATGGTTAGAAAATCACCTCGAGATTATTGCTGCTTACATTTATGTGCTCCACAGTTGACTTCATGGCTTGCTGTGTGAGCAGTAACGCTGTGCAGACAGAAAGTGCCTCTGCCCTCAAACTGGGTTTGGAGCACAGGTTCGTGTACACAGTGCCAAGCCTAACTCAATAAACCCATTATCCTGGAAGTGAGTTAATCATCCCTCTTCTCTGCCCCTGCGGTAACGAGAGCACGAGAACTGCCAGAAATGGGCCAGGCTCTGACTGTGTGAGGAGCAGCATGATGTGGATGGAAGGTAGGAGTGGAAAGAAACTCTGGGTAACATCAAGGATTTACAACCCAGAGCACAAAGAAATCATTCCTCACTATAAATAATTGCAATTTAAAACATTTTTTTGAATAGAATTGTATAAAGTCCTGATTTGGAAGGGATCTACAAGGATCATCGAAGTCCAGCTCCTGGGACAACCCCATCAATCACACCATGATATTAGAAAATTCACATAAATGCATTTAGATACACAAAAAATATATATCTCCATATACTTACAATCTGAAAAGCAGTAATTTCTATGTGTACACAAAAATCAAAGCAGAGATAAGTAGGAGTTTCTTTTTTGTGCAGGAAACTGAAAGTAGTGGGATGGATGATCACTCCCAGCTGTGAATGAAATCCATACAAAATGTACTTTCACTGCTTTAAGTGCTGTATATTACTAAATTGGCCAACAAATAAAATTAAAACAAATTAATCACTTAAGAGGATACTTTTGACCTTAATTTATCAGTGCCTCAGAACCTCATCATGAATCATGTAGAAAATGTAGTGTATGATCATGTAAATAGAGATCTGTATTCCAGAGCCAGCCCAAGCTGCCATAGCTCTGGATTATCTTAATGTGTAATTTTGGGGATGCCTAGTGCAGTGTGCCACCCTAATACAGTCAAGTGCTGCTTGCTGTGCACAGGATACCTGAAGAGAGGGAAAGTCCATGTTTTATTCACAATCACTTTTATTTCCTAATCAATGTTTTCTGTGCTAAGAGCAAATAAAACAATATTAAATTATTTGGGGGCTGGGGGAGGGGAGTGGGTGGGTCGTTGAAATGAAGTATTTAATATTTGCAAGACCTCACATTTTCCTTGTTCAGAAATAGGTATTTCTTGTGAATTACTGTGCTCTGGTTCACCTATTGTAGCACAGACTCACCACAGTCCTTTCTCAGAGAGCCCTCTACTGTCCTAAAATACATTCAGTGTTCCATTCAGTGTCTGATACCCCAAAATATCATTGGATCTGTGGTGTGAATACATGCCCTGGTGCCAAGGTAAATTTCAGTAAGGGGAAAGAAACCCCAACAAAACAACAACAAAATAACGCAAAAAAACAAAGCAAAACAAAAAACCCCCGCCAACCAAACACATTGTATACATTGTATATTGCTGAATATTTAAGAAATTTGAATTTTTGCAGTTTGACAGCTTTAATGCAAAACAAATATGTTTATGGCCAGATTTCTATTTTTTTGCCTAATCGTGGGAATGTGGTTTTCAGAAAGATAGAGGGTCAAAGAACTGGCTGTTTTCTCATGTTCCTGCCTCTGATTTTTTTTGTGTGACTCATTTAACTTCTTTGGAAGGTGATGAATACAAAAAACCTGCTGTGTAGACTGATTCTGCAGGAAATTTTTCCACAGTAAATTGAGATCCCACTATTAAAAACGCTCATTAATTTATCATGAGTCTCACGACTGCTGCCATTCATCTGGTAACACTAGGTGCTGAAATTGTTTTTGCCAGGGAATCACAGATTTCATTTAAATAGACTCAATTTCTCATGTTTAATTAAAGAAGTCTGATAACATTAAGGAAGTTGAGTGGATAGGGGGAACCAGAAGAAAGCATCTTCATGAAATTTGGCTGTATTAATTAAAATATTTGTTCAATTTTGATGTGGGGAGAAGGAGAGGAAGGCTGATTGTTTTAACATTTGGGTTTACTAAAACTGTGGTTCTGAGGGGGGATGTTAATATATGCAGATATTCATTCCTCATTTACATGGATGTGGAGGCTGAAGCTGTTGTTTGTAATTGGTTTAATGTCAGGAGATCTCAGCAGGTCACTCTGCTCATCAGTGTGTGCGGGAAGAGAGACCCTTGATACAAAAGATCTCTTCAAACCTGAGATTAGACAGTGCAACAGCCAGTCACGAAAGTTAAACCTTTTCACTCACCTTAGGGAAGGGAAAAGAGGAAAAAAGTGTTACTTCCAATGCAGTGCTATTGATCCTCCTAAACAGCACAGAGTTTTGCCATGTTCTTTCCTCATCCGTGAACCCCAGGGGTCACGTGTGAAGGGAGAGGTGCCAGGTGTGAGGGCAAACATGACTGGAAAAAAAATAATGCTGCAATCAAAGGAAGTTGAGGTTCAGAGCTGCTCAGTCCCCAGGATTGTTTGGGTCTGTAGTAGGGACAGGGGGATGTTGAGTTTGTAGCTGAGAATCTCCACAGGTCTACCACACCACCATGTTACATTAGCTCTGCTCTCACATGGTTTGTCCTGGTTTTGGTGGATTAGCTGCCATGTGTGTGCTGCTTTCCTCTGGAAGCGCACAGATGTCAGTAAAGTGTTGTTAACATGCATAGAGTAAAATTTTAAAAGTATGTTGCAGAGGCGTAGGGCTTGAAATTCAAAGGAGTTGCTCCTGCAAAACTCAGGTTTCAAGTGGCTGAGCCTAATTCTTTCCAGCAGGTAAAACTGGAGTAGGCATTGCTGAAAACAGTGTTTACAGAAGGATAAACATGGCAGTTTACCTGATTTTTTTAAGTTATGCTGTTTGTAACTTGGCATATGAAGAGATCTGAGATGTCTGTTTAGATTTTTAACACTCCTAATGTACCTAAAAATGTCCTAAAGGCTCAGCACTTCCACCCACTGAGGTTTGCATAGCAGAGGCTGGCACAGTTTCAAATTTCACTAAACAAAAAAAAACCCAAAAAAACCCCAAGACTGGCGTGTAAACTTCTGTGTTTAAGAAACTGCCTGCACACTGCATGCTGATGTTTATTCTAGCAGATTGATCTCTCTCATGCATAATATTTTCATCTCTTCATCCGCACTAAATACGTTTTAATTTTATTCATGTTGCAAGTTTGTGCTGCTGGGGCAGAGTGGAGGACGGGTGGCTGTGCCTGCCTTGTCAGTAAAACCAGACAGCTCTTCAGGCATGTCCCTGCAAGGCAGGCTCAGTAACAGCATGGCCCCAAAGCAAAACTGAATCTGGGTAAGAGCCTTTCACATTTATCTAGCCTGGGCCTAAAGAATTCATATTTTTTTTAAAAAAATTAAATTTGTATGCCGGTAGATGTGCTTTATGTTGCTAGTGGGCAGCTTGGATGTTTGAGGAGGAAAGTTGTCTTGAGCACTGAGTTTAACTCCCTGAGAAAACAGGTGTGACATACAAAGAAACCCAACCAAACCTGGGATGAATCCCCCTGAACTCCACTTTATTTCGTTTCCTTATTTGCATTGTAAAACAGCAAAGTATATTTATAATTTATATAAAAGAACATACTGTGTGTGGTCAATCCAGGTTTTTTTTTTTAATGTCACAGACCTTCAGAAAGTGTTGTGGATCCACCTGATGTTGCTGAAAATTGGATTTTATAGTCAAATTGGGCTCACAGATAGATAGAAGAATGCAAGAATGAATAGGTAGAACTATGCAAGAATACATAGTTCCTGAAGGAATAGTTGGTAAAACTCTGGGAAAGAACCTACAACATCATTTGGAGATGTCACGTGATACTGAATCATCCTTAACACCAGCATTTTTTTGAAGTTTGTTGTTTTTCTTATCTTTTGGGATCTACACAGTGTCAGAGAAGTAAAGGTAGGGACAGCAGTTATTTCCTTCCTACAAAGATATTTATGCTTGAAGGTAAAAGACCTTGAAATAATGTTTGGTATAAACCTATTTTAAATATTCAGATTTGTTTTGCATTATGCATAGAATCACAGAATGGTTTGAGTTGGGAAGTTAAAACTCATCTTTGAGCTTTGAATGGGCAGGGACACCTTCCACTGTCCCAGGTTGCTCCAGGCCAAATCCAACCTGGCCTTGGACACTTCCAGGGATGGAGCAGCCACATTTTATTTTTTATCTTCTCTGGGCACCCTGTGCCAGGGCCTCACCACCCTCAGAGAGAACAAATACAGTATAACTCTACACTTATTGTTACATTTAGTATTAATTTTTAAATTAATTTTTAAAGTGATTGGAAGTTCATCAAATAAATTTTCATTTACTGAGAAACACCTTTCCCACAGCCAAGTGCAGTGGAAGTGTTAGTCATTTTTTTTTTCTTTTTAAAGTAAGAAAATCATTTTGGGATGAATTAGCATTTGAACTCTAAGATCTCTTCTTAGGCTTGATAACTGTGTAAATGTTACATCAATTATTGTGCGTGTTGTGTGTGTGTTACGTATAAATGCTATTTGAGAAGTTGTCATTAGTGTTTTAACCACTTCAGTAAGGGAATAGAATCAGTCATGCTGCTTTAGCTTTTCACTTCATGAGAAAATCGTTGTCTTTACTCTTTGCTAAATTATTCTTGCATTTAATAATTCAGTAGTCAGTCTGATGCATTTTTCACCTGGGAAAAGGGGGCCGAAGCTTGTCTTTATTTTCCATGTATATTCAGTGTTGCGCTCAGGGGAATGGTCTATCCAAAAATAAGACTATAAATAAGAAATCAGTAGCCTTTTCTGTCTTGCTGCTTTATGTGGGTTTGATATATGCTCCTGCAGCATTATTACTTACTCTGTTCAAATCAATGCTCTGAGCTTTCCTTTACATGATTGATTCCTTCCAGATTAGCCCACGAAGTACGTGATTTAATAAACACCACTGCTACCTGTTTGCTAACACACAGATGTCTGCAGTGTTAGACAGAGACTATAAAATTTCTCAAAGTGCTTCAGTCATAAGATTTGGATGGTATCGCTTTATTTAAGTAGGAAAAAGAAAACAGATTTGGTCTGCTATAGTTGAAAGCAGACTAAAATTCCTTGGAAGAAACAGAAATAAGGCAAAAATTCATAAAAATGAAGCCAGATTCTGTAGGAGATAATGATAAAAAGGAAAGTTGCTTACTGAGGTATTGTCCTCTTTAAATGCCACTTTCCTGCTTCACAAAAGCAGCATTTTTCCCTTGCTTTGGTGTTCTTAAACAATGTGGTAACAGATTGTAAAGTATCTGCAACAATGTATAACTTGATGTCCCTTCCTAAAATACCTATGAATATGTATTTGTGTTACCATTTAGTGAAAGTTTTAGCAGAAATGGGCTGTCAAGGAAGGATTTTAGTGTTTGGGGTGCTATAGTGCTGTCCTGGGGTTCAGTGGGTGTGAGTCCATGTGGAATCCCTGCTTTTATTAGGATGTTACTTCAGTGTCACAGCTGCTTATCTGTAGCGGCTCCCAGGGTTATCACAGGGAACTCATGCTCTGGGCAGTGCATCTTGCAGGAGTTCCATGCAGGACATGGAAGGATTTTGTGTGGCTATTTAGAACCAGATATTTAGATATGTAGAATATTTTGTGTGGATATTTAGAACCAGATGTTTTACAGTTGCTTATGGTTGGATTATATGGACCTGGTTTATGTACAGTCTTGTACAGGTTTTAGTTTGCCCTAACAGTTTTATTTTTTGTCTTTCCATAATTCCTCTCTGATCTTACTGAGACGAATTTTTTTTGTGCTTTCCAGACACTTTTTGTGTATAATCACTGATAGATAATGTATTGGCCTTTGAGCATTGATGGCCTGAGGAATTGGGAAGTTTCTTCATAAGAAGTTACTGTGTAATACTTCAACACAGCTGTCCAGACATAGTATTTTTTATCTTTAAGTTCACTCTTAGTTCTTTGTGTTTCCTGATAATGGCCTGACATAACATTATTCCTCCCCATATTTTCTTTCTATATATAAGATAGGGTTTTTTTTTTCCTTCATGCCTTCTGTGATATTGTTTTCTCTGGAGGTAAATGTCCATGGCTTCACAGCAGAGCTGTGCTCAGTTGTGGGCTGCAGTGTGATACACAGCGTGTTCCCTCAGTCTCTGTACCCAAACCAGTCTGTGGCCAGGTCATTTCTTCAGTGCTTTCTGAGAAATGTTGTGAGGTTCTATTAATCTTTCTCCAGGAAACTTGTATTTCTGATATTACCCTGCTTTCATCCACTTTCCTGGGAGATGGTTTTCCTTTTCAATTGCTGTACTATTGTTTTTAATATTACTGAGGCTTGTTGTCTTTTCCTGCTACTTCCTATTGTAAAATTAAAATGCTACTTTTGGCACAGAAACCATCATATTGCTTTTGAAGGATAGATATTATTCTTGCTCCCCCAACACCTTGGGAAGAATTGTACAATATGATTCTATTCAGTCCACATTTTTTATCAACAATGGTCACCATCACCTGCAGCCATCATTCCATTTTAGAGCACAGCCTTACAGGTATTTTTTCCCTTTTTTGCAATATCAAGATATGAAGAAGATGAATGAGAGTTTCTTGCATGTTTTTGTCAGTGTGCTTTTATAGCTCCCATGAACAGTGATGGACTTGGCAGCCTGGAGACTGAAATCCTCTGTTTAATCACAGCTAGGTGTAGTTCAGCAGAAAGATGTATTTCTATACACAGCCCCTGTAGCATGTCTAAGCCTCGAGCTGGAGAACTGACCTTCTGTAAGCACAAAAAAGCTCTCAGGCCACTCAGCCCCTGCCTTATCTGTGAACTGTTCAAAAAGAAGCATTCATGCCACTGAGTTTTTGTGACAGGTGCTGATGTCTAGTCTGGAGTGGACTGAGAATTCTCTCTGGGGAATTTCTTTCCCTGAGTTCCTGAGAGGAAGCTGTGTTGTATCCAGTCTGGGAGTTGTACATCTGCGTGCATCGAGTTGTCACATAACACTTCAAAAGGCAGTGGGGTTTCAGGTCAGCTTGCATTTAGCCCTAGGCTTGATCTTCTGATCATTAATGTCTGTGATGCTTTATTTTAGTTGTGAAAACTCTCAAAATCCGATGGCTAAGACCAGAGAACAAAGTAAAACCGTAAACTTCATTCCCATGTTTAAAGCATTGTGATATTTTATTTGAAAACAAAGCAAAAAAGTCCTTCAGAGAATCCTGCAGCATCCTAGGGCCAGCGAAGACACTGCACAGAATTCTTGTGTGTGATCATAAATTGTATTCTCTGAACATTTTGTAATGTTGTATAGAAAGGCAATGGCCCTGGTCATATTCCTTTTCATAAATATGTGCTTATGGGGTTTTAATCACATTTCCCTGAAAATCCAATGTAATTGGATTGGAAAACATGTGCTATTCCAAAAGAAGTGCTGGCTATTAAATCTGCTGGAAATAAATTGACTGGGTTTGGGGTCTTTTTGTATTTTTCAGCTAACAGGACAAGTGACTTTGCAAATTGCCACTGATCCGGTTTTGCCGTTTAATGCCCTCGACATCGCCTTGGAAGTCCAGAACAGTCTGAGAGGTAATTTTCATTAGAGGAATATTGTTCTCCATTAATACATGGGGGGAAAAAGCATCATCCCTGATACATATTTTCAATACTTGAATAATAGCCAGTGATTTTACTAGTTAAATGGGGTCATTATATATATAAGGCTGAATAAAGTGCAGGTTTTGTTGCTAAAGAAAGCCATAAAGTTTTTAGATTTCTTCTGATGTTACTTTGTCAAATAAGCAATACAGATTACCTATAGTGTCCTAAGATCTTTGAAAAATATTTTTGTTTATAGGTTTATGAAACTCTCAAGTTGAACTGTTAAAATAGAGAAGTAAATTCTATGAAATCACACCCAAACTTCACATATCCTTCAGCAGATTGTGAGATGGTCTCTCAAATGTAAAGACTTTTTGCAATCTTGAGGTGCTACCCCTGCATTTCATTCACTCCCTATGCTATAAAGCACCACTTTTCTGTAACACATACTCACAGAAGTATGATACCTTTTCTTTAATCTTTGCCATCCATCATTCTGAAGACGTGGGAGTCACTAGGCAAGTGTTGGTCTGGAATCAGTGAGCATCTAAAAAGACAATTTTAGCTCTGTTGTGCCACATAAACATTGGTTTAGTTCAGCCTAAACACAGCAGGGGATAATCATCAAATGAAAAGTGTGGCTCAGCTGGTATTCCTTCAACTGAACATGAGATATCTTCTATTGTTCTTCCTTTCTCTTTATTTTGAGTAACAGGAAATGCTGATTTAAACTGATTTTTTTTTCTCTAGCTTCATCATTTATCTCTACCACTTCAGGGGAGAGAAGATTATTTCCTAGGCTGTAGGGCCAGCAGGGCAAATTTTCTCCCAGCTGTTCACTTCAGAGTTTTGTTTAATGATTTTTCTCATGGCCTTCATGTCTTGTCTGTCTCTGACTTGCACAAAAGAACAGTTTGTTTTCATTTTCCAAAACATTAGGACAATGGTCCTTTTTCAGTTACTTAAATGAGAAGTTGTACTTTTTTATGTGGCTCATGGGTTTATTCATTCTTAAAAAGATTTTATGTTGTCCAAACTTTCCAGTTCAAAGTTGGAATGCCTTAGTAAGCTGTTTTCCTTCTCCAACTTAATGCAAACTGTAAATGTAGAAAAGGTGAAAGTGAATCTGCATGACATGTAAAATATTTGTTCATTAGGCTTAATTTTGTGCCTCTGGGATCTGGCTCAGCCAATTCCTTGAACACAGATTTTATTGCCTGTTGGACTTGCTCATATGCTCCAAGTTAAATTTTGTGTAAATATTTGAGTCACTGTTTGCAGTCTCCTGGATGTACTCACAAAAGGTTGTGTATACCTTGATACTTGTTAATACTGCATTTATTTACATTTCTAAAGGATTTAACGCTGTAATGTGGTGGGTGTCTGTACAATTAGTTCTGCTAAATTCCCTGGGATATTGCTCAGCACTTCACAGACCATTTCTTACATTCAGGATAGTGTGGATGGTGAGTTATGTCATCCCCAGGATGTTCATATGGCTCTGGCCTGTTCCTCAGAATTTGGGGAAGAGGCTGTCAAGTGACATTTGTTCTCTCCCCTTGCACACACCAGAACTCTTGGAAACAAACCACTGCTTTGGGGTTTATCTGAAAGGAAGGACTGGGGCTGGAGAGATTTCTTTTTCTGCCTCTGCTGATGGTCTGATGTTTAACAGGAAACCTTGTGGTCATAAATGATGGGAGATGGGGGTTCCAAGACTGAAATCCAGGTCCCCAGGGCTAGTCAGGCTGTTGCCTGTCTATTCACAGATGTGATATTTTAGAAAAACTCAGAAATAAGTGACTGCTTAGAATATTCTCTGTAGCTACACCTTGCAGTTGTGTGGGAATTGCCTTTCATACATTTAGAATCAAGACCCATTTAAACTTGAATCAAATACATGAATATCTTGCTAGACCTTGTATCCTATGAAAATCCAGTTTATCTCTTGAGGTAGGGTGCAGACAAGATGTCAAATCTGATGTGTGAGTGATACCAGCAGTGCTTTTAAGCACTCCTGTAGGACTGCTTTTTATGTATATGCAAGTAAAAATGTACAATCATTTGTATAGAAGTGTTTTGTATGTATACAAACATTTTTTATCCAGAGCACATTTGTATTTTCTGCTGAAAGTTCTTAGCACTGTGCTCCTTGTAGCCTGTCTTTAAAATCTAGTTGATGATGGACATTCTCAGGGGTTGATGATGGAGATTCTCAGGTGTCTCACCAGGATTAAAAGCATTTCTGTACCTTTGCACCTGACTGTCCCAGCAATAACAAATTCAACCACCCAGTTTACAGAAATAAACTCAACCAGGCTGGTGGTGTCCCTCACTTAGGTGCTGTAGAAGCTGATGCCATTTATTATTGCCAATCACTGGGACTCATGCAGACCTTTCCCAATTGGTGTCTGTGCCCCAGCTCTGAATTGTGGCTCTGCAGCACCAGGCAGGCGGGGTGAGATCCCCACTTGTGGCTGTCAGCACAGGCTGCTGGAGCAAATTGTGGCCATCTCTGATAGGCACTGGCTGAGAGGGAGAGGCTTATGAAGACAAATTAAGGGTGGATGAGATTTTCTGGTTTTCCAGAAGTGCAGGAGCCGTGATTTAAAGCTCTTTGGCTGATGCAGTGTCAGCTGTGTGTGGCTTCCTATCAGTTAGGCCCTTTCTTCTCCCCAGAATGGATGTTTTACAGATGTTACAGCAGCTGAAGTACTTGGGGTGATAATAGTAGGCAGCACCAGCAGAAGTTTAAAATAATCTGGTTTGCAATAAGTCGTTCCCAGGGAAGTCTGTGTGACTTTCCACAGCCCTGTCTCTACCCATATATTTCAAAACATCAGGCTAAACTCTCTGTCCTTAGAAAAATCAATAGAGAAACATATCTCTCTCATTTACTTGATGGCTGCACGCTCACTGCCTACAGCTATCTGCTGCTTTTCATCTTGGCATCATTTTAGCTGCTTGACTGTATTTCCCTGATCATTTTGGGTGCTTTTCAGAGTTACTCTCTCCTCCTGTCTGTAATGTGCAGAAATTTTCCCTCTTTACTGTCCCCACCCTTTATTCTTGACTGCAACAGAGGTGAAAAATGCAACAAATCTGTATATAAGACAGAAATATCTCTTTTGTCATGAGACACTGAGCATCTTGTCTTCAGTATCCATTCAAGGTTATTATGTATTAGTACCCTTCTTCAGCCTTTAAAAAACAGTCATGGAAAAACGCATTTTCCATGGACAAACATTCAGTTCTGAAGGGCAAGGATGAGCATCTGCTCTGTGTTAGTAGGCCATAAGTTTCAGCAGCTCTGTACAAAGTCACTGATAACTTCATAGAATCATGGAGTAGTTTGGGTTGGAAGGAACCTTTTGAAGGTTGTGTAGTCCAACGCAGTGAGCAGGGAAATCTTCCCTGATAAAGATGCTCAGAGCCTCATCCAGCCTGGCACTGAATGTTTGTATCCACCACCTCCCTGGGCAACCCAGTGTTCCACCATCCTCATTGCAGAAAATCTCTTCCTTACATCTAGTCTAAACCTAATCTTTTGGTTTAAAACCCTTACCCCTTGTCCTATTTCAGAAGTTTGTCCCAAATTTTCCTATAAAGCCCCCTTTCAGTATTGAAAGAGCACAATGAAGTGTCCCTGGAGCCTGCTCTTCTCCAGGCTCCTGTATTGACATGCACATAGGAAAATGTCACAACATTCCTCTTTAACATAGCTTCTTTGAAGAGAGACTTGGGGCAACACCAGATTAGTTTACTTGGGCTATAGAAGTCATGGTAGCAAAATTGAAGCTGATGGCAACATGTTCTTTGCACTAAGGATGTCTGTGGATTTGTGTTGCTGCCCCTTTAGGGTGCTTCCTACAAAGCTTTCCCATTCAGATTTTCTACTGCCAGGTCTGCTTATCCTATTTTGCAGAGCATGAAAAATTTCCCTAGTGAATACAGCAGCACATCCTAGCTGATTCAGAATTTGCAAGATAATCAAAACCTGAAGCAATTTCCCTTCTCTCTTACATGGAAACACATGTTCACATGTATGGTAAGCAGGCATCATGCCTTAAAATGCTGATTTGTCTGTGCTCCCTTTCCTATAAGTACTTGTAGGCAGGTACTTTCATAACAGAGGGCACAAACACAATTTAAAAATGTTAAAACTCTAGCTGTGCTTTTCATAAGAGCAATCAGTTACACAGGGAAAGGCTATTGTATTCAGTGGCTGTAAAAATATCTGTTTGGTGTAACTTGTTTCTGAATAGGATCCAGTTACACTTAGCAAATGCAATGAAATTCAACAGTGTAATTCCCTGATCAAGAGTGCACATGCTCTTGAGTCACTTTCCTGTGTTTGCAATTTTATTTTTATAGCAACTAAACAACTAGCTTAGATGATTCATCATGATTCACACTGGAGACAAAAGGACAAAGAATACAAAATATAATGATGCGGCATTGTTTTCTCTAAACGAGGTAACACTTGTGATTGATTTTCTCTGTAAAAGCATCACAAGGTGCTTAAGACATTATTAGTTAATGCAGGGTTTTCTGGAAGAATCATTTGCCCTTCCATTCCCGTCTTCTAAGCCTGAGAAAAGCATCAATCAGTTTCTCTTGGTGGTGCAGTCCAGTGTGTTGTGATGCCTGTTCTGTCCTTAGCTGGCTGAGATAACACTGCCCATACTTGCAGGTTTTGTAATGAAGCATAAAAAAGGGCCTGGGTGTGTGATTTCTAACAAGTGCTGGTTTAGACTGTAAAACAAAGAGTTGGTTTAGGGGCTGTGGATAACAAGTGAGAGCATTTACAGGATTTTTTATGTTTAAAAGGATGGTCTGGTTGGCTTCATTTCCAAATACAGAAAGATGGATTTTCCCTTTATCTCACTTCCCCTATTGAAAAGACAAAGCTGACATTTGCAACTGTTTATACAAGATTCAGAATAAAAACTGTAAAAGTTATATTACTTGGAATACGAAGTGCTTTGCTGAAACCAAAGGATTCTCTCTAACAGGGTGAATTTGAACATTTCCATATGGACACAAGTCCCAGGGTAAGGTGTGCACATTGCATTATCTATGTGGAAATTCTTCAGCTGCACAGGATGTTTGCCAGAGATTTGAAAATTAAGGATAATGATATTTTGCAAATAATTTAAGTGTAGCAAGCTTTTCCATTCCTATGCTTGAAGAATATTCTTCTGAGGCATCAACCTAACTTGATCAGAATTTCAATTACTGCAGACTCAGAGAGATGCCAACCCTTTATTTCAAGATACCAGCACACCTCTTACCCGTTCTACTTAGGGAAAGGTGGATTGGTCAAGTGTCATTACCAAAGGAACCTTGTCCCAAACCAGACATAAACCATCTTCTCTCACTCCTGTTCCCCCAGGGAACTTCTGTTCATTGTTGAAATTCTTCTTGCTATCTCAGGAAATCTGACAGTTTCTCTCACACCAGCATCTTGTCTCTCCGTGTATTCTGGATCATTTCATGTTTTGCTAGATTGGAATGTGCTAGTCAGCTGAGTGACAGGAGTATATGGGATCTATGAACTCCTTTTCCTTTGCTGGAATGTATCCAATAGCAGATCTCTTTTTCCATATGAGAGGGAAAATATGTTATATTTAGGCATTTCCTTGGATTTCTTAGTTATACCTGTTTGCTTCTCCATTCCTATTATGGGCTCACCTTTCAAACTCCAACCATGAATAATTTGAGAAATGGGTTGGAGTTTGTCCTGATTTTAATTAGAAGAGAGTTGATTTTCTTCCTAGTAGCTGGTACTGTGTTTTGGATTTAGGATGAGATGAAGGTTGGTAACTCACTGATGGTTCAGGTGTTGCTTAGCAGTGCTTACCCTGAGGATTTTCCAGTTTCCCATGTTTTGCCAGGTAGGAGGTACAGGAAGCTGGGAGGGAGCATGGCCAGGACAGCTAACCTGAACTGGCCAAAGGGATATTTCATACCAGAGAACATTATGCTCACTTTAAACTGAGGTGGCCAAGGAAGCTGATTGCTGCTGGGGCCAGGCTGGACGTGGTCAGCCCAATAAAATTGCTCATCACGTGTCTGTCTTGGCTTTTAGGTCTCTCTTTTGGTTTTCTCCCTTTTCGATGCTGTATTATTACTGTTGTTACTATGATCATCATTATTATATTTCAATTATTAAACTGTTCTAATCTCAACCCCTTGGTTTTAACTTTTTGTTTCTTCTCCTGATTCCATTAGGGACGCCAGTGGGTGTGAGCAGCTGCATGGTTCTTCCTTGCCAGCTGAGATTAAACCATGTCAGTGTTCCCCAGTTACTATTTGTGATTTTTCCACATGTATCTTAGACAAAGAAGTTGAAAATTCATTGAACTTGAGTCCTGAACAACTTTCTTGACTTAATTATCTCAGTCACTAAGGTACAGAACTCCCTGAGGTTTGCACATTCATGTAGAGGTGAGACAGCTCCTAGAGCTGCTTGGTTTATGTTAAGGCATTATTTGAAAGCTCTAAGGATAGTTGGATTTCTTGTCAAGAGGCAAAGTGAATCTTGGCCTTAAAAAACATTTCTGCATCCTGGCAATGTTTGTGCTGCCTGATAGTGCTTTTGACTTTCTATCAGGTTCAGGCTCTGCTTTCTCTCTCCATGTGCTTGTAACGCTGAAGCACACACTGGGAAAGGAGGACACACTCTTCACCTCCACTGCAGGTGGGAGGAGGCTGCACATTCACAGTGCTCCAATTCACATTTCTCTTTCTGGACTGTGAACAGGGAAATCCTGAAATCGTGGTGTGCTCCTAGGTGCTCCAGGCTTCTATTCTATTGCTAACAAAGTAATAGTTAACACTCCAAGTTTAAAAGTTTTGAAAATATTGACTGGATTAGAATATGCATTAGGATATCAATTAAAGTTGGCTCATTGGCATATGACTTAAGTGATTAAGAGGAGCAATTTCACATACCCTCCACAATTGCTGTTAACCTCTTAAGATTCTAAAATGTTGAATCAAATTCAATTAAACTCTGCATCTTACAATATTCTATAGAGCAGTCATTATGGAATCCAAGCACAGGCTTTCAGACTCAAGAGCAGCATCAAATGGCATTGAATAAATTCAGTCTCAGAAGGAAATGTTGCAGTCCTTGATTTATAACCATTGCTTCCTGCATGCCTGTTTTTCCAATGCCTGATTTCAAGCTGTACCCCAAAAATCATTCCTCACAGCTTATTAGATCTTAAAGCATCAGAGCCCAAATTGATCTTTGAGAAACAGACCAGAGGTTACATAGAGTGATCTATGGCTTCCCTTGACCCGTTCCGTGCTGCTCACAGGGGAAAAAGAGGCTCAGGTTTTAATTGGGCTATTAATTTTGACTTGGAAGCAAGAGTAATAAGTGGTGTGTGAATCACTGGTGACTGTCTTGCTGTCCCTGTCCCCAGGTGATGAAGCAGGCGTCCCCCAGCTGCTGGCGGTGGCGGCACGGCTGAGGGACACGGCGGAGCTGTTCCAGTCGGATGAGATGCGCCCGGCCAACGACCCCGAGGAGAGAGCTCCTGTCAGGGTCAGGATGCTCAATGATGTGCTGCAGGGCTTGGAGAAAAGCTTCCTGGTTCACCAAGCTCCCCCAGGACTCTACAGGTACGGCATGCTGTGTTCCACACGTTCTGTAGCTGAGCTGAAATGGCGTTCGCCGCTGCTTGGTTTGCAGAACTGTCTTTAAAAAGAAAACCTCGGCGAGAACCCAAAATTAAAGCTGTTTTTTTCCTATCACAGCCTTTCTGCAGGAAACATTAATTCATTACAATGCAAGGGGTCATTAGAATGCAGCACTGTAGCGTTTCTGTCATGACATTGCTGCTAACAAGACGTACGGTGTGATGGCAGCCCAGGCAGCGTGGCAGAAACACGTGTCAGATGGTACAGGAAGCTTTCAGAAGAAGAAGAAAATATTTTGAAGCCTAATACTGCTTGACAAGCTCCACCTATATTTTATTTAAAACTTTGTACAGTTCATTGAAGATTCAGAATTGTACAAGATACTCGGTGGCATTATTTAACATATTTAATTATATAGCAGCGTTCTTGGATGCATTTCAGCGAGTTAAAGGCAGTACATTTCAGCTAATGAGGAGGCCTGAGTCAGTCACTGTTCATAACATCTTGTCTCTGCTTGGAGTTATGCTCTGATATGTATTCAACTGCACTACCCAGGTTGGTTTTAAGATGTCGTAGTCATCCCATCTTTTACTTTCTAAGAAGTCTGCAGCTCTCTGTCTCTCACCAGAACCAACTAAAGCAGCAGAACTGTACTTTGATTTCAGTTCATGGGAAAAATTATCCAGTGTCTCACACAGGTGAACGTGTAAAGTGGACATCAAACAGACAGTGGTAGGGGTGGGGAAGGAAAGCAAAAAACTCCAGCCACAGGAGGGATTCTTCCAGTTATTAGCAATGGTATAAAACAAATGCAGTCATCTTTTAACAAAAGCAAAGGGGAAAAAAAGCAAGGTAGTTATGTGCAACTCGAAAGTGTCAGTGAATAAAGGCCCTCCAGCTGTAATAAAGAAAATAGAATAATTACATTTGGGGAGGGGCTAATTTACTTCCTTCCAGCTGTGACTGGATTTATTACATAAAGAAATAAGCCAAAATGGGATTAGATAAAGTCTAATATTCCAGGTTTAGCAGTGCTGTCTGTCTTGTCTCAACTGGTGTGGCGTTGCAAAGGAGCCATAAAACTGTTTAATAATAATTTAATATGTATGTGTTGCATTGCAACAGCAACATTCAACATTGTTGAATCTGGCCCAGTTCCTTATTTTTAAAAATAAATTATATCAAAGATTAATATTGTAAGGAGAGGGGTTTTGAGGTCTTCTAATATTTCAATTCTTGCAGTGCTTGCATTATCATTCGTTATTTACCAAAATGTAATTACTAGATATGCAAACATAATGTAACAAATTTTTCACCTGCTCTCCACAGTATTTAGTATAGAGCAAAAATATTTTCACACTGGAAAAGCAGACGCTGTGGAAGTGAAAATGTTGTACTTGTTGCCCTCCAATTTAATTAAATTTGATACAAGATTTAACAGTACAAGCTTTCAAAGTCTAGGAGAAAACATTGGCTTTGACTTTACTCTGAATAATTTTACCTGACATCATCTGGAATATACAACAGTAAAGGACACCTTGTGTATCATCATTTAGATGTTCATTTAGAAAGAATACAACCTTTGTACGGTGCCAAGGTGTGTAATTGTTACCTTTAATGGTAAATCTGCACAGATAAACAGAATCAAGGACACTGTTAGATTGCTGATGTCCTTCGCTGCCATTTAAAATGGCAGTATGTTTAAAATTAAGTATGTCTGCTTAATGAAAAACATAAAAAGCATCTAACTATAAGTTTTGTTTAGATCATTTTTCATTTTTTAGGGATTGAAAGTCCTTCTATTAGTTGATGAGTTATGTGTTTTGTATTCTGAAGCTATAACTGTGTCCCAAGAACACTAGAAATACTTGAAAAACCTGATGCACTTTTTTTTTTGCTTGTAAAACTTTAAGCTTATTCTTTTTGTCATTTGCTAAAGAAAACAAACAAAAAAATCAGTCTCACAGCCAGGACCTTGTATGCCATGTTTCATCCCAGTCAGAAGATTGATAGGCAAGTTATAAACCCCTGAAATAGTGGTTTATAATGGAAATGCTGGCAGCCCTTTAACTACAGCAGCACAAGCAGTACAGCAATAAATACTGTGCTTCATCTGTAAACAGAAATTTAGGATGCAGTTTGCAGCCTTGACCTTCAGGCTCCAACTGTGTTTAGATCATTAAGATTCCATAAATACTGTAATTTACAGCCTTCTGAAGGAAGAATTTGTGTGCACAGTAAAGGACGTATTCTTCATGAAAAAATGATTGCTTCCTGTATACCCATTTGGACTCATATTCTCAACCTCAATCAAAGCACTTGACAAATTTGCTGAAGTTTTAGGCATCATTTTTAGCCTTGTGTTTGTCCTAATTCACAGCTCTCTGCTTCTATACTATGTTTTCTGTCCTAGAACTTGAATTAAAAAGAAAGGTGGATTTTTTTTCTTTATTGCAGGAGTGTTGCAACCTTCCTGTGCTTCTCCACTGCAGGGGAACTGATACATCTTTTATATATAATTTTTTTCTATAGTTTCCTCACACATTCCCATAGCTATAGTTTCTCATTTTAAAAAAATAAATGCCTCATTCTAGTCAATGTCATAGGGCAATATCTGGGTATAATTGATACATTATGCATCCACAATGAGAAGTAATATAATCAAAATTACTAGCAGAATTCAAATTACAGATTTTTTAAATAATTGGATTAGGATATTTGACTAAATTTAAGTAATCGTGATTGACATTGGCAGGTTGTTCAATACAGTGAAAGCTGTAGTTTTGATGCCCATCCCTCTTACCTGAATTTCCTGACGTTGAACTGCAAATTTGACAACAGCACATGTTCCCCATGATCTCTATTTCCAACTGAGCTGGAAATACACAAGTACAGCTTTAATCAGAGTATTTTAGTCTTATCCAGAAATTTAGGCAGAATGAAAAATAATAGGTTGAGGAATACCCTGCTTTGCAAAAGTTACCCTGGGACTTGATTTGGGGTTAGGAGAAAATTGCTGAGTTTTATTGTACCTGGAATATTTCTTTGATTCCCAGTGGTAACCCTGGGTAGATTTTTCTATTTCCAGGATAAATATCTAGGTATAAAATAGGATTGCTGTTCATATTTTTCATTTATCTGTCTTTGTTTCTCATAGCATAATGATAATAGTGATAATTATTTGGATTTATTATTTGTCATTATTTTAATGGAATAATCAGTAGAAATCCATTTGTTTCTTACCTTTAGCCATTTCTTTCTTTCCACTCTTGTAATGTATACTTGTGTGGAACACTTCTGTGTGTTTTCTGATGATCATATTTTGCTACTAAAGGCAATAATCATAGATTACACAGCAGTGACATCTACAACGTTAATGTAAGAACAGAGGCTTTGTTACTTTTGGCACTGTACAGGGGGGAAAATAAATTCAAGCACATTGTCCTCTCCATGAGATGGTCAGCCTCACCAGAGCCATAAAAAGATCCCATAAATACTGACCATGTCATGGTTTTGCATGCTTTTCCCTCTACAGGAATACCCACCAAAACACTGACACCAGTATCAGGGATAGCAGGACAGTGTGGATCTTCTTGGTGTTCATTTCATAAATCCTCACTTCAAATCTTGGGTTTGCCTGGGCTCAGTGAGAGGTTCTCCCTGCTCCTTGTATATTTTGTTGTACTTCTTACATTTGCTGATCCATCTGTTGGGTCTGTGTGTGCACTCAGGTACTCACAGAGAGCCTCTCCCTGTGTTGAAAGGCAGAGCTCTTCAATGCACAAGAATATTGGAAAAAAATGAGATAATAAAGCAAACTTCATGGAGTATCAGGCATGCACACTGCAGTCTCAGTGAAAGTGTCACATTTCTTCAGGTCCAGGTCTAGTTTTCAGATATGGGTGCTGTTGATACCAGATGGATCCAGTAGTAAGTATGCAGGGTTTCATAGAATCCCCTGGGATGCTCCCCCAAAATTTTCAAACCCCAAAGAGTTATTAAAATCACAGTTTGTGCCTTCAGTATTTAAAATTAAAGCCAAAAAGAGGTGTACAAGGGCTCAGGCTGTCATTTCTGCTCCAGTTAGGTGCATTTTTTTCTTAATGGAGCCTTGCCTAAGGATCAGTTATGTCCTGACTGCCAGTTCTTTTAACAGTTTTATAAAAAAATCAAAGTCAACTGGTGTAAAAGCTTTCTTTTAAAAGTTTTATCTTAGCATGGCAAGTTTATCCTGTCCATTAAGGCTGTATGAATCTGCCACCACTATTTATGGAATTGTTACAGGGGTGATTGTGCTTTGTCTAATAGATGTAATTGAGTGAATTGAGCAGTAAGTAGGTGAAAAGCAAGGATTTTGAAAGCAATCTGTGTCTTCAGCAAAGACCTCCAGCAGTTTTTATTGCTCATTTGTACCAGTTAAACTTCTTCATTTTGCTTCTTTTCATCACGGATATCCAAGTGTGACATTAACACTTCATTGGGCTAAAGAATTACAACAAATGGCTACATTTTAATGCACTGCACAAAATGCTGGCTGTAAGCAAAGATAAATTGTGCACCCTGAGTTTGACACAAAGAAATAAAAGAACAATCAAAAGGTGTTTTAAGTACCATTCAAAAAAAGGCAACTTGCATCACTGCTGAACTCATGCCACTCAAGTGTGTGTTGTTCACCAGAACAAATATTTTCCTTTCAGATTGAGATTTGTTATATACATTCCTGACATGTGTATCCAATGTGTATATTCCACAGGATTTATTTCTGCTTTGCTGGTAAACTGCAGCAGATTCTCAGGTTTCAAAACACACATGCCCTAAGAGTCTAGTTTCTAGAGATATGTTTAGTAGGAGAATTAAAGACTTTATTATATCTCCATGTGTAAACAAGCTGCTCGTTGGATTTACAGAGGACAAGCATTAAAGATGCAAATATCCTGCTAATCTTAAACAGTAACGTGGGCAAACATGGAGTGCAATGTCACCTGCAAAACAAAACAAAAGCCTAGCCCAGAGTTTCTGCTGAAGACAGTAGTTCTGTCTCATTGCACAAACTCTGGAGATTTGTTTTTTCCTTTTGAATTCTTCATTTATAGCTTCAAGTAGCAAACATTCCTGTCTCCTTTGTAGTTATATTTGAGATGTTTTTTGACCGACCTGAACCAAATGCGTGGAGTATTTTTATTGTTCTGCTTTGTGTTATGTGGAGCAGAGCGATTTGATACGGTGTCGATGATCCTTAGTGGGGGAAATACTGAAATAATTCATGTTTCACTGGCAGCAATAGATAATGTTCTGTCTCTATTATCTGCCATGTGCAATTTGTAAATACAGTGCTAGAATTATGTTGGGGCAGAAGGAAAGAATTGAGTGCTGGTTGTAGAACAGTGTACCTCAGATTTTGCCATTCAGTCAGAATAAATGAATTTTTGTCTTCCGACACAGCAATGATTTCCTACCTGACTCTTGACCCCCATATTTTGCTTCTTTCATAATTTGCAACTCCTCTTGTTGTATGATTTTTTTTCATGGCTGGTAAGTGGAGTTATGAACAGTGGCATTATTGTTCCCCTGTCTAATCCTTCTCTGGTGTTTCTCAGTTCTGCAGTTGTTGTTCAGCTCCCTTCTCTCTGATAAACATTTGCCCAAATGTATTTTTTACACCCAAAATGCCTCCACATTTTATTCTGCCTTATTCCTTTGAACTTTACAGTGTTTGAGCAGTGTCTTTGTGGTTTTTGTAAATGTAAATATGGAGCAGCACATTTGTCCTAGCACACTCCAGTAGCGTTTATTAGGCTGATAATGCTCTTACAAATTCCTGCTCTGGTTATTATTTTTCTCATCACTGATAACGATGCTGAATTATGCCCTTTCTTAATGCTGAGGAGATGCAATAAAGGGAGTGATAGTCACACTCAAAACACCTGATCCATCTGAGTGGCAATTGAGATGTTTTTTCCTTTGGAATCACCGATACATGTAATGGCCACGAATTAATGACTGTATTTGTTGTCTTGTAAATTTTTACTATTTAAAGAGCATTTGCTGCATAAATACTACTGAATTAGCCATCTGCAGAGCTGTAATTATGGCAGACTTTAAAGCTTATTTAAACAGGGAACGTGAAAATCTTTTCATTACACCTGCAAAAGCAGAAAACCTCTGTAATCAGGGATTATGTCATGGCTTGAAAACAGATTTCTCACTTTCCTGATATGAAGGGAAAACTGGTTTTATATACATTAATTTATTTTTCCTCTATGTACTTCTCATGAATTTTCTTACATCTTTTTAATTAGGTTGATTTGTATACTTGCAGAGTTCTCTCTGTACAATACATCAGACCCATCATGTTTGTGATCTAGTAAATATTATTAAATTGTAATTTAACCCATCATTAGTTGTCCTGAAGACAAGACTGTGTCCAGGAAATAATATTCCTCATGCTTCCCATGAATGTGCATGGTCTTGATGGTCTTGGCCTTGCAAAAAAAAAAAAAAAAAAAAAAAAATTTCTGGTAAAATGACATTTTTCCTGAATGTTTTAGCCCATTTCACAGCAGTTGTTGTGCTGACTGTAAAAGCCCTGTCACAGCTGTTGTGTGAGCTCAGTGCAGAGCTCTCATGCCAACCTCCAGCAAGTCTTGTGGTTAGGATGCAGTTCCACTCCGTGTCCCTTGCTGGCAGATCTTGCTTGGTCTGCACTTATGGTGCTAAATAGGGCAAGAATATTTAGTTCCAGAAAAAAAGAAAACAACCTACTATGATCTCAGGAAGCTATACAAAGTATTAGATTCTGAATAATTTATTAAATATGATAGAAACATAATATTTTATACATTATTTTACCTTTATTATAAACAGTAGGACTGGTAACATTTTTTAGATCCAAGAAATGTATGAATCCACATTTTTGATCGTGACAGATAGGAACCACTCATGTATGTTTGAAATATTAGCCAAGAATATAGTACTTCTTGAATATAGTACAAAAATAAATGGAATTCCTTGGGATAATAGTTCATATGCAATATTCCCCCACTAACATATTACCCAGGCAATAGAGCTTAGAAATGTGTTGATGAGATCATTAACAGGAAAATTACCTTAACTGGGACTTAAAAGAAGTGTTAATTTTGTGTGTGTACCTGCCACTGAAGGCAATAATGATATAACTTTAGCCATTTCTTTAAAGATGTATTATGTATTATGACATAATCTTTTATCCCTCGTTAACTCTTACGATAATGACCTGTGGTAATGGTCTCATGTGACATGGCACAGAGTTATTTAGGGTGATAAACCCAGTCAGGATCAGAAGTGGAGATCAAGGTCAAGCCAGTTTTCCTGCATTAAGCACTGGACACTGCGTGCTGCTTTGTTTAGGGATGGGATTCCTCCTTAGGAAGAGGATGATTTACATGATTTCTAAATAAAAAGCCCTATGAAGCCATCAGAACATCAGCTGTGAGCCATTTGGAAATCATTTTATTAATTCACTTCCCTCAAGTTCTTCAAAATAGTAGCACATCTGCTTTGAATTGGAGTGTTTCAGACTGAGACATCCTTAAAAGACAGATAGTTTCCTCCAAATTATCCACACAAGCATATGTTTCTTTCACTTGAAAAGCAAGTGTAGCATAAATCATTCAAAGAACAACATGCTTACATTTGTTACCAACAGCTACATTATTTGAAATTTAACAAAGAATATTTCATAACAGTTGCTGCCAGCAAATAACATTTTAAAATACAGTTATATCAATTTTGTTTAATGCATCATCACTCTTTTAAGTATAGATGTAAGTCCTTGTTCTGAGGAACCACAGAAGAAGTACTGGTGGATTTTCAAGGCATTTTTAGATTTCCATGGGGTGTACATCATTCTCTCATCAGCTGCATACAGGGTTTGGAAGCTCTGTGGCAAAGATTCTGATATTGGGTTCTGTGGCTTCTTCAGGAATTTCTACATAAAGTTACTTAATTAATTTCTGTAAAACCCAAGAGAAAATGATGCCTAATTATAGGACTGCTCTTTAGTAGTGGTAAATAGTGACTTGAAACTTCTGAAGAACAAATGCATCCTATTTGTATTTTTTTGATTTCACTTCTGGGAAGTCATTCTGTACTGTTGAAGCTGTAGATTGGATTCTCCTTACCTGCTGATCTTGTTTACTTCAAAGCAAGAAAGAAATCAGTTCCTAAACTCAGCAAGTTTTCACCAGGAAAAAACTGAGTGCTTGGTAATGTTGATGTTCAGCACTGGCAAAGAGATACGTCTTTGCAGCCTGATTTTACTCAAACTCAGTCTTGCAGCTGGTCAGGCTTCTTAGCTCCATTATTCTTATTTGAGGCAGTTCCAGAACATCAGTCCTCTTATGATCTGCTACTTGCCTCAAGTTGCCAGCTTCCATTTGTTCATGGTTATTATATATTATACTAGACACTGTTTGCTATCAAAAGTCACAAAAATTAGTATTGTAATGATATAGTGGTGTAATTATTTACACCACTATATCATTACAATGATATTTATTGCGTGTTTATTTAACAAAAGTGACAAAGTTTGGCTACAGGTTGTCATAGATTCCGTGTTTAATTTTTTTCCTCAGCCATTGCAGAGCACTGTCCTATTATCAGAAAATCAAGCTCAGCATTGTTAGCTTTACTTCATCTTTTCTGTTGGCAGAAAATATTTAACTACCAAAAGAATTCTTTTCTTGTACATCTTTCAGAACAGAAATAAGTATTTTCTGTGAATGCTGAGTTTTGGTCATAAAAAAGTCCTCAAGCAACCTTTCTTGGCTTAAATTCTTTAATGGACTCTTGGCTTTCTCGTTAGGATTCTGAATGCTCATACATGTGCTTTGAAATCTGGTACTGGTGCACTCGAGGTTCTCACAAAGATTTAAAGTTGTCAAGGTGCATCAAGCTGAAACTTAGGCTAGACTTAGGGTTAGGTTAGGCTTTAGTGATCCTTCAGTGAGAGATTGGTGTTTTTCAGGACAGTGCATCCCTTACCTTCAAAAAATACTGTAATTGAGGGGAACTGTAGGGAAATAAAAGATCATGTATCTTATAACTCACTACTCTTCCAGTCTGGCTTCTCTTT
The DNA here is from genome assembly GCA_910950805.1 of Acrocephalus scirpaceus scirpaceus. Lineage (NCBI taxonomy): Eukaryota > Metazoa > Chordata > Aves > Passeriformes > Sylviidae > Acrocephalus > Acrocephalus scirpaceus. Next base: position 5,977,931 of record OU383781.1, read on the forward strand.
TTTCCTTTATTTGGCAGGCAGTCAAGCCAGGCATTGAGACACTTGACAGAGCTGCCAAAATCAGGATTAATTTTTTTAAAGAAGCCCTATTTAAAACTGACCTCTCAGAAATGTACTCAAACCTGGAATAATTACCTCCTTGTGGTCCCATGTCCCAACAGGATTCTGTCCATGCACACTTACCACAAACCTCCATTTGCTATAATTGACTCAATTAGAGGTGTCCTAATGCCTTTCTTTTATGCAAGATCAATTTGTATCTAGCAGGGAGAGAGTTTATCTGGTTTACCACATAACAATGCCTTTGAAATGCCTTTCAGTTTAGACTTTATTTGGGTTTGATATCTCGATTACCTGCAGCTTATCAACTGCTGATAACATGCAAAGACATCCCTTTCAGGCAGACACTCACGTCTGAGTGCACATGATTTAAAATATATCACTTTCTGGAATATCTATTGGTAGAACCATTTGTAGGCTGTAAAGGGAAGGAAGTTGATGGCTCTTTAAAAAAGGAGAGGATGTGCAGGAAACAGAAGTTAGGAACAACATATTAGAAACAGAGGATCCTTAAAGGTCATACTGGGTTTGTGGGGACTTAGGGCAGTGAAGGAGAGATGACATTCACAGCTGAGCTGCCCTGAGTGGTTGTGATGCCTTGGGAGGGCTGACCTGGAACAGAGACTCGACAGAGCTGGAGAATAAAGTAGAGATTTATTGAAAGGCCTCAAGGATCCACCTTGGGCAGGTCAGGTCCTGACCAGGGCTACACCCAGGGTGGACTAAGAATGGGTGCAAAATGGGCACAGAATGGACACAAAATGGGCACAAAATGGCTGGCCGGTCATGAGATCTTACACTTTTATAAGTTTTGGTCCATTTGCATATTGGGGTTTAACTGTCCAAATACATCTTCAGGTTGTGAGGTCCCATCCTTCTTGTTCCTCCCTCCAGCCACCCTTCTTTGTGCTTTTGGGCCTGAAAGTTGTCCTTGGTCTCCAGTAGGAAAAGGATTTGTTTTTTCTACCTACTCTGTGAAGAGCTGACTGGCACTTAATACAAGGCTCACCTCTAGGCAGCACAGAATCTGAAAATATGAAAGGTAAAGCTTCAGGCATCAGTTGGGTGGCACATCCCCAATTTCCCTGGCCATGTGTGTGTGTTGTTCCATCCCATGGCTCCAGAGCTGGCCACTTCCAGCCTTCAGTCCAGCATGGAACAAGCATTGTTGGAAAACAAAACAAACAAAGAAAAGGGTTCCTCTCGATCAGCTCTAATGGCATGTAATGACACTTCACCAGGGCATATATTTCCTCCTGATAAAAGCTAATCTTACATGGCCAGAAGCTGTAATTTTATAATTATAAACCTTCTGCCACAATGCTGCTGTGAAATAAAATAGGTAAGATAACAGAACTGCATGTGGGTGTCAAAAAGGTTTTAAAAAATAAGAGAAGAAAGGAGAAGAACCATTGGAGATCAAAGGATAAGGATCCCAGAGGAAGAAAGGAAACTTTCTGCATGTTCACTGCAAAGTTTTCTGAGGTGCAAACTTGTGTAAGTAAACCAGTATAAATTCTCTTGTACTGTTTCCTGAGAAGAAAAATTTGTAATATTTTTATGTCCCATAATGAATAACCCCTGTATGGAACTGTAGGTCCCAATATATAAATATTGTTATTAGAGTGCATTTACTTATTTACCAAAGTAATCATATTTTATGTCTTACAAATGTGAATGAAAACAGACTTCTACATAAGAAGCATTTAAGTAAGTACTTAATACTAAGTAAGTACTTAAGTACTAAGTAAGAAAAGTGCATTCAAAATTGAACTGTATCAGGAGAAAGGGAGATTCAGAGAATCCTTGTTCTGGTGTGCTTTTTTTTGTTAAGTTGGGGTTTTTGTTTGTTTGTTTTATTGGGTTTTTTTTGGTTGGTTTGTTGTTTTTTTTTCCTTGGAGGGTACAAGAGAAAACAATTCAGGGAATTATAAAATCAAGTTTGTGAGGATGCTGAAGTCATAGCACGTTGTGTTATAACTGGGACAGACAGAGGCTGCCTTCAGCATTTATCTCTAAACAATTTCACTGTGATTCCACAGAGAAAACCTGCACTCATTTTCATGTGGGACAGTAGACTTACCATCATGTCCTAATGATTTAATAATTACTTTTCAAAATCTCAAATGTGGGCTGTTAGATAGGAGTCTGTTTGTAAGTGCCTGAATAATTCATCTTGTGTTGTACATTACCTACAGACAAAATTTTCTTGTAAGCTAAAAAATCGCTTTTCGTGACAAGAATAATGAGGTAATCTTGTTTCATCTTGTACTGCCCAGTTGCTCTAATACTGAAGTTGTGTTAAAGTCAATATATTTCTAGTGTGATCTGTCATTCAAGAATTTGTCAAATTCCTTCTGGTCTGGTGGGTGTGACAGTACCTCGTTATTTGTGGTTATGCAGAACAGGATTTAATGGCATTATTTTGATGAGGAATGCTTGTGTTCCTAGGCCTGACAAAGACTTATAAAAGTTAAAAGTTTCTGTTTATAGTTTCTTTACTTTCCTAAGGCTGTTTGTTTTGCTTGTAGCCCTTTTATCTCTTTCAGTGGTGCTGCCTGAAGTTATGAATTAGGTTTCCTACCTCAGTGTTACACTTTTTGGGTCACTGGGATGTGTCATAGAAAGAAGCCCATTAGGATGAATGATGTGTGTTGTAATTTCATCAGTGTCATCAATAATGTATTGCAGTTTTCTGTTTAGGAGTGTCTTTTTGTTTTGTGGGGGTCAGGCTGACTGTGTGAATTATATTTATAAGATAAAATAGTTAAAGATGAAGGTAGATACTTAAGCAATTAGGCCAGAGCTGGAACTGTTGTTTTAAGGGTGTAGGCTACAAAACCAATTTGTGTTAAGGAATGTTTAAGTAATTGAATTTCACAGTGCAAATTAAAGTCTCTTGCTATCATTCTGCATGTTGTGGGCACATGGTGATACCTCGTGTCAATGAAATGGCTGGGGTTTATTTTTCAGTCCCTGTGTAATCTTTAATGAAAACACTTTTGTGACTTGTAAAGGCTTGGAAGTAATAAACTGAACTGACCATTTTTTTTCATTTGATGAAGCTTCAACAGAGATAAGAAGTAAACTTGTATAAATTGACTCTCATGAACATGCATAAAGAGAGAAATCATTTTATGCAACAAAGGGGTGGCATGGCTTGCCAAGCAAAGATAAGTAATTGGAAAATACAAGATCCCAGTGAGAACTCCTAGCAGAAAATTTGAAAAAAACAGGTTCTGTATTATGTTATTTATTATTATTTGCACACATTAAAATATAAATGAGGTTCTGTCATACTATGTAATCAGCTATTGAAGTCATATTATTATTTCAGAAGTTAAGATATTATTTAAAAATTAAGACAGTAGACTGCTTGTCTCATTCATCAAACAACTGAGCTCTCATCAGACACTAATTTGTCCTGCATTCAGGTGGGGTGGACTAGCAATATGTGTTTTCACTTGGATCACATGCCTGTGTTTTTAATGTGGAATCATCAGGGATTCCAAACTGTATTAACACCCTTATTAGAGTCAGGGTAAACCATCTTTTTTAGCTTTTGTGCCTCATTTAGAGCACATTTGATAATGGGACGTGAGGTCTGTTCCTGTTCACCACCAGCATTGTCTCAGCAGTCCGAAAATGTCCCAAATGTTCAGACCATGCTTCTTTAGAGTAGTTTCTGGCAGTCTAAGTCAGTGTTGCTGTGCTGATGGGTCAAACATCCCTCTTAGGATGTTTTTATAAAGTTGACCTAAAGGAATTGAGGGATCCTAACACAGATCAGGGCACCAGTGTTGGAGGCATTGGGAGTAGAATTCCAGCTCAGTCAAACTCTCCCAGCCACCAGCAACCAGATCTCTCCTGAGGGTAGAAAGAAATGTGGTTATCTCTAGCACTGTCCTTGCTGTTGGAGGTGTTTGAGGGGCTGTGAGCAGCCTTCTTCCCCCCTGTGAACTATAGAGGAGAGTTCTTCAAAAGCCTGGTTCTGCTTGCACTGATCTCAGCAGGAGTCCCTGAACTGAGGCAGCAAAATCAATCCCTGCTTTGAAAAATGCAGTATTTCCCATAGCACAGCCTATCCTTAAAAACCAACCAACCAAGAATTTATCTGGCTCTCAGCATACACAGTTTTCATTTACTGTGTCACAGAGACTGCTGTGGGACAGTCCAGGAGTCATCTTTGAGTGTGAGCTGCACCAAGTTAGGGAGCAGGAGATGTCCTGTGGCTGCTGCAGTGCCAGCTGAGGAAGTTTTGTCACATCTGCCTGTCCCTGCCCTCTTGCTGGGGCTTTCTGTCCCCACTGAGCTGTCCTTGCACGTACCCCTAACCTGTTTCAGTCTAAATGGTCCCTGTCAGTGATGACCTGTTGTTTGAGCTGTGTTTCTGCTGCAGTGTGGGATTCAAACCCTTTCCCTCCTCTGCTTAGATCTCCAATGCATTGCACTGCAGAGCCCTTGAACTGTCTGGATGTATTGCTGTCAGGGGATGAAAAACTCATCATTCCTTCTGCACACTGCTGGGTTTGGATGTATACCCAGTATTGGGGGGTAAAAACACAGACTGAAAAATTGCCTTATGAGGACAGGAGTTATTTCATATCTTTGAAAAAAAAAAAATGGTCTCTCATTCAAAACATTTTTTAAAGCTGAAAAACATGGCAAAAGATTGTGGGTGTTCTGTGGTGTCATTTATTGGGCTACTTTGTTACCTTTCCCCCAGGCAGAGTTGCAGTTAGGTGATTCATAGAATGATAAGATGCACTTTTGTCTTCATCTATCTTCTGTGAATAAACTTGGCAGTTTTATTACTAATTTGGAGTTGCCATTTGGCCTGTTCTGCCGTGCCATTAGGTTACTAACCAAGTGTGTGAGTTGTCTTGTTTCTTGCTTGGTTCTCCATGAACCAGCATCTCCCCTGCCCTGAACACCTGTCCTGTATTTAAGGATAAGTCCTTAAATCTTATAAGGATAAATCCTTAAACCTAATCCTGTCCTGCACCAAATCACTGTAGCTTTCCTGTTTCAAATTTTGTTCACTTCTGTTTGCAATCAAAGCAGCTCCTGGGTGGAGATTTATGATATTTATGTGCTCTTCTAATTAGTATAATGATTACACCTGTTTTTGGATAACATTTATAGCCTGCTTCAAAGAGTCCCATTAAAATCACTGACTAGCTTTGAATTCTGAGCCTTCCACGCCTCATACAGGTAACATTTCCAAGGGATCACAATGCTCCTGCATCTGTTTTTCTACAAACCATTAAAAATTTTCGCAGATATTACTGGAAAACACAGATTTTGTTTCACACGGGTTAAGCTCTGTGTGCTCTTTCTTTCCTCTAGTATGGGACATTAAAGGTGGGTTACTCTTGTTCTGAAACCACAAAGGATTATTGAGGGGATTTATTTATTTATTGAAATAAAGTCTCTGCTGAAGGCAAGGAGAGTTTTACCATTGGCTTCAGTGCAGCTGGAATTTCACCCCTGAAGTGTGAAATAAATAACGTGAGCAGATAGGAAAAGCAAAAACAAAACCAAACCTGTGCTGAGGGTTCACAGCAATAACCAAACTCTTTTTAGAGGGCAATAAATGGAGTTCATCTGACACACAAAATCCTTCATGAGGGGTGTGATAGGTCTAGGGTCATGCTTTTGAATAAAATCTTGAATGGTCAAAGAGCAATGTGAGATTTCTTTGATGGATTTAGTAACTGCTCCAGTGTAAGTACACACAGTTCAGTGAATAGATTCAGTTTATGGAGGCATAATAAACATGCATTTGTCTCTCAATCTGCCATGGGTCAGCTTTACTGTGCATAATATGTATCATCTGTAAGCTGTGGCTGATACTTGCAGGGTTTCTTGACGGCATCTGATGGATTGTTTCTGAGTAAAAATTTTACCATTCTCTCCATTGTTCTCTTTCAGAAATATTCTTTACAGACTGGATGACAGGACCAGCCAGTTTTCAGTACTGCTGGAGGCACTGGAGCACTGCAAACTACATCAGTCAAATGAGACCGTTCAAGCAGCCTTGTCAGAGGTGCTGAACAGCATCAATTCAGCTCAGGTTTACTTCAAAGCAGGACTTGATGTGTTTGAGACTTCCTTAGCTGGAAAGAAATGAGAGGATTCTCTGCATTCTAAGACATTTGTTTACAACTCTCTAAACAAAAGTTCGACTCGGACCAGAATTGCTCTGAGGATCAAACCTTGCTCAGCCTTTCCTTCAGCTGGCGCTTACAGGTACTGCAACGCGTGGGTTAAGAAATGTAAAACAGGATTTTGCACTGTTCACAATGTATCTCAAATGTCTGTTCCTGAATGTATAAAACCTAAAGAGAGGGAGTAACACTTCAGAGATGATTTTTGGAAGGACATCTGCTGTATTTTTGTATGTAAAATATGTTTTTATGACTAAGAGCTCAATCTTGCGAAGTACCAAGCACATTCTGAGATGTGCTGAAGCCCTGGTTCTGAGATACCCCAGATGTGCACCCAGGGGAGAGTTCCAGAAAAATCTGACTCAAGTTCCTTAATGTTTTCAGCAAGCTCATCTTCTTCCTTACTCTGTTCAGAGTAAGCAGTTGAAGGATGTGGTGTTTCCATGGGTATCCAGCACCGGAGTGGAAATGCACAGAACACCTTTAGGGGTGCAATCCAACACCTTTACTCCTGTGGAACAATAAATACCTCAGTTCTGAGAATACAGATGAACTTTGATTCTCCCATTTCTGTATGAAAATAAAGAGTCTTTTTCTCTAATGTTTCTTGGAGAGGAAATTTTCGTATTTCATATTTTCGATTATTTCAGATTATTTGAAAAGTGTGAATCGGTAATTACACTCGCATAAAAGTGCTTTGAATGTTTATGCTAAATGAAAGAACTGCCTAGTCTTTATAAGGCTACAGGCCTTACAGATTTTCACCAAACATTCCCAAAACATCCCACTTCGAGATCTCTAAACTTCCAGAGAACTGTACATAGAAGCAAGACCTCCAGGTCCTGGGAAAGGTTTTGGGATTCCGTCACTCTTCGCCACAGCACCAGCTATTCCAGGCTGGATCCTGATTCCATCAGGCCTGGCATGTAGGACCTGGATTGTTGTCAAAAAAGCACAAGGAAAATATACATTCATTCCCTGCTGTAGAACCAGGAATTCAAGTGTGGAGGCACAAGCTGGTGAAGCATATTGCAGAGCTAAAATGCAAATCTGTTTTTCCACTGGTAGAAGGCTCTAATCACACCATTGCCTCTTGGCCAAAGTAATCTGTGAGTGAAAGGATCAGGAGGTTCAGTGTCCTCTGAGGGGATGCTATACACATTTGAGAACTACAGGTCTTAATAATATAAAGAGTTGAAATTGTTAAGCCCTATTTTGGGTTTTACAGTCTCAAATGATTCTAGGTTTGGAGCTTAAATAATTAATTTTGTATAGATACCTTAGAATTTAAATATAATTTATTTGATGGAAATGTTAAATATATTGTTACTCAGTTTTCCATGTAAACATTACAGGAACATTTCAGGTTGCAATAAAAATGGAAAAAGTGTCTGTACTCATGTTTAAAAATTGCCTTTAGGAAAATTTCTGAGTGCACAATTTGGTGAAAAAAAAAAAGAAATGAGCTGTTTGCAGATCTGGGTTTCTGTTTCCAAAGTCCTTAGCAAAGGGGTCAATCCAAGCAATGGCCCAGGACTGGGTGCACACAGCTGTGCTGTTGCTATATTTCTTCACAAGTTGTGATTGAATAGTGGGCAAAAGCCCCCCGGGCCTGACCAGAGGCAGAGCTGTGCTGTGTTACAGCAGCCCTGCAGTGGGAATTTGTTCAGCACCACTCAGTGGGACCGCAGGGACTCAGACATCATTACCTCCCAGCTTTCTGTGGCATCTGATCAGCAAAAGTTGATGGTATTTCTTTTGCTAATGCTGGCAGCAGTTCTGTTTAGTGCAGAGAGAATTTGACTTCTGGAGAATAGCATTGTTTATGATGGAGAATAGCATTGTTTATGATGTGGGTTCACCCCCTTGTTTGTGTAATTTTTATTATTGTAACTTTTAAGTGGTTGGAATATCCACATTTGAATTGTGTGTTTGCTTGGGGGACTTGGGGATGTACTGTGCATGCCACATTTGAATTGTATTTGTGACAGGGACCACTCTTTTAACAGTTCATTAAGTGGCATAATTTCGTTAGAGTGCTGCCTCACTGTGGAGCTTTCAATGGTATTAAATGACAAAGGGTCAGGTGCCATTAAGAGACCAAAAAGAGAGATTAACACCTTTGTTAACTCTGCCAGGTGAAATTAATAACTGCTTCCTCACCCTTAGAATGTTCTACCAAACCCACCTCTAATGCAACCAAAGTGTACTCAGCAAAATCAGTGAAATCTGGTGGGAGCAGCATCCCTCATGGATGATTTCTCAACCCTGTAATTCCAAAATAAAATATTTATCTTGTTTTCTCACTGAATGTCCTTCTGTAACCACTTCTAAAATAGCAGACTCCAAAGTACTCCACCAGAAAAGCACTGCTATTGTAAATGTCTGTCTATTCTAGAGACAATCAGATGTCCTTGTTGGGGAGATGAATCAGATGATTGTTGGCTTTTATTTCAATGTTCACATCTTACATATAAGTGAGTGCTCAGTGATAATATTTGTACCATTATAGCCTGGGAAAAAAAAGCGCTTTTGAGCCATATCCTTCCATTGATTTTTAAATCCTACCTATTGACTTCAAGGAATTTATAGCAAGTTAAGGTCCTAAGCACCCTGAGAGTTTTTGCCCAACCAGCTGTGGAACATCAGCTAAAGGAAGATGTTAATAAATCATAGCAGCTTACCCAGATCGACTTCATTCCTGTGTTGTACTGAGCACCCTTAAAGGCAGAAGTATGTTTGCAAATTGCCTGAATGATACTAAAAATGTGTTAGCTTTTCAGAAGCATCAATTGCCAGAGACAGGATAACAAATGCATTGATTGCTACTTAATCTAGAGTCATGCTCACAGTGACCAGAAAATCCCTGCAGCCTGCAATATTTGTATGTTGAGACAGTTGATAATAAAAAGCCAATAAGGTTTTATTAGTATGTATTTTAAAGAGTCCATAAAAAAGCTAAAGTACAATCAAGTCAGATGAATAGAAAGTACATGGGAGCTGGATTTTGAGTACTAACCTTAAAAAAGGCAGTGAATTGTTTTTATCATCCAAGAAAAATAGTGCCTGTGCGAATATGCAAGCACACAAATGCCTTATATCTTCAAAAGGTTGTGCAAACTTTAATTTACTTGCAGTGATACGTCTACATAAACAGAGATGTAAAAATTACGTGAGAAAATTAGCAAACGCTTTGCACTGCCTCACCTTTCAGGGAAGTATTTCAGTCTAGAGATGTGAAGGGAGGCACTGCAGCTGACCTCAGCTCTTGCAGCAGTAGGTGGGGAAAGGTTAAATCTCAGGAATTACAGAAGGAGCTGCTGGAGGTCATCTATTCCAACCTCCCTGCTCAAACAGGGTCACCAAAACCAGCCTCCCAGGAGGGGCTGTGTTCAGATTACTGCTGAATCCTCCCAGGGATGGAGATTCCTCAACCTCTCTGGGTAATCTGTGCAGTGCATGGTCACCCTCACAGGGAAAGTGTTTCATTCTTCCGTGGAAACACCTCCTCCAAATTTCTCCCTCTATTTCTGAGTTGTTAAATTATTGTAATTAACAACTAATTACAATTAATAACAATTAATTGCAAGCGTTCAAAAGGTATCTGTCATTTCATTTAGCAAAATCTCTCAGACACCATCTCTAGGATTTCACAGGTATAATTTGTTGGAAAGTTTCTAAGATTTATCCTTCATGCCATAAAGTTGGGGTTTTTTTAAGCCATAGAAGCTAATGTCCTTTTCTTTTGAGGTCTTTTGTACAGTCCCTGCTCCCCAGTCACAGGATTTCTCTATACTTTAGGAGGCTGATGGAGAGCAAAAGATGCATTAGGAAATGCAGGGAGGGAAATCACCCATCAGCACATGTGCAGCTATAAATGCATCGACTTTTTACCAAGTTTTTTAAGTTTACCCAGACTTTGGGGGCTCACTGTGGCTTGTGTTGAGTGGAAAGCAAGGCAAGATACTTGTATGGCTCATGCTGGCTTTAAAAGCTGTTAGGTGCTGTAAAAATGTCTGGTCTGTGTTCTCTAAGGAGCAGTTCAGATTTCTCTGTTGTCTGTGTCACTCAGGGCTGGGCACCTATGTGTCCCTGTCTCAGCAAACAAATTCAGTGTGGGAGATGTCCTTTCCCTTTGCCACTCTGTGACATTTTAGCAGGGCCACGCCAGTCCCAGAAAAGTGAGGAAACAAATCTCACTTCAAGGTGCCTGGGACCTGAGTTTGGAGAACAGCCTTGTACAGCACCATTAGTGTTCAAAACAGAGTGAGGTGTCATCTTTTGGAGCTCTGAATCTATGAAATTTGAGATAGGGTCTCCAACAGCACAAGTAAATGTCTCAAATATAGAATACAGATGTATTTGTGGTCTATTACATGTTATAATAATTATAAAAAATTACTTTGATGCCAATGCAGGGTTTGGGGGGCTTTAACCATCTGGCTGTTTTTTCTCCCTCTAACACCATCTTCTCCAATTCCCTGCATTCACCTTCTCTCACACCTTTTTGCAATGTGATGGTTTTCCCATCCCTCACCACCTTTTTCTCAGCCATTCCCACTGGTTTTCTGTCTCCATTCTACTTCCTTATCACTTCTTAAGCTCCCCTTTAATTTGCCAACCACCAAGTTAATCCCCCTCTTTTCTCTCTCTGATCTCAGTGATGCCTTTTGTTCCCAATTCAGTTCTCAGCTCACCTCCCTCGAGTTTAAATTATTATTCCTGGTACAGCTGACCATAATAAAGAGCTCAAAGTGGTGGAAAAGTCCTGCTCAGATCCAGATGGATAAAGTGTAAGGAGACATCATCTGTTAAATTCAAAGTATTCACTTCTGAGTACATGCAAGCAGCAGGTTTTCAGTTATAGCTTGACTGAATGGAAACAGGTTTTTTCCCTATCTTCTTTCTCTCTAATGTCTGGACCAGGAAATTCCCTCAAAAGTAGCAGTGTAGAAAGGTGATAATCTTGAAAGTTTTGAAATAAACTTTTGAGATTTATTTGAATCCAATTCTGAATTTGGATGAATAAGAAATTACAGACAAAGAATCAGAATTGGTACTACCTGTCTACAAAATACAACAGGCAGTATCTAAGCATGGAATTTCTCTTTCCTTGCAGGAGCCATCCAGCATTCTCTACATGTTGGCTACATACCAAACTCGTGTGTGTAATTATGCTGTCCTACAGTGTTTTACATTATTGAGGATGACAGGGACTAAAGCCACATGTACAAACCTGTACTTGAACATGCACATTTGAGCCTAGAAGTGCCTAAGAATAATGAATATTCATGCAGGAAGCAAAGGCTTTTAAAAAAATCTAAATTAGACTGCATGTTTACTAAAGCTATAGTGCTGTTAAGCCTTTGGGTTTTTCCTCATTATAATCCCACTGCTGCTGGTTATTTCTCCTATTGCTCATACACACTTGTCGTAACTGGAGAAAATGTACACCTGCATGGATTTGCAAAAAAGAAAATGTTGCTCCTCAGTGTTCCTGGACTGGTTTTTTTCAACAGGGTTGACTTTACCATAATTATTTACCAGGGTACTATTCCACAGAAGCAAGGTCAGCAGAATTTGCCCACTATTCGTGGAATTTCCCACAAGATTTGGTATGAGAAGATCAATTATTTCTGTTTAGTCTATTTTCTTTAATCTCTCAACATAGATTATTACAAACAAGATTGTATTTTTTTTTAATGGGGAGGAGTCTCTTAATCAAAGATAAGTAAGCCCACAGGGCAGATTATGAATGTGTATGTACAAGTGATATAATCTGGAATTAACTTTATACCTATTACGAATGTTGGATTAATGCAGATGTACTTTTATAAGCTTCACAGGTTGGGATTAATATAAGGGCTTAATTTAAGAAATTTCATCAGAATAAAGGCGTGGAACAGCAATTTTGCTCTGTAAATGTAGTATATGCTTCCTCATCTGCCTAATCCATTTGGTTTAAAAAAAATAGGCTTTTATTTAAGTTGCTTCTCTCTGATTTGTTTTCCAGCAAGCCTTTGAAAATGAAGTCTTGGTCTTTCTTTTTCTTTTAAATGTGTGCTGCCTTTAATGTTTATGGAACACTTCTCAAGTGTTACGCCACCTTGTCTGATGACTCTTGGATTATTTGATAGGGTTGAATGGAATTTCAAAGCATGGTCTTTGGAAGAAGGTGCTTTACTGACTGTTACTATAGATTATATTATATACTGGAGTGGCTGCCTTTTCCATGCAGTGCTGTAGGTGTGCAATGTGATGCTTTGAGGCACTAATTTAAGAGAATTTTTTGGTTTTTCAGTCGTTTTGCAGAGTCCTGTTAATTTTCTCCCATTTGAGGCTGGTGACAGAGCAATGCAATACCAGTGCTCTTGGCACAGGTACCTGGCATGTTGAGGGTTTGTCTGAGCTCTCAGTGCATTTCCAGTTTTTAATCAGTGTCCCTTGCAGCCCCACTTTGCTTTTGTGTAGCACAGTCCTGATACCAGAGTGAGTGACCTCCAGGAGAGGTGGATGGGTCTGACTTTTTGGTGAACCTGCTACAGAAACGGCTGATGCCCCCCATCTTTAAAAAACAGTAAATAAAATACTTGGCAAGAACTTCGCAAACATTTGGTGTTTTCAGTCTGTACACTCAGGATTCTGGAATAGTTTTGGATACTGCTTGGGTTTTTTTTTTTCATACAGTCTCATTTCATCTTCTCAGCAGCTGAAACACCTTGTAGTGTTTGAATCCACTAGAGGGGAAATAAGGAGATCCTTAATATTTTATACTTAGAGCAAATAAGATGAACACAAATTCCCTGTGTTTTTCATTTGCAGTTTCCATGAGTTAATATGCAGCATACTCTTATCACACATACTGTGATTTGGTATTCTGAGACAAATAGAAAATGAATGTGATTCCCTATCCAGAGGAACTATATCGAATTCAGGGAATGTTTCACATCCAAGCATCTGAACTGCCTGCATACAGTGTGAGCAAGCACAAGTTAAGGCACTTGAAACAGATACTTTTGGGGGTTTTAGCAAGGTGTGGAAAATAATATTCTTCTGTGTAAGGGCAGATTTTAGCATTGCACTCATACCCAGGTGTGTGTTGATGTATTGTGTGTCCTCATGGCTGTGCCTGTGAGATTAATGCTCAGGTGCTGTTATCAGTGTCCATGCTGGTCTCAATGCAAACTGAGTGGTTTTTAGTTAGGAGCACCTTGCAGGGTTTACCTACTCGGGTGGAATATGCAAGTATTTCTGCCTTTTGTATGCAAAAGAGCAGCTGTCAAGTTGTGTTGCTTTTATCAAGCCCTGACACAGAATTTGAGACGCCTGAGTGATGACTCTGTCATTCCATCTACTTCTACTTTTTCACATCATAAAATCACGTTGCCAAAAATGGTAGCTAGTCAATGCAGAATATTAAATAACTACTTTTTTTTTGACCATGAAATAATATAAACTTGATGCAGTGATTTCTGGAAACCAATAAATATCATGTTATGTGGAAATGTGCAATGAAAGGTTGATTTTTATAACACGTTACAGAATGTTGAGTCTGAATAAAACAGCTTATTTGCAAAATTAGTTTACTTTGTATCAATTTGTATTTTTATAGCATAGTGCAATAAAAAGAGAACGTTGGCCATTAATGTAAGTAGATTCTACATACTTTGATTAAGAAGCACATTTTATTTGTTTGTGCTCTGAATATGATTTTTTGAGTTTGTGAGAGTGTTTGTACAGAAGGCACTGTGGGCTGGAATTCAGTAAGAGGCATTTTGTGAAAGCAGAGTGAGTTAGACAATGTTTTTTTTCCATAGTTCTATTGTTGCCAGAAATTAAACTGGAATATGGAGATGTGTATAATGTACATTGCACTGAATGGCTTGGAATTATATTCATTTGCTTTTTTGTTTGCTTTTCTTTCTTATTTATAATTGGTTCTGCCAGTAAGCTGTAGCATATGCCTCTCAAGCTGCTGATTCAGTAATGGAGATCCCAGGGCATTAAAGCATAATGGGAAGAAGGAAAAAGGCAAGGAAGGAAAAAAATAGCTAGACAGAGTCTCAGAAGCTGGGATGGGATAATTTACTGACAGGTAAATTTTGAATTATCCACATTTTTAGGTGCTGGTGTATAAAAAGGCCAGATATTCAGGTAATTGGTCTTTCAGGTGGGAAGAAATTATCCCTGGATTTTTTTGAGAACATAGATTTTGAAAACTAGTCAGAGACTTTGGGTCAAACGCACAGTATCCAGGGTGAGACTCCTAAAATATAGAAAGGAAAGCTACTGAACAGCCTCATTGTTATCTGAAGAAAGAAACCAGTCCATTCTGAAAATCTTGATTATATGTAATATTCAGATTGTATGAAATTGGTATGATCAGGCTTTTTCCTGTAGTTCAGAAGTCTAGAGATAATAAGGTGGGTTTTAGCTCATGAAAATATGAATTCCATTTTTTGCTTATATTATATGAGAACTTGGAGGCTTTTGTGTGCTTACAGTGCACTTGAGAGGTGTAATGAAATAGTGCCATTGTAAAAGAATGTGTATTTCCAAATTTTATTTCCAATTTGTGCAGGGTTTTGATTTTGAAACTGCTTTCCTGTTCACCATATTGAAAGGAAAAATAAAAGGAATACCTTGTTAATATGGCTAGATAGTTAACCTCATTTGATAAATTAACTCCCTATAAAGTGCAGCTCTGACTGGAATATCTCATGTAAATATTCCTTCAGGATATGTTTCCTTTAAGCCATGTAGACCTGTGCCATGAAAATAAAAGCCACCTGTATATCAACAGTTTTAGGTAAGTCCCTGATTTTTAATTGCTGCTGATAGATCTGTGGAAGTCAATACTAATGAAAAATGGCATTGAAACAAAATGGTTTTTTGCCTGGGTACCAGTATCTTCCTCTCTGGCTCTGATTCAGGGATGGGACCATTATCCTCTCACCAAGGACCTATCTGAGCAGAAATTTTTTTTAAAGTAGTATATTTAACACCTAAGGATTCCGAGTAGTCAGGCTGGGTATAGAACAGAGAATTTCCCAAGAGAATGGAGCTATAAATATCCAATATTTTTCACTGATTTCTGTAACCTTGAGATTGCCATGGCATTAGGAAATATATTTCTCATCCAGCACAGAGATCCATATGTAGGATCATGTAATTATGAAGGCATTTGCTTTTTTACATGAAGTGCAGGTTTGGTAACCACGAGAGTGAAGTAATGAATAATTTGATGCTGTCACACTGAAGTGTTTCTGCACCTGTCTGATGGGCACTGAGGGAGTGGAAACAGATCCTGGCCGGGTTCTGGTGGGACCAGCAGTGGGTTGGAAGTCCCAAGTGCCAGAAGTGGGTGGGCACTGGGAAAGGCAGTGATGGTAGGGCAGTTCTGATGCACCAGGAGTGCAGGATGGAGGACTGGCTCTCTCCCAAACAGGAGAACAGGATGGAGGATTGGCTCTCTCCCCAACAACTCTGGTGCCTGTTTGCCCAGCTCTGAGTCTGCTCTGAGTGCACTGCAGACCAGCTCCAGCACTTCATGCCATCAGATGAGAGAGGTGCTGGAGCCACGTGGATTTTGGGATACTTAGTGCAAACTGGATCAGCATTTCCTTCCAAAAGGTGAGAACAGGAATGGAGGCTCCCAGGTGAGCTGGGTGTAAATACCTGAACTTAAAAAGCCTTGAAGCCTTTGTTGATGCAGATGCCCAAAGGCACCAAAGCAAAGCTTCCTCTCACTACAGTGACCTTGAGGAGTCCATTGGCCTTATTTCTGACCACGTTCAGTGTCTGTGTGCTGCTGGGCCTGCTCTGGGCACAGGCTCTGGGCTGTAACTCGTGTTGCACACCAGATCACTCCTCTGAGGCTGTCAGCTCACACCCAGGGAAGGGCTGATCACTGCTTGGAGCTCAGCTCAGACAAAGGGAGGCATTCCTGACACTGCTTGGCTATCTCACATCGAGAGGAATCCAGTAAGGTTTGTAGTCACTGCCTCCAACCCATCTCTGCTGTATTTGGGTGAGGTCAGGGCTGTGCCAGAGAGGAATTACCCCAACGGGTCCAGGGTTAGTTTTCCTAAAAAAGAGCACACATCAGAACTAATGCCATACCAATTTCCTTTGAACATTTGTTGCTTTAACAGCAAACATTGAACTTAAAATTGGACTGCTCCCTTGCTCAGTTACCTGCTTTTCCTTTGTATATTACAAATCAGTGTCCTGTGTGCCCTAGCTCTGATGGGAGAGGAGGATGATGAGCACAGTGCCCCATCAGAACTGTGTACTTCTGCATGAAGGGGAAAGAATAGGCAGAAATGAGCTATGAAAGCTGAAAATACAGGAATATAAAATATAAAACTTAAAGCAGCAAAAATGTTAACGTGATTATGCAATTTAGAATGAAAGTTTAAAAATTAGTATCTGGAGTGAAAAAAAGTGGATAAATATTGTGTCAATATTGAAGAGTAAAAATGAGTGAGAAAAGCTTTTGCTTTTATATTATAAACCTGTGGAGATTGTCACACAGCACACAGGGAGAAACAGGTTTAAAATCTGGTCTCTGTCCAAGCTGCATGGATATGTGTGGGTTGTAATGTGAGAGAAGGTCACTGCTCTGTGACTATTAAAACACTGAGATGTGTAATACCCATCAGAAATGAGCTGCTATATTCCAGACTTGAATCGGGCATCCAGAGAAACAAGGGCAAAAAAAGAAGATTGCCATCTGCATCTACCACAAACAAGTTGACATTTCTAACATAATTCTGTGCTTTTTCTCTGAATAATCAAATACCTCAGTGCAGGAATTTGTAGGGGTGGATTTGTCTCCAGCTGGGGTGACAGGCAGGTGTTTGTCAGCGTGGGACTGCGTATGAAGGATGGTCAAATTATGTGAGTAAGTTTCCACATATGTCGTGTGTCACTGCTTTTCCTAAAGTGAAAGATCACTGCTTTAACTGAAATGAAGATGCAGAACTGTGCTGGGAGACCTTGATGTGCAGGTGTTACTTGTACAGCGAGTGTGAAAAATTAGAGAATACCCCCAGGCATGAAGTTCACTTTTTCAAATTCTAGGAGGATGACCCTCTAACGAGCACTGACTGAGTTCACTTCCAGGACTGTGCCATTCATAAAGCACTTGTCATGCTCTCCTAGCACAACATAATCAGGGCCCTGTGAGTGAGCAATAGCCTTGTATTCATAGCAAGGAAATTTATTATCCTGTATGTAAAATGACAACTTCATTATCATTCACTATTATAAAATAGCAGGGAAAGTAGCAGTTGAAATAAAAAGGCATCTTTTAAAATAATTCTTTTTACAGTAAGAAAATCCAATACATAAATTCATGGCATGTAACATTTTTATTAATTTATGAAGAATTTAACTTGATGTTCCATGGCACGCTTTGCTGATGCTTCATTCTTAGATTTAGTGCTAACAATTTGCAGTGACTGGTTGCAACATTGTGTGGGTTTTTTAAACCAGCTTTGTGCTTCCTAACTGAGCATTTTTAGATTGGCAGAATTCTGCCTCAGTTACTGTGCTGACCATCCAAGGAATTGGTTCTAGGCTGTGCAATTTGATGCAGCTTTGTAAACTGACTGCAGGTACTTAGTTCTGGTCTCAATACAGTGCAAAATATTTGACGGATGATTTATTTCTCATGGTTTTTGCTCTTATTTCCATGAGGCCTTCACCATCCATGTGCAATTACAAACTTGTCAGGATAAGACACTCTTTCTTGTCAGAATAATTAAATTTACCTAACTTCTCTGTCATCTATTAGCATTTCTGAGAAAAAAAAGCCTTTTCAGAATGTGTTAATTTGCTTCAGACTGCATGTGTTGATGCCTGTCACTTTATAATTTTAAAATAAATGTAAATAAATAACTTACCATGATTAGTAACTGTTGGAACCCTGGAAGCTGAGAATTTTAGGCTTTCTGTTCTAACAAGCACTGACCCCCAAGAAAACACTGCATTTGACCTGAGGCCATGGAATAGGCTTCCAAAATTGAGTGACAGCACTGGGATTATGGGTGTGTAGTTTGAACAGAAGTGTGTGATATCACAGGGTGGGAAACTTAAAGTTCAAGGTTTTAGTATATAGTAACACACATAAAACAACATGGAGGTTATAGGGCATAGGCTAAGTTCTTCTTTTTCACCTTCTTCTTCATGGGTTTGGGTGGTCTTCTGTAATTGGGTAGAAAAGTCCACATTGCAGACCATGAGTGGTTGATTATTGGGTTAAAAGTAAAAATAATTTAGGTGTCACTTCATAATTGGACAGTTTGTTCTTAAAAGGCCTTGTAGAGAGATAGAGACAGAGCCATTTTCTAGTTTGTTAGCTAGAACTCACAACTCGTGACTCTAACATAGATAAGAATTAATAAACATCTGAGTCTGAACATGTAACATGATCTCTTGAGCATTAATCCCGGCTCTAACAGAAGAAAAGAAGATAAGAAAACCCCACAGGTAATTCACTAAGTAAGAGGTGACATCATCAGGTGTGATCCTGGTGGGGGTTTGAAGGTACTTCCCAGTACAGGTAGTGTTGGCATTAGTAATGGTAACTGGGACAGAGAGTTGAGTACATTGGGAAAGGAGAAACCAAAAACCATCAGATTTACAGAGCAAGAATGGGAACAGCAGCAAGTTGAGAGGGCTAATGGAGCACTTTTTTCCATCATAATATTTTAGGGAGTTTTTTTAATAGGTTTTCTGCACCAGTTTTCTTTGCAGAGTCATGGCCAGGCCTCAGCCAACACACTCCAGGGATCTCCAGCCCAGCCCACATAAGGAACTGTTTCCAAGGTTGTAATTACTTTAATAAAATCTCTTAAGAAGGGGCATTGGCTACTGCTGCACTGCAATCCTTTTTGGAGGAACGTGTCAGAGAAGTGTTTGTCATTCCAATACTGTTGGGAATCCATAATGAGTAATCAATATAATGAAGGCTAAGGCAGAAAGTTGTTCTGAACCCATAAGTAAATTTATGAAGGGAAAGCTCACTCGTGTAAATTTTACATGAAAATAAATTGCTGTGTTGTATGATGGCCCTGGGGGCTCTCAGCTGGCCAGTGTCACAGCACCCTTACAACCTAAGGAGGCTTTCTATTTTCCTCTGCTGTAGATAGTGGGACTAAGGAAAAGGGAGATTGCAAAGAAAGAGAAATGCAGGAATGCTTGGGGGCTCCTGCATTCCAGCAGAGAACTGTGACTGCTGGACTCTCTTTCTTATGCCTTTGTCAAAGGCAGAGATGTTTTGCCAAGATAGATTTCTCCAGTCAGAGAACAGTTATATACTGGAGGGTTTCTCCTGTTGTTTTTTTTTTTTCCAAGAGGATGTAAAAAGACTTAAGAATTTTCTCCCTGACCAATTGTATGACACTTTGGATAAATCTTTATATGCAATAATACTCAAGGACCTAAGCAATACATCATATTTGATCTGACCCGGCATAAATCATTTATTCATGATATATCATTCATAACTTGATTCATTGACTCATCTTTAGACAAGACAAGGTCAGTAGAAAAAAAATGATTAAGCTTTTTGCCTGCAGGAGGAAGAAGCTTAAACAACAAATTCATCTTCACATCTGACCTCATGAAACTTGACAGAGAAGATTTTAAAAATAGAAGTAGACTTAAAAAGCCAAGTTTTACTCCCAATTACACTAGTTTAAAGTCACAGTCACTCCACTTACAATAGAGCAAATGGGAAAAGGCTCTACAGTGATTCTCAGCAGAATCAGTGGAGTTTGTACCATCAGGGGTGAATTTGACTCTGAAAGAGAGGGCACTTGGACTTCTAAAGTTGAAAATCGTGTGCCTGAATATTTTAATGGATCCAAGATGGCAAGTCAGACTCTGTACCCAGTTATATCACTGTCTGGTAAGGTGATGTGAAATTTCAGACCAGTCAGACCCCTGGCAGGCTGAACTACACATGTTCCTTGATTTACAGTCAATGTTTTTGCCTGTGTTACCATTGGAATTTCATTTTAATGTACCTATTCCTTCCTGAAGTGTCCTTGAGGGCAGCATCTTTAGGACAGGTCACTGTTTTGTTAAATAGCTCAAGATGCAAGAGTATTTCATTTCCCAGCTGGATATCCATGGTCCTAGCAGCATCTGATCCTTCCCAAACCTTTCCTCATAAAAGGGAACAAAATCTTCCTCGTGTTCTGTTGCAGCCCTGGCAACGTTTGTTGTGGAATAACAATTATAAGAGGAAATACTGCCCCACTCCAGGTAAGGTAAAGCAGATCCTTCAAACTAATTTAAATTTTTCCATGTGCTTAAGTGTCCTCAGGACACAGCATTATTCAAATAAGTGTCTATGCCTTTATTCTTAAATTAAACCAAAGCAATTTGTCAAAATTGATCTTGATTCCATTTGGTAGAATTTTCAGCTTCTTTGCCATTCTCAGAGTGATTGAGGGCCTTTATCAGCATGTGAAACTGAAACACATGCAGGGTGCTGATACAATGAAACCTTTGGAATTCTTCTCTTTGTTTCTAAGTAACAGAGATGGAAATGCTTAATTGTGAAAGTAGCTGAAATCAGCATTTGATACATCAACAAACCTGCATACATATGCAAGCAGAAGACAATTACACTTTAAAAAATAAATAGACTTTAAGGTAGCTGGCAGGGGTTTGGTGAGGCCTCACTTTGGTTTTGGCTTTTTAGATTTCAGACTGTTTTATTCCAGAGTAGCCCACCAAATGTTATGATTATGAGTGGGAGCTGCAGACTCCTTGGGCAGTGTGTTTCCCACATATCAATCTCAAAAACTGTGCTAAATAACCTCGAGCTGTTTGCACATCTCCAGTGCTCAGCAGCCTTTAAAATGTCTCATTTCTTTGCTCTCTGATTGTGCTTTAGACAATAGCATAAATCAGAAATACATTAGCTCAAGGCATGTAGTGCTGTTTTCCTATATCACAGTTCTTAAAAAGAACATGAGCTGTACTTTCTTATAGGAATAAACATTTTAATCAATTTAATAGTTTTAAAGAAAAATTCAGCCTGCTGACTAATGTAAGTACCACACACACACACAAAAATACTGTGTTTCTCTTCCATTTCAATTCTTCTGCCCTGCCAATCATGATTTCCTCTACAAATAACGACCCTAGAGGAAGAGTAGGGCAGTGGCTCCCAGGACTAACACAGTCGTTTAGCAATTCCTAAAGAATGTGGGGTAAGAGAGCAACACACTGATTTTGCCACAGCAGGAAATAGCCAGCAGGACTCACTCGTGGAGAGAAAGAAAGCAGCTTCTCTGAAGCCTTGAGCCTTGGATTTGAATGCTGTATGTCTTCCTGTATGACTGCCCCTTTGTAGAGATCCTAAATTTATCCTGAATTCTGCTTTGTTTTAAGCAGGAGAGACAAATAAATTGCTGGAAGTTAGGCTGTTTGTTTCTCTGTGTGGTAACTTGTTATGCAGAGATTTCTCTTCTGGTGTCATTGAAATTCCTGCAGAGGATTCCTGATTGGTTCTAAGGACATTGTGGACTGACTGTTCTAGTGGCACTGTTCTAGTGACACCTTCCCTTGTTTCTTTTCTCTTTCTCCCTCATTCAAATGAAGTGTTACACTGATATTATTATCCAGCTTGAATGAAATTCCTGATAAAACTCCGTTGGGTTTGCCTGAATAAAACATTCCTGTAATATTGTCTAGTTAAACTTTACTATTATGTCATGATTACTTTCTCCAGCCTAAAGCCTTTCCTTGTGGTATTCTTTTCATCAATGCCTGGGAATATCTTGAACCAAGTCTGTATTACCTGAGCAAATGTGTGTCTACATTCCAGTTCATTCATATTTTATCCATTGCAGAATATTCCTATTGTTCTCCCTTTCTTCCTGATAAAAATATTTCACTGACTAACTAAAATTACTTAATTTCTGCTATTTTTCCAGATTAGAATTTTAGATCAAAGCCCTATTTGTTTAGAATTGAAGACATTATGCTTTCCAAAAAACTACCCTTTAACTTGATACATTTTTTTACTTGGACACACTTATTTACTTTAATATTTACTTAATCTTTTTATTACAAAAAGATTCCAAATTGAGCAAATGCTGTGCTGATAACCCCAGCCCAGAGATGCATGATTGTTCAAATTCAGGTCTTTTCTATTGTATTTGACACATAGAGGAAATCAGTTTTACAGGTCAGTATTAAATTTATATAAACCCAGCACCAAGCACATGAATTAAATGGTTTGGTTTTTTTAAAAAAAGAAAGAAGGAAAGAAATTGTTATTGATTCCCTCTTCCATATTGCATCTTTTGAATGAGTGGAACCATGCTATAAAGATGGGAATATATCAATCACCATGTCTGGCTGTATTTCCCAATTGCTGTTAAGAACAAAAACTATTAATACTAAAACATGGCACTCAACGAATAAGGTCAAATTCATTCTGCAGCTATAGTGACAATATAATTAATGAGAGATCTGTATATAGCAAGAAAGGAGAATATTGACCCATTAATACACATTTAAAATCAAAGACAATTTATCTCCTGGCAATTCTAGCACGTGTTGAATGTTACAAGATTTTTTTTTTCCCTCTAAATGAAGGACAGAAAAGCCATTTAAAAACTAAGAGTGGCTGAATCTATCAATGATGCTTGAAAGTCTGAAACTTGTGCAGCATCATATATCAAAGCAGAACGGGAAGAGCACAGAGGGATAATGTCTGGAGCAGCTGGAAGGCTACAAAGATCTGTTCAGAATTTCAGGTTGGGTAAGTGCTTTATCCTGTACAGTAAGTTTTATTTTTTCCAATGTATGTACGGGGAAATTAAGCATTAGTGCAATGCCCAGAGCTGTTCATGACAATTCAGGAAAAAACCCTCCAGCACACTGTTGTATTCAGCAGAAAACTGCTTTTCTGCATGAGCCAGGGTGGCCTGTGGAAGGTAAAGAAACTCTTTAAACCAGCAGGAAGGTGCCTGCTGTGCTCTGCCCTCAAAGGCAGAGCCCCCACGTAACCATTACTGTGAGACTCCACAGAGCCTGAGCAACAAAGAACAAAGCAAGGTGGTACCCAAAGAAATCCTGGTGCTCTGTGAGAATGCTCACAGGTTTTGTTGGTGTGGTTCTTCCATAGGGAAACCATTCATTTTTGCTGAGTTGAGGTTCCTCTGTCATCCTTGCCATGGTTTTATTTCTCTGTCCTGCAGGTGAAATTATTAATTTACAATTGAATTGCTGTTTTGCTTGGCATAAATATTTGGTTTTTACATTTTTTTATCCTAGCTGACTTGTAGCTCTTGCTACAAGTGGTAAGGAAATCCATTTCTATACAATTTATGGACTATTTCATTAATCATAGATTCCATCCAATCATTTCTTGAACACTTCCAGGGGTGGGGACTCCACCACCTCCCTGTATTATGAAGGTATCATATTTTTCAACTTTTCTCCCAAAAGGTAATAGACTCATATCCATGATATGGCTGTGCCAAATAAAATAGAGCAAAGTCTCCTGTGCCTACCTCAGAGGTTTTATCATATTGTTCCCTGTGGTAAGTTCAATAACACTAACAAAAGTTCTGTCTGCTTTTAAGAATTGTTCTGTACAATCTCTATTCCAAATAAATAAGTAAAAGATCTTCCATGTTGCACCACCAAAAAGAATATCACATAACTAAAATACTTGTATTCTGCTAAAGCTATATTGCCACTGTTAGGGGAAGAATGTTTCCAATTTTCTGACATTGTTTATTGAAATTATTTAGGAAAGGTATCAATGTTTTTTTATTGTAAAGACATCAATCTTAAAGGTCTCTAAATTCAGCATTTTCAAGAACTCTTCAATCACCTGCAGGGGATCCAGTTGATAACAAATAAGGCATTTTTGTATTTCTTAATCCATGCTGTGAGTATATGCAGGTGAGGACTTTTTGCAATCCATAATCACAATATAAGTAGAAACACTGGTAATTTGTTTTGGTCTAGCTCAGATAAAATGAAAGGGGAAATTAATAGCTTAGATTAATTTCTCCATCATTTTGGGTAAGTAATCAAAAATTATAATTCTTTCTGTGCTTAATTTCACATTGAAATTTCTTTGTCACGTTTAATATTTTCCAACCTCACAAGAATTGAGGTGTGGATGAATGTGAGTGGGAAATAAAACATCAGCTGACTTGGGATAAGTCATCCAAATTCCAGGGAAGAAATGGCTGATAATGTTTAATTGTTGTTGCTTCCAATGACAAATAGGGGTATATAATTCATAGAAAGTTTTTAAGTTTTCCATATCTTTTTTTCCCATGAAAGTCATTAAAATGTATAAATGCAAGTTGTTGCTTGTTTATTGATTGGGGATTTAACTATAATATTAATGCAGTATTAAATTTAATGTAAGATTAAAAATTAGAAATCAGTTTCTCTACTAGGTACCAGAGAAGCCAGAACATTAGGGTGAGAGAAGTAATACAAGAAAATGGCTTTGTTTGGTTTGGGGTTTTTTGCTGTTGTTTCTGATGGTTTTCTTGCAATGTATCTAATTTAGCCAGCATAGTTTGCTCTCTGACTTAATCATTACAGAAAAATAGAGAAGTACTGCAAGTGTTATGTATTTATATATAAAATATGATTTGTTTTATGGAAAATCTATAATATGCTACAGCTCTGTTTGAAATGAACCGAGATTCATAACATACTGAATGCGCTCTACTTAAAGCAGGTATAAATTCAAAATTAAATTGCCATAGTTTTTTTCTGTGTTTAATGTTGCTTTTTTAGTTTTGAGCAGCCTTCAATTAATAGCAAAATACAGAGAAAATGTGAAATCCCATTAAACAAAGCCCAATGCTCTTTCCAGGTTTGGTGGAGTGTAGTGATGATGAAACATGTTTGCCATGTACTTTAAAAATTATCACTCCTTGGTTTTCATTCTCTGCTGGAACAGTGGCCTTGAAATGGATTCATTTTGTTCCCATGCATTAAATTTATTTTTAGCAAGTTTATTATATAGTGCTGACATTTCTGTTGTTGGCAAAATACTTGTGTGACATTTTAAAGCCACATTTTTTCCCAAACTGAATAATGACCTGTAAGATCCGCTCAAAAATTCCAGATCCTTTCAATATTTGTGCTATTTCTAGGAAGAAGCAATGTTGAAATCTTTCAAAACATGGCTTCAATCTGGATTTCTGCTCCAAAAGTCTGCCTGAATTAAATATTAAGTGGTCTTTGCCCAGTGCATTGGGAAGAATGGCGATTTCTTGATATAAAGCTGTTAGAAGGATCTGTTTAGAGCCACAGCCTGGTTAGGTGGCTCATGTCAGCATGGTGCAGGCAAAAGCACCTTGTTATGCCTCTCTCCAGGCATAATTTGAGTCAAAAATGAGAATTAAAACTCTGCAAATTAAATGGAAATCAAGAATCCAAATTCTTTCCCTGGCTGTGAAAGTTCCTGGCTAAACAAACAGAAGATGTCAGTTTTCTAAAGAGGTCAAGATAATTTCAGATTAAAAGTATTGTTTAGTTGCATGCATGAATACATAATCTTATGTCGTGTGAGGGAAGATGGGAAAAGCAATATCTGTGTGAGAAACTAAGTCCAGTAATTAGCTTTCTTTCCATTTGGCAACAAATAGCTGTGCAGTAATATCAGAAGAACATTACTGAAACTAATTTTCAGTAATGTGACTCCTTGATATTACAAATGCATGAAACCCATTAAATAAAGTTAATTGAATTTTAAAAGGCCACTTACAGCTCACACATCAGGTAGTTTTCTGTACCACATCATCAGAAATATTTCTTTGTGAGCGAAAAGCAGAACGAAAACAGAGCAACAAAACCAAAACAACTCCCCCTGTGTCCTAGGCTGATTATATTTTACTCCCAAATATCCTGCTCTCCATGTGCTGGCACTTCTTGTTGGACAAGTCTGTTCCTGACCCCAGGTTACAATGAAGTGGCATTTTGTAAGAGTGTAGGAGAAAAGGATTCCCATGTCCAATAAGCAAATCTGGGGAAAAGCCCCCAAATCTCATTGTCTGTGTAGTGTCAAGAAGGAATTAGAGAGGGATGAAAAGAAACCTGATGAGAGAAAGTGAAACTATAACCTGATCCTGCAGAGAGATGTGGGGACAGTCAATATCCTACACTGGAACAGTGAGGATGAGGAGCAGCCTGGGGGTTGCTGTTCTGCACAGGGGAGGAGTTTGGCAATTTGTGGAGAGCTGGGGTTTGCAGAGGAGTCACCCACTTGCCCACTTGCACAGGGAGCATAGAAAAGCTGGTCTGAGCTGCTGCAGCTCACCTGGCCAGTGGGAGTATCATAAAACCATAAAATACTCTGAGTTGGAAGGGATGCACAAGGATCATCCAAGTCCAACTCCTGACCTGGGGACAACCCCAAGAGCCCCACAATCTACCCTTGTGAGAAGATGGAAAACCTTTCTTTTGCCCTGGGGAAAGGCCAGCTCCTCACTGGTGCCTTTATTATCAATTCTTCCCCAGGATCTTGGCTCAGCTGTCACTCTGGCCAATGCCCTTGGATTTTAGGGGCTGGGCCAGCATTGTCTCAAACCCACACAACCACAATTTAACCCCAATAGCTGCTTTTCTAAGGAAATCCTCTGGGAGCCACAAACCAGTTAAAGATGCAATCACTCTTGGGCTGCAAAGGAGATGAGAAAAATTAATAATCAAAGCTGCATAATGAGCAGAATGGCAGCTTATTTATGGAGGGTGCATTTTCATCTCCAGCAAGTGAGGAAGAAATGACTTCTGAGAATATAAATGAGGAAAATAAAATACCTCAAGATCTTTGGGAGGAAATTTTGACTTATCAGATAATGAGCTCGCTTTTAGTGATGAGAATGATAATGATTCCATTACTAATACTGATAATAATAACAATGGCTGTGCGTAAGCTTAGCAACATCAAATGGTTTGCATCTGGTAAAAGAAGAAATTGTTAATATAAAAATAAGAAAGACATGAAAAAATACTTTCTTTTTCTTTTGGAAGCAGCGTAGACACAAAGCCCAACAGTAATAATAAATTATACAAAAAAAAACCCCAAAAAACGCCAACATAAATTGTGTTGTTGTTATTATTATTTGCAGAAACTAGAATAAAATTGTCAGGTTTAGGAAACTTGAATTCAAGCCCATAGCTTCCATCCTCCAGACTGAGTGCCATGATAAAGAGTCAGATGGCCAGAAAGATTATTAGATGGGCCAGGTTTCAATAGCCTCATCACTTGGGGCTGTCTGGAGGGGGGAAAATAAAACAAACAAACAAAAAGCCCCAAAACACAGACTAAAGACTGTGTTCTTAATTTTCTAGCACTGAGAACTTTCTGCTTCTTGCAGATGATCCAGTGACAGATATTGCAGCCCAGTTAGACTGAAACGTGACCCACTTTCTCTTGATAGCAACAGAGCCTTCTCATAGGCACCAA
The DNA here is from genome assembly GCA_910950805.1 of Acrocephalus scirpaceus scirpaceus. NCBI lineage: Eukaryota > Metazoa > Chordata > Aves > Passeriformes > Sylviidae > Acrocephalus > Acrocephalus scirpaceus. The sequence continues at coordinate 6,005,639 of OU383781.1, forward strand.
TAGGTCTTGGAATGAAACCAAAATTATCAAAAAGATTGATAATGACTGAAGTAATTGGGTTAGTTGATTATCAAATATACAACTTAAACTGTTTCATAAATCACAAACTGCCAGATTGAGCCTCAAGGGAAGGTTCTACAGAGTCAACATGAGAAGTTATGTTGATACAGAGAATATTATCATCTGCTGACATTTACCTTCCATCCCTTTATCTAAAATCATGCCTCTATTAATTCATAATCTATGGTAAGTGAAATGTACATCAGAGGACTACACTGGGTAATAAACCCTGCATTATAATTTCCAGCCAAGGTAGTCAAAGCTACAGTTTTAATGAAGTTCCACTTGGAGCTCTGCAGGGAGGGAGCCAGTGATTCCAGTGGCCTTTAATGACAGTACTTCCTCTGTTGATCAGAGAACCCCACCTCATGCCTTGCTTGTAGTTCTCACCAGCAGCATTCAGAGAAGAGATGAATTAAGTTAAACACAGGCTAAAAAGAGTGTTAATTCCCTGGAATCTTCAGCTACTGCCCTCTGTCACCATGGCTGCAAGAATGCCTTGCCCATTATGTGAGTGCTGTGCTACTTTTTGAGGGAGTTTGGTCCTTAGTGAGCAGCTCCGAGGCAAGGTAGGGCTGGCTGGTGAAATAACACAAGTGTAGGACAATTTTTTAAAATGAAAAAAGCCCAACCAAACCACAAAACAGGTCAGTTTTTTCCTAATCTTTCTCCTCGTTAGTTCATCCTGGCAGACTGAAAGCAAATTTAAAAAAAGAGACCAGGGCATGGCAGAGAAGTGGTATTTTCTCTGCACTGAGTGTTTTCAGCTGCTCTCAAGACATGCTTTGTGTCAATTGTACTTAATATTATACAGCTGTTCTAAGTGGTAGACTATTAAAAAATGCTCTGATTTCTCTTTGTTGTAGTTCCAAGATTTCCTGTCCTAAAGGAAATTGGTTTGGATGCAAATGTGGAAAAAGTAGTCTAACAGTTCAAAGGATTTTTTTCCAGAAAAGTAGTCACACTTTTGCAGCAGAATTTCCTGTGAGTGGAAATAAAATTCCTCCTTCTTTTAGTTAAAATATTGGATGGGTTTATTGTCAGCCACTGGGTGAAGGTGCTGTCTGGCTCAAGGTGATGACTGAGTCTGGTCCAAGCCTTTCCTTCACAGTCACAGCAGCAGGACACTCACGTGGGGTTTTTGGGGGTGAGTTGGCCCTGAGCTGTGGTCAAACACCAGCCCTCCCCTCCTCAGCAGGATGGGCTGGAATCAGAACCAGAATATCCTGAAGGGACCCACAAGGATCAAGTCTGCCTGTGGCTCTGCAGAGAGCAGCCCCAGGAATCACTCAAAGCCCAGTGCCTGAGAGCCTTGTGCAAACATCCCTTGAGCTCTGTCAGGCTTGGGGCTGTGACCACTTCCCTGGGGAGCTGTTCCAGTGCCCAGCCACCCTCTGGGTGAAAAACCTCTTCCTAAAATCCACCCTAAACCTCCCCTAACACATCTTCAGGCTGTTCCCTCAGGTCCTGTCACTGTCACCACAGACTGACAATCCTGTCCCTCTTCTCCTCATGAGGAAGCTGCAGACCCCAATGAGGTCTCCCCTCATCACAAGGAAAGCAAGGAGAAAAATTTGTGGGTCAGGGTAAGGACAGGGAAATCACCTAACTATGATTGTCACATGAAAAACAGACTCAACTTGAGGAAAATTATTATATTACCAATTAAAATAGAATTGGATAGTGAGAGATAATGACAAAAATTGAAACAACACCTTCCTCTCGCCCCTTATTTCACAGACTCAACTCCCACCTCCCATCCTGCCTGGGAATGGGGAATGGGGGCTGAGCTCTGACTCATTGAGTGCTCAGTGGGACCAGAGCTTTGAGAATTACACAGTGACTCTTACAGTTGTTGTATTTCACACTTCCTTTCTCCTTCTGTGGTTCTAAATGAGCTCTAATTTTGATCACAATCTCTTTAGCTGGGAATGGATCTTCCTTCTGAAGAGCCTGTGTGGGTTGATTTCCATACACAGGGGCAAATGGTTTTGCCTAATTCGACCTGTAAATGCAGAAAGAAAGGATTGACCAACATACCACACGGTGAATAAAGAGACTGTGACTACATGAAATGAGAGCAGAGCTTTTAAAAACTTACATTGATTAATAGCTTGTATAAATTTAAGCAAGGCAGTACCAAACACAACTATGATTTATCAATATTACACCGTGAGATGGATAAGCCATAAGTGATCAATAACAACAGACAATTAGGGCACTGAGGTAATTAAGAGACTGGCAGTGGATGGCAAATGGCTCTAATAGCCTCACGAGAGAACTCTAATGATGCTAATGGTGATGGGCAGCTGTAGCAAACTGCTCAGCATGCAGAGATGTGAAAGGCACAGCTGTGGTTGTGACAAGCATTCCCAAATCCTTGAGCTGCCCCAGCCCAGGCCCTGCTGTTGGTCCTTGGTGCCCAGGCTCACAGCTCAGGGCTCCAAACTCACATCACTCTGCTCCTGAAGGATTGCTTCCATGCCATGGCTGTTCTTTCCTACCAGCAAGGGGTTTTAATGCTGCTCTGCTTCTGCTGGTCCCACCTTGGTATTTTTCTGATTTTTCCTTCATCCCCTCAAGAGTCCATAACCTCTGGCTGTCTCTTCCCTGCTTCCTCAGTTTCCCAGGCTGACAGCTCAGTTTGTGCTGAGTCACTTTCCCAGTACAGAGGTTTTTTGGTTTCTTTGGGAAACTACTTTCCTGAAACCACCTCCCATATTTTCCCATTTCAGTATTCCATATTGACATTTGAATTCCATATTCCAAAGGCAATGTTCCTTTCAAACAGTTCCTTTCCCCCTCATTCTGCAGCTGTCCTAACGATGCTGCTCCTGCATTATTTTTTCCTATGTGCTATTTATTGTGTTAAATCAGCCATTTGTTAGTTCAGCAGTTCTGCTGCAGTTTGTAGATATTCCCAGGCCTTAAAATTATGCAAAATCAGCAATTTGGTTAGTTCCTGTCTCACCACCAGTAATGCCAAATGTATTTTCACAGGGTTGGCAAAAATTACGCCAAGGCCCATCTTGTCTTTAATGATCCCCTCTGTGCTACTCTGGGACAATATTATGGTAGGGCCTATCCAGCTCATTGCTTCCCTACACCTGAAATAGCAAATTAGGAGGGAGCCTATCAGCCTGGCTTGGCTCGCTGGTTCCCTTCCCCTGCTATGGAAAAAAGGCATCTATGTTGGTTTTTTCGCATTTCCCCTCACATCGCCTCCATCAGGAGAGCACTTAAAGAGAATTCACTGGCAAATTCCTCAATTTAGAGAAATCATTTTAGCCTTATTGATCAGCAGAAAATTAGCTGCCTAGCTTGAAAACTGTTCTTTATCCTCTCTGATACCATTTTGGGGATTTTTCCCTTGAAAATACATTCGTTTTAGAAAACTTTTTCAAAAAATCACGCCTGCACCCACAGTTTCTGATTCTATTGAACACACAGATAGTATTGGATGCTGGCATGGTACAATGGCATATTTAGATGGGAAAAAAATTGAAATGTACTTTATGTTCTAGCTGATACAGTTACCTTTTGAGATACTCAGAGGGGAAAAAAGCTGTAATAAAGCCAGATACCAATTCATCTGTAATTGATAACTTTGAGAACTTTGCAATTTTTACAAAGAATGTAGCCACTGTTGGACACAGGGCATACATGAAAATTTACTGCTGTTATGGTCTTGCCATTCTTGCCAATGAAATGGTAAGTTTAACGTTATAAACAATATGTTATTGGTTTTGAGATATGTTTTTATTACATAAACACAGAGTCAAGATGGCCAAAGTAACTGTAATTTTAAGCAGAATAAAATTTCTGTTTGTCTTTAAAAGCCCTTGGAATACTTTATGATCATTCAGTAGAGGGTTTTTCAGAACAAGGCCCAGGGGAAGAATGGCACATCCTTACTTGTTGTACACTTTACTATTCTTGTAATGAACCTGTTCTACCAAACTCATGAGTACCAAACTGATTTCTATACTTATTATAGAAATGGCAATAAAATAGTCCATGTTTTGCAGTTGGAGATAGTTAACTTGCTCAGTATACATTTTATTGTGAGGAAAGCATAGCCCAGACAATCTTTAGATGAATAACAACTGAAAAAAGTTGGTTATGGTTTAAGTGAAAAATATGTCAGTCCTACTAAGGAGTAGCACACTTTTACTACGAGGTGGGAAATAAGATATTTGTGAAGAAAGTCTGTATGTGCACCAAATATTAAATTTTGAATCATTGCTTTATTTTAACATTTTAACAGGCCTATTTTAACATTAAACATAAACTAGGGCAGGTTGTTTCAAGAAATTTATTGTCTGCATTGAAAGATACTGGACAATCTAAATCTCCCTTATATGGCTTAGTGATATCCTGTTTCATCTTAGATACCATTTTAAATATCCAGTGAGTCATTTGTAATAAATAAGGGTGTGGGGAGTAAAACCATTCCTGACTGGTAACTTGGGAGCACGCCATGGGTTTTGCCACTGCAGATGTGATCCTGCTCTGTTCTGTAGTGAAATCTCTGATTAAGTTCCCTATCAAAGACTGGATCACTAAATCAAAATCACATTGTGCCTATAAAATCTATTGTACTGAAAAGGCTGCAGGATTAAAGTGAGCAGATGATAAAACATCCAGGGGTTGCGTGGGCTTGTGGGTGACACTCCTTTATCAGCAGCAGGAAAGTCACCAGCTTCAGCAGCAGGACACCTGCAGCACCGCCTGCATACCTCAGTCAGGTCTGTTTTCCAAAGCTATGCCGTGGAAACAGCTCCAGGAGAAACAAAATAAGGAGTTTATATGCCACTGGGTAAAGGGTAGATATCCTTGGGGTTCCTGACTTGTGTCTTATAAGGATTGGTGGGGTTTCATTCTGACAGAAAGACACAGAAGCCCAAAATAACACCAGATGCTCTTGGGATGTTCTCCCTGGTATCAGGGATCTGCTGCTTCCCTGTGCTGGGGGTTTTGCCTCTAAAGGGCTGCAGTGCAGTCCCACTGTTCCTGATAAGAACTGGAGAATTGCTGCTGATTAGAATTAGAACAATTCACGTGCATAGCCTATTTTTTCCTAAAAGTGTTTTGAAGGATTTGTTGTTCTTGCATCCCTCAGCGAAATGTATTTGGCAGACAGACATTTGAACCTGCAGATATACACGTCTAAAATTTGTGTGTGCCTCTATATATTTTTATATATATCCATATATATGTAAATATGTATATGTAAACATGCGCATCCAATGCTTTTATTTTGTGATTCTTGTTTTCATGAGTAAGACAGACCTTGAAAAAGCCTGTGAAACCTTTTGAAGTGTTTTTAGGAAGTTTCCAACCAATTTATTACAGATTCTTTAATAAATTTACATTTTAACATCCCATTAAAGCCTAATTATTTAGAAACAGCCAAAGAAGGAAACCCAAAATTAAAAACAGGGAACATTTACAGCTCTGATATAAAATGTTTGCTATTTTTATGTAGTTATTTACAACTGTGTTGTGGCTGAATTAATGAGTTAATTTATTACCTGTATATGAGTGTTTATTGTTGGTGTCATTATCATGTAACTATAATTTTAATTAATTCCTTGACAGTGTGTCTGTGATTTCTGTGTGGAACATTAAATGTCAAATGGGTTTTCTTTGTTGCCTCATTTGTAAGTATTAAAGCATTTATGTACAGAACAAAGAAATTAGTAACAATTACTGTTAGAGATCTATTGCTAAATGAAAGCAGACTGCAAAAACCCACCCTGTTGAAGTTTAGAGTAGTTTGGATTGTTTACAAGTTAGACTGAGCATAGAACATGTGTTCAAATGCAAAAAAATAATTATCCATGTATCATTGCTGCATGTGTGTCCATGTGTGTGTCTATTTAATGGTTTCTCTGATTTTTGAAGAGCACATTATAAAAGGATCCTTTTTAGAGTGATCCTGAGGCAGAGATGGGCATCTGCAGTCACATCATTGGTGATTAAGTGGTTTTGTATGTTACTTTTATTTATACTTATATTACTGAGAATCAGCTCTTCAGATTGAGTTTATCAAGAGTCCCCCCTTTCTAATTATTTTCAGAGCAAAAATATTATGGGATTCCCAAAATCTGAGCACATCAATCAGAATTTTTATAATTTTTTTTGCATTTTAAGTACATGTTCTGCCAGCAGAGGAAGTTCCACAGAGCTGGATAATTTCTGGACTAGCCCTGAAAGTCCAGATACTGCCCCATCCCTTCCCAGCAGGAGCAACAGGTAGGAGTGGCAGTATGGTCCTGGAGCTCTGATTTTCCTCTTAATCTCGTGCTAATTCTCACTGCAAATCTGGTTAGCCACCTGTATGTCAAAGTGCCATCAATGAACATAAGGACTAAGAAAGGTGTGCAAGATGAATGTTTTCTTTAAAAAAAACCCATTTCAAATTTTTTTTGTTAGACTACAATAGTGTTTAGGCAAAACTTTTGCTTCTTTCAGTTTTGTAATTGCGTTTCCCATTCCACAAGCAATTCTTTAAAGGACTGGGTGCTGAAATTTTGCAAAATTGCTAAGCTGTGAGTTGTTACTACAGTGTGTTGACATCCTGCAATCCTTGTGAAGCCCCTCCCTGTTTTTGTACTGGCCCAGAATAGAATCTAACAGCCAAAGCTGTTAAATCTGCTGAAGACATTTTAGCAGAACTCACTTTTTGAGGTTGGTGAAGGCATGGATACAAACCTCAAGAGCTAAGCTAAATCCAATTTTTAGGTGCAAGTATTTGGTAGTGAACTAGGATAGGAAACTTCTAATTTTTATTCAGAGTGGTCGTCTGTATTTGATTGATTATTCTAACTATATAGATTTTTTGTTATTCCAATTAGAATTTTGTATTCCTACCACCAGTTGAAATTTAAAATCACAGATATAAAATACAGGTTGGGGAAGGCCATTTAATTAACACAAAAAATGGAAAACGTAGATCCTAAGAAATAGGATCTACGTTTTAAATTTTAAATAAGGTTTATGTTAAACCTTAACATAATTAAAACAGGCTAAATCTTTTAATCTCAACAGCTACTTTTCATTTACACATATATCAATAAACAATCCAGGAGCTGCCAATGACTTTATTTAATCCTGATTGCAAAAGAAAACCTTATTTCTAACAGCAGAAAAATCCACCCACATGGAATCTTTTGAGTGGTCCAGAGAGGTGTCTTTTCTATTAATGAAGCTCATTTGCATGGTAAACATGTTTATTTTGTGTTTTCCTGCTTTGGTGTCATCTCAGCCTTTCATTTGCAGATTAAACAGGCAACTGAACATGGGGTTTTTTTATATAAGGCTTTTTATTATTATTATTATTATTATTATTATTATTATTATTAATGGTATTTTTTTGATCCAGGAGCATTACAGATCAAGATGCTGTTCTTTTATGAAGGTACCATACTGATGTTGGTATTACATTAGAGTGTATGACGAAAAAGAGGCCAGTGTTAAAGGGAGTAATCAGAAATTTCTTTGTGTCCAGATATCTTCTAAGATTAATGCAGTGGTATAATTAACTAAAAAATAATAATGGATTAATGCAGATCTAAATGAAGAGTGTGGAGTCCACAAAGTTGCCATGCAGTTAGTGCAAGAGCTGATTCCACACACTGATGTATTTATTCCATTTTTCAAAACTTTTTTTTCAAAATCTCAGCCTTTCAGGTCTTTCAGGACTTGCTTATCAAGTTGGCAAGTTTAATCTATATAGGTGCACAAATCCTCACATTTGTGCTTCCATAAATGAAGACTGGTTTGACCTGGACCCCAGCACTGTGGTGGTTCTTAGCTCCCCTCCAGGGCAGGGAGCCACTGTTCTGTGCACAGGACCTGCAGGTGAAAGATCTGCCCTAAAGAGTTCCCAGCCTAAACAGACCTGACAAATAACAGGAATAGAACTGTTATTCATATTATCGTCTCACACCTGGAAAACTGATCCACAGAAGATGTTATGAAAAGCCATAAAAGTCAGGGGAAGGCTCCCAGTGACTTCAGTGGATCTATGATGTTAAACCAGCCAGGCACTTGGGGACATGCTTAAATGATTGTCTCACTTGGAGAGCTCCACACCAGGTTTGCAGAACAGGCTGGAAGCTGTATTTCTGGTGCCAGTACTGGATGAATTACCCACAAATGCTGTAATTTTGCCAAACAGTAAATCTATTTATGGAGGCTATTCAGTCTTTCAGCAGTTAGACAATCCCATATGTATGGGAACATGCACCTTGAATTTCAGTTAAAGCCCCCAGATCTGATTTGTAGCCTGTGAAAATCAATTCAGTACTTCAGCAGACTTTGCCTGGTGACCCCGGGGAATTTTAATCGTTGATACAAGAATTCCAAAATTGATCTAATGTTTAAGAAATAATTTCAGCCCTGCTATCACAGAAAATACTACAGAAAATTTCTATCATCCTCAGAAATGTCTTACTCATTCACTCTGAGTAATACACAGTAAAGTAGGTCATAATCTGGGGCATCTGAAATATCAGTGCCAGTGAGCCTTGCATGCAGCAGCCAAGGGCAAGTTTCTCCCCCCCAGTGCACTTCAGATCTCCCTTGCAGGGTCTGTGTTCAGGCTCCTCAGCCATGGCAGCAGGAACCCAGCCTGAGCTGGGGTACAGGCTGTGCAAGGAGGGAAATGGAAAAGCATCTGGGGAGTGGGAAGGAAACACTCATAAAATTGAGGTGGTAGCAAGCCTTTAAAGAGAGGCTAAGCCTGTTCCTGCCTACTGGAACATCAAACTCATGTTCTGTTATGGTGGGATTTATTAGCATCACCAAACGTTATTAATTATGCAAGGAGACAGAGCTCATGCCTAACCACACACACACACACACAAAACACCCTCCTTGTCCCAGACTGTTTATCACCTCATATTTTCATTTGGCCAGATGAGAATGGTCTGGAGTACAAAAGTGTGTTTGCAAGGCACCAGTCAAATTTGTGGTTTTTGGCAAGAGGTACCTCTAGGTATCTAGAGATATCTAGAGGTATGAGAAAGGAATGAGAAAGGAAAGGAAATCAAGGTCAAAATGCTTTGTTATCCTCACAGAGCAAGGCATAGCTGATGTTTTGGCAGCCTTGGTGACTGAACAGGGGGAAGAAAAGAGAGAATTATGAAGACCGAGCCAGGGCCAGTGGCTCAGATGGCTTCAGAGCCCTCTGCTCTGTCAAAAATAATTTAATGAGAAAAAGTGTTGGAGAAAGAGCTACGTGGTGGACAATAGAGGAGAGAAAAAGTGCCCTTGCACTTGATCAACCACAAGAGTTCTGTGATAGCTTCACCACCAAGCTGAGAAGATTTAATATTGAAATAACTCCCCAGTCCTTCAAAAATCTTCCATGTCTCCAAAATATGAATTGTATAGGAGAAAAAAATCAATTTAATACAAACTCTTTACTGAAGTTAGCAGCAAATATTTAACTACCCATGCATGTTTCAGACTGTATCTCTGGACTGTATCTTAGGACTCTATGTCGTGTTAGATCACAAGTGACACCAAACCTGAGTGATCTGCAGCTGTGGGTGCAGTCAGAGCTGCAATGTGTGTGCACAGCTGGTTGCATTACAGATGCAATCTCAGCCAGGACTTGGACTAGGACTATTGAGGATTTTTGGGACTCTTGGGATTGAAGGACTGTTGGGATATTGAGGACTGTTGGAACTGAAGTGGATCCTTGCTATTATTAACAAATGTTTTTGCTAAATGTCCAAAGGAAATATTGTCTCCTTGGATGTCCAGCAAATCTTTAGGAAAAGCTTCATCTTGCATGTGACGCTCAAGAATAAACACAGAAAATTGTATTTACTTAAAAATTGTTTTTGTCATGGAGATTGACCAGTGGCAATGCATGGGTAAGCATTTCTCAGTTTTACAGCAGGTAAATAAGAGTCTTTAATGCTCTTGTTTTGAAAGAAGCATTCCTATTCTTCACTTTTTTACATAATAGGAATCTGCCAGTTTTGCCTCAGTTCATACTGGGTGTTTCTCCTTTCCCTGATTGCTGTAGTTGGTCAGAACACCTGCAGCCAAAAGCTCTGTTAACTTGTCTTGGCAGCTGTGGTTTGTATTCCTATTTCTGGCATGGTTGCTCATTTTGCTTTGTCTTTGAAGTTAACTTAGGCTTGCTGTTAAAAAAAAAAAAAAAAAGTGTGATTTTCTCTTTCCGGAATGCTTTATTTTCTCATTGACTGACACAAATCTCCCTTAGTTGTCAATGTTCATTAAAATTCCTTGTCTCTTACTCTGGACTTGGATAAACATTAGTGAGTTCCAGGTTCTTTTGCTTTCCTGCAGTTTAAGCAATTCTCAGAACATGCCACAATATTCAGTGGCATTAATAAACCTTGTGCTTTTCACTCTTTGAGGAAGAGCTGGATGAAAGTCCTGTGAACTTGTCTGATTTTGATGGGTGCTGCTGGTAATTAAGGAATTACTGCTGAATTTGAAGAGAAGATTTTTTGGTTCTTACCTGTTGTGTGTCTGGTAGAATGCAATCTCTGGGACCCAGAAAGAAAGGTCCTATAAGGTTTGAATATTACTCAATACAGTCTCCGAAACTACCCGAGCACATCTGCATTGCAAACAGCCATTGATAACCATTCCTGTTAATAGTGTGGAATATCTGGCTGCTAAAGAGAATGCAGCAGAGGCTGGAAACTTGGAATCCTACCAGTTTAGAGAGTTTCCTCCTGCTTTCTACGGGGGAAAAGCCATCTGTAAAGATGGAAGAAAAAAAAAATAGTTTCTATTGACATTAGATTAATAAGAACAGGAAAACAACGACTGACATTTTTGGATATTAGGATGGTGGTAGGTTTAGAGGAGAGCTGTGTATTTCATGCCGAGGGGTTCTGGTACAGGATAAGCCCTGCGATGCCCAGAGGATGGGCAGGGGTGGGGATGCAGCTCCCGAGGGAGGCGCTCCCTGTGTGGTTCCTCCTGGGAGGCTGCACAGCCCCCGGGCTGGGGAAGGCTCCCGAGGAGTGTGCAACAACCAACAGTGCCATCTTGTGAGCAAAGCCCACCCCTGCACGTCCAGAAGGGAATTCAGCAGCAATAAAACACGCATTTCTGTGCTGTTGCCTTTCAGAGGTGTCCAGGCCTTTCTGAGCTTACCTGTTCAAAACTCCAGTATCGAGGATTATTTCTTTACATGGACAGACTCCCGTGCTGGCCTCATCCCCTGATCTTGTAGGCAGGGCCATCTGGTATTTTATCCTGTAAATCAATACCTGCTATCAAAGACAGTAGTGCACAGAATCTTACCTCCTTGCATCCCCTGTGACCTTTCTTCCTTGCTTTCTGATTGTCATTCAACGAGTAAGAGCATGCAAATCCACCATGAAAGGCATTTTAGCAAATAATAGTCAATCTTGCTTTATAAAGAATGATTTATGGTATTATTTCTGTTACTCGTTATTGGCTCCATTCCTTGAGATGATGAAGGACCTATCTTTATTAACCTCAGCTAGCTGAAAACATTTCATCTATGAGTTTTTCTGAAGAAATGCATCTCGGTAGCTCATGATGGAAGGCATCTGCGCTGACCCATCAGCGCTGCTGTGACTTTCAATATATTATACTTAATAACAGATAAACATCCTTAGCCAGAAACAGAATCCTGCACTGCAGCTTGATTACATCTGCAAAGAAAAGTGATTGCCCTGACTATTTGAATACAAAAACAGTGAGTGATGGCAAGCAAACACGATCTGTTTAAAGCCTTGCTGGTGAAATACTTTCAGTGCTCAAGCCAAGGGTTTGTCATTTTTCCAAGGTGGGGTGTGCTCCCCCCAGTGACTGTCACAGTTGTCCCTAATCTGGGTAGGGAGATGGTGAATCCATTTCCTCTGGATCATGCAGCTGAACTTTTCAAAGTCAAAGTGGGGCAGAAATGGCCTCATAAAAGATTGCTGGAACAATGCAGTCAAGAGGAGCAGCCGCTGTGGATTTCTTCATGCCAAGGCTGGATGCTGCCTGGAAGATAATGTTTGGACAAATGTAACTATTGTGCTCAAGCAAAATGATTGTGAGTAAAGAACTGCCCTGATGCATTGCTGTTATTTGCTTTAAAACCATTTTAAAGAACTAATTGATACCATTAAATTTATTTTTAGGCAAAAATCCTTAATCGTGAACAAAGGTAGTATAAAATTTAGTGAAAGACTGAAGCCTTTGATGACAAATTTATTTCTACCTTTGTTCCATTAGCAGCCTCTGTGTTTTGAGGGCCTCTGTGAGTCTCACTGATATTGATTTGATGCTCTGTGTCTGCAACAGGTCAGACTAGATGGATCTCTTGTAGATATCACCTGGGAGGCCACAGCTTGTGGAGTGCAGGTAGGAGCATTCAACTTCAAAAGCTTACTAGAATTTTAATGGGTAGATATAACAATAACAGGTTTTTGTAGGATAGCCAGAGTCTTCCTCCTTACAAGGCCCATTAATTCAAAGGAAAATAGTAAGGAAGAAACCAAACCAAACCAAAACCAAAAAAAACCTAACCCAAATCAAACCAAACCAAAAGAACCTATTCACTTATTGCAGATGTCTTCACCATTTTTCTTGTGACCAGGATATTTTTACATTTCTGTTGTGTTCTGATGTAGAAAGCAAAGAATTTTCTTTGTTAGAGCATAATTGATTTATATACAAACACATACATATACAGTATATATTGCTGATGCAATACCCAAAGGGAAAGAAAGTAGCAAAACAGACATTTTGGTTTGTTTGTTGTCAGGAAATGTCATGATTCATCTTTCATGAGCATCTGCAAATATGCATCTGCCAAATCTATTTTACTAAAAGCTTGTTCTCAGCCAAACATATTCTCACCCCAAGAGTACAACATTTTTGATTGACAAGTAGAAAAGGATTAATGATTATTTGAATGTCTCTACACATTCCCACACTCCCATTTTCTGCTGCACAATAGGAACAAGGACCATGATTCACTCCCACGGTCACATGGCAGGAATAACTTTATTGTTTTTGCAGTTCTGTACATCCTTTTGAAGCGACACAGGGGGAACAAAGAAGGCCTTGCAGGATGAAGAGTAGGGCCCACCTGCAATGGTTAGCTGTGCTTAAAAATTTACTTTGGTCTTAACATTAATTCCAGAGCCTTGCATTCTAATTTGCATGAGGCACTACTAATGAAATGAAATTTATGGAAGTTGGTGTCACTCTTGCTCTGCTATTAAGAGGGTTTGTGGCAATCCAACAGTTAAAACTGTGGTAATTATCAGGGCTCATCAGGCAACACAGCTTCCTGTCTCTGATTTCACTCAGATCTTGCTCTCACACCTAGAGAACAAAATTTCCATTATAGATGTGCAATGAAATTGCAGCTAATGTTTTAACAGGCTGAACACAAAAATTGCACTGGGGCATTAAACTAAAGTTTGATGTTTTCTAATAAAGATATGCTTTGGTATTCTGTGACTCCCCTTCAGTTTGAGACTAAATATTGCAGAGCACATGAAGTTGCTACTGAGCTTCCTGACAGTTCTGAGCCAGTCTGTTGGTTTTCATTAGGAGCAGGGGAGAGAAGAGAGAGGAACTGTTCTTGTTTATTTTGGCAAATGGAGTTGTCAACATCTTCTGAAATCAGCAAACAGTAAGCCCAAACTGGGGACATTAAACTTCATTTAAGATCACTGAAATAACTTTTGTCCCATGATTAGGATTAAAGCTCAGGTATTTTAACATACAGTGCTCCTCTCTAATCTTGAACTCCAGGTCTTTTCAATATGGAAATGATACTGTGATCTCCAAATTGCAACTAAATGTGGATAACATGACATCATAGTTTGCCATGAAGATTATTTTTGGGTACTGTGAATGATAAAGCACAGAATGATCACCAATTATTTCCAAGTATCATTTTGTAGTATGAGAAATTAGACTAAAAAAAAAAAAAAAAAAAAAAAAAAAAAGCTGTTATCCAACAGTATTTGTTGACTTTTCCTTCTTCATCTTTAGTGGAGAATTGACAGCATTTCATTAGTTTATACTGTTTTTCCTTCATCAACAGTTCCATTTCTAACTTAATCTGCTTTTTGCTGGAGAAAAAAAGTTTATTAACCTCATCTTTTTTAATGTTTAATTGTATTTTATCTTCTCTCTAAAAGTAGCAGACCCATCAGTAAAATGTTCTGGGGCTTGTAAATTCCCTGTTGTTGTCCACAAAAAATCCTTTTAGAAGGATCGTCCCTTTTTTACTCTTTTTTTTTGAGGGGGAAGGGGTTCTCTTCATTCATGTTGACTAAAAAAAATATTCAGAACAACAGAAAAACCAACAGAAATCTTTGTGGTTCATTTCTTTTCTAATATGGAGCAGAATTTCTGCATGTGCTTTCTGTGCTGGAAATGCAAATACCTGTTTTGGCTAACTCCCCCCCATCCTGCTGCCCACCCTCTGGGGTGCAGATTAGAGACATGGTCTCCTGTATAAAAAGGATAAGTGAGTTAATAAAAAATAAAGTACATAGGAGGCCAGAGTAAATGGAGCATATAATTTTTTCATGAACTGGTCTCTTAAGTTTCATTTTGCAAGGCATCGTGCTTTTCTACATATTTATGAAAATATGAAAGAGTGAACTCGATGCTTAACGTGCAATCTACTTAGCAATTTCAAGTAAAGCTGTATCTTGCTTTCCCTGTCAGGAAACCCAGAATCTTCTGCAGGCAGCACCACAAATGATAGCAGGATCTGTTAGGAGTTCCTGTGACACTGCAAACCTTCCTGCAGAGCTCCTTGTCTTACAGAAGGAGTTTAGGTGCCAGCTTGTGCTGTTTGGTAACATGCAAGCAAAAACATTGTCAAACTGATTCTCAGGGATGGAATGTGATCCTTCAAGAATAAAAGTTGCTTGAGATTGATATCACTGTACACACAGTAAACATATAAAATAAATTATGACTCTGAAGAGAGATGGGTGAATATAAACTTTTGGAAAACTTATGAGATAGAAGGGTTTTGTTTTTTTTTTTTCCTAACACCCAAATGGTGTTTTCAATCTTGAAAGCTCTAAAGCAGTTTATAAAGATAATTAGGCATAAATGTCCCCATTTCACAGCTGTGCAAACAGAGGGAAACAATTCTGTAACCTACTTACCAAAATCTTACAGAGGTAAGCAAATCTTGAGCCACCAGATTGCAAGCACTGGTTCGTTAACATTGCTTTTTTGTGCCTGCTTCTTTGTAGCTAAATTAATTAATATTGATATATCAAAGCAGCAAAAGTAGACCTAGATCCCAAGCTTGTAAGACGACCTGTTTCATTTCTGTGTCAAGTTACATTTCTTTGATAAGACATCAGCTTCAGAACAATTCAATACACTTCAGTTCTGTGCCTCGTTGCAGGCTTTGAGTACCACTAAAATTTCCATTTTCGTGCCTGGGAAGTGGTGAAGCAAGAGGCACCTGCCTGTGGCACTGCAAGAGCATCAGAGCCAGGAATGGTGCAAGGAACCATCCAGGTGCTACCCCAAGCAAGATGTTCAGGAGAGGTGCTGGTACACACCCAGGCTTTGCAGTTCTCAAAGTACACACAGCATATAGGCTCTGCTTTAGCAACATCTCCATGACAACTGCTTTATAATTCATGCCACATAATGTATAACTTTGCTGTTAAAAAATAAAAAGAAAAAGGCTCTGCCAACATGCTAACCAGGCCGCATTCTTGGAAATTAAATGAACCTGAAAGATTTTTTAGCAATCAATTAACGATTAAATGAAGCTTAAGGGACATTAGACAGTAAGAATCACAGTATTTATGGCTTTGACGTGATCATGCAATCTCAGTCTTTGCTTCTCCACCATTCTCACCATTTCAAATCCCTATAATTGATACTGATGCAACATTTCAGTCAATAGCTATAAGAGGCAATGAGGAGCATGAAATGGCTCTTTGGCATTTAATGAGTAAATACAATCCCACTGCGCTTCGTATTTCAGAATTTTTTATTAATCGGTCTTTTTTTAACTGAAGGAGTTGAACTGAGTCATATCAACAGGTTTGGGGATTGGCAAACAATAGAATGATAGCAAAGATAATGGGAAAAATGTGTTCTAACACGGTGCAGAGAATTAAAACTATTAAAATGCCTTTCCCAGTTATTGCTTCAATGCCAAGATAACCAATCAAACAAAACTGCTGCTGTAAGATTAATAGACATTCTGAAAGGTATGAAATGCAGTGTAAGTTTGGTTCTGTAAATTTACCAGGACAAGAGAGGTGTAGATAAATTGTGAGAGTGAAACAGATACCAAGTTTTTAATGGCTATATCCTACTTCAGGAGGCAGAGGAAGGAAACAAACATAATAGGGAAAAGCATGGTTTGTGCTCAATGGATTTTGAACCATTATTAGTTGTTCTGGTTTAATTAACATCATCTTGTTTTTAACTGGTAACTTTATTTTAAAGATCAAGTCTAAGAAATGCAGAGATGCAGGCCTTGACTCTTTCACAGCATAAAAAGGAGGTATGAACTCACCATAAGACTGCTCTCTTGCTTTTATGCTGAGTTTTGTATTTGGAATTGTGTGTTATAATGTATAGAATTGTATGATTGTATTGATTTCAGAACTGAGGAACAGAAACTGCATAAGGTATCAATAGGAAGGAATTATCAAATGACAAGTGAATTTTGTTGGGTTATAAAATTCAGTTAAAGAAGCACCAAGGCAAAGAAACACATTCTGGAATGAGAAACACAAGTCCAAAATACCAGGATCTCCTCATGAGACAAGTTACTGACTTAAGTTTACAGGTTTTAGCTACCAAAAAGACAGGCTTAACTCCCCAGTGAGACCTAATTCAGAGAGAATTACTTTACTGGCCAACTGACAGCAGCTGTGCAGAGCTAATCCCAAAGCAGGGTGTGCTTAAATCAGAAACACATGATGATTTTGACTCTTTTCTGAGTATCTTTCCTTGCTGAATTTCCTCCAGTGGATGAGAGGAGAATTGAACCAAAACTTCCAGCAACAGCTCAAAATTGGACTGATGTTTCACCCTTTTTTGCAGGGTTCCAGGTATGCAGTTTTATGTTGAGATTTGTGTGACTCTGGAGCGGAATTTGCATTGCTTGGTTTATGGAGAGGTGGAATTTTTGTTTGAAAATAGACTAAACCTGGTGCTCAAACCTAAGGAACTGAAGGAATTCTTTATTTCATCTGTTCAGGGGTATTTTGTAGGGTTTTATTTGTATTGACTGTCATGTCCCACAATTCCTGGGGCCTGTGCTTCAGAACACTCAGAATTTAACAGCGGGGGAGTGGAAGAAGGGGAACATCTTGTACAGCATAAGGACAGTTTAATTTTCCACAGCTAAGAATGATGAAAAACTCCCAGTAGAGTTGAGCTGCATTTTTGTTTTAAAGAACAACAAAAAATTAAGCTACTCTTGGTAGATTCTGCAAGGTCCCTAGTCAAACTTCTGCTTTCTGTTTTAGCAGCAGGTCGCATTAGAAATATTTTAAAAAGGAATGAAGGAGGATTTTGCACACAAATATTGATGCCAATGATCAGGTAGCAGTTTGTTGTTGCCAATTCCAGCCAGAGTAGCTGAGGGTCTGGGCTGAATGAGGTTTCCAGAGAGGAAACTTCTCAGTAACAGCGCTGTGAATTAGGGAACTCTTTCCTGGTTTAGTTATGTTGACCACTGACAAATTTTTTTTTATTTTTTCTGACCATGTTGTTCCATTATACACTTACTCTCCTAACCCTGTGTGTTTATGCTTTTCCTTCTGCAATCCATAGAGCTCTGGAATATTTCTTCCCTTGTAGATGCAGTATTTGCTCTGTTAATTCTTCCTTTTCTCTCTTTCTTTGAAGACCTGCTGCAGTGCTGAACCATCTTCCTACATCCCTGTCCTCAGCTCTCGTCCTCCTCTCAGATTTCTAGACTGCTGAACATCCTGATATTTGGGCCTTGTACAATGCTAAGAATATCAGTGTTTAATAAATATCAGTGTGGGAAAGGCAGAGTTGCTATAAGAGAAATAAATAGCTCAGGAAAAAAATCGAGATACTGCTGCCTCTGCAGCAGCCACTGGCTGCACTGACTGTAAAATGTAACTAAGAACTAAATTGTCAGTTTTGGTGTGTGCTAAAGAAACCAAGCAATGTCACACACGGAGATGTTTACTTTCCATTATCCTGGCAACCCCCAGCATATAGATCCTTGTGGTGCAATGTAAACTCCTTTCAAGATGACATTTAAGAGGAATTTAATCTGTATAGAGCACTAACAAACTGAAGCACAGCGGATTTATTCATTTAAGAGAATTACTCATTTAATTTTTGCCATTTAGTATTTATATTCATTTACCATTCATTTATTCCCTACATTTTTATTCATTTATTCATTTATCAAATATTCATTTTAATGGTTTTCATTATCACTATAGTAACTGTAGGGACAGATTTGCAATAATTTTATTCCTTAAATAGGTTTAGTCTTGGAAAATCTACAGAACAGGGTAAGGCCACTTGCTCATCAGGTTCATTCCCTTTTCTCAGAGGTGTTTGTCTCTTTACTCCCCTTGATTCTTTACAGCTCTCCCTAATTTCTCTTTAATTCCTTTCTATGTTTTATGACAACAGCTTAGTTCAGTGATATTACACTGATGTGAACAAATCAAACAAATGTTTGACTGATGTGAAAGGTTGAAATCTGATTGTGTTACTCAGTGCTTTGGACACTGCCTTAGTCTGCTTGTTTCTCCATATATTTTTCTTTTCCCTGTAGAATGGCTTTTCCTCAAAAATTCACCTCTTATTCCCTTTTAATGCCAGTTCCATTTCTGTGTGAATGAGACCCCTGCAAGCCAGGGAACAATGACCTAAGCAACAAGGGTTTTGAACTACAGCAGAAGTCTAAACCTCTGAAAACATTGGGGTCTGTGTATGAATTTCCATTGCAGCACTGAGAATTCAGTTTGGGGGATTTTTTCTTAAAAAAAAAAATTCTCTTATGGAGAAAAAAGTGGATGAGTAATCCTTCAACTTCACTGAGCATCAGATTGTGCTTTTGATGAAAACAAAGAGTAGATCATATGATACCTTTTGTCCAAGGCCAGAGCTTTTGAGCTGGGATTCTAGTTCTTTTGTCATAGCTATACAGACTGATCAGTGCTTGTGCAGTTGAGTCCTTGAAGTATATTACCAGAATATATTAAAAGAATATCTTCCCATGGGTAGTGAAACTTTATCCTGGGGAGCAGGGTGTTCACAGATGAACCCAGGCTTGTTCTTGCTGAAGGATTAAGTTGTTTGTGGCTTTTAACTTTCCATCCTCAGTGAGCCCCAATGGCCTAGAAAACACCTCTGTGACAACCTTGGTGCTCCTTTGCATCACAATTTCAAACCACTGTCAGGATCTCATCTTCACTATCTAAACCTTTTCTTCCTTAATCAAACACTGCATTTGAAACTTAAAGCCAGTTGTCTTCAGCCAATCCTAAATTCCAGCCATTCCCATCATGTAATCTTTCACAGCATGTCTGTGCTCTGAGTCGTGTCAGAAACTTTGGGGCTGTGTCAACCACAGAAACACAGCTGAAATATTTCCTGATTGCTTGGTTAGTGCCTATATTTAACACCTGCAATTTTTAAATTATTACTATTTATATCACCATAATAGAAAGAAAACCCCTATCCTTGTAGAAAGCATCATGAACTGGGTATTCCCTGTAATTCTATATTAAGTAAACCAAACTGCTTCAGATATTTACATTCAGAAGGTTATCTTTGTTAGCAGAAGAGCTAGAAGTAATTTTCTTTACAATGAGGTCTTAAGTTTGTTGAGTGTGTTGTGACTCTGCAGGAAAAAACTCTTCATACTCCAGACCTGAGGCTGCAACTCTAATTTTGAGAACCATTGCTCTGGAGGCTTTTTATCAGCTCCAAAAATGTCTTATCTCTGGTTGCTTTTAACTGCATAATAAGAGGTCATTTGAAATAGGCAATGTCTTCTTAAGGGTTTATAATCTAAAGCCCACAGTTGTCAATGAACATTCATTGATTTCAGGGACTCTGAATCCAGGTATTTATTCATAATATGTGGTGTTGGCTTAGTAATTTTAGTAGTATTAAGATATGAGGAAATGGACTGCCTATTAAAGCTAGACAGGAATATTCTGGTGGCATTTACTTTGTCAGATAAAGCCTTGGAATTCCTGTAAATCCAAATATTTTTCAGCAGTCTGCCTCTTTAATTAACTTCTGCCTGAGAGAGCGAAAATTATCCAGCACCTCCCAGCTCCTGAGAATTCTTGTAGCCCTGGAGAGGAGGTCCCAAGGCTTTTGGACAGCTGCAGCTCCAGCTGTGGTGTCACAGCCTGCAGCAGCCTTAGGCTCCCCTTCCTGAGGCTGATTTCTCTGAGGGTGAACCTGGAAGGAACCAGACACAGCATAAAACTTCATTAATATAAATGTCTATTCTTCTTCACAGTCCAAATAATTTTCTTCAAAGTATTAGAACTTCCAAAGAAAAAGTTGGGTATTTTAAAATCAGACAAGGAATCTTGTTTAAAAAAATCATAGTCAAAGTGTACATTCAATTAAGAGAAGACAGTTTTTACTTTCTTTCCTCTCATCTTCTCATGCAGCGTTTGATTGAGTTTTTAGATTTGAGAGTTTCCCTCCCTTCCCCCTGAGCAGGGACTGAAGTCAGTGGGAAGAGATCTGGTGTGTGCTTTACCCCTCTGCTGTGTGCATGTATGTTTTTTCATTAAATCTGAACATTAACCTGATGGCCTTTAGGCACAACACTTTCTGCAAAACTTAGGTGTGCTGATTATTGCTTGCTTTCCAACTCCAGATCCTCTTGCAAACACTACAGGGACCTCATTAAATTCTGCAGCTGTATTACCCTCCTCCTTTATTAACTTCCTTCAAATATCCTGCCGTGGTCTAATGTCTTCTCTTGTCAGCTTCACTCCACTTTATACACCTGAAGGAGACTTTATTGTTCTTATCTCCTTGCTCTGAAAACTTCATTCAGAACCAGTTTTGACTTCTCAGGATATTTTTTTTAGCTCATCCCTCCATTGTGTCAGCCTTTGTAGTCCCTTGATAATATTCTGTGCTTTTTAGGCATGACATGCATTTTTTAAATCATTATTTTAATTTCCTGATTTAAATCTAAATAGGGCAAGAAGTACAGCAGAAACGTAGGTGGTCTTGTAATCTTTTCCTTTGTCCTAAAAATAAAAAGGAGAACTTGCAACACCACGAAAAAAAATAGTATCAAAACCTGGAGAAATTTTATTTTTAGGAAGCTGTTAGTCCAGTGAGTAAGCAGGTGGCTATAAAAGCAGCTCAATTCACTGGTGTATCCTAAAAGTTGGAGCCACAGCCACTCAATGCCTCTTGAATCTGGCCACAAGGGCTTTGCATCAATTCCCCCAGTTCTTGCTCCCACTCCAGGCTCTTGTCACCTTCCTGGCAAACACTTGTACAGCAAGAAGGGTGAAAGATGCTTTTGTGAGGGATTTCTACTTATTATATCCAGGCTTACCCACATATTGACCTGTCCACACAGACAAATCTCACCCTGAACATTTTTACCAGTTTCAAGAGACTTGGTTTTACATGCTTCACTGACCATTACTCCAGATTATTTCCAATCTCTTTTTGTTAGAGGAAGTCTTGTTGGGTTGAATCTCTGTGTCACTCTCAGAAATAAATGAACATGTAAACAGGTTCCAGTAAAATTAAGGATATTTGAAAATTAATATTAAACTCCTCTTCATGAAAACTTGGGAATTATACAGACAGGAAAATTATTTCAAAAAAACAATATAGGAAAGGAATGTAACTATTATCTCATGCTGAGCCAGCATAAGTCAGCATTTTAAAGAAGTCTATATGTCTACTTGCAAATACATTTGATGCTCAGTGCAATCTGTTAAACAAAGTCAACTGGGCAAGACTAATGCCAAATCAATTACAGTCACTAATGTCTCACAACTACAGAGCAAAAACATTCTCAGTTGAGCGTAGCATTCATTGCAGGCAGCAGTACATTCATAATCTGAGCTTCTCAAATTAAGTACTCTGGTGAAGTATGAGGGAGAATTTACCTCGTGTTAACACTTTCCAGTGCTAGTGTTCCCAAAATTTTCTTATTGTTCTGGTTTTATGGTTCATTTTCTTGTGGTTGCTAGAGTTCCTACCATGCTGAAATGAAACTTGGGTCATTGTTGAATATTTAGTGTCTCACTGGTCTAACAAATCTTCATTCTAATCACTTAAAAACTGTTCCTGTTGATTTCAGAACATTTCTTGAATAAATCAGAATTAATTATGGGATGCAGAACTCAGTTTCTCAAATGATTCATGGGGGTGTATTAGGAAAAAATAGATTCAAACCTGCTGAAATTACTCCTACCTGCAGAGAGATATCAGTGTGATTATATTTTCACAGATGGATTAAGACATCAAGGGAAATGCTTTGCTCTAGGATTTCCTTAGATCAATTAATGGGGCAATTCCAGCTGCCCTGTGTTGTACTTTACCACCACAGTATCCTCAGCAGTCTGAGCTGCAATGATGGTACCAACTCTGTGGTCCTTACCTCTCTATCTAAGCTTTAAATATTAAAACTTGATCATAAAATCATAGGATCAATCAAGACTGGCTTATTACACCCCCTGCCATGGCCAGGGACACCTTCTACTGTCCCAGGTTGCTCCAAGCCCTGTCCAACCTGGCCTTGGACGTTGCCAGGGATGGGGCAGCCACAGCTTCTCTGGGCATCCTGTGCCAGGGCCTCACCACCCTCACAGAGAATTTCTTCCTAATATTTAATCTAAATTTACCCTCCTTCAGTTTAAAGCAATTTCCCCTTGTTCTTTCACTTTAACCAAGAAAGATAACCTCCAAATCCTTTATTCTGCAGAATATCCATGAAGATCTATCCCATTTCAAAATGCAGAGGATGTCTCTTTGTTACTATTTCTGTCAGCTGGGTTCCCTGAGAACTTGGTACTCATTTTGGCTGTTTATGCTGGTCGGCTCTCCCTGACCACACAGTGTGTCCCATCCTGGCTGTGTGAGCACAAAGTCAGGCCAGGAAACCTGCAGAACACACAATCCTTTCCACTTGCACCCTGTGCTTACAGCTGAGTGTTTCCTTGTCACAAGGATGTGCTCCTTCAGGGATGTGCACACACAGAATTCAGGCACAGCAGCACTGGGGATGCACGACTGGGAAAGCACTGACAGAAATCAGGCTGAAAACTTGTTTCCTGCCAAGTTGGTTGCTTGTTTGTTGACAGGGGGTGAGCACCAAGGATGAGTGCTGGAGATGGCTTCAGGCAAGGGCAGATCTAAAGGAGAGGCCAGTCTGGGGCTGCCTGGTGGGTCAGCTCATGGGGAAAATCAGGGACTTCCAGTGACACCTACTAAAAACTGCTGCTGCTGGGGAGGGTCTTGCTCAATTTGATACTATATATTCCTACAGTAATTGGTTGAAGAGAATGAAAAGAACTACTAAACCCACCTCTCAGGGTACCAAAAAAGATGTTTAACTCTTTTTCATGGCTGTAAAGAACAAGAACAGAAATCAGAGTTAACATTCACTTTTAACAACTCATCTTTAGTGTCTCAGGATCCTGGGAAAATATCTGCTGAGTATCCTAGAACTCCCAAAAGATGCTGTACAGAACTGACATCCTTTTCAGCTGTAGGTCCCAGGAAGGTTTTTTTCATATCAGAAAAAATATTTTGTTTAAGGAATATCTGAAATTTTTCAGAATTGCTTAGTTGTAAAAACAGAAAACCTTAAAAGTGCTGTGGGTGGTGGAGAGGAGGATAACTTTTCAACAACTTTCTACTAAGCTTAAACTACAGCTTCATTATTTACATGTATGATTATTTTGCTGTTCGTTAGTTCTGCTGTGGGTTTACTTAGGATTTACCTGCATAAATAACTCAGAAAATGTGCACCATTGTGATGTATGTTTATTTATAAGCTCTTAGAGGTTATAAAACACACTTTGAGTTGTTTCTGTGTGTGTTTATATCTGCATCTTTGAACTTGCTCTACTGTAGGGTAAAGGTCTGTGGTCCTCTGTCCTGGTGTCCCTGGCATGGGGGTTGGCCCTGTGGTTTGGTGCCCTCAATCTGTCAGCTCCATCTCAGAGAAAGTGTGAGAGTGTTTAACTCATCCCCTGGCATTGCACAGTGTGGAAGTTCTGGGCTCTCCAACAGCCTGTCAGGAATTCAGCTGATGGTACGTGTGAATCTCAGAGAGAGAGAGAGAGAGAGAGAAATGTTGGGCAAAACATTTTGTGTTTAGCGAGAGGCATTTCCTGACAAAACTCTGCTGTGTTGAAAATGTTTTCCGTTCTAGTTCTGCTTCTTAAAAAAAACAAAGTTAAAATTCTTAAATTTGCCACCAACTGCTGCATAGTAAACGGATGTAAATTGCAATTTATGTCAGAGCAGGCTGTGACACAACAATTCTTTGTTCCCAGGGGACAGAGGAGTTGTGCCCAGAGCAGAGGTTTGCTCAGATCCCAGGTAATAGGGATAACTTTGTCACTGCTGTGCCACCAGTGCTGATCAGCAGCTCTGCTGAGCTCCAAAATCCTGGCTGTGAAAGAAAGCAAAATCTTAACACATTCCCAATTACTGCGATTCTTATCTGCATTTTTGTAAGATATGATTGTCCTGCACTACTGAGTTCTTTTGTTTGCTGGTTGTCAATACAGATTCTGCCCATTATGATGATAGTAGTTCTCTTCCCTTTTATGTCAGTGCAAAGAAGTAAAAGCTTTCCTGAAGTCAAGGAAATTAAACATTTTGTTTGATCAATGCAAGTAAAAAAAGGATTAAGCCCTGTATTTGTTTTATTTCTAGCTTTGCTTCCAGCAAAATTTTAAATGCGGTAAATACCATTTAAAAAACACAAAAATCCATGTTCCAACTTTTCCAGCATACAAGACAGCAGCAAAATACAGATTTCTTAGTTTCTTTGCATCTCAGTGTGTATATAAGATTAGTACAGAGCTCCAGGAAGGTATGAAAGAGCCCTACCCAGGGAGCAAGAGCACAGTGCCAGGCAATTGGTGTTGTACTGTGCCATTTCCTGTGCCCTATTTTCACAGACAAACAATTTTTGCTACCAAAAGATGCATGAAAGTTCAGAAATTTCAAAAGTCCCCCCGGGGCTGTGAGTTGTTTCTGCTTCCTCTTCTGTTGCTTTTGGTGCTCTTAGTTTCTCCTAACTGATGCAGGCATAAATCACTTGTTTTCCTGAAAGGGGATTTCATTCTCTGATAGGAATTTCTTGGAATTTCAACACAATCATACTAAAGAAGGTGCTACCTGCTCCCATTTTCAATTTCTCAAGGGTAAAACCCATTCAGGGGGCAAGACCACTTGTTCCTCAGGCACCCAGAGACAGGGTATTTGGGAGAGTTAAAAGGAAAAGTTAAACAGAAAACCTCTCACCATATTTTACAGGCTTTGTGCCTTAGATTTCTATGTGTAAATGTAGCCTTGTAGCTTTAATATAAGATTAATAAATTTCACAAATAATGTGTAATGTAAGGCCAGATATACAATATATAAATTTAATATCTTCCTGTTATAAGATTTCTCGCTTCTGGAAAATAACACAGGGATTAGAGGGGACGGAAAAGGATGGAATTTCAGCCATGGATACTGTGTTTTTCTCCTCCAAGCCACAACAGTAAATCTAGCTCCCAGAAAGCTCAATCACATCTGGCACTGAGCACGTTCCAAGGCTCACGTGCCAAAGACCAGAGTGCAATCCTTCTTGCACGTGGATCTGCTGAGATCTATGTACAGGGTACAACTGAGTTTATGGGAAAATTTATAGCAGCTTTAAAGTAAATGCCTCCTTAACAAGTGCTCTGGAGTGCCATTCTCTGTTCTGGATGTGCAGTCAGAAATCTGTCAGGTGTCCAAGGCCTGGGCACAGGGCTGGGTTGGGTATAGTCACTTTATATAGTGTATATATACTCTCTGTGTGTGTATATGTATATATATGTGTCTGTGTGTATATATATATATTTAGTGTATATATATTATATTATTATATTATTATATTATTTTTATATATTATTATATATTATATATTTTATATATATATTTAGTATATATGTTTATATACTGCTTAGTATAGCAGTCAGATCCACATTTATCCCAAGTGCTGGACATCCACATGATTGATCTGCAATAATTGAAAATCCCTCTTCTCTCTACAGCTTCACCCCTCAAAGCACAACCATAAGAAATGTAGGGAATGAAGGAAGCTCAGTAACCCCTGCTGTCATCCACAGCAATGTCTTTACACCTAAGCAGTTGCTCCTACATTGCTGACAAACTCATTTTCCATTTTAGCTTTGACTTTAAAGTAAAATATGATGGGTTTTTTTGAAAAAAAAAAAAAAAAATTTTGGTTGTTATAGTAAAATCTGTCCTCCTAGTCCTAATAGGTGCTGGCTTGTGACTGGAGCAATTTAGTCCCTGAATGTCCCCTTTAGTTCTTGTCTTTGCCTAAAGGTGAAGATTTCATGATGGTTCATGCCCATTCTGAACTGTGTGTTAGCCCAGCTCCTCCTGCCCAGTGTGTTACACAAATAAGGTCAGACTTACAGCCTCCCAAATCCTTGTCAGGTGACAGCACAAATCCTTTGAAAATCCTTTTCTAGCTTGTGGTAATGTTATGTTTTATGATGAATCCACTCGAGATTTTGCCCATGGCTTTGAAGGGAAGGACAAGATATGAATACAGAAAAGTTTGGAGATTTTGTGGTGATGTGAATTAGATGGGCCTTCCATAAAATTCAGTGTCAAAGAGGCTCAGGGGAGGGCCAAGAGCTGCTGTCACTGTGTGCAGGGTGGAGATGGCAGCACTTCCTCCAGGGATAATTCACATCCCACCTCTCCTGTCAGGGCAGAGAGTCCAGAGGCTGTGCTGGGAATCAGCTGAACTCAACACAGCTGGGCCAAGCACCTCACTGGCAGGTTTTTGTCTATATTAAAATAAAACCTGCCCTTCAGGTCTGCAGCATTATTCTTCCAAAATCTCTTATTTGCAAGCTATGCATGGGGAAAAGTCACATACATTTAGAGGGGAAATTTCAAAATGTTTGTAGGAACACCATGTTACCCAAACCATGTTTTCATGTTCTAACCAAGACTTGGCTCAGCTTCACTTTGCTGAGTGTGATGTTTTTGTTGTTGTTGCCTGGTTTTGGGCAACCCTCCCAAAAATGTAGTAAATAAAAACATATTCAGGGGTCCAGAATGAGCAAGATTCACAGCTGCTTTTCTCCAGCAGCAAAAATCTTGCTACTAAAGTATGATGTATTGATAGTTTGTTGCATTTTTGTCTTGTTTTTCTTTGGCAGGTCTTTAATAGTTAACACCTAAGTACTGGCAGCATAGGGATAGGGTTCAAGACAGGTATAGAGAAATACAAGAAAAATGTGTTTATTTGTATATGGTTTAAATGAGCTCAAAAATCTCTTTATCATCCTGATATCCTTTATATCATCCTGTTCATGTGCTGGCAAGCCATGCAGATGGGCCTCAGAGCTTAAATTCTTATATCACAGAAGAATTTGATTTTAGAATGAGCAAAAGCCTACACAGATATGTAAATCCTCTGCTGTTACAGTAGGGAGATCCAGCCAGATTTATTTCTTTCCCCAAACTTCACCTTTAAGGAGTTTTCTTGAGCCACAAGTGGAAGGGAGATTAGGAGATCAGCAGTCCTCCACGAGCAGTGTTGGTTATCCTTCTGAAAATGTTTTCAGTGATGTTCACACCTGCCCAAGTGGAACCATTCCCTGCCTGGGTGCCACACTGCATCTCCTTAACCAGCTTACAAAATTAGCTACTGATGATAAACTCTTCATTAATTTACTGGGAGGTCAACTCCCTCCCATGCCATGGTGGTGGGAATGTTTCAGTTCCTTAGTATGCACTCCAAGCTACATCTTAAATTAACTTAAAAATTATCCATTTCCTTCCCACCTTTATACAAGCACATAAATGAAAACAGCATTAAGCAGTTCATTAATGGCTTTTGTTCCTTGCTCTGTGCTGTAATTACCAACTGCTCCAGTGGCACAGAAGGAGGGACTTTTGGGGCATTTTTTACAGGGACATATAGAGGGGTGGAGAATTTTTGTAACTATTTTCAGCAGAAATGCAATACTTTTTCATAAATATTGCATTGCATTCAAAACATTCTAGAAATAGCCTTGCATGACTAATTTTTTGTTTGTTTGTTTGTTTGTTTTCAGCTTAGGAAGGTGTTTAGGGCATAGGATAGGACGAACTTTAATTTTTTGAGGTGTGATCCAAAGAGATTTCGTTATCCTATTTTATCTGAGAACATTTTTCTTTCTTTTTAATTGGTCACTACCGCAGTCATAGTTGATTAATAAAACTGGAGCCGCAAAAATAGCAACAATTAACACCAATAGTGCAGTGCCCCTCAGAAGAGTGCAAACATACATTTTAGCTTACCTTTTGCCCATTAAATGGTTCCCTTTCTCAGATAAGCCCTGCTAATCTAATGACTTGCTAGATCACACAGTGAATCAGAGGGAGAGCTGTGGAAACAAGTTTAAGGGCATGAAGCTACAAATACTCTTGACTATGAGTAACTTTAATCTTGGGAGTATTTCAATTAACTCCAGGAGGGATTATGTAGGGTAATAGGCTCTGAACTTCATGGAAAGTGTTCTCAGGACTGGTCCCCAAGCATATTCAATTGCAGTCTTCACATAAAATCACATAAATCTGTAGTCAGGGACTTTTAATAAACATATTTTATGCCATAAATTACTTTCTGAGGAGGATTTTTAGGGGTATAATTTTACAGCATTGACCTCCAATAGACTCATAAAATTCTATCATGTTAAATGTATATTTAATGGCTTCCAACATTTTTTATTAGTGATTCAGTGGGCCTGGAGAACGCTAATACTGCAACAACCTATTGCATCTGTGGATATTTAGAGAGGTTTTAAAAAAATGCAGATTATTGACTTTATTATTGATGCAGAGGAGCCACTATATCTTATCAGGCAATTAAATGCCCTTTCATAAAGTGCTCATTGCATGGAGACTGAATTTATGGAAATGATGAAACTTAATGGCTCCACAGGAACCATTACATCCGGTCTGAAAATCTTTTTGGGATATTAATATTTATTTTCACATTCATGCTTGTAGTAATGAGAAATTAAGGAATTTTGTAGTAAATTACGTAAAGTACGTGGATAGAGAGGTTGCTGTATTAATTTAAGTAAACCCTAAAGAGAAATGTACTTGCATCATTTCTCCCTGCCTTTAAAGGTGCACAGTTAAACCAGCCCAATGAAAAGAGATGGCTGTATTTTGATAGCTTTTGTAAATCTAGGATGTGCCAGGTCAAAATTTACAATTTTAATTTTCATTTCTACATCTGATTTACGAACACTTCTCCACACTTCATCCCTTTCTACAAGGGCTGTAATTTTGCACAGATTATTCTGACATATATTTTATAGCTAATGAAGGATTTTGGATGTATCCACATACAATATGGCATTGAACCTGGAAATTGCTCTGCTGTCTTCACTTGAGTCCTTTTATAAATTCAGTCCTAAATTCGGCCTTCCAGCGAGGTCCCTCTGGCTGGCAGATTTTTCAGTTCTAAGTGTGTACATTATCCAGACAGGTTCCCAGAGATCTAATTTATTTTTTTTCAAAGACCTGGATATTCAAAGTTATTTGATGTTGAACACAAAGGAGTAGAAAATATGAGTGGTACTCCACAAGAATGTTGAATTTTTACAGGGTTTTGTTTCCTACTTGGGGTAACACATCTCCCTTCTGGAAATGAAACTGCAGCTGTGTTGAGAATTGCTGCATCATTAAAACCCCTGTGCTGGCACTCTCAGGTGCTGAATCCATCTCTAGGTCATCTGTTCTAAATTTTAGTTTAGCTGCATTCAGTCTTTGCTCTCTCATCTCCTCTTACTTGGCAAACAAGGAAAATTCAGGGAATATCATATTGCTATAGCCTGTGTAGATTTTGGGGAGAAAAATTGTTCAAATTGACTAGTAGATGTAGAATTTAAATAAAAACACTTGCTTATTTTCTTGGACTTAAAATCTCAAAACTGGCTTTTGCCTTTGTCTGAGATTGGCAAAATGCAAGCACAGGATTTCACTTTGCTTCCAATAGTGCTGTTTTGCCAATATTTTCAGTAAATTTTTCTTAAAGGTCCTCACATTAGTAAAGCCAGGTTTACCTGTGTTACACATTTACCTGCGTTATTAAATTGCCCTGAGTTCTTTGAAGCCTTTTGGCATGTCCCAAGTCTGTTATGCCTAATGTATATGCTGGAGCATAGGTGCCTGTATATCTTGGTAGATTTGGAACAGAACCAGAAGAAATCTCTAAACAGAGGCAGTTCTTCATTAACCATTAATTTAAGGCAGTGCTTAAGGTCACACTTAACTTTAGGAATCTCTTTAGTTTCTGTGCAAGTCAAAGATGAGAGTTATTCTTAACCTGAAGAATCTTTTCTGCTTAAAGGTTTCTCTGAGTAAGGTCCTTGGTAGAATAATAATTAAACCAGAAATTTTTAAAAAGTCTTTTTTCATCTTTGACTCACTTTCTTATTGCAGGGCTATTTATAAGATGATGCTATCATTTAAAAAAGGTATTTTCCCTGTTGTTGCTGTGAAGAAGCTTTATAGACTAGTACAAACTTATTTCAGGTCCTTGAAATATTTGTTTTTGACTCTTTCATTTTCATGGTTTTTGTTTGGTTGGTTTTTTTTAATATAGAAAATGTTCCAATGCCATAAAAGAAATTCTTTTGTAGAAGGAGACTGTAGGAAAGTCCCTGAAGTGCTTCACTTTGAGGAGGAGCTTTGTTCATCAAGGTAGAGGCCTTTGTAAGCCACAAGCATTGTAATTACCTGGCTTTGCTCTCTTTGAATTCAGTGGCAAAACCCTTGCAGGCTGCAGAGGCAGCAGGAGTGAAAGGAAGGGCTGAGCTTGGGTTTATTGTTCCATTTTCTGATTAACATCTTCAACTGCATTTTGATCATGCAGCTTCCCCTGTCAGAGAATGCATGATGGTCTTTTGTTGATCTTCTGAGAGAACAACAGCTCATCTTGATGCTCAGCCAAGGCATCTATCATTTAGCTGTCCCTCTCAGTTACTGTGTGAGAATGCAGCACAGCCCTGGCTCACAGGGTCCCCACTCCATCTGCTGACCTGTCAGAAGAGCTTTTAGACCTCTTTCACCACCCAGCAATGAAGTCTTTTTCTGCACAAAATGTGTTTTTTTAAAAATTTTGTGTTGAATAAATGTAACAGATCAAATTCAAAGTTTGCTATCATTGAGAAAGTTGCTCTGCACCAGTTTGGCCACAGTGGCTGTCCAGAAGAGGTATTCACAGCCTGCAGAAAATATTGTGCCATTTAACTGTCCCAGAGGTCAATGTCAGAGAAGAAAAAAAATACATCATGTTACCTAACATTTGTTGCAGACAGAAGTTTGAACGAGTGCTGAAGTCTAGTTAACATATATCCATTTGACTATGGAACTGAGCCATTCTGGCATTTATTTCTTTTAATTTTCCTAAACAGATGGTTTTATTCCCACCATGCAATTTTTTTTCCCCAACACTTGTTTTTTTCCCCTCATCTAGCTTTCACTTGCTTTTGTTCTCCACATATTATTCAGGCAAGTGTGCTGCACATAATCCAGGATTGCAATTAAACAGGAGTGGGAGCGGGGTAAATGAGTGGCAGATCTGTACCTAAATTTCTGCCAGGGACAATGGTGGATAGGTGCAGGGGTCCACCCTTCCTGCCACATCCTGTGACTCTGTTGTGTGTGGGTATTACACAGACAGGACCAATATTTCTCTCTGTTTCCTTCCCCTTTCACTTCTGCCTCGTACCTGTGTCCATCAGTCACACAAAGGCAGTGGCACACGCTCAGTTATTGCTGCCAGTTATTTTTATACACAAAATCAGGCCTGGCTGAAATGTAAAAAGCAGAGCCTTCTTTTTGGCAGGCCAATAAAAGTCACCAGCAAAAAAACCTATGGATTTTTAATGGAGAAAAAGCACTAATGAAATAGGCATTAATTGAAAACTAGGGCATGAAAAACAGAGAAGAGGTAAGACAAATCAGTTGCTGCACCCATAAGCCTGAGTTGACAATAAACCAACAGCAATAGCAGCAAGATGCATTGGATCAAAATAATCATAGGTGAAAACAGTGGGAAGTTAGGTGTGAATAAATTAGTTTAACAAAGGTCTACAAACACTAAATAATTCCACAACTGAACATGAGTGAAGCAACCATACAAAAGGATTGGAAAAATTATACAAAAAAGAATTTAAGATTTATACCCTGCCTCTGGTGGGAGATATGATGATTGGCTGCAGGAGCATAAAGAAATAAAAACCATGGTGGCTCTTTCCTTGGGCAGAGCAGGGTCTGTGCCTGTGTTAATTTTATAATCTTCTGTAAAACTTGGGAGTCTGGGTTCCTGCTGGTGCTGAGCACAGATGGTGCACACGCCAGCTCCAGGTCTGGCAGATGGACACGTGGGCATGAAAGGTGATGCAGAGGAGAAAGTTTGGTCTCAGTAACCTTGCTGTCAGGTGATTTCATTTGTGATGTGAGCAGGGAGAATTTACTGAGTAATTCTGTGCTTCAATTCTCCTTTTACAATGATAAATTATTTTTCCTTTGTGTTGAAAGCCATATTCATGAACTGTACTTCAGCATTCTCTTGCCTTAAATTCCTGAAGAGCCCTAAATATTTTGTTAGCTCTTCCCAACAAACTAGAGGCAGGGACTGGGCAACTCATGGCTGAACATGAAGGAGGATATTTAGGAAAGAGTTATAAGGTCATTTACAAAACCTATTCTGTTGTTGTTCTGTTTTCTGACATAAAAACCAGTTGGAGTTACCCAGATAATGAACAATTTGTGCCATTTTTGCTCTAAGCACTGCTTTTTATTTAAGCTGCACTGTCTGGAGCCCCAGTGTGCATGCACCAGGACACCTTGGAGAGAAGGGTGCTGTGCCTCTGTGATTGCTGCAGAGCAGCCAAAATTCATTTCCATTAGGAATTTTTCCACACGAAATCACAATCATATTCCTGCTCTCCACTGGCATCAACAAAAACCATTAACTGTAATAGCAGGACTGATTTTGCTCTTATTAGGCATTTATTAAGAGCTAAATGCTTGATAAAGCAGAATATGCTGCAACTTGACAGCAGAAGTGAAGCATTCTGGAGAGTGCTCCAACCATCCATCCTCCTTCCCTGGTGGTGATGAATGTGCACCATGAAGAGATTAAATCATGTGCTTCACTCCAGTAATAAAATGCTCTGTGCACTTTCTCAGTAGTCAGATTGTTGATTCTGATCAAGTGGAGGACTTGGCTGATCTTGGGATTCAGCTGATAAGAAAATGGAAATATTTGAAACTCAGAATTGACTGCCAACTACATCATTTCATATATTCATCCATAATGGTTAAAATATTGTGCGTTCTTAAATTTATTGCTGCTCTTTACAATAAAGAGCTGTCCCTGAATTTAAATAGTTGAATTGATTTTTTTTCTCTAAATTTCCTCAGGCACAGGAGCTTTTCTATTATAGTAACTTCTCCTGGCTCACACCTGGGGCTAAGGCACAGGCACAGGACAATGCAGTGCCACACTCAGAGCACTTTCTTTGCACTGCTGAGGAACCTACAGATTCCAGCTGATGTATCAGGGCAGAATTAACAAATGAAAAAAAATCACAGATTCAAATTTCAGGGGCATATAAGCAAATATTTTTCTAGAATAGTTAATATGGTTCTTGTCTGATCTGAAGCTATTTGAGAATTCAGGTTGAATCCTGTTTAATTAAAATCTATCTAATTATGCTGCTTGTTTTGTGGGATGAAATTTACACTCCCATTTCCCAGAATTCCCAAATTGCTAAATGAATCTGCAGTATCATATTCTAGGTAGGGCTTTTTCTCTTTCAATGGAACCTGTCAAACATTGTGTCATGGAGAGAGTGGGTGCATCAGAAACCAGGAATCCCATTTTCTACCTTGGCAGCAAGGAGTCTTTACAGCTATTCAGCCTTCCCTCTCCTTTGTGACTGTCCTGCTTAGTGGAATATCTTCTAGAGGAAGAATTGAGCCTGACCCCAGCATGTCTGCAGTAACTGAGATATGTAACAACATAATGGCTAGGGGCATGCTCCTACAAAAGAGGCCTTGTGAGTTTATGTCCTCTCAGGAAAAGGAATGCTCTCAATGACTTTTTCTGGAATTTATTGTGTGGTTTAGCAAAAAAAAAAAAAAAAAAAAAAAAGCCTTAAAACCCTCAGGTTTTTTTCAGGAAAAATACAGATATAAACATTAACTACTGCAGTTATTACCTGTTGTAATGCCCATTCACTTATTACACAAACTAATGTTTTCAGGTTTCTCTTCCCTTTATTCTATGTGGTTTTGGTCTCAAGAATGTGGAAAGCAGCTGATTGCTGAAAGTAGAAGGGAATAATTCTTTGATTCAGTGCAATTTGCACACATGTGCTTCCATACAGAGCTGCTGCTTGCTGTACTCTAAAATTAGCAAAGTCCAAAACTGTATGGCTGTCCTTTATGCATGGCACAGAAGGACACAGAGTAATCAGTGTATGGATTAAACAACTGTCAATTAATCTTTAAGTTTGGAATGACTTGGCAAAGGTTTTCAGTATGATTCAAGAAAGAATATGGGGCCCTGCAGTTTTCCTAAAGGAATTCTATACATTTCCAAATATGCATTCAGCAGTTTGCTAATCCATGTCCTTGCTTTGCTGTAAATACCTGAAAACTGCATTTCTGAGTTATGTTCAGGTGACCTGGGTATGATCAGATAGTGCCAAAGGTGCCAGGTCTGCAATCACTGGGGTTTAGGTAATTCAAGAGGATGCTTGTCTCAATACCTTTTAATTAGCACTGGGAAACAAATATACAGCATAGTGCATTGGTAAGATGATAGTGTTATACAAGTGCAATGTTCTGTGATGAACAGGATGTTCTGCTTTATTCTGAAACCTATTCCATAGGACAGTTGGCATAAACTTGGTTTAAAATGGCTACAAAAGCCCTGGAGGCTTTATTCTCCTTAAACCAGTGGGGCTGGGGAGGGGAATAGAACATAATCTGTCAGGAAAATAGCAGGCATCATTTGTCTCTCTTAGCAAGGAGACAAGTTGCTGAGATTTACATTTAAAGGTGAGAAACTCCTTTCAAAACTTTTCTTTACAATACTGCAGTTTGGGAAACACGTAACAATGAAAGCATGTTTACTTTGTGTAGAATTCATGTCATGATGAGGATAATAAGACCCTCCAAGGCAATAATTGCTTCACTGTAGGGTGCTTCTGCATCTCAAATTGCTCAGCATCTGGGTTTTAAATCATTTGTGTTCCTGGTGGGTAAAGCTGCCAGCTAAACAGGCAGGCAGACAAGTAGCATTTTTAAACTTACACAGCATGATCATGGCATGTGTGCATTTAAGGCTGAGCTTATTATCATGAGGAACTATTATTTACACCATGGAGACAGACACCAAATGGATGCTGTATGATACAATCTTAATAAATTCTTTTCATTCACAAGGAAGCCATTCAGCCTCTGTTATAGATGTGGTTTGGGTATTTCAGCAGACTGTCCAGCAGGAAGGCTTTGTCTGCTGAGCTCAGAAAATGTGCAGTAAATTCCACAATTTGTCTGTGCTGTGCTGAGCAGGTGACTGCCTCTAAATGCCATGCTGAAGATCATGATATAAGCAGGAAGAGGCTTTTCTGTATTCCTAGAGAATGATGATATTAACATGTACAGTAGACCTCAGCTTAGTAAGAGTCCGTTCTGCCTGCTGGAACCACTGAAACTGAACCTGTGCTGCATTTTTTCTGGGGGAGGGTTAGACTCTGGTAACAAATATTCAGCCTTTGATGTGTCCTTCTCCACTGCAGCTTCTAAATGAGTGCATGGAGAACATTCTTCCAATCCTAACTTAGGGTACATTAAGTGTGTCATGGTGCATATGGGGAATAGTTGTGGTGTTGATTTTTGAAAATCCTGATTCTAAAAAGAGCACCCTGAGGTGGCTGTTTGGTGGTGGCTGGAAGTCCAAGTTGAAACAGCTGATCTGCACCTTAATTATCTGAATTACTGAAGTGTGGGCAGCAGTGAGGCTGTCCATGCTCTGTCCATCTCAAGTTATGGCTTATCACTTTGTGTTCGTGTGTTTGTATCCCCAATTCCCAATGTTGGTGTTTTGGGAAGGTTTTCAAATCCTGCTCTTGCCTACATCCATCATGTCCCTGTGACAGAACAGCCTCGTGTGCTGCTGTCTGTGCAGGCTGGAGGTCTCAAATGCAATGCCAATCTAACTGTCCTGAAACTGTGGCTCTGGAGAGACCCTGGCAAGGCTGTGACATGCCTGACATTTCTTTTTGGCTCCAGTGGCAGCTGCTTTGAGGTTTGGGGTTTTTTGTTGGTTTGTTTTTTTTTTTTTTTAGGGAGGAGGGTTTTTTGGGGTTTGTTTGTTTTTTCTTCTTTTTACTTTTTCCCCTAGGTTATTTTTAACTTGGATCAATTCCCTGATCAGATTCACTTCACAGTCACACAAATAGTTGTACTGGCACAACAGAGGGAGCAGCAAGAATTAGCAGAAGGAGCAGTGACTGCACACAGCAGCTCTTGTACAAGAAGAAAAACACCTTAAAGTCCTCTCAGCTGTGTCCATTTGAAGTGCCCTCATTCGGTGTCTGTTACAGGAGCTTTTCTTTGTAGTTTTTGGTGTGGATTTCCTCTCTCTTTGTTGCTACACAGGTTTTTTCCCCCTGTACAACATGTTGTTTCAACTCTGCCAGTACTCATCTGCCATCTTGTTAGCTGTCTGCTGATTACTGAAGCACTTAGGAAAGAAGCAAAACTCTCTGTAGACTTCTAAGCCACTTTAGCAGGCAACTGAAAATTAGCAGTAAGATAAAAATTAACTGATCTTCAAAAGGCAAAAAAGAGTAATCATTTTTTGTTAACCACACAATTCTAGCTTGAAAGCTTCTGACAGTCACACATGCAGAGTGACTGGGGATACCCACTCCACAAGGGGCTTTTTCCCTCTACACTCAGGGAAAGAGGTTTGCCAAGCCAGCCCACGCCAGTGCTTGGTGCTTCCATGCTCTTCTGCTTTCTACAAGGTGGTGTGAATCAGCATTACTTGATGACCTTGAAGTTGTTAATTATGGTTGTGGTTATGGTCTGTGGTTTGGCTCTTTGCTCACAAGCTTCTAGTTTTTGGATTTTTTTCCTTTTTTCCATGAAGGGAGATTGAATAATTTGGAAGGTGATTCTGCTCTCTAATGTCATACTTCTCCATGTCAGTAGTCAGTCATGACTTCTTAATGTACCTGAAATCATCCTTTTATAATTCTTATCCTCAATTTTGTGAGGGGGGAGAAGTTATAAGAAATAAAAATGTTTTACTTTAATGTTTACTTGATTGCAGAAAAAGATTCACAGTTAGGTCCTGACCCTTCTTGAGCTAGTTGCACCTTCAGTCATCCTTTACACTGCTACAAGGTGAACATAATCCTGCCTTTCTTCCTCTTTCATTGAGAAGTGGAATGACTTCCACTACTACTACAATGAAGTGGAAGATGTACATGCACCTAAACTTATGACACAAT
The DNA here is from genome assembly GCA_910950805.1 of Acrocephalus scirpaceus scirpaceus. Taxonomy (NCBI): domain Eukaryota; kingdom Metazoa; phylum Chordata; class Aves; order Passeriformes; family Sylviidae; genus Acrocephalus; species Acrocephalus scirpaceus. The sequence continues at coordinate 6,043,522 of OU383781.1, forward strand.
ACTCTAGTAAAACACAGATTTGCTGAAAACCTCAGCATTTCTATTGTTTTTTGTTGCCTTCTCCTTCAGTAATATTTGGATGCTGGGCAGGATGGAGGTTGCTTGGTAGCTGTGAGACAAGAAAAAAAAATAATTGTGCTAATGCTGCTAATAATAATAATAGTATAATTTAATGAAGAGAGAAAAAATAATAATATAATTTAAATGAAAAGAAGAGAAATAATAATAATAATATAAGTATAATTTTAATGAAAAAAGATAGAGAAATAACTCCTGGCAGTTGCTCACCACTCCCTGACCAAGTCCTGAGCAGCAGTCAATGGATTCTGGCCAACTCACCCTTATTTATACACTGGTGTTGTGTGGAATGGAATATCCCTTTGGCCAGTCCCAGTCAGCTGTCCTGGCCAGGCTCCCTAAAGGCTTCTTGTCCACCTGCTCAGGAGCATGGGAAGTTGAAAAGTCCTGGACTTTTGGTAAGCATGGCTCAGCAAGAACTCAAACATCAGTGTGTTATCAGCATCATCCTCGTCCTAAATTCAAACCACAGCCTGTACCCACTACTAAGAAGAGAATTTAGTTTATCCCAGCCAAAAGCAGGACACATCTGAACTGTGCTTGGAACTCTGCAATTGAATAGGGTTCTTGGAAGTAGCTGTAAGAGTGGGGAAAGTGCTCAGATCCTTGCTCTGTGCCAGCCTAGAGCAGCTTTTGTTTGTTTCTGGAGGATGGGGAAGCCTTTCTGTTACCTCATGCCCATTAATGTGTTCAGCAGGAAACCAGGAATCAGAGCTGTAGGAGGTGTTTTACTCACCCCTTGGCACAAAATGATAACTTCCAGCAAAGGGGACTTTTATTCAGCCAGATGCAGTAGATTACAGACGTGTACCTGAAGGCGGAGGAGATTGAGTTCTGTAAGGTGTACACTACACAAAAAAGAGCTACAATCTCCACCAGCCCAGGAAAGTGTCCAGAGACTTACTTTATTCTGCTTTTACCCATATAGGGCTAAGGAAATTAATCAATAAGCAAGGACACAGGGTGAAAACATATGGTCTTTGATATTTAATAAATGGATTAACAGAGTCCACCGCTTAATATTCAGCCTCTGCCTTAGGAGTATAAATTAATAAGCATTAGGTTCTTTTTAATGAGGAATTTTCCCTTTTAAAACCTGAATGAATTATCAAAAAGAGCTCTGGCAGAATTTCAAAGACATTTTCTGACCTTCTAGTATTCTGGCCTGCATGAATTTTTAACAAGATGCTATATATCTGGAAGGCCTATTAGAATTTGTCTGCAGGAAATCTATCTGCCCTGCAGCCCCTCACCCTCTTTTTTTTCTTTTTTTTTTCTTTCTTATTTTTTCCCCCCCTTTTTTTTTTTTGGATAATCCAAAAACTAAAGCAGAAAAAGGAAAAATATCTATAATAGCAAGGGACTATTTAATTTATGCAAATAAAGCTTTTTAAAAAAGAGTCCTTATTCAAGTTAATAAAACTCCACACATGGTTTTTAAATATTAATCATGGCTGGCAAAAATCCTTTATTTATACTGCAACTTTCATTTATATTCGTTTTTGTATAGTATCAACAATGTGAAGTGTTCCAAGATCTATTTGAAAATGCATATTTTAAAGTGCATAAGTTACAATTAAATGCACATGGCTATGCTTTTCTTTTTTGCTGGTTTCTATCCCAAAAAATCTTTAAGAACTCTTTCTGGCATCTAAGACTGCTCAGAAAATAAGTGTAACACACCAAAGCAGATGTTTTAAGTATATGTAGATTGATTTTCAGCATAATGAAGAAAGATTATTGTCATTGCTTGCTTTATTTTTTTAGTTTTTAAATGGTGGCTCTGTGACATTTTGAAAAAGCAGAACGTTGTGTTTCATGAAAGGTTTTAGTTATCTATGCAAATTTTTACTGATGATGTTTTGAATCCTAAATGCCACTTCAGAAAAATGCTGTATGTGTTAATGTAAACTGAACTGTTTCACTTGTTGGCATCCCAGTATCAGCTGCTCCTGCAGGCAGGGCACTCTGTTGGTGGGTTATTGCTGTGAGTTATTGCTGGAGCAGATTCCTTGCTCCTGTAGCTCACTCCTAACTCTGCTCAGTGCCATGAATTACACACCTCCTCCTGGAACTGCCTGGGGGCTTTGCCTTGCCCACCTGGAAGCTGCAGAATAGAAAACACCTGGGAACAACCCTTGCTCCCAGACATGGTTAATGTGCTCCATGATCCCCACATGGATCAGTGTGAACCAGGGAGAAACAACCTTAGGTTTTGGCAAACACATTGTTAGAAAGTGGCTCCCTTTATCTTGTAATAATGGCAGGAACCACTAATAGGATTTCCATGTCACTATTAGTTTTATTCCAAGAGTTTCAGGGGAAAGTTCCCATCTGAGTTAATCCTTTTGTGCAGAATACCTCCCCAGGATAAACCCACAGGAGCTGTTGCAGTTGGTGGAATTGCACATCAGTTGGACCTGAGCCACTGAGAGTCACTGAACATAAAACTGGGAAATTCAGAGCCTGGTTCACACATTCAAATGCTAACTGGTCCCTTGGGTCTCAGTTCACTGACATTCCCTGCCCTGGCTCTTGATTAGGGCCACACAAGAGTAGAAAATGATGCTGCAACACATGGCTTAATAAAAGCTGGTTAATTATTTGCTCATATTACTTTGTCAGGACAGCTTAGCCCTGGAACAGCTCCACTGTGGCTGATTTTCAACAAGGCAGCATTGAGCAGGCACAGTATTGTCTTTCTTTGATAGGACAGTGGGGTAATGGTTTAAACTGAAGGTGAGTTCACTCAGGTTAAAGATATGAAAGAAGTTTTTTTACAGTGAGGGTGGTGAAACAATGCCACCTTGGAGTGATGTTGTGCAATCATCAGGAACAGTCAGTCCTAGTTGTCCCACAGGCCAACATTTTTTGACTTCTTTATTTCATTTTCAAATATCTTCATGCTGCAGAGTTAAAGGCTCAGTGTGCATGAGGAGATGATTCTGTGAACATGCTAACAGCAGAACTGAAGGCAGGATCCATTTGTCCTGGTTTCACCCCAGTGAAGTCTGTTAGGGAAACTAATGATGAGATTTTGAGAGACACCTGGAGATGTTAATCACCCAAATGCCATCAACAGTGCTTGAAAATTACTTCTACATGCCTCAGTTTGAATAAAGGGATTGTCAATATCTACTCGATTAAGCTGGGTCTCCCTGACTGTGCTATTGACCACAAGGGAGGGGAGTGTGCTACATAGATGATAAATGGTGAAATAATTAACAAACTGTTGTTCTTCAGACAAACGATTTCCCCAGAGACAAAGAAGTATGGGACCTTTTGTTATGGAATACTTTCTGAGTATCAGTGGGTTAGATATTAGAAAAAAGAATAATTCTGTGAATCATCATGTTTATCTTTAAGAGCATTAACATAAAAATATACTGTGCCTTACATCTGCAAGCTGCATAGGACTACATTTTCAAATTATATATTTTTTTGTGAATAAGCCACTGTACTTGCAGGGACTAATTTGCATTTAATGATTTAAATGAACAGGTATCTGCTCAGATGGGAGAGCATACACCAAAAGGAACTGGGGAGTGGAGAACACTGACATTTGTATACTGAGCCAACATTTCTCAGAGGATGCCAAGTCTATAGCTGAGCAGAAACAAAATTAAAATCGTGTTTTCAGGTGGCCAGTGCAGCTGCTGTCTTTGAGTTTGCCTCTGCCTTTGCCCTCTCTGCTGATTTCCTAGCATTTCTTTATACAGCATGACTTCTGATTTATGCCATGTGACAGAGAGCCTAAATGGTTTTTCTGAAGTTTAATGTGACTATTTGGTGGCACGTTTGAAAGAGTAAATAAGGCCAGGTGGAACAGAGAAAGCTGCCTTGCCTCTCTTGTCTCAGCTGTTCTTTCTGCAGGGCAGTGGGAAGGAGCTTTTCCCAGGAGCAGCTTGCCATGCCCTGGGAAATCCAAGGTGCAGCAGCTGGGGCAGGGCACAGAGGGGACAGCAGCACCCAGCAGTGATGGAGCTTCCTGGGGAAGTGAGACTTCACCTCAAGTGAGACTGAGTGCGAGGGAAGGAGTCAGTGCTGCGTGGCAAGGAGAGCAGGAGGTTTGTTCCACCATAATTTGACTTGTCAGGGGTCTGAATCTCTGTCCTCTTGGGAGAGAAAGGTGTAGCTTCAGCTGCTCGTTTGGGGATCGTGCAACACTGCCTCAGAGCCACCTGAGGGGAAGGTCTGCCAGCTGTTCTGGCTTTAAACCAACATCTCTGTGCTTCAAGTCACAGTTTCACCATCTGTGGTGGAAGGCTGACTGCCACAGAAACTCCTCCCAGTGCTTCCCTGCACAGCTCAGTGATTTGATACTGGCAGAATCAAACTGGCACAGCCTAATCTTGTCCAGAGCAGTGAGATGGGGGGCACTGGGGTAAATGCTGCTCTCAGAAATCCTCCACACACTGAACTTCTAGAGTTCATCAGGGCTGTCTGATGAGGGCAGCTATCGGTGGGTTTAGATTTCTGGAGTAGGAAACTGAAATATTTCTTGAGGGCATGTCAATGTGTATATATTAGAAGAATAAATAGTGATCAGAGGAAGTGTTTAGCTTTTAAATGCAGGCATTTGAGTCCAAATATTTTGTTCAGCCCCCCTGTTTTCCAGTTTGTTCTGAAATGCTGCAGGAGAACAGTGCAGAGAGGTTCTGCCTCCTGTACACAGAACAGGTTTCAATAGGTTTTGTACAATGAAGAGCTCACAAAAGTGCATTCAAACACCTGTAATTACTTAAAAAAACACTTACAGTGCAAAGACTTGGATGTGTGTCCATGCAGAACATGCAAGGGAGTACAAGACAGATTTATGTGTGTCCTAGTTTATTCCTGTGGCACGTCCTAGGCCACGGTGTGGCATCTGGAGATGTTTAAGGAAAGATTGGATGTGGCACTTGGTGCCATGGTCTGGTTGACAAGGTGATGTTTGGTCATAGTTGGATTCAAAGATCTCAGAGATCTTTTCCAAACTCTTTGATTCTGTGATCTCTGCTCATTTATTCCTGCCTGATGTGTTTCTCTGGTGGGTTTTGTCTGAGGCATCTGTCCACACAATCCTAAGCATCTGTAATGAAGTTATCTTGGTGGAAAAGAAAAAATGCCTATTTAAATGTTTACTGAAACATACTACTTGGGGGAAGGGTTAATTTCATCTGGTAGGATGACTCTTATATCATCTGAGGATGCGATGCATTTTATAGATTTAAAATTAATGATGTATTATATGAATGCTACAGGAAATTAGGTATACCTGAAGGGACTTGGTTGCCCTGTATAAATAAGGTTGCATTAACTATGCATGAAAAACTGAAACCAATTAGCAATAATTGGATATCTGTGTTCTTCGTGCATGTAGTAAGAAGAAACAGCAATTTTGTGGTAGGACAGAGACTGGGAATGACAAACTTACTTCTAATTGTGGCTCAATATGTGTCAGCTCTGAAGCCATTGCATGTCCCTCAGACAGTGCAAGTCACCATCCTCCCTGCCTTTTTCCATCTCTTTATAGGGTAATTGAGTACTGTGATTTTTTTAGGGTTTTTTTCCCCTCTCCACAAATAATGATTTGAATTTCAAAAGGTTTTGCTTTGAGACTGCTATCACCCTCTTTGTTTTTTGCTTTTTTGCATATGTTCCATGATTTTGCTGGCAGGGAAATTCATAAGCAGCAAGTTTTAACTAATTAGAGAATATTAATAGAGGATGAATTTCAAATTCATATGTATGTCATTTCACACTATCTATTCTAAGTCATATGCTCTCCTCTCATGAGCTAATAATGTACTGTGTAATTTATGAGGTATGTCAAATGGGCTACTTCACAGATTTCAAATATCAGCTCATAAATTTTGAATAATCATATTCACAAATATTATTTCTAGAAATTAATTAATATTAATAATAGATCTGTATACTAATTGTTGACCTCTGGTGGCAAAGACTATGTATATGGAAGAGGAAACTATTCTTCTAAATGATTTTCTGCACAATTGCTCTAATAGACAATCTGACTACAAACTGGAATATCAAGGCTTAAATTAGGTATTGAATATCAAGCACTGGGAAGGTAGGAAACTGCATTGTTTGTTATGCACAAGTGGTGACAAGCATCCCACTTCTATAAATTTAGTTCCAGCAGCCAACTGCATTGAATAAACACTAAATTTTCCATGGAAACATAACTGCTTTCTGGAGCACAACAGCTCCATGCTACTTAAAAAAATGCAGAAATTCACTTATAAATGACTGCACATGGTCTTTCATCTAAGTAAATCGATGTATGACTGTGCAAATCCTTGAGATTTTTGAAAATTCTGGCCTTGAACAAAAAACCACCCCAAGATTAAAAGTATATTTGTGTATATTTTCCATCGGCAAACTTAGATATAATTTAAAGATTGGTCTTGTATATCAGAAAACAACTTTCTTCAGGAAATTGGTTTGCTGCTTTACTAAAATAGTTTAGGCTGCCTTGCCAGGAGGAACCCTATTTTTCTGTTTTGTGCAACGAGTGCCATTTGCATCAAGAGAAACCATTCCCTTGGCTAAGAATTACCTCTGTGATATGAATCAATGGAGCAGGGCTTTATAACTTTGTTTATATCAAGCACGTGATGAGATTGAAAAATGGAACTAGACTCCTCTTGCCTAAGACTTCTTATCATCGAGGAGGTTAAATGCCTGGGTAACAAAAAGCATGTTTGCAGGTTCTTCCAGTTGACTTCAGTCTGTCCATGCATTGTTTCTCTTATCTCTAAAATGGGGGAAAATAGATATTGTGCTGTTTCAAAGGGATGGGAGCAATGGCTCTGAATTAGTGAGTTATTTGGAGATGCTGTGGTGACTGGAGGTTGAAAGCACAAAGTTCTGCAGGGTTTGTTTCTTGTTCCCTTCATGCACAGGGAAGTGCCTGGGGAAGGTGTCCAGATTCAGGTCTGCTTCTCTGTTCATTTCTCTATTTATCTTCCTTTGAGCTACCTTTGATAGCTTTTCCCCCAATCTCTGTTCATTTTCTGCCCCTTAAATACATCTAGGCAGGTGATTTTTGCACTCTGTGTGGACTGTAAGCTTCACCTGTGCTTGAACATCTTTCCTATTTCGTTCAGTGTAAATCCACCCCTAATTACCCTTGTGTCAGTGTGGTTTTCCACTGGATTAAGAATGTGTTTGAGTTTCCCTAAAAGCTTGCAGTGCAGGTTTCAGGAGACAGCAGTAGCTGATATAATCCTCAGAAAGAGATGAAAAAGGGCCAGAAGGGAACAAAGGGTTCCTGTGTGTCTCCTGTCACTCAGGCCTTGCTCCTGATGTAGCCACTCTGCAAAATGCTGCCATGGGAAGATGAAAGCAGCTGAAGCACTTCCATGAAACACAACCAGATCCTGAATTGAGCAGGAGGATTTTTGCATGGGGGAAGTGTGATTGCAAGGAGAAAAAAGATGGAATCTGTAGGTATGCCATAGATGTTATAACCTGGATACAGAGCACCAAAGAGAGAAAAAACATTAACCTGCACTGGTGTTTTAGTGTCTCTGTGCTGTAAGGAGAATTTATTCTTCCCCTGGGCCTGAGAGGAGTTCTCAGCACACCCAATTGAGCTGAATAATAATAATATTTATTGATCACAGATTTCCTTGATAGTGGCCATTAATATCTTCCAGTAATGGCAAAAAATCTTTGGTATTTTTCAGAATTAACCAGAGGATGTGCCTTGGCTTGCCTGTTATAAGGGATATATGGATTTGCTGCCCAGCTTTTTGGCTTTAGGGTTTTTTTAAGGATTGTTCAGGTCAGCTGGTAAGTGTACTTTGTTAATTTTAGAAAATGAACATGTAGCTCAATATTTTTTCCTTTATTTGGTTGAAAAACAAACACGGCTTTTTGCTTGTTTCTTTTGTCTTTCTTTTCCTTTTCTTTTTAACAGAAAAGCCCTGGGGACCTGGGGAACAAATAAATCAAATTTTTTTTTCTAGTACTGCATAGTTTTATTATGTTTATAATTTGTTAGTCATTCTGCTTCTTACTAGAAGTAGCTGTTGTTTCAGGATTACACAAAATCTATTGGGGATAGAGAAATGAGATATTTACAGAAGCAGACATCTTTCTTCAGTTTCTTTACTGGATTAAAGAAGAAAAATAGTGGAATGAACAGGAAAATGAAAAGAAATGCTTATTTTTTCTTGAGATAATATGTTAACACTATTCCGTTATGTGTATTTATCTCCAATCTTTATGACTCAAAAGATTTGAATATAATAAAACTCTGGTACACCAAGCCCAAGAGGTAATAAAAATCCCCATTGTTCTAATTTAATGCATTTGACAAATTACCTCAAAGACAAAAAAATGCTTCTTATATTGTTTTTTTTCCCCAGCGTGGAAAGAGCCCATAACCTTATCAGATTACAATTCCTTACCGTTGTGTAATTTGTTTATGATTAAAATAGTCTGTGTATCACTTGGGCTTTTAGGTTCAGAATACAATTCAACCTGATTTCTGTTACACCAGGGCTAAACAGGGACAAAGACTTTATTTTTCAAGACTTTCTAACTGAATTCAAATGAGGCTTCACCTGTTGTCCTGCCCATTTCTGCTGGTGCACTGACGTGATTTTGCTGCTTTGGTGTAGGTTGTTCTGTAGTATTTTAATTGGAAAATATCAGTGAAAACATTAGTCCCCTCATAGCCAGGAAGAGTTTATTCACTCCCTAACAAATGATTCTTCAAGGTTAAGTTTAAAGAAATTAATGTTGGCAGACTAAAAGAAGAAAAAAAAATTAAAAATCCCACAACAGTAATTAAAACTCTTTTTAGTGAGATTTTTACGTGAAGCCTCCATTGGCTGCAAAGAATCTGCATCAAGTTTTTCCATGTCCTCCATTTTTTGTTTGATTTTAAAAAATCCCCAAACCAACAAACAAAAAAGAAGTTAACTTTTAAAACTGACACACAAGCTTACAAATTATTTTTAGAATTGTTCCATTAAACTAAAAAAATACTTGGGATAGAAAAGGACACATATTAGGCAAAATTAAAAACTGCAGGACTTACACAGATCCATGACAATGACACTGGTGTAGGAAATGCAGCCACCACTGAAATGGCTGAAATTTGGTGACTGCAGTTTGCACACAGAGGATTAAAAAAAACAGCTGGCAAAATTTCAGTACCCCAGCTAGGCTTGTGCATTCTGACATGGGTTTGCAACAGAGTTTGGCCTAGATTAAATCTGATCTATCAGATGCCTCCATGAATTAACAAAAGAGATTTCTAACCTAAATAGAGATATAAGAGCATCTAAAAACGTCCCCATTGAACGAACTGTCGAACTGAAAAATCAAGACCAGATTAAGTCAATCAGCAGGTTAGCTTTTTAATTAAAAAGCTTTCTTTAGTGGTTTCACATGTATCTTGCTAATTTGTCCAGTTTTGATGGTTTTCTCCTGTGTGCTGGATATTAGGCTGCAAATTGAAAGACTCTTCTGCCTATGCAGGTCACATGCAGGGTAGTGGTCAAAATACATCTTTTGACTGGTCCACTCTCTTGGGATGTTCAAAGTAGCTATTCACACCAAGGTAATTGGCAGAACCATATTTCTGCACAGCCCTTAGATTTGTGCATGGCTTATCAACAAAAAGTAACTGGGGAAAAAAAAAATCATTCAAAATAACCACTTTAAACCAGGTGGAATAAAGTATCAGTTTCCTAAAATAGACATCTTCCTAGTGTGACCTGGGAAAAAACACAATGATAATGAAAACCTCTGAAAATAGCTCTTATCTGAGCTGTTTAGTCACGGGCAGCACTCATGACATTGTTCACAGAGGATTTTGTGTGACTGCAGTCACTTCACATTTTAATACAATAGCCCTTGATCCTCTCTTTCTCCTAAAGTGTGTGACAGTCTCCCTTGCAGTGCACTTGCTAGAGAGGAGGAAAGAAAAAGAGAAACCAGGCACACCAGTGGATGCTTCCCATCTTTCTGGTATGGTTATAGCTCAGCCTGTGACTCCAGAGGAAAAAAGATGAGAAGGGCAGTGTAGATGAGGAGTACTGCAATGTACAATCATTTGACTTCATGTTTTTGTTCCCTGAGGTTACCAAACCTCTCTTGAAGAGTTAGATTTAAAGAAAATTGAAAGAACTATCACTTCTTTGTCCTACCCTGTTGCCTGTTGGATGACTTCTTAGTTTGGTTAAGTTCCTGAAAGCTAAAAGTCACTTAGACAACTTCTGTCAAGGACATGCTTAATCAGCTGCACTCAGGTGGGAGGTGTAACAGCAGCTCTCTCTTGGGCTTTGTAGTAACTCCTCGTGTAGATAAGCAACACGGTGCACTGGCAGCTTAAAAGTGTCTCCTGTGTTTGAAGCAAACTCCGTGGACTCTAAGCTGTGTTCAGAGTTACTTTGATAAATGCATATCTTAAATTTTCTCAGCCAGAGAAAAGTTTTCAAAACTGGTAGACCACCTTCCCCAAGCCAGTGAAAGTTTCGTGTCATTTGCCTCTTCTATTTCCATTTTTTCCCACATCCAAGCTAAAAGAATAAAGCCTATTATACTTCAAGAAATGTATTTTGATTCCTTTTATGTTGTCTTCTCCTTTAAATATGATGTTCTATGCCAGTATTATTGTAAATCTGAGAGTGATTCTCTTCCCTTTGAAGCTCAGACCTATTCTTCATTTTAATGTGTCTACCAGCTTCATGTGGCCCGCTCTGCAAGGTTCCTGTGAAGATGTAGTGCATCTGCTTTTGTGAACTCTGTCATCTTCTTCTCAAATGTAGAGCTGAACACTTCCTGTTCTTGGACTCTTTAGAGTTCAGTTCACAAATTTGTGCTATTTTTTCTCCTTTTCTTTCCATTTTTTTCCTATTTTTTTTTCCTATGCTGTGGGTGTCTAGAATTCCATAGTTATAACAAGTGTTAGAGAGTAAGTTTCACATGCAAATAATGGCCTTTTCAGTGATAAGTGGTTCGATTGCCAGTGTAAAAATAGGCACCTCCTCATACCTTAGTGCCATGCCATTTATTATTCTGTATTAGCACCTGTGAAGTGCTCTTTAATGCTCCTCAGAGTTGTGTGTGTGGCTCAGTAGCACACTGAACCAGCTCAGGCTGACAGACCTCGTTGTCCTTCCAGCTGAAAAGCCAAGGCTTGGTGCAATATCCCTGAAAGAAGCAATCAGTGGATTTACAGAACACAGAGCACTAACTTCCACTGCCCGTCCCCAAAACATAATATTAAATTATGTGTTAAAAAGGATATTAGGGGCATGGTCTTTGGGAGAATCCAACTTGTGTCCCATCCAAATTAGCATTTAGATGAGCTGGAGTCTCAGATGAAGCACAACCTAGATGAGTTTGCTAGCACTGTGCTGTTTGTACATTATCTCTGTCAGAATACAGCTTTGTGAATGCAGCTTTACATGCACACACATTTTTGGAGAGGTTACATAGGCAGCAAGGAAAGCAGCAGCAGGACAGCATTCACCTCTGTTTCCATGCTTCCTGTGCCTTATCAAAACACACCTGAGACATGTGCATGCAACCCTGAATCATACAAAATGCTTTCCCAGTAAGACAAATCTGCAAGTCTAAGTTCTTCTTGTTGTCCCCTGGAACAGCATTTAACCATTCCTGGCACAGAAACTGTTAAGTGCAAAATAATTTGGAAAACGTTGGTAAAATTGCAAGTGTCTTCAGTCACATAACTTCTACATGTTCAGCTGGGACATTGTTCTGTACAGCAGTAACCTAGGGCCTGGGTATGACCTGGAAAATATTGGATAAACCCCTGCCAGTTAAATGTAAGTGAAACCTAAAGACTTATTATGAAAACAGTAATGTTGTGTTTGCAGAATAAAAATAAATAGCACATTTTGGAATAAGGCCTTGCAATACAGATAGAACCTAGAAGTGGGGTTATTGGGCAAAACAACGATTGTCCTTTGGAGACCTTCAGCCTGACCTGTACCTGGCAAAGCAGGTAAATAATGACATATGGCCCCTTTGCTTTGCTGCAAGTTACTGCTGGTCTTGATGGTGCATTTTGAGGAATAGGGGAGAAATGTGTATCTCTGAATTTTTGACATAACAGTAACACCAGTGGGGCAAAGATGGCTCTTCAGCACAACTGGTATCCATTGAAAGAGTTCCTCCTCTAATGAAGCATTTGTTTCCCAATTCATTTTGCAGCTGCAAAGAACAGAACATTTTGCACTCCAGTGGGATCATTATTCAATGGAAATTGAATATATGAAAGGGGCTTTTGCAGAGAGGCCTTCTCTTACCTGGCTGTTGCCTGTTCTCTTACAGGTATAAGCAAAAAATTCCTCCCCACGTGCAATATTGAAGCCTGGGTGCAGCCCAGAAAGGAGGAATAAGAGAGGAGTAATTATTTTTCTGAGCACTGTTGGCAGGAAGAAAGTTTTATTACTAGTTTCACATCGTCACAATAAGAGTTTAAAAAGAATTATTAAGTCACTGATGGCAGTGTAATGAATTATTAATACAAGCAGTTTATAAAAATTAATGTTTACTTATATTTGAAGTTCTCCTCTTTGAGAATGTGGGTAAATAAGAAAATATCTGTGTTGATTCAAGACTAAACCTGAGGGATCTGCTAAGGACTTAGTGCAGACCACTAGGATTGTTTGCACGAGTCTTACTGAAGTCAGAACTTAGACTGTGTTGGCAGAGGAAAATCTATTTTATTGCTATTACTTTACTTTGTTTACACCAGGGAGGTAAATTTAACTTTAGAACCATCATTTGCATCCTTGCAATATATATTTTCAGGTAAAGAAAAACTAGTGCTTTCTCGCTTTCTCTTTTACTTAGAAGTTACAAACAAAAGAACAAGGAATGGAAAAAGCCAGGTTGAGTTTTTTTGCATTTATTAAAAAAATATTTATCACACCTTTCATCAAGGATTTAAAATGCAGCTGTGAATGGATTCATGTCACTGAAGTTGCATTTTGCTACCAGATATTTTTCCAAAGAGAGTCCAGTTGACTCCAAAAAATGACAGTGCCTCATAACAGCTGTAGCAGCATAACATTCAAAATATAATTAAAAGCCTATGATTTTTCTGATATCATACTGCAAGGCTTGTAAGGAGCAAAGCACCAGGGAGGTTCTCAAGAGAGACTGAGTCCCCCTACTGCTAATCACATTTCAGCTGAGCAGGACTTGTCACCTTCCTGGCAGATATTTGAATATCTGCCCAAGAAAGGTGGGATGTCTGGGTGGGAATTACCACTGGAGAGGAGTTACCATTTCCTTGAGACACACAAAAAATTCTCTGAATCACTGAGACTGTTGGTGGAATGAGAAGAGTGGACCTTCCTGCCCTGTGTTTTGTTTTTTGAAATAGTTTTTCAGTCTGGATCCTTGAAGGTATTTAAGGGACTAACAAGTAGGGCAGAGCAATATATTTCACTCACTTGTAAACTTACTTTGACACAGTGAGGTGCAATTAGAAGTGGAATGAAGGTGAGAAAACAGGTGTTACCCATACAAATGTGGGCAAAGAGCAAACCTGTCTTTTATGTCTTTCTAAAAAGATAAAATCTTGAAAGGATTTGAGTTATTATTTTCAGCTGTCTTTTTTTTTCAGAAGCACATAGCTGAATTCTGTGTATGTAGAAAATATGTCTCTGATTAGGTAAATGCTCTTTAAAATGTTGGGTGGTGTGAGGACAAAACCAGGAGAAATGAGCAGAAATTTGTTTAAATTGTATTGAGGGTGGGTGAGTGAAGCACTGCTCTGACCAGTGCCCCAGACATCCACTGCACTGACATGTTTTCTCTGAATTTTATCAGGGAGATTTTGGTGCACTTTTCCATTTATAGTTTGCCCTGTAGATATGAGAAGGTGTTTGTTCCCCAAGAAACAATAGCAAGCAGAAGTGGAAATTACTGCCAGCTCATCAGATGCAATCGAATAATAATGAAAGCTAATGCAAGACAACATTCAAGGTTATTTTTAAATCTTTGTAAAGGTCAATGTATTCAATGGTATTCAGTTCCAACTGCTGAAAGTGTTGCTGTGTTTAAATATGATGCCCTTGTTGTTTAGGAAATAAAAGATCTTTACTAGGAAGGGTAAACAGGACAAAACCCTCTCTGTGTCTTCTTATCACATAATTTAGGGGAACAATTTCAGAAGTGTTATTTTGATGATTAGTTTCAGTCTCCAGGACCTGTGTACTTTTTCCTCCATCTCAAGTTGCAAAGTTCATTACTAGATAAAGAGCAAGGTGCCTCCTTTGTGGATCTTTTCTACCCTGAGTAGCTGAAGAAAGCAAAAACCATCTCATGACCCTGACTGGTGAAACCTCTGGAAGCTCTGGAGATGTCATTAGGCAATCATTTGGCCACTGTAAAAATATCACCATGTAAATGTTGTAATGTTTATTGTCTTTTGTAGTCATGACTTCTGACCTCCTTTTGTTATTGTGCTGGTAGCAGAAGACTTCAGCGCTCAGAAATGGAGGATTAAGGAATAAAAGGAGGGGAAAAAGAAAGAAATCAAAACACCATAATGGTGGTATTGACTTTGGCTAGCTAAAGGTGGCTGCAACACTCCCCTTATGTTGCTAAGTGTTGAAGAATATTAAAAGTTTGCTTCACAATATCACATCAAAAACCCTGCCAGGGCATTGTAGAGAGAGGAGCTGCCAGCATGGAGCCTTGTGCAAATGCAGAGTCTCTGCCCTGTATGCAAGGGGCCAGTGGCTCTCAGCATCTGTACCAATGGCAAGAACTGTAGTAGAGTAAAGAAAATGAGATACTTGCTGGCTAGGTGATGATACAGCCAAAAACCAGAGAGGGAGAGGAAAGCACAGGAGTATGGATATGGGAATCCATAGATTCTAATTATAGAAATATTTACTCCCAAGTTAATGACTTGCTTTTATATTTTGAATTCAGGTAATATTGGAGCCATGATGACTATGATTTATGAGCTAGAAGAATTATCCTGGAGGGAATATCAAACTTTTCTCTTATTCAGATGTTCATATTCTCTGTCAATAGATGTTGGGCTACTCATGCAGCATTTCATGTTGTCTACCTGCAACTCCATTTGTTCAAGGCCAAGAAAAATCATGGCTAAGGTAACTTAACAATATTAAACTCAGAGCAGATAATTCACAAGTGTTATAAGTTTAACAAAGATCCTTTTGTTTTGTAGAAAAAATGTTCTTACAGAAAGATTTAATATGTCTTTGTAATGTAACAGGGCAAAGAAATTTAATAAATAACTCCTAGAGACAGCTTTGCATATTTACCATTTTCCAATGGTAAATATAGATAGATAAGTGCTAAAATGCTTTTGAAGCTGTGGACCTCAAGACCATGTAAGAAGGTCTATTCATACAAATGTTGCTCTCTAACATTCAAATAAACCATCTGGATAAAGGTTAAGGGCAGAGAGACACCATTCAAGGACAGGTGACAGCTGGATGGTGATGGCCACATCAGGACTGTCATTTTCCCCCAGCCCTGTCAGGGGAATTGTTCAGAGTTCAGATTGCAGGGAAAGAGGAACTAAAGGAAGAGGGTTCAGAAACAATCAGCAGGAACAAAAAGCAGCACAGAGGAGACCACTGAGGGAAGAGTTTTCCTTCTGTGATGTCTGCTAATGTGTGCATTGGACTGTGCTGTGCTTCCCTTTAATTGTTTGGGTGTGGCAAAGAAAGCCTTTTTAAAAATTATTTATTTTATTATTGACAGCTATTAAAACTTCAGATCAATGTGCAGATGTGCAGTTTCAGCAGCAATGCACAGATACCAGAGCTGCACTTGCTTTAGGAGATTTAGAGTCACATTAATGGCTGTCTCTGGGAACTGATGCTGGAAGGGATGCTGAGTGTGCCACCTTCTGCCACGTCGAGCTGAAGTTGGGAAGAGAGTGCTAGAGAATGTTTGAAAGCTGACATAATTTCATTGGTTGCAACAATATTATTATCACCAATTAACTCGGGTCCAAAGAGAATTTGTGCAGCATTTTTTATGTATTCCTCTGCAGGTTTCTTCTCATATCAAGTACAGCAGTGTGAAAGAACAGCATCATGTCCTTAGAACTTAGCAGTAAAGAGAAAATGTTTACAACTTGTCTCTGAACAGCACTGCATGGATGATGGAGCACTTCTGAAAGAATATCTGTGAAGGAAATAAACCCATTAATTGAACAGAATTACTGCACACCAAAGCTACATGTTTGAGAGGTCTCTACAGTATTCAAATAACTATTGAACCATTTGGCACATCCCTAATAAAAACCTTTATCCATTAGCCCCATTGGTGCATGCTTAGGCAAATTAACTCTTTTATATGTAGATCTAAAGAAAATGGTGTGTTATAATTAAATGATTCTTTTGGGGGCAGTAAACCTCTCTTCAAACAGCTTGAATATTAGTGCAGTCGTTTTTCTTTCAGCCCTACTAATCACAGCAAATTTAGCTTGCACAGCCAGAGTCAGGGTGCACGTTACAGGACATTCTGGCAATGGCCATGAACAGATCCCACAAGAGCTGGTGTTTGGTTTATAAGAGGATTTTATCTGAAGTTAATGTAAATTTATCTGGATTCTTGCTGTTCCTGTTGCTGTTTAAGATGTCTGGTAGTTGAGATATGTGTAGGTCAGAGCCCACCCCACAGAAGCCTATGGTGTGACTGGCTTTGGGTTTGAATGGAAGATCTAGAGGACAAATGGCAATGGGAGTCATCACATTAAAAAAACAGAATCCCTCCGAGTCACTCAAGCTGTTCTCCTCAGTTTCTAAATGGTTTGAAGCTTATTTGACTTTGGTGACATTTTGAACGTTCCTTCTGATGGGTGGAAAAGGCACCAGATACTGAATCATAATGGAGCAGACCCATAGTTACCTTGATGAATATTTAGGCCAGGATTTCCTGACATGACTAGCAAAGGCTGGGATGTGATACTTTGAACTGTACCTCATTTACTGGGAGTGCTGAATACCTGTTTTTCTGAAAACTGGGCTCTATGGGCATGACCTGTTCTGACTTCCAGTTGTAAAGCTAAACGCTCTACGTTTAAATGCTGTAATCTCCTGAGAAAACACAAAGCTGCTTTCAGAAAATACAAGTGTAGGTGTTAGACTTTAGATTTCTGTCTAGGATATAGAAGGAGTTTTTATATTATTACCAAATTTACTCTTGGATTTCCACATATCTACTGGATATCTACTAGAATTAACAGAATGAAAGATTTATTAATATCTCTTTTTCTTTGCTGTTTTCTATATTTTCTACTGTCAGGCTTGTGGTTGTGCTCCTGCTGAGGGGGGCAGGTGATTGCTTTCAAACAGTTCCAGTGCAGTTGCTTGGTGGCTGCATCTAGCACAAACCTTTGTTGTCAACTACATAATTTTATTGCAATGAGGATCTATTTTAGGTTTGCTCTGTTTGTTGTGGGTTTTTTGTTTGTTTGTTTTTTGGGGTTTTTTTTGTGTTCTTTTTTTTTTTTTTTTTTTGAAAAGAACTTAAAGGGACTGCAAATTCTCTGGTTTCCCTTAAGCTCTGTGCCTGCATCTTTATGTTCTTCTGGGGAATGGTGGACTCCCATGCCAGCCACCGTCATTACCCAAGTTTTCCCTGAGCTTTCTGAAGTGCCTTGGAGCATTCAGATTTGTTTGAGATACTTCCCTATCTGATGCCTGAGGTCAATAAGTTTGGATGTTATCAAAGCAGAATCATTAAAATAGAACTTCTGATAGTATGGAATTATAAGTGGGATTAGCAACAAGGTGTGATTCAAATGTCAGGTTTGAATTGCAATAAGCAAAGCAGATTATTGCAATTCAATTTTTTTTTTTTTTCAGATTATGTGCTGCGGGATATAAAAGGGAATGCAGTTTATCTCACAGGACCATGAGCTGCCTACAGTTTGCATATGCAGCTTACATTGATGGGAGTCCCAGAGTCCCAGACTGAATCCTGAGGATTCAGTCCAAACCTGACAAATATCTTAGGGGAAAGTGTTCAAGTATGAGCCATCCAATTTTCTTGCTGTTCTCAACTGAAAATTAGCACACTTAAAATGGCTAAATTCAGCATGCACCTGGATCTCTCAGGCCTCACCACCCTCCCAGGGAAGAATTTCTACAAAATATGTAATCTAAACTGTCCTCTGTCAGTTTGAAGCCATTTTTCTCTGTCCTTTCCCTACTTGTCAAAGTTCCTTCTGGCTCTCTCCCCTCTGGGCATTGGAAGGTGCTATGTGCTTCTCCCAGAGCCTTTTCCTCTCCAGATGACCAACCCCAGCTCTCCCAGCCTGTCTCCACAGCAGAGGTGTCTCAGCCCTCAGAGCAGCTGATGTTTCTGTGTTCATTCACATTTTGCCATCTAAGAATGTTTTTAGGTTCTTATTCCCACCTGAGAAGGATAATGTTGCCTTTGCTCCTGGTCAGGCACTGATTAACACTGAGCACTGTTTTTTTGGTTTTTTTTTCTTCCAGTCTGTGTGACTGATATTTTCCAAAGGTGGTAAGAGAGACATAATTTCCAAGAAAACATCACTCCTTTCTTCTTTCAAGTAAACAAGGTGAGTCTTCTCTCACTGATTCTACCAGATGAAAATTTATCCATTACGAATTTGGAGAAGTTTAGAAATGTCAGAGACATTATTCTTATCCCAAAATTAGTGTGTTACAATGCTCTGTGTTTGTAGGGGGTCACCAGTTCACTTTCAGGGAAGTTCAGCTCGGCTCCAGCTGTAATTCAGAGCAGTTTCCTCAGCTCTCAGGTCGGGGTTGTTTAACCTTGAGGCTGCTGGTGCTGTATCAGTGCTGGTGCCTCATGTGCAAATGTGCTGCTTTGCAATGCAGAGATCGTCCCTCCGGTGTCCTACCTTGCAGACTGCATTAAGTTTTCTGGAAGGTGAAGCATTATTTTCCCTGTCTCTCCTGGGATGTATCGAAAGCCTCCTGAATTCTGTAAACTCCTGGTATTTAGTTTGCTTACCAGTCCCCAGCTATTATCAGATACCAAAGGAAATACATAATGTAGCACACAGAAAAGAAATGATGTTTCAGCATTATGTAAAAATCTCTGTTGTTCCACTTATTTGAGATGTTCTTTGAACGCCAGAAAAGATCTTTTGGCATCTTAAGTAAGTCTTACTCATTTCCACCCAGAAATATTTCCTGGTAGTGGGTGCACCAGGTGCTGTCAGGAATCACAGGTGCCAAATTGTAGGGTCACAGGTCTGACTTGAGAATGAGCAATTTCAGACCCAAAGGAGTCTACAAACATTTGGAATATTCAGAAGCAGAAAATACTTTTTCTTTTTCTTTTTCCTTTTCTCATCTCACCAAAGAAACAGTGGCCAAATTCTCATGGAAGATCATCTCTCAGGCTCAGGTAGTGACCAGGTTTTATCACTCCACAGTTCACATTGCTCCAGCTGATGCCAATGAGCCACAGCAGTTTTAATGTTCTTAGAGTGACTTGCTGTTCTGTCTGAAAAGCAAGAGGCAGCTCTTGTTAATCTGGCTGGAATTTTTCTGAAGGCTTTTGCCTCTATTCAAAGAGAAGGTTCATTGGAACTGAAGCATGTGGAAACCCACTGAACCTTTGATAAATTTCTCATGTGGGTAGGTTTAAGGGTCCTTGAAGCTGTTACATGCCCTACCATGTACTTCCCAGCTCTCTGGTTTCCTATTCCCATTGATGCTTGCTGGGGAGTAATTGTTGTACTTTTGTAATTGGTGGGGAAAGAGGGACTGAACTCTTTAAAAAACCTTTTCTGCCATTCATAAAAGTAAAAAGTTGTTCATAACCTGCCTTGACCCCCCCAAGATTTTGCATCACATTTATTCTAAATACGAATTTTGACATGTGGGGGGTTATTTTAGCACAACTTTAACTTTCTGCACTAATTACAAAGCCACTTTGTTGAAATCCTATGGCCTTTTTACTTATATGCATTTTTCAGGGTGATTAAACTGTCTAAGTAATTCAGCTGATCCTGTACCTAGTCTTATTTACAATTTAATTAGGACCACTGCAAGAAGAGTGCAAGCAATCAGTGATTTAATCCTAGTGAAGAATGCTTTGAGTTTCAGGTTTGGCTTTTTGTGCCTTTAATCCTTCCACACCTCCCTCTCTAAGAATGATGGTAGAGGAATACACAATGTGTTTAAGATTATCTCAAGGAGAGAATTCCAGTTTGGGGAGCATAATTGCTTTATATTTGCATGGGCTGCAAATGAAATATTTTTTCTCTACACTGAGCAGTGTCACCTTGTCTTTCAACAGGTACTTGGGATTCCTGGTTTCCTCTTCTGACTTAGACATTGATTCACTGTCTGGCCTTAGGTAATCTGTTATCACACTTTCAAATTTATGTGCCTGTAGCTACATTCAGATACTAAAATAAGTGACTTAAGGACTGTCAAAAAGCAAGTAATTTATGGAGTTGTGTAACAATAGAACACAACCCCAGTTCTGCAAATGCTAAAGATATTTAATTTTATACTGATTAATGCTGTTCACTTAAACATTTACATAACAATTCATAGGTAGGGGGACTGGGTAAATAATTTGAAGCATCAAATTTTGAATGTTATGTCACTTTGCCTTCATGTAAAATATTTCCTTTTAAGCCATGTCTCTGATTCTACAATTATTTTTTTAATATTAGCCCAATAACCAGCAATTACAGTGTCTATTGAGTGTGTGTGAGTAGAGAAAAGCTGATTACTTAATGAAGAGATGCTATGACAGCTGTTTGTAAGAAAAAGGAAACAACAGCTTATGAAAGATTCTTCAATGAAAAATGCACAAAACATTTAGGTTGTGCTTAATTCTCTTTAATGAATAACAATAATAATTCCTTTTTTTGGGAAAAAAAAAAAAGGACACCTGTTTTAAATATCCTTCTCCACAGATCCCTTGCTCGGACACTAAACAAAAACAATGAGATGTCAAAAATTCTTCTGCTAAGAAAAAAAACCCCAGTGCATACATTTCTGACATTTCCATAGCAGGGAAGAAGAACTAGAACATGTATACATCTATATCCATATAGATGGCTTGCAAGTGGCTTTAGCTTTATCCTGAAGGTAAATAAGTGCTGTAGACCAAAGGTGCTGGTGTAGACAGGCTGGATAAGTTCCTGAAGCAAGTCCTTCTGGGATGGAAATAATGATCATTCCTGTCTGAACAACTTCCAGCCTTTCCACCTATTGTGTACCCATTAGAGTACAAGGACCTTGCACTGCAAATTACATACATGCCCTCCTGTAGCTGACATTCCCTTTGCTCCCTTGGTTCATTTTCAAGAATAGCTCAGACTTTTCCAGCTTCAGTAAAAAATTGATTTATACTGTAAAATAATTAGAATTTTTTTTCTTAAAATCACATGGCTTGATTTAATACTATGTTTTGTGAAATAGGTTAAATGCAGTTTCCTGGTTCCTGCATATTTAAATTTATGACCCTTTCTTTTAAATTGCTTATGATGTTTAATAAGCAAGTCAAGACCTACTTCAACTCTAATTAAAGCTCATTGGAAATGCAAAAGGGTAATGGACATAGGATAGGCAACCATCTGAAAATTAAAAAAGTAGTGTTTTACAGAAAATGTAAATGTCAGAAAATGTAAATGTCAGAAAATGACAGGTTTTTATTTCCAGAAGGCAGATAAAATTGTTTCTACTACATCAGTTATCAAGAATTATAATAATTAGGTGCAGTATAATTAACCATTAAATGAAGAAAGTTGTATTTTTGTTCCTTGGTAAGGGGTTTCAATATTTCTTTATTTATTGTAAGAAAGAGTTGTATCTTTATTTTAAATTACTCTAGTAGAGCTTATTTACATTCCTGAATATGAGTAAATTTTACAACCCTCTGTATTACATTTTTTTCTGTTTTGTATGATCTTAATTCCAGTTCTTGTCAACGAAATCCTCTTAGGTTGGATTCAAACTCATGTCATGTCTTTGTGCACTTGGCCAGACCAGCCTGGCTGGAACCCATCTGGCTTTGTATGGCTCGTGCCATTCCCAATAGCTGGGTGTCAGACCCCTCTAGCTTCTCATAATGTGCTTTTTTGGCAGTTCTAGATGGTTCTGAATCCTGGGCTTAGTGCTTCTTGTGCCCTTGGATTATTACCCATACATCTTTCTCTTTATTTCCTTCTTTTTTTCCTTTTTTTTTACCCCTTCCCTCCTAATTTTTTCACTAACTGTGTGATTACAGAAACAACATGGTGAAACTCAATAGGATGGATTTGCTGCTGGTGTGGTTTCAAAAAGTTCTGTTATTTGTGAATTTGGCTTATGCAGAAACAAAGGAAACAAACAAAAACCTGACTTATTTCCTATATGTTACGTGTAGAGTCTTTTTTGGTGTATTCAAATAATAGGAAGGTGCAAGAAGAATTTCAGATGCAATTTGGTTTCTAAGGATCCTGCCCATTTAGGATGTTTTCCAACAAATTAGGCCAAATTCTCTCTATGCTGCTGGAGATTTTAGGTGTTGATGGTTTTGGGGTTTTATTTGTTTGTTTTGTATGGTGGGTTTTTTTTTTTTTAATATTGTTGTGGGGGTGTTGTTTTTATTTTTTTAATCAGATCTGCTTTTCTGAAGTTCAGGTTGCTTGAAGTATATAATGCGGTGAATGACAGGAATATTTTTGCATTTGTGTGATTTCACATAAGACAAGAATCTTCTAGCATGCCCTATTAATATGATTGCAAAGAAAATGGTTATATTTAATGGAGAGTGGGACAAATAGAGACAAAATCCACCCATTTTTTAAGAAATGTAAAGCAGGAAATTCTTGGGAAAAGAAACACCCACATATTTCTCAGCTATTAAACACTACATGATTAACAAGAAAAAAATGATTTATTTTAATTATAAAATAAAATGTATAAGTTCAAGTTAATGCAAAGTTCATTCTTGACATATTTTGACGAGTCTTATTTAACCAGTTTTAGTAACTGCATTTCTTGGTTTGTCAAACCAGTCAAGGGGGATCTGACATTTATTAAAAATGTGGAAGTTGTGTTAAAATAAACAGGAGGAATTAATGTGAAGTGCATATATATGCAATTCTGATTTACTCCCTTTTGCTGAAGTTAGCTCACCAGGAATTTTGTTGCAATTCAGGACTGATGCTTTCAATTTGTCTTATGTTGCAGAAAAGTTGTATTCAGCAGATGGAAGGGCTCTGAAGAAAGCAGCACTTAGTTTTTCTGCTACCCAATAAAACTGGACTGACACTGTGTGAATCTGGGAGCTCTCGTAATCTGTGAGAAGTCAGGAGAAATTGTATTGCAGTAATTGACTTCAGTAGGATCGAGACTTCCTCTAACAATTCCATGGGGCTTTCGGTATTTCTGCAGTCTATTTTAAGGCATGTGCACACTGGTGGAAGCAGTGCTTCTAATCAAAATGGGCTATATTTTATTCAGACCTTGGAGACCAAGTAGGTAGAGCTAATTGGCTTATAACTGACCTGCTTAAAGGATGTCAAAATTGGCTGTTGGCTGCTCCTTTATAACATTAGTTTGATTGACTAAGAGTCTGGCAGCAAGATGTGAAATATTATGAATCCAATTCATTAAAATTGTCCCCATTTTAGATCATTACATATTTTCAGAACAAATGGAACACACTTGCAGTATAAAAGAAATGTGGGTCTGTAAATTACTAACCCATCAGCCACCTCCTTCTCCTTCTGTTCCCCTCCCCAGAATAAAAAACTCCAGTTGATCACATGAAAATAAGGGGAGAGCAGCGGGGCATAAATTTTTTCTCGTGATACTATGCAAAATTAGTGTCTTTAAAGAAAAATAAAGAGGAATACTCTGGGCTTGATTTGCTTCCAAGTTATTTGGTTGCCTGTCATGCAAGGACTCAGTTCAAGAGCAATGTGCATGCAGAGCTATCATTACATCAGAATTCTGCCTCGCTCTCATTGGGGAAGATTCTGTTCATTTGGATAATAGTTTTATTTCACCTTTTAAAAATCTGTTTTAAATCAATTTAAAATCTGTTTTAAAAGGTAATTTAAAATAGTTTTTCAGTTCTGGGTGTGGCACACCCAGGGGAGGGTTAGATAATTGATATTATCATGAAAGGTGCATGTGCTGCTTGCAGGCTGAAGGAGCTGCACTCCAGCACGTAAGAGGAGGGGAATTGGGAAGCTGCAGTGTCCTGCATGGATGTTTTGAACATTTGTATTTCATACCTGCTCCTAAACCCTGCTATCAGCATAAAGGCAGGACCTGCAGATTATTTTAGTTATAAAGATTAGTGCTGAGACTTGGTGCTGGGGTGTTACCCCACCTGCTCACCTCTGGGGATGACACTCCTGCAAAGCACTCCTCTGAATAGGGGAGGAGGTGAGGTTCTGCCCATCATTCCTCTTTCAGGGGGTGATTATGCTGGGAATCCTCTCATGGAACTTTCCTTTAGGCCACATTCCAGCAGCTGCATTCTCCAACGTCCTTGGCTTTCTCCTCTCCTCAGGTCCTTGGCTCCATCCTTTCCAAGCAGGTTCAGCCCAGCTCTGTTGAAAAGCAGCCACAGCCCCCATTTGCTCCTGGTTTGTTTGGGCACTGCTGCTGTGTTACACCCTGTTTCATAAAGGTATTTGTGTGTACATGGGTAATATTAACAGCTTTTCCATTCACCAGCTCCCATGAAGGGCAATTTAAAGCACATCTCACCATGGGGGTGTCTTGCAGAGCAGGCTGTGTCTTTTGCAAGGTGTTTTCACACGTGCCTTCTGCCACTGAGCTCTGGCTGCACGACCTGCAGCCCCTCCAGCTGTGACAGGAACGCTGCAGCAGCAGGGATGGGCTGCTTTCCACTGGGAGAAACTTTCCATGGCATGGCCTGGGTGCCTTCACCCTGCCTGGTTCACTGCAGGGCACCTGAGCTTTCCAAAGCCTAAGGCAGTCTGAGCTCTCCCTCCATCCCCCAGGCTCAGGGAAGCTGCAGCCATGCTGGGGATGAGCAGGGTGTGTGCTACAGTGACTTTAGGAGGTGAAGCTGCAGCCATCTGTCCTTCAGCCAAAGGCTTCTGGTTTTTTCCTGCAGAGTTATGGTGCAGACAGAGCTAAAATTGCATTAGGGCACATCTGTTTGCTGCCTAAATCTGTTACACCCAACACGTACGATTTATGGTGGTTCCATTCCACGTGAATGTGAGTTATGCATCTTATCCAAGCCTTTGGAGCTGTTCATTAATATAGATGGTTGTTTGTTCATTTTTGCAAAGCTCAGAAAATCCTACAGGGGCCAAAAGCAACTGAAATCCTCATTACCTCTAACAGCAAATGATGCATTCATCATCTTTAAGCTGAAAAACACGGTCCCTTTTTCTTTCTTTGTACATGAAATAGCTTTTTCAGGTTCTGAATTAGAACAGAAGGCTCAACATAATGAGAGCCAGTCTTCTGAAAGAGGTAACATGCTAGGGAGGACTTGCCTTTCATGCTTTGGCTTTATTGTTTTTTGCTAATGTTAGATTGCAATTCCAAACATCACAAGTTTCAGGGATGTTGCTAGATGTTTACATTCATCTCTGTGTTCTCTAGCAGATAATTTGGCAGTTGGTAAATTGGGGATATCATTCTTTCTTTGCAACATGTTTTGGGGGTTTATTAGTAATTGCACCCAGTTTGTTAGAGGAGGAGCAGGGGATGAGGATTTCCAGCCTTTCTTTTTCTTCTTCTCCTTTGAATCTGTTAAGTCGCTTCCGTGCAAAACCAGCACACTTCCACAGCAGTTACTCCTGGCATAAAGGAAGATCTCAGTCATGCTCCATTCCCATCCTTCACATTTCAAATCTCTCTTGGTACGTAAGTGGCACAGGTAGAATTCTGGCACCCACTGCAAGAGCTTTGTAAATATTATGAGGACAAGATAACACAACTAGAATAGTGATGTCTCTTGACATTACCCATGGAAATGTCTAAAAGCTTGTTGCTTGTGCTCCATTTTCTGAGTTGAAAGGTTTTCCTAATTGTTCTTTTCTGCGGTGATTGGGTAAATTTTAAAACAATGCCACACAGCCAGCATGAGTTATTGCTTATTTTAAAGAAGAAATTATCTCCTGCTCTTCTTCACAGTACAGTTGGGATTTTCTTTTCCCTTGACTTTGGCTTGGAGGTAAAGTTTTCCCTGAGCCCTGCAGCCAGGCTCTGGGGGCCAAGGGAAGAGGCTTTGATAGATGATGATGAGCAGGGATTTAAGGCTGCACATTCCAGTGCCTAAAGTAGTTGCAATTATGAAAGCAACACAGTTCACTAGAGCAACATATGATTGCAAGGATATTCTCAGTTCTGTCTAGTACATTCTTTAACAAAGCTGAACCAAACTGTCTCCCTGTAATTCAACCAGCCTTTCCAGTGCTTTGTTTTCCTGCTGAAAATTTGCATTCTTTTTTATCTAGTCCAGTAAATGCTGCCTTTCTTACATTTTTAACAGTGGGACACTACTGGATAGATGATAGAAAGAGCAGTGACTTGCCTCCAGTCCTCCTTCTGTCCATCTAAAGTATTGGTGTACAACTGCTTCCCTCCATGTCGAATTTATGTTGTTTTCCATGATGCACACAGACCAAAACTCAGATAAATTCATCTGTTTGAATTTTATGCTTCCTTGAAGCATTCTCACTGATTTGAGGCCTTGATATTAATCATTATTTCACAGTATTTCTCTTGTCTAGTCCCTGTCTACCGCTTCCCCTTTCAAATTTTGCTGAAAGCTCATTGAGTTTTTTTCTTGCTACCTTTTCTCCAGCACTCTGTACATCCTACCTTAACTGGATTGTCCTCTTTTCATCTGTCTTATGTATTTATGGTTGGAATATGTCCTTTGCTGCACATTAAATCCTTTGGTGCTCCCAAGCCAGCCTTAGCTGTGTGAATTTAATGAGGGTTTTGTGGTGGTTGGTGTCGTAAGTTATCTCAGCCTGATTTTTCAACTGTCTGCTGTTGGGCCAGTTTATCATTTTCCTGGTGTGGTGGTGGATGAGGGTGCCCCAAAGACTGCTCCTTAGAGCAGGGATTTCCTTCTCTGAGGGCTGTGGCTCCTCTGGTGCAGGGCTGCAACTGCTTCCCTCCAAGTCTGCATTTTGGTGACAAGGTGGGACATTTGTAGTGGGAACCATTGTCAGGGAAAGGTTTATGTCTCCTGAACATCTCCAGGGTGCAGGGAGGAATGTGAATGAAACCAGGAGCATCTTTTAGAGCTGGGAGCAGTCTATCCCTTTTACAGACTAAAGAGAGGATATGAGCAGTGAGGATTGTGATCCTGAGAATTCCTGCACATCTGCTTTCAGTGCAGGCTGTGAGCAGCATCTCTTTCCTCCTCCTGTGGAGTGATTGCCCCTCCTCAGAAGGAGCTGAGCTTCTTCTGCAGTCATGGAAGTTGTTCCTACTTGCAAACCATGCAGGAAGATCAGAACTGAAATTCGAAATTTTATTAATCATCAGGTGATCAAACCTAAATTGGAAAATCCAAAAGTGTAGTCGGGCGTTGCAAGAATCTAATTACACATCTTCTCACAGTGTAGAATAAAATCCCCATAGGAAAATTGAGACTTTTTTTCTTTACCTGTGCATGTTCTTAAATTCAACTAAACTGGCAACACATCAAAACAAGTCCTTTCAGGTATTCCACTTGAGTCCTTGGCTGTCCCTTGTAAAACACACCACACTGCTGGGGCGCAAATAATTACCAGTGTTCTCTGTGACTCCTCGTGCACATCCTGAAGGTAATTCAGGAGACTTCTGTGTGATAATGAGGTACAGCACCCCAACTTCAGCCAGCCCATTGTCAGGATGGCATCTGCTGTTAGTAACTGGTGGTAATGGATGATGTGAGGCACTGCACAGCTTTCTTCTCACTGTTTTCAGGTGTAACAAATATCTACGGCTCCCTGATTTAACAAAAAGTGCTGTCCTTCCACCTGTGTTTTCTTTCAATGCCCTCTAACAGTATCATGAGAGACTGTAGTCAGAGTAATACCATATTTCTAAGCTTTGTTTATGGTCAGTTGTGATATAGGACACAGTACTGGTTTATCACGTTACAGTATTAGTAGGCAGCTTAGGTCTGAACGTGGAGCTGATAAAATACTGGACAGAAACACTGGTGCAGTTTGGGTGATTCCAATGCAGATAACTGAGCTAATGTGAAAACTAGCTGGGTACTGTGTGCCTTTTTTGATGCAAATGACTGAGTGAGACTTCAGGTTTTTGGCGAAAAAACATTTTTATCTGAGTTATCATTCATAGGTGTGCTATGATTGCATAAAGCAGTTTTGGTTCACTGGGAGCTCCTAGCTGTCATCACTTTAGTAAAAAGTGTGCAGAATGTCCCTGAAAAGTGCTGTGGGACTCTGGGGTCTGTTCCTCACCCTGCCGTGGGCCTGCATTGTGAGCAGACACAAAATTCTTCAGCTCACTGTGATCCAGGATCACCCCTGCCCAACAAGGATCAGAGCAGCCACCATCCCAGAGAAGTGTTCTGGGACCTCTCATGGTATCACAGATTGTCAAATGGTCACTAAAGATCTGATCTTTCAGATGATACTGAATTTTTCCTTAATCCCAGTCTCATTGGTGTTTCAAAACCTATTTTCATTGTTTTTCAAACCATACTTTACACTGCTGTTCCTTTTTCATGTGT
Organism: Acrocephalus scirpaceus scirpaceus; assembly: GCA_910950805.1. NCBI lineage: Eukaryota > Metazoa > Chordata > Aves > Passeriformes > Sylviidae > Acrocephalus > Acrocephalus scirpaceus. The sequence continues at coordinate 6,072,295 of OU383781.1, forward strand.
TTCCTTTTCTTATCTGACAGGAGGGGTATGTGGGAGACAGTTTTATCTGGCACACAGTACTCTGTCTGTTGAACTAAGCAACCAAGAGAGGAAATAAATAGGCATTTAAAGAGATTCTTGGAATTTTCTAAAGATGATATATCAGTCAGAGGTTAGTTTTGTGATTTCTGGTTGAGTACATTACATACTTTGCTCCTTCTGTGCCCACTCTCCTCTCAATCTTCTGCATGCCTCTCCTAAAAGCAAAGTTATTTTCAAAGCTGTTATGATAGCACAAGCTGTCCTTTGTGATTACGTGGTGCTACTTATTCAGTCCCTACATGAAGAACTTGGTGTTTTCCCCTCTGCTTTTCTGTGCCCTTATTCGGGTGAGATTTGGATACTTAGGTCTTGCCACAGCCTACGGGATGATACTTTGTTTGCTCAGGATTTTGTTGTTTGGTTGTGCTTTCTCTTCCTTCTTGCTCTACTGGAAGTATTTGCTTGGAAAGTTGCCTCCACTTTAGTGAGCAATCCTGGCACCTGGAAGTGGCACTGCCTCTCCCCTCACTGCTGATCCCAGACCCACTGGGGAACTGTCAGTGCTGAATGGCTTCATCTTTGTCAGGCTGAAAGGCTGCCTCATTGAAGTGCAAATTTCTTCCTGAGCAACCTGTCCTCAGCTTACCTGGAGCCGTAATATGAACTTTTGCAAGTAAATGTGTATAACTTTTAATAAATCAAAGCACTTGTAAGCCAAAAAAACCCCCAGGGATTCACAGATTTTTTTTTTTTTTTTTTTTTTTTTTTTTTTTAAGGAAAAAAAAAAGAAAAGACAGCTTGTTCTTTTTATTCTCAACTGAAATTATCTGGAAAATCTCAAGGTAATACCAGTCAGCAGAAGTGGGGACATGAAGAGAACACCTATACTGCTTTTTCTTCTTTTCCTTTCAGGATGGTGATTTATCTCTTTCCATGTCACTGAGCCAAACTCTGTTCTAGACAAAATGAAACCCCAAGGTCAACTGAATGTGAATTTTTGGTGTCAAACGTCAGACACAGCACTGCAAAGGCTGATTTCTGCAATCCATATGGCAATATGAGACTATTTTACTGAGGTATTCAGTCTGTGTGTGTGGATACAGAGGTTTTGATGGACTCAAGTGACAGATGCCCGTCTAAAATAATCTGGCATGACAACCTGCTCAGTGTGAGCCACTAGAATTTGATAAATTGTCCTTTTATCAACCAACATAATTTTTAATTGTGCTAGAAAAGAGTATTTTTCAAGACATCAAATGATGAAGCATCCCTGTACGCCCAATTTAATAGTCAATTATCCACAAAAAATATGTATTCTTTAAATCTAAACATAAAAGATGGATGTTTTCAAAATCTGAGTATTGTTCTGCCTTTGCCTAAAGAACTCCTTATGATCAGGAACCCACACACTTCTCACTTTTATTTTATATATGAAACTGCAGAAGAAATTTTCTTAATATTCCAATTTTTCAGAAAAATTTTTCAGACCAGGTATGGTGTTACAGGAATAATATCTGCATCTTGAAGTATAGAATGTTTCTTTGTGTTCCCATTACTACACCATGCTTATATTTTCATTTTCATCTCTCAAGGACAATCCATTTTACAGGCACTCCAGTAGCTTGAAGCATTTTGAGGAAAAGAATGGTTATAAAATTTCTGGTGGAAAATTCTAATGCAGTTCTTGTCCCTTCACTACTGAAGCCAAAACACCATTTTAGAGGGATTTAAAAAGAGTAGTGTGTTGTTTCACTGGCCAGGTGTGGAACATGCTGTGGGTAAATCATCACTCCAGTGTTGGGTATGGCCTGGCAGTCCTGGGTGCAATGATTTTCTCAGGAGAAGGTGGCAAGGAGTGGAGCACCCAAAAATCTCCTGCCCTGACACAACAGAGGCAAAAGCAGGCAGAGCTCTGGGACATCTGGGACATCCTCTGCTTCTGTTGGCACTGCTCATCTTGGTGGCAGCAAGCTTTGCTGTACGGATCTGTCCCACTAATTTCAGGGTCAGGTTGAGATGGATGTGTGAAATTGCTACAACGCAGCATCCACAATAAGAATCTTTAGCTTTCTTTTTTATTTTTTTCATTCTGTTAAGCATTTATTGAGAATTCATCTCGTTTGATAATTACTGTGAGCTGAATACACCAATAGGGATATTTTATTCCAATACAGGTGTTATCTCTGCTTTGCTTTGCCTCACCTTTAAAATATCTATAATTAGATTTGGAAAGAGAGTCTTTCATTCTTAGATTTATTGAAAAAAATGGCATTTTACTGTACTTCATAGAATAGTAACACCAATTAAATTCTTCAAGATAATGGTGTTCTGAACTTGCATCTATTTTTGGAACATTAATTATATTCTGCAATGCTTCCTGTGAAAAATCAGAGACAGATACAAGCATTAGTATATGTTAATTAAATCTGAGTTAATATTTTTGGTCAGATCTCTGCAGTACACACATAGATGTGTTTGCTGGTTAATTTTTTTATTATTATTTTTGTCCTAGTTGTATTTTCCTATTAACTAAATGACACATATTGATTTTTGTACATGCTAGAAAGGCTTGATTAAATCAGGCCAAAGTTCATTTCTGTCCAGGTTATCCAAGACCAAACTCTGCTTTATACAGAGCAAGAAAAACATGTAGTGCCAATAAAGACAGGCTCTTTCTCAGAAATGTTAAACTGAAGGTCTTGTTGGTTGTTTTTCTGCAATATTTCATGATTTTGTTCTATGACTTATTTTATTCTACGTTGGTTTGTTTGAGTTTTTTTGAAGTCAAATCTCTAAAACTCCCAGTTTTCATCCCAAACTAAATATGCTGTTAGATTGGCCTTTTTTTTTATTTTAAATGCAGCTGAAATTCTTCATCTTCATTTCTTTTTGTAAACTTAATTCACGAGTAGGTTTCCTTTTGCAGCACTTGCACCAAATAAGTTCACGAGGTTTTATATTTGTGCTCATTTCCATTTTTATAAGGACATCATGGAAACTATAGTGTCAGCTGGGAAGCTGAGCATATAGATGAGACTGTGAGCATGAAATATTCATGCTACATCTCCCTGAAAGCCTCGCATTGAAGTAGAAGGGCTTGTTTTCTTTCCCTTTCCCTCATCCCCCATTATTTGACACAGAAAAATTGGCACTATCTCAAAAAAAGAAAAAAAAAAAAGAAAAAGTGGGTCAGGAAGACACAGGACGTGTGAATCTTTCTGTTCTTCTGCAGGGCATCGCTTCCAGCAGACATGGGAAGAGAAACTCCTGAAAATCCCTTTGACCAGTCTCCTGCCCCTGCCCTGTGTATCAGGAGGAGGCAGCTCAATGGTACTTGCTGCTCTTCACCTGCTCGTTTCATATTCTCTATGTTTTCAGACTGAAATCTATTTTTAATTTGTCTTGAAGTGATTTGTTGCAAAAAAATTGCAATTCTGTGCGCTTGTGATGTTCAGCCATTTCAGTCTGAAATTCTCGTGAGAATTTCAATTTTTTGCTAACTGTTGTTCTAGGTAATACTGACTTTTTTTTTCAGGGATAAATTTATTAACATTTAAATAAGTAAATCAGCCTTGAACCCAAGGATATTCTATTTAGAAATTGTAATAATAGAAATATGTGTCTTTCTTCATTCTCCTGATATTCTTTAAAAATCAGTGTTCTTAGAGACTAAATTGTGAATGTGTGCTAAGATATTTTTTTTTCCACTGGAAATGAATTAGTCGAAAACTTTTTACCAGGTTTTTTTATGGATTCTTGGGAGTATATTCTGGAATTATAACCCTAATGTGCTTATAATGTATTTGAGAAAATGGATGGAAATATTTTGATTTATAACATATAAATTAATTCAGATTTCCATTACTTGTGAAAAATCTCACTCTTTTCTGAGATCCAAGTAATACGTTGCCTGAAAGATCTCCAGATCTAACTACTGTAGGCAAATAAACTTTTTAAGCTGTTCCTCCAAATAAGCAAACCAGGTTTTCTTTTCTGGTACTGTGCAGAACAAAAATAATGAACAAATATAATTATGTAATTTACAATAGTTAAGTATTTGGGTTAAAAGGAGGTTCCATTAAAGGCATTTATGGTTGAATTTGAAAATTTACTTGGATTTTCTTGTGACTTATTTGTCCTTTTTCCTCTTGTATTTGTTAGATACTGTCAGTCATTATTTATGAATATATTGAAGTGTGCCACTGAGTTACACAACCTCTTAGCAGAATTAGTCCAGAATTTTCTATTATCTGCTCCTCACTTGGAAAACTTGGGTATTAAAATTGGTTATGCCTGATTTCTGAGAAGTAAACTCGCCCTAAGATTAAGAGGAATAATTTTTTCACGTTTAAAAGCTCTTCCATGGGAGTTTCGGAGGGAATGCTGCTGCTTTCCTTGTCTTCCTGAGCTGGGGAATGTGTTCCCTGCTGCACTTCTGGATTTCCTGGGAGGAAAGGTGGTCCCACTGTCAGGGATGGGCGGCTGCACAAACACCCAGCGTGGCAAAACAGGGGGCACGTGGGGTCCTGTAAAGGTGAGCAGTGACATTGGTGCATCAAGGTGTGGGATGTGCAAAAGCTTCTGCTTTTCTGGTATCTGCTGATGGCTCAAGATTTCTAAAAGAGATAAAATTTATAAAAAATGTCAGCTTTCTACAGTTTCTGACATAACATTCCCATTCTGTTCTCCTGTATGCCTTTTTGACACTTGTCTGTTTGCAAGAAGAGAATATCTCTTAAATTGTTGATTATTACTACTGATATTCCTATTTTGAAAGTCTGCTTTACTCTTGCAATGAAAGACCCATGTTAGTTTTCTCATGCTGTGGTCCTAAAGCTAATTTGGTAGAGCTTACAAGCTGTTTGAAGCACACTGAGCCTTGCATAGTTTTTGCACAGTCACATTTGAAATGATCTGTCAAATAATCAAATATTGCTCCCATTAGACCTTAGCAAAGCAGAGGAGAATAATCTGTACAAACTGTGCCGTTACTGATTGCTGTCCCCTCACCTCTAAATAATAAATAATTTACAGATATCACATGTTCCTTCTACAGCTGAGTATACAGGCAAAAAAAGAAACTATCTCCATTTCATCATTAGCTTAATCAAGGCAGTGTATCAGTAACCTGCAGGGAAACTGATTGCTGAAGAGCAGGAGGAGTTGATGGCTGAGTAACAAATGAGTTTTGAACCTTAGGCCTTTTGAATTTTAGTCAATTTTAACTAAAGTTCCTAAAAACTCTTCAGTTCTGTCCTATTAGAAGGTATGGTATTTTGAAAAGACTACCTGAGAAAACAATTTCAAAAACATTCACACTCCACAGTTTACCTGTTCCTTTTCCTTGTTTGTCCCAGTGTGAAATGGGATTTCTTGAACCTCGTAGGAGAGGGTAACCTTCAAATCCTGCCTCTGACTGGTGAGGGGCTGCAGACCCTCAAGAGCTGCTCTTGGCTGCCCAGCACCGAGGCAGCAATTCCAGAGTGCTGCTTTTTTGTAGCAAAATCTCTGGATCTGCAGCTTTCCACCATGGAGCTGAGAGCCAAAATTCAACGTCTGAGTAAAGCCAGGGCTTCTGGATTGCCAGAGGGGTGTGAGCCAGGGAACCCAGGCTGGGAGTCCCAGGGAGAAAACACCAAAACAGGGGTGTGGGACTCAGCTCACATTGGGCTCCCAACCAGCCAGGTGATCATTGCTGTTCTTGCATAATTCAGTGCATAAATTCACATAAATAAAATGTGAATGATAATGAAGGATTATAATTTTTTGTTTGGGAGTTGTATGGATATTTGTGGTTTAGATGCACAAAAGATGGAATAGCAGAAACTCTTCCTGGGTCTATAAAAATGTATCCACTACCCAAGCAACTTCAAATTCATAATTTTATCTGAATTTTGCCCTTATATACTTCACTTCTGGATGATGAAAATGGTGGGTAACTGCACTCTTGTCTTGGAATTACCACCTTTCTCTTCCTTCTATAACTGTCTATTTTCCCACCTTCTTCAAGACACCCAGCCATTTTTATTCCTCTGTCTATCTCCAGGCTTATTTTTTAATATTTTTTTACTTTCCAGAGTTTTAAAGCCCTTGGGTTAAAAAAGATGAAGAAGGCAGATCTGAAATGCTCAAGAGAGTTCACAGCCTGCAAAAAGAGCAGTGAAAATCAAAATTGGGAAAAAATTGCAGAAAAGCACAATGCACAGGACCTAGAGGTTTAAAGAAGGCTTAAAAAGAGACTTTCAAAAACAAATTTTCCCTTTGAGAAATATTCCATCAAAATGTTTCAGCTTCTTTTATCTCCTGTATCTTCTGTGAGTTATGTTTTAACACTGAAATAGTCCCTTGAGCACATATAAACTCAAAATGAACAGGGAACTAACTAGAGTTGCAGGATTCTATTTTGTTCTTTAGATGCTCTGGTTTTTTTCCTCACTGGGATGGATATGCTGGATTTTTCTAGTGTAGGGATACAGGTAATTCTGGAGTACTGGGTGGCAGCTTTTATTTTCCATTACAGAGCTAATTCCTTGCACGTGCTTTTATGCTTTTAGGTTTTTCTCAGCATCAAGTCACAACCAATTGCCTCATGTTTTATAAAGCAAATCCTACAAAATGTTCAAACAAGAGTTCATCAAGATATTACCAGTATAATAGTGTCAAAATAGCTAAAGCATTTTGGGGGACAAGCTGCTAGAAATGACAATGACAAGCTCTAAAATGATGAAATAAAGTTACCAAAATGTGAAATATATTGACTAAAGATAAGCATATTTTCAGTGGTATGAGGGATAGACCAGTCACGAGTAAATTTTTTTGGGCTGCTTTAGTTTTCCTAAGATCCCACTAGGCCAGATTCTGACCTGGATCAGATAAATACCAAATCAGAGTAGAGCAGTAGAAATGAACCAGTTTACATTGAAAGAGAGATAAGAATCAAAGAGGTTGATGTCACTGTAGCTGCAACTGAAACAACTCATTTCAGACTTAATAAAACATTAATGCCTCCATTCTCCTCTCTATTTCGTGGAATGCTCCAATTACGTGTTTGAGCAGCCCCAGCTATGTTTCAGTGCAGAAATTTGTTTGGAAAAGGGTCCACTGAGGATTCTGTGCTAAGTTATCTAACAAAGAATAATTTAAAATGAGTCAGTGTCTCATATGCATTACTGCCTTGCTGAACCTGCTGCTGTATTTGGTGAGGTGTGAACAAAGACTGCCTTGATGTGGATAATGTTGTTTAACAGTGTTAAAGCACTGAGGAAGGATTGCAGCTGGTGGACAGACTGAGGGAGGCTGATGGTGTGAGGAGACATGTGGGCACTTTTAATTCTAGGAGCAGGGATGCCGTACCTGTGATGGAAGTCCTTAGTATGAGAATTGGATCTGAGAGTTTCTGGACCTTTACAAATGTTCTCAATTCTTTTGTGTGCACAGAAGTGATTCATGATTATTTTTATTGCTGGTTGGATTACAGATAATGTAAAGGTCCTGCACATACATAGAGGCTTAGGCTCAGGGATTTATTGCTGGGTGTCCAAATAATGTCTGAATAGACCTTGAATTCAGAGCTGGTCCTGAAAATAAGCCCAGGTAAGATTGTATTTATATATAAATAAAAGAAAAATGTGCCATTCTAAAACCACAAGAAAATATCTCTTATTTTCTCCTTTACTTAAGGAGACTGTAAAACAAAAAGGCAGTGGTAAAATGCCATGGTTGAAAAAATGCTGAGGAGATGACTGAGTGACCCTGATAAATCCCCTTTCCTAGCTGTTGGATAGAGGTTCCCTAAACACAATCTCGTTTAATGGGGTAGGCAGCACTGGATCCCTCAGCGTGTAGGAAATGGGAAATCACAATTATTTATTGGGTCAAACTCTCGATTTGCATTCAAATAGGGGTGAAAGAAACCTCATTGCTTTGCCTGCCTGAGTTGTTGAAGGCTGAAGTTTTCATTTATGAAAGTTTGTGGAGCTCTCAGCATTGCTCCCATCAATCTGAGTAGCTGGGGTGTGCTGGTGAGGCAGTTCTGGTGCCCCCCTGCCCAGCTGGGTACCACACACCCCTCTGGCAGCACCTTCACCACATCCATGGTCTCAGAGCAACCATCAGGATGTTCTGAAGGAACAAGTAGAAATTCTGGGCAGAAAACACAGAACAGGATCTCTTCACACATTTATTTTTTTCTCAGAAGTAGTTCGTGCTCTCACGTTGTGTTTGAATTCCTGCTAAGAGTTTCCTCAGAATTTCTTCACCAAAATGATGTGTATGTACTTTAATATTTCCAAAAGGAGACATCAGTGCATGAGGCAGTCAGAGGAGATGGGCAGGCAAATTTCCCTGGAGTGTCAATGAAAACTCAGGGCCAGGAGACAACTTTTGTTCTAGTGAGTTATTTTCCCAGCCTTTGAGCACACCAGCCCTGACACAGCCTCAGCTCTGGCAGTGAAGATCAGCTCTGTAAATTAAGCAAAGAATCCCTGAAAGTCACGTACACAGACAATCCTCCCAATATTGCATTCAAGTGTTAGAGTTTAAAGCCACGTTGCTCAGGAAGGTAGAATCAAAATGCTTTTCTGCAAAATTACATTGATTCTCCTTGCTACATACTGATGAACTTCAGTAAATTTTTTCCCCTCAAGTGATCACTGATTAATCTAAAAACTGTGAAATTAAGTTGTTTGAACCAGGAATTAAAAATTTCCAGCAATTAAAAACAAAGAAACAAACCAAAACAGCCACCAGCATTAGAAAGTGATTAAACATGACAACAACTGAGATGCTGAAATTAGTTGTCCTCATTCCAAAGGGTTTGTAACTAGTATGATGGTTTTGAAGCTATTAAATGATAGTTAAGCTGTGTTATTATTTGTAAAGCAGCTACTTTTGTATCCTGAGCCCACTGAGTGAATGTTCTGCACAGCAGGGATCTCTAACATAGCAAGCCCAATCATTGTCATTTTACTGTACAAGAGGTAATTTTAGAAAATGATTCCTCAAATTATAAGATCCAAACAAAGTCAAGGCTCTCCAGCTGGGAACTTTTTTTTATTTTCTGTCATTGGAAAGTGTCTTTCTTTTAAATACTGTGAACCTTGGGAAGTTTCACTACTCCCAGTCTAAATATAGTAAAGGAAATTTAAAATTTTACATGTTTGATAATCTTTGTCTTAATTAATGTAAGTATAATGAGTAGTCCTTAGAGAGGGCACTGGGCACACAATGGATCTGATTCTCTCCTGAATTACTCTGGCCTGGCCCCAGAACAGCTGTGCTGCAGTCGATAGCACAGCACTGCTGTGTATTTAAGTAAGGTGAAAAAGAATATGAGATGAATGTAACGTTTTGGATAAAGAGTTTGCTAATACTTGTACACCTCTAGCAGTCTGGACTTTAGTCAGTACCCCCAGATATGCAGATGAAATCTGGTTTACTTGTGCTACACAGCTTTTGGAGGGTTGCAGTGTACTACATACATTTCAGAAGCTTTTAGGGTGGGACCCACCACCTCCTCATTTTCCTATGCAGTGTGTGCTCTTATAAAGAATATATTCCATTTTTGTGCCATTTTCTGCAGTATCATTACCTTATTTTTTTCTAAATGAATTGCATAAACTTTTCATTTAGTTCCTAGTTCATTCAGAAAATTTTAAATATTTCCCCCCCTTTTATATACTGACTTCATCTTTCTCCCTTAGCAAAATGTCACCTCTATCTGGTTGTATTTCCAGATTACAAAAAAAAAAAAGAAGTTCAAAATACTTGCTAGTTCTGAGGTTCCAATATTTCCCCTTCTGCTGGCATTTTTCCCTCCCTGCAGTCGATGTCAATGCATTACTAATTTTGATGTGGTGGCATTTTACACTCGCATTTCCGATTGCAATGCAAAGTGCAAGGCAGCAAGAATTAGGCCTACAGCACACCAGGAGTCTCATGACAGTCAGGAGCTGATGAAATCTGAATTCCACCCCATCCCCTCAGTTCACTTTGCACAGGGCATTCCTTTCAGACGCTGTTGGTGTGAGGCAGGTCTGTCCTATTCCCAAAGGCAGCGTCTCCCAGTGTCAGCTGGTGAAGCTGACATGAAATCCAAGGAGTCATGTGAGGAACACAGACAAATAATTTAGCCTGCTATCAAACTGCAAGATTTCCCCCCCTTATTTTTGTAATTTTTTTTTTTCCCCTTCTTGGCTTGCACTTGGTTGTCAGAGCTGTCTGGAGGTGATCACTGCTGGAGGTGTGTGTGAATCTGCCTGGTGTCATCAGCTCCCCCACGGTGGATCACTGAGGATTGACACTGCTGGCAAGGGACAGCTTTGGGGAAAGGCTGCATGCAGAACAATGCAGCTGTGCACAGGGAGCAGCGTGACAGAGAGGCAGGAAGGATCAAACAACTACCAGAGTTGCTCGAGGGGAGGGTTTAATGACAAGTTACTGTGACATTTATGACCAGATCGATTATGAAGACTGAAAAAATCTATGGAATATTTCCAGGGTATTACTGTAGAGCCATCTGATATAGGGGTTGCCATGGCAAGTACAGATTTTCTATTAACCAGGACGGTGAATAGTCTCATAAAACCCATGAAACTTGTTGGTGAATAAATTGCATATGGGAAGCAGCTCTATTGACCCCTATGGAAATCTAATATTTTCAGACAATGCTGTAAAGCCTTTTCCTTGGTTATTTTTAAAAAACAGTCTGGGGTACTGTCAAAACCAAATGCACCATTTCTGGTATTCCCCATGTCTTGAATGACAGCCTAGACAGATTGGAAAATCAGCACTGAGCTAAAAATACCAGTGTGGAGGCAGCAGGGTAAGAAAGTAAGTTACTGAATATTGTTAAATAGGACTGTATCTACAGCTTTGATACTTGGTAAAGTGAAGATCTTCATCATCACAACCTGAGAACTAAAACAAATATATCTGCACTGTTTATTACTTGATTATATAATTTGTGAAAAGCATTTCAGGAGACCAGTAAGAACAGGAAAAAGCATTATTGTTAATGCCAGTTGGATGAACTAAGCAAGGGAAATCTCATCAAGCATTGTCCATATTTCATTCCATCCCCCCAATGCTGTATGCACATAAAAAAGAGTCACCTTGCTTATGTATTTTAACCACACAGAAACAATCCAGGGGTAGAAGGAACAGGTTGTCCAGAGAATTTGTGGCTGCCCCATCCCTGGGAGTTTCCAAGGCCAGGTTGGACAAGGTTTGGAGTAACCTGGGATAGTGCAAGGTGTCCCTGCCCATGGCAGGGGGTTGGAACAAGATTATCTTTAAGGTCCCTTCCAACCCAAATGATTCTGTGATTCTGTAATTCTGACTTCTGTGGCAGGGTAAACTCTGAGGTGTTTCTTAGGCACAGATATTCAGGCACAAAACTTGCTGTGAAGTGATGGTTGAAGCAGAATGGTGGGAACATTGCTGTGCTTTTGCCATCTTCTGTATAACAGAGTGCTGTTTTCTTTTACAGCAATTTTGGTGTGCAGCAGAACAATGAAGTTGGTACTAGCAGTAGAACAATCAAGTGGATACTAAATGCTTTGCTTTCACTGTTTCTCACAGAGTATAAATTGATCAGTAATTGATGAGCTTGGGAAAGTCTAGATGAATACAGAAACTTCATTGATATTTCACTGGGCAACTTGTTTGGTGGCAAGCATTTCTGCAAAGGGTCAGGTCAGATGCTGACAGTCCAGCAGGAAATGTGCTGCAGCTGTGGCTGCATTAACTGATGTGATAGAGTATGTTCTTTACAAAAAGGAAGGCAAAATCATCAGTTGTGTCCCACTGTTCCTGTTTCTCATTCATGTCTGCTTTGACTTCTCCTTCCCAGTCTCTGATCCTGGCAGCTCTGCCTCGCTGGCTGCTCCATGTGTAATTGCTCAGGCAGAATAACTGCTCAGAAACAGAGCTCTGTGTGGTGGCCATGCAGCCTTCAATGAGCTCTGCCTGTCCAGCAGGATGAATCCAAGCACTTGGAGTCACAGCTTTCTCTTATCTACAGCAGGTAATTTCTAATTCACCACACCAGCTGTATTTTTCTTAGCAATCATCTTCAGTCTTACACATCCTTGTTAACAATTTACTTTGCCCATATGCTAAGTATCTGCTCTAATAATTAGCAAGGTTGTGTATCCATTTAGTACCATATCTTTTTAAATGCAGTATGTTCATGTTTCCTAGTCCACATATCTCCCCTCAAGCAATACCACAGGTGCTTCCTTTAGACCTCTGTTTTCCTTTGAACTACAGTGGTTCAGCTCGTTAGCCTGTCTCATTTCTTATCAGTCACACTCACTTCTCATTACTCTGGTTGCAGAGCTGCCATAATTAGATTTTATATTTTTAGACATTCATAACACTGCTTTAGTGTACTCTGTGCTATCAGAAGTGTTTTAGACAAGCCATAAGACCAAACTAATTAAAATGTTCCACAGAGACTTTTTAAAGGAGAGTTGCTGTTGCTGCTGACTTGGTAAATCCAGGCACACACAGCTGTTGGGGCCAGGCTGATAGGAGAGGTTACTCCCATCTCCTGCCTGTGGAGGTCACAGCACCTCACCCCGTAGTTTTTGCTTTCAGGCCATTCTGTCTGATGTCTCTTAGGAGAAGATAAGCTACACTTGACTTTAAAGACTTGGCTTTTTCCCTCCCAAGCTTACCTTTCCACTCCTGGAAGTTCTCCCCTCTTGCCAAAGCAATGCAGAGATCTGGAGCATCTAACTTTGTTCAGGTAATCTAAATATTTCTCGGAAACTGCAAATAGGGCCTTCCCACCCTATTCATAGATTGTGTTCATTGTATTCTATTGGATATATATAGTCTCTAATAGGAGACTATTATTTTGTAGTCTCCTGCAAGGGATTTTCTTACCAGAGGAAGAATCTCTGCGTTTATTTCCCTTCCTGAACAGCTGCATTTTCCTCCTCCTATGAGTTGCTGCTCTCTTGTTCTTCTGGAATGGCTTAGTAAATGATGGGCTGAGCCTGTGTTTCCACTCTTATTTAGGGGAATCTTAGATAGATGGATCTTGGTGACAGTAAGGGAGATGGGTCTGGAAGGCACCTGCAAGGCTGTGCATACCTGTAAGGTATTCATGGAATTATTGCTTCTTCTGTTTTAAAATGGGGCTTTTTGCAGGAGTGTTTGCCACATACTCAGCAGTATCTCTTGAGATGTAACTTACTCTATAGTCTCCATATAGAATGGGATTTTGTACACAGGAAGCTTTAGGTTTACTTCCTTCACTGAAATATTTTTTGTGTTGAATAGAATCTGAGCTATTGAATTTTGCTGGCTCCTAAAATAACGTGCACAGATGTATTTATATTTATTTTGTAACTTAATTTGTATTTATAACTACGTTGCAAACATTCCATCTGAAACAAGAAAAATGACCTGTTGTTGTAGTAGTTGCTCATTTCCCTGGAAACCCAGCTTCTGACATGAAACTTGCTTGGAAATTAGTTACAACAGGTGTAATCACTCTCCGTCCTTCCATCTCATTTATTCACTCTCTGCTAGCAATAGAAATCTTTGCTTTGGGGAAGCAGAACGCTGTATTCTACCAACATAATCATATTCTTCTGTCATTCAGACATTTATTTTAGAATTAGCAAAAAAAGTTAAAGGTCTGTTTTACAATAACAACAACTCAATTACTGGAATCTCTAAAGGGAGTAAGTAGCAGTAAATATGAAAAAAGCATATGATAGAATTTAAAAATAACTACTACAGTGCAAATTTACATAAATAACTGTTGTTCTTTCAGAATCTAAAGCAGTATGTCTCTTTTCTTCCTCAATAGAGTGCTTGCTGGTGGATTTCTGTAACTACTCATTTCGGTCTTGTGTTAATTATTAATTGTATTAATATTATATGTATTAATTGCAGAAAGCATTGGCTTTTGAAAACCTTCTTGAAATATCTTACAGCTGTATTATATAATGTTTTTACACTAGAATTTTCAAGGCCATGTGTATAAGGATGTTGGAGGCCACAGATTCACTAAGGGACACTGGATTTGTTCTGTTTAGTAAAACTCCAGGAACTCCAGACTCAAGGGCTTTGGGATATCACACCTTGATATATGTAAATACATACACAAACTACAGGATTGTTTCCACGTGGTGACATACTCTGCATCCTTGAGCATGCACAAAAAAAACTTTCTACAAAGTGTGTTTTTTGTAATGGGTTTTTATAAGCAAGGTTTTGTCTGCAGAAGTCTTTCTGGAAAGAGATTTCTTTGTCAACTGCTACTCCTTGTGATGAATCCATCATTTATTCCTCATGCATCTCTGGAAAAAGAGAGAGGTGGACTGTAGCCAAGTCTCTAGATGCTCCAGAGGACTCTCTGGTTTTACACCCAGCAAAGAGATTGATGTTGTGCTTGCTGCAGAAACACACAGATTGTTTGTGGATAAACAGGTGAATCACACAGCAGCGTGTGAGGAGCGCTCCCAAGGGTTCCCATTGACTGTGCTTTTCCTGAATTTCCATGGGGGAGCATTTAGAGAAACCCTGAGTCTCTCTCTGTGGGATTTACAGGCTTAAAGCAGTAAATAAATTGGTGCTGCTCTTTGCTGGGCTGGAGCTCTCCATCCGTGCTCTGCCCTCCCAGGAAGGGTCAGCAGAGCAGATGGATGAGAGAGCACTGTCTGTCGGCTTGGAGACTCTCCCACACAAGATCAAGGCAGGTAAACACCTTGCTCCTCCAGCACACTGAACGCTTTCAAGAGGTTTGAAAATGGCAAAAACACACTTCTGTGGCTCAGTGGCTCCAATGGAAAGCAGGGCAGTGACAGAGAAGGTGGCTGCAGGAGCTGGGGCAGTGTGCCTGGACAAAGCAGACCTCTAGCTCCAGCAGCAGAAGAAGTAGATGTTATTTGAAAATGATGATCTCCACCTTTCAGTTAGGTGAACATGTTTGGTGCCTTGCTCCACCTTTCTCACAGATAATGGTGGCATGAAATCCTTTGGCTTTGCTGTTTTCCTCAAGAGAAGAAATGTGTTGAGGAGGATTTACAAACTCTGACTCATGAACTGGTCTACAGCTAGGATAGGCTGGTTCAAACATAAACATGAAATATTTACAAAAGCAGGCATGTTTAGAAACCAAGATAAAGGAATGCAACTGGAATCCTGGGATTGGTGTTTGAGTAGAAAACCTTTCCTTTCCACATAGATAAGAAGTTTGAGGGAATGGATGCAGTAAGGAACAGGTTAGGCACCTCTGTCCAATATCACTTCAAGAATAATCAAGAAAAATGGATCTCTTTAAACTGCCTTTTGCTTCTCCAGTTAGAAACGGGAATATTTGCTTTATCCTTCTTTGTTCTGTATTGGAGATCAAGTGTGTTGCCCCCGAGGACAATTCAGCCTGTTTGTGCTGTAAATTTAAAGTGAGAGAAGCCCCCAGGCACTGCAGGGTTGGGCAGTGTCCCCTCTTCACATGGGGCTCCCCACTCCCTGTGCACGTCCCACAAGTTGGGCTGGGCTCTCCCACAAGTTGCATTTGCTCCTTTCTCTCATTGTCCTCTCCTCATATAAAGTGAAGGTGCTTTTTTTTTACAATCAGATGCTTTGCTTTGTCTAGCAGAAGTAAGAGCTTGCATTGTTATTTCCGCCTTAATAGCTCAGCAGAGGTTTCAGTCTATTTGAAGGTTCTTGTAATGATTTTGGTGATTTTTATGTGTATACAGGGGGAATTTATTGATGTATGAAAGCCAATATTAAGTGTCAAAGACATGAAATAAGAAATGTGCCCATGTATGCAGGCTTTCTGTATAAACCCACAACCTGTAATCAGTTGTTAATGATGTTGATTTTTCTGTTTCTTTCGTGCCATAAGAAGTGTTTCAGAGGGGCTTTAGAGCCTCACTGAATCCAGCTGTGCCTTGTGCACTCATTGTTCATAGCCTGGTGGTGACAGCAGCTATCAATACAATGCCACAGGAGTTTGGGTCAGGGTCTGTGTGCTGATTCTGGTTCTTCAGCTGAATTCCCCTCAAGTGTTTTCTGTTTTTTACAGTCTTTCTCCCTGTATAAGTTGTTAGTTCTTCGTTTATACTGAGATCATTGTCTTTTCTAAAGCACTTCTAAAAATATTCTGCTTCTTTAAGCTTCACGGTCCCAAGTCCTCACTGGGGACCAGCATCTGTCCTGCTGAGACAGGAGGGAGCAGGTGGCATTCATCCTAGAGGAGCTGTGATCTAGTACAAGCAGGAAAAATACAATAAAAAAAAGACAAATTAGGATTGTATAAAGAAGCAACGCAGTAATTATGGCAAACTTGATAGCTGGCAGTATCAGCACAGCCTGATAGGATGGAGTGTCTTTTGTTAGCCTTTTTGTTTATCTCTGGAGCACTGGTCCAGCAGTTTGCTGTGTTGCTTAGCCCACAGGAGAGGAGGAGGTGTTAAAACAACATGCCTTCTACAGGGCTGTAATTTGGATATTAGAGTGGGAAATGGAGCTGCAGCTGGCATGTTCAGGATGTTCAGGACAATTAAGGAACATGGCTCCTCATTTACATCCTTGCTGCACTGTTAGACAACCCCCAGGAAAAGCAATTCTGCATTTCCATATCTGGATTTTGAAAGAGGAGATGGGGATGAAAGCTGATATCCCTCTGAGAAGAGTGTTTGCTGTTTGGTAAAGTGCAGCCATTCTTTCTGATGCAAGGAAAAATTATTGGTGAGCAGCAAATAAACCTTAGAAATATCCAGTGAAGGGTGAGAGGAAATAGAGAGCTCAAAGGTTCTGGTATGAACACATACTTTTCAAGCAGATTAAAATCACTGAAAGAACATTTCCCTCTTCTACTGGCAAATGAGCTGTTTAACCAATGAGGTGTTGTATTCATTTTTTCTTTCCTGTGCAGGGAAAAAAGAGTGGAAAATTCTTATGGCCAGGTCTGCCCTCTGACTTAATAAATCCCAGCTGAGATCCAGAGGACTCAATAGCTTATTCCGTATCCACTGGTCAGGATAAACCCAGACACTCTGTCATGCTGCCTCTGTTAAATGGGTGGAGCACACTTTGTTCTGAGGTTGTTCAGAGTTGAGACCTGCTCCTTTTAACACCTTTCTGGTTCACATGCAGAGCCTGTGGCCCCAAAAACGAGGCCCAGCAGAGGTTTGTGCAGTATGGGACCTTGCACTGAGTCTTGGCAGCCGTGGTGGTGCTCTTCAGCACAGAGGTGCCTGCTCCCAGGGCCAGCAGCTCACACCTGACCTTGGAGGCTATTCCTTCTCATGCAGCTGAATATTCCTATTGAATGTCATGGGAAATAAAAAAGAAATGAGAATAGTTCAGTCTCACCCTGCTGCATCAGCCCAGGCTTAGTGAACAGCGTTACCAAAGCAGCAGCTCTGATTCCCTTTCCCAAGGCAGGTAATGGCACTGGCAGAGCAATAAAGGATGGATCTCCTCACTGATGGGCCTGTCACTGTTGTCACTCAGCAGCTGCAAAATAGGACCTATGGATTATATGTAAATTTAGGCACATAAACATAACCATTTACTAAGGTTCTCCTCTCAAAGTGTGGGGTTTTGATTTGCCTCATTTCCTGAAAACACTTTCTGGAGTGTGACATCACACAGACCTTTCCAAGACCTCCCTCAGTTCTAGGTCAACAGTGCTACAGAAACCTTCCTTAGGCCTAAACCATTTATAATATATCAAATATGTGTAAATTCTGTAGACAGAAAATACCTTATTTCCGTAGTATTTCCTGAAAATGTACTGAAAATTCACTTAAAGAATTAATTGAGCCAGAACTCACATGTAAAAAATATGCTTCTTTCTCTGCATTACAAGAAAGCAATTAGTGAACACTGGAGGCAACAGCTTTTGCTAATCAAACGAGCTGAGTTCAACTTGTGTCTGCTTAAGCAATTCTGTTTTGGAAGAAAAGGGAAAACCAGACATACTACTGGACTATCAATTAAAATGAAAATAGGCAATGCAATTAATTCTTTTAAAAGCTAGATTCTTTCATTCATAGTGCAAATGTGTTAGGAAAATGACAAAGCCAAGTTCTCAGGCTTTGAACACTGTATTATGTGAATGACTTTTAAGATTCAACCTTTCAAGTTGAAAAGTTGTTAATACCATTGGTCTGAAAATATTTTTATTTAAATGCTTATAGAACATTGATATCACATTTTCACCACCCTTTTCCATTTTTGATCTTACTATTAGAGGGGTTTTCCATCTTTGCTTCACCATCACATGTTCTTCATGCTCCATAAGAATCTGGAGCTTGAGAGAGAATAGGTATTTTACAGTTATCACTATGTTTGACTGGATAAATATTGTCCTTTTTTAGCTCTTCCTCTCTCTTTTTTTTTCTTTTACTGTTGTGACTTTATAAGACATAAGGAAAATTCAAATTAACTTAGTATCTTAAAACATAGTTAGTATTTTTCATATTGCAGACAACAGGCCCTACAGCTTGTCCTGATAGTTGTATTTCTAGCAATAATATCTCTGATTTAATCTCCAAATGAAACATCCCTACACAGGATTTGTTATTTTTCATTTATAAATTAGTATTGAGAAAAAAATCTCTCCTGAAGTTTGGTGAGATCCGAATTGAATTCTCGACTTTGCTACAGATTTCTTGCTTGTTCCTGGGAATTTGTTTAGTTGTACAAACTTAACAAATACACCTGAGATAAGTCCTTTAATGGTATAAATATTGCACAATCGTAATAGTTATTACTCTATTGTTATTTCTGTCAGAGCAATCAAAACCTCAAACAGGAGTTTAAATTTTTAATTTCCCTACAACCTTTTGACAAATCTTTTGTCTTTGGCTGAATACAGAGAGCTTGTTTGTTTGACAGATGCATTTTAAGGGCAGTTGAGTATTTTTCATGGTTGGTTTATCATTATGAACCAACCATTATATTGACAGACTAGTAAAAGATGGTGTTAAATGATTGTTTTAGTCTTGTTTAGGATTGATGGATGGATTGTTTAGGGTGAAGGGATGAAGTCAAAGGATTCTTTTGGTCCTTTCCTGTCCTATGCCTATCTGCATTTAAAGTAACCTATCAAAGACTTCGCTAATGTTCAGTGAAAGAGGAAGATGTAGCAGACAAAAACCTTCAGCTTATCTTCCTATAATCTTCACAAGGATGGAGTTTGGAGGGAAAAGAATGTATAATCTAATGTTTTGCCTGAGATGTGATGTCTGCTTTCCAGATTATCAAAATGTCAGCGGTATATTTTTCTAGTTTGTTTTCTCTTTCTAATTAAGTTTCCTGTCTCCCTGTCATGCTCCCACTCCCCACTACCATTTTTGTTCATCTCCCTCTTGAAGGTACCAAAGGAACAGGCCAGTTTTCCTCCTGCTGTGAAGTTAAAAAACTCAAGATAATGTTAAACTCACATGGGCTGTGCTGCTCTGCCAGTCTCTGAAATGTCATTGCCTGGGCAGCCTGCTGGGCTCAGTTGAGCACCACGGTGCCAGGACTGCTAATAAAAAAAAGAATAAAGGTTAATGAAGGAGGGAGGGAATGGAGGATGTGTTATTATCCAAAATCAAGTTGTCTGCTTTCTGTCTGTAAGGTTTGCTCAAGGCCTAAGGTTTTAATTTTTAATTCTTTATTTTTTCTCCCTTTAGCAGTGTTTTTATTTGGTTCATAGGGTAAATCACAGTGGATTCACTGGACCCACTCCAGCATCTTGCCTTCAGCATGGTGTCCTTGGTTTCTCCAGTAGTCCTTGAAGTTATGAGTGAGTTATCCTCATCTGGCTCTGCGTGATTGCGAGGCATAAATGATGTTTTCTGTGGCTTTAGAGGTCCCTGTATCTAGAAGCAAAGAGCTGAGCATGCCCAGGGCCCTGCTCTGTTAGTGGAGATGCCTCTTGTCCCTCCCAGTGTGAAGTGGTTTCTGTGCCCTGGCTGTGCATGGCTGTGTGTTTGTGGCATAAGGGTCCTGTCAGAGCAGGGTTATTTCTCTGTTAATGTTGGTGGCTGTTCAGTATTTTTACCTGTTGAGCTCCATCAGCAGGATATGCTGCTGTGAACAGTGTGCAGTGTAAGGGCTGACTGGAAGATAAAGGCAAAGGCCATCAGACACACATTTTTTTCTTCTGTCTACCAGCTCACAGTAGCTCCATCTCAGCTCCAACACAACTCCACGTGTGGAGGATGCTGCTCCCAGCATCTGTCACTGATCCTCTCCCTCCAGCCATGCCCTTGTGAGTTGTCAGATCTGTTTTTTGTGTATTTCTCCCCACACCACCCCTCACTCACACACAATTCTTCCCTACAAATGCTCTGTACTGTGTGACATGATGCTCTGAGCTTGGACTGCAGCTGGTTCCTTCTTCTGCCTTGTGTCTCTGATAGTGACCTGACCCTTCTGCACACAGGAAGCAGATCTGCCCTTATCCTCCACCTTCCAGATCTGCTTTTTGCACTGCAGTCACAGATGGCTTGTAGCTACCAAAGAAAGTGCACAAATTGGGATTTGTGTGGGTCTGTGCCTCTCAAGCCCATGAATTTGGTTTTTTGGTGAATTTACAGAGTTGGGATATTGCTGGTACACAACTGCATAACTTTCAACTGCAGCTGAGATGGAGACAGTTAAGTGTCATTCCTCAGGTGAATGTTTATTTTTAGAATTATGAAAAATTACTTACTTTACAAAAATAAGGATCTGTCTTACCTCCCATTCCACCTTTCTTTAGTAACCCCCTGAAAAGCAGACAGGGAGGCTGACAGAAAAATTCTCCACAGTAACAAATAACAGGTTGGAATCTGACAGCTAGAAAATATTCTTAGCTGTAAGTCATACTTATGATAGAGGAGAAGTCCAAAAAAGTCCACTTTTTATTTGTTGAAAAGCTGGTCCCAACTTAGGTGATTGCTGTAGTCATTGCTTTTCTCCCTCTCACTGTAAACTGTTTTGGCAACTATTTTTTTACTGCTTTTTAATAAATTAAAAAAAAATCATATCACAATGGAAACAGTTTAAATTTGTGTGAGACCAGGATAAAAATGTATAAATGGATAAGTGATGCATATAAATACAGCAAGGCAGGTACTCAGCCATCAATGTATCCATACAGATAGACAGATTTACCTGGAGATATTCATTACAGAGAGACCAGGTCTTGTTTGTCGAGGTTTACTCAACTGGAAGTCCGCAAAATGAAAAACAAGAGCTGTCACAACTGGGACAAACTAAATGGTTCCCAGAATTTGCTTCTCTAGGATGTTATCCTTTGTTATTTGAAAAATGACAGAAATTTACAGGAGTTGCCACCTGTTTATAAATTGAGTGGGAGGATGGTGGGAGGAAAGGAGGTAGTTTTTTTTTTAATCCTCCATTGCCATCAGTACATTAACAATGGAGAAAGTAAATCTCTACTTTAAAAAAAAAAAAAAAAGAAAACAATGCATCTTACCTGAAGAATAGAGGGAAGTTTTTCTCTCGGTTTTTTTTGTTTGGTTTATTTTTTTTTTTTTTGAGGGTTTTTAAATTAAATTCTTTAGACAAAATACCCAAACAAAGTTCAAATCCAGCAGTTACAGGCATTCTCCAGCTCTTAGTTAAGCCAATGGAAATCTTGACAATCCCTGTGCATTGCGCAGTGCTGGAGGCAGAATACACAATGAGAGGGAAAATCTAATCTAAGTATTATATGTAGATACACCCAAGTGTTGCATAAAGTGATTTTGTAGAGTGTTACGCAATGTAGTAAAAATGTACAACAGTAAAATATAACCAGGGCTGCCACATAGAAACACTACAGAAAAAAAATAGTTTAGAGCAGAATAGAAGAAATAAAACCAGATACTGTTGACAAGGAAGTAGAATCCTGTGGTGAGAAGGGAAAAACCATGCTAAGCTGAGTTTTTTGTTGAAAGTAATTTAATATACAGCTTTATATTTTCAGTTATAAAGGGCAGTGTTTTAGAGCCTTCAAAGAACTCCACTATTGAGACTAACTCAAAGGATCTTTGAAACAGAAGAGCAAAACTCCCTTGAAGGCAGGGAGCAAAAGCTCTAATTTGCTTTGGAGAAGCTGAAGGAACAAAATTCATGCGGAGATCCCTCCCATCCCCTTAATTTTTATAGAGATTTTTCACAGCCTGCTCTCAAGGTGCCTCCCTGGGGCACATTTTTCCAGCCCCCAATATCAGCTCGAGTGGGCTGGCACTGCTCAGGGATGGGGAATTTGTCGAAGAGGGAGCAAGGCTGCCCAGGTGTGTGTGTGTGCACAGACACCACCACATCCTGTGTGCCAGATCAGGCATTGAATTGTTCTGATTGTGCTCTTACACACCCCTTGCAGCCTGTTCAACAGTTGTATCTCTCATTTACATAAACTCTGCAAGTTTGTGCTGATGCTGAGCCCCCATTGCCTCTTCTCAGCTGAAAAATTAAAGGCAGGAGAAAAGATTCCCCTCTCCCTCTCAGAGGCCCAACCATGGGGACACCAGCTCCTAGAGAGGCTGTTATGTTTTGTCAGACCCAAAAAAGGGGCATGTGTCTGTCCCTGTGTCACCTATAAGAGAATGAGGCTTGTGGCTCAATGTTTCATCTGATTTTCATTTTTTCACTCTAACCCTCTTGGGGGAGGTGGTGAGAGAGAGGATCAAATCTCTCTGGTTTTTGATCAGGGACAAACTCAGTTTCAGGCGTATTTGAAAAATGAAGATTCTGCTTCCTTCGTTATATCTGTTTAGAAGAGCAAACAGAAATTATGTTCCACTGATGTTCAGTGTCTCTAATTGTAATTAAATTTCTGACAGTGAACAAGTGACTTTGTACTCATAATTAAAGAAAAAAAGTTTGCTAGTTCAGCTGCCTGTTTTTCATGAACTTGACTGAATTGGCATTTAGAATTAGAGGCATCACAAGGAAAAGGCATCTCTTCTACTTAAGGGAAATAAATCTTGATTTCTTTTAAATATTATTTAAATTAGACCCTTCTGGCCATATCCCTCCCTGCTCTCATTCTAACCAGCAATTTCAAAAGATGAGTGAATGACTATAGTCCCTTGTTTTTATGAACTGCAGTTAAAAATCCATGAATTTTCTTTATAGAAATGGTGTCTTTTGAAGCTATTCATGAACTGCCTTTTTTTTCCCTGGGTTATAGGAAAACACTGAATTATTCCAGAAATACAGAATCCACTTCCATTTCTATCATCATTGCTGGGTTTGCTTAAGTTTAATACTTCCCTTGTCAGCTTCTTTTGTCTACTTTAATATGATTTTTATTTACTCTGTAGCAGCAAATACCCAGAACACCTGTATTTGATTGAAACTTTACCATCTGTGATCTTCATATGTGTGGGACGTGTCTGGTAAATGGGAGTGTAACACTTTCCTGTTTTGCTGTGGCTGCAGATGGGAATTCCTTTTTGATGAGCAGTTGATTTTCTCAAGGTGCTGTAGGATCATAGCACTGCCAGGTGGACTTGGTGTCCTCAAATCTGAGTCCTTGATGTTCTCCAAATACATTTCCCTGACTCAAGGAAGTTTTCCTTGAGATTTTTTTCCCCCCTACATTTTAAAGAGAACTGAACAGATTTTAGAAGAATTTTGGTGGAAATTTCCTGACATTTATCCTGGTTACAGTCCAATATCTATTACTTAGCTGGCAAGAAAATTAGATTCCTAGAAAACCTGCTGTGTCTTTTTTTCATGTGAGGCTGAAGGTTGAGGGCAAAAAGGGTTTTTTTGCTTGTGGTGTGAGTGTGGGGTGGGTGGATCTGAGCTGCCTCTGGGTGTGCTGGAACCAGAACTGTGGGAGAATCCCATGCACAGACACTGGGACTGACTGCACGTGGGCCAACACTGCACCCAGCATTTATCCCACACTGTTTCCACTCCTTTTGCATATCAGTGGGTGCAAATTACCACCCTTATGAATGTTGTTACTACATTAACCAAGAGCAGACCAGATCCCTTGTGGTAGAATTCTGTGTCTGGGATTGTCAGCCTGAAGCTGGAGATGGGAATTATGCTTTTTTTAGGCAGGATTGGCAATGACTTGGGAGAATTTAGGTGAATCTTCACTTTGTGCTGCTTGTCAGGGGTATGGTTCACCTGATGAATCAATGGAGGTGTATCCACCCTAACTCCTGCAGAGTTTTGCTTTGTTGTCCTTGATAGTGTTAAAACTGGATAGTAATCTTGGTGAACTTTTTTTACTATGTAGGTATTGCTGAGATCGATGTACTGAGTGCTACTGCTGAAACAAATGTAAGGAAAATGTAAGGAATTTTGAAATAATCAAAGGAAGCATTCCAAATGTTCTCAGAATCTCTTTAAAAAATGTAATTAGGAAAGGGAGAATGTAGTTGTCCTCCTCCCAGAAAATACATGGCTCTGCAGGAAATTTATGGTGGTCATTGGGTTCAAAGCATAAGATGAATCTCTCCAGGTACCTGTGGATATCTGTAGGAAAAACCCTCCTTACCCTCCACTGAGAGGAAGGTAAAAGGACCAGGATGCTGAAATCACAAGGTGTATAATCAGCACCTTCAAAAAGGAACCTTTGCAGATCCCTTGATGATGCTATAGAATGAACATCTATCATATTGAATATACACATTATTGGGGAGAGAAGGGAGTCTGAGAAGGCAACAAGTACAAGTTTTAATTTAAAATATCCAAATTTTGCATTTTAAGAGCGCCAGTTGATTTTCAAGTGTTCTGTGGGATTTGACATATGGTTTTATTAGGTTAGCACAATTATCCTGGAACCACTTATGGACAGCACTGACAAATGCAGCTCTTGGGAGTGTGATTAGGAGAAGACACTCAATGTTTCTCAAGTGTTGTCTTTAGTAGTGCTTGAGCAATTGACTTTGCAGAGTAATGAGACATCATCTCCACACTATCAAGATTTAGCCAAGTAATTATTTCTTGAGCTCTAGCTCTGTGCAAATATTTAGGGGCTTTTGCAGTGCAGTCACATTTGAGATTGTGAGGGATGTTCCATGACTGTAGCTGCACAGGGATGGGTTTATTCACGTGGGAGTTTTCAGGCAGATGCTGGAGCACTTCACCAGGCAGATGTGATGTTTGTTTGGTTGAAGTGCCAAGCTGGCCAGGAGCTTTGTGGCTGCAGCAGAGCTGTTTTGGATTCAAGATAATTCACTCTGCCTTTCCAGAGGCTTTGTGAGCTCAGGCTCTGTGCCCTGCTAACAGGGCTCAGCTCTGGAGCTCTCTTGTGCCCAACTGGCTGGGAACATGGAGAGTTTACATCGGACACCATGTGGACTTATCCAGTATCTCTTTCTCTTTCCCATGGACTAACCCAAATCCTAGTGGAGTGAAAAGATGATTCCCCATTTACTTCATTAGTCTTTCAATCAGAGCATGGTAGGAGAAGGAATTTGCCAGGACTAGGGTATCCTGCTGCCAGGCATTCACACAACTGAGCTTGGGCTGTTTGTCCTTACTGTGTCACAATTCTCTGATATTTTCTTCCTTGATACAATACTTTATTTTTCCCATAATTACAGCAACTACGATTACCACTCCACTTCAAGTATTTTGCCCATGATTAGTTTTAATCTGTTTGAAGCTGCTTGCATGCCAATGGCTAATAAATTCTGAATGTGCAGCCAGTTTTTACCAAATCTAAAATGGCAGAAGTTATCTCAGAGTCACTGAGTTTCTAACACTTGTACTATTATTATTATTGTTATTATTATTATTAATAATAATAATAATAATAATGATAATAATAATAGGAAGCCAAGTCAGAGGTAGGGAACAGAATATGTAAACTTAGTGGTTATTTGTGAAGGAATAGGGGCAATGGGATCTTAGCTTCCTGTGATTGGAGAGTCAATATAAAGATCACATTTAAAAAATGGAGAACTGATGAGGATTTATTCAACACGGAATAAGCCAAAAGCAGAGTCTCAAAATTTTGCATTACACAAGTCCCTTAATTTGTACATTACCAAGAGTTGAGACTGAATTTTGTAGGACATTAATATGGAACAGGGTGCAACTTGGGCTGTTTGCCTTATCTAATACATTTTCTGAAGTATCTACATATTTCAGTATAAATTCTTCTGATAACTTCAGTAGCTATGTGGATAATGAAATGTGTGTTAGGGCAGTGAACAGTGAAAAACAATTATGTCCAAACTTCTAGAAGGTTCACCTTGTATTATTCTATCCATCTTGTTTAATGGCTGAGACTGATGGGGCTAAACAACATGATTATTTTGCTTTCAGCATTTAATTTTGAAAATTTTGTCAATAAGAAGGGTGTGCCCTGTGTTGTCATGCTCGTTGCAAGACATAATTGAAATCATCATAACCCAGACCAAGGTGCTCTGAGCCTGACATTTAGGCAGAACTGGCGTTGGGGAAATCCCTTGCAGGGCACCCTTGGTCCAGCAGCTCCTCACACCAACCCATGGTGGTTTCCAGTTGTCTCAGCCCAACTCAAAAAAACACCCTGGAAGGGATATCCCAGTGCTAACCACAGGAGTCAAGCAGTGCTCTGAATCAAGAGTAGTGTGACAAACTCTTGCCTGGAGTTAATGTTTATGGCTGGTTTTATAAGCTGCTGGAAAGCAGGATGTATTGCTACACCCTGAAATATAATGGTGCCTGTGACTGGTGGTATAATAAACTGCAGAGCCTCCTCCCAACCTTTTGGATTAAGTAATAAAAGAAAATGATTAAGAGTGAAATTCCATCATTTATCTTTTGTTGAATAAAACACTTTTTTTCCCATCCCAGCTCGCTAACAGCGACAGCCATGAAAATGAATGATTTGGCTTCACCCAAAATGATGGATAATCCTCCTGGAAGAGCATGACAATGACAGACAGACATCTTCTGAAGGAGAAGGTAATAGAAGAGACTGACACTTTGATAGGCACCATGATGAACAAGCCCTGGGGGGCTGTGAGTTAATAGGTTAATAGAAGTGTTCCAGCTCTCCCACCCCCTCCTGTCTCTGTGCTCCTTTTAGAGCTCCTTGAGCAGCCAAATAACATCGTGAACATTGTGAGGAGAGATGCATTTTGTCATTCACCAATGGGCTTTTTTGTGCATTCCTTAGCACTGTGGTGAAACACAGAACTAAACTATCTCCTGAAGTGAGGTGTAGTGAAAGCCCACCCTGCTCAAACCCCATTAGAGCTTTGCTTTTACCTCTTCCATCCCTCAGACAGTGCTTGCAGGTAATACAATGTCCTAAGGGTATTGCACATGTTGAATTTAGTCACCTGGAAAATAGATTGTTGGAGCCCTGTTGGAGCTGATGGTAGGCCACAGTCACACAGGGACTAAACCAGAATTTAGCCCAAGTAGTTTTATTGACATCAACAAAATATGTGTCTGGTTTCTTGGTCAGCTGCCAACAGAAATATTTGGATACTATGAAAATAAGGAAGTAAGATTTATTAAAATTATTTTTAATAGATTTTATATTTATTCCCTTTTTTCCCCTCATAAAACTGTAATTTTTTTTCTGATAACATAAAATAACATTTATCAATGTGTATTTCATTGCTTATTGTATGTATTTATTTCTTTTCCTTATTAATGTCTGTTTAAAGAGGTTAGGATTTGCAAGCCCCATCATCTTGGCTAGCAATTAACAGGTTTTTTATGTCTTTTGCATCACAGATTATTTTGATTTGAACTAAGAGTTCCTTACTCAGTTTTTTCAACCAACTACAAGAACAGGTTTTGACATGACTGGCTTGTACAATTTTACAGTAAAATTATCAATATAAGTCAGACTAACATGAGAAGAGTCACATAAGTGAGTAATGAGGTAAATAAACAGAAGAAATATAGTGTCAATAAGCATGCTTTACAACTAAAGGAATTTAAGCCAATATATTTCAGAGCAGGAGAATGTGATGCACAGTTGGCAAAGTCTCTCTGAGACCATAATGAAGAGTCATAATGAAATACTTGTCTGTGTTAGTACTAAGAAATAATATATGGTTCAATCTGTGGGAGGGTGGAGGACAGATCAGCTCCCTGACATGCTGCATTAACTACAAAATCCTTCTCTGCACTTATCTTTTCCCTTGCTTATTTATTTTTAATGCTCCTGGACATGGGTTGTCAATATGTCTGCCTACACATGCCACATTTCTGTATAACCTTAAAAGGATTCATGTAATCCAAATAAGCTTGGGGGGTGTATTTTGTAAACACATGACAAATGCTTTTATTGATAGACTTGTAGTCTGGCTTCAGGACACAGCTGATATAAAATATACTGTACATGTAGAAAAGAATGTTTTAATTAGTGTATCTAAACTTCTTATTTGAATGCAAAAAGGTTTACCTCATCTACCAGTTTTTCTGTTGACTTTCTTATTTAAGTGTTTTCATTAAGTGTATCTATTACTTTCTCTTCATGCACAGGAGCATTTCTGATCTTCTGTAGGATGTAACAGGGGTGTTGTGCTGTTATTTAAAACAATGCACAGTTACTACATCAAGTTTAACCCCAGATTTAGTGCAGACCAAGCTGGTTTACATCACTCAGGTATTACTTTGCTTTCTGCAGTACACGACTGCAGGCTGCTAAGCAGGAGCATTGTGAAGCAATTTCATACAATGGAACAAGATCCTTTAGAATTACAAATCCCATTACCCTGCTGACCTCTGCCCTGACCCCCCTGCACCAAGCCACAGGTTACAGGTATGTTAAAACTAAGTCACAACAATGTCAGAGCAGAATAATTCACAGCACAAAGTGTACTCTGGTGTAGAGAATGTGAGGACTCTCTACAGGAAGGGTGGCTAAATTGCTCTCTGAGATTTTGGAAGTCATTCCAGTCCCAGACAATGAGGACGAAGCACACAGCAGATTAAGCAGTTCAATCTGTTCTATTTAGTCTCACAGGATATTGCATATTTTTTTACTCTGTGATTCTTATGAATTAATCAGTAGCTCCTGTGGGTGGTACCACAATTAAAAGCCTCTTCTCCAGGGAGTTTACGCAAATAGCACACCATAAACAGAGCACACAACAAAGTGCCACACAGGTACAGTGATTAAAAAAAGGTGATCCAGAACTGAGCCTCATGGGTATCATCCCTGCCTCATTTGCTGTCTAGCAATGAGCTGGTTAATTCCATTTTTCACTTGTAAAACCTAAAAATGTTCATATCAAGGGGCTAAGCAAGCTTGTGTTATATTATATTAACTAATGATCCATGAAAAAGACAAGACATCCATCCTTCTGGAGCAAGTCACTCCATGCTTCTGTACCTTGGCTTTCCCATCTGTAGAATCAAAAGAATGATTCTGATTTCCTTTGTAAAATGCCAGAAAGATGCAGGGAAAGAGGAGGATGACACTTCTGGAGTGTCAGCATGGATGCCCTGGTACACAAGTCACTGCTGTGGTACACGGGAAATGAAGAGAAATTTGATTTCAGCTCACTGCCTTTTCAGCACACGCAGGCAGTGACAGTCCTGGCAGGGCCATCACAATCCCTGTCTCACTGGAAAAGGGAAAAAATGGAGGGGCTGAACCTCTCTGTGATTTACTGCTGACACAAACGTGGGGCTCAGAGTATTTCTGGCTTTATGCAGATATTCAGGGCTGTGGTGAATGTACACTTCAGTTGCAGACTGATTTAGAGCTTATGCTTTTTGTGCTATTTTTAGCCTAATAGGTTCGTGGCTGGGCCTTGTATCTATAAAGACAATTCAAGTAATAATTGTAATGAGCTGAAGATATCTGTGTTTTTACAGCATCCTGGCTGCACAATCCATTGGTGCTTGAAAATAAAAATGCTTTTGAAATAAAACCCACTACACCTTTAGTCCAGCACAATTCTCAGATCACAGATTGTCCATATCTTTCATTTTTAGTGTGCCCTCAATGTCAATTACCTTTTTAGTTTACTGGTTTTTCCCCAGAAAAACAGAGTTGACATTAAGCTGTGTTCTAAAAGAACAAGCTGATCTGAATGTTAAATTAATACATATGTATGCATGCACATATATCTATTTTAACTGCGAGGCACATATTTCAAATGTATCAAAAGATTTTGTCATTTACGTATGAAAATTAATTCATAAATCTTTTTTGTATTTACAGCAGCCCTGGCAGAGTTTATCAAAAATGAGCTGCCTTACGGAACTATCAACGGATTAATAAAAAGAATCTGATCTAATATTCATGACACAGGAGACAAATGTAAACGGTCAGGCAACTTCATCTTTTTATTCTTGGAGAAATGTTGTTTTTTTCATAACTTTTCCTTGTAGATTTTGTTTTCTCATTTCATAACTGCTTTAACAAAAGAACTGTGCCATCAATTTTGCTAGACTGCATTATTCATGTGGAGGTAATACACACCAAATTCAATGCACAAAGGAAAGAAATACAAAAGAACATTCTATATTATTATTCATGTAAACCCAAGAAAACTTTCAAAATAATGCTGTCCTGTTATATTTATGACCCAATAATATTCTTCAGCTGTGTAGCTCTTAATGTCCAAACACGCTTTGCTGCCCTGCTGCTCAGAGGAAATTTTGGTATCTGTTTGTTTATCCTGATTACCTTTACAAGCTGATTTTGCTCTCACACCCAGGCAGCCAATAACTAATTTGGGGGAAGGATCATTCTTACACTCAGGTCTGTGACCTGAGATGCTGATTGCAATGGAAGCTTTTAGCCTATTACAGAGGAATGTGAAAATTAAATGTTTTTGTTAGGAGAGTGATTGCACTCGTGCTGGACTCTCCAGATTCTTTTTGAAGGCCATTTTTGTGCTGATGGTATTAACTTTGGGATGATGAGATGAGGTTTCCTTAGCTTCCCCTAGAAGCAGACCTGCCTGAGCCAAAGTCTGCTCAGCTTCTGGCTCTTCTTTGTCTGTCAGCCTGCTCCTTTCCTGCTGGGACTTGCTTTAGTGGTGAGCCCAGCAGAGCTGGGTTACTGACTGTTCTCCATGGTCTTAAAGGCCTTTTCCAACCTTAACCTTTCTTTTTCCAACCATCCTCAATTATATTTCTGAGAAACTTCACTATCTAGCCTAGATGGATGCTTGGGAATTTATTGTAATCATTGCTTGACTACTGCATAATTCACATGAAGGTGCTTAATAATTTCTGGGGCAGATTCTCATCTGGTGGAAAAGGATGTGGATGTCAGATAGGGGCAGCTCTACTGCACAGGGATCTCCTGGCCCAGAGGGGCCATCTCAGAGTCACTGCTGCTGTTGGACCACGGGACATGCCACATTAAGCTTTTTGGTCTGCTCAGGTGGTGTTACCTTCCATTTAAAAGCAATTAGAGTTCCTCAGTATTGCACACATACCATTTACTTGCTTTCTAATTTAGTACTATACTAAGGACAAATTACTTTCCAACAGAAAATGTCAATGGTTTCATAGCAACCAGAGGTACCTGAGAGCTTTCCTTTCATGTTGAATCCCATTATAAGAGCATCAAGCCTGATGCTTTATCCCTCATGTTGATGTGAGAGCCTGCTGCATCCAAGCAGCAGAGCCAGCCCCTGGAATCTGCTCCTTGTGCATGCTAGAACCAAAATTTGAGAGGCCACCAGCTTGTTCTGTCAAAAGTTGGGCGCTTTATTTTAATTAACTTCAACAATTGCTTCAACAGACAGAAGGTTGTTTTAAATGGGTTTTATCATCAGATCTTTTATTTTGTGGAATGGCTTGATTTCGTGCTCAGAAACTGTGAAATGAGGAGTTACTGCAAAAAAATCAGTCAATATTAACTGCCTTCCAGCTGCTTTCCAACCAAAACCAAATGGCAACCAATACTGCAGTCTGATCCAACACGGACAATTGGAAAGGCAAAAAAAAAAAAAAAAAATTCTAATTTTTGTTTCTTACAGTTGTCGAATGTATTGCACCCTGTAGACTTGTGTTTTTGCCATGAACTGAGCTATCTGCATGGGTTTTAAACTGGGATTCTCCTGGGGAAAAGCCAGCCCCTGCTTGATCAGCCTTTCCCTGGGGCTGTGCAGTCGTGCAGGGCAGGGAAAGCAGAAAGAGATGGGGAACCACGGCAGTGTGAGACAGTGCTGGGAGATTCCTTTTGTTCCTACAGTACCTGGGATGCACAATGACACAGGGTTATGTTTACCTCAGCTATTGCCTCAAGACAAACATTAATTTTCAGTGATTTCTCCAGTTTTATGGTTCACTGGTGTCTCTCCAACTGCTGTGTGTGGGTTACTCGGCCTGGTTGGGTCCAGCACTTTGTGAATTTGTATTTTTCTCCCCAGAAAAATGAGAGCATGTGGGAGAGTTGTCCCTGAACAGGTGCAGAAGTTCATCTCAGCACCCAAATGCTCTGCAAATGTGCAAGCAGGAAAAACATAGGGGCTTGCAAATGCTTTAAATTGGTGATATATGTACTTCTTTCTCAACTGTTAATACAAATTAATTGTTTAGTTCAGGTTTTATTGACTGGCTGTTACAGTGCTTGGGATATTTTGGGGTCAATTTAATGAAAAAATAAAAGGGACTTGTGGCTTTCCTTCTTTGGTGGAAAATGAGTTATGGTCTCAATACACAAATCAGAACATAAAGTAAGAAATTTGTCTTTGTTGGGCTTTGTTTGTGGAAAGAAATGAGCTTCAGCTGATGTGGGATTTGGTAAAATTAAATATGCCTGCTGGGGAAAGCTGTTATTGGATATTATAAGAAAAGATTGATTTCAAAAAGCTCAGACTGTTGTATGAACAATCACTGAAGTCAGTATTTTTATACAGCAAAGGCATAAAAATTCCAGTGAAACAGTGAGTCACAGTTTCTTCATAGAAACAGGATTCCAAATTACCTTGAGAAGAACGAGGCAGGTGCCCCAGGGTTGGCATAGTGATGAGCTTTTCTCTTACTGTA
The DNA here is from genome assembly GCA_910950805.1 of Acrocephalus scirpaceus scirpaceus. NCBI lineage: Eukaryota > Metazoa > Chordata > Aves > Passeriformes > Sylviidae > Acrocephalus > Acrocephalus scirpaceus. Next base: position 6,105,208 of record OU383781.1, read on the forward strand.
CACCTGAGCAAATGAACAAACTAAATTTGCACATTTCTTGGCGTGGCTACTCCTTCTGTTGCCTTTTCAGCCATCTTCTTCAGTGGATTTTTGTGAACATGATTTTATTATCCTAAATGAAAAGCATATTTCATACTGTATCTGGATGATTCCTAAAACTTTAATTTCCTCACCCTCAGCTTTACACAGCTTAGAAAAGATAATTGGGCTGCACTGGTATAGACCCTGTGCACTTGGATGTGCAGGAAATAACTTTCCCCAAATAAAGCACCTCACAGCAGACTGGCTTTGTTGTCATGTTGTTTGAACTTTGATTGTGTTCTGAATAAGCCTGAAGTGATCCCTAATGCTGTTTTTGTTTAATCTGAATCAGATTTGAGGAGATACTCATTTGCCTTCACTTAATTGTGGTGTTGGCCATGCGAGGGATAAAACCAAGCATTTAAGTCTTTGACTGGCAGCTGTGCTTAGCTAGAAGTGCAGTTATGGGTTATAAAAGTAGACTAAGGATCTTTTAAAAGTGTTTTATGTGTTATGTTTGTATGTCACACATCACTTCATTTTTTATAAGCTCAGAATTATAATTGTGGACTGTGACTCATAATCCATAAGAAATATATATAGATATTTAATATTTCTAACAGAAATGAAGCATGACAGTTGCAGAACTAAAGCTGATTCTTGTAAGAATAATAAATCCATGGAAATCACAGAAACACAGATCATTGCACAGATAGAGGCCAATATAACAAACCAATAAGCATAAGGATGCCCAAGGAGAAAAGCGATTATGAAAAATAACAAAGAACTTGTGCTAGTCCAAATCCATAAGAAAGAGAACAAAAGAAAGTAAGTATGAAAATTGACTTGAATATTGGTACTTTGGCAGAAAAAAGAATTCCCTGAGGCAGCTGTCCATCTGGTGCCCAGTTTGTGTCACACAAACCAAGGTCATCGTAACAAACGTGTAACATATTCATAGCTAACAAGATTTGTAACCTGCATTGTTTGTTATGTTTCTGTGATGTTTATTTAATTGACTGTATTCCATTAAAATTAAGCTGTGATTTCATAAGCTTCAGAATTTGTTCTGCTTCCATGAATTCCCCACCTTCCCTCCCAGTAATTTTGTATTTTAACCATTTATGGCAGGAAAAGCTGAAGTGTTCATGTGTTCTAAAGAGTCTTAGGAAGTGATCATTGATTGTCAGTACTGTGACCACCTTCAAAGTCTGCATTAGACTATTGGGGAACAGGGGATTTATTTGGTCATCCCTTCAACTCCTGGGATATTATAAAAATACCATTATTACCACAGTATCAACTGCAAAAACAAGCCTCTATCATAGCCATAACAGGTTAAACTGAGTTATCTTTCTCCTCCTCCCTTTCTAGATCTTTCCAAGGTATGATTTGCTGAAAATGAATGCAGCTTTTCTTGTAAGTAGGCAATGCTTTTTCCAGTAGTATGGAAAAAAAATTGTAATGTGTGGGTTGCTTATGCAGCTCGCTCTGCAGGTTGGCCCATTGGGCTCTAAATCTGACCTATTATTTTTGCTTCCTTCAGTACATTGGCTTGCATTTAATGCCTCATCTCTTTTCCCTCATGATTTCAATGGCAAAATTTGCTCAGTTTTCATTATGGTAAAAATTCCTTTAAGGTTATGGATAAAAACAGAATTTAAAGTAGTATGGTGATATTAAAGTCTCTAACCGTTACAGATGAATAGCAGAATATTGGGAATGTTCCTGCTATCTGTGCTGCAGGAAAAAAAAAAAAAAGGATATGTACAAAGCAGAGGTACAAGAAGGTTTTGGAGGGCAGAGAAAATGCATTCCAGTGGGAGATTTCTGTTGGGCTTATAAAAAAAGAAAGTTAAGCCTGTATAAACACCTTTCTGTGAAGAAAACATGAAATACTACAGGATTCTTTAATCTACCGAAGAAACATACAGTGAGAACCAGTAGCTGGGAGCTAAAGCAAGGCAATTTCAAATTAGGAATAAAGCACTTGCTGTTGCTTTTTTCTCTCTGTTTCACAGAGATGGTAATTAAACTTTGGGGCAGGCTATGGTGCGGTAGAAAATGGTAGACCTCATCTCTGGAGACTTTCAAATACAGTCTATATACTTTCTGAAAGTCATTTTTTTTTTTGCCTGAACACAAGTAATGGGGGGCTCAATATCAGAGGTAATTGGATGGAATATAAGTATCTGAAACAAAAACTCAGTGTAGATGAACTAATCTCTTCTCCCAGCCTTAAATGTATGAAAATATAGATTACATTACTGCAATGTGTTTGTTTCCTACACCTAATTGGTTTTCTTTCAAGGCTCAAAAATCTTTAGTCACTGCAGCTTGCATCACTAACCTTTAAAAATTCAAAACAATGCTCTTTACTGCTTGCTGAATTGTCACATACTATATGTCTCTAAATCCATCTGAATGTGCAATTTCCAACTCCTGATTAGCACCAGGAGCCCGGTCAAGGATGACAGAACAGCATCCAATTCTGCTGGTCTCTACTACAATTACAACAGCCAAAAGCTGCATAAGGGCCATCCTACAGCTTAAGTCTTTTTGAGGAAAAACTGCTTGAAAACATGTTATATCACAGGGGTTATTGATGGGAGTAGGGTGACTGACAGGAAATTTTAAAAACCCCAAACCTTTCTAGGATGAATTTCAGCACAAATATGTAACCCACAGAGAATGGACTGACTTCAGTGTCAATCTCTGTGAACAGATTCCCCTCAAGTCACCGGGCAGAAAGTGCCACCAGACATTTGCAATGGTTCCAATCCCAGAGCAAGATACTTTCTTGATTCCAAGGACACAGTGCATATATTGATTTAAATTTTCTCTATTCTCCCTGAGCAAGTCAGAAATTACACGGAGTTGGATGTGTGACAGTGAGAGTGTTCAGACAAATTGGTGGGGTGGGGTTAAGCCGTGCACTGTCTGTTTCCAAAATGCCCTATCAAGGAACTCAGAGGATTATTTTCTGGGGAGTGTCAGCTACTGTTGCAGTGCTGATTTAATACAAAAATGTGTGCACCTACTCTGCCCTAATCCCCATTCTTCCTTCTTATGCCTTGCTGCATTTTCCTCCATCAGCTCTTCCTACCACAATGTGATTTCACTCTTTCAAGCACTTTTTGGTTTGATTCACTTTGTCTCATTGAGACATTTATCTTCTATTATCTTCATTTATCATTTATCTTCTTCCTATTTCTGATTGCCACTGATGTCCTTTCTCCTGGAGAATATATTCATCTATTCATAGATTCACTATTTTTTTCAGATTTTATTTATATCGGGTCGGTAGAAAAATATAATAAATTACTGACTGTGGAGTGCTCACAGGAATAAATTGTCAAAGACTTTTAATAAAATTATGCTGTCTTCTAAGCCAGGGTCTTTGTAAACAAAGACATTATACCAGAATAACACTTTCCTGCCTAAGCTCTGATCACAGGTCTTGATGACGCCATGCTTTGGTTACTCCAAACTTGAACATGGATAGATCATTGGCAATTGGCTTTTCCCAAATCCTGACTGTCTGTAGGGAAGTTCTCATGGTCAGTGTTGCTATCAGCCCTAACTCCATGCACTTATTGCTCCTGATCCAGATTTTGTCCCAGTCAGGACAAAGTGAAGAAGAGGGAACTCCCACAGAAATGTCAGTGGTGCTTCACTTCCCCCAGAACACTTCCCCTTGAAAAGTAAAGCTGTAAAAAAAAAATTAAAAAAAAAATCAATCAATCAATCCTGACTAATCTAAACCTTCAATCCCAAACCAATCCATTTTGTGGGTGGGACTCCTGAAATTCAGAGCAAGTGTCCTCAGGTCCCAGTTGTCCTACGTGTTTGAATTTGGTGGTAGATGGTTCACCTGAGAGTGCAGTTAATTTTTTTAAACTCTTCATTAATTTGAATCCTAACTCACACATCTCATTGCAAATTGAGTGCATTATCTCCTTTTTCCACCACATGCCATTATATGGGTACTTCTTGGGTATGAAATTGTCTCTATTAGCATTTCTGTCATGCAGAACAAGCATTCTGTCAGTGTTGGCAGCTCTCTTTTACTACAGGTCTCAAATGTGAATTGAATTTTATATAAATTTCATGCTGTGATTTAAATTATCTCCCTTGAAGAATGACTACCTGTAACACTTCTTTTAGTGGAGAGTCCTCAAAGAATCCCAACTATGGGACTCGATAGAGGAGTTAAAAATCAAGAAGCAGGTTTTAGGTGAAAGAACATTTTATCCAAAGATTTGTTACAGTAATTTCAGCTGTTTCCATCACAAGGAGGAAGGCTAGCTATGATTTTTTCGTGTTTCAGGTACTTCTGATGTTCTACATCCCTAAATATCAGTTCCCAGGTGTGAAACTTGGCACTAAGTTATTAAATCCTTCTGCTTTTGAAAGCTGCTTCAAAATATCCTTCACATGTAAGGAGGGATAATTTTAGAAATCCAATCAGCAACACATATGGCGTGTTGACTGTATTTTTTATATCTCATATGCCTGTAGAAGACATGGGAGAAGCCCAGGAGAATCTTACACGGATTTTTAGTGCTGCCCAGGATTTCCCCCACAGAGAATTGGTGGCATCTCACCACAGACACCCTTTTAATAGTTTTGTTCCTTGAAGTCCTTCTTTTGAAAATTAACTAAGTCCACTAACTTCTGTCTCCTCCTTCCTGCAGAGGAGGGAAACTGAAACAGCAGTTGTAGGTGTGTGCACTACGAAATGATATGATAGGAGCATTTTCCAAGACATTTTTTAAAAAGCTTTTATCACATTAACTGGTACAGCATCCAGTGCAGAGTTGCAATCATGTTCCCCGTTAAAGAGAATTAACTTAATTCATTTTCATGTTGTGACCTGCAACAGTTTAATTTACCTGAGAGCATTCTTCCTGTCAATACAGGCTGGATGGAAACATGATAACTTCAGGTTATGTTAAGTGTCTGATTTGTGATGCAGTTTACCTCTGCAATGACTGCACCGTTCAAATTAATTAATGCCAGATCATTATCTTTAGATGGCAGGCAGATGTTGAGGTTATGGTGTTTGTGAACCCTAAGCCTGTCTTTTTTTTCTGTACAGATAACCAGCAGTTGCTATATAAATTGGCGAGCCAAGGTCTAGGCCTTCTGGCAGTCAATTGGTTTTGTAATTATCTTAGTAATAGTTCTCAATTATTATTCAGTAAAGGTCGTCTTTCCTCTGCTAATGGGTCACGGCACCCCCAGGGATCCAGAGATGGGCCAGTTCTCCTTTTTATCATGCAAATTACTTGCCATCTGTGTGCCACCCAGGTTCATCTAAGGCACTTCTGAACACACTGATTATTAATATCAAAGCTGCAGATACTGTCAGGATTGTAGAATTGTTTTTAAATATTTTTAAAGATGGGCTGTGCTTCCTGACATTTTCGAGGCTCTATTAAATGCTGTGGACAGCTTAGTGGTAAGTAATACAATGATTAAAAATACAAACTTTTATTTTAACTAGTGGCATTTTAAGTTAACAAACCCTACTACCCGTTTTTTCCACCCCAAGCCTGCCTTCACTTGTGTCCCGTTGTATTTATTTCTGCCATGAGATTGCCTGGGGGAAGTTAAATTACCAACCATAGTTGTTACACTTGCACAAAACTCCTTTATTCCCTTCTCTAGATCATATTTACATTGCAGGCTGTGCTGAAAGTGAATAAAATGAAAAAGTTAACAAAACTGATAAAGTCATCATTTGTTTCTACTCTATTGTAATAGCCATGCTGTAATTGGTGCTGTTTCATATAAAATTACCATATAAATTGTGCCATCCAAAGCTGCAACAGAAAGAGCAACAGTATTTACAATAAATGGCAAATCCCTGTTAATTATTGATAGCCTAATAAACACACCATTATAATTCAGTCTTATTATTCATTATTAATAATAACTCTTATTTACTATTCATTGTGTAAGGATCAATTATGATTAACTGTTCTAAAAATGAACGGTCCACATGCCTGTTTCTATTTTCAGGGCCCTTTCTGTTGAAGGAAAGGCTTTCCACATTAAAATGATCTGTCCAGCAGGGCAGAACATGACTGTACCTAAACAGCTTTCAGACACCAGTGCCCTGATCCTGGTGGCTGTGAAAAGCTGCTGTGAGCTCTGTCAGAGGCAGTTAATGATTTTGTTTCTTTGGAGGTCCTTACTTGGCCCAAAGGTGGTTGGCTTATGACCTGGGATGTTCTTGGCTTTCTTGGCCACCTGGGCACACAGCAGTTTACCTTTAATTGTAATAAAGCCTTGCTTTACTGCTTAGCAACATCAGGGACCTCTTTTTAAAATTAACTCTGCCAAAAATTCTTTGAGGCATTGTCATAAATCTTGGTGGTTTCAAAGCTTAATTTTGCTGGGGAAGGAGGCTGAATTCCAGGCATTACAACGACAAAGTGTCCTTGTGTGGATCTGCAGAATGACCATTGGGTGTGGTGTGAATGAAGATAACTTCTCCAGAAATTATCAATTTATTGAGCCTTTGGTCTCATAATAGTTTTTATATAGATGCAACCAGCCCAGTCTTTCTAGACTGCATTGCCAGAGTCAAGATTTTACCTTCTGGTGTTGGTGGTGCCACTGGTGGCTGTAGGAAGGACAGGACTAGAAGTATTGACAGCTGCACTTCTCCATTCTCCTACCAGGCTTTTGATTTTCTGACCTCTCTTCTAAGCATAACTCAACTGCTAATAGTCACTAAGAAACAGCACTAGAGGATATTGATTTCTTACAATGCAGACCAATTGCTTTTCTTCTTTGTTTCAGTTTTTATGCTTCTGACCAGACTTTGGCTGATATTTTGCTTTGTCACTCATTTCAGGTTTTTCATGCACAGGTAACTCTGCCATATCTCCTGTTGGATGTTAAATGCTGCAGATTCCATCTGTTGAGAGATGCACTGAGACAAGAAGTCACTGCCCACCAGTGCTCCTGGAGTGTGCCCTAAGTGTGCCACACATGGAAGTGCCTTGATGTTTTCACAGTATAAGAGCATGGGGCAGGACGATGATCACTGCATGCCAAGGTGAGGCTTTCCTTCAGATCTGACTGGATTTCACACTGATTTATCAGTGGGGGTTTAAGTACACTCTCTGCAGGCAGCATTCTTGAGTTACCAGAGTTTCTTGGCACAAAGGGGTTTCTGGGTATGCAGTTTTTGCTTGACAAGGGTTCTCCACTGCCTTTCCTCAACTGCCCACTTCAGAATTTAAAATATCTGTAAAATGCTCTGTATTTTTCCATGATGTGCCAGTTCTCCCCAGCTGTGATTTTCCAATACAGTGCTGCACTATAAGGCAGCCAACTGACTTGTAAAAGGATATGAGTTTGTGTGCCAAGGAGAATTTAGCATAATGTTTCAGCTGCAAATATAAACCACAATGTCAAAGAAGGAAGAGAAGAAATTCAAAATGTATATAAATGTGATATGTATAAATATTTTTTATTTTGTTTCAAATAATGTCTTGCTCTGCTGTGTGTACAGCATCTAAGACACACCAAATGTTTTTAGCACATAAGAAATAATTCACTTAGTTTATGGACACAAAGCAGTGTATAAACCATGTAGCTCAATAAATGCTTTGTCTCCAGTTCTTATGTGCATTACTCTGTGACATATCTGGAATTATTCCAGAAATTCATTTCGAGGTAGGTCCTGCCAGCAAAATGAAGTTACAGCAGAAGCCTTGGGTAACTCATGGCACTTTTATCTGCTGCAGTGCAGGAGGAGCATGGTTTAACACCACGCCTGTTCCTCATGTTCACACCTCTCCTCCAGCTGTGCAAGGCCATACCAAAGTGTCACTGCTTAACCTCTGCTCCCAGGGGAGTTGTCTCACAGGCCTGGCTGCACAAGTCACACCTTCACACTGAGGCGTTGACACATCTCAAATAAGAGCAGAGTTTGCTCTCTCTTTAACTGGTCAGTGGCCCTTTGCACAGCATCCTTAGGCAGCTCTCCCAACTCCTCATGAGGTCATTAAATATTGATCTTGCCCCTTTTGCAGATGGAAATACTCACGCTGTGTTTCCAGAAAGGATCATTTTCTCATGGTGTCATGGTTCAGCCCCAGCCAGCAACTCAGCTTCACAGATCTGCTGCTCACTGCTCCCCAGCGGGACTGAAGGGGGGAATCAGAAAAGTAACAGGGAGAAAACACATGGGTTGAGATAAAGACAGTTTAGTAGGGAAAATAATAGCACACAGTGCAAAGCAAAACATGGAATTCATTCCCCACTTCCCATGTCCAGGCAGGTGTTCAGCCATCCCCAGGAAACCCGGGCTCCATCACGCCTGAGGGTGGCCTGGGGACACAAACCATCACTCTGAATGTGTCCCCTTGCTGTTTTTTCCCCAGCTGAGCATGTCACCTTTGGGTATGGGACACCCTTGGGTCAGCTGGGGTCAGCTGTGTCCTCTCCCAAATCCTTGTGCCCCCTCAGGCTCCCTCCTGCTGGAGGGGATGAGGAGCAGAAAAGGCCCTGACAGTGTAAATGCTGCTCAGCCATAACTAAAACATCCCTGTGCTATCAGCACCTTCCAGCAGGAATCCAAACCACAGCCCCATCTTAGCTCTATGGGAAAATTAGCTCTATCCCAGGCAAAAGCAGTACACAGTCTGTTACTCCAGTTGATATAATTTTCTAATTAAGGTATAATTAATGTATAATGCAGTAGAAATACCAGGTAGGAGTGAAATTGTGACCATCTACTGTTATTGAAAATGTTCTATGAACCCCATTATGCCACTGTAAAATAATTCTCTAAATGTCAGTGATGTGAGGAACACAAACAAGAAGTCGCTGTTATTAGACACGCTTTTATTATGCAGCCTAACTGAGAGCAATATTGTGTTTAAGAATAAGCAGGGAAGTAAAAAATGAGGGATTTTGATCACAGAGAAATCAGTTTTACCATGTGCTGTAAATATTACCGAGGCAGCAGCATGCCTACTTTTCAGAAGCCAGAAAATGAACAAAACAAAGGGAGGAATATCATGAATCGTAATTTGCTGCAAATGCAAACTATTCGATGTGTTTAGTATTTTCTTTTTAAATTTTTTGTTTTGTTTTGTTTTGAAGTAAGGTAATATACATATTTTGATCACTTTGCTGGAGCCTCAAAACATGGAAATACAGCACCAATGAGACTTGAAATCTCCACCAAACGCCTGCTGAAAAGTGTCTGTTGCTGGCGCAACCGCAAGAGCTTTCGCTATTTTCTCAACTAACATTTGCAGCATTTCCCACCTAGTGCAGGAGATGGTGGCTGCTTGCATAAACATACATTTAAGGCTTAAAAGAGCCAACTTTGAAGTTAGTCCAACTGTTGGTGTTTATAGAGTGAGTGTGTCGGGAGAGACTCTGCCTGTTCATCAGCTCGCTGTGGCAAGCCTGCCTCGGAATTCAGCAAGACAAGAGTGAACCTCTCACTGCCCTTGCAGCCAAAATGCAGCTCTGGTGCACTCCTGCACCATCCTCCACTCTGGTGCACTCCTGCACCATCCTCCACTCTGGTGCACTCCTGCACCATCCTCCACTCTGGTGCACTCCTGCACCATCCTCCACTCTGGTGCACTCCTGCACCATCCTCCACTTTGCCTTTAGTGTACGGTGTAATTATCAGATTCATTACAACAACTCTTGCATTTAAGTGTTATACTTACCTGAGGGCAACCTGGGAGATTTTATATTTGCAAACCTCATTTTATCCTTCTGTAATAAAGCTCTACACTGAGCATAGGGTGGCACCAGGCATCAAAATGCCTAATATTTAGTAGATAAAGGATGAAGACTATGATATACTCATGCAGAGAAATCAAGACTGGTAGATTGAAGGCAACTAAATTAATTAAGCCCAATACATAACTATTTGGCAGTTTAATGACTAGATTTTCAATGAATATTTGCTTATTTATCAGATTAAACAATAATTAAATTAGTCTTCGTAGCAGGGGAATGAGACAAAGGTTCTTCTTTAATTTTACATTCCCACTTAAGGTTTCTATATAAGCAGATTTGATAACCTGGGAAGGCAGAACTCTGAAATCTGTGGGAAAATAGCACCAAGGAAGTTATATTTTAGGTTTTTTTTACCACAGAGGTATGTTCAATAACCAGGTCAGCTTTCCTAGGAGAAAAGAAAACAAATAAACCCAACCTCCCACCTGAACTTAATTTGATGCAGATGAATGAAACATCAGCAGGCTTTTGGCCCTAAGTGAACAGGGGAACAATGAAAGGAAGTTTTTTGTGTTGGGAGATAATTTTTTTGTTATTTTACACTTCTAAGATTTGAAGCCTGCCTGAAAAAAATTGGAACTCAAATATAGGTCTTTGTTTTTAAAATTTTGTTTTCATTTATATGAACACAGGAAGCTTGGGAATGTCTCATTTTATTGCCTTTGTGATTATAGAAAAGAAAAATCTGTAACTTTATGTGCTGTATTCCTGTGCCATACACTAGATTAATAGGAGTAGAAGGTCATTATCCAGGCTAAATTTTAACCCATTCTCAACGCAGTCCTTTGGGCCTGTCTCACTGGGGACACTCTTATAATGTATAGCATTTGTTTTGAGTCTAGACCTCTGGTTTTAATGATGTTGTCTTCTTAAACGGTGGGCTATAGAGTGCTGAGTATCAAATATTGTTCAGTACACCCTGATGGGAAACATTTCCCTCCCTGGTAGCTGTGCCACGTAACGAATGTTCAAAAAACACATGGATGAGGTGCTAAGGCAAATGGTTTGGTGGTGGACCAGGTCCTGTAAGGTTGATAACTGGTCCTGATGACCTCAAAGGTCTTTTCCAAGCTTAATGATTCAATGATTCTTACCTGGAACCTGCACATGGCCCTTCCCAGGAGCCTGAATACAAAAGTTGTGCTTTTCCAGCCCCTGTGTGCCTGTGTCTCTCCCTGTCCCTCTGTTCAGCTGCAGTGGTGTTCCCTGGGTGAGCTGTCAGTGCTGCTGCCCCGGGATGGCTCCTCTGCTCTCGCCTCAGAGCCAGAGCAGCCTCCCCTGAGAGTCAGTCCCACGTTTTGGGGGAAATCAAGGAGGTAACAGAGATCGTGGCACTGGAGACAGGTGGGAGCTGAGGTGAAGAGCAGCAATAGCAAGAGCTCTGCTAGTGGGGGCAGAGCTGGAAGGAGTGGAAAAGCACAGAGAGGTTATTTTACTCTGAAATCCCAGTTATTGCACCTACAGAAGGTGCAGTTAGCATCACAACACCTGGCTGTGCTTTGGTTTATTTTCTAATATTCACAGTGGGAAAGAATCAAGCTAATCCCAGCTCAGTGCTGGCAGTGTGGAAGTGCCTCCAGCAGCCAGTGAAAAGGACTGAGGATGGAAGCAGCAAAAAGCCTCAAAATGCTTATCTAACCCTGTAATGAGCTCCTGCACCGCCCCAAGCCCTGCGAGGAAGGCAGGCACACCCAGCACTCGGCACATTGGATGCCATGGCTGGCTGCACTGCTGGGGGAGCTTCATAACACTGAAAAATGTCCTGGGGGATTTCCTTCACTGAGAGCACGAGTGATAGCAGAGCTGATGTTCACTCTCCAGCACTCTGCAATGTATTTTGGGGTTTTTAGTGCTGTAGCCAAAGTGTAGAAATGGAAGCAGGGCTTTTAAAACTTCCCAATAAAGGGAAAACATTGTTTGAGGGCATGGAAGCTGCATATCCACTGGCACAGCAGCTAATGCAGTTTGCTTCTCCTGTAGTGCCCCGAAGTACCTTTAGATATTCATATATAAAATGTAAGTACATAACCTGCTGTAAAAAGCTACAGCAGTGCCCTTGGCAAGCTTTCCTGGCCTGTGGAGGGTAATTACATGTGGAACACAAACACGGCTCCAAAATTTACCTTGTTAGATGTCCAGCTTTTTCTCATACAAATGCCGTGAGATCTATCCGTGCTAATAAGAGTGTTTGTTGTACCTTGATGGAGAATTTTGGCTTTGTAACCTAATCAGAGCTCACTTGGCTAAAGAAAAAAAGAAAAAAGGGATAAAAAAGGAAAAAAAAAGAAAAAAAGGGGGGGGGGGGGGGAAAAAAAAAAGAAGAAAAAAAAAAGAGGAAAAAAAAAAGAAAAAAGAAGAAAAAAAAAGGAGAAGGCACTTTCCCCATCAATTCCAAGCAGGATTTAGATCCATACACAGCCCTGCCAGGCCCCAGTTCCAGACTGCTGTTGGAGGTGAGTAAACCAGAAGGATCAGCTTGTTCTGGATGGAAATCTACAGCAATGGCCAGCTTGGAAATACAGCTTTGTGTTCCAGCCAAAAATCAGAGAGAAATGGTCACAGCTGAAGTGTTACATCAGGCCCTGGTAACTGCTCACAGCAAACCACCCTGCTGCTTAGGAAGGCATGACTTAAAATCTGTTCTTCTCAGGTAAAATTGTGAATGCTCCTGTGTCGTTCTCATGAGTGCCATGGTTCCCACAAGTATCATATATAAAGGAGAAAAAAAAAAAATCTGCATTTTTAAGGTGTTTTCACAATATTTTGAGATAATGTTTTTTGTGGTTGGGGGTTTTAGGTATTTACCTATGGAATAATGAGATTTATGCTGTTAGATCACCCTCTTTGTCTGTGCACATCTAATTATCTTTAAGCTAGTCAGAAATGTTTATTAGAAATGCTTGGTGCTAGAATTATGAGTTCCCAATTTTTTTTTTGGAAATATAGAATTTCTGATAAAAACTTTAAAGCAGCTAGATTGCTGCTGTCCAGCAGCAGTTTACTAAGGAATTTATAAGAGAAGATGATTGAGAAGACAAAAAATAGATCGAACAAATAATAGAGAGATGAGATTCAAGTATCATTTCTGCAGACAGAGTTTTGGCACATATGCAGAGAAATAAAATATAATTATAAATTACAAAAATTATTGGATAAGAAAATGAGCAATTGGATACAGATTTACTGTTTCAAAATTGAGGTGCAATATTTGTAGTTAAACATTTATATAAATGAAAGCTGTGTGTATATTTCTGTACGAATGATGAAGGTGACCCTGATTTAATTCATTCCAAAAAAAAAAAAAAGGAACATTTAAATATGTAAATCACAGATGAGCTAAGTTTAGGGAGGGTTATCATAAATGTCTGTTATCTTTGAACATGAACATATGCTCACTATGCTAATTCTGTAGGATCCTCAGATCAAATGCTGGCATATTTCAGTGTTTTGCATTGCTTTAAATTTTGACTTCAGATTTCATAATTTTCTTTATTTTGTAAGGGGATTTTTGTTCCGATCACCAAACGCCAAATTAAGAAGGATCATCTGAAGGGAGAAATTTTTTTGTGTTCCTGTTAGCCTTGAGAAATTGCATCTTGATGGACACAGCACTCAAAACAGTCCAGAAGAATATGAGACCAGAACCTGACCACTCCATAATTCATAAGTAAAATTAATCTATTAATTTAAATTTTCCTTTAAAATGCATGTGTTTTAAATTGCTAAGATCAGAGAGCCCCAAATTTTTGACTAGACTGGTGGCTCAAGGTTGCTGGTGTCTGTATGTACTTGAAGTTTTGTTTTAGGAGATGATATTTGTCACAAAAGGAAACCATAATTTCATGTATGGAAACAAATTCCTCAGTTCCTGATTGTTCAAGAAACTTTCCTGCAGTTTTCTTCCTGAAAACTTACAGAAACAGATTTTTTGGTAAAATAAGGGGATTAAGTTTGACTGCTGTTTTATAAATCTCATTACCATTTTGATTTTTTCTTTAAGATGGAGATGATAGCAGTTTATATTTTCATTTCAAACATGATCCACAAAACATTTTCCTATCAGTTTAAGCTCTTGCATCTCTGTCTTTTGTGCCCCCCAAGAGCTCTTTTGTTAAAGTGTAAATATGTTCCTAAAATAATGAAAATAATGACTCATTTATTCATTTAGGTGCCCAGGGAGGGAACTGCAAAGGCATTTAGCTAAAAGCATACTTTTAGTATAAAGAGAGAACATTAACACAAGGATCTCTGCAGATCATTAGTCTGGTTGTTCTCTAATGTGTTCTCCCTTGAATTTTGTGTACCAGAGTACAGGGTGAGATAAATGGCAGACACATCTGTGAAAAAGCCCTGGAAGTTTTCACTCATTGCTCACCTGTCTCTCCTGGCACTGGGCTGACCCTCGGAGTGAGTGTTCATCACATCCTTATCTCCAACTGAGGAACAGCCCAGTCTGTGTCCTGCATGGCTGAACCCCGGCAGAAAGAAAAGTATTAATCACGTAGTATTAAGTGATATTGTAAAACTGCTGCCCTGTGTTTAGAGAATAAAAACCACGGGAGGTTCTAAATGTTGTAGCATGAATCCCCAAACTCTTTATTTTTAACAGAGTAGACAGCTGGGCTTGTTTTGCCTTGTCCACACTCTGTTCCCACGTGGCTCTTGGAGTGTTCCACAGTGCCTCCAGTGATACATTGTGGGAACTGGTGAAAAACCTGGAACAATGTTGTGAAAAGATATCAAAATATCTCACTTAGGAAAAAATGTTGTGATTTTTCATATTTTTCAGATGATGGTATTTTGACTTTTTGGAAGAAAAGGCCAAAAATATTTGCTCTTTGAATGAAATGACTAACAGAGTTTTTATGTAAGTATCCACTGCTTCCCTAGGTAAACTGTCCTGCTGGCTGCCTATCTGTGATATATTCCTTTAAATTTGAATTTGTTAGCATTAGCTTCTAGCCATTGCATGAAATTAAACTATATTCTACCCTTTATACCCACCATAAAAATGTCCATTAATCTGAAAATTTTACAAGAGAAGTTTGCAAAATCAGCCAGGCCACTGGTTATTGTGGCAGTGTTTCAAACCTTAAAGCATTTACAAGAAATTTTGATATCAGAGACAATGGCTGTTATCAGTTATGGTGAACCATGGCCTTGTAGGGCAGTCTTGCTGCCAACCCTTGTGCAAACAAAATAAAACAAATAAACCTCAGCATCTCCAACTAAAAAACTGAACTCTGGTGTTCTGTTGTCCTTTAAAACAATGTGGCAAAGCCTCTCTAGCACAGGGTTGGGTTTTTCCAGTCACCTAAGAGCCAGTCAATGTTCTTTGACAGGTTGTACTCTAATCTTGGGTGCTTTAAGATTGTAAAGAGAGCTGAGGGAGATTTGTGGGAAATGGCTTGGCGTTTTTCCATTCCTGCTAATAGGATTAGAAAAGTGATGAATTGTCCCTGGAGGTTTTGATATCTCCTAATAAAGAGGACAATCTGCATGCAATACTTGCAACCAGCTGTTGCTGTTTATGGTGCAAGCCTGTTTGGCTGGCAGAGCTGATTTTCAGCACTCAGAACCTCCTCTGCCTTTTTCCATAGGCTGAGCCATCCAGGTTTGTCATTCCTCCTGGATCCAGCAGGAGACACAAAGTTGGGATGGATGTCCACTTTAAAAAAAAGAAAAAAACAAAGCAGGAAAGAGTATTGTCACAGGTTTCTTAGTTTCAAATACTTTTTCAACTGATCAAGCTGTTTGGGTAAGTGACACCTGTCCAGGTGATTGTCCCCAAGCTGAGGGTCCTGTAAGTCTGCGGTGAGAGGGTTCAGTTGTGTTATTTTATTGTCTCTGTTTGCAGCATGTACAGCTTTGCCCCTGGTTTACTCACGGTGTAACACTTAACTGATTAGCTAAATAATGTGGCTGCATGTCCAAAGTTTTTAAAGTTTCTCACAAAACCAGAATTTAATAATTTTTGTTGCCATATTTTTTTTCACTGATAAAAGATATGATGAGAAGGAGATTTACACCTTTTCACTGTCTGTGAGAAAGAGGTAAACTAATGTAAGTATACTTCAACAAAACCTTTTGAATTACATCTTTCTTGGTTAAAATAACAAAATCTACCATATTAAATCCCTGACATTTATGAAAATAAGAACAGTATATTGAATTTTCTTGACCTAATGCCACTTTGGAACATGTTTCAAAATTTTCAAAGCATTTAATCAGAAAACTTTTTTAAGCCATTTAAAATTTTATTTTAAGCTAACTAGGTAATAGTGTCTGCAGAGAAAAGTATTCCTATGAAATTAATTATTTTGAGATTTTAATAATAAAGATAAGTTATTTCATATATTGCCTCACAGCAGTGTGAGACTGGGAAATTTCCTTCCATTTGTTCCTTATTTTTTAAAAGTGATGTGGATGTGGTGATGTTAAACAGGTCAGAGAATTACGTCTAATAACAGAGTGCTTTATTATTCAGTGGAGGTACCAAAAATAGGTCTTCTCACAAAAACCAAAATTAAACAGTAAACAGAGGACATTTAAATAATTTGTCTGTGGACAATCAGTAGGTTTTGGTGTTTAAATTGCACTGACAGTCCTTGTCCAAATAACAAATAGTGAATGTTTAGGCATAACCTAACCTATTGAAATAAATTGGAAATAATCTATAAAGACAGACAGAAGAGTTGACACTTTACTTTGCTAACACTCTCTTAACACCAGGGAGTGCGTCCTGATATGAATCAATGCTTTGATAAAGATAAAACACAAAAAATGGAGAAAGCAGCTCAGAATAACAGAATAATTTAAAGACATTTATAGCCCATTTTCACTGCCACATTGTGCCAGAAGAGCAAAGCAGCAGAAGTGATATATAGATCATTGATTTTTATCCCTTTCAGAGCAGCCCTTCTTAGTATTTTTAATGAAACATTAAATGATTGTAATGTAAACTGTAACAGAATGGCATAGTTTTATACTTTCTTAATTGGATGCTAATATCCATGTCAGTATTTGCATGAAAAATGGTGTACTAAGCCAAAATATCAAGGTTTTTAAAGCTCATAATCATTCTTCTGCCAATACCATCTGTCAGCTTAATCTTCACCTCCCAGGATTCAATGAAGAGAGTGCTTTCAGGGGAAGGAAAAGAAAAAAATTACAGTCATGAAAGTACAGTGAAGTGAGTTTAAACCATGGGTCTAAAATATTTGATTGTATAGGGTTTATTAGTTATTAATTGTCAAAGTTGGGAAATAATTAAGAATTGCTGTTGGGGCACTGTCAGTCATCCTCCCTGAAGGAGCTGTGGGACTCTGGAGAAGGGATGGGGAAGGGGTGGGGAAGTGATGGAGAGGGGATGGAGAAGGGATGGAGAAGGGTTGGAGAAAGGATGGAGAAGGGTTGGAGAAGGGATGGAGAAGGGTTGGAGAAAGGATGGAGAAGGGTTGGAGAAGGGTTGGAGAAGGGTTGGAGAAGGGTTGGAGAAAGGATGGAGAAGGGTTGGAGAAGGGATGGAGAAGGGTTGGAGAAGGGATGGAGAAGGGTTGGAGAAGGGATGGAGAGGGGTTGGAGAAGGGATGGAGAAGGCATGGAGAGCAGTGCAGATGCCCTGCTGGCACAGCAAAGCCCCGAGGAGGAGCCATGGAGCTGCCTCTGGAGCAGCTGAAATTCCCTGTCCAGCAGTGAGGGTCTGTGTGCCCCCTGCCCTGCAGTGGAGGGGATGTGGGGGAGTCTGAGCTGTGTGTGCTCCTGCTTTGCTCTTCATAGAACACTGAAGGGTTTGCACTGCAGGGGACATTAAAGATCAGCTCGTTCCAAGCCCCTGCTGTGGGCAGGGGTCTCACCCACTAAATCAGGTTGGCCTTGGTTCTCCTCTGAGCTCGTCCTTTTCCAGCCCCCTGCACCTGCACAACCTGCACAGGGCTGTTGTTTAGGACAAGTCACCTTGTGCTTGCCATTTCTAGGACACACATCCCTCAGGGCACCATCAGCCACCAAGGAAGCCAAATCCTCAGGAATGAAGGGAGGAGGGGAGCGCAGAGCACATCACCTGCTGCAGCCTATTCTGAGAGTAGAACATATGTGCAAAGCAAGCACACATCTCCTGGAGGATTATCTCAAATCTCTGCAACCCTGCAGGGGCCGCAGGCCGATGTTTTCCTGACAAAAGCGAGAGGGTGCACGTTCAAACCTCTCCAGCTGTTAGCAAATCCTTGAACACACAGCGACTTTACTGCCCTGAGGGAATTCCAAAGCAAAGCGTTGTTCTTCCCAAGTGCTGCTGTTGGAGTTTCAGAGACAAGCAGCCCCCTGATGTCTGTGGGGCAGCTCCAGGGTGCTCCAGGTAACCCCTGGGACAGCACAGGTGGGACCTGGCTGCTCTGCACTGCCAGGGATGCTCTGCACAGAGCAGAACAGTCCGTGCTGAGCCCTGTGCCAGGAGCCCCTCATCAGCACAGGGATCTGTGTCAGCCCCCTCCACCTCCCTCATGGAAAAAGGGTCTGCTTCACACACTCGAGGACAAGTTCACAAGTAAGCCCCTGTGCAATGAGTGGAAAAACAAGCAGGAATTGTTCCCAAAGTGCCAATCTAAAAAAAAAAAAAAAAATCTCAAATAGATAGATTTTACGTCATTTCTTTCATACACTTTAAACCAGTATGAGCGCTGAAAAAAATATACAAGGCATTTTTAAATGATTATTTTTTTTAAAAAAAAAGTGTTTTAATGTGAAATGCTTTCTTTTTTTCTTCTTTTTTTTTTTTTTAATTTTCTTTTTTTTTTCTCCCCAGGGAATACTTGCAGCTTTTCATACTGCTTTGAACACCTCAAGAAAGAAAAAGGAAGTAAAAATTTGATCTACTGATGGCTGCGCTGCTGCCCTGCTAAGAACCTGCTGCTCTGGACTTGCTTGCTCATAAAGATGTGCCACAAAAATTCCAAAATCTAAAGCAGAATGTAAGTGTGTGGCACATTCACAGGAGGTGGTGTTTGCTGGAGTCTCCAAGGCAGCACCTGAGGAATCCTGGCCTCAAGTTTTCCAGCTGGGGTATGAGGTACAGTGGGAGGAGTGTGGTCCAAGGAAGACAAAGGGGAGAAGAAATATAATCTTCATATGGAAAAATCCAGTTCTGGCAAAGAAAATCAAAATTGTTCCAACAAAGTTTTCCTCCAGCCTCTGGAATAAATGAGCACCCATGGCCCTCTCCAGCTCCTAACAGGGCAGAGAAGATAGAGCTACAGCATCAAACAAGTAAACTTTTTTTCATTAATTCTATTTTCATAATGTCCAAAATAAAATTAAGCATGTGGTTAGCTGAACAGGGTGGGCAAGTTGGCATAAGGAGAGATACTGTCAGGTTCTAACTTGCAAAGAGGGTTTTTAATGTCCCAGGAGCTAGTTTATGTATGATAAATCTCTGTACAGAACAGCTTGAAGCTTGAGGTTTCATAAGGTTTTTGTATGTATGTGCATACATAAATATACATACATCTGTATTTATTTATTTATATGAAAGGCTTTGGACTTGTACTTTTTACTTTGTACTGTAGAAATAACTGGCTCCCCATATCTCATACAAATTTTCTGAATTATTTGTCCTATGTTTGCTTATCTGTGATTCCAGAATGACTTGAAGTGATCCTACTGAGCAAATTTCCCAGAATCTGAGTCCTCAGATTGGTGTTCTGGTAAGTTAAGAGCAGAAGAATGTTTCAGAATACTTTAAAAAATGGGATCCCTATTTTTCTTTCTTTTTCTTAATCTGCAATTTCAGATTACCAGACGGAGGGGAGGGTTTCATGTGTTTCCTTGTAAGTTGTTTTAAAGCTCAAGTAGATTATCCTACTTCCATTTATTAATACAAGACAGAGCCTAAAGCACACAGAGACACAACACATATTCATTTAGCAGTGACAGGTTAACCAGGCTTTCTAAAGAACATTAAACTCTGTTCAATCAATGTCATTCTCCAGGTCTTTGTTTGGTCCATTATGGGGAATCTGAATGAGGAATTAAACTCCCATATCAGATAATAATCAGTCATTCTGATGTGAGAGAATTTCCATAATTTATCTGCCAAGGTGAAATTCCACCCAGGGCAGAGGACCAGCCAGGGGGCAGGGGAACCACTTCAGCTGGCATGAGTCTATTGAAGCCTCAAGCAACACAAAGGCTCCAGGTTGCTCCTTCCAAAGAGACTTTTTTACTGCAAGGCGTGGAATCACCTCCCTTCTGGAGAAGTTAATTGTGGTTGCACCAAAGGCCAAATTAATTTCATCATCAGCTTACAAATCAAAGTTGGGTCAATAAGGACCTACACATTACTTCAAATAATAAAATCCCTTATAAAGGAATCCCTTATTTGCCCTCCCTTTGAAGTATTTCTCTTGGGAAATGAAATGGAGAAGGGCAGAAGGATGGCACCACCATTTATTTTATAATTTCTAAGTGTCTTTTCACATTCATAAGCCTTTAAGCCAGAGATTCTTGGCTTTTCATGTTGTTTCAAAAGTGATTTGAAACTTTTTTTTTGTGAGCATGCTCATCTTACTTTTGGGTTTCATCCACATATTCCTCTAGAAGTCCACTTTAACTCAGAACCTGGCAAGTAATTTAGCACTTATTTATTGAAACATGTGCATGAGCCTTGAAACCACCAGCCAGTTGCAGCACAAACATCTGTCTTTTCAAAAGACAACACCCTGTCGAAATGCCCCAGAGCAAAATCTCTTCCCTTGGTTTGAAGTAGCAGCAGCAGCAGCAGCTACAGTAGTTAGAGAGCAAGTATTTTTGGAAAGATGACAGCTGGGTTGTCAGACATTAATGCTGAATTACACAATGCTTGTATGCTACAGCAGAGATGTAATAAGCAATTATTCTTACATTATCATATACAGGGCTGCCAAAGTACTGTCTGAGAGGCAAGATAAAGGGCTCCAGGTCTGCACTGGTTCTATTGATGCTGGGGGGTTTCCATCAAATGGTGTTGAGTCTATTTTCAGTCTTGTCATCTAAGGAAGTATCAGCTTAAACATCTGTCATGGCAAAAAGATATCAACAAATGGCATCTCCCAGGCAGACTTATCCTCAGCATGAGAAAAGCAGCGAGCTGGTTACTGTAACTGCTGCTGATCAGAATTTAGCTTCTTCATCAGCAGATTTAGTACAGAGAGTAAAATCATATTTACTTAATCTTCAGTGTTGGAAGCCTCAACAAATTTCATTGTATTTCACATATGTCATTTTTACACAGCACTGTTAAAAAGATCACTGCAGTCTTCAAAGAAAGTAAGAGGTCTCTGGGTAGTATTTATTTAGATCTTTTCTCATCTGGAAAGAGAAAATAAAAGAACTCCAGTCAGGGAGAAGGATGAGCAAACATATTGAATAGCTCCTTTGTCAAAGAAAACAGCCAAGCAAGCCTAGGGCTGGAAAACAAATGGCTAGGGGTGATATGGCACAGGTCTGTGCAATTATAAATAAAGAAATTAAGAGAGAGGAATTGCTCCCTGTTTCTCAAAATAGAAGAACAAAAGGAGAGCAATCGGGCTGTTTGGGTTTTTGGTTCCAGACAGACACAAGGTCCTTTTTCAACATCCGGTTAAATGGTCAGTTTAGTTAAACTAGTTAGTTAAACAACTAGTGAAATTCATGGCTATGAGCCAGAAATATATTTGAGGTTAAAACTCCAGCAGCAGAATTTATGGAAGGAAAAAACTCCATTGAGGACTTAGTAAATGTAATTTCTGCCTCAGTTGCAAAGTCTGATCCTTGTAATTTTTCCCTAGGTATGCACTGCTGGAGAGTGGCTAAATGGCCCAAACCAGACCTGACATGGATCTTCTCATGCTCTAAATCACAAGGCAGGAAATTTAACTCATTCCAATTGTCAGGAACCCACTGAAGCCAGGTGAGCCATGTAGATTTATTCTGAGGGCCTCTATATATTTGTGATTGTCAGGGAAAAGGAAGGACCTTAGGAAAACAAAGATTATAAACAGAAAAGTTATTCAAAAGTATTTTCCTTACCTTAAGATGCCAACTATTAGAAATTCTATTTGAAATAATTGTGTGGTTTTCCAAGAGGCATCGTTCACCAGCTCCATCTCACCTCCTGGCAAAGCTTGGACAAGGACGTTTCTCCAGATGTGACTTTGCTAAACCAAGGCAGGGTGCTGTGTTCAGTCAGATTCCTCAAAAAATGTTTTTTAGCCTCATCTCATACTTCTGGTTTCTTAGATTTCAGCTCAGGTTAAGCAGTAACTCATCCAGCGAGGACATGAAAATAGTTGAATCCAACACAATTAAATAAATTCACAGTCAAGTCATGTTAAGAAAGATCAGCGTGTTTCCCCTTCACTTGGGACCATGCGACACCCAACTGCCCAGCTATTTTTGGGAGGAATGACAGGCTTCAAGCACAATGACAACTAAGCAGAAGCATTACTTAGACTGTCAACTGAACCAAATGTGGCTGTGCCATCTGAAGTCAGTTCTGTGTGGTATTAACAGATAAATATTCAGTAAGTATGTCACTGAGAGTCACTAAATATTGTTTATCATGTTAAACAGGATCTGCTGCTTTTTGGAGAGACCAAAACCTGTGAGATTCTGCTCCACATTCACTTTTCCAAGCTGAGAGAGAACTCCTTGGCAGGGGTGTGTGTCCAGCTGTGGAATTCTGATCAGGGATTCCTGATACCTCTGTTCCAGCACACCTGATTTCCAGCTGGGCTCTGGCTTCATCCTTCCTCTCACTGACCCCCGGCTGGGCTGGGAGCTGCCCAAGGACAGTCAGCAATGCCAAACACACATTTAGGGGAGCCTCTAATGAATCCCCACTGAAATTCCATCAACTGTGCAAAGTACATGGATTAAATGCTACTTGCCACACAGGTGAATGTTTTCTGGGGTGAGTATTTATTGGTAAGAAAAACTGACGAGCAGGGTACCTGAATTTTATTCACAGCATCTATTCATAGCACACAGACACATTCTACAATTGTAGTCACTGTTAAGAAAAATCAACAAAAGGCTACGGCATTATCTGTGTTTCTCCAGCAATTTCCTCTCACACATTAGGCATGCCTTACTTTTCCTTTTGTTGTCCAAGGAGGTATTATTTGTATAATGTTCCACTGTGCTTTAAATAGTTCTCCAGACCATTTCTCAGATGAATTAAGAATAAAGTTACCTGCTATTGAGCTACTGGTATTCCTTTGTTGCCTCAGATTCTCAGTTTCAGATGTGCCAGGGTTAAAAAAAGTCCTCCCTAACTCTCACAAAGCCCTCCAGGGAGTCTCTGTCACATTTAATCTTTCCATGTCTCCCTGTTTCTCAGGGTGTCTTCTGAATAACAGCAGTTTTGTCTATTTTATTTGCTCTTTCTCTTACACACACCCAGTTGAAGAAAAGTAATTGAAACTATGGCATCTCACCTAGCAGCATCTGTGTGGTTTGAACCGAGGTGGGTCTAGAGATCAAATTTCTGCTTATCAACTGCACAAATGTGATCCAAAGCCTGGAGACATCCGCGAACTCTGCAGGAGTTCACCTGCTGAGCAGGTGTTCCTGTGGCCCATCACAGGAAGAGAGATTTGGGGCAGAAATAGCTTTTCACCTCTACAAACTGAGTAGCTTTTTGCTTCAATTTGCACCTCTGGACCTACCAGTAACACCCAGGTTGCTCTGAATGAGTCTGGCAGGCCAGGCTGAACACAGCAGTGAGGCATCAAAGAGCTGAGTGTCTCCTGCTGAAAAACACAAACTGGTAATGCTGCAGGAGCTCTAAGTCTTAGTAAACTCGAGCCACAGTGGCTGCATCACTTTCCATGCTATGGTACACCACTTCTGACTCACCAACAGAAAATTTTGCTCATTTTCTACACAACTGACCATTTGCTTTCAGCTATGCAATTTTTTTTCCTTTTTCTTTTT
Source organism: Acrocephalus scirpaceus scirpaceus (assembly GCA_910950805.1). Lineage (NCBI taxonomy): Eukaryota > Metazoa > Chordata > Aves > Passeriformes > Sylviidae > Acrocephalus > Acrocephalus scirpaceus. The sequence goes on from OU383781.1 coordinate 6,128,968, forward strand.
TCCTTTTTTTTTTTTAAGTAGAAACTTGATTATTTTTTATAGTAACTTCTAAAAATAAAAATAATCACCAGTGTTAATTAAGCAACTTCCTACAGGAATGAAGCAGAAACAAGCCAGTCAGACCTCATCAGACAAGGCAGTCTTCTGTTGAGGTAACCCACCCTATTGCCCAGAAATTGAAGTATCTCATGGAAAACATCCCTGCAGCTGGAAACAGGTCTGAGCCAGGATTCACCAAGCCTCTAGACTGCCTTCGGGGAATCTTTCAGCCCTGGGAAAGGCTTTGAAGCACTGGTGGCTCCCAGGCAGCTTCTTCCTCTCAGGGAGGGGTTTCCAAAAGGCTTTGGGCAGCCCAGCCCTGCCCAGGGGGGCTGACAGAGCCCCCAGCCCCTAAAGCTGACCCTGGGGGTGGGGGAATCTCCCCAGTTCTCCTGGTGCCAGCTGTGGTGTCCCAGGTGTGCAGGGCTGTGAAATAATTGAACAGCTCTCTGTACATCTGCCCTAGCTGCCCACAACTTTGGAGAGCACCTTGAAAATGTGTTTTACTCCTTCCATACCTTCATGGAGAAAAATTTGGCTGCACCAATAATTGTCTAGTTTGAGGTCTTTTTATAAAGCTGCTATGCTGGATGGATTTTGGACCTTGAACATTGTCAGAGAATTCTATTCCCTAAACATCTCTGGTGCTGAGCTGCTCTTGTCTCTAATAGTGTGTGCTTGCATCGTCTCCTTGCTTTTCTATTGACAGAGACATTTAAAACCTTAAAGCTGATTTGTTTTTTAACCCAATAATTACACGTTAGGCTTCTGAAAGTCTCTTCTAGGGATTTATGCTTTAATTTCATTCTCAAAACCTCAGTCTTATTAAGCAGCAGTGATATTGGGATGTTAAAAAATTAATTCTGTGATGATTTTTACTACTCCCATCTTCTTTCAGAACCTCACAAATTATAATTTTGTTATTATGGTCTGGTGGAAACCTATTTTAGGTGTGAATGATAAGACAGGTGTTTGTCATTTTGAAGACTCTGGTAAAGGTATTTTAAGGCAGTCCTTAGCAGCATAAATTAGGTGTTCTCTGATAATCTACGTGAAATGTTCAAGAATATTTTCCAAGCAATTATGAAAATAGACTAGGGAAATTATGACACATTCTCAGGACTGGATTAGATTTTTATATCTTTTCATAGAGCAGTGAATTTCTGGCTGTTCCTTGCAGGATCTAACCCCAGCTGCTGTCTCTTTCCAGAGGCAGGACTTTGGACATGGCACAGACAGGTAAGTGACAGTGGCATCAGTGTCCCAAGCAGTCTTTGGAAGTTTTCCCCATGGCTTGGGATCACTTTGTGGTTCCAGAGGGGAAAACAAAGAATCACAGTGAAACACCAGCCAGGAAATGGGTACTTCAGGCATGGAAATGCTCTCATGCTCCTCCTCTGACCTCTGCACTTTCTCTGCAGTACATTTTCCTCTCCTTTTCCCCAGCTCATTTTGTGTTTTACTGCATCCAGTGAAACAGGTTGGAGTTTTTCCCTCACAAAAATCATAATGAAGCAGCCACACAACCTTGCTGTCAGATACATTTTTTTAAGTTTCCCTTGATTTGATCCCCCCTAATTACGCAATGTTTCACAGTTCTTTGTATTCTAAGTATTTCCTATGCAAACAGGGCCCTAAAATATCTGCTGGCTGCTTTCCCTGCCTTATGCTTTAGCCAAGCTATCTCTAAACTACCTTAAATTTCTTTTTTTATCTCGTGTTAGTGCTGACAATTCTGTGGTTAGGTTTTTTGTGGGGTGTGTTAATGCTCTGCTTTGCCACTCCTCTCCCCACCAGTGCCTCCTCTCCCATCAGCAGTGGAGTTCTGGCACTGAGATGTCCAAGGGCAGCTCCTGGATCACACCCTGAGGATTCCTGCTGAGCTCCTGTTGGGGAAGAGCTGGCACAGACAGCAAGAAAAGCTGCTTTTAAGGTATGGTAAGATAAAAGAGAGTAGCAGCAGCTCTGTGAGAAGCTCCAGGGTTGCTCTTGCTCCCCTAGGACAGTTGACTGTACACATATTTTGTCTGGATGCCCATTTTTAATTTAGGCATTCCTTAGAATGTTTTTTATAAGAGATAATTTCTAATTAAATTTGGTCTTTGATCTCCAAGTGGAGGTTCAGGCACAAGTACAACTTGAAATTATTTCTTAACAGCAGAAATTGTAATAGTAGTTGTGTTGCCTTTTTTAAAGTAAGTTTTGTCTCTGCTGGTGAATATCTGCAATTTGTGCTATTGTTCCTCAGATTAAGGTGTGGGTTTTTTAACAATGAAGAATTCCACTATCAAAGAATTGGAGAGCTCTTTGGGTAAATAAACCTCCTTTAATCTCCTTAGCCATTCACTTGAATCATTTGTTCACTATAGATCTAATAATTGAGATGAAACTCATATGATATTTTGTTCTTTTAACTGACAGTGTGGTCAACATAACACAGCTGGCCTTTTTCCTTCTTTCTCATTCATTTTGGGGCATTTTGGTGGCCAAATGAAACTGTCACAGCCCACTGTCCTATTGACCCTAAGGGCAATGAGGAAATGACCTCACTTTCTTTGTCCAGCTGTACATTTTTATAAGGTTTGGGAAGATTTATCTTCTCAGGGAGGGCTATGCATTTTCATTTCCATTAAAATTTATTCAAACAAAATGAACACAAGTCACTTTTAAACACAAAAGTTTTGAGTTTGGTTTTTTTTTTAACTGCATAACTGCAGCTGCCTAGAAATGTTTTCTGCCTGAGAATCTGGGTTAGTACGTGGTGTGAAATATTGCTACCTGCATTTCAGAGAGTCAAAAGCCCAAATATTGTTGCTGTGCAGCAGAAGTGATGGGGTTCTTGAGAACCTGAGTGGTGAGCAGTTACTCAGATTAATAACAGGATGTCTGCAGTCCACTAAGGAGCATTGGCAATCACTCAGACACCTGAGCACTGCACAGGGAGGACATTCAAGGCAGAAAACATTCAAATATATTGCTGAAAATACATAACATTTCTGGGAATAAGTGAAGCTCAGAGTCCTGCTCGGTGTACCCATGATCTAACTAACAAAGAAGATTAAATTTGAGTGGGAGATGCATACCTTGAGATCCAATCAGTGGGAACACATGCAGTAAAATGATCGAGAAACTGCTGAAATGTGTAAAAAGAGGGACTGGGCAGTGGATTTTGAGCTCTCAGTGTGTTGCTGGGCTCTCTCTGTGCAGTGTTGCACTCACTGCTCTGCTTCAGTAAGGGGGTGGGTGGCAAAGCCAGGCCTGAAACCCTGTGCCTGGACATACCTGAGGGAGCCAGTTTGGGATTTTGTGATCAGGATTTGTTCCAGAAACTGCAGAAGAGAGGAAAGACTCCAAACCCCCATTCCTCAATCAGCCCAGGTTCAATTAAGTGGCCTTTCTGCATTTGCAGTTCCCTATGTCTTGATAAGTAGTAGTTAATAGTTTTAATTACCTGCAACCAGATAATTAAATCTGATAGGCATCTTGATAGGAACAACTTGTCATGGCAGCTAAATGCACAGGGCTTCATGAAGTTGACAGTGGCTCTCTAGGCAGCAACTGCCCTTGATGGAAGATCTCCAAACTTCTTAAAGTGTGTTTGAAATATTAAAACAGAAATGGCTGCTTTGTTTCCTGGCTGGCTCCAGCTCGAGCATTAGGTCACATCAAAGTCAAAGTGTATTTTTAATGATCAGTGCTTGCTGTGGTGCTGAACCTTGGGGGATGATGTGGAAAAAGGGAGATTAGGACTAAATTGGCTTCTCTTTAGGATGCTGGGAAGAGAAGGCAAGCAGGAACCACCAGGGAATGGCAATGATAATGTTCCATGGTCATCTCTGTCAGAAACAGAAACAAAATTACTTCATTGACACTAAACAGATAATCCAGCCTCCATCCCTGGATTATTATAAGCAATAGTAATAGGAAATACAATAATAAAATTATATATGTGTAAAAACTAATATTTCACAATATCTGGTTGGACTTCAGACCATTATTGGCATTGTGAAGTGTGTCCAAGTTTGAGATTATTGTCCTTAACTGACCATGATTTCTTTTACCCAACAGTTTGGCAAATGACACAATGGCAAGTTTTGGATAATTAAATAAATATATATAGATTAATACCCAATATTTCTCCATTCCACTGTTCCAAAAAACCTTTAAAAAACACATTTTCAAAGAAATTATAACTTTATTTGTGTTATGAGTAATGCAATATTAAGTATATACCTCAGCTCTTGAATTATGGCTTTATCTTTGATGTTAGTGATCAAATATTCATTGCCTTGATTATTCAAATAATTAGACATTTTACCAGTTTCTTTGAAAAGCTCAGAAGTGAAGAACCAAATCCCTTGAATGGCTGTTCAATATTTAGTTTACTGTCAGCAGAAGAATCATCAGGCAGGAGGTTACTGCAGCAGGGGAAAAATGTTTGTTGCAGAAAGTCTCAGATTTTCAAAGCGAATGCTTTACAACCTTTGCTGTGCTGTAGTTACTTCTTGCGAAAAAAAAAAAAAAAACCCAAAAAACCAAAAAACTGGAGGGCAGGTCCACACCTGAGGACACCTTTCACAATTGCAGGAATTCAGCCATCCCTCACCCAGCTGAAGGCTCTGCTCAAGCATCAGTTCTGCTTTGCCTTCAGTGGTGTTTAAAGACAATAACATGAGGAAAATCTGCATTTCACCCTTGCAGAAGAGGTGACACAAAGATTCTATTTTTATGCACGAAAATAGAATTAAAGATCATATGTAATTAAAACTGGAGATGTAAATTCCTCAGGTTTTTTTAAATGAATGTCAAATAGCGGCACCAATGAAATCCTGATTTTTTTTAAGGTTATAATTTACCAGTGGCATGAAAAGAAAAATTAATATTTAGATCTTTGTTATGCTTAATCATTTCAAGCTTTCTGACTGCTGTGAGGATGTCATAGAACATTAGGAAAAAATCAGCTCGATGCTCATGCATAATGTGTGAGAAGTTTTTTGTTTGCTATAATTTCTACTCTTTCATACTAATTGTCATCAGCAGAGAATTGTCTTGCTAAAGATAAATACAAATATAGCTACAGTATTTTTTGTTCAATTTATTCATTTATTTCACCCTGGGTATATACACCATGTAAAATTTATCTCTAAAGAAAGATAAAGAGAATATTTCAGTGTTTGTGCACTGTAGAAATGAGAGGTGTAGAATGTATGAGTGCTTTTTATTTTTATTGAGAGACAAAATGTAAGAGTGATTGCCATCCCTTTCTGCCACAGATTTTGGTTATGGCTCCATGCTCCAGATGTTTATGGAGGTGTGCAGAAATATATTCTCCAAAATAGTCAGAAGTGGCTTGACTTAAATATTAATTATTTTATAATTTCAAACATTGTAAGTATTATCTATTAAAAAAGAGTTCACCATGACTGCTTCATAATAAAACACTTTTATACCTATATATCACTGTAAGTAACATTTTATGCATATAAGTTCATAATGAGTTTAAAAGTTTGATTTCACCATCCTAAACTACCCCATTGTAGTGAATAATAGAAAGAGTTACAAACATCATGGTTGGGTTTTTTTTTAAACTTAAGTGTTTGAGGTGCTTTTATGAGCATATGAATAGTTAAGTAATTTCTGAAGAAAAGTATGGGTTTATGCATATTCAAGCACTACATTTTCAAGAGGCTTTTCTTTTTCCTCCGTACTGGATCAGAAATAGAAAGATTGCAGTTGTTACAAAGTAGTCAAGGAGAAAAAGGATGACTGGGGGCATTAAAAGCATGCAAGTGTTTTCATTTTCATTTTCATTTTGCTACCCTTCAAACTAAGGGTACAAACTCACTGCTTTCTTTCCCTCAAGAATGAGTTGCTGCAGTTACAGAGAAGCCTGCAGTAGTGAATATAAGCAAGAAATAGAGATGCAGAAATATCCTGCTTGAAAGCAGGCAATTAAATATGTAACTTTTTAAATGGGGAGATGTGAATTAGCAGAATCCTAAGCAGAAATTCTATATACTTTTGTATTAGGTCACACAACAAGATGTAACCTTTGCAGTTCTCCAAGTGTTTAGAAAGCTGGATGCATAGTTCTAGAACAGACCTCATCCTAGAGGAACTGCTGAGCACAGCTTTTATATTGTTGTATTAATGCAATTTATTTACTGTGAAATGTTCACATTATTGAATCCTATTTTTTCTCCCAACTGGTCATACTGTGGAAAGCAAACCATCCAGTTTAAATAAATAAAACCATACCATTGTGCTGGTAAGTCAGAAGATGGCAATTCTGTGTAATAGAAATGCAAATATGAATGCAGTTTTTATTTCATGGATAAATGGAACTTGCAAAAAGGTCGTGCAATGTTTTCCCCCTCTTTTGTTCATCTCATTATTAGGTCACACACTAATCCATCCTTCATTCACCATATTCCATGTGTTAGTGCACTTGAAAAAGGTTTATGAACATTTCTCTTCTGATCCTGTAGCTTGATGAGCAGAGGTTGAGGTATCGAGTTACCCAAGGTCTCCAAAAGTTATTTCATAGACACGTCCTCTTGGCTGAGGATTACTTGAGATAAAAGCTGTTTGCCTGTGGGTCCCTTTTTCATGTTGAGAGTATTCTCAACATCCTTTCAGGCAGCTCTCAGCACTCCAAACAATAAGCTACTTACTCACTCTGTCCTCCCTCTATTTTTGCACTCATTAATTTAAGAACAAATGCATAAAGAGTCTTAAATTTCCAATAAATATTCTTATTGCCCTATTTCTTTTAGTGGTCTAAAAGATGGTGAATATTTTGCTAATGTTGTTTCTTTATTTCTTTGTTTGTTTTCTACAAACACAATGAAGTTTAGACAGGTCTGGGGTTTTGAGGGTCAGAGGATTGCAAAGTTAAAGGTGGGACAGAGGGAGAACATAATTAGTGAGGGGCAGGATCTGGAGGCTCAGCTGGGCAGATTTCTGAACCACAGTGCAATGCAGAACGAGGAACTGGAAGCCTGGCTTTAATGTTTTTCACATTAATTTTTCATATTAATCCTCCTTTAGTACTTCTAATATGTGCATTGTCCTTGAAGAGAGGGGCCTGTGTACAGAACAATCCCCCAGCTGGTCCGTGGTCTGCAGCAATCAGGGATGTGGGAGGCTCCCTCGGAGCAGCAGCTGCTTTTCTTGGTGCTCATCCAAGGCAACTGGAGCTGTGAAACTTTTGAGGATCACCTTTCACATTAAATCTGTTTTCTCCAGGAAATAAATTCTCACTTCAGCTTGGCCTGTGCTATATAAGTACACAAATCAAGAAGTGTTTCTGATTGAAAGGGCACATAGAGATTGCTCCAGGCTACTAATACCATCCTTGTGTGAAACAAAGAGAGATAACCAAGAGGGGGCTCAAAAGTGATAATACACACAGAAAAAAGTGCTATTTTTTCCAAAACAGCACACCTCCATCACCACTAGCTCAGAGAAATATGGCTTTCTTTATATTTTAGTGACACTTACAATGTTTCTTGCTAAAAGATGTAAAAGCAGGATTCAATACCTGTGTTAAAGCTACAGTATTTGAAAATAAGCTGTTGAAGAGCTCAAAGATCTGGATGACAATGGAAAAATATTTTTATTTCAATACAAAATTACAGCTGCAACGGAAGAAGACATTTCAAACTATCTTCTAACCAAGGACTATTATGCTCCTATCCTCAATATCTTTGAATCTGAACTTCATTTTATCTTCCAGCTAAGTCTGATTCAGCTCCCCTCTAAAGGACAGAAAAACTTTCCATTAGTTTCAGTGTGGGCTAAGTGAGGTGTCATGGGCAAGGTGAAACAGATAAATGAGCATTTACAGAATCAGATATGAGCAATCCTGAGTCACAAAGGGATGATATGGTAATATATAGCACCTGATGGCAATGCTGAGCACCTGGAGAATGATTTTCATGAGGATGTGTCCTACCTTCCAGCTGGGACTGTCTCCTCTGAGGTCATAATTGTGTAAACACAGCCACACCAGCCTTACACAAAGTACCCACAGCAAGACTGATGAAATGACAGCACAGAAAGTGGGGTACTGTGTGCTGGGTTCTGCACTGCAGAATGAAGCCTGAACCATTTCAAAATCCTCTTGGCCCAGGAGAATATCTGCATATCTGAAAGGTTATTTTAAAAATTAATTTGTCCTCTATATTCTATAAAGGTATTTCTTTAATTCAGCATGGTAGAGCCAACTATGTAATAAGGCACTTCTCCTTTCATACTTTTTAAATAATACTTTCCCAAGCTAAAGGTAAAACGGTCTTGATCTGCAGGAGATAAGGGTAGCAGATTGTCCAGTAATATGGATCATTTTTCTTGCCTGTCTGGAATTTTTATTACAATGCTAGATCCTCCACAGAGCAAAGGAAACGACAGGGAAAGCATCGACAGCGTTCTCCAGTGCCTGCTGAGGTCTTTAGCCTTTAAATATTTCAGGCAGCATCTCTGATTCAGAATGAAAATGGACAAATGAAAACATGAAGTGAGTTCTTCAGGATGGGAGTTGCGGGAAGAGCTAGAGATGAGATTTATCAGGGTATGGAATTGGTTTCTAGTGGAAAGTTATGGCAAATTAGCCTGGATATAGTACTCAGATATATGGCAGGAAGCAATTCCAGAGAGTTATGGCAATAAGCAAAGTAGCCTCCAGGTCTTTTTCATCTGGACAGTTTGGGAATGAGTCTGTGATTGGTTTCTCTCATGGCTCAGTCTGCAGCTGGTAAGCAAGGAGGAGAAAAAAGTCAATATTATTTTTTTTTAAAGTGTTCCCATTATTTTGCTCTCTGGCCAGTACTCATTACTGTATAAGTCAAGTTTCCCACTTATTCTATAGCACCCTGGAAACAATTTTGGTTGTAGAAACAACCAAGAGCCTCTTGGAGGTGGTGACAGGAAAGTAGGGCAGAATCAGGAGGGAAAGACCAAAATTGCTCATCTCATCACTCCCCCCTCTTGCTATAAGAGCACTCAGCTCAAGAAAACATTCTTTTCAGACCATGTTCAGTCTGCTGCAGTTTTAAAACTCTCAAGGGATAAGGAATATTTCCTCACCACTTACTGGGAAGCTGCAGTGTGCCAGCTCCAACTAATAAATACCTGGTTTGACGGTGACATTTACAAGTCTCCTGCTCCACTGAGCTCAGTGCACAAGTTAACAGCTCACATCCCAAAGTCAGTTCCTTAATTATCTTGTCCTTCCCCCAAAGATTTGTCAGGAGTTCTGATGATGATGCCTCAGACAGATGTGGTACACCAGTGAAGCAGGTTTTGCCTTCAACAAGAGTTTCTGGGTTCCTGGGGACACCTGACGTGGCAGGAGGAAGTGACTCAGCAGCTGTTTCAGTGCTTGTTCCTCAGACCCCCACAAGATTTCCCTTAAAATGCATTTGCTTGAGGGATATTCAACTTTTTCATCACACATTCGACAGAAAGAAAGAAGCAAAATCTTCCCTCGAACAATGTTCTGTATTATTGAAGGCAGTTTGGGGAAAAGATCTTGTATCTAGGACAGGGTAGAATATAAATTAACATGGAAAGGACAAGGGAAGTTTAACACAGTGTATGGAATCCAGGATTTTTTCATAACTGAATTATTGCTTCTTAAAGAGACATGGACTCTTTCTCCTTCTTCACAGATTTTCCATAGACAATTTTTATTAGTAGTCACAAGAGAGGGAGAGAAGAGCCCAGAAGATCCTATGGCTCTTTAATTGCACCTATTCTTCTGTCTCCTTCATGAAATATTATAGGGAACAAATAAATATAAATTTCACACTTGTGAAATTACCTTCTTTACACACACCTTCTTTATATGCAGAAATTAATTATAAATCCTTCCAAAGTAAATCTTTATGATCTCATCAAATTACTGTATTAAAAATCATCATAAAAATATCTTTCCATTTGAGACTCTTGAATATATGAAATGTAAATTAATTCTCAGAAAACCAGCCTGAATTAATGCATTAAACCTATTCTGAGGGTGGTTATACAGACACTTTGAAAATTTTTTGTTCATATCTTCAATCACCTACGGTGGCACAACAGTAAAGCCCTCAAGCCCTCCATTTTATTTGCTGCAACCATGGCTCAGGAATCAGACAGGAGACTTTGAAACAAAAATAATCAGTGATTACATTAAAATATTTTATTCCTGAGCACCTGAAGTAAAAAAAAAATCCACAAAAGGCTCAATATGTTGTTTGATCAAATAACTGTTTAGAGATAGATGCAGAAGGGAGCGTCTCTATTTACCTTGAGAAAGCCATACAGCATAGATTATATCAAGGTGAAAAAATATCTACTAGCACTAATCCACAATATTACCAAAGTGTCTGAAAATACACTTTCCTAGAAGATTTAATACTTTATCTAAGGTAAGAAGGTATTTCAGACAGAGGCCTGTCAGTGTTTGCATTAACTTAAATGATGGAAGACTGTACTCATGTAAAATTTACAGTGTACATTAAACCATCAAAGGTAACAACATTCTTGAAGCCAGAATTAAGATTCAAAATTATCTTGATAAATTGGAAAGAGGGTTAAGATTCAATGAAATGACATTGGGCAGGTGGCAATGTCCTGTTCAGGCTCACAAGAGAAGAACAGAGCCAAAGTGCCTGTGAGCAGTGCAGGACTGTGGCACGAGTGCAAATCTCACCTGGCTGTTTGGTAACACCACTGACACATGTAAAACATGTTGTGTTATGTTGTTATTCTTTGGTGCTTGGCACTGATAAAAGTCTCATCCAGAAAATATCACTCAGGACTAAAGTATCTTGAAAAAAAAAAAACCCCAAACCAAAAACCTAACAAAATCTATGGATAAATTGGTGGGAGTTGAGAAGCATCAAGAGCAACAGGAGTTTCAACATCTCTGCATAAAGACAGAAGAGGTTGCAGCTTTTGTTTGTTTGATTTCAAAAAGAGAGAGAGAGAGAGAAGAAGAGAGATGGGAATAATTACAGTTTTGATAGTGAGAGTATGTTTTTAATCTATACTCCATTAGATATCTAAAGATGCAACTGAGGACAAACCAACCTCACAAGGCTGAAGATTGTGATCAGTTTATTTTGCTTAGCAGATATATAAAATGAGTTTAAAATCAAACAGCCACAAGTCCAAGATAAAAACTGTAACTCAGTCCTTGCTCAAGACATTGTCCTGTACTGTTTTTTACTTCTGAGAAACACTATGGTACTTGTGCAGAGCAACAAGGAAGGAGAACAGTGGGACTGACATTAATCATACATTATTCTCCATTTCAAATGTCCAAAAAATTATCTACATTGTTCACCAGGTTTGACACTTGCTACAAAAGTAAAACAAAGACTACTCTTCCCTTTTTGTGACTCAACGTACAAAACCTCTCTCATTACTGAGGACAAGACACCAGAATTAAGATTTCATCCACCTTCAAACAACAAGCTCCACAAAATTCTCTCCAGCTGTTTTTTTCCCACGCTTCTGGCACACAATAAAGGCTTAAGAACTTTCAGATGCTGAATCCCATGTAATGCTGTTAACAGCAATAGGTATTTCTGCTGACACATTTTAAGGAATTTTCAGTCACAGTTAATAAAGGCAAGCAGTGAGTATTAGGCTTGAAAAAAAAATGTTTGAGCTAACATTCCAAGGTGGGGGCTTTTTTCCATTTTTCAAACATGTCTGATTTGTATATTTAACAGTGGTATTGACTAAGGACTGGAAAACTTGTATCCTCAGTGGTGGGAATGTAAATGGAATTCATCTAGATCTAAGCAAATTAAAGGGCATAATTCCTGTGGGCTCTCATAATTAGATATTTAAGGTGGATTTTTGAGCATAATATTAAGCACAGATCTTTATTAGCTGTCATAACCACTGAGTGCTAGGGCAGAAGATATTCAAAGGATACAGATAGCATTTAGGAATTTTGGTCTTAATGAAAAGCTATGGGATTGACAACCTAGGTACTACTCCTCTGGAAATGTCCCTTCCTTCTGGTGGAATTTTTGAAAACCCTTTCCTGGGTGTCTCAGTGGTTTTATACAGTGCCTGTTTGGGCTGAGCTACACCACATTCTCTGTTAGTTAACCTTTTCAAACACATCATTTAAACACAGAATGAGTATTTGCAATCTTGGTTTTGTTGAGCATTAACTCCAAGCAAGTGACATGCTGTTGGTATGAAAAGGCAAGACTGGGAAGCAGTTGTCCAGAAAATTAGAAAATTCTGAAGAGGAAAGAGAATACCAGGGAGTGACTCTGGCTAGGATCACAGATTTTTGCCTAGGGAAATTAAATAATGGGAAGTTATGGGGAAAGGTCGAAGAATGAATGACTACATGGCAAAAGAGAATAAAAACACAGGATACTTTCAGAGCTACCTTCTGAAATACACTTCCTGCTTCTTCTGACCAGGAAAAAGTTGAACCAGAAATTAAACTTTTGTCATTTGCATACCTCTTGCCACAAGAGAGGTCCAAGCAGTATTTATGCTGCACATGCTGATATTTTATCCCGCCTGAGCTACTCATTACCTTCATTACCAGGACACTGCCAGGAGTACAAAAATACAAGGTATTCAGCCTAATATTCAGCTTTCTGTGGGCCCTTCCTCAGAGTAAGGGTCTGTGTGTTGTTTAATGTCTGATCCCAGTCCCTGGTGCAGCCTGGCCCGTGCTGCTGATCTCTGATGCTGGGGGTTAGTGATGGCATTTCCTGAAAGGAATTTCTGCCCAGTTTGGATGTGGATGAAAATTTTCTACAGAGCGAGCGCTGGAAATCCCTTAAAGGAGTAAAAATCCCTTAAAGAACTAGAAATGCCTCTTCTGAGCTTTCCTTGCCTGTGTTTATCCTCTTTCCTTCTCTTATTTCTATCCCTTTTGCTTTTCTGTTGTCTCTCACAGTAACAGAGCTGGATGATCTCCCATGGCAGGCACAGGCTCTGAGCAAAGCACGCTGAATATTGCAGTGTCTCTATTGAAACAACTCCTAGTAACCAAAAAAATACACCTAAAGAATGCTATTGAAGCATCTGTCATTCCTCCCTGGATCACTGTAGAGGAGACCTGACCATAATACTGGGTTTCTTCACAGCAATATTTGTGGGCAAAGCACATATTAAAAAGAAAAACAGACATTTTTAAATAAAAACCTCAATAAATGTCAAAACAAACAATCAAAGAAACAATAAACTCTCACAAAAACAGTTTGGGAAACAAACTACTTGGAAACCTCCCTGTGAAGTTTCTACTGAAAGGAAGCTTTGAACAAGGCACAACAATCTTGCCTCATTTCAAAGCTCTCCCTATGGAAAACACATCACTTGGTCCTGTTAAAATGGCTAATTCAGCCAGAGAGAAAGTGAGGCCAAGAAGAATGGTAAACAATTCCTTTCACACCAGGTACTGTGTCCTAGGTTACAATGTAGGCTGTGCTCACAGTCTGTGTTCCATCCCCATCTCCATGAGCTGCTGGAACCAGCTGGGGCAGTGTTTCCCTTCTCTCCTGTCCATGGCCCAGCAATGCTGTGCCCATGGCTCATGGGGAACTCCCTGCGGGAGCTGTCTCTGGTTCATGGGCCAGCAAGGAGCCACTGCAGGGCTCAGAGAATGAGATCAGCCCATGGGAGATGCTCCGCCCAGGGGGAGGAGCCAAGCATTCCCACCTGGATAGAATCTGGGATTTGGGACAGCACAAGCAGCTTTTACCCACTGGACTCCCAGAGGAGACAAGAGCTACCAGACCTTTCTACAGGATCACTGCTTTGACAAGAGCATTTCATCTGGACTGCTACCACCCTAACAGGGTGTCAGGTTGTATTCTGACTCTGTCAGTGGTTTTTTGTACTATTGCATTTATTTTATATTACTTTATTTTACTTCTTTTCTTTTCCTCTTATTAAACTGTATTTCTGACTTGGAGTCTCTCACTGGTTTTGCTTTCAAACCAGCACATACTGAAATAGAGATCTGCTGTTGAATTGGACAAAGCAAAACTGGGATGTCAGAGCTGCTCACAGTTATCATCCCTCCCCAGGCACACGGTGCATGTTCAGCCTCTCACAGCCTCTCACAGGACACAGGCAGAGCAAACGAGGCTGTTTTGTGAACAAAAATTCCCCTCAGCACCGGCACTGAGGCTGCCCATGCCTCACCTGAAGCAAAAAGAGCTGGTTTGGCTGTAATGCTCATTTGCTCATTTTGAATTGTTTCCAAAGTCACCTTTCTTGACCCTGGTACATCCTGCTTGCCATTCCCACCCCTGTCCTGGGAAAAGATAGAAAAAAAACAGTGACCAAAGCAAATTCAGTTCTCAGCTCTGTCCAGCACCACATGTAGGCTTCATTCAAACCTGTGTTATGGTGGTATTAGGCCCAATGTTTTCATGGTGTTTATTTTCTTCCCCTTGGCCAGCTGGAATTTCAATGTCCTATCTCCAGGCTTCTCCCTGGAGAAGGAGTTCCCCTGCTTCTACCCCAAACACTTGGGACATCAGCTTTTCAGAAAAAGTGCTCTCCTTTTTTAGGTCTGCATTACTGTAGGACCATTCAAATGATGTGACGTGAGATAGTGGCAGATAAATTGAAATTTCAATTGACTGCTTCTACTTCCTTTATGTTGTATCTTCTCCATTTTTGTGGTTTAAAAAATTTGTAACTACCACCCAGAGCTTGAATGTCACCCCGCTGAAGAGGAAATATTAGCAAATAATGTGAATTTAGTTATTTAAGCAAAGCATCTACAATAACACTGTAATGCCTGAAGCAATATTCTACAATTCTTAGAATTAGTGAAGAAAATTAAAACGTTATTTTAAACAGACTGAAATACTAATTATTGTTTTAGCTGAGATTCCATTTATAGCGAGTTATATTTAACATTTCATTAAGAAAGCAAATGCAAGAGGTATCATTCATATCTACTTTGCGGGGCAGCAGTAAATTTAATTTATCAGTAAGGTATTCAAATTAATACAAAATGAGCCAATACATTTAGCAGAAGAAAACTTCTTCTTTTTCCTGAAGCTCAAAGAAACCAGAAGCAAAAGAAAAAAACAGTAAGGAAAAGACTCCATTACAGCTCAAATTCAAGGCAGCAAGACTTGAATAAATGAAAAAAAAAATTATTTGAGTTTCTCTCTACCCAAGACAGAAACTCAAGTAAATAAAAAAATAAATATCAACAAGAAAACCTGACACAGGCTGCCACTTCTTTCCACATCCACTAAACTAAATCATCCCTTGTGTTTGATGACTATAATGAGCAGTTTTCTTTCTAATCTAAAGATCTAAAGAAGATTTCCTGCTGAATAAGAAATGTCCGAGACTTTTGACAACTCCCCCCATGAGTTGTGCCCAAATATTTTTGCCTTGAACAAGAGAGTACTGGAAAGAGAATTTTGTTTGTGGAAGTAATTATAGAATGTTGCAGTTATTTGCTCTTCCAGCACCAGCTTAACCTGCTCCCTGCAGGTTTCCTGTTTACTCCAGGCCTCTGAGGACTGGGATTACTCCTGTCAGCAGGAGTTACAGACACTTAAGAAGAGGAAGAACAGAAAATCTCAACCTGTGCAAGCCAACCTCATCTGCCTCTCAAGCAAGACTTGCCCAGACCTTATGACCTAAAGCCCCAGTGCAGCATTCCTAGCATGGAAACTAATGCCAGGCAAACAGGAATCCTTCCTAGCAGTACCATGGGCTGTGCTCACTAGAAATCCTTACCCTTATTGAACCAGGTTTCCTTAGAAGAGCTTTGCTCCCCAAATAGCCTCCTCACAGAACATTTGGGAAGTGCAGCAAGCTGTTCTTTGGAAGGTTGTACCCCACAAGTTGTTTTTCTTGAATCTTGCCTGCAAATCTCATGTCACCGTTCAAGAATCTTTCTGTGCAGCTGTTCACGTTAAATTCTTCCTAAAATTTCTACTGTTTTCTTCCTCTTGCTCCTATTTTTTTGCTGTTACTTGCTGTCCCTCTTGTTCCTGGCTTTGTGGCACCCATACACCAGTCACCTCTTGGGGTTTTCTTGTATCTTACTGTCATTTAATTTTGCTCTTTTAAGTACATACCTTAGATGTGATAAAAACTCAGACCAGCCAGTGTTTTGGGAGCAGAGCTCACTGGATAGGGCTTGGGTCCTCAATGACCTGGATTCCTCTCCTGTCTCCAGACCAGGCACACTCAGGAGCTGTGGATAAGTCGTAGCTTTGCATATTTGGCATTAATTTTCAAACCTTTTTTAGATTAAGATCATTCACTCCCATGTGCTTGTATAGGACCTGCTATAACATGGCCCTGATTTCACTTGAGTTTACTGATGTATGAAGGAATAACTACATTTCAGAGGGGACATAAAGGCTGAAATCAGTAGAACAACTGGCAGTTCTTATTACACAATAATAAAATTGAATCTCATAATATACACTTATTTCTTAGCTAGTTCTTTCTTTAAGACCTAGTCAGAAATTATCTCCTACTGTAGTCTCTGGAGGAAATCTAGCAAATAACCCCAGTTTTTTAAAACCAGAAGTGGGAGGCCTAAAAAAAAGAAGTGATGTATGATGTATGTTGAGACAAGGAACCAAGTTCATTTGCTTATCTTGGAAGAGTGCAGTGATGTTCTTCCAGGTTTAGAGATTATTTACGTTCTGAAATTTGTTTAGAGAGTGTATTATGGTCATATTCACAATTGGCCTCAGAGAAGGACACGGACTTGGAGCCTGTTCAGGGTAATTTAATCAATCTTATACAAAAAAGCAACAGCCAACCATTATGGCCCGAGTCAATACTAAAATGATTTCCCAAAACTCATTTCAAAGTCATTTCCAGGAATCAACTGGTAGCTTCAAAACACTGAGGCTCAACGATAAATTTAATTTTCTCTAAAGTCTGTAATTGAGCTTTTTTTAAAATAAAAATTATGGTTTACTGCCATCTCCTTTAATAAAATACTGTGCTTTGGGTGGCATGTCATTGTGTTCCTGGTAACTCCTCATTTTTTAACATAAATCAATATATTTGGTATGGTTGGTACCACCTCATAGCGACAAGAAATACTAAGGCAGCTCATTTTGTAGAGGAAAAACAAACACATGGCATATATTTAATCTGCCTGCCCACCTACCAGATGGAGAAAAGAAGGGCCAAGACACTGATGGAGTAACTGTTTAATCACATCAGCTTGGTGGCTTATTTATAAACACAAACAAGTCCACTTGCACCTTTGGGAACTCACCATGTTTTCTCCCAGCTTCTGAAAGTGCATGGTGGTTAACATTCTGTTTACAGATGAGACAGATACCTGATATGATCATGACACAGTTAGGAAATAACATCTTTGTGACTACTGGCTCACCTGGATACCTGTATTATAACTACTTGAGAACTAAACTGTTCAATTTCGTGCACTGAGAATACCTCTGATTAATTTAAAAATTCTCATGTTTTGATGAATTTTTCTTGTAAGTTCCATAAATATACCACAAGTACCTCATAGCTATTCCATAGACAGCATCACTTACCTCAGCAAGACGTTTATTCAGGTACAGTCAGTGGATATTTTGACACTTTCTCCTTCATAGGATAAAGGTTTGCTCAGTGACAAAAGGTATGCCAGATTTTTGGGTACTTCATTTTTGGATACTTCAGGTCCTGTTTAAATCAATGAAATTATTTTGTGGGATAAAATGACACCCAGAGGAGCAGAGAATAGCAAATGTTTGTCTCAGAATACTCGGTATGGGAGGGGTCTCAGATCCTGTAGCACTGCTGATTGTTGATATTTGCCTGGGAAAGGGAGCAAATGCAGCTCTTGCAAGAAAGCAGAGTTACTCCCTGTCTAGGCTGTGTCACTGGGTTGTCACTGATGTGAGCTACCTAAACAATCCTGACACGCTCTACAAATCAGAGAAATCGGACTCAAGGGGAATATTAGGGAACAAGAAGAGGAGAGAGATGGATTGGAGGGAACAGTTGGGATCATAAACAAAAAAAATCCCCTCATATATTTTTCCAAGACTGTAGGAATGTCAGTATTTCCCTGTCTCATTAAATGTGTTCAGGAACATCCTGCATATTTTTTAATTCCTCTGTTGAATTATGGATTTTGTCTGTCACCTCTTTCATTTTTTTAATTTTCTGGGCTATTTGGTTTTGGTTTGGTTTTTGTGGGCTTTTGGTGGGTAATGAAAGGAGTGAAAAGTGAGAGAGATGATAGAAAAAAGAAAAAATCTTCAATGATCTATTAAGGGTATTACTAATATAGTAATTAGTAATTACTACATTACTATACTAATTACTATAATAATTACTAGTATAGTATAGTAAGAAGATTACCATAAACTCTACATGTAACTTTAACTATAAAAAAACCCCAAGAACAACTTTTGTCTGTTTTCCTATTTTTCCTGGGGTTCATTTAGAAAAAAAAAAAAGAAACAGAATCATTTGGAAATATCAAAGTAAATCTGATACCAAAAGTAAGCGGCAAATTTAAAAAAACCAGTTACCTTTAGATCTACTTACCCAAACACCTGATGCATTTTCTATTGCATAGCCTTTCAATAAGCACTGGTTTTTGATAAAAATGGTAATTTAAGCAGAATTTATGGGGCTGGTGGAGAAAGCACAGGGTGAGGCTCTGTGGGCTTTGCTTTGCAGACCGTAGGACCAGAGCATCATCGTTTTTGCTTCTGGCCTAAAAGCCATGAGCCAATGAATCACAGTGATGGTGCTGCTGCCAAGTCAATTAGCAGCACATAATCCAGGAGAAAGAATTAATTATCACATATTCACCTTCTGCCTTGACATCTGGAACTTTCTGTTGGGTCATTTACTTGTGCTGGACTCTTTGGGTATCTCACTCAAACCTCTTCATCTCTGGCCTGGGGATTCAGAAATCTACAGAAACAAAGCCTTTGGCTCTCCTTAATTTCTTAACTTGGATACTTTGGCTGACAAGAGACACAGGGTATGTAAGGATTTGACACCTAGTTTTCTCTTCCGTGGCTATGGATGTGGAGCATGACTACTGGGACCAAGGGAGCAGCTCCAGAATCTTGCTTGGACCTCTGAGAAACCTCTCAATTTCTTGTTCCAACCTCCAGAAAAAGATTATCCAGTGCTCCTAAGCCTGTGCTCTTGATGAAGACAAATTATTATGACTTTTACTACTCATTGGGCCACCACAATTTTTTCCTCTTTAAAAGAAGCATTTTTATTTTGATTCTTTATGGGTTTTGCACAAAACTCCCTGTGGTGAGCTCAAGCAAAGTGAGGAGCGAGCAGGATATGCAAGGGTTCTGTCCCCTCTCAGATCCAATAAATGGATCTATAACAGATGGCTAAGCACAAAGATAACTATTAACCAATCCTAGTAATGCTTAGCTCTTCCAAAAACATCACGGAGGGGTGTTCTGGCACACTGCAGTTCCAGCACTGCAACTGAAGTGAGCAAACATACTCTGCCCTAGGCTGGTGCAGAGATTGAAAAACAGAATATCTGGTGTCCTGGTGGCTTATTTTGATTCTCTCTAACTGCAACCCTTTGTCAGCCATGGAGCTTTATTCAAGTTCAGCAAGGGCTGAATAATTGGATTTTCTTGGCAGGTAACCTTTCTTACTCTGCCAATTAATCTAGAAGAAAAAAAAAAAAGGGCCACTGATCTCCTGTGAGAACACCCAAGTGATCAAAGACTGGATTCCCTCTCCCAGCACTCCTGCCAGTGGCTATTATGATGCATATGTGGACATACTGCTCATGCACCACAAACGGGCACATTATTGGGTTTTTCATTCATCTGGAAGTTCACTGTGAGAGATGGAGGTCCTGGTTATTCATAAATATGGAACAGATGCCCAATATAATCAAATTTAGCCTGAAAAATTCTGGCTGAAGAAAGGAAACTTGTGTGGTAAAGGGATACAAATATCTTAAAAGCATGTGCTGTGATGGACAGGCCAGTGCTTTTCCCTCTGCTCTCTGGCCAATTCATCCTAAACCCTTTCCTGCAGCTCCCTATGTTCCATAAGATTGTTTCCCCTCTCCTTCTCCTTTTCCTGGTCCCACAGCTTCTGATGAAGAAGAGTGAAGTACAGATGAGCACCCTCTGAGGCAGGTAGGAATGTTGGCTGTGGACAACACCTCCCTGGAGGAGCAGAGCAGCCCCTGGATGGCTGCAGAGAGGGTGGGACGCCACACACTGCCTGGGGCTGCTGGGGGCTGTCTCATGTTCCCAGGAACATCCACATCTCCCCAGATGGTTCCGTTCTGGGGGGCTCATATCCCTCCCTTCAGTCAGTGACTTCTGCGTCAGGAAGATTTGGGGTTGTTTTGAGGGATCCGAGACACTTTTGGAGTCAAGGCAGAGATTCTTATTCTCCATGTTCCTGAGCTCTGGAGCAGAGTCAGCCACAGGTGTCCCCTTTCAGCCCTGCATGGCACAACTGATAAATAGGATTCCTTCTCCCCACCAAGAGGCTGTTCATTTATGTGCTGCCTGCCCCAGGGAGAAAATCTGGGCCCTCCAATTTGCCCACCTCACTGCACAAGGAACCCTGTGCCCTGATATAGTTTTGTGCTCGTTCCTGGCAGCTGGGCTCACAAAGGCAGGAGCTGCAGAGACTGAACCAGTGGCTGGCTCTGGCTGAGCCCGACATCAAGAAGAGGAGCTGTGCTTTGGATTCTCCACTGCTGATCTTCAGCTAATGTAAATCAACTTGATCTTGCTGGCATCAGTGGAAATGAGCTGATTCAGGCCATTTATAGTTTCTTCTTGTTTACTTACTGCATCCTAATGACTGCCAGGCACAAAAACACCTGACTGAGGACATTAGACACAAAGGCTTTATACCCTTAATGTTTTGTTCAGTTAAAGACTAACAAAGACGAGGACTTTACCTTCTGATGAGAGAGCCAGGCCCCTGAACACTTAGCACTAATAAGGTGCTTTTCAGTTTCTAAGTGCTTTACAAACATTAATTAATTATTCCTTTCAACAACACTTGGTTATTTTTGGTTACTAGAGTGCGTGTTTACTGAGTTAGCTCCATTCGTGCACAGCACACTGTTGGCAGCAGGCAGGGCATAAATTGATCTATAAGCACACGCTGTAATTTGCAGCAGATTTGCTTCACCAAACACCATCAGTGCAGCTCCAGAAGCAGCTTAGAGGAGTGACCACTCCTCCCCGTGTCCTGTGGCGGGGATAACCTTTACCTTCCCTGCTACACCGAGCAGAAACAGAGAATCTGTTCGCTGCACAATTTAGCTAATTCCATGGGAACATATGTCAAACGGGAGCTGCACACAGCTGCAAGAAAGTAGCAACAAATGTTGTATGTGTCACACTGAAATACCCATTACACTACAGAAAGGACAGGGAGTAGGCAGATTTCTGGTCAGTGAGGTTGCCAAGGTGAGGCAGCAGAATTTCCCGCTTGCAACAGTTGTTAAAGATACAAAATTCTCCTCATCAGTATCCAGAAGATGACAACAGCTAAAGGAAAAAGAAATTTAACCCAAAAATCAGCCAACCAACCAACCAGAAAAAGAAGCATGACATACTACCAACCCTAACATGGCCAAGTTCCACTGGAAAGGAAGATGACCAGAAAGCAGGAGCTGGAGTCTCACATCCTCACCACAAAATGAGGGTGCTGAAACAGTGGAACAGGTTGCCCAGAGAGGTGGTGGTTGCCCCATCCCTGGAAACATGCAAAGCAGCTTGGATGGGACTGTGAGCAACCCAATGTAGGGTAAGGTGCCCCTGCTCATTGCAGGGAGTTGAACCTCGAAAGGTCCCTTCCACCCCAAACCATTCTATGATTCTACAATTCTCTGATTCTCTGATTCAATGATCCCTGTTCTGCTCAGGTCACACCAAAAATGTGACCGACATCTTGGCTTTCTAGAAGAGCAGCTTTAGCCACTGAGGTCTCATTTTCCCATCCCTGTTTCTCTCTCCCCTTACACCACATGCCAAAGGAAAGGAGTGTTTACTGTCAAAGTGCTGTCTGGACCAATGTGTTTCCACTAATGAAACGAAGATTTCAGTGAACTGTGACAGATAAATAGCAACTATTACCATGGGCAATACCTCTGCAATAGAAAACAAGGTCTTGGGAAATGTTAAGAGATCAATTTTAATTAGACACACCCACCATTTCTCCAGGGAAGAGACTTCTGATATAAAATGCTGAAAATATCAAGGTTATCATAACCATCAGCAGTAACCAGGCACAACCTCCTGCTCTGTCTCCTGCCCAGGTCCTGGTTAGTGAGAGGCACGTGGCAGCAGAACACCAAATGCTGCATGCACCCAAACCTCATTTTATGGAGCTGTCAGAGCACTCTGCCTGCTGCCAGCACTAAGGTGGCTCCAGCTGTTTCCTTTGACTTTCTTCAAACTCTCTTTGCTCTGGGCAACCAAGGACATGGCTCAGCATCATGTGCACAAGAGGAATTAAAATTGCAGAGTCAGGAACTAAATCTCTCAGTATCAGTAACCTGCACCCCGGGAGGGATAAGGAACACCAAACTTTAATGCTCTGAGGCATACAGCCTAATCAATAAGGGAGACATCGTTCACCCTGTTCATATTTGAAGTGTTTTGTCTGCTGGTGGAGACAAGCTGGGGATGTACTGCAGATCTCCAAACAGAAAGAAGATGTACTGGCAAAGAGACTCTTTTGCCTGTAGACCTGTATCCATACCCTGGGCTTTTGCAAACACTGCTATTTTCTCCCAGCCCTGCTCAGCAAATCTTTCATGAAAGGCCTGAGACTGGTTACTGAGCATTATATTAAACATGGGTGTTTACAGCTCCCAGCATCTCTCCTGAAAGAGTCTCACTATAAGTAATACACAAGTATTTACTGGAATCAGGAAGAAAAAATTCAGTCTATTTTCAGTCTGAATAGCTAAAATTGGGCTCTGGGATTCTTCGATGCTTTGGTTGGGAAGAAAACAAAACCCCCTCCTGCTGATGAGTCCTAATTCGCCTCCATCTATGCTGGGTACAAAGAAATGGTGAGGTAATCAGACACACTTCTGTGTCTGCTCTGCAAATACACCCAGCCCTCATTTGAGAAAATGGCACATTGCACACTGATGCAAATAAAAGATTTGAGATTATATTCATTCATCCCAAAACAAATGCAAAAAGAATTTATTTCCTGAAATGTTGAGAGACAAGAAAGTCATTTTAGTTAATGAAATACAAACATCTCTATCTATGGAAATATAATGTAATTTTAACCTTTAAAATTCTCTGCTTCTGATATATAATTGTATTCCTACTTGTGACTTCAGGAAGTTGTATGCAGTCACAATTTTTCTTCATGTTTTCCATATAGTGCAGAAAACAATTAAAACGTGTCATATTCTAAAGAGTATCTTTCATTGCTTATAGACACATACTTATCAATATAATCTTGCATTGATCATCTGTAAAATATTTATATCTTAAAGGTACAATGATTACTCTAATACCACATGTGACCTCAAGATAAATGTAATAGTACCACAGATGTAGGCTAAGTAGATTTTTGCAGCTAATATGCTGAGAATTACACAAAGGTACCAACCAGTAACATGCAGAAGCTGTATAAGATCCTTCCTCCAAGGAAGGGACACACCAGGGTAGTGAGTCACCTCTTCTAGTAATTATTCTCCATTGCTAGCCAAAACTAGAACTTCTAGAGCAAAGGGCCAAATCTCCATGAAAAAAGTGGAATTAGATGGGTACAGTTAAAATACCTTTTATATTCATCAGGAAAATATGTGGCTCATGCTGTGAATCAAAACATGAGAGAGTTTTATTCCTTTCTGAAATTGGGATCAACAGCCCCTGGTCCCAAACTCATTTCAAATAATTCACCCATGGATGTTCTCTTTATTCTAAATATCCCCAAGTTTCAGAATTTTGTTATGCTTTTGGTCCCTGCTACATTCCTGGCAACACAAAACAACTAATTTAACACATATCAAAATTATTTTCCTCCACCTTTTGAGTTCACTGAGTATTACCTACCCCCACATGAAAATGCAGCCAATTAATACAGTCTCCATAGCAATGACTTGTACAAAAGCATCCAAGCCCAACAGCAATTTTCAACAATGTAAACCTGTGATTTCTTTATCCATGGAAAATTTCTTTCACCTTTTTTTTTTCTACATAGGAACCAAGAGATAACTTCCACTTGCCTCTTCTGATTTTGTAGGAAAGCAGAGCAGGAAAAAGGAACATAAGAAACATGTTCACTCTTGCACTTCTCCAAATGTGGGTGTTGGATGTGTTTGTAACATAACTCATTGCAGCTGACTGGCACCAAGCCCTGACACGCTCCCTGTCTAATAAAATGTGTTTCTCTTGATACCAAATTCTAACCAGGGCAACTTGCTTGATAGATTCTAAATGTAAAATATGTTGAACATCCTAGACGTTGAATATGTGAAAAGGATCATTATTCACAGGCTCCTAATCAAAGCTTTGTTTCGTGTCATTATTTGTTTGGTTTTACACAATTCCTGCTTGCTTGAGTGAAAATGTCTGGTGTTGGAAATTGTCACATTTCTCTCAGAGAAGCAAGGCAAAGAGCAGTGCTGCATTCAGAAAAGCCCAGGCATCACTGTTTGTTTGTTTGTTTGTTTGTTTTTCTTTTGGAAAACTCTGCACTGTTTGTTAGGTTGTAAATTATTGATTTATTTGGTGATTTACTTTGCAGCAAATTGAAGTCATATGCAAGCTAAATACAGTTTCACTTAAGTTAATTACGATGACGAGGACTATAAAGCTTCAGAAATAGACAATTGCATTTACTTGACATATATACTATAAGCCAAAATATATCCCTCTTCCACAACACATACTCCCACTTTAGAGTAAATGTAACTTAAACTACATTTATTTCATTAACAGCTACATTAGCTATGAAACATGCCTGTGAAGGCTTTTAGGTGCTATGAAACAATAGCATAGAAATACTTTAGGCTCTCCTGATTTCCCTGTAGGGAGAGATCACCCCCACAATGGTCACAGAGAATCTAAACCAACAAGTGGGGATGGGGACACCATGACCTGCCCCCCTTTTCTCACTGAAAGCCAAAATATATTTAGTGTTTTCCATGTGAAACATTCACTGAATTACCTTTCTTTTTCTGTACTTCTTGGGGATAGATGTTCCTCAGAAAAATAGTTTTGGAAGGTATGAACATCTGAATGGAAAAACTGGAGGCTTGGCATGAGCTGGTGAGAGTGTGGAACGTGGGCTGCTGTGCACAGAGGTCTCACCTGAACATCACTGGTGGCACAGGTCAGTGCCTGGAGTTTCTGGGCTGCTCCCATGGCTTTCCCAGAGAGAAGGGAGTTTGACTTTTGGTATGAATTTTCTAGAAATAAAAATACACCACAGCAGAGATCTGCCTCAGGATCCCACACAAGTGATTGCACACAGAGCAGGATGCAGACGATCTGAAGGGCAGTGCAAGTGCTGTCCCAGAGACACAAAGATTTTGGGGTGCTGGCTATCAATTTAAGTACGTTACAGTTAATGTTTAAACTCACCAGGCAGGACACTTATGGCAACATAAATCCCAATGCAGCTGTCTCTACTTTGTACTGTGAAATCTGAGCTGCTGTGGGTGTCCTACCTGGTCAGATTCCAAGTTAGCACAAACAGCCAAGGTGCAAATGCCTGTACTGTGGAACAAATGATATTCCAAACATCACATCTGCATCAGGGCATGAAAAAGGAATGGGGCTCCTCTCAGAGAGACAGAACCACAGAATACACAGCATCACATCCCCACACTCTGGACCAGCCTCACAGGAGAGGTCTGGGTGCCTTGGGATCCTCTCTCAAGGATTCTGGACTCTCTCCTGTGAAACTGAGCATCTGAAAGCCCTGACTAATCTGAAAAGAGATCCTTCCCACCCAGAGCCCTTGCTTAATGAAATCAGTATTCCAGTCAGCTCCATCACTAGGAAAAGCAGCTGCAGTATGCAGGGGAACATATTCCGTTTTCCCAGCTCCATGTGCTAGCATTTTGCAAATGAAATTTTCTCTGACTTTTAGGCCATTTGAAATCTTGAAATTAAAATGAAATATAATTGTCAGAGAATGGAAAGTACTACTTTTTGGCCAGCTCTACTTCTACATATAAAACATTCCAGATGTCCCAAATTGTCTTTCATGCCATCTTGAATTATTTCCCTTTTTTTTTTTATTGAGATCTCCAAAGCCAGCTGCTTAGGGGTTTTCAATGCCCAAATTCCCACTCATTATTTCATTTGACACTCAGATCCCTTGAGCAGCACTGAAAAATTACTAAACCTTAATATCTGTGCGAGACTTCCAAACAAGAGCTACAATGAAGAAAGTGGTCTTGGCACTAAAAACCAATGAATATGTAAGACAAATTGTATCTGGAGAGAGCAAACACATTAAAACAGGCTACCAGTAGCATCTTTCAAAAGATATCTAATGTAAGCAGCATGCTCTTCAATAGCTCAAGGGGCTTATAGTCAATAAATTTAACAGGTTGAGAAAAAAAAGTCAAAGCTAAAGTACAGTATGTAAATGGAAGCTGGAGTGCACTCTTCTTTTCAACCTTAGGACAGAGTTAATAGAGGGGAAATGACAAAATACATAAAAAGGAATACACAGGATTTGACAGAGTATGTTTTTTTCTTTTCACTTCAAGGCAAACTACCAGACTATTTTGGTTTACAGATAAATCAAACAAAGAACTTTTATCAGTTTGCATAAAAGTCTCATTTTCAGCACTGGAAAGATTAGGATTCAGAGCCTTATTCTGTATGTGTACGAGGGGGATTACAAGGGAAGTGGTGAAAGTAATGACCTTGCCAGGGATTAGCTTCCACTATTGTATGGTAAAATAGTTGTGTTTTCTATGCTTAGGGATTAAGACATTCATTGATATTTTCTGTGAACTAGTGAAATTCACAGATATTTTCAGTAATAGGGTGATGACAGTAGCAGCATCTGACAGCTCCATTGCTGCCTCTTGACATTACCCATGGTGTTGTGATGTTCAGCCCGGGGATCAGGACCCTCAGCCTTGCCAGATTTGTTTGCAGTGGCTCACTGTTTGTGTAACAAAAAGGGTTTCCTTTTAGAATTCCCTTTATTTTACAGTTTTATGGTCATGCTAAATGCAAATGTATTGGACTCATTTGGTCCTTTTTGTTTTTCAAGACCTTCACATGAGTCCTCCCAGCTGCCCTTACCCCACACATTGACAGCCTCTGAGTGAGTGACTCAGTGTTTCTGAAGACTCTCCAGCTAGCTTAATCTTCCCAAGGAAGTTGAAAATAAATTCACCAGAAATGGTCAGCTGATTGTCTCTGTGCCTGTAAAATGTAAACCATTTTCTGTTTACCCTGATGATATCATTTAAGTTTGCAGATATATTGGAACCTATTTATCATGCAGGATAGTGAAAGAAGATGTTCACTTTGTTTACTTGCTACTTATTCAGAGTAATCTCTATTGTAAAAGAACTGGATAGAAAAGATAATTTGGTTCATGAGAGAAACATTACCATGAGGGAAAGCACAGCAAAAACTTGCTTAGTTTGCCTTGAGCATTCCCAGATCACTCTGGTTGGGTTCTCCACAAATCAAAGCACAGACTTATGGCAAAGAAATGAGGGCTTATAGCAGCCTGTACATATTTTCTTGCACTAGCAGAATTAGTTAATATATAATTCTGTTCAACAGAGAAAAATTTCAAAGCCCTACTCTCTGACCACCTGAATAATTTCTACTACAGATGCAACATGTTAAGAGTTTTCTTGAACAATATTATCTGTCAAGTCTATTAAGCTGTGTGAAATACTGCCTGGGCTACTGCTCTCATTTCATGACAATGGAAAATGAGATAAGCAGAGAGAAAAAAAGAACTGGACCTGGATGGAAGTAGAGCACAAAAATAGTTTCAGACAGGTCCATGTAAGACATCCACCAAAACTGATGATTAAGTCCTCAAAATCATACTGATGGATATTTTTACTCCCAATCCCATAGACCACCCCTGGGCAGCAGTGCAATGGGGGTGTAGCCAAACTTCAAGTAAAGCAGTCACACTGGCAATGGCAGCAGTCTTTCTTCAGAAGAACAGAGCATACAGTTCAAGCTGCAAAACTCACTCAGAAAACTGAAAAAACAAGGAGGTTAACCTCTGCTGAACTCAGATTTGCTTGAAATGGTTTAAAAACTAGGCTATGTTTGCCCTGAAGTTTTGTAGTGGTTGAGACACAAAAATCTTGAGCTTCAGCCTGGGCTGTGCATGCCAGTAATTGGCAAAAAATGAGCTGTCTCCCCTTGATCAAGGGAGAGGTTTTGGGACATGCACAGGGTATGAATGATGAACTCTCCATAAGGAAAGGTGTTCAGAACCAATCACCCAGGGAACACAACAGGCCAATCAGAAAGTCCAATAGAAATAGATATCTTTCAATGGACGTAAAACAATCCCTTTCATGCAGCTGAGCTGAGAAATCTTTATCTCATGTAGATAATGAAAAATACACATCCACTGTGACAGACGTAGTTCTGCATATGGCTAGAAATTAACTTTTTCTTGTAATTACCTTTTCTCCCTGTTCATTCTTCGTTTCTTCAACAATAGTCAGCCAGTGGACAGTTTCATGAAGACAACCTTAAGAATAGAGATCTCACTGTTTTCCAGAGAAAAGAGAACACAAAAGGCTTCCGAGTGCTGTACTTACCATACTAAATCTCCAGGTGATTACATCCACAACCTAACTGTACTGGCTGATTTTAGCAGGAAAAAGCAAAAGGCAAATATACACTCTATATCCACAAACTGGGAAATAGGAAGATGCTGTGCTTTCAGCAGGCATTAAAAGGGGGGAAAAGATTAAATGTTTTTGCTTTTCTTTACTGTTGTTTAAAAGATGTAGAGGAAACACTTCTTTTTCTTTTAGTGCACTTTTACCAAGCTTTTTTTCCCAATGGTTTTGGACCCATGAGAGCTGCTTTTTAAATCATGGTGGCTATTTCATATTCTAGAAGGAATCTGAACATTATGCCACATACCAAAACATATCAACTTGCATATTACTTAACATGAAATAAAATCCTTCTCATTACACCTGTAAACCAAGAAACTTTAAAAACTCTGCATTCTTTTTCATAAACTCATTTACTTCTCTAATCTATCTAATTCAGTAAAGAAAACTGGTTTAATATATGGTCATAATAGTTTCTTTATGCCATACCAATCATAATTTCTAATTATAGTTGGGCAAACAGCATTTGAAGTAGATGTGATCTGTCTTTGCTTTGTCTGACCTTTGCCTTTCAGTGACCTGAAAAAAATGTCAATTATTAAACCAAATTATTAAAAAGGTAGTATTCAGTTAGACAGAAAACTGCCTCTCAGACAAATGGTATCATATATAATAAGCAAGGTTAGATGGAGACAGGATATTTAAAACTAAGTAATAAGAATCATTTTAGGATCAAAAAGGTCAGAAAAGACCTCCAAGATCATCAAGCTCATTGAGTTTGTTCTTTCTGAACAAATATATAAATGTTAAGTTAATGAAAGAAGTACATACAAACTTGCCTTGTCTTTTCTTACAAAGAGGATTCCAGTATCTGTAAACATAAATTTGGAGTAGGCGCTCAGTTCAGGTGGCCAGAACAGCAGCAACGATCAGCTACAGGAAGAAACAACTGCCAAAGCACAAGAGTTTCAGCTTGGTGGAGAATACTGACCAGTCTCTTGAGCTATTTATCCATCTGACAAACTTTGGGAAAAGTATTGGAACAAACTCCTGCCTCCCAGGCCCATCACTGACACGATGCCCTGGCCAGATCCTTTGGCAATTGCTCCAAGTACTGTAGCACAGCTGTTCCCTCACTGAGGACCTCAGACAAGCATTTTTATTTCCTGGAGCCCAAAGGTCTTCAGCACAATGGTGTGGAGATGGCTTCACAGGTGAGCACTATCTCACAAGTGACTGGACCCAGACCTGTTCTCAGAGAACTGCTCACAGAGCCATAAGTCTGTCGCCCTCTCCTCCATCAGACCCCTGCATGCTGGGGAGACCATAAAATCCATTCACTCTAGGAGACTTGTCTTATCAGCTCACAAGAATTGAAGCTCTGCAGGTCAAATCTTGATTCTAAATTGGATTCAAGTACCTTTGAAAGTATGAAATTATGAGAGAGCTCAGCATCATCATTATCATTAGCAACCACCCCTGAAAACGCTGCAGAAACGATGCCGACTGTTCCTTGGAAGGAAGTCAGAGAGATATTGCAATTACCAACTATGTTATATCATTTAAGTATATATTTAGCTTAATTGTGGTAAAACTTGATAGTATTCTGTTGATTTCATAATTACTAAAAAAACTGCAAAATAAAACACATGTCTAGGGGGACTGGGAATTTGATGTGGTTTATAATCAACAACATTGTTCACAATGACAGATCTGAGTATACAGAAATTATTTCACATTGCAGCACTGGTGCTAACACTTGCTTTTCCACTTGCTTTTCATTACCATTGCAAAGTAGTTTTCCTAGACAGTGCTTATTTTAGTCATGGCAGAAACTAATGAATTTTTCAGACTTGTGTCTGGGTTTTATTATACTCCTATACAATCTTTTATTATACTCCTACAAAATCTGGTTTTTATGTATTGTACTATCAAAGAGTGGGCTGAGAATGCCCTTACTTCCCTTTGAATCTTTTTTACAACTTTATAATTCAGAAATTTAAACTTCTCTTGACCCATTATGAACCATTCACCCCCGATTCTGGCCTTTCTTCTCCCTCTGGGTCACTGTGAAAATTATCGGTGCTCCAGGGGCACCCAAAGCCGCTCTTCTTTGGCCTTGCTGTACTAAACAGTGTAAAAACAAGGCTGTAAACAGTCTCACTCTCAAGAGCTTGCAGTCTGGCATGTTTACAGGACAGATTTTAGCAAAGTAAAGAGATGGCTGAACTAATTCCTTTCAAGCTGACATTTGTATCTCTAGTCTGTACTAGAACGTAAGCACCATCTAAGTTGGTAAGACAAGGGAGCTAAATAAGTGATAGGAAAAGGGAAACTCATAATTCCTCCCTGCATACAGCTGACATGAATGTGGGTATTCGCAGCAAGAGACCCAGCAGAGGAGACAAGGGGTTTTGTGTGAGCAGCTGTCAGTTTGAACATCATTTTGCCCTTGCTCAAAATTTGTCCTTTGAAGAGGCATGAACACCACCGGGGTGATTCCCAGCCCTGTTAGATCAGAGCTGCTGGAGAACCCCTCCAAAAGGAGAATCCTGTGGCTGCCCTTGTGCACAGGGAGGAATCCAGCATTGAGTGTATTGATTGGCTTTGTGCTGTTGGGTAGAGGAATGCAAAGATGTACAAAAATGTGAGAGGGAAACAGAAAATTTCCTTGGTTGATACAGCAAGGCCCCAGCAGCCAATAGACTCGAAACCCTACTCCTTATTTCTTCTGCTGCTTTCACTCAGTCAGTTCATTTTGCTCCACAGATCGATTTCCTTATTGGAAAGAAGACTGACAAAGGTCTTTCTTACCCCTGTCTTCCTGTTGTACCTCGTAGGGTCTGTGGAGTGGAAAGATATTGCGGATGTGAAATGTGTGATTGCTTTTGTGGACATAGGGGTCTCCTGTTACTGATTAGGTGGAGCCAGCTCTTCCCCTACATCATGAGTGCTGAGCAGGCAGATCCCAACACAAAAGTTGCCTGATATGAAGGTGTGGAGAGGGCAGACTTAAGTGAAATACTCACTGTATGCTCTAAATTTGCTTTTTCTTCCTTGTAGAGATAAGGTTTGATTGAGCACCACTTAGAGCAGAGCAGAGGAAGGAAAGATATTGTAGGAAGGTAGACACTGTTGTGAACGAGAATTTAGAAAATTAAGTGCAATTGAAATAGTAAAAACAGCAGAAAATCAAAATTTTCACATGAGTAAAACAAGGGGGGGGGGGGGGGGGTCCTTCTTTATCATCTGTTGTTACAGATAAGGACTCCTTACCTACTTGATGCTCCTCTCACAGCCTTACACATCTAAGGTCCTGGCTGGCTTTTTTAGTAACACTAATATATGAGCAATGGAAAGGCAATAATGCTGATATTTTCTGCTGTAAACAGCAAATTCAGTTAAAGCATTTGTTTAACTTGAGGGTGGATAACCCTCCCAATTGAGAGCCCCATAGTGATTGTTTAGGACATGGCCTGTATATTCCAGAATACCAGAGGAAAAACCAGCCATGGGAGTAGTTCCCTGGTAAAAGATGGTCACTGCTATAATTGATCCAGATCTGCTTCAGAGCAGGTTTAGATATCCAGCAGTGTCCCTGGATCACTCCAGACAGACAGGGGTGTAGCTGAGGCGAGCAGTGAGACCCAACTGCAGCCGCTTCAGTTTGAAATCTGCCAAATACCTAATAAACATGCAAAAACCTACTGCTCAGCTTGTGCAAGCTCTGGAGAGAAGAGCAGAAATCGTGTGGAGTAGGATATAAAAAAACATAAAGCAATCCCATAAAAAGCCAAACTTTTCCTTTCAATATGTATGGCAGTGATCTTCACCTGAAGATCAGTGCAACACTAATTCACAAGAATGAAGAGTGCCTTACTACAGGTTAAGGTAATGTGACAACTCAGACAACATCACAGACTCCAGTTAATTTCAAATTATATAAAAATGTTGGCATCTGCATACTTTAAAACCATACTTCAAGCAGCTTAATAGAAAATTATAGCCTGCTTTTCAGTAGCATAACCTGTAATTTATTTTTCATTAACTGCTCAAGTTCAATTTTGATACTGTAAAGCTAAATGCATTTTTTATGCTTTTACTTTCATCAATCATTTGATTTTTTTCTGACACGTGGCATATCTTATTCAATGGTATTGGCTGCTCTGTTTTTAAACAACATTCTGTTTTCTAGAATACCAAGAGGATTGTATTTAGACATCTTTAAAAAATGTAGTGACATCAATTTCAATCAAAAAAATGAGAGGAAAAAATACAATGAATAACAGCAAGCGAAATAAGTTAGAAATAAGGAAGGGAAAGGTAGTATTGGAATACTTTGGTTTCATTCATACTGAAGTTTGTGATGTTGTGGAAGACTTATGTGGGCCTTGTATACAAGTTAATACAGCAGTAGATCACCATTGCCATCTCCTGGTAAATAAACCATATAACTGTATTCTAGATCTTTTTCTAAACAGTCATATATTGTACAGCTGTAGAGAGATTACACCATAAATAGGCAATAAAGGATTTAGGGTATTTATTGTGAGACTATCATTGCATTTTTATTCTTTGCTCACATAAGACCTTTATAAAGAACTGCATTACAGTTGATAAATAGTGGTATTTGTTCCAATGCACTCTTTATGCTGAAAAGAAATACTGCTAGTTATGACTCTGTAAATTAAGGTGAGACAATGGGTTTTGTTGTGATTGAAACAAATAGCAGAGCTGCTTAAGGAAAACTCCCCATAACCAAAGCAAATATCCACTCAGAGAGAAGGTGTTGGTTCCCTGTGTGCTGTGATGGGACTGTGCCACAGCAGTTAACCAATGCTCAACAGCACCAAACCTTGGCACCCAGAGACAGTAGGGACAACAGCAGTGACAACAGCAAGCTGTCATTTCACTTTCTGGTATTTCTAACCCTTTTATTTTCTTACCACTGTCATTGTCCTTCCCATTCCACTCGCTCTCTGCCACAGCTGCTCCTTCTATGTCTTTGTGCAGGTCCCTGGATCCTCCTGACAAACACAGCACATCCTATCCTGTGGGAAGGGAGAGGGAGCGGGCTGGTCCTGGAGCCAGCAGGAGCTGTCTGTGTGCCACACCAAAGCCAGCAGACTCTCACCTCCTCCAGCACCCTCGTGGCCACGTGGGGAAGGAGAATGAGATGTGTCTACAACTCATTACCCTTCGGAGCAGAGAGCAGCACTCAATGTGATGCTGAGCCTTGATAAATCATCCTTTCAATCAAATCAGTAAACAGAGGGAAATGCTGTCTAACTGGCAATAAATTTCAGGCAAGTTCAGCAAGGAGTGACAGATCAGTCAAAAGGCTGAGCCTGGCTCTGTTTGTGTATTGCTTTTGCAATGCTTCTCTCTGCATCAGGGAAAGTGAATTCCCTCACTTGGAGCTGTGTTGGCTGCCAGCATTGCCAATTAATGTGACAGGGAACAACCCCTGCAACAAGTGTTTGCTTTTTGCCATGCAAGCAAAAGAAATGTTTGCAATATTCTGGAAGAAACTAGGGCTGAAGGCTTTCTGATTACACTTTCTGAAACCAAAGCTGCATCATGAAGAGTATCTACTTAAGAGCAGCCTTTGCAGGGGGGACAATTCAGTTTGAATCTTCCAGCTCAGCACCCACACAGCCAGGGCTGTGGTGGATGGGGTCAGTCACAAACACTGGAAAAAGGAGGATAAATGCAGGCAAGTGCAGTGGCATTTTAGAGCTTCCACAGTGTCAGGAGGAGTAAAGATTAACTGCAGCTCAGCAAGAGCTGTGAAAAGTTGCTGGCTGTGGAGACTTGGAAGGAAAAGAGCTTTGGAACAAAAGTGAGAGCAGAATCTTGAGGGACTTTTATTTCTCATCAAACCAGTTCCCTCATGAGGGGACACAGAGCTGGTCTTGGACTCATAAAGGCATCTAGAAACCAGAGTCTATGGCAGGTTACACTTAATGATCATAATAGCTATTAAAGCCAAAAGGGACTGGAAAACACAAGCTTAATTATTTGACTATCCCAAGGGATCCAGAATCAACACACAATACTAATAGTATCTCCAGTCATTGTTATTAGATTATGCCTAGAAACTTTTCCCTGAAGCAACACTGTAATTATGTATTTATTAATTTATCTTTATTTGCTTTAGTTTATCCACTCTTTAGAAATATGCATACTTTCCATTGCAAAGAAAATCACAACAAAGTAATCTCATTGAGGAAATGGGTAAAAACAACTAAACTCTAAAAACAGAGGAGTAGAACTCAAGAATTCATAGCTTCCTTTGGAATTTACAAGGGAAAAAACCCCAACTGCATTAGGGAAAAGTAGAAGACAGATGAAAATTAGAAGCTGAGATACATTTCCCTTTCTACAGAGAGTGGCAGTCAGGTCTGCAGCTGAAATGAAGTCAAGGACCTGTTCATTTTAAGAGTTTGTATCTGTTCAAGGAAATCTGGCCTTAAAAGAAGATAGAACACAAATGAGAAAGGAATGCCATTCCCATTGCTCTCTCCATATTACGTACCAGGTTTCCATAAGACACAAGCAGATGTGTCTGTGCTTCTGATGCCTCCCATGACCCTGCAGGATCCAAAGATGAAAGTCAGAGTGCAGGATCTTCCCATTCATTCCTCAATCTACTCCTTTCGAAGAAAAATTATTTTACAGTATCAGACACTAACAGACATCCTAGGCAGGGATAGCATGGGCTGGCAAACTCGAGAGACAAATGAAGGTTCAATGACTCCAAAGCTATCCAGGCATCAAGAAATGAGAGAAACTCTTTGATCTTTTTGTAATGGCTCTCAATATCAGGAGATGGAAAAAAATTGTAGGCAAGTTTTTTGCACAACATAAGAGAAGGCTGTAAGACTGACCTCCCCCTTCCTCTTGAGACTGCATTTTCAGTAACTGTGCTTAATATATTTTCCTTAAAGAAAAAGAGGAGGCAGTAAGAGGGGACAAGGACAAAACAATATTTCAAAGACTTGATGAAACACAGCTCATTGCTGACTGTCCATCTTATCTTCACATGCCAGATTTTTGAGGATTGGGAGTTTACAAATAGCACTGCATCTTTTCCTTAGCATGCATGGGTGGGAAGACAAAGACTGAAGCTTTTACGTTCCAAAAGAAGAACTATCTTTAGGATAGATAAGTCAGAGGTACATTTGAGAAATGCAGAAAAATGTGTCTTCCTAGAATTGAGTGTACTATCTACCAGGACCTATATAGCAGGATTATACTCCATGGCTTACAGGAGTATTGATCTGTGTGTACTCCTCAGTGGTGTTACATTCATTTTAGCATTGATCTCTCTTTCATTACACCACTGCATCATGCACTCTCAGTGTCATCTCAGTGCTCCTCTAAAATCTGACTGTCTTCTGTTGCTGTCAAGATGTACAGATGCACTGTGCAGCTTCTAATTCAAAACATCAATTCCAAAGTCTTATTCACACACAGACACTCCCCACCTTTTAAAATAATACTAAGGATCCACCATCCCTTATTCCTCCAAAACAAGTTAAACACAGAATGAGGAAGACATTGGAAAGTGCTTTTTCTTCAAAGATTTTTTTACTCTGTGCATTGTTTGTGTTACCTTTCAAAGAGGCTTGAAAATACCATTTCTTTTCCTCACAGCTCCCTTCTATTCCATTTGGAAAACATTGATTTTGCTTCCCCTTGTGATTCTTATGCAGCACAAGTAAACATGGCTCTGTTTAATATATGTCCAAGTCTGTGGAATGCCATCAAATTCACTGTAGCTCTGGGAGAGAAACCAGTCACTTTGTTGGCTTCTAGCTTTGCTACAATGCAAAATACCACAATTCTTGCATGCCCAGAGAGGTTACTGGTTTGGTTAATTTGCTTATGCATGCTTTATTCTTCAAAGCACATGACTGGGCACCAGGAACCCATAAATTCTGATGTCAGCTTTAATAACACACAGTTGCAATTACAGAGAGACAAGAAAACATGGATCAAAAGCTCCTGGTACAAAATGTGCAAATGCGTGAGCAAAAAGCTTTCTTTCCTAATGGATTACCAAAATAATATACATAATCTTGGGCTTATCACTTAAGCTTCTGCACCATGTTTTGTTTACTGCACTCCTGGTGTAAGCTAGAGATGAGTCTGTTGTCTTCAGGCTGGTAAATATGAGGACAAAAACCTTAGAAAACCTACTACAACTCCCTGCAGGAATTTTCTCCTTCCCTGCTGAGTGTGCCTTCTCAAGATTATGTGCTGTTTTGCCAGTTCCCACTATATTCTGTAATTCTGGGCAAAAATATCTTATCTTGCAACCATCTAATTATGCCAGCCTGGGGAGCAGTTGCAATGCATCTCAACATTTGTACCTTGGCTATTCCATAAAAATAACCCTCAACTTCACTGTGTGATGTCTGTGTCCTATCCTTCACACCATTGAAACTGGTATCATATTTACCTGTCTGAGTGGAGAAAAACACTTTTTTCTTCCCTTGCCATGTATGTTGCAACAGATGAGAACAAGCTGGGAAAAACACCTATTACTTTAATCTTCATGACTTCCAAGTTTTTCCTCTATAAAGTCCCCTTTTCTGCCTTCACAGTTCTTGCTTTTTCTTGTCAGTATTTCACTGTCAGCCTGTGTTCTTGTAGCCTTTTTCCTACATTAACAGTAATGCCATATTTTATTGCTGCAAGTATAACCCTCAGCACTTTAGCTACTGCACCACAGACCCCAATCCAGTGCTTAAAGATGGGAATCCTTCCAAGAACATCCTTAGGCACTGGCACTGGATCAGACACTATGTGCAAGGACAGATTTCTCATATCCGTAGGTTAACTTCTGAAAGAAAAGGCTCTATCCAGTGGGAGAGTTACTTACCAATGTAATATTTTATGCATTGAGCTCCAGAGTGTCGCAAGATGACTTTAAGTATCACAGCAGACAGAGTAATTTCACATAATGAGTTAGTTCTTTAAACTGTTACCTCACTTAACACCGAACCAATTAATCAGGACAAGGGAAAAAAAGAAAAAAAAGTACTGCCTGTGCACTGCTGTACCACAATGCATTACTGCTCCCAGCTCAGAGTCCTTTTCTTCCAAAGATTAGATCTCAAGAACCCAGAGCACTTTTACTTGCTTGCACTGCCCTTTTCTAATTGCTCACAATAGGAGCTGACAGGCAAGCAGTCAGGGAGACATTGTTTTCACAGAAATTGCATATAAAAGATTCAGCAGCTGTGTAAATACATCATTTTTGGAAAGTGGACCATCCTTTAGAAGTGTGGAGAAGTAACACTGTTCTGAAATTATAATAGCAACAACAAAAAGACTGTTTCAGCCTCAGCAGTCACTGCTGTGGGCATGGGCTGGCCAGAGGAAACATTGTCCTGAGCAAAAGAAAACAGGCTGGATCCAAAACTACTTCTTGTTAATACAGTCAGTGGTATTTAAAGGATTCATTCAATATTTTGTTAATATTTGTTAATATTTATTTTGAAAATACTGGGAAAACCATACCAAGGACGGAGACTTGTTCTGGCTGATGTGGTCAGCATTCAGATACTAGGGAAGAACATCAACCTTTATCAACCAGCTGATTCCTCTCTCTTGGGTAGGAAAGCATCCTTTTCTCCACATTGTGTCATAAAGATGGTGTAATTGGGCAGGAGGAAAAGAAAGGAGATGTCATTTCACAAATGATTCAGCCACAGTCATTCTCCTCTCCCCACTTATTTCACTGAATATCTGACAATCAAGAACGGTGCAATTATCTAAAGCAAAGAAGCTGCAACATTAACAGAAATGGCATTTTACCATGGAGATTCAACATGGAATTTCAAGGGCTCATTTGTCAATGTGTTGCTTACATGTTACAGGTAATCTCTGAAAATCAGTTGAGTTGTACTACTGGGAAAGACAGTGATTAATGAGATCCTGCCTCTGAGGGAGATGTTGCAGGTGAAAAGAAACAAAAGTAGAACAGACAAGTGGCAAGGGCCAGTGAGACAAACTCTTAACTGTAACCACCATGAACTAAGTCACAGGGGAGTTATAGGGCTATGCAAGATGCAGAAAAATCTTTGGGGAATTTATGTCCTTTTGTGTTGGAGCAGAGAAAGAAAGTGGCCAGTTTACATGGTTGCCATAGTAATGTAAACTGTTATTTAAAATACTTAAATATACTCAAAGTATTTCTAATTCTGGGATAAATTGTATAGCCAAGGCTCTAAGCAGCAGTGTACTGTTCAGGGAGGTCCTTCCTTTCCCACTGCCCTTTGAAATTTTTATGGAGTTTGCTGAAGAAACATAACCACCTCTTTTTTTCAGCCCACAGCTTGTCTCTGTTTATATTTCAACTTTTCTGCACTCCTTTCACTTTTTGGTCTTCCTCCATTTAACTTTTACTGCCTCTTGTCCTCCAGCTTAATCCGTGGATATTTAACTCCCTTGACTCCACTATTCCCTTTCAGTTTCATGAGGTAAACTTTGCCTTTACTTTCACAGTCCCCTGCACTCTGACATCAGAATGACTTTCAAAAATAATTCATTAGCAGCTCTCATAATAATAACTTTTAGTCAAGAATGACTAATTGTAAAGGATTGCCTTGATGGACACAGCAACCCTGACAGAAGGTAGGCATGGGCAGATGAAGGGATGAGGGAAATGGGGACTGTAAAGGAAGAATGAAAGCTAAAGTGAACCTTTCATTACTTCCAGAGTTCCCCTCCTCAAAGGCATAATTGTTGGTGGCTGCTCTGCCCTCCACACTGTCCCAGGCAGTTAAACTTCACCCAGACATCACTATTGCAGCCCCAAAAATTTTAGTTTGCCAGAAGTATTTCAAACTGTGGGAGATTATCCAATGTCCATTAGGTCTGAGATGATTATTCAATAGATGTTAGGTGAGACACGCTCAGATTACCCAAAAAAGCCAAACAGCACTGAAGAAAAATGTGGAATAATCCAAAAGCTGCAGGCACCAGGAGCAAAGGGAAAGATCTTTCCTTTTTTCCAAAAAAAACCAGGAGTCTGGTCTTTCTTTACTTGGTTGGTTATATATGTGTAAATGAGAAGACAAGCCAAATATTCAGAATTTCCTTGTTATATAACTAATTACAAAAAGAAGGCATTTAATCCCACCATAACTGCATCCATCCCTTTGTTTCTTGCCTCTCCCCTCCCATTTGGAGTGGTGCAGCACAGCTCAAAATTCAGCTGTATGCTGAGACAGCACGTCAGGGAGCAGGCACACACCCACACGTGGCATGGTCAGAGGATCAGGTGCTCAGATTCTTTACCTCCAGTGCTGCAGGGAGCAGATCTGCCTTGGAGAAGGGATTAAAACCAAAGCAATGACAACGTTACAGGGCCCACTGCTCCTGCTATTTTTAATGTGGTGCTGTCGTTTTCATTATAAACTCATATTTCCTGGTTTTATAATTCAGTCATTACAAAAATTGCTGCGAGCTAAATATTAGCAAGCATCTCTGCTTACCAAAAAAAATGAAGGATTTCCAGAGTACAGGGAGAGAGAGGGAGTCTCAGATTCTGCTTGTTCCAGCGGAAAAGTGATTCCAGCATGAGCAGGGCCATACTAACACAGAGCTTTTGCCAGAAACTTGGTATAATATGGCAGAGGGCCGTGGCCACACTCTAAAGCCACAGGCACAGGGCATGGCACTTCAATGGAACCCATGGGACTAATTCCAAATGCCAGACTTCTCCCCTGACGTCAGATAGGATCCTTGCTCTCTGCCTTGGATCTATCCTGAAGCACAAAAATAATTGTGTAACTCACTGGTGCTACCTGGAATAGACCCCCAGGTATATATCAAACCAGGTGTTTGATGCTGCTGTACGGGCAGAGGGGAATATTCTGGAATCCTGATGCTCTCAAACAGCCCTGACAGAGCCCAAAGCAGCAGCCAAGAAAACCAGCAGGGCTCTGCCTCCAAGCTCTCCTGTGTCAGCTCCCTGTGACCCTTCCTACTTGCACACAGAGAAGCTCGGGGATGGGGGTGTTCCATGTGAACCCAGAGGTGAGAAATGAGCACCATTATCAAAGGGCCAAGTGCTCTCATATGAAAGTATCAAGCATTGTTGGAAAGTTGGAGACAGATGGAATGGCCTCCACTTCCCCCCCCGCCCACAATGATAACTGCAAAAATCAGTTAGAAAATGTAGCCACATATATATGGCAAGCATATATAAATATGTGTGACCAGTGTCACCTTCCTGTGACATCCACACTGTACTGCAATAAAAATTGTAAAATGGAAACATAATTTATAATGTGGAAATGGAAATATGAGTTTATAATGTGGAGGAAAACTAACAGAAAGACAGAACTAAAGAGTATCAGCATCTCACACCTATGCCCTACCATCCCTTACAGCTCAGTGATCTCAGCTGCATGAACAGCCCTCATAAAGTTAACATTCTTAAAACAGAATTATTTTAGATGTACTATTTTATATGCTGCTTTTAAATGCAAAATTAGAATTTATTGACAAAACAACAGAACTGGCATTTACTAAGAAAAATATTATTGTTAAAAAGGCAGACTATAATTTCATTCCAGACTCTGCCTCTTTAAAGATCTAAGTGGTGTATACAAGTCTTTGTTGTGTGATGCAGTGGTTACCATGGTAATTCATAATTTTTTTTAAGTTTAGTGAAGACAGTGCAGTCAAAAACATAAATAGCCTGAGCCCCTG
Organism: Acrocephalus scirpaceus scirpaceus; assembly: GCA_910950805.1. Lineage (NCBI taxonomy): Eukaryota > Metazoa > Chordata > Aves > Passeriformes > Sylviidae > Acrocephalus > Acrocephalus scirpaceus. The sequence continues at coordinate 6,170,531 of OU383781.1, forward strand.
GCAGGGTAAATTGTACAATGGCATTCTAGAATAAATTTACATGGCTTTTTTTTCTTTTTTCTGAAAGCATATATTAGAGACCTATAATTCTTTATGAAGAAAAATACTTCACTTTTCTTTAGACTGCAATTATATTTGATTATAATTTTTAACTGTACCTGCTCAAGGATGATACTAAATTCTCTAGCCCTTCATGTGCCCATTATCTATGGTTCCTCAAAGTCAGAGATCCAAGCTGGTGGGTGTGGGAGTGTTTCCTGGAGTGCTACCTGGTTAGAAGGGTTGGAAGTTCTGCAGGAACACCACCAGAGAGATTTATATTTGCCAGCAAAATCAAAAATGTATCCTGGAATAACTAATTGAGTTGCAGACCTGTGGAGAACTCATATATATATATATATGTATGTATGTATGTATGTATGTACGTATTATGTATGTATATGCCAGCCTGGAATCCAAGAAATTCATTTATTCATATATATTTAAGAAAAGAAAGGCAATATTTTTAAAACTAAAATTTTTGTTTGCCAGAATTGTTTGATAGCAATACTGTTGTAAAGGACCTGACCAAAACTACAGGCAATGTAACCTCTTTCCTCCAGCATGGGTGAAACAGGCAATCAGGAAAGGCTCCGAGAACAGGGCAGGCTGATGAAATACCTCACCTGTGTGCTCCCTCCTCCAGTCCTTTGCAGTTCACAGACATCCAGGGCCAGACACAGTTTCAGCAGCCTCAGTGGATTCCTTTTCCAGGAGTTTGTCCTTCAAGTCCAGTGACCTTTTGCTTTCCACAGTATCCTGGGGGAAAAAGTCAGAGTCAAGCTACCAGGCCGAGTTGTACCAACAGCAGTCATCACTGTATTTTATAAATATAATGTTGCTTTGATGCAAGGCTAAATGTCTAATTTTGCTAATGATTCTGTGCCCAGAAGTAATGTGTGATATATGGTTAAAGATAGTTTTAAAATGCTTGAGCAGGAAGAACACAGGGAGTTAGTAAAAGGGCATTTTTAGTCCTGTGGTATTTGGAGCTGCTTCTCCAGGGTACCAGATATGACATCTCACCAGCTCACTTCTGGAAGAATTTGGAAAGATACCTCTCAACAAAACTGACAAGTTGGAGCTGCTCTTTCTCCAGTGCTCCTGCTTTGTCATGGGCAGAGATTCCTACTTGGAATTTCGCAGTGAAAGAATATTGTGCTGTGTCCTGGTTTGCCTTCTACTGGGCAAACATATGGCTTCCCCACAATGATTTTAAACTCATTAGGAGGAATCTGGCAAAGCAACAAATGTTTAACTAGCCAACAAAAGTCATATTCCTGGAGGAATTTCTAATAATTATATCACACCAAGTCCTTCACATATCTTTTCACCCTGTACAAATTAGTGTAGTTCTGTTGATAAAAGGAAATGGTGCCAGTTAGAACCACTAGAAAATCTAACCTTTAAAATTCACAATAGGGTATGTCTATTCAACAATTTGAAAGTAAGAGATCTTATAATACTAAATAGCTGAATTTGTATGCAAGCTGTGTGAAATACTGGAATACAGGAATTTTTTTTGCCTTCAGAGAGTCTTTATCCCTCATGGGTATGAAGAGAATTTTTTAGGAAATGGCCAGCAAAGGAAAACTAACTATCCCCTATTTTATGAGTAGAATAACGCATTCCCTCCAACTGTCCTTATTAATTTATAAACAGCTATGATCCTAGGTTGTTCTGGTCATTCAAATTTATGATCAGAATAAAATTACTCTCAACAGAGAAAAAAAAAATGCCTCTTCTCTAAAACTTTGAGTTTTAGAGTGATAAGCATTCACTGGACCATAATTACATCTTTCTATTTTTCCTATGCTGCTTTTGGTTTTTTTTGAGTTTTTTTTAATATCACCATTTTAATTAAGCTTTAATCTTCACAGCACTAAACTAAATTAAAAAGACCTTTATAGTGTTGCTTTGGTAACTAACAGAAGGGGTAAAATTACCTTATCTGTTTGTTCACCATGCTGCTGCTGTAAACATCCCAGTTATGTCTTTAAATACTCATTTTTGCCAGAAAAAAAAAAAAAAAAGAAAAAAGACATGTGACACTGAAAACAGTTATCACTGCTGGAACAGTCCTCTAGCAGGATCTCATTGTGATCGTCATGGACAAACATGGAGGTAGGAATTCTTTGCTCCAAGAGATTAAATACCAGCTAATTAGGCAAGACACAAAGCAGGCAGAGACAAGTGAAAGCAGCAGTACCCACCTCCTTGCCCTTCTGTCTCGTCCTCTTCATTTCCTTCAACATTCTGCAACACATTAAAAGTTAAACATAAACTTCTTATGTTTTTTCCCATGGTTTCCTGCAGATAATTAGCTACAAATCTTCAGAACACACCTGCCGTGTACCTGCCATGTCATTGTCCTGTTTTATATCTCTGTAAAATACCAAACACCAAATTGAGTTGTCCAAGACTATCAGCCAAACACAATCCTACATCACAGCACTCTAACAGAAACATGCTGAAGGCATGAAAGCACACTCGACCTTGAAAAGCCTGTACAACTTGAGTTGTGGAACAGGTAAGAGAAAGGGGGAGAAAATTGTTAGCCCTTTCTTTTAAAGCTGAGATATCACAGATCAAAACAAGAGCAAGTTCTTGTTATTATCTAACAGAAAAAAGAATAATTCTTAAGATTACTTAAAAAAATAATACTTTTATATGATTTCAGAGTTCTACATGCCTGTTTCTCTTCTTGAGCTCTGTTTGATAGCTTCACTCTCAGTAAGGGACTGATGCTCATTTCCATTCTAACAACCTCACAGACCCTGGCTACAGTTGCCTAAAAATGCAGCTTGACTTAAGCTTTGGGAACCCTATAGACTGAGGGTGAGTGAAAAGCTTTCCCAAAAGGCAGAGCCCACGGTTGTATCAGTATTACCCAAAGACACAACAGGACCCCTCAAACCTGTGCAGATGAGCCTTCCTGAGCCATGGAAATAAACCAGCACCACTGCAAAGGCTTTTTAATCACAAATCATTCCTCCAATACCCTTTTGCTATGAATTGTACTTCTCAACTTAGCGGGTTTTTAGGGAGACTTATTATTTACAAAACAGAACAGGAGAACCCCTGGCACAGCGTGCCCAGAGAAGCTGTGCCTGCCCCTGGATCCCTAAGAGTGTCCAAGGCCAGGTTGGACAGTGCTTGGAGCAGCCTGGGACAGAGGAAAGTGTCTCTGCCTATGGGTTGGAACTGAATGATCCCTAAGGTCCCTTCTAACCCAAACCATTCCATGGTTCTATGAATATGGAAACCCCTTGTGCCTACACAGCTGATTCCCAGAAGCTTTGGCAGTCCTATAGACAAATTGACTTCAGAGCTATTTTCCCCTTCAATTTGGCTGTCTATGTGCATTTTCCAGTGTTCTCGGTAAAGCACTTAGAGCCTCAAGTCCATCATCACCATTATCAGTGAGGTCAAATGTTGAAAGTTTAGTTGGTTTGTTTTTTTTAGAAAAAGAAAGTCATGTAGCAAAAAGGGTTTAACGTGCAGCACTTGATAACAAAGCTGTCCTACCGCTCTGATTGCAATTTTGTTTGTATTTTCAACTTATTTTCAATTTTCAGCTAAATAAACACAAAACATGAAACCACTAAAACTGAGTCAGATAATAAAGTGCTGTCAAGCTGTGATAAAGTCAGCCTTCACCAAAGATCCATCTTCTCCCACTGAGAGATCCTAAATTTGAAGCTGAACTAAGAATGACAGAACAGGCAGCGCTGAAAAACAAAAGTTTTCACTTGGTAAGATTTCTTTGTTTTCTGATTTTGATGGACAACAAAATGGTTGAAAGTTACAACTAATTTAGAAACATGAGGAAAATGACAAAAAATAGAAGATATCAGATAAAAATCCTAAGAACTGTCAACCACTGAATATATAAAGAGGACAAAAATGACATTTTATTTTGCGTCACCTTTTCTATGTCCTGGAAGAACCTTTTTTCTCAAGTCACGTGTTTTAAATATCTTTGGCCTTTCTTCAGTAATCCATAGAAAAACAGATTCTTAAAGTAAGCTTAAATGTAGGTCTCATAGCAATTAAATATGACTAATTATGAAATAGAAGTTCTATAATTTGATATTCAGTGAGAGAACTTTTCCCCAGAGTATTTTACCCAACATATCCTCCTTAAAATCATGTAAACAGATGAGCTGTATTGATTTCACTAAGAAAAGCCTGAACTTTTTTCTTATATAATGCCTTTTTTCCCCCAAGAATATTTGAAAGTAAGGAATATTTAAGTAGCACTTAAGCAAAATAAAATTGCTCTGTTCAACACACAAAATATTTCAAAAAACTACCTATGTCTGTAATCATGCCACTGGCTGTTTGCTGATTGCTAATTGTTGCCATCATTTTTATCACATAGGAAAAAAAATACCCCTCTAAGTATCCTGTGAACAGTGTAAGGATGATCTCAATGCATCAGGGTAAAGCAGCTGCCAGAAATCAGTCAGATCAGTGCTGAGAGCGCAGTCAAGCTCCTTGTGTACACTTAGCAAATATAATTATTTAGAACCTAGGGGTGCTTCCATGTCTCCTTTCTATTGCTTCTATTATGTAAACAGAAAATGAACCTTCCCTGAGCAGGGACCAGGCTACAGGCTGAGGGCAGTAAGTTAACATACCAGGAATGAGCTTTCCACAGGGAATCTAAGGAACATCGCATAGGTTTTAACATAATCCAAGAATTGTAAGAGCAACTGTGGCCACAGCTGGGTTCCACCTGTTTGCCTCTGTGACAGATGTTCAGGGCTCTCGAACCCCTCAGTTAAATACCAGCTGTACCTGAGTCAGGGAACACATTTATTGCCAGGCTGCAGGAATTGCCTGCCCTGTCAGGCTGCTTGTTGGAGCAATCTGCCTCAGAGAAGCACCTCGACATCCAGACCACTTCCCCAAAGCCCCCCCGTCAGTGCAAATGCAGAGATTCCTCCATGGATCCTGGCATCCCTGACTCAGAAGCAGAGAAACACATTTATTTATCCATTCCAGCCATGGCCTGACATGCACTTACTCTCAAGCAGAGCAAATTCACAGGCTCTGTGCTCATTAGGAGTTACTCCTCCCCACATGCAGCACTCTTATCATCAGGTCTGTGCAACGGATTGGATCAGGAATCAAATATAGCTGAAAAATGACCAGAAGACAGATCCTCAGCATGCTGAATCCTCTCCCCATCCTGTTCACCATCTGAATAGAAGGGACAGCACAGGCTAAAAGCAGCTGAAAAGCCAAGCAACCAAATGTTTAAGTATTGCCTCAGCTAAAATAGCTCTCCAAATATTTCTTTTTGCAGCACACTCCCAATAATTAGAGTTGCCCAGAAGAGCCAGAAAACTGACACTGGCATAGGTCTTGTATGCAGAAGATTATCTCCTCTGTAATATACACCAGTATTCTGCAGAATTTACTTGGGATTTAAAAATAGAAATGTATATTAGAAAATGAGATTTCATATTCATGTTTGACAGCTAGTCTGTACAGGGACAGGTTTTCTTTTTAATGAATGCCAATTTTTTTAATATATATATACTCTCCTGAGACTTGCAAAAGAGTATTTATTAAATACAATGAACACTACTTATTGCTTTATCCCTAATGTTAATCTTGTATATCTGATTATTTCTTTTTCAATAATAGCAGAAAATTACTTTGTCAATTATATAGCTTTTCCTATGCTGAAATATTAGAGACTAAAAGGCACATTCAAGAGAATCCTATTCCAAAGATAGACTTCACACTGGTTTATAACAAGCACTTCTAGACCATGACCAGTAAAAACATTCTCTAAAAGAAAGTAGATGGCAGTCTGGACAATTTTTGGCTATTTCAAATCTGTTCTGATTTTGCTGCATATTCCTAATCACATCACTTGTGCTTCTGTGAGCTTAATCCCCATTTTCTTCTTCTTCTACCATTTCCTTTGTAACATATATTAGTTTATTTTTAGCTTTGGAAAAGTCTCTCCACACCATGTTTTCACAATCTCTCTCCTTGCAGCTGCTGTATTGCTGGGGAGGCACTATTAGAAACTCATCCATAACAATTCAGTCTCTCTCAGTCTTAGACAACTGCTCCATGGATGTGATACTTTGCTTAGAAAATTATAATGTGATTTTCTTGGGAAATAGATTTCTTCCTTGAGGTAATTGTCAAGAATGTAAGATGGTCAAAGAGCTCTCTCTTATATTTAAATAGGTTCCAGGCAGAATCACAGATTATTTTGTTGTTACTGCAGTTGTTGTTTTTGCAGTAAAGATGGAACCATCTGTTCCTTTGAAGAGGTGCCAAATCAGTTGAAAATAATTCATTCAGGTATTCAGTGAACCACAAGAGCTGATGGTTTAAGGATTCTGGAAGGTTTCAACAGGGAACATCAAAAGCATTTTGCCAGTTTGGATTAGATTTTATTTGAACAGTGAGTTCTGGATAGTTCAGGAAAGCAATAAGTGGACACAAGAGAGTTCCTCTCTTTCTGTCTGTGTCCTTCCCATTTCAAACCTGCTTTAATAAGAGTCAGCAGCTACATATCATGTGAACATGACCAGCTCACACTATCCAAAGGGTAATTATAAATTATGGCAACAACTTTGGTGTAGTTCAGCATATCAGAAATCAACCCAATGGGTAAGACATGCTGGTTTATAGTTCGTTTATGTGCTGGTTTTTGCTCCTGCGGGACAGCTCTGCCCAGCTGTTGGCCATGTCTGGTGTGAGTATCAACAGCAAATATCTCACTGTTGGGGACTTGGGCACAGCAAGGGCAGGACATCATGTGCAGCATGAGCAAAGAAGGGGAGGGAAGGACTATCCAGAACCAATCTGTGAGTCTGGAGAAGATGATGACTTCCTTGACAAGTCTCTGATAACACAGAACAGCAGCAACTGAAAATAAAAACAATCCAAGGACCTCCTGAGCCTTTAACCATCCTTATTTGCAATGGTTTTCTGATGAAACAACTGGCAAGTTAATATTAGCTGGTGTCTGAGAGAGGATAATTTCTGAAGCATTTTCTGTTATGGGTTTTATAATGATGAAGAATTGTCTGCACGAATTTATAACTGAGTGGGTTAATTAAACATTACCCCTGGGCATCTGAACATTGAAGAATGTGTCTCTATTCTGAAAGGAACACTTAATCCTCCTCAGCCTGATGCATTCCCTGTATTATTTACTAATAAATTTTAGTTTATTTATTGCTTGAATTATTTATTATAAGCATTGTGAAAAAAATTAAAAAAGCAGTAGCCTAATAAGGTTTAGTTTTCTCACTTTTCAAACTCATTGGGATGGTAAATTTTAAATAATGAAAACCTATCTTGGAGCCCTCCTTTTTCCTGTAAAATATTGGAAACAACTAAACACAAGCATGACTGATATTAAGTATTGTTTAAAGAAATTATGAATAAAAGAAGTAATGTATTAAACCACTGTGTAACACCTTCCAAAGCTGTGACAATTGAGCATTCATTACAATCTTGTTAAACAGCTATTCCATCAGTAGTTCTAGCATCACAAAGCAGGACCTTAATTAGGTGATGTTTCTTTCATCCTTTATTTATTAGATTTTCGAGCCAAAATAATAATAAAAAAAGATTTGCAGCTCTAATAAAGTACCACCGCTGCCATATTTCTTTCATATATTAGTAATTTGTTGGTTAATATGAACCTGCATTTTCTGTATTTTGCTTATGATAGATGTGCCAAACACAACAACAGAGAGCAAATCAAAATATTTACAACATACTATAATTTCCTTTGCAGCCTAATGTCATAATTAAGAACCAACTAAGTTTATGAATCAGCTTTGCACATTTGCAAGTCGTGTGGATGTGGGGCTGACGGAAATGACAATCTTTTTAAGAGCTTTATCAGTCAGAGCATTGAAATACTGTATTCACAACAACAACAACAACAACAAAAATTCACCTATTTTTGAAATGCAACAAGGTTATTTTGAGGGTTCTTTTGCCTCATGACTTTTTAGAGACAAATGACTTTATGTCCCGGGTAGGAAACAGCTTTAATTCTATACCAAACAACTAAATTCTCACTTCACACACTGATTCATCAGATATTGAAGCTAAAGCCTGTCCCTGATCGAGAACACACTGTTATTCTCTCTGCATTTTAAACAATTCCTTTTTAATTAAAAAAAAAATTTCAAGCTGTCTCTAGATATGGTTTTACCTTATCTGGTTATCTCTGAATTGGCAGATTTGGGGTTGTATTGTGTGCAATAATCCCGTCAGATACAGATTAGCAGGAAGGAGGCATCAGAAAGGCAGGATGGGTTCAACTGATCCCGTGGAGGCACTGCCAAGAGCCACGTGCTCCCCATGGAGAGTTTAGCAACGCTTCCCTGAGGATTTAGCAGTGCTTTCCTTTCCCAGCTGTGGGACCAGAATGTCTGCTACTGTCCCTCACTCAGCTGGCCTGTCTGTGCTGAGCACACTCCTCTTTTCATGATGTTACTGCTCTTCCTGTGGCAGGAGAACCCCTGTTCAGCCAAGATACCCATCACCCAACACGGGAGGCAAAAGGGAAAAAGAGAAATGGTGCTTATCATGTTGGAACCCAGGACATCCCTCTGCCTGTCCTGGGTGATCCAAAACCCTGGCAAGGGGTCCAGAGACAAGCCAGGAAAGTTTGATTGGAATAGTATTAATTTATCACTGGGTGTAGATGTAGAATTTTGGGGTTTAATGGGGGTTCAAGAAGATGGAGGGATCTGGGCGTGTCCCTGTCCTTCTGCTTCTTCTTCTTGCCCTCCATCTTCTGCTGTGGTGGTGGCACTTTTGGATTGGTTTAGCATAGAAGTGCACTGTCTAACATAGATGATAGGTATTGGTATTTATCTATAAACACAGATCACGTAATATTTGGTATAAAAGATTACAACCACCCTTGGGGTGGTCAGTCAGCCACGACCAGCATTGTAGCAAGCACCCAAGCCGGGTGAGAACAAAATGTACCAGATAAGAAGCAATAAACAACCCTGAGAACCTACACAGACACATCCCAACTCTCTCTTCTGGCATGGGGTTGGGAGAAAGACTTTCAACAAACATCTTGGGGGTTATCAGCCCAAAGAACCAAGATATCACACTGATCTGGAAACAAGTCAAGATGTCCACGTGCTGATAGCAAGGGTGCTACAAAACAGTGGCTAAGTGTCCTGCAGATGTAAAATAAAGCAAGTTAAATAACCTGGCTCAACACTTTTCACGCTGAAAAGTGGCTGTACCAATGCAGAATTTGTCACTATTTTAGGACTGGTGGCTTTCGAAAGTACCGGTTGGTTGGCAGCAAATTTCCGCAACTTGTCAATATTCTTGTGACAGGAAGCTATCTACAAAAAATATATCATTTCTTGCCTGATATCAAAAGAATAAAGATGAGTGATGTATATTTCATATGTAAAGAGAGTCTGCCCTCAAATATGGAGCTTCTCTCTGGCCTAAAGTCAGGGGCAGAATGGGTGAGCATCACCATTACTGAGATTATGATCCCTGAGCAACCCTACAAAAAGGATATACTTGAAGGTGTTTATATAACCAGCCCTTACTGAACATTATTCAAATAACTGCTTTGATGGCATAGGGCTTATTTGTAAACTGTCCAAGCCTTCTGCATTGCAGCTATGACTGAGGGTTTATGGTGCTTTAACTTAAAATTCTGTAAGTCATTATGAGCCTCTTAATAGCAGATGGATTCTGTTCTGAACCCCATCAGATCCTAGTTAAATAAGGTTGTCAGTATAATAATTTTCTAGCTGGATGTAGCATGCAATTGGCCAGAATCAGACAGTTAGTGGGCATTTAGTTGCAGTTTAAATACCTAAAACAGCAAATGCTTTAATCAAGCAGCCCTCATTAATAAAAAACAGTGATTCCTTCTAAGCTGTAGTATTTATCTTGCATTCCTGTACTCTGGAAGCACTGAATGCCTACATCTTTAAGTGTATTAATTGAACTCCTCTATTCATACTAATGCAATGAAAATACGCACACACCAGGCACGAGAGCTTTTTTAACTGAATGGGTAATTGTGCCACAGGGAAGTTCATACTGTAATTTGTGACAATTGCACTTACACAAAACTCTGGCAGTTCTGGAGTAGCAATGAGACCAATCATAACTGATAAAATAATTCTGCTTGCAGAGTGCAAGCAAACACTCAAAGCAGAAATCTAATCAGCCTTTCTTGGTAGATACATTCCCTTCACATGCCTTGGGAGGTCTTAAAACAAGGCCATTGAAAATCCATGCCCTTGGAGAAGGGGTTCACAGGAAAAAACTTTTGAGCAAAGGAGAACGTGTACAGAAAAGGTGCGGCCAGGGCCACTAAGATATTCTGCGGCAATACACGAAGCAGAACCACGGCACAGACCCCCCGATGGATTTAAGAGGATGTTGCAGAGCCATATGCTACACAAATGTTCCGAAAAGGCGTTCATCCGCCCCCAGCGCAGAAGGGAGCGGGGTGGCGGAGCAGCTTCTCCCACATATGTGCGGAGGCAAGCGGGCACGCACAGAGGGAACGGCGCTGCGCTTTCCAAAGAACTCCCAGGTTGATTAAGCCTTGTTGGAAACGCGGAGATAAAACAGAAGGAGAAAATAATCTTATGTGCTTTAATTTCTTACTATTTTCTCTTTTTGCCAGGAGCTGAATCAGTGTAATAGCAAGCTTTGCTTTTCTGCTTCTAGAACAAAACGCTGGCTGCCAAAACATAGGGGGTTTAGCCTTTATGAAGTTGCTGTCCTGCATTCTCAAACACTTCCAAACCCCTTTCTTTTGCTACCGGTTACCCTTTTTGAGTCGACCTCTATGTTTCACAATTGCAATTTAAAAAATATTATTTAATTAACGTCCTTCGTTTGTATTCACGGTAACATTTGTATGCATTCAATTCGCTCAGTCTGTGGTCTATGGCTGGCAAATAACACCACTTAACAGCTGTTAAATAGGGTAATCACCTGTTGTTATCCACAGGTAGCTTTAATTCAAATGCTAATTGCTCTCAGCGCTCTACTTACAAACCTGCCCCAATGTCAGCTGCTGTCTGTGCCTCAGCAGATGGATGGGAGCCTCGGATGGATCGCGCTGTCCCTCTGCAGGAAAAAGGTCTGAGTTATAAAAAACCTCGCTACCCTACAGTGCCATGAACAAAAAAAAATAAAACGGCACAAAAATTAAACAGTGAAGGTCTTTCAGAGAGTAAGAATCGCAGTAAAAAGCAATGATTAGGGAAGATGAAGAAAAGGAGTGCAAACAGGACGTTAAATATTGATGTATGAGCTGGTGTTTCCACCTAATCACAACCACTTACAACCACAACGAGTTAACCTTCACCATTACTAAACTCAGTTTGATAGAATTCAGAAACAGCTGTTGCAGATGTACGTCAGCCTAAAGAGATAGGAAATGAGAACTAAACTGCTTGAACAGGTCAAGCGTTGGTAAAAATCCCACTGGAAAAATAAAATTTCTAGCCTGATACAGGTAAATTCCTTTTTTTTCCCCCACAGACATAATTCTTCACTAAAAAGATTTTATGATTTTTCTCCCTTCGGTAGAAATGCCTCAAAACTACACTGTACAAGTACTTACTCCTCGCAGCAAGAGGCTTCATATGATTTTTTTTCTAAAAGATCTCCAATTCACCCAAGCTCTCTGGAGGCACAGTTTCATGTTGTGCCTAATTTCATCAAACTGTGCATTGCTGCCAAAAGTGATGGTTTAATTCTGTCTCCTTTCCCCTCTTAACTCCACTGACGTGTTCCTTACCCTTTCCTCATTAGATTTAGTCATTCCCTCTGTTTCTGGAATATGACTCACTGATCCAAAGGGAAAATAATTTATTTGGAGGGGAGATCTTCATGTGAGAGCCTGCAGTCAGACAGGGCTGAGGCTGCTGTGGAACAGTGCCCTGAACTATCCTGTGTTGCTTGCTGCTGGATGCTGGAGTTCCTCGCTGCACAGCTGCAGGTTTTATTTTAGCTCCCCCGACTGTAAAAGGGCCATTCATTCCCCAAAGCTGTCAGATTTTCACACTGCTCTGGTTGATTTTCCTGCCCTGCCCTCCAAAGGGCTGCTTTTTTTATAGGGTGAGCAAAGCCACCCACCAGCAGCCCAACTGCAAAACCTCCTTGCTCAGTTTAAACATTTGATCTGCTCAACTCAGATAATTCTGCTGGGTGCCAAGAACCCAACCCAAACAGCCTCAGCTCTGGAGGATACCTGCCTTTCCACTGGGCAAAGTGATGGCCTCAGAAAATGACTGCTAACACAAGGCTGCACTTCTTCCTGCCTCCTATAAATAGGAGACAAACATCATCACAGGTGAAACCTGGCTCTGAGAAAGGAATCAAATCCTATAAAAGTCACAGATTAGATGGATCTGCAGCAAGTATTGGCACAGCTTTCAGTTTTGGTCTGAGTTCACTATGCTGATTGGAGCTCTGGCCTTGGAGAAAGGAGCTGCTCAAAATTTCCAGACACAAACTTTAAATTAAAAAATATGTATAAGAATGTTCCCCAGTTCTTTGACACCTTGTGCTTATGATGAGCAGAGGGAGGAATGAAAACCTATTAAACCCAGGTCACTTTATCTCTTGGTGTCCTGCTTTAGGCACATAATTGAAATTAACATCCTGTAGCAACCACCACTTGTGTGTGAATGTTCATTTTAGCAAAGTCAATTATTTCAATCATCAAAAGGAAAGAACTGCTTGCTTGACAGTTATGACTCGTTAACATACATTTCATTTTGATGAGCATTTTTTTATTTTGTTTTGCATATTTTGCTTACAGGAAGGGAATGAAATAAAATATTTGTAAAAGGATGAAGAGCATCTATGCTTTGATAGACTTTTATAATCTCTCAATGAAAAGCTGTAGGTAGTACTGCTTTGCCGGTTTGAAAACTATATTTTGTCTGATATATTTTACCTTTCAGGCTGTGAATAGAAAAACAAAACTACAAAGTATAGTTGTAAAGTTGAGAGTAAAAAAGTTATATGTAAAATTCTATGTTTAATATAAAAGTACATTTTAATATTTATTCACTAAAAAACAAATCAAAAAAGCCAAGTAAAAATTTGAATGCTGCTCTTTCCCTATTTAAGTCAAAATCAATCCACACTTTAATTTACTTTCAATGAGAAATTGAAAACCAGTTGGTCAAATTATTTCTTTCCTTTAACATTGACTGTATGAAAAAAGGAAATAATTCAAACAATTTAAAGAGGGCTTTTTTGTCACTTCTCAAGGAAAAAACCCCACATAAATTAATAATTAACCTAATTTTCTTGCATCCCAGAGATCACAGGTCAAGGTATCATTAAGCACATTTCATCCTGAAACAACAGAATTGCACAGTTTACTCTTGTGTCAGTTATACCGAAAGATTAAAGATGGTTTGGTGTGAGGACATGCAGCAATGGGAAAATGTAACCCTTGGGACTGAGCCACAGCTTTCAGCTGATTCCTGAAGTCATAACTCTTTTTATTATGAGTCACAAAAGGCCACTGCTCTCTCTTGTATTACTGCTCAAATTAGGAGCTTTACTCATTTCCTTTTTCTCCCACAGTTTAAGTTCCCTGACTCTTATAAACACCCACTATAATTCATTCAGGACAGCAGCTCAGCTGGAGAACCCAGTCTATGTGAGAGTTTACTGGTGGTCATTTTAATTCCAGTAAGCTGCATCATGTACAATAAATGACATAACAATTAAGCAATTGAGATAATATTGGATACAACCAGACCCATAATTTGTTCCCCTAGAGGTATATAAGGGAAAGGGCACCAAATGAACAAAAACTGAGAGAGGAAAGACCAGAAATCGCAGTTTCAAACTGATTTCTCCCAGATCCTCTCATTCATGCTACTGTTGTTGGAATGACAAATTTGCACCCACCAGGTTCAATGTAATTCTGGAAAGATCTGTGGAGTGTGGAGCCACCTTTAAACAGGGAAGAGCCTCCCCCACCTTACCTTGACAGGGCTGATGTGGCAAGGAGGTCATGGGCACAGGTGTTGGGTCAAGCTGTTACTGTCTATTTATCTATATATATGTACAGTGAAGTTGAAAGATGATTTAAATACATAAATAGGCAGGTTAAACTTTTGAAAGCTGTGTACTGATATTCCCTGACAATAGGGTGATGGGAAGTGTTTGGTACAATCCCCTGTGAGGAGGAGGAAGACCTAAAGCTGTAGATCTCCTGCTAACAGGCTAGAAACTGTCTCTGCTTTGGAATCTCACTCTTCCCCAGCTCTCTTCTTCATAACCTTTGCTAAAAACACACTGAGTTGCATAAATCCTGGAGATTTTTGGCAAGAGATAAACAAAAGCCTAGCAATGGCTTTTCCTCATATAACAGCTCCTGAACAGAGGCAAACCCCTCTTCCTCAAGACAGTACCGAATTTCACAGGTAGCCTTTAATATTGATGCTCACAGGTCATGAGTCTCCTTTAACAATCAATAATGAATTAAAACAACATCCCAGATCTCCAGGTCTGTGCCACAAGGGAAGTAGGAATGTGCATGTAAAGCATTCCAGGAATCACAGAGCATTTCAGGCTGGAGCACTGCCCGTGCTCCCCTGTGCCTCAGCCCACAATTGACCAAGGGCACAGGACAGCACATGGCAGCCCAGAGCTGGTCACCAGCCCTGCTCATGGCCTGGGCTGGGGGATGCCACAAAGCCCTTACTCAACCAAGCAGCCTCAGCATGGCCCTGCAGCCTTGCTCAAGGCTGGTGCAGAGATAATTCACTCAGTGTTAAACTTTGGGCCACTTTTGGGGGCACTCAGAGCCACATTGCCTCTCCAAACCCTGTCCTGCAGCAATGATCTGAATCACAACCAGTTGCTAAATTTGGGTTGTTTCAGTCGTTAAAGCTTTGCAGCTATTTCCAAAGCCCAGAGTTGCTAGTCTAAACACTCTTTGTAATCATGCTTTCAAGGAAAACTTCAAAACTATCACACACCAAGGAGTGAATTATGTTTAGGGGCTGGAATAAATTGGGGAGGGGAGGAATTTTTTTCTTTAAATGACAGATTTTAACCTCAATTATTAATCTTCAAACATGAACAAACACTTCTAGTCCCTGAATCAACTGAGAATTTATTAACTGTCAGAGTATTAAAAGGCATACCTGATATATTTTACTGAGAGCAATTGCTGGTAAGTGCTCGGGCAGTATGACATAAGGAGACGTGAATCTGGGCATGTCTGTCAAACTTCCTAGCAAATGACATATGAAGAAATCACATTTTAATCTACAGGCACAGGATCTTTGGGGTATAAAAATCAGATTTTAAAAAGCCATTTTTAAAAAAAAACCAACCAAACCAATAGGGGTTTTTTTTCTTTTTTTCAAGATTATGTAACTTTTCCAAATCAGATTTCCCCCGAGTTTTACCTCTTTCAAAACTGTGTGGCTCCACAGACTGAGAGAGCGTGATGAGTTACCTGGCAGCATGACAACAGTTTTGTTTAGTAATGTTTACAATTTTCTATCCAGATTCTATGGTTCTTATCAAAAATATATATAGAAATTCCAACCCAGGCATTTAAAATGTAGAGAGATTGGATCAGTAAGGAATATTCGTTCCAGGATATGATCATTGGGGTAGAAGGAATCCTTTTTGTGCTACAAAAGGGAAGGAAAAAAACCCCAACAAAACTATGTGGAATGTAGCAAAACTATGTGGACTTCACCTGTAAAAATTACTTACTTAGGAAGAAATTTAATTCCAGAGCTGTGATCAGGCAAACAAAGTCTCTCACACCACGTGCCTCCTCTTCTATGGCAGGGAACTCCATTTCTAATACCACCAGACGGTCAAAATTTATTAGGCTGCATTGACCATGGTTAAATATCTCATGTGAGGGAAAACTGCATCAAGACCAACATTTAACATTGTCCATTTCCCCATCTGTGTTGTGCTCTCCTGTCCTCGTGACAGCCTGTGAATTAAGTATCTACAAGAATCCATGTAAAAATTCATCTTCTAAATGAAATAATTACTGTAAAAGGTTAGAAGTTTTAAAATTTCAAGTTTCTTTATAACAAACCGGAGCTTAACACATTATTTCTCTACAACATATTTCTTACATTTTAAGATTAGCTGAAGCATTTTCCCACTCAGCTACAAAAAAAAATACAATTTTTAAAAGACATTTAATTTAATATATTAATTACCATAGCTTCTTCTAAATGGCATGAATTTAAACTCTGATCCATAGTAATTATGATATTTCAGTAATTTTACCATGAATTAATGTGTGGTACTTCCTGATTCATCAATAGCAAAACTTCATTTCCTTTAAGTAGCATTTCTTTCTATTCCTCAGGAAAAGTTCTACTCCTATTGAAGTTAAAACACTGATGGAAATTAAATTATCCTGTGAATAAAATCAATATTGTTTTTCTCTAAGGAGGAATAAGCTGCATATTTAACATTAATCACCTGATAAATATATGAGATAAATAAAGAAAAATACAAGTCAAAAATTAGATCTTTTTTCCAGCAGTAGGGACTTGATTAAATAGGTCAAGAAGTCATGAAAAATAATTACTGCTTCTCTATTTGCCATAACCACTTTTAAATGGGAATTTGTTGCCTGCTTTCCATCAGTTACAAAAAAAATGTAACACAAATAATATTTGAATTATTTTTTTTTACATTGTCCAAAAGAAAAGTGCTGAACTAGAAGGCTGTTAAAGATTTTGAAATAAAATCAATGAGCTATAGGCTCTCTTGTACTTTTCTTACTAAAGGTACTTCTCATAAAAATTCATCAAAATAAAGCAGAAACTGTTTGTGTTAGAAGTCAAAGAAAAAATATAACCCCAATATAAATACTGTCATAAGAATATGGTACATTTGTGTCAATGTCTGTCTTCATTAAACTCTTTGCTACAGCTATAAATTGTCAGAGAATTAGGAAATGTCATGTTCTTCCCTTTCTAAAACAATCTGTTAATAGATTAAGATATTAACTTACTATAATAAACTATTTTAATGGTTCTTCCTAGGTTCAGTCTGGTTTGTGTGAGAAAGGCAAATATCTTATGCCTCAGTCCTGCTCATTAGAATTTAATCTAAGGGAAAGGGCTCAAATGAGTTACTTTTAAGTGAAGGCATATTTGTGGAATAAAATTCCAAAGCCATATGTCCCTCACACTTGGAGATGAAGGAAGTGCCTACCTGCACTTATCCATTTATATGCTTAATATTGTAATATTCTGACACTTTAGGCTTCGGGCTTAAATGGAACCAGGGCTCATTCCTGTTGCTCTTTGGCCCCCAGTAAAGCAATCTGAACTGCTTTGTTTGAAAATCTTCTGCACCAAAAATATCTGTGAGCCACAGTGTAAATGATGTTAAATTTTTTCAATAAGAATGTTTGAAATGAAAGCCATTGTTTCAAAATGCAAATTCAAAGTAGACACACTAGCTTTAAATAGAAGGTTAGCTCTCATTGAAATTTTGTTCTGATATTACCAACAATTTTTTTCCTATGTCTTTTTAATATTTAAAAGCTTTTCTTTTGCATTCTAGGAAAACTAATTTCAAGATGTCAGCAACTACTGCAGTGGAAGCATTTCTGTTTCTAAAGAAAGTTGAAATCTTTCCATGTATTCTGCAGTGAAACCAGCAGAGTTCCAAGTTATATTTTACAGACATCCAAAAAGCCCTGTAAGAACAGAACAAAACACAAGAATGTGATGTACATGTGCTCAGAGGTAACAGGAGAGCATAAAACTGACTACAGTTCCATGGAACACTTTCCAAAACCTTATGGAGCTGAACTGAGGCTCATCTGCACAAATGTTACTTTTTTTTAAACAAGAAATGGGTCTTAAATTTAGGTCGGAATATCCACGTTCTAATTGAATTCAAGGCCACTTTATTGTCTATGTGGAGTCTTTCAAAATACTGAATGCTAACTACCCCCACTCTCCAAGAACCCAAAAAGCTCAATTACTCCTCCCTAGGGGCGACTTAAGGACAGGCAATAGTGCAGAGAACAGGTAATTACTGAACTTGATTGTGCTCTGAGTTTAGTCCTCCTTAAATTGTTGAAATTCCACACTCGGCTGAAAAATGGTTCTCCGAAATGATCTTGCTGCACTAAAAATGACTAAACAGATATTTAGCTGGTGGACTTTTAAAAGAATTATGTCAGTTCACCACTGTAAAGTCCCATCACTATCATGGAAGCCCTTGACAGATTGCCCTCAGCAGTGTTTAACAAGGAAGCAGTCAGAAATCAATGATAGCACAAAAAAAAAAAAAAAGTTGAGGCAATTTATGTAACGATACTGAGAAATGCCATATAACGGATGGAAGGGTTATCTGTCATCATTTACTAAATGCAACAAAAAAGACATTGGGTGTTGCTTTTTTCATATACAGAATCACTGTGAAATAGAGGGAGCCATTTACACATGCTCAGAGTACAAAAGTTTAAGGTCACTAGCTTTTCCTTTGTAGCAATCTTCTGTTAAGTCTAAATGAGGATTTGTAATTGTAAGCTTGGATAAAGTCAACATTTACCATTAAGATTACAGAGAGCTGCTGCTGTATTTTGGATTAGGCTGTCATGCAAGCCATGTCAGAGCAGTTTTTTTAAAAACTATGATTATCACCTAGACTTATCTGGACTTATCACCCCTGCACAATTAAGATTCAAAAGCCAAATCACAAAAGCCAAGACGAAGGAGTACAAAACAGCCCCAAAAGGTTTCTGATAGCTAATCCTTTGTATTGCTCTGGCTCAAAGGCCTGGTATCACTTGATGCCTTTCCACATCTGAATGCAGTGAGGAAATATAACTCAATGCCATCCACAGTGAGGATCTGCAGTACACAGAGCACAGCCTGCCTGAACACTGCTCCTTTTGTCCCACCCTTTGTCTGAGGAGTCAGCTCCCTCAGCTGGCGTGAGGAGCTCCAGAGAGCACAACCCATTTCATGCAGGGAGAGGCTCAGAGGTCAGGGGGTTAACATCTGCTATAAATACCACAGGACTTCTTGGCCTGAATTGCAGAATGAGATTGCTTGATGTTTCTACACTGCACAGGCTGTGTCACCCTCTGCCTTACTGCATGACACAACTCAGAGCAGAGGGTCAGGTACATCAAAGGAATAATGCACTCGGATTTTCTCACAGAAACACACTGTGCAAGCCTGCACATACAAGTAACAAGTATTCCAAACCACCAGAAGAATCTTAAAGCACACTGAGCTCCAATTCTTATTCAGCTCTTCAGTCAGGTCTGAATGTACACTAAGGTAGAGATTTTATTAAGGTATATATATATATAGACATAGGTATAGATGATATAGATATAAACTGAAGCAACAGACTGCAAAAAAGTGCACCAAAAGATCAATTTTTGGTTTAGGTATTGAGGTCACAGCCTGCTCCTATTTCATTAAAGGATGTTTTTTTGCTGAGTTCAGTGGAGCAAGGGGAGGACAAACACTTCCTGCTAAATGGATGTTCACCAGGCAGCCTTGGCAGTGCTTTGAACAGTTACTGGAGAGCGGCAGACCTCTGAAAGGCTCTGACCTCCCCCGCAAGCAGCTGTCAGCACAGCAACACTTGAAAGCTTTTTCATATGCTTTTCTCACATATTTGGTAAATGTGATATAGGAAGCTCACTTTAATGTTCCCCATACATGGGGTTTTATTCAGTGTTTATCTAAATAGAAAAGGAGAGATGTTTACTGCAAGTAGTTGAAGGTTGATTTAAACTATTCTCGTTAATCACTAGTTGCCTATCCATCAACTTTGAAAATAAAAGAAAAAAAATCCGAGAAAATTGCACCACTGAAGTTGGAAGGACAAGGAATATCAATACAACAGATAATCCCTGGTGTTCAAGAACAGGCTGGCAGAGGCACGGGTGTTGGAATGAGATTATCTAAAAGGTCCCTTCCAGTTCAAGCCTTTCTATGACTCCGTGATTCTGTGACAGTGATACTCCTGAAGAGAATATCAGAACCAGACAAGATCATCTAGAGCAGTGTGAAGATAGACAGTGTAATATCAGTTAACTAAGGTCAGACTTTGGCCTCACATTGATATATCCTTTTAAATTATCTCACTTGCACATTCTAGCCTCAGAATTATGGTTGTACAGAACTAGTAAAAAGCTGAAGATTGTCGTTGCTAAAGGAGAAGTTAAATTGCACCTAAGACTATTAATAACATATCATATATTCAGTGTCTACATTATTTTACTTATAAAAGCATCCTCCTCCACCTAAGGCATAACCTTTTAGTGATGTAATGCTACTTCTTTCCTGTGGGCATGGTGGATTTTTAAAAAGATTACATCTAATGAGTGAACACAGAGTAAAGTGCCAACCCTGTGTGCCACCCACCCATTCTGTGATCTCTCACCACACCTGCACTGTACCTGCATTGTCCAAAAATTGAGACCTCATTTTCAAAACATTTAAAGAGACTCAGATATGAGGAGAGACAACATAGCAAGTATATTGTCATGTAGAACTAAATACAGGGACCATTTTGAAAGAGTCTACCAATTCCACAGATTGTCCCCAAAAGACAGGGAAAGGATAAATCACAAACTGCAACAGCCTATAAAAATGCAACAGTCTTTCTTTTTGTATAAACCTATATAAAGAAATACACTAATTTATACACCATAACATGAGAATTTTCCAAGTTTAAGTCCAAGAGATGTAAATTGTTTGTGTATGCACCAGTAACAGTGGGTGCTTTCTGAAGCCAGACCCTTTTGTGACATTCTAATCCACTAAATCATTTTATACATGCCATAAAAGCAATTTCCCAATTATTCTAGACAGCTTGCTAACTGTATGAGGTGTGAATGAATTTTAAATAAATTCTAAGTCCTCACCTTGGAGCCACTAATATTAAATGATATTAAATGTTTCATTCCACATGCTGAAGGAACAGAAAGGAAGGTTTGTAGAAAGATAAGTATCTATCAAACTGATCTTTAAATTCTACTAGGAATTAATTGTATTACTGTTGTTATGAAGAGCTATCCAGAGCAGTAGGTAGAATTCTTAAACCTTATGCAGAGAGAAATAAATTCTGAACAACCATGTTAGAACCAGCAAATGAAATATGGTCTGGTTGAATATCTAAAAGGAAGTTTCCCAACCCAGCTTTTCCATCTTTAATATTGTCATCCAGCTTATACTCATCAGATCCCTATTTTCATCCACTTTTACAGAAACAGGCATTAGAATTCCTCAGATAAAATGGACCACTTTCTGTAATTCATCAAAGAGATGAAGGCTCTACTTTTAATGTTAAGACCCTTGGGAGATTGCAGTGAAAAGCATTCCATCATAATTTCTAACAAAAAATTTCTTTGAAGTATACTGAGTAAATATTTAGGCAGTTTGGTGGATAGGACTGTAGTTTCATTCCTTCATATTTCCTAACATGAGTCCTTACCAATATAATTTTCAGTTCAAATTGACTTGCAGAGTCTAAAAATGCTTTGTGTTAGTTAACTTGTAAAAACACCTTTTTTTTTTTCTATTTGAGCACATAATAACTGTTATTGGATTAGAGCAATGTCACGAACTTAATTTGATATTTTTAGAGAGAAGACAGACAACTTTATAAGGATCTCTGAAAAATGAAGATTCTGCTTTAATAGAGGACTGCAGAGTTTGATGTAGTATTTTAACAAAGACTAGTATTGTGGCAGCTAAGGGAGAAAATTATTAAGCCATGACTGTTGGTATGCAGAACTTTAGTGTGAGAGTGAAAAAAACCCAAACAAATAAAAACAACCCAGAGCAAACATTTCCCTCTTTGGTTCTATTACTCTGCTGTAACAGGGCTGTGGGTTAGGGTTGAGATGGAAAACTCATGTGTGTGATTCATACCCTGCTCCCCACTTGCCTCTCCCAGTGCATTCTCCCACCATGCTGGCTGCAATTACTCAACACAGCCACGACTGTTTTGGGATCTCACCTGCAAAATTGGGTGTGACAAAGAGCATCTATCTAATTTACTGCCGTGTAACCAATAGAAATATAAAGGTAAGACTCATGTGGACCACCAGCATGGGGAAACTATGATTTAGCCTAACTTTGCTATCAATATTTTCACTTTTTACAGAATGTAATTACAGGAAAAAGAAAGAATGAAGATAAATATTGATTAAAAAAATCACATGAGAACATTTTTATCTAGGAAAGATCAAAGAAAAAGTAGCAATATTTGAAGGTAATAAAAAAGTTGCAGATATAAATTAGAAGAAAATATCAGCTTTCTTCATAGCTGCATATGAACAAGGCAAAAAAAAACCCCGGAAAAATTGAGTGACAGTTCAACTGCTATGAGATGCAATCCCATAGCTGAAAACAAAGTTTTAATTTCTTATGATTTTTACTTTTTAGTCACATTTAGTCATTTTGAATTAATGAAACAAGTAATGATCTTAAGCTACACAGGAAACTGAATATATTCAGTAAAATCAGAAGGAAGCTTGAAGCATCCTCTTTGCCTGAGGCAACAGAAATGATGGATGATAGTCTGAGGAATAGTTTTTGCATTCTGGACTACTAAATAAGTAATCTCATTAATCTTCTTGTAGCTTTTACCTTTTACTTCTGTAGTTGTAGCTACATAAAACCTGTGAATTTTTGGATGATTTTTCCTTGCATTTTTGATATTGAATAGCACCAGTTGGATGCAACCGGTGTTAAGACAATTGCAAAGGATCTTTGCAATGTTAGTTTGCTGCTTCAACAAACAGTTTTAGTGTGCAGTAAGAGGATAACAACACAGTACTTAACACAAACAAACCCTAAACTACAGGAAAAACCTTTGAGATGGAACACTTCCAATTCTGGGTTGAGTTTTACTAAACATTTGGAAGTCAGTGAACCGACCAAAAACATCTGGCATGACAGAATTAAAGTAAGAAACAGGGCAGGGTGAATGGTGGAATTCAGCTTTTATACAGATTTTGTGGGATCAACACTGGGCAGGTCAAAGCAACCAATACTTCTAGTGAGCACTTTTATTCTGAAATTTAATATTTCTAGAAATTAGGAGAACTCAATCTTGAAGTCCACCAAAGAAAAATATTTGGTTGAACCATTCAAACCATCAGCTGAATTCTACTCCTGAAAGTTGGGTACAGCTTCCCTGCACAAATAAGCTCACATGCTATGAATTTGACAATAATTTATATTCCAAAACACACACCAAGTCTGATAGACACAAGTAACTTCACCAAACGGGTTCAGCCAAGATGTCAAATGGTTACTTTTAATTAAGAAGGAGGGAAATGCCAACAACACCTTGAAGTACACTAGACACCTCACCATGAAGATATATTATTGAGGGCTTTTGGCAGCTGCAGTGATGGCTGTACAGAAGCCCATAGATTTTTACATTCACAGTCCCAGCTGCCTACCTGTACAGTAATCACAGCAGATGGATAATGTGCCGTGTTCGGGTTTTTTAATAAACATGTCAAACATTTAACGTCCTGTTCACAGATGTACTATAATAAAATGTCTTTGCTGTGATTTGAAGTTATGCTGCCTCAAAAAACCAGTTTTGGCTTTAGAGAAAGAATTCTACTGCTACACACACATGCCTAGCCCTGACTTATTTTTGCACCTTACCAACATAACTCCAGAGGAACAATTTCAACTCCAAGACTTCAGCCATAATACAATGAGAAACACCATGAGGTCCTGTGTGATTGAAGGCATTTTGCAAATTCATTTTTCACATGCATTCATGGTCTTTGGAGACCTTATAGAACTTTTAATAGATCCTTTATATTTCAAATCCTGACATAGAAAACTGTGTTGGAATTCATTGAGCTTCAGCAGTGTTCTTCATGTTACACACACACACTGTGAGCAGCATTCTCAGTGTGACAAAACAAGAGCAGAGGGAAATACACTCAAAAAATTAAGTCTGAGGAAAATACTTGAGTCTGAGGCAAGCATTGAGGGTGGTGAGGCCCTGGAACACGTTGCCCAGAGAAGTTGTGGATGCCTCATCCCTGGAAGTGTGGTCTAGTGGAAGGTGTTCCTGCCCACAGCGTGGGGGTTGGAACGAGATGATCTTTAGGTTCCCTTTCAATCCAGATCATTCTGTCATTCAAGTATTTAATCTGAAATTAAGTGGAAAGGTCAAATTAAATCCTACAAAGATTTTTATCTCAAAATTCAAAGTGTCTTTTTACTCTTAGTAAACCCAGAACAGATTTTGCACAAATGCAGTGAGGATGTGAGCTGTGGGCTTGGCCAACAAAAGAACACAAACCCTCACAAGTGTGAGGGCACCAGGAGTCCCCTGACACACACATATGTAAGGATTCTAAAACAGTATTTAGGGCTTCTGCTGCCCTTTTAGCAGTGCTGACAGTGGAGAGACAAACTCTCCAAAGCCAGCTGTTTCCAGCACATTTCATCAGAAACACAGGTTTCCTTAGCAACGTGCCCCAAAACATCCAGGAGCCTTTCACTCCGTGTCCTTGGTAGAGCATCTTGGTAACATGGAAGTACAGAGGCCATCACACACCTGTGTCCCTTCTGTGTTGCAGTACCTTAGGAACTGGAGGTTTGGGGGTTGTTTCCCAAATACAAAATAATTGGTTTATTAGCTAAATGAGCAATATGTGCTCAAAAGAAATTCAGCACAATGTTTCAGATTTCTGTCATCTTTCTGGTGAAAAAGTGATTGCAGAGTGCAAGTTATGGTCACAGGTCCCAAGAATCTTTCCACATTAAGCACTATTCAGAAAGCCAAATTAATTCAGACCACCTGCATAATGAAGTAATACATCCATGATTAAAAAATACCCAAGTTTAAAAGAAAGGCACTGCCACAGCAGACTCTTTAAAGACAGTGACTCATTGAATTTAACAGGCACTTATGCCTCAGCACTATCTTTGATAAACAGATATTCTTGCCTTTCCTCATGGCTGATACATGCCCAGGTTTGGGGTGAAATGTGCAATATACATGTATGCACATAATTAAATAGAATGTAATACTTCTGCTGCTCATACTCCCAGGCATGTCAGCAATAATATATAATTTCAAAACTAAATATGACAGGTTGAGGAATAGATACTTATTGGTCCAAATGGTAGAAATACCTGAGCAGAAAATCATTTGAGTCATGACTGACTGTCAGAACACAACAAAAATATCCCATGGATACCAATCCTCATGTACATTTTCTGGTTTTTACTTCAAACAGGGTTGTTGGGACACAGCAATGACCAATCTTTCTTTCTCTAAAGACTTACAGTTTCTCTTCAAGTGCAGGTAATTTCCCTGCACTTACATAGAAAACTGCTCTATTAAAGCAGGTACCAATGTCTCATTTGAAAATACTGCAGCATTTGGGAGAACAGTAGAGCATTTGCCAGACATGAAGAAATATGGAATTTTGAGAAAAATGAGGGATTTTCCTGTTCCCTCCTATTTTGCAAATCCTTTGGCTCCTGATACGTTACATTTTAAGGGGAGATGTTGATGGTCTGTTGCAGATGAGCATCTGTGGGTAAAACTACAGCCCTCAGCACTGAAAGCACAGGCAGGTAGAGATCCAGAGTGTGTGAGATCCAGGTGTGTCTTACCAGAGACCCCAGGTAAGAGCAGAAGGAGAGCCACACACAAATCTCCCCTTTAAATCAGCAATGCACTTCAATCCTGAGGTTATTCTTATTTCTGACAATTGATTATGGCAACGTCTGATGGCAGAAGAAAGAGAATATAGGAAAGAATTTTTTCTGGGTACATATACTTGCTTTGGATTTTTTTCCCCACGAGTATTTCATTCCTCCACAGGGTATGTGAGGAGCAAATCCCAAATTTACCTTGCATGTAAATTCACATGTGAACTGATCCTCAACTGAATCTAAAAAGAAGTTGATTTTGTGAGGCAAGAAAAGCTGCAAAGAGCTGAAATCTTCATCATCAGCTCATTAATACTACTATTTCTTTTAAAGGTTTATCTACTGAGTAGGTTCACAGTAGAGAATCTCAACTTCCACTAGAGAAAAAAAGTATTTCTACATTCTGCAATGGAGAGGGAAAGTTTGAAAATTACCTCACTGTAACTAAAAAACTCAGAACTCAGAAGGAATTCAGGAGATAAATGAAAATAACACAGATTTAAACACACACCTCATGATTCTGAAAGCCAGATGCATAATTTTATCCTATGGAGAGCTGATAACAGAGAGGAAGTTCTCATACCATTGGAGTAAAGCACTGTCTGGCCATGCAAGAGTTCTGCAAATATAAATACTTTATCTGCTCCCCTTCTGATAGAAATATCAGCTTGTAGTTAGACAACCCAGACAACATCTGCAGCTCATTCCCAGAGCTTTGTATTTATATATGGGTTAATTTACACTCTGGTCAAGGCTTACATGAAGATTTTTTTTCCTAATTCCTGAGTTTACAAGAAAAGCTGGTATAAAGACATTATGCTGTTTGTTCTAACGTGGTGATTGCCACTGAAGTAGGGTACAGATATAGAAAAATGCAATATTTTAGAGAGAAAAACAAAGAGGAAACATCCTTATATTCACATCTCAATATGGTCTAATCTCTTTCTAAAAGTAGAGATTTGTTACAATCTGGCTTTTTGTTAGTTTTAGTTGAGTTCAGTCTCACCCTGATTCACTTGTCCTGTCAATTAAGTAGCCAACATAGAGCTGCTGAAATTATTTTATCTAATTCCACATATAAATATTTAAACAAAAAAAAAAAAAGTCAAAGACATGGTGCTAGGAAGTATTTAAGGTTCACTATTGAAGGTAAGAGCAGAAAGAAAATGTGTGGTGATTAAAATGAGAATGCTCCATTCACCTCTACTCTTCAAGCCTCTATCAACACCACATCATATGAATTAACAGTTTAGTTTCAAGCCAAGGACAAATAAAAGCTGTACTTCAGCTGGTATTGTGATGTGCTGCTCATTGTTCACATAGAAATCTAGTTTATTTGGTTTCAAGAAACCATCTATTGATCATTTCATAGTCGCGCTCAACAAGGTCTTTTGTTATGCTCTTAAGAAAATGCAGTAGTGTCACACCAAATGACTTAATTTCACACCCACTAGATAGAATGGATTTAATTCTGCTTTCATTACCAGTAACTCAAAGCTATTTTATTGCACAGTTGGAGCTCAGGTTTCATCCTGTAATACTTTGTCTCCCTGAAGAAAGAATGATAAAGTATTCCAGAGATCACTGGATGTATTCAGGTCAGATTAAGAAATAATGTGCAAATCATTGGGGGATTTATCTCTGTTTTTGCCACTGGAGGACAGCCACTAGTGCTGTATTGTCATTGCAAGCTGCAGATCCAAATTAGTCCCATTTGACTGGATCAAATTTTTAACTGAATGCAGGACAAGAAAAGTCCTTGGAAAAACACATTTCTTGGTTTCAAAGCCCTTCTGCTGGATCTCAGACAGCTTCTCTCATTTACCTGGCTTGCTTTCCCTGCAGCGGTGCCATAGACGGTGCCTTACAGCTAGAATTTGGATAAATATCAAGTAAACCTGAAATGTGTAATGGCAGGAAAAGCTACTCCTCAAACAGCAGTTTTTCAGATTTTTACACAGCTGGCAGTTCAGTAAATTGATTATCTGGTGCTTCACCACCAAGGCACCAAGAGTCAAGGTGCCAAACACCCACCTCATTCACCAGGCTTTTGTGCAAGCACCAGCCTTAACAAGCAGGGCTGGAAGAACGGCAAAGGAGATGGATAAAAGAGGAAAGTTCTGGACGAAAGAGCAGCAGTCACTGCTTCTGAAGCAAATTAGAGGCAATGTATTGGCAAATGAGACTTAACAATCTTGATTTTTCTTTATCAAACATGAAATGAACTAAGTGCGGAACTATGGTAAGGCAAGAGTACAGTTGCGAAAATGAACAGAATAAAAAGAAAGAAAATAAAAGACCAAAGCAAAGATTGGAAAACCATGAGAACAAGGAATAACAGCTATGAAGAATGAGGTGCAGAAAGCAGACAAGAAGGGGTAATAGGTCAGGCACAGTGTGGGAAGGAGAAGATGGGAGAAGTCACAGAAAGGGAGAGGTCTGCTCACCGACCCAAAGCCAATCGTTTCAAAGTTGAAAAAGAACATTTCATTTAAATATATATATATATATATACACCCTCCAGAAAAAAAAAACAAATGAGGTATCTAGACAAGTGCAGAAATACTGAGGAAACAAAGTAAAGTGACATGAGGCCTGAAGTTCAAAATGGAAAAGAAAATTAGAATAACTTTTAAATTTAAAATGCCAGGGAGTTACGAATGGGTACAAGGTGAAAATTTTGAAAAGAAAAAAAAATATTTATATTAATGGAAGACAGAGTATCAAGTTGTTATTGCTGCCATTGGCTCAGGCAATCCTTGAAGCAAAATGGTCAGAAGCCAGAATGTTACATCCTAGGAGAAGACTGCTCTATCTTTATGTATTTATCTGAATAGCTTATATTCTCTAAACATTATACAATGCTCAGTAGGATACACAGTAATGTGTTCTCTATACTGCTCTGTATCAGCATGAAGTCCACTGAGAGCTTGTGCTTTTGGAGTAACCAGAAACTCTCTACTAAAAACTTCAGATGTGAGAATTTGGATTTTACTACTTCAGAGGAATATTTGCCTCCAGTAATGTTTTTGGATTTGGGTTGCTTTTTTTGTCTATGCTACATATTTCCTCTCCAGAACTTATAAGCTTAAAAATCTTCAAGATACATGAAACTACTCCAAGACTCTTTACCTATAAATTCACATTGTAATCTCTGTCATTTCTCTTCCAGGTTTTAACAAAATGTTATAACAGCACATTAAAATTTTGTGGTGCTTTAAATTTGGGATCCAATCTTATAACTCATCTATCAAACACACAGTAGACTTTATGGAGGTTACTAATTAGCTCCTAATCATACTCTCAAACTCTTTTTTAAATTTTGTGCTTTCACAATATAGCAAGACACATCTTCCTTTCCCTAATCCTCCTGCACACTAAAGGTCAGCATTAACATTATGGAATTTCAAGCACTGAGGAAATAAGTTTGAAATATGTAGGTGGAAGTTCAGTTACTTGTCTGGCATCATGCTTCTTTATTACAAATTCTGCTCTTTCTCCTCATGTGTAATTCCCACTGAAACTTCATCTGCTACTATCAAAGCTATTGGCTGCCTAAGGTTTTCACTGCTGTTCTTCCTTTTTTTCTTTTCTTTTCCCATGCTTATTAAGTTGTCAGCACCCAAATGCACTCAGTTGGGTGAAACACAGAGGGGTCAGCACAATACGACCTCTTAGGAAATCAAAATGGGACCAAGATAAGAGAGAAGTAAGAACTAATAAACATAAGTACAGGCTGGGTGGAGAATGACTGAGAGCAGCCCCATTGGGAGGAGAAGAATTTGGGGGTGTTGATTGACAAGAAGCTCCACATGACCCAGCAATGTGTGTTCACAGCCCAGAAAGCCAACCCTGTCCTGGGATGCACCACAAGAAACCAGCAGGGTGAGGAAGTGATTCTCCCTCTCTATTTTGCTCTTGATAGGCCCCACCTGGAGTCCAGTTCTGGGAGCCCCAACATAAGGAGGACATGGACCCGTCAGAGTGAGTCCAGGGGAGGCCACAGAGATGCTCAGAGGGCTGGAGCACTCCTGGCATGGAGACAGATTGGGAGAGCTGGGGCTGTTCAGCCTGGAGAAGGGTCTGGGAAGAGCTTACATCACCTTCCGGTACCTGAAGGGGCTCCAAGAGAGCTGGAGAGGGACATTAGGCAAGGGAATGGAGAGATGGGACAAGGGAAATAGCTTTGAACTGACAGAGGGTAGGATTAGATGGGATATGAGGAAGAAATGTTTTACTGTGTGTTGAGGCACAGGGTGCCCAGAGGAGCTGTGGCTGCCCCATCCCTGGAAGTGTCCAAGGCTGGTTGGACTGAGCTTGGAGCACCCTGGGATGGTGGAAGGTGTCCCTGCCCATGGCAGGGTGTTGGAGCTACATGATCTTTAATGTCCCTCTCAACCCAAACTATTCCATGAATGCATGATAAAATAATGTAGTAACTCTTATGAGGACACGTTGCACTGGGTTAGTTCTCTTTGTGCATTTTACAGAAGCAAAGAAACCCCCACAGACTGGTAACCATAAATTTTGAAAGATATTGAATTTTAAATAAAATTCATTTCAGGCAGGAACAATTTGTACCCATTAGGCAGATCAGCCAGTTTCTGCTGAAAGCATTACTTTCAGAAGAGATATGGAGAGCTCGGGGTGACTTTCAATTTGCAGAAAATATTTGCATTTCCAACATTTTTCTTTTTGAGTCAGAATGGGCAATTTTTTGAGGTAAAGACATTCTTTCTCAATCCCAGGACAGGAAATGATCATAAGTCACTGTAAAATATAGAGACACGGACAACAGTTATAATCAGCAAATGGGGATCCAGACAGGCTTATTTTTACTCACTTACACAGTTATGGAACAGCACAAATTGTCACTGAAGCACTAAGTTTTGTCAACCAACACTGGGCCACCTCTTTGTGAATTAGTTTGAGAGTGAGTTCTAGATGTGGCAGGCACAAATTATGCAAAAGAGTTTGCTGTGATAAGAGAAGGATTTGATTACTAATGTTTAAATAAGGATCCCCTGAGCTGTCTCTTTTGTGTAGGAATAGTGTTAAATATTTGGCAACAGGATGACATGTCCTGCATAATTTAAGCAGTTCCTTTTACTGGGCACACAACACACACACGCCTGCAATTCATTAGTTCCCATCCACACTTTCCACCAGCATTAAATATACATGTAAGATGAGCTGCTGCAATGTCCATCAATCCCTCACCTCCTCTCCTTATTACTTACTTTATCTCTTTATTGTTGACTTGTCTTTTACTCCAGGTAACATACCAGCACTTTTGTTTGGTGCATTTGGGAAGCAAGAGGACTTGAAAGCTCAGTGTTTGATCTCCTCCTCTGTCTGCCTTCAGTGCTGTCACCTCAGAGGAAGCCCAGCTTCCATCCCTCTCTGCCTGGCTGCAGCTTATCAGCTTTGTCTGGTCTGAGTTTGTTTTATTTATCGAGAGTCAGGAGGCAGCAGGAAGACGATGGGATGTAAAAGGAGAGGCAGTGAACAGAAAGGTTGTGTATCTGTTTAGCAGAGACATTCAACACCTCCGTGCAGCCAGACAGGCTCTCCTTGCCTCAAATAGGAGCAGGCAGCTGAAACAGAGAGAAACTTCAGCTGATTAAGTCACTTTAGGCCTTTATGGAAGAGTGATGAATATTGCTTTTGACAAGTGCTGAAGGGGGTTAGATATAACTCAACGTGTGGAATGCCAGATTCCAACATGTAAACAAGAGTCACTGTTACTGCTATCTGTCCTCCACAGCTATGATAATTTGCTTTGTCTCTAACACCACTCCAAAAAATGATTAGGTAGCCACTACCTAATGACTTCAAGTTATCATCAAGAAAGTTTACTTTTTTTCATGTCAGCCTTCCCAGTTTTTTTCAAAAATTACATACATCTGGTCATCCTAGTGAGCTATGTTTTATTTCAAAACTGAAAAGTTCAGTTAGCCAAGTTCTCCCTGACAAAAACCCCAAACCCAAACATTCCTGTAAAAGATGAGAATAAATGAGGAGTGAATGTATAGTTAATGTAAATTCCTGTCAAGCATAAAAGACAAGATAAATAAAAGCATGAGGCATGGAAAAGCAAACACTAAGGATTAACAGCTCTGGAGATGTGGAAGTGTCATCAGTGGGAGCTGATATTTGTATCAGTCACTGTCTCTACAAGGAGACAGAGCAGAGTCCTTTCCCATTGCAAATTTAGCACTGCCAAGCTGTCTACAGGTTTGCCTTACAAACACATACTAAATAAGCATTAATACCTGCTTTAAGATTAAAGAATGAATTTGCAAAGGCTTCTGTCCAAAGCACATTACACAACTTTATATATATATGGCAGCACATCAGAGCACATTCTCACAGAGCTCATTATCCACCTCTACATTCCTCAGTAGAAAAGAAAGCCAGAAAACAGAAATTAATCTGCAAGAATTAGAAATCAGAGCACAAAGAAAAGTAGGCCTATCTTTCTTTTTTAAATTGTAATTATTAGGAATATTGCCACCAATGGAGTAAAAAATTCAGTGAGAAAATGAGTGAAAAATGTCACAGGAGGATGTGAAAATTGAAAAGTGGTTTCTACTGTGTAAAGACTAAAAGTAGTATTTGCCCCACCATGCCTGGGTGATGGAAAAGCTTTGAGTTCAAGCCACCTATTACAGCAGCAATACTCTGACAGACCAGGGCCCAAAGAATCCTAGAGAATTGTAACGGTGTCACAGAAACAAAACATGAAAGATACCTGATTTCCTAACTGTGAGTTTGAGGATATCCCTTCTCTATATTTTATCAGCTTCTCCAAAATAATTTAGTTTAAGGTAGTTGAGCTGGAAAACCAGTTTCAGGAC
The DNA here is from genome assembly GCA_910950805.1 of Acrocephalus scirpaceus scirpaceus. Taxonomy (NCBI): domain Eukaryota; kingdom Metazoa; phylum Chordata; class Aves; order Passeriformes; family Sylviidae; genus Acrocephalus; species Acrocephalus scirpaceus. Next base: position 6,203,148 of record OU383781.1, read on the forward strand.
AAGATGCTGAAAAAAGAATCCCTAAAAGACATCAGGACACGTACAAGTAGATTTTATGGTGCAAGGAGTTTCTGACAAGCTTGTTAAGGTAAGAGCAAAAAGAGATTTTAAAGGTTCCTTTATGCTTCCCTGGGAAATGCTGTATGCAAAGCTCTCATGCACAAGAGCAGCGCATTGGTGTCAAGAAACTAGAAACCAATGTTAAATTTTTTATGTAATAAAAGTGATTTCTAACAATGAATAATTCTATTAAAAATAGTTAATAAATTCCAGAGGTAAGTCATAATAAAATATTTGGATCTGCACTTTCCAAGATTAACTGTGTGGACTCAACCTCCAGGGCGTGAGAGCAAGATCCTATGTGCATGTGTGTGTGTTTGTTTGTGTGTGTGTGTGCTTCCAGGACAGGATGTAAATTGCCTGAAGGTAGAGGTCCAGGTGATTTTAGGAGCTGTGGAGCACCTGAGACACCTGCACAAAGCCAGCAGGGATGTCTGCAGGCAGACCTCTGCCCTTCAGGATCAACAGCAGCAGATCCTGTGAGATACAGTGCAGCACAAAAAAAGGACACATGATTACCTTTAAGTGACTAAATCACATGTGAGTATCACTATATTTAGCACTGAGAAGGTAGTAGGGCAGTAAAAGTTCAAAGTATTACCATGGAGAAAATTGTAATCCCACACCTCCACAACCATCTGTGGTCCAGCTTTAGTTGAAACACAGCCATGCACTGCCAAAGTGACATGAAAATGAAATGCTGTGTGCCAGGTAAGTGAACTCTGCGTTCATGATGAACAGAAAGTACACAACATATTGCATTAAATGAGGCATAACAGAGTGGGTTTCCTTAGATATACCCATCTTGAATCAATTTGTAACGCACAGATCCATTTACTATTTATTCTAAATTTATGCTGATAATTGTATCAGGCAACGAACTCACAGATAACTTCTGTTGATGAATACAATTAATAAAATGAAAGAAAAAATAATGTATAGTTGTCATAATTCTTCTATGGTGTATTGCTATTTTTCACGCAGCAACTGACAAAAATAACATATTGTTGTCCTGGATTATTACATGGAGCAATAAAAATACTACTTCACATATGCACTCAACAAAATACTGTATCTAAAGATTTAGCCAAAATTAAAGTGGTAATTATTTTTATTTTCTTGCATTTTTTTCATTATTTGCATGTACTGAATGTGTCTGGATGTTTTGTGGGGCTACAAACATTTTGCAAGAGTTTTATGCAGCACATACCTTATGCTACCAAAGAATAATGAGAATTCTGTGAAATAAACGTCCAGTTCCTGGACAGTGGATCAGAGTTAGGGCTCAGCATGGCCAAAAGCAGAACACAGACTCCTCAGAGAAGCCCAAGTGACTATTCTTTGGAAAAAGGTCTTTTTAAGCACAATGACCATTCAGGAAGCTGAATTAGAAACCTCAGCAAATGTCGATCAACTTTTTAATAGGCAGTACAATGGGATCTCCATCTCTGGTATAAAATGTCCAATGCAGCCTATATCTGCTGTTAAGATGACTAATCAGAGTCATTTCCCCTAAGGTTTTCTAAGGAATTCCTTGTTTATCAAGTGATACCTTCTAGTAGAAATTGCAAATAGATGTGTGAGAAACAGTTCTTACCTTTGTAGCAAAATCATCCTCATGCTGTCACACTTTTGTCTTTCCTTCTGGAAATATTTACACACAATTTTCTGAACTTCAACACTTTGCAAATAACCATTGCCAGTCTGGAAAGAGAAAACTCTTAATTACGACTGCATACCTAGAAAATCAAGGTCAAAGTCACAAAGCCAGGAAAGTAAAAGATCTTGTATAAATTATTCTCTATGTATGATTTCTACAAAGGATTCCATTCCCATCTGAACATCAAAGATATTCAATTCCCAAAGGTGTTTGAGGATATTAGACTCCCAGAAAGCTGTGGCGGGAGGAATTTGAACAACCAGTGATGGAGGTTGGTGGAGAACATTTGTTTCTTGCTTGAGACTTGTTGGTCTTCTGCTCCTGCTTTCTCCTGCCCAGAGGTTTGCTCACTGCTGCACCTCAGATGAAGTCTGTCTCCACTGTGTCCACACTGTTTGAATATGCAGGACAAGACAAGTAAGCAATTGGTGGCTCACATATCCTGGGAAATGTAAAATTTTGAAGAGGTGTGAACCTCTTCAGAGGTGAAGAGGGTTGGAAGAGGGCAGAAGTGGAACTCCTAGCTTTGCTGCAGAGGCAGCAAAAAGACTGGAAAATAGAATTATTGGGCCAACCTTACTTTTCTTGACCTCAGGGTGGAAAGATCAGATATTGATACATACTGAAAAGGAGAAAAATCTGAATTATTTAGATAGAGAAAGCACTGATAAACCCATACATGAGGTTATTGTGTAACTACAGAGAAAAAAAAAGTTCTCATGGTACCTCTCTTAACATATGAAGAGCTGAACACTCCCCTGCAGAACTAAACTGTCAGATTTGAAAATTAAATTTTAAAACTACCTGTCCCTCAAGTGTGGACTTCTGATTGCTAATTTTTCCTTAACTGGAAATATGTCCATCATGTTTTTTGGTAGTATGATAATTGCCGGAGGTGGGTGAAAAATGTAAGACCTTTTTGCAAATAATAAGGTTTATTATGCATCCTGTTCTAAGCCCTAAAATCTGTCAGCTCTGCAGTCACAGTGAGGATGCTGATAATAGCAGTAAGATTTCAGAAGCTGCACCATGTAAGTTGTTTTGTCCAGACTTGTCTATTGCATGTAATAAGCTCATTTCTATAAAAATCAAGTCATTACTGGAACTCCAGGAGTCAGGAGGACAGTGACAAACTGCTAATTAATTTTTCCTCTGAAAAATGCAGTAATAATTGAATCAGGGAGTGACATGTGCATTGAAAAGCAAATGTATCCCTATGAACCTGTTTGGCCTAAGTTTTTTAATATATTGATTTTGGGGATTTGGGAGAAAAGGCAGAATAGCTCATGGGTTCATGTCCTTCTCTTAGAAAAAATACAGGCTATTTTAAAAAACTTGCTTCTTCCACTCTCTCATAAGAAAAAGTGTTTACATTTGAGGGCCTATGTGAACTGTATTGAAAGGTGATATTCATGATTGTAAGAGCCATTCCTCTTGGAAAAACACACTAGCACTCCAAGCCTCCAAATGAAGGCAACAGAAGGGCAAAAAATAAGTTGTAGACAGAAAAAGATGGAAAATGAAAAAGAAATTGACCAGAAGAGGCATCAGTAGTTGCTTTCTCTACAACAAGGCCTGTTCAATTATTGGGCCTTCTTCAGAAGCAAACTGAAAAAACTTAAAATACCATCTATTTGTTGGCTATTACAAATGATACTGTAGGGTTTACTTCCATCATGACTGCACCCACAAGTTTCAGTGAATATAAGGTCTCATTGCTGAGATGTAATATATTTAATGAAACTCTAATAAAAACCGCAGGTCGGCTTTTCCTTCCTTTACCCAAGTCAAAAAAAAAAAAAAAAAAAAAAAAAGAAAAAGGGGAAGTACACTGGCTCAGAGAAATGAAGAAAATCCCACAGAATAAGTTTTCAGCAGAAAGTAAAGTCCCAAATATACCCATATTCTATGAATTGTGGAAGAAGCCATTAAGATAAACAATGAGTACAACTTCAGGTCGCTTTGTGGTGGAACGAGCCCTGCATTGTTGAGGACCACACATGGATGATGTCCATCTCCAGTTACCTCCCACATTTCCCACTCCTACTTCTGTATTTCCCTCAGCACCATCCTGCCAAGCCCTCCCACAATGGCAGAGCTCTCAAAGGGTGCTGACACACCTTGCACAAAATATGCTGAATTTAGCAGCTCCAGGACACCCAGCACACAGCAGTGTCAGTAAAAACTGATGGTACTGCAGAAGAGCCCTGGTATCATTTTATCTCCACTGCACACAGCTCAGGGCTGCTTTTTTGTGCTGTTGACCCAGCACAGCCTGATACAGACTTAGCTTTAGGGAGATCCCATATCTGTCAGCTGAGGTCCTCAATATCCAGTTTTTGCTCTCAACTACTTGATTGACAGGATTGGTTTCTCTAATATAAATCTATTTGAAATATATGCCCAATATAGCCTTAATCCCTTAGCATACATTGTAACTGTTATCAGGAGGGCACAGCTCACAAAATTACAGGGAACTCCTATATTAACCACCAGCTCATGGCAGCAAATACAAAATAAAAAGGGAAAAAAAAAAAAACCAACTGTCTCATGACTCAGCACAGGTGACATCTGAACTTGAGGCCATTTTACCCTTCATCCCATGCCAGTCCACAGCTTCCAGGGCAGGACACAAAGCCACATCCAATTCCATCCCCAAACAGCTTGCACTACACTCTTTAATGTTTCAATAATGCAGAGCACAGACCTTTCAGGGAAATTCTCTCTGATCAGCACAGCAGTTCTGAGCCCCACAGTTCTGCGCATTTGCCATGTGCAAAAATGTATTTGGTCTCCAAGGGCAGGAGAAAAGGAAGATCAAAGACAAGCCCCACTACACAGATCCCAGAGGAGAATTTGTCATAATCCCCTGTTCCATCTTTTACCTTGAAGCATAGTGCAAATGAGAAAGGAAAGAAAATGATGTCTTAATACTGTATGCAATTAGCAATCAGAGGGAACTCACCCAATAATTTTTTTCCAGATATTGTATAAGTTTTGGAAGATACAGTTAACCCTCTCTGCTCCAATCTGCTCATTTCAGACATAATATTGAATTGCTATTCAAAGCCTTGATGTCAATCCATTTTGACAGCTGTGTACCCAGGAGGATTGTTTCCCAGAAGAAGCATTTCCCTCCCATGCATCCATAAAGTCACCACACACTCCTGAAACCTCTTGCTGGTAATGCAGAAGAGCAGAAGAAATATCTGAGGAGTAATGGGATCAGCATTTCTGATACTCTCCTCTCCTTCCCAGATCTCTGCTCTAGGTTTTGTTGAGTAAGGAGGGTTGTATTTACTCTTTGTGTGTCCCAATTCCAGTCTGAGTAGAGAGCTGGCTGCAGCACAAGATCAATCACAATTATGATGCCCACACAGTCCAAGTTATGGTCTGAGCTTCAATGCCAATGAAGAATTGCTGACTTGCATCGTATTTCAGAAGAAAGGAAGGGAAGTTAGAAAGGGGAGCACAGCACTTGGATTTGAAGAACCCAGATAATTTGTGCGTGCTTTATTCCTCTCAAACACCTCTGTCAATACTAGAAATCTTTGAAGAGCTGTGTTTTCCATCACAAATCTTTTCACCTGAAAAAAAAAGGCACACAGTACAAGATTGCCATTTAAAGGAGCAATGAAAAAACTAGTCTGGAACTGTTGAATCACTGCATCTTCTATTTTGAAGGCATACCTGCAAAATCAACCCACCTAAGAAAGCTGTTGAGGTAGCAGAGCATTATTTTTTTCCCTATGTACAATTGCTTAAGCTTCTAGTTTGTACCTAGAAGGATGCTGAAAAGAGATATTAGAATCACATCCTGCCATTCAATTTTGGCTGTCTTTCCACCTAGGCAAACGACTATTAGATTAAATTTATTAAAATGGCAGGTAAAAGTACAGAAATCCTTTACCTTTCTGCAATAGGTCGACCTCAAAAGGGAAAAGATTTGAAAGCAAGATGTTAGAATGACCAGTCACCTGAGAGAACCAATACCAGGGAGATGCTGGAATCGAGTTGCTCATTTAAATAAGGAAAGAATAAAAAGTTGCAAGTGTGACACCAAACATGGCTGTGATGGTCTGGGGTTAATTGGATTGAAGGGAACAGCTTGGGCTCTTCAGTGTGCTGGAGCTGACAGAGACCACAGGCAGCAAAGAGCACAGCAAAAGGAGAGGGGCTCGCCAGCAGGACAAAAAAGGTCTAACATAATGTTTAGGCTGCTGGCAATTTTAAGACAAAAGAATTCAGAGAAAAAAAAAGAATTTGCTCTGGAAATTTTGAGGCCAGAAGATACTTGCTATTTTAAGGCATAGAATTTTATTCCTTTAGAAATAGGTTTATTTTGTGTGTGGGTGCATCAGCCATTTGTATTTTCCCCAATATTACTAACAAAAATTCCAAATTGGTAGATTTAAAATAAATTATAATAATTTCAGATTAAGATAACAATTATAAAAGTGAGAAAAATAGATAAATATATATTTACTGACTACATCTACATATTTGAACAAAAGTAGTATTTCTAACATTACAATTTGACATCACATCTCCTTGCAATCAAGCTCCAATCAGAAAAATTAGTAACCTTTCAATTATAACAAAACTGGCTGAAAGGTCACCCTTTCCCCAAACTATGGCTAAATAGATTTAATCTTCTCAGTCTAGTACTACAGCCAGAGCAAAGTGTTTATGATCAATTCAATTAAAATGGTAATTTCAGGGGGACTGGCAGCTCTCCTAGACTGTAAAGAGTTCTAGTTTACTTGAAATCCCATGGCACGAGGTAATAATATGGGATGTTTGCAGTTCTGTCACTGTGGTAATTTTCCATGATATTACACTGAAACACTTGCACAAATATAACTGTGGATAACACACACAGCAAAAAAAAGGAGGTAAAATATTTAATTTTAATATAATTATCATGTCCCACTGAAAATACATGACTAAGATCAAAAGATAATTACAATATAGATCAGTGAGAGCTCTGTTTTAATCAGAAGGAGCTCTGAATCAAAGGTATTCTGCTTGCCAAAGCCAGTGTCTTGTTGGGTCAAATAAGCTCACATGGCCCCTTAGAAGAAGTCATTGGAATTACATCATTATTTTCAGCTCTTGCAGAGTTTGATAGTGTAGCAGACCTTGAAGCAAAGCTTTGCCTTTGGTTGCAATTATATAAACTTCACAGTTTTTACCACAAGTCCTCCTGAATAGTTTTGAGATAAGCCATAAGCATAAACTGGTAAGCAAATGTTGTTACTGAGATCTATTAATAGATATTTCTCTTTTAAAAGAATAAAAAGAAAAGAAAAAAATATAATGCTATTCATATTCAGCTCTAATGCACAGAGCATTTTAAAGGGAAAACTGCCAACTTGAAATTTCATTTCCTTTTGATTACTTCAGACATACCCAGAAGCCAACAAAAAGGGTGAAGATCTGTATTTTTTCAACATCCCCTCCTCTCCTCTTTCTCTTCTTGGCAAAGTGTTCACAAATGTGACCATCTCTGCTCATTTCCCTGCTTTGTTGATGGCAAACACCTTGCCATGGTGTGCTCTGAGGCTGGGCACTCACACCGACACTTCCCCTCCTGGGTTTGCAGAAAGCAGCAGAAGAGGAAGGCAGGAGTTCCATGGGATTGCAGTGAAGAAACAAACAGGCCTGCAGTCAAGGAAAAATCAAGATGACCAATGTCATCTTGTTTATTCTCATTGTTCCTGGACCACCAAAAAGAACTTTCAAAACCATTTTCTACTTTCTAAAAGTAGAAAATGAGTGAAAAAACTCCCAAAGGACAATGAGAATTTTTCGACATCTTCTTCTAAGCAATGTGAATGTTTAGAGGTTACTGAATTTAGATTTCTGTGAACTAAGGAAGGAACTGGTTTTGGACTTAATCCTGATAGTGGTCAAATGACACAATTCCAGATTCACAATCTCTGCTGAGACCAAAGCCTGGCTACGTGCACATGTCTCAGCCTTCAGCTGAGTAGCTGAGAGCAGTATAGCTGCAGGAAAAAATAAAAAAACAAAACAAGCTCAGTCTTGACTGCAAAACCCTTCAGGAAAGCAGAGCAAATATTTAGGTTGCTGGCTGGCACTGAAATCAGCGCTGCCATGGCTGAGAGTGCCAAGCCAAGGCAATGTGATTACACACTGAATGCTCTTAGCAATACAGTATTCACATTCTATTGGTCTTGATATACCTGCAAACGTTGTGACTGCAGAGCTCACTCAGTTGGGACAGGGAGAGGAGAAGTAAAAAATGCAGAGAAATCTGTGCCAATTTGCTGAGTGAAAATGTATGCAGCCAGCATAGCACAGGAACCAAAGAACCTTACCCCTTTAATGGCATCAAACAGTAAGGTAGTAAAAAAAGGACTTTTATTTTCTGTTAAAGCTCTTAGAAATCTAAACAAGCAGCTAGTGATGTAAAAGGAAAAAGGCCCCACACTAACCAAAATTGCTATCTAAGTCTTTTGTTAAATTCAGCAAACCTTAAAGTAGGTTCTTGCAAGTGACACATTTCACAAATCATTTATCTGCTTTTTTTAGTGATGACGTGTTTGAATGTTCAGTTCTCAGTGACCTGAGATTTTGGGTATGCTGTTGAGTAAAAGACAGATGGGACCCTAGGTGATACACAAAGTAGAACAAAAGGAAGAATTACTGTCCGGGTAATATACAAAGTCCTTAGTTTAGGACAGTGACTTCGTGAACACAACTCCTAAAGGCACTACTCTCAGCTTTCAGCAGACATTTGGATCAAAAGACCTCTGAAACACGGAGTGTAAGAAACCAAGCTGCTTCAGATTCTTAACACCATTTTTTGTTAAGATGCAGGTGCTGAAGGAACAGAAAGAAACACAACAACCTTGACACAATATACACCAAAGAATGGCCAACTGCAAAATGAACCGTGCAAGAGAAAAGCACACAAAGGAAAAATGAACTTACAGTTTCTTCAGGAAGTCTGAAATATTCTCAAAGTGAAGTGTAGGCACATTCTTATTTGAACATACCCAAAGCAGCAGATCTACATTCAACATCCTGTCGAGCAGTGACAAGAATGGAGAACTGCAGATGAAACTGTCTGAGGGAACATGAAGACAATGTTACTTCTGGCACAGAAATTTGGGTGGTTACACACTTAAAGAAACTCAGTGTGTTGATGTGACACTTTATGGGCTGTGGTAGTTTTGTGGTGGTTGGCCTTGGCTGCCACTTTTATCTATCTGACTCTTAAAGCAGTTAAATGATCCCAAAAATATTTCTGCACCTTTCTGCTCCTTCATTGCAAGAGAATCTGCTGCTATTTCCATTAATACAAATCCTGAATGCTGGTTAGAACACATGGCTTAGCTTCTAATCAGCTGAAAAATTACAGCAGGAAGTAAGATATTCTTAGGCAGATTATAAAATTAAAAAGCTCATGCGGGAGATGTTTTTAAAGTAATGTTTTTTCTTCCAGAGGAAAAAGAAAATAGCCTCTCTTCTGTGTAGCAGGAAGATACAGCTGTAGTTACCAGCAGAAACTTAAGAATATGTTCAGCTAGGAAATTTTTTTTTAATTTTTTTTATTTTTTTATTTTTTAATTCAAGGAATCCTCTTTCCTTCTGACAGGAGGTTTCTTTGCCAATTTCATTCTTCTAGAATTTATAATTCCCGGGGTTACAATGCTTTCAACTGCTGTACTGGGTATATGGATAATTACTGCTGTTGCTACTTGGACTTAAATATTGATAAAGCTTTGACTGGTTTGAAGTACCCTCCATTTCTTTTACTGATTTCTCCTCACAGACCTTTATGGAAGTGCAACTTTCTACACGGGAGCAGGGAGCTTGACAATGTAATTTCTGAGACTGTTCCATGTTTGAAAAATCACGTAAACACGATCATCCTGCCTGCCTTCAGTATTCACCCAGGATTTAGAAAGTTTGCCAGCTGGAAAACAGGAAAAGGCAGGAGTAGAAATGGATTGAAAAAAACAAACACTTCATAAGAAAGATTTACCAGTATTACCCAGAGAGCATCCTCAAATCCCAGCAAAAATCCTAAAATCCAGGCAAAACTGTAATAAAAAAGTGGTTTGATGGAACCATCTGGACTTAGGGGATAAAACTCAACTAGTTAATTTGAATTCAAACCAGAATTCAGGGAAAAAAAGTGTTACCATTGAGTTGAGGAGCAAACACCACAGTTGTTTCTGCTGACAGATGAGCAGGAAGTGAGAAGACCTTGAGGAAGCCAAGGAAGAGAGGCAGAGGAATACAGAGCCAGCACAGAACCTGTGGAAGGCAGCTGCCATTCAGCACACCAGCACAGACCTGAACTTACGGCATGAGGACTGAGAGACCAACAAGGTGTTATCTGAATGTTTATGGTGTAGGTAAATGTCTACCTACCTAAAGTCATCAACAAAAGTTTTAGAGTCAGTGCTTACCTTTTGTTAACAGCAGACTCAAAGCACCTGTAGAAAAAAAAGTTTGAGTGTAACAACAAAAGAAAAATTTCCGGAACTACATTTCTAAACCGCATATCATTTATAACCAACCTGGCAACATTATTGTTTCAAGGCAGGCAACTTTAGAAAATATATGACCAGATACCCAAAAGCTCCTCCACATTTACTTTGTGCATATGGCCTTTGAGCACTATAATTTATGTTACCAGGGCTCACTTGTCCAGATGGACTTTTACAATATCCTTCTCACAGCTCTCCAGGTGTTGCAAATAAATAAAACACTTTATTTCAGGGAGATGAGAATAGAGTAGGTACCAGTGAGAGCTGCAAATGCACATATTTTAGCAACAGCCATTACAGAAATGTATTGCAATATTGTTATTAAGAATGCCAAGTGATTCTGTATATTATTCAAATGTCACACATGACAAGCAAACCACAAAAACTACTTTCAGTAAACTGCTGAAATCAAGATGACTGCTGTTAATAATACTGTCACTGTGTCAAATTCAGTAAGAGAATTTAGAAAGTTTCAGCAACAGAATGATAATTGGCCCACCTTGCCCTGTGAGATACACTGTGCCAGCAATATTAACAACAACCAAAAAAAGAGTAAAAGATTCAGTGGATTTCTACACAAGTAAATGGCCACCCCTCCACAGAGATTCAGGAAGCAGAAGAGTCTGAGTTTGTTGCATGAATAATTTGTTGCAAACCATTTATGACCTCGAGTCTACAGCATATTAAATATTCACACAACTTGTTCAGAATGAAAAAGGCTGGAGCATGTGAGAAGTGATTCTGAATCCTCAGCAGCCTCACACAAAGTGGGCTCTGCCTGCAATCACAACTTCTCCTGGATTGCTGGGAGAATATTAAACACTTCTGTCTTATTATTTGAGACAAAACTCACCTTCAATATAGGGGCCATTCTAATTACTTAAATATCCTTCTTAAAACATACACTGGTTTTGTTTATGAAGGCTGAGATCCACAGAAACTATTTCAGAGTTGCCCAAATCTTGCATATAACCCCCAAGTGACTGAATGGGTTGGTGCTCTTCAAGTTCTCTAGTCCATACTGTAGCTAGTAAAACAAATCCAGAAGTATTATTGAAATCCATACAAACAATGAATTAGCATTTTTTAACTGAAAAGGCCTAGTGGTATACTAGCAGGCAGAAATGCAGATCAGAGAAGCAGCAAAATCATCAAATGTTTCACATCAAGCCTACCACACATACAGAAATAAACCATCTGCGGCCCTTCAGATCTGTAGATCTCAAATGACAGTAATCTTATCCTGAAAATTCAATTAGTTGCCAATGAAAGTCTGGATTTGGACAGAAATTACTTTTGAAAGGTTTAGGTAAAATTAAGAACTTACACAGAACTAAAAACTTGATCAAAAAGTCAAATGTTCAAAAGAAACTCAGTGTGTTCAAAAGTATAGGAAGAAAGCTGAGAGATGAGATTCAGCCCTAAAATATATTATTTAACACAATTTGCTAAAATTAATCTGACACATACATACATGTCCTTTAGAGACCAGAATCGATGTTAACTGCCTTTGAGTTCTCTAACCAACTCACTTTGAAAAAAACCTCAATCTAAGAATGAAACTAGGCATATTCTTTAATAAACAGGCAGCTAAGTTTGGGACAGAGAAAGGCAGTCAAAGCTGTGAAATTAGGCATTCGAAAGACAAAATATGAATTAAGCCAAGGTCACCCAAGAAGTGTTAGTCCCATGCACTGTTGAGGTGACATTCCTGATGTTGTCATTCCCTTGTCATTTCTAAAATTGTATAATTTATATCCATATCTATAAGTACACATTTCTAGATACATGCATGCACAAACTAATATAGAGCTACCTGTGCTCTCGTGTGTCAGACCTAGGCTCAAATTTGCAAAAGGGAAGCCTAAACCTGTGAGATCTAGCAGGAGGAGAAATTTTGGCATGGAGTTATCTGAGGTATCCTCCATTATTTTTATTATTAATTTATTATTGTTATTATTATTATTATTTCTGTACTGTGATAAGTGGGATATTTGGGTTTTGTTTACACACAGAAGACAAAAATGAGCTCCCAGAGACATAATCTGAATAGACAAAGGGAAGAAGATGCACCCAAACCACAGAGCAGTGAGACATACAAAGATCATTAGCATTTAAAAGTTTATGGAATAGGTTTTTTATAGTAGTACAAGAAAAATCATGTTTTCTTTTAAGAAAAACCATACTTCTCTTACACAATGCTAAACATCAGGCCAGATGAATGTGTTTGACGTAATGACTATTCAGTCAATTGTACCACACAATAAAAGTGGAGTTTTCTACATTGTTATTATTATTATCACATTTGTCACTGTACTTTTACATACTATGTAAACCCAGAGAGTTGTCTTAGAAGAATCCCATTTTTCCCCATTAAAAAAAAAAAAAAAAGTGTTTACCAAGATTATTGTTTATTGACCAAATTAAAAATTTTCATCATTATAATTCCTCTATTCCAGTGCCAAAAAAATCACATCACATTGTGGGTAGCCTGGCAATGTGTCTTAAAATATTACTTCTTTTTTCTTAGTTCTATTTAGTATTCATGTAAAGAAGTCTGTCCCTGTAGGGTGCTGCTGTGTTTGAAAAGAAATGGTAATTCAGGAAGATTGGAAATGAGTAGATGATTCACTGAAGATATTTCGTCACCTATTTTCCCTGTATTACACACTTAACACTCAAGAAGGGTGGAGGGGAAAAGTATCCTGGACCTCATGGACGTACCTGTTCTACTAGAGTGGAAGTCTTCCCACAATTTAACAATGACACTGCAATTAGGATAGAGGGTTTTTTTAAACAAAGCTGTAATTAAGCCTGGATGCCAACATCCACTCCTTTTTAAATACTCTTCTATACTGCCTGTGATTACAAGCAGGGATTTGGTATTTTTTAACAAGTAACAAAGGACACACAATAAAAATAAATATTTTTCAACTCTATCATGTCAGTTTGTTGCTTTTAAGCCACCCTGTGTTTTGAAATGGTTTCTTTGGTTTGACAGGGAGTTTTTACAAATACAACCCCTACAAATTGGCCCATTGTTGAAAATACTTCCAGTGATTCAGAGTAATTTCTTAATTTCTGGGAGGATGAGAATGGAGAAGGAAATATACTTATGCTTTCAGAACAGGGATCCTTCAATCATTTCTAGCAAATCAGGAACAATATTGTGTTTAATTTTTATGGTGCAGTATTGTTCTCATTGAAAAGATGATAACATTCAAGCCATCCTGGCTTCACAAAGCATAAAATAGTCCAATGGCTGCCATTTGGCACAATGCCCATTGCTACAGTATTCATGCACAGGGGAAAGGGATGATTTTCCAGAATCATTTAGGAATGTGACTTCTATCAGTTGTGCTAAGTGTCAAAAATGTCTTCACAAAAATCTAAATGCATTCCTTGCTGACTCCTAAGGGTTATATGGGCAAGATCACACAGCTGAGACCACAAGACAGCATCCATTCCCAGCTTCCCTTTTCCTTCAGGAGTGGTTGGACACACCAAACACACACACATGATGCAGCTTCAGGAAAGGGTTGTGGGCACACTGCTCCTAAAAGCTCAGGTCAGAAATGATCCAGGTCTCAACCTGGACTGCTGTACATCCATGAGAATCTCACTCCCAGAGCAATTCCTGCACGGAGTACATCAGAGAATATCATAGATGAGCTCTGCACCCTCCCAATGAACCTTACAGTGGGAAGTTTTCAAGGAATTATGCTTTAGGCAAGGCCTGTCTGGTGAAGCCTAGACAATAGTTTTAACATTTTCTATCTGCCCCCTTCTCTTTTCAAAGCTGCTGTTTCTCCTTGAGACTTTCACAGTCCTGGGGACAGCGTCAGACTCTTCTCCTGTGCTATGTTTATTCAACACAGAGACAGTTGCAGCATTGTGTGACTTATCACAATGAACCCACAAGACTTGCATGTTAAATATTGACTACCAAATAATCACAACAAGCCATTCACTGGGAAAAGAGCAAAATAAATGGGGAAAAAAATAAAACAACACTCAAAAAAAAACAAGTGATAAGCTGTGTGAAGGCATTATCTCATCTCAAAGGACCATCCATAAACAGAAAGCTAAATTCATCACTTGTTCCCTGAATTAGTGGCTCAGCTCCAAGAGATAAATTAATCACATTATTCTAGAAAGAAATAAGGAGACTGATTTCAAATTTCAGACAAAGGATCAAGAGGCTGTCAGTTATGGATTTCTCATCTCTACCTGGTTTCATAGTTATTTCCCAAGTTAAAACTCACTGATGACAAAGGAGATCCTCTCTCTTATTTAAATTAGCCTTGAGACATATTATAAATACATAATATCTAATCTTATGACCAGTTAGCTTCTAATTTCCTGTATATCTTTGTACATCAGTGGGACTAAGGGTATTAGAGTGGTCCAAAAAAAGTGTCTGGGGGAGTGAAGCAGCTCTGGAGACCATTGCTGTGCTGGTCCTGAGGACTCAATTTTAATCCAGCCCCTAATGCTGAAGGGAGGGCACACACTTGCTGATTAGGCCAAAAATGAATTTAATGACACATTAGTGCTATGGCATCCATCAAAAATGTCAAGGTTTAAGTACATAGACAAAATGGAATAACAATTTTGCAAAAAGCTCGATTTTTTACTGCTTTATCAGAATGTAGCAAACTACATCCTCAAGGTTACTTGAGCTTGAAATAAAAACAAGCCAGCCCTTTTTCCAGAAAATAACCCCTGTCCACACTAGCTGTGTTCAACTTCCACACATCATGTGGTGGGTTCTGCCTCCAGCTCCTACCTACAACCAGACCATAGCTGGGAAACAGTTTTAGAAAAAAATGCAGTTTGGTAGGGAGCTTCACATCTTAACCAGTCAGTCCACTGCAGGCAAGGAAACTACAGAATACAGTCAAGAGCAAGAAAGAAACTCAAATTATATTGAGCAGAAATATCACTTTACAGTTATTCCATATTTCCAGTGATACTCCAGCATCTTTCCATGAACAAAAGAAAGCATTCAGAAAAAAACAAAGGAAGGAACTGATTCTCTTCATGTTGCTGTTCATGCAAATTCATTGATAAACTGGAGACAAAAAAAAAATTAGAAATTGACACCTTTGTAAGAGAATTGGTCTGGAACCTGGCAAATGGAAGAAAACCCTGAATATTTGGTCCATGTTGTAATAAATGCACAGTGCCAAAACAACAGTGTGATCATGTCAGGTGTGTGATCATGTCATGTATGTGATTAGTAGTCACAAAAGCACAAGTTTGGCCAGATGTCTTAGAGGCATTTGTGTCGTTACCATTAGAAGGGTTAAAAATCCCCAAAATTATATAAAATACGAGTGCCCAAAACAAGCCTTACCAGACCTGAGCTGTTTCACATACAAGTGTGCCCCACTGTTTCATGGAGACTTTAACGTTTCTCACTGCAGATTGACTGGGGCAGCTGGGAGTGGGAGATTCTCTAATCCATCCACTTGCCTGACCATTGAACTGACTTATTTTGGTCTGTTAAGGAAAAATCTAATTAATGTACAGCATTTGTGTTGAGTCATAATATAGGGCACCTTTGTGTCCTACTGCTGGTTATCCACTGTCCTGCTCCTGTCAGTGCCTTTGGAAGTCTTTTCCAATGAACCTCTGCTCAAGTAATCACTCTGCCAAATATCAGTTGTAGAAGAGCTTGGTTTTTAACAAAAGGTCAAACAAAATTGCAGTGAAGGCCCATGGGATCCTTGCAAAAGGTCACTTAAGACAAAACAGATTCCCAGCTGAAGTACAGGTTTCTCCAGGTGTATATTTTCTGTGGGCTACCTTTTCAGAGAAAAACTTCAATTCAGAGTCAAAATGAATTATTATAATTTTCTGTGCACAATCACCTGCAAATGAACAGCCATTTGACATCCAGTAAATGAAGTAATCACATCCAGCTACATGACTTGCAGGCAGTTAGTCAGGCCTCCAAATAAAACACTCAGTTCCAGAGCTGTTTGACTGATGAGAGCAAATAAAGTTACAACGTGGTGATACAGACCTGTAGGGGTCTGTGGTATGAAGCTTTCTAAGACCTGGCCTCAAGAAATCTCTTTTCAGTTCTGTGCTTGTTGAGCTGGATGAGCATTTCACAGTGAATAATTTACTTGATTAATTTAGGACCATCTCTAGTTTACAGAATTTCTTTGTGCTGACTTCTTTGGCCACTTTGTTCATTATTTGAAGTTGCAGAACAGATGGTTTGTTCACATATATTTCTGCATAATGATTGCTCATAAACACTCTGTCCTGGATAGTGCTTTGAATACTTGCTATGCAGGCTCTGTGACTCGATTTTTAACTCACATAGCACATGGGCTGGATTCCCAACTCACTTTTTTTTCACGTCAAATAACTAAATATTTTCCCAAACCACACAGGATCTTCAAAAAAAAAAATGAAGGGAAAGTGTCTGGTTTAAAACAAAACTTCTTAAAGATATGTGCAACTTTCAATTTTTGAATAGTCTACCTGGAGCTATGAATATCCAGATATTTATGTAGAGATATTAAGCTTTTGATGGAAATGAAACCTGTATACTAAGGGATTGATGAAAATATATGCTAAGCAAAATAAGACTCAACAAAACATTTAGAAAAAGCAAACAAATTGACTGAAAGGTACCCACAAAGCTGGCAAAAGCTGACATAGATTTTACTGTTGTTGTCAGGAGAGATTCAGAGCTGGTCAAACACATTGCCAGGTTTTTAACTGGAACCACAGCAGCTCTCCTAGATGATGATGATGAGGTCATTAAATGGATGTCATCTGTTTAAACCAGGTAAGAATTTGAACAAATTAGCTGCTGTTGAACCAGATAGAATATTGGTGTAAAAAGCCCCCCAGCAAGTAGGATTCCTCAATAAGTCCCTGTAAGAGCAAACAACAGTGATCCAATCCTTTTACTGCTAATGATGTGTTTGTAGATATTTACCTCTGCAGCAGTTTCAGCAGCTGTATCTCGAATTGCCATTAATGCCTTTCTTCACTGATTAATAGAGTGAAGCTATTGAGATGTAGGATTTCCACTCGCTTTTATCCCGGTGTAACATTGCCATCTACAGGAAGCTTTTCCTTACTTGGAGACTAATTTTACAATCACGGAATAGGAACCACTGAAGATGAAAATGTAAGTGTCCAAAATTAGCCCTGTTTGATCAGCCTGACAAATTGCTATTTTAAAAATTAGCCAGTAATAGTATGGCTCACCAACAAAAGCAGTATATTAACCTACTGTCTGGCAAGTTATTAAGCTGAGGGATTGGCATTAATCTGGTTGAATAATACATTAGGACAAAAAGAAACACTTATTGAGGACAAGGGGCATCTGATTTAGTTACTCATCATTAGTTAATATGTAAGGTTTTCATACTGCCATACGAAAATTTTATAATTTTCTGTTCTACAGATGATTCTGAGAAGTCTTTCTCAGCATCTGTCTCTCTTAGCTTTGCTTTCTGCAACACAAATAATTTTTCAACCTGCTAGACACTGGATATCCCTTCACAAGTACTAAATATACTGCCCAGTGAACCAAAAAGGCACATATGCAAGAGGTTAATTTTAGACAGCTGTTTAACTTTAATCTCTGTCTTAAAGACAGAATATTTGTGACTTTCAACATGACATTGATTCATTTAGACATATCAGTCTTCTAGAGCAAACTCTAAAGACAGTTTCACAATTATTAGCATCCTTGTAATGAAATAAAATGAGCTCAGGACTGAAATTCTGTGTCAGCTGATCAAGTACCCCAAGAAACACCACAAGCAGGGTGATACTTTATGTAGGAACAGTGAATTTGGGCTGACTCACTGAAATCCTCTAGTGAGACAGGGAAGAAAACCAGAATTAAACAGTCATCAATAAATAGTGGGGAAAAGCTGGGGAGGTCATAGGAGGCAACCTGAATGAAATAATCTGATTGAAAGTGTGATCTTTGCTGTCAGTAAAAGTGGTTATTGACCTTAATTCAGGGAAGACAGAATGCTGCAAGATATTTTCATTTTTGAGAATGGAAGGAAGAAGTTAATCAGAGGTGAAAAGATCCAGCAGTACTAAACCAGACAGGGTCTCAAATTTGAGATGGAGAGTTTCTATGTATGCAGATGAGTCAAAGACTGGTACATTAGTGCACTGGGGTGGCTTTCTACTTGGAAACCACTAGATGAATTCCTTAATTTACCTAGGAAAAAACCTGACATCCAGTTGAAAAAAACCACTCAAACAAACAAATCACACTGACCCAAGCTGAACATTTTTTCATTCCTCAATTCACTAGCCAAACTAGAAAATCAATTACATTCACAACTCTGTCTAGACACTCTTAATCCAGGAGACACATTTCTGGAGCAGAACAAGGAAGAAGTGGTAATTTTGCTACTTGCAGAGTCCCATTCTGGTTTCAGGTTTCTCTTCTGGCAACTTCACACTGGCCTAGTTGAGATAAACAGATGACAGAAAAAGCTGATTTATTGCTATTTCAAAACTGTCAGTCTCCCATACTTAAGGATGGTTCTGAGGCTGTTATCAGGGGGGTGTCAGCAGTACAATATAAGATGGTTAAGGGAGTTGATTGAGCTGAAGTTGGTTAATACTTGAAGCCAGCAGTGGAGCTGTGAGCAGACAGCCTCTGTACCAGTGCTGCTGAGGACACAGATTTATAAGTTAACCTGCCACTTAACTTGCTCCAGCTGATTCTGTATTGTTGCAATTAGCTGATACAACACTGCAGGTTTCAGGGAAAGAGGCAGAAGGAACTCTTTATCTCTGCCATGGCCAGGAACTGACAGACGTTTGCAGAGCATCCCCAGAGTGTGGAATCCTGGGAGCTCCAGCAGGGATGAGATTTGTCACTGCAGCTGCTGTGACCAAGATACTGCCAGGAACCACCTGACTGCTGACACAAAAAGAAGCCACTAACTCTCTAGACATGACTCCTCACCATGGCAGTCACCCAGATCATGATATCCAGAGAGTGTCATGGTGACAGTGTTCTCCTCCCTTGGTGAGGCTCTGCTGTTCCCGGATTGAAAATTAATTAAAATAATAAAAAATTAGTGCCTTCAGAATGCTCTTTGAGTATTTTCAGGATGATTTTATTGCCCTGCACAACATATCAATCCCTTACTACTAGAAATATTGGTAGAACACAAAATTTCATTTCAGGTTTATTTTGATTAAAATATTTATAACTTAGGTCCTTCTTAAGAATCATCAGTTGTCTAAAACTTATTTGTGCATGAACTTCCATGTCAGAGTATATTTATTGCAACTGATATATCTCAGAATTTTGAAATTATTTGCAGAAGAAAATAATTTGTGGTCTTTAGAATTTTTTCCATTTTTTTAAATTACTGTGTTAAAAGACAGTACATCCACACATTCTAGAAACCAAAATGCTTCACAGAAGTTATGGAAGTTATAAAATCAATGATTATAATACAGAAGGGAAGGGAGGAAAATTAAAGCTATTAAAAAAAAAAAGACACAACAAAGATATTTACACCTTCAGTTCCCTAGGGAAGCTCAGGCGGTGGAAACGCAGCCAGAGGTCACAGGCAGTGGTGGCACTGGTGTGGTGAGGGGTGCCCTGGGGAGGTGGCAGGTCTGTGAGGTTAGGGAGGGGTTTCTGGCATGTGGAGATGAGGGGAAGATCAACATCCCAGGGCTTGGGCAGAGCACACATCTGCTGCATGGCTTTTAATGACTCGCAGCAGGGAGGAAAGGTCAGCACCCTCCGAGCAGGAGAAATGAGGCTGATCCTTGCACACATCACCAGCTCAACCCAGCATGGAAAAGGGTGCAAATTTTTACCCAAATCGTGGCCTGCAGGGACTGACTGCCATGATTTAGTGCAGAGGGGATCTCGTAAAGCCCATGGAGCTCACACAGTTCTGGTGAGTTAGAGGCAGTGAGATGTCCTTGCCAATCTGCTGCTGCCTCTGCCCTGATCCCAATTCAACAGGGAAGCAGAATAATGGTTTTGTGACCACTGTAACCTTGGGCAGTTAGGCTGGGATATGGGGAAATTACTGTAGTCAGGGATATGATAAATGCCTGTTCTTGAATAGGCAATGAATAACTCTGCATTAGAATTGTAAAATATATTATATTTTACCATTTATATTTTACATAAAATATGAACTTCTACTGGACCTGTGGGAAAAACTTGCAGAAGCTTGGTTGGTATTCACACTGCTAATCCCAGAGATGAATTGGACACCATTAAATAGAACAAAAATGTTACTGAATAAATAGTTAAGGCTAATGGCTTTCTATGCCAGAGAGAAAATAAATTATCCAACATGAGATGTTGTATAGGCGATATCACACAATTATTAAATAAAATAAGTGACTCAAAAAACTCATCTAGGAAAATGATGTGTTATCCAACTGGATTTTTGAAAAGAGAGGGGCTAATTAAAGAGTGGGAACAACAAATTTTTTAAACTTCATTGCTCTTACTCGGATCAAAGACATCCTTAGCTTATGAGCAAAAGGGCAGTCCTAAACAGGAACCCTAGGGAGCCTAAAAGCAGTGAGCCAAAGGAAAACTTTATTTTAGTGCCTGTGGGGAGCAGAAACTGCTCTGTGACAGATGGTCCCTGTCTGCCTTCCGACATCCTTAGCAGCACTAATCTAAGGCACACTTGTGCTCACCTTTCCTTTATTCTCTGCCTGAGAACTGCACCACCACTTCAGCTTCATTAGAATAAAGTTCATCCACACGAGACATCCAGGTACACTTCTGCAGCCAGCACACAAGAACCCACCCTGGCATGGTGAAAACATTTGATTTACACCCAGAGACACTACAGTTTGACAAAAGTAAAGGCAACTAATCCTCATGCAGGCTTTTTGCATATTCCCAGCTGCTACGTGGTCCTGCCTTATCATGGATGAACAAGGTGAAGTTCTATCACAGACTAAAGCAGCAGCAGCAGATGGGGCAGAGCAGTGTCACAGAATCACAGAATGGTTTGGGTTGGAAGGAAACAAGATCATCTCATTCCACCCCTGCCATGGGCAGGGACACTTTCCACTATCCCAGGTTGTTCCAAGCCCTGTCCAACCTGGCCTTGGACACTTCCAGGGATGGGGCAGCCACAGCTTCTCAGGGCACCCTGTACCAGTGTCACACCACCCTCACAGGGAAGAATTTCTTCCCAGTATCCCATTTAACCCTGTCCTCTTTTAGTTGTATGACTATGGGTGGAAGGAAGAGGCTCCAGCAAGACCCCAGGTAGTGCAGTTTAAAAGATTTCTCTCTTTGTTCCAGAAGATTTAGGTTTATCCATCCTCCTTTGATAGCAATGCATTGCACAACTGTGCAGTTTTCTGTCTAATCAATGTCAGTTCTCTAGAAATGTTAGTCCCCTCAGCAGCCTTCAAGGTGGGTGATTTCACAATTTTAAGTGTAGGATGTGTGATTCCAGAGACAAAAAAGACCCATTCCTCCTCTGTGCCAGACAAGAAGAGCAATGTTCAGCCTTAGGCTGCTCTTGTAAGGAAAATTTCCAGAGTTCTCAATCCAATCCATCTCCTTCACCACACAGCAAAATCTGCATTTACAGAACTAATCACCTGAGTGACTTTTCTGGGTACCTGGAACTGCAATTTGAACTCATCCTGTGGAAAAAATAGCCCAGAGTCACAGCTCCTATGCCAGATATAGGCATAGGACCTCACCTGTATTCCCATGCTCTGCTGCAAATTGCAATCAATTACAGATTATTCTGAGTTCATATTTCATATTTACGATTTCCTGTCCTGCCTCTGAGGCAGCTGAGATGAGGTTGGTCCAAGCAGCTCCGACCTCCCTCCTGCCTGGGGAGAGCTTCAAATCTCTGGCTCACAAAACCTCTTCATGCTGTTACTGGTAACTCATACTCAGCAAGAGCTGGGCACACCAGAGACCTCAATTAAAGATTCTCATATTTTAATCTCTGAAAACTAACAACCAACTCCCCTTTTGAATAAAAGGGAGGCTAAAAACTGGGATCTTGGAGGGCCTCATTAATCCCTGCTGTAATTTGATGCCCTTGACACAGTATCAGGAAATACAGCTGACCTGCTGTGACAATACCCAGCACCTCTGCAGGATCAGCATCGTGACAGCCAAATTTGTCACCCTGTGAAAAACCCTCCAACTTCCACTCAGTGTCCTGAGCTCCACACAGGGACAATGTCCAGGCCTAAATTTCAATGAGCCAGAGCTCAGAGCTGACCAGTGCTACAATATAATGTACATGAAGGTCAGAAGCTGCTGTCACCTCAAATGTGTATTTTGCACAAGGTTATTTTCTTGGCAAAGATATTCACTTGAGTATATTACTAAACTGAGGAAAATAACATGAGAAAATGGGAAGAGGCCATGTAAAAAATGAGACAATCAGGCCAGAACCTCCAGTTCATTTTGACTGCATCAGCATGCTTGATCCAACTTGTAAACCAGCCTTAACAGAGAAGCATTTTCCCTGTTTGAATTGCTTTAAGAAGTGGAATTAGCTTTATAAATATAAATCAGTTAAAGATAATGCAATATTTATAACACGGTATCTGATTTTTCCCCCTTTAGGATTCCATTTAAAAGGAAATAACAAGGAAACAGCGCTCTCAGAAAGACAGCGGGTTTACAATTTATGCTAATTAATTTTCATATTGACACAAAACTAAACCCTGCATTTTATTTGACTGTGGCAAGGGTAAAAAAAATAAGGCAGATGGAACAAAATAGATCTTTTTTTCTGCAACAGATGATTCTGTAGGAAAGTCTCTGTTTTTTACCAAACTTGTTAATCCTCATTCATTTTTCTTCTGCCCAGCATGCAGGTCACTATACCCAAACCAGTTCCAATCCCTCTCCCAAATCCCCAGACACAAGGGCAAAAGCATAAGTGAGAAAAATGGTTCAATTTATTTGAAGCCCTGAAAGGCTCCAATCAAGATCGAGAAGTCATTTTTCTAGGAACTATATAAAAAGAAAAACAGCCCATCCCTGACCTGCGAGAGGTTCCAAATTGTCCATTAAATCAAATAACATCATTCAAAGCTGGAAGAAAAAATTCTATTGCTTGTAAAGCTAGGGAAAAAATGCAACACCATTCTGTGGCTAGAAAGTCTGCTTGGGATTTGGAAGAACTACCAGTTGGCTACTTCCATATGTATTCATTGAAGTGGCTGTGCCAAAGTCATAATTGCTCTGAGTTTCTGAGTGTCATTGATGCTACATCAAAAAGAAACCCAGGCCACAGAGGTTCATTTTCTATTAGAATCATTAATCAACGATCTGCAAAAGCCTGGCATGAAGCTCTCTTCCAACTTTAGCTGAGTCAAATTCTATTTGGTGTTCAAACAGATACATTTTTCTCTTCTTCCTCCCCACACATACGCCTCATCTCATTTTGGCAAGAGTGAAACCACTGAAAGGGATAATATGCATAATTATGTCTTTGATTAGAGAGACGGAGAAAAGCTGAAAAGCAGCAGCTCCACCACACTGACCAACTCAGGCTCTGCCAAGTTTACCCCTGTCCTCCATATATTAACTCTACTTTGTTATACTTTAATTATTCATTCAGGTTTTTTCTACTGTTAATAGAATTTGCCCATCATATTGATTAGCTTATTTAGTTCAGCTGGATTCAGAGTGTAAATAAAATATTTTTTTTTTCATTTTAATAACCCCTTTGCTCCACTGACTCCATTTTGATTTTTTCCTCCCCCTAATTTTAATAGAAGCAACAGCACTAATTACCTGCCCTCATGTCAATGTTTCCTCAGCAGCATCCTCCAGCACTGAATTGCTGGTTTTCTTATTGTTATTGTCATTAGCACAGAAGTACTCTTATAAGGAACATTTCACTCAGCCAGCCTGAGGTTCCTGCAACAGAAAAAGAATAGTTTCTTAGTTAGAATCAGGATGCTGTCTATCCTTAATGAGACAGCAGCATGATTAGAAATGGAGATGTTTTCCATTTCCCATCCACATTCATTTCAAACCACATTTCAGTGAAGCAAAAACAGGCTTATCCTGAGATGCATGTTGTGCCTATTCAAAAAAAAAAAAAAAAAAAAAAAAAAAAAAGTGAATTCTTTATCTCAGGTTTGCAGCTTACTCAATCATCATAAAATCCTAATTCACTTTTCCTTATTTTAATGGCTTTCCCAGTACAGTTTTTAAGCAGACATGGAAGCTAGATTTATCAGTGTCTGGCAATAATATGGTGCTGTAGTCCTCACCTAAACAGGCAGTGTCTGAATTGTGCTGTGCAAAGATATCTACAATATTAACAAAAAGGAGAGGGTGATAGTTTAAAGCATGATAGCAAATGCCTCAGGTTAAAATCTATCTCCCACATCTTATCTCTCCATAAGAATAAACTGATTTTTTTTTTTACTTTACTGGGATAGCTGTTTAAGAATTGTATTTGATTGAGACAGAAAGCAACTCAATTCCACTGCTTTTCTATTTTAAATATTTGCTTTACTCATTGTGTTGCCTTACATCTTCCCCATTAGTTAAGTCATCTTCAATATTTACGGATAGTTGACTTTGCTAATCCTTGTACAATCTCGTTTTTAAAATAGCTGCCAAATGACTTGGGATGGGAATACTATGAAATATATTTGGCACCAATTTATTACTGAGAAGAACAATGTTAGAAATTTGAAGAGAAAAAAGAGACTAAGTATTCCTCCAGGGAAAGGTGACACGTGGAAAAAAGGTGCCACAAAGGATGGAGGCATGGAAAGAGATGAGAGGGAAGGTGATCACACCTATTGGAGGAAAAGGATGACACATTTGAAGATATAAAGCAACACATGAACTCTGTTTTCTCCTATTAAAAGGTGTTGTTGGGCACAGTGAACTCAGGAAAGACACCTTAAATGGCCAATTTGAACTTTTGGGGGGAACTGAAACCTAAATGAAACCCAATAAGATGTGTCCTACAATGAGAGCCAGTGAGTACTGCAGGGGAAGCTTACACTGGGCTTGTGGGGCCCAGCAAAACAAAAAATACAATTTTTTTTTTGTGTAGCTTCTTCATAAAGCCCATCCTAGGAGCTCAGATCCATGCTCTTCCCTGGCCTACCAGGAAAAGCCTTGTACAGTTTGAACTCTTAACACAGAAGCATAGAGAGAAAATTTCACCTGAATACGTATTCTGAATTCATGATTAGTACCACAATTCTTCAGAATTCTCAATAACTGGCATAGTATTAATCCATATTAAAAAGTGTCCAGGGCACACTAAGTCTGTCAGCATGGGAGCAAAGGGGTTAATTTGAATGAATTTGGAAGTAGTTTAGCCAAATTGCATTAGATATTTGTATTAAGAGTTGAAAATGCCTTGATTAAATTTTCTTTACCATCCTAAGTAATTTAAGTTAAATCAAATTAAATTGAGGACATTTTATTTCTGACTATGAACGTGGGCACAAATTTAACGCAGTTTAACTAAATCTCCTTATGAGTGACTGAGGCAGGGAAGGAATCCTGACAATTGCCACAGCTCCCAAAAGAAATCAAGACAACTCTCTCAAACAACACTTCATTCCTTAAGACAGTTGAAATCTGTCTTGTGCATTGAAGGAGGGATAGGAAGGAAGAGAAAATGTATATGCTTCACGCTGCAACATTATATAATGCCATCCAACACCAAAGGCAGACATTGGACCACTTCCATCCCATATGGCAAGACAAATGTTCTCCCAGTTTATTATTAATAGTGCTGTGACAGCACTGTGACTCAGCATCAGAAACCATTATTTTAAATATCTTCCATCAGAACTGACTTGGCACAAGTCTTTTTGCCACAGAAGGTTGGTCCTGACTAAAACCTTCCACCCAGCCCTGAGAGGAGCACAGTGATGCAACAACCTGGTGATCCATTTCCACATGAAAATGAAAGTGTGTCTAGCCTTCAAGGAGTTGATATGGCATTTTGAATTATATATCAAGCAGAAAAATTTACTGGGTAAATGTTGAAATCATTAAAGTAACTTTTCACTGCAAATAGAGAGTGAATGCTTCATCCCAAGACAGCTATGAGATGTATCAGTTTAGGCTTTTAATCCCAAAGTATGCATAAATCTCTCCAGTCTCATCTCTTGTCATCTCCTTGTCAAAAGAAATTCCATTTCACTTCCACCCATCACTGCTCCCCATGGTTTCTAAACATATTCCACTTTAAAATTTTATCATGGGAAGGAGGAGGTTCCTTCTAGATTTCATGCAGGGTTAAACTATGAAATCCTCAGAAAAAGAAGAATTTATTAAAAAATAAAAATAAAATTTAAAAAGAGACTTAATACAGTTAGCAAAAAATATAAAATAATAGAATGACTGACCACCCTTGATATTTTCCCTCTCTCTATTTACCTCCATTTTGCTTCCAAAGTCCAACAGAAACTGCAGAGTTTGATGCACATTTTCCCTCATTAGTGTGTGTGTGATGCACTCAGAGGGGAAAATAGATGGATCAATCACCCAGGCTGACTCCCAAGGACTGCTCCCTTGTGACATCCCTTCTCCAGCCACGAACACCTCATTAGTTCACAAAACCTACAAGTATCTCAAGGCTGTAAAAACCCCACCCCACACCAAATGACATCCATTTGAAATGACTTGATCTTTTCAGTTACTTTCCATGTGTTTTTCCACCTAATCTTTTTGCATAAGGCAACACACCCATTTATTTCTGCAGGAAGAAGGTTGATTGGGAGGTCAAGAGTTATTTGACTTTATAAATGCACATAAGTAGGAGCTGGCAGCACAAGGAAGATCTATGCTTATTAGAGCAGGCATGACACATGCATGAGACATAAATACAACCAAGAGCTTCTCTTCAGTACCTGTGGTTGTTAAACCCCAGTGAAAGATCATTTCCTGTGCAGATCCAGGTGTATGAGCTCCAGCAGATGGGATGGACTCTCCTCTCAGCTCCATCCACACGTAAGAAGCCAGGTCAGTGGGTGACAGAACAATGAACTGTGCATCTTCTACTTTGTTTCAATAGAAATCAAGTTTTAAGGGATGAGACCTTAGATAAAATATTGCTTGTCACCTGACATTTTACAGAGAAAAAGAGAAAAAAATACAAAGGTAAAAAATAAAAGAATAACTTTGCACATAATAGTATCCCAATATCTATATGAGGATGGACATTAATTTGGCATTCTGTGACATCTGCAACTTCAATGATCATCTATCACTTTTTACTAGGGTTATTTATCAGTTTTTAATTCTTTGGAAGTAACTCTCAAAAGGGGATGAGAGCCTAACTTTTCTTTTAGATTTCACAGATACTTGCAGAAAAAAGAAGCAACGAACTTGGTTCCCTTGAGCTCCCTCAAAGGTTTGAAAGGACCCTTTTGTGCCTCACTTTTCATGTCTCTGCCTCTTCCTGGTCCTCAGTTCCTCTCTTTAGAATTTTAAAGCCTATTTCAAATGCCATTATCAAATAACATTAATCCCCAAACTCACACACTGTTTAGATCTATTCCTCTATTCTCTGTCTTCACATCCCAACCACCATCCCAGGATATTACTCAGTCTTTTCCTCACAGTCCCAGCATAATACCTTGTTTCCATCTTTGGCTCAGCCACTTCCAGGTTCCCTCTCCTGTACCAAACCTTTACCAGATCAATACCTGTTCTACTTTTGCCCCCTCCTTGTCTCTCTTTTTCCTTTAATCTCTCATCTGATCCCAGTGCCATTCCAAAGAATTGGCTTCTCACTTCTGCCTTTTACTGTGCATCAGATCACCTCTGTACCCACTCCTGCCCAGAGCTCCCTTCCTCTGCTCTCAATCCCTGCCCCATCCCTTTGAAATCAGTGTGATAACTTTTTCTCATGCTACCTGTGCTGTGGGATGCAGGGAGAGGAATCCCAGTCTGATGGCATTTTGTCCCTGGGTAAATGCAACCCAGGAGGTTTCGTTGCTTTTCCATTTCCCTTAAATTTTTTGTGACACTGATTTAGAGACAATTTTAGGAGTAGGCATGTTGTACATCATAAGCACACAAAAGCTTCTGGCTGCAACCCAGCAGAAACCTCCTACATTTCACAGGTGGTTTGTGAGCTGCAGATGGAGAACTTCTGAGCAAAAAAAAAAAAAAAATCTAAAAAAAGTCATCCATCCTTATTTGTCCTTTCATTACTATTGGTTCCCACCACTTCTCTGCCTTTCTGAGCACTGCAGAATTGTGTTCAGCTTAAAGAAAGCTTTTAAAGAATAACATGCTCTCCTATTTTGCAATACTATTCTGACTGCTACCAAACTATTTATTTCATTAACTCCCATCTATTCTCCTTTGTGGCATTGCAGAGAAATTTGGTCCTGGCTGGCAATAGCACAGAAAATAGTGCCCCAAAGGGGCTTCTGCAGAGGGAAATGCAGTGTGCCAAGGACAGAGCAGAAAAGGAAGGGAAAGGGCACAAAATCACAAAATCTTTAAGGCTGGAAAAGAACTCCAAGTTCATCAAGTCCAACCTTTGACTGATCCCACCTTGACAACGAAACCATTGCACTGTTACATCATTTCTTGAACACCTCCGGGGATGCTGACTCCACCACTCCCCCAGGCAGCTCGTTGGGGTGCTGGGCCACCCTTTCAGTGAAGAAATTCCTTCTGGTGACCAGCCTGAATCTCTCCTGGTGCAGCTGCAGGTTATACACTCTTGTCCTGTTGCTGTGTCCTGGGAGAAGTGGCTGATGCCCACCTGGCTACAACCTCCTTTCAGGACTAATGAGGGAGCAAATCTTTAACAGCTTAATCAGACACCAACACACCAAATTTCACAATAAAAATTTGAAAATATTTTTCTGAGCCACTAAGCTGCCAGTTTTCTCTGCCAGGCTGAATTTTGCCTGCTGAGGCTCTTCCTTAAGGAACACTTTGCTAACCAACAAGTCTTTTAGCAATACCACTTTTAAGCTTTTGATCCTGCTGCCCAGTTCTGACAGATTCTCACTTCCAAATATTGCATTAAAGTAAGAGCTGCTGAAAAGCACAACATCTATCATCTAGTGAACCGTGATACCACAGCCTCCATACTACACTGGGGAAGAGCTTGACTGAGGTGTACAAAGTCATGGACACCATTTGACAATGTGGAGAATCTTTACTCACCAAGCTCCCACCAGTAGAATGAGAAACACACCAGCATGAGATACTCAGATAAAAGCAGGTCCTTTTTTATGTGGCTTTAATTTGTTGACACAAGCTTATCAAAGCAGACAGTAACAGCAGGTTTAAAAATGGATTGGGCAAGTTCATAGGCAGTCAGTTAAAAAAAAAAAAAACCCTCTGTTTTTCCAGCTAGTTCATCTGCTAGTTTCAGGCAAAATTAAAGGTAAGAAGAAAAGGCCATTTATCTTTAAACTGACTTCAGATTTGCTTCTAATCAGCTGGGAACTTTGTTTGTTGTATTTAAGAAAAAAAGAAAAAGCTAATTTAAAAGAAAAACAGAAATGTATTTCAAGTCTTATTGCTTTTGTTCATTTTCATCAGACTCAAGTACTTAGACTCTCAAAAGGACATAAAACAGTGGAAATGGTACTCAGGGCAGATGAAAAATACACCCACTGCAATTATTTTATAATTAAGCCCTGATGGTGTAGCATTTAAAAAGAGTCAACCTATCAGAAAAATCCAAGTCTACAAAGACAGAGCTGGATTTGCAAGTGCTCTGCTTCTACTGTTAATGAAGGAGAAATCAAATGAGAATGGGATGCAGAAATGTTATAAGACTGTACCTTGGACATTTCTCCTTGGTGTTATCATGTTCTCCTCTTAGAGAAACAGCTCAGGGAGACAGATGTGCAACAAATAGAAGGTAACAGTACACAGGCGTTTGTTGCTCTGGTTTCAGGGGCCAGCTGTGTTCTAATACTGCCTGCCAGTGTTTCTCTAATGCTGTCCACTGGACCAGTATTTGTGTCCATTTCATTCCATGCTGTCTAGATAACAAGTAAAACACAGGGCATGGTCTGTGCATTTGTGGAGAAATGAAAATAACAACATGGTCACTTAACCCGACCCTTTCCGTGCAGCTGTAACCTCTCATTAAGCAGCAGCCTCAAACAGGCTGAGTTTTGAATCATTGCAGTGTCCCTGCTACTTGAGAGGCTGTGAATTTGCTGACTGATCCCAGCATTCCTCACTGTTAAAAAAATGCAGAGAATTTTAACAGAAACAAATCCAGCTCCCGCCAAGGATAAAGCAAAAACACCCCTGCAGAGATCTAAAGGATGTCAGCCATTG
Organism: Acrocephalus scirpaceus scirpaceus; assembly: GCA_910950805.1. NCBI lineage: Eukaryota > Metazoa > Chordata > Aves > Passeriformes > Sylviidae > Acrocephalus > Acrocephalus scirpaceus. The sequence continues at coordinate 6,233,701 of OU383781.1, forward strand.
TTTAGAAGTAACACAAAACCACTGTCAAATAATGTTCAAAACAAAATACATGGTGAAGACACAGGTTGAGTCTTCAAAGAAACTCTAGAGCTGGGGCTCACAAATGGAGATGTTTAAAATACTCATTTTGAATATTTTGTATACATCAGCTTGAAAAAACATCCATCAATGAGTAACAGTTTGGAATACTGAATTGATATTCTTTTTACTTACATTAGTGAAAAGTTAATTTCAATCAAATAAAGGGAAATGTGAACTTTAGACTCAACAGGTTCCCCACAGCAAGGCCATGGATTTAAATAGGTGGTATAAAAATAGAACTGGTTAATTTTACATCCTATTCATACATGAAATAATTGATACAATGAGGACCTCAGCAAACTCACATGGTTTTGAGAAGTTCAGTTAATATTTCAGTTATGTGCAGAGCTCATCTGGGCCATTTATGAAGGGGATATTTTCTTATAATGCACAAATGTGGCTAAAAGTATTTTCAGTCCAATTCTAATTTGTCTTGCCACACAAGAATAGCATGCAGCACAATTAATATGCATAAAACATAAACCTATTAATGGACTGCATTTAAGTGAGTTAAAGGAAGTGAACCAAGATCATCATAAATCTTCTTATGTGCTTTTGGTGATACACTGACAGGTAGGAATTAAACATGCAAGGAACTTTTATTGAACTGTCCAGATCCTGTTTATATTCAATCAAAGTTGCCCACTTTATCATGCTGCTCTTGACATTGCTGTGAAATAGATAACAGCTAAATCAGAGGCTGTCAAACTGAAGTAACTTTCAGGAATTAAATGGTATTGCTGAATAAAAAGCCATAATTGAAATGCACAAAAAAAGAAAAAGAAGAAAAAAAAGCCTCTAAAACAATGGGAATTGTTTTAAAACAGTGGGAAACTTTAGATGACATTGCAGAGACAGCTGAAGTCCCTGATACAGCAACAGAATTGAGCAGATTGTTTGGGCAAAATGTCATCGTTGGAGCTTTCTTGTGCCTTATTACACACAGACATCATCTGGGACTCTGCACAGTGCTGAATTACCATTTACAGCAGTTTGACCTTGAACATTGGAGTTGCATTAATACAGCCCATTCCATGGAACTGATAGACAGTTAAGAGGTCAGTGAAAATGTATTACAGATTTTTGTATTCAAGTAGAAAAAAAAAAAATAGAGACTTGTATAGATCCTAAAAGGAGGCATCTGTTCATAAAACACCTGGAGTAGCAAAGGGCAGCCTTTTCTGCACAACAGTTAAGATGCAATACATTATTGATCAAGCATTGTAACAAGTTTAGCACCCTTTCAGAGCTCTCATGATGCTCTAATTATGGGATGTAAATTGGAATCTCTAAAACATGTGAATTTCCTGAAGATGAAATTTAGCCACCCTCAAGCATGCTCGATTAACTGAGTGACAAAGAATTGCAAGCAGGAGTTTAAAATTCAGTATTCATTCAAAAGAAACCAATTTGAGGATTTCAAATACTCCACTAACAGCAAGAGACTACCAGTATATAGCCTGATTATTTCACATCCTAAAGCTTTTCTCACCCCTACATTTATAGAGACATCTGCAAATGCTAATAGAGTTCTCTCTAGGATGGGGATCATTAAGTCAAAGTACTCAAGCACAATGGGCAATGAAAGATTGAATTGGTTAGTGCTCATAACAATTGACAATAATGTTAATATATATCAGTACTCCACTGAATTTGTGCAGTGTATTCAACATCTGGAGACTCTTCCCTGGATTTTATGCAATCACTATAAAACTTTAAATAAATACTCACTAACATACACGTTTCAAATATATATCTGTATCCTGTTTTTCATTATCTGGAAGTGCCCATAAAAACTTGGGGAATCAATGGGAGAAGAGACTAATGAACACTTTTCATACTGTGGGCAGGCAGAAAGGTGGTACAGTAAAGTCTGCTGCTCCTGCACATGGTACCACCACCATGCCCACTTGAGACTTGATTTGACACCAGTTACAATCACTGGGAGATTGTCCCTGATTTCTAATGAGTTCAGGAACTCCTTCCTCAAATTGTTTTCAGTAGGGAGGTGGGAACCACTGAGGAGAAAATCCCCTCACTCTGTCGGTGTTTGGTCATGCTCAAAACAAAAAGCACCAGGGGGTTTCAGGTGGAGAATAAGAGCAAAGGTTCCTGCCTCCCCTCAGGCCTGAGAGCAGCCTGCAGCAGATGCCTGGGGAACCAGGTAGGTCCAGTGCACCATTCCATCTGGTCATGCTGGGAAATGGCACCCTGAGCTCATTGTATGGTGATTCATTTAGCAAAATGCAAAATTACACTGCAAAGGGATTGCCTACAGCCTTCCTCTTCAGGCAAAGCTCCTCTACCCATCCTGAGATCTAAGGCTCAGTTTTCCTCCACCCTGAGGAAAATACATCCTTGACTATAGATGCAAATACTAATGTGGAACTCTCTCATACCTATTTGCCTTCAAAAGGCAGAGCTAAAACCCAGACCAGATTGAACTGCAAAAATTACATGTCAAATTACATGTCAAATTCTTACTTGAACCAGAGGTCATAGTTTGTTGATATATCTATTCACATGGAACTGATAACCTTCCTGCAGAATCACATGATATTTGTTTTGAAATAAGAGCTTTTTCACAAATTTGCATCTGAATGCATTACTGACTGTGAACATATATTATCACTCATCTGCACAGGAAACCTTGGGACATACAGTGTTATATATAAAGCTGAGTATAAAGAGGGGATGTAATTCTGTTTCTTTGTAACATCTATTTGCATTTCTTGGGGTAAGCAACATGAGTACAAGTTAACATATTTACTGAAGAGAGGTACTGACCTGCACCTGTCATAATAAAATTTTCTTTGTTTAAAATCTGAATATTATTTACATTGATTTAAATTATTGAAAACCCTCATTTAATCACTACAATAACATGAAGAATGGGTTTATGGTTTACCCTTATAAAAGACACTCATGATTGCTTCTTCTCTTCAAATTATGGCATGTACAAGTAATTTTTAAAATAAAATATTTCTTTTGTCAGCCTTTCATACCATTTCATATCATTTGTCATTTAGAAACAGCTGCAGTAGGATTAGACACCTCAAAAGACATAGACAGGTTTTATGGCATATGGCAACAGACTCTTGAGTCTGGTAAGAATAAATAAAAGTATAATCTACTTCATCATGATTTTTCTCTTGTGAAATTATGAATTTCTTTTCAATCCAGCAAAAAAAAAAAAAAATTGAAACATTTCTGCTCCATATATTGTTGCCTCTCAAGATCAGCAGTTCTCCTTTTCACACTGTGATGGATGCTGCACTGGATTATAGAACCCAACTATATCTGCTCTGCCATTTCCTCGATATTACATTCATTGTATTCCACAGCATGAACTCCCAGTCAAGATCCTGGATATTGCTCCATGATATTTATCACAGATGAAGAGATGGTCCAGTGCCAATGTTATTTTCATGGTGCTGGCACATTTCCTACGTGTTTGGTAGTAAACACTGTTTCAGTTGCAAAAAGTTCTCAGGCACTGCTGTAGCATTCAGACAGAAAGTAATTTTTCTAAATATTTTAATACACTTCATGGAGTTTTTTCATTCAGCAGCTCTTTCTACAAATCAATATTTCTCTTTTCTTCCTTGAACAGTTGTAGGAGCAGGGGGTGATCCTGTCAATACTCACACCAGTGAGAAGTTCAGCTGCACTGGTGCCCTGTTTTATTCAGCACTACTACACATACAGTGAAGAGCTGGCAAGACTCATAGCCTTGATATATCAACTCAGCTCTTCCCTGAAATACAACCATCTCTGGGGTAAAGTGCAATAAATATTCAACAGCACAGGGAAACACTACACTGCAGATTTAAGACTCAATCTGGCAAATACTTACACAGGAGTATATTTTCTTCACACTGCTAAAGAAAAATACTTATATATATAAACGTATTCTTAGACACAGGATTGCAGAGTACAGGACCCAAGAGAGGAAGGAGAATGGAGGAGAAGGAGGAGAAAACCTTTCCAGTGCACCCCAGGGGCTCCATTTTGGATTGAATCTCTTGCCAAATATAGGGAGGATGTAAGTTGGTCAAGCTGGCAGCAGCTGGAACCAAAACCATTCAGGAATGCTCTGTAGCAGGAGTGGGGATGGCAGCCCAGCACTGCCAAAGGTCCAGTGAACCCAGGAATGTGACTGGGCACTGCTGACAGCAAAGCAGGCTGTTTAAACATTTGGGCATGAAGATGGGAGGGAATAGGCTGGAGTAAACACCCTTTGCTGACACCAGTTGCAGGACCTATCTCAATCATGTGTCACTCTCAGTTTCACCTCTGTCCCACGGTTTGGTAAAATTTTTTGAATAATCTACAGTATCAGAAGGTCTTCAGAAAGCTCAGCTCATGCACATTTTCACAGATGAGATATTTCAGGTGTGTAATGGCCAGTCTTTGGACATCTGATCAAGTATATTTCCTATTTTATCATAAGAAACTAATTTCTTCACTGATCTTCATTCATTTCAGCCCTATAAAAAGAAGCCACTTTAAACACCTCTCTGGCACTGCTTCCCAGAGAAATGTTTCCCTATTTCACTCTTCATAAAGGTCTGCAATAAAGAGATACCTGTAAGCCATCCTTTCTAAAATTGTATATTCCATTTAATAACTCATACAGAACCAGAATTACAGGAAATGTGTTAATGGATTCCTTTTTTTCATAGCCCAGGCTTAACTCAACCTCTTCAGTGCACAGAAATGGAGAATTTTTCATTCTCTCCTCTTTGGGTATGCAGCTTAGTGAAGTATAAGATGGTCTCTTCAATCTGCAGAAACTCACTGGCACAAAAACATAGATCTATAGTATTTGGTGATCACATATTAGAAATGCATTGCAAAACTTGCTCAGGCAGTTATTCAACAATAACAGGCTGAAGTCATCTGAACCAGTCTGAAAAGGATGCTTTTGTTTCATATTTATGAGCAGTGATGCCCCTTACTACAACATTAACAAGTTTATCTAAAACCATAATGGCACAGCTGCAATAGTTCCAATTTATTATCTGGAGGGTTGATTTTTGGCAGGTTGGGTGGGTTTGTTTTCTTCAATGTTTTTTGTTCTCTTTTTAATGTGCAAAATTGGGGTTCCCATTTCTGTCTTGTTTAAGGCTGGATTTTATCCATAAAGGGACATTTTACACAGCTGAAGCTTTAAAGAAAGTAAATGTCAATTCAATTTGTCCTTTCAACCCACACCAGTTGAGGAACAGTAATTTTTTTTTTTGCTGATGAAAGTCTCTTGGCCCTCTGGCAAACTAAGATTAAGAGACAACTGATATTTCCAAAGCTGCGTGCAGGATTTGGGCATACAATTTCCATTTTGCTCTTGATGCACCTGAAGCTACAGAAGTGAATAGGTAAAAACCTGCAGCAAACTGCAGCACAGCAGATGCCTAGCTATGAGCACACCTTGTACTGAAACACATTTATTTGTGAGAATTTGTAAGATCAAGAAAACCCTGATGCATTCTGCTGTAAGTACCTTGCTACCAGCATGGTGTTAAATTATTTGGGGGCTATGTCACACACTTGGACTTTGAAAAATGCAAGGCTACTACTAAACAACAATATTTCTGTTCCTTGGAAGGGAAATGTATGGATGCTTTATGTACTTCATGTGCAGTTAAACTGTATTTTGGTTGGAATTCAAAATGAAACTGCTATATCTATGCTCCCCTTTTGTGATTTATTTTTTTCATTTCTCATGTCTGAAGTTCTTCTCCTGACCAAGAACTCCCTAGTAATTCCACTAATCATTTACATGGATAGAGAAGGTTTCTAGGGCAGCCACCACCCCCATCTTTTTGCTTGTACAAAGAAAAAGAACCAATAAAATTTCAAGAGAGCAAAAACTTTGAAAAGGGCAAGGGAATAAGGAGACCTCCAAAGCTTATACAAACTTTATATCCACAGTCTAATATATCTGGACAAACCCAAACTGAATAAAATTTCTGAACTTTTAGCCACTTATGCACTGAGTGCATTGAAGGTGTTCTTTCTATATTTTTAGGAAAAATATAAGCCACATTTACCATTCATCTGAAAATGAATGTTCACTTCAGCTTGGTTTTTATAACACTAAAAAATTGGGTTGATGAGAATTTACCCTAAAATTGCCTAAAATTGTTTCTTCTGCCAACAGTCTGCAGATATATTATAACCAGCTATCATTGGAGTGACAACACTTGCATTATCCAGTAAAATAATGGGGATATAGGAAAATCTAGCTCCTGAAAATATTTGAAGCTGGCTCAATAACTCATAGATTTCTTGAGGTTCAGATTACCTTTATATCTGTGAGTAATTATCTAAGACATTTGGGCCAATCTTCTGGGACTTCCTTTCAAAAAGAATGAATATTAAGAACAAATTCTGTCTCCTTACGATATAAATATTCGCTTTTGGCACTAAAAGACATACCCCAAATTGTTTAAGATATATAGTGCAATCTGTTCAATAAAGGCAATATCATCTGCTTCTCATCAGTTTTGACTGAGAAAAGACTTTGTTAGAGAGAAAAGTCCCCTGTCAACACATTTTCAAATGAACAGAAATTCAGACTGTTTCTGTCCTTTTTGTTCCAGTCGCTACAATGGCCCCATGGGTTTCAATTAAATTCAAACTCTACAAAGGTCACAAGCTATCAGTCCAAGATAGCCCAAATTAATCAATGCATAAAGATCTCAGTACACTAAGTGATACCTAATACTCCTGAACAGTTAAATTTCAGGGCAGCCCCATGGGTGAGGGTATAAATTCTGTTGGGGTGTTAGAAACACTGGAGATACATTTTCAGACACCCACGTGCCAAAGGAGTGTGAAAACTATCTGGTGGCCTGTCATTCCCATCAAAGTCTTCAGCAGAACTATGGTACTCCTGAAACTTCTTGTAATTTCCTGCTAAGAAAAAAGTTTGGGTACAGTTATATACAGCTAGCCCACCACCAAAGAAAAGGAAAAAATCTCTTCTAGCATCCATACACATTGAAAGATACAGTCACTAAATGAAGTGCTATAGCAAAATTTAAAGGGTTAAAATGCCACAGATCATGTAAATACCTTCAACTCTGAGTGCAAATTCTAGACAACATTCACTGGCTCAGCAATTATCCCGTATGGCCCTTGTGCTTGGCCCTGCATTCTCAAAAAGGTCATGGAAGGTGGTGACCCTATTGAAGGCTGCTGGTGGACAGTGTCAGTGAGGCAGCACCACCCCTGCTGCTCATGGAGACACAAGGGGAGCAGCCAAGCTGCAACTGAACAAATGTGCCTTCTTTTATCCACAGCTGGGAGGATAAGGTGTGGCAGGTTATGTTCTACCTGTGTCAGGAGAACTTTGCTGGTTTGATATACTCTCATTTGTGTTTTTATGTAAAGTGTTTCTTTTTAGACCAGGTTTTTTAAAAAAAGGATAGTTGCAAACAGTGTGGTGGGTCTGAAGCAATTATGTCTCAAGCTAACAATAGGATTTATCTTTGTATTTTCTGGGTAAATCATTTTCCTCACACTAGGAAGGAATGCCATCATCTGCTGGCAGCACACTTCTGAGGAACAGGGCTGCACTTAGACTTTTCATTCTTTTATTTGTTTTACAACCCTTTATTTTTCAGATACTGCATTTATATAGTCAAGATTGCACCCACAGGGTGAATATTTGTATGCTTCCAACTCACTTCAGGAACCTTTACCTCCTTCTACTTTTCCACACAAGAATTTAAACACCCACTGCTTTCACCTGGTACATTTTTGTTAGCTGAAGAAGCAGAAAATATTCAGCTTATGTAGGTTAAACTCCTACTCCTCAGATAAATCCATATAAAGGATGTCCATATGGCATATACAGAAGAATACCTGTTCTGGTTTTGGCTGGGATAGTTAATTTTCTTCCTAGTAGCTGGAATGGGGCTGTGCTTTGGATTTGTTCTTGAAAAAGTGTTGGTAGTAAAGGGATGTTTTAATTATGGCTGAGCAGAGATTACACAGCCAAGGCCTTTTCTATCCCTCACCCCACCAGTGAGGGGACTGGGGGGCACAAGATGTTGGGAGGGGACACAGCCAGGACAGCTGACACCCAAGGGATACCCCAGACCACATGGCATCATCTGAGCACATAAACTTGGGGAAAAACTGGCTGGGCATGGATCAGTGGGTGGTGAGCAATTGCCCTGTGCATCACTTGCTTTGTACATTCCAATGCTTTTGTTGCTATCATTATTATTGCTGTTATTGTTGTAATATTATTATTATTATGTTGTAATGTTATTATTATTTTCCCTTCCTTTTGTGTCCTATCAAACCTATTAAGTCTTTATCTCAACCCACAAATTTTACTTTATTTTGCCCCCCAGCTATGTCCCCCATCCCCTTGTAGTGGGGGGAGGTGAGTGAGAGGCTGTGATGTTTTGCTGCCTGTGGGTTAAACCCTGACAGTACCATGGCTTCTCATTTCACATCACTGTAACCTTTGCCTTGCTGGAAATCTTACCATGTCTATCTCATGTTTGCAAGTATTCTGAATCCTGTTACTCTCTTCACTTATGGGACTTCCATCCAAAAAACCCCACAATAACCATAAACAAAAGCCTTTATTCCATTTCTAAGGAGCAAGCTGATGCGTCACCTAAAATCTCAGCATTAAAATTTGGCCTCTTACTTGAACTTCAGTCAGTTTCTATGTTGTGACACATGCAAAATTTAAAAGTTCACAATTGTAGTGTAATTGGATTTCTTAAGAGGGAGAGTTTACACCTTACCTATCCATTTTGAAGAATGAATTTGGAAAGATTTTTATCCAGGTATTGTTCAGATGCACAAGAGGGTAATATGAAGAAGTGCTGAAGGGAACTACCCCCTCAGGTGCCTCCTTTCAAGGGAGGCAGGGATGCAAACTCATCACTGATGACAGCTTTCCAGTGACTGCTTTCCAGTGACCTCAGGCACTGATGGACCAAAGCACAGCAATCCCAAAACCTCATGAGGCTGTGACCCAGCCCCAGTACTACATTCCCTCTGCCTCAGGATGGAACAAGAAACAGCACCAAACCCACACATCTTACAGAAAATGTCCTGAGAAGTCTTCAAACAGAGAGAAATTGAAAAATATAGAAATCCAAGTTTCCCATTCTATTACTCATCTCAAGTTCACTCTAATGGCTCTCTATAGAGCAGCCTAGACTTCCAGGATTTATTAACTATAAATTTCTGTTCTGGAATTTGATATGCTAATGCAGTTTTAGCTGATCCTGTGTAAAATCTATGGGATTGATGAGTACACTTGCATCATTCCCACCGCCTGCTCCTATTTATTCTCAAAAATTAATTTACACATTTAAAAGTCTTTTCTTTGTGCCTTTGCCATTTCTGTGTCATGGTGTAATAGCCTATTTCTTGTGCTGCAATTGATTACACTTACCAAGTGAGGAGAGAAATTTGAAAGCCTCTGATAATGGGAATACTTGTCTAAAAACATGTTGATAGGAAGTCTATCATCTAAACACTAGATATTCTCATTTTCTAGCAAAATCTGGATTAATTCTTATATTATAGTGAGAGCAAAAATATCATGTGAAGGGGACCAGTAATCTAATTAAATGAATATATTAAAAGTTTCTGGGTTTGACAGGTAAGAGGTAGCTGTCATTCTTTTTGGCACTTTATGAATTTCTTCTGTCCTTCATTATCCCAAAAGATTATTATTGCTCTGTTTCTTGTGAGTGTAGTGAGCTAGAACAGCAGAGATAATAGGTTATTATAGGAAAATTTGGCTTTGACATTTATATGATAAATTTGAAGTCAATTAGAGGGAAAATACTCCATTAGATAAAGTGAGTGTACCAATTATGCAGTGAAGACTTATTGCTAATGGCATAATTGAAATTTATAGAGTGGTGGTCCCAGCACTGTAGAATTAGATTGCATAAATGATGGCAATAGCAGGCATGTAAACATTTTTGTTCTTAGTCATTTACAGGCAGAGGATGGAGGGAGGGTTTTTCATTAAGATTCCATTCTGATGTTAAAAATCCAAAGTTACCAGGAAAGGGCTGATATGAGACAATCACCTTCTTCCATAAGTTCTAGCAAAAAGAAATTAAACAGCCCTTTTTGGTAAAAGTTGTATGTGCTTCCATGGAAATTAAATGCATGTATAAGGAATCATTAAAAGAAAGTAAAACTAAAGCTTTTCATGGGGAGAATTAAACAAATATTAAACTTAATATGAACACCAAGCCACAGGGGAAACAGAAAAATATTTGGTCAAATTTAGGTATAGAGCTGGAAAAAAGGAGGGTTTCTGCCTCAGATAGTGGATTGTAAAATAAGCTCATGAAGAAACTTCATGAAATTCAATTTATAGCACTTCAAAACTAGATGGAGAGATATGCTGGAAGATAAATATTTGAGAAAATCATGTCAGACTAGACCAAAAGGACAGGTTAACCAGGATTTGATTAAAAACTTGCCAATCATGACTTTAAAAATTCTGCATTTTCTAAAAGTCTTAAGGTAAGCACAAAAGTTGGGAAAACAGTATAACTAGAGAATAATACTGAAACCCCTAGTTGTGAAGTGATATTTTTCTGTTTGTTTCCTCATGTTCACATCCAGCTGTTCCCTCCTGCCTCATCTCCTCTCACACTGCCAAGGACTCAGCACGAGTCTGCAGCTCTGCTCTGGTACATCAAAGGCTGGTGATGCCACAGAGGCAGTGGCTCAGCTGGGAGCCAGATCCGTGCTGGACTCTGCTGCCTGGCCCCATGGAATTCCAAACTTCTCCTGCCAGTACAAAAGGCAGGTCTGGGGTTTTCAGCAGCTCCCAGCAAATGCCTCAATGTGAAGGGCAAAAGGAGCTCAGTGATCAGCACCCCAAAGTTCTGCAAGTTCAGCTGTGGAGCAAAAGCTGAAAGAGGAGCCCAGTGTCCATCCTGGGCAGTGCCATGGCAGGGCACAGCTATGGGAAATGAGAAATACCAGCATGAGGCCTGACAAGGGCACACAGGATATATTTTAAATGCCATTGTCGTCACACCAGCCCATCAGATCTGTGTTTCAATACAAAGAAGACCCACATTTCAAATGTGCTGATCATCTCCACTGACCTGGGGGGAATTAGTACCTGGTGAGGGCCTGGCACAGGTTTCCCAGAGAAGCTGTGGCTGATCCATCTCTGGAAGTGTTCAAAGCTGGGTTGGACAGGGCTTGGAGCAGCCTGGTCTGGTGGGAGGTGACTGTGCCCATGGCAGGGGGTTGGGATGAGATGGTCTTTAAGCCATTCTATTGTTCTATGATTCTACAAATTTGGACATTCACCTGCCAAAAAAAGTGAGTTCATTATGTGCCAAAATGGGAGTTAAGGCTTAAATTGAAGTTAACTCAGGACCCTCAGCTTTGATCGTTTTTGATTATGGTGTACTAACCTGAAAAACCTTGGTGCACATGCAGACTTGGATCTGTAACACTGCGCTGGGCTCTGGTGAGATCGAAAGGATGCTGCTCTGCTTTCACCCACTCCACAGGAGAAACAGACAGACACAGGTTTACTCTGGGGTGTTACTCCCCAGGTAAACAAAATGTTCCTCAGGCAGCAGAACCCATAAACCTGGTTCTTTATAGATTTGGGTCTTATTTCCTCTGACCCCACACTCCCTGTCAGCAGCACCATTGTCCCCCTCTCCTTCCCCTCACTCTCCCTTTGCCCCAGGGCTGAACTCTGCAGGTGAGCAGCAATCTCTGCAGAAGCCAGGCTGGAGGCAAACACACTTCCCAGCAAACAGCTCCCACAGGACAAGTGTGCGGTGCTGGAGTTCAGCCTGCCTTTTCCCAGTGGGCTAATCTGGGCCTCTCCTTCTCAATCTGATCACAATCTTTTTGCAAAGATAAAACAGTGGGAACATAATTTACCTTCTATTTCAAAAGTTCCCAGCTGGTAACTGGAGAGAAAAAGGACACAACAATCACATACCTAATGTTTCTTTTAGAAAGCAGGTGAAAAATAAATTTGAGACACTTATTTTTCACTAATGTAGCTAAAATAAAATAGCAGATATCTATTATGGGCACAAAAATATGTGCTGAAGCTAAGGTTGTTTTGTTGTTTCCACTGTGAACTCTGTTTCCTGAGCTGTCATCACTTCTTCACTAAAATTTTACTGCCTGTTGGGTTTTCTGCAGTTGGAAATAAGGGAAGCAATAGTCCTTGTGCTACTTATTGCAGAGTAAGGGATGAAACAGGAGCCTAAATAATTTCTGGCTGGCCTGCTAATTTCTTCTTCACTTATCCCACTTATAGGACCCCATCTCACCCTTGCAGCTACTGCAGCCCAAATAGTAGCTTAGACTTCACTGACATTTCTTCTCTGTTTTCAAAAGCCAACTCTACACACTTTCAGATATGAAATATTACCAGTTATTTAGCTCCACACACAAAACCAATTCCTTCCAAAATCCAGCAGTTATTCCTCCTCAATCCAGTTTCTACTCAATCCAGCATATTTCCAATTTCTCTTCTGTGAACCTCACTTCCCACTCCCATTCCACCAGGCACAATGAGATGTGTTTCCCTGAGGAAAACTCATCCCTTCCCACCTGCAATCCTTATCTCTGCACCCTCAGCCAGGGGCACAACTGTTAGAGAACACAATCATGAACATCATCCATGAACATCTCCTTCTGCATCCCCAAGGGCTGCGTGCAAGGGACGGAAACTTCCAAGGAAGTGCCCTGACATGATTGTGCTGTGTTACCTGGTATGTCAGCTGGTCTGTTATTGAGGGACATTTCTCCTGCTGCTCCCTCCAGCAGAAAGAAGCCTGCAGTCATTAAGGCATTAGTGCAAAGCATGCACGTATGCACACGGAGCTGTGCTGCTACCTCTGGGTTATGTTTAATGAATGAAGCGTGGCTGAAGTGCACTGGGACTCAGCCTATCCAAATTGCTTGTTCTGAGGATGCCAGTCTGAGCTTCAGCCTCTTATGCTTAATGTTATACAAGGGACTACTTGTAGAAATAGAATGGAGATTGCCTCTTAATTTTGACTTATTTTCCTTTTGTGTACAACATTGCTGTTTGAGAATGCTGAAGTCGTTCCTGCCTTCATTTCCCTCCACTTAACTCACAACATTGCAACTAAAATTTCACCTGTTTAAAATGCTTTTAATGCATTGGCCTTTATTTGCCTTTTTGTTCTTTGTTTAAAAAGCTCAGTGCTTCTTGAGGAAATTCAATCTGTGAGCAGGAAGATGCTCAAAGGACGGGCAGAGATTTAAAAGCTCCAAGCTGGAGTTTTATTTATGCTAAATATTGCTGACTCCATTTGGTCTTTTAGCCAAATCTGATCTAGTTTAGTTCACTCTTGCTAGGCCTTCTGCCAAAGCAGAGCTTGCTTTTGTTTAGTATGCTTAGTGTATTTTTATTATCACTTCAGTGCTGTATCTTTTGCCCTACTGGGGAGCTTTATTTCAGTTCCAGATTATTATTTCCTATGATCCGTTCAAAGTGGAGTCCAGGGTTTTTTTTCTTAACCATCTAGGGTAGCAAAATGAAAGAACAATTTGCTATTTCACTGCTCCATAACACTTCCTACAGCAGGTGAATAACTGGATTCATGTTCAAAACAATTGTGCATTTGACAATTTATTGAGAAATGTTTTGGTGGCCCAGCAAAGAGATTTTTTTGGCTACAAGCCCACATTAGTAGTTGACACAAACACTAAAGCCCCAATTCTCTTTGCTGTTAACCAAAAACAACAAAAGTAAAAGCAGATCAGCATGGAAAGTGACATCTGAACCAAGGTCTATTTTCATCACAGTAAAATGAGAATAAACCTATCTGCCCATTCAGTCCAAATGAACAGAGTTAAAATTTAACCAATTTTTTAAAAGCACGTAAGTCTTCTAGACATCATCCTCTCCATTTCTCTTTTCCTTCCCCAAATATCAATTCTAAACAGCGTTGCCAGGTAGATACACTGAATAAGAGACACAATCACCTTCTATTCAGAGCTACTCCCTGTATGCAAGCACCCTAGACAGCTTTGGACTAAAATTATAAACCAGTATTGATGAAACAATTTACTTCAGCTTTTATGTTCACACTCAAGGATGTATCAAAACAAGCTCTAATGGTCAGATTTCAAAAGAAGCTGGTATGAGAGCTCCAGCTGGGAACAATGACAGCAACTAAGCCTGCAGCCCTTTCAGAAGCGCAGCCTGATGGTATCCAGAATTGTGAATCATTCAGAATAGTATATTTGCTTCTTTTGCCTTCTTTAAAGCTACATAAGCCTGTGTTTACTTGCTGCTTTACAGCTTCCTCTACCAGCAGCCCTGTAATCATTAGATGAATTACCCAAGCATGGTAATTACTATAGAACAGATGCTCAAAAAGACCAAAAAAAACCCCAACAAAAACAAAAAACCCACCAAACTTCCTAATTCTTACGATAATATAATACACTTTCTTTGTATATCTCATATTTTTGTTAGTACAGCTAGAACAATAAATGTGCACTTGCAGTGATCGTATTACTTTAAAAAAAAAAGAAACTTTTTAAAAGGATATAGAAAGCTATTTCTCTCATGGTTAATACCTAGTACAGACGAGATCAAAGTATTATGGAATATCATAATTGTAAATAAAGAAAATAGGAAATGTAAAAATTCTTAAAGTATTTGATTTAGGAGTTTATGGCCCCATGTTCAACATACCTTCAGCTGGAGGATACCAATGGGCCTCATGAGCAACAGGAACTTACACCCTGCTGCTCCTCCATGAGAGCTGGACCTTTACTGTTGTTATATTTTTACAATTTAAATTTTCGTGCCACCTCCAGTTCACAAAAATCATTGCTGATGAGAAAGCTTTGTTTAATTTGCTTTGAAGATGACAATGACAATAGTACTTGCATCTATAAAAAGGTTATTCTGGAACATTTACCAACAAAAACAAGCACCTCCACAATCATTTCCATTCCCTGCACCTCCTTTTGGTTGTTTTTGGGAAATGTTCCCATTTGCTGTTCCTCAAATGTTTTCTTCAAAGCATGTAGTACTTAAAAATCAAGGGACTTTTTGTTTTGTCCCTGTTCTGCATGATTCATGTAAAGCAGCAATCACCAAAAGCAAAGAAATTAACCCCACTCTTTTTTACTTCTTTTTCCATCTGTTCTCAATGGGTACACTACTTTAGACCATAAATTGGTGATATTAGCTGTTAAATCTTGCTGAAATGATTTCTGTGGTGCGTAATCCACAGTCAGTGCTTTTAGAGTTTATGTCCTTGAATGAGCAAAATATTCACTGAAGCTCGTGGGGGTTTACCCCAAAACATTACCAGAATCTGGCTGCAAGTGGCTTCCAACAATATTTGTAATTTTGTTTCATTTTCACTTTTTGCAAAGTACTTTTGAAAAGTCACTTTAACAAGAAATTTCATTGCCTAATGGGCTGTGACTGTTCATGATAGGATTTCATTTTAAATTCAGTTCATTATGGTGTCATTAGGGAAGATGTGACTTGTCTTATTGTATCTTACCATTTACCACGATTTTTATGTCCATTACTAGTTTGGATTTCCAAAGTGAGATATTCACTCATTACCTGATTAAATGCACAGCAGAAGTCAAAGTGGAAGATGAATTACCTTATGGCAAAAAAAGCAATGAACTGAATCCCAACAAATCTGGTCATTTTCCAGCTCAGCCCCGTTCTTACTCTGGGCAGGTTGTTTTACCCTTTGTGGTAAAGCTCCTCATCAAATGCAAAGACATACACTGCCACAACCCCACCTGTCAGCCAATCACTGGAGATGGAAAGTTGTCCAGGAGAAAGCCTCTCTTCCTGCCCCACGTGCCACAGGCAGTGTGGATTGTGCAGCTTTGCTGAGCCTCTTGATGCTGTGCTAAGGCAAAGAATGTCAACTGCAATGACCAGGTGTGTGCCCCATTACAGTCTCACTGTGCTCACTCTTTACCTGCTCGTTGCAGATCACTCACTTAAGCACTACTTCTTTATCAGAAAAGCTGAAATTTTAGCCTAATGAACTGCCTTTGCTTCCTCTGTTTGACCTGTGACCACCTTTTCCCCCTGAAAGTCCAACAGCACCAAGGTCAACTGCACCATTTCCAGCAAGCAAATCTCCTTTGAAACAACTGGCTGCTGTCACAGTGTCAGGGCAGCCAATGGTGTTTCAAAAACACATTGAGTCTTGAGAGATCTTATGGAGAAATTAAACTTCTTTATTCATTGCACTATATTTAGAGCAGAGCCACACATAGCTAGATGCTGTTTACTTAGATTTACAGCTGTGCTCAAGCCACACACAAAAAAAAGAACAAGTAACGTGAATGAACAATTTAGGAAAGAATTTTCACAAATCTTTAAGTCTCCTTTTGACAGCAATGCTCTCTTAAAGCTGACCAATGTTTATTTTGTTGTGGTTGGAAATGAAGATCTAATCTCATTCACTCGTTTTTGATTAAGATCTCAAAAGCCACAAGACATTAAAGGCTCTATGATCTTTCTTTTAACAGCACAGTAACAGCAGCCCTTGCCCTTCTCCCACTGGCTCTGCATGAACTTTCAGGGTGAAGGTGGGCAGACAACATCCTGATAAAAAATGAATTCTTCCCCAAATGGTTATTCAATATTGCCAGCTAAAACTAATTACAAAATTGGGTCAAAATGAAAAAAAAAAATCAGTAAGAAAAGAGTGGATTATTTTCCAAGTATTTCAAAATCAGATTTTTTAGCTTTTCATTTTTAACTGGCATTTTCTTTTTTCAATGCCTTTTTTTGGCCTCTGTTTAGATAAAGTCAAACCAATTCCCATGAAATTGAAGTATTTCAATTAGCACTGAACAACTGGTTTCTAGTTAGCCCAGAAAAATAAAGTTTTTCCAAGTCTGATCACCACTTCCTCACCTATTGCAAAACTGAAAACCATCAGTAATAGCCACCTTGCTTGGATTATAATTCAGATTTTCCCCCTTCAGTTTACATTTTGGCCAAAACACTGAAAATGCCTCACATTTGCCAAGCCCTATTCAAACACAAAGGATTATGGCTGAGTGCTCTGGAAACCTCTTTAGAGCTCTGGGAGATGAGAAGTGCTCCAATACCTTTGCTTTTGTTTGTACAGCTGTAATAGAGTTGGGGGACACCATATTTCAGTACCACATATTTGGAATACTCAAAGGATGTTCTCCAGGCAGTTTCTTAAGCTTCTTGTAGCTTTTATGGTATGGGAGGCTTTTTTTTTTTTAAATCAGCTTTTCATCTATTATGATCCAAGTATCAGAACTAGACAAGATGGAGATTTGTTCACTGCTGAACTCTTTCAAAGATCCAATCCACATTTCTGAGATGAGAAGCTGAAGCAGCAGAAATGTTCTGTGTATTAGCAGCTTCAAATTCCATCTTGCAGAAGTGGCAGATCACATCAGTATGCACTTTTAGATCTATTACAGCAATATCAGCAGTCCTTGATTTCTCAAAAATGGTGTTATTTGTGAAGGTAGAGCAAGCTGTCACCATCTGACAGGTTTAGATTATTTCACTGGGGACAACCACTGCAAGGCACAGACAGCAATTGATTCATTTCTCGTCACACTACTCAGCACCAACTGCAGAGCCAAGCTGGGTTAATGCAAAATTAAAAGTTACCACCTTTGTGCAACCTTTATTCACTAGCCATAAATACAGAGTAAATCCCGTTTATTGTTAGAGTTTGCATCTTAAGTGCCTTACTGCTAATTAAAAAAAGAAAATCATTGAGCTTTAAAATCTAACAAATCCTGCCAATCTTTGTTCCAAAACAATCCTACATGTTGCAAAGATGCCACACGCTGAGCTGGCTGGTCAGGTGGAGAATCAGTAGTTCAAGGACAAGCACAAGCAAGTACTGAATACAGTTTTGCCCCTCAGTGATCAATTACCCCTTGTGCCTTTCCATTCCCATCTGGGAGAACAATACTCCAGGATTTTGTCTGCTAATAAAGATTTTAAAATTCCAGCACAACGTACTTCTTGCAATAATTATTTTCATGCACATTTCTGCTGGATTTAGATATTGCTAAATCATCAGAGAAAAAAAAAAATCAATGAAAAAGTCAATAGGGGCAAATATATGTGCACATGTACTACCCCCATGTGTGCACAGCCCAATGCATACTCGGTTTACTAGACTTGCCCAGAACATCTATTATCATTTAAATTATGAGACATGGCTAAGTCACATCCAGGATTTTGAAAATTCAAAACTAATGGATCCCAGCCTTTTAAAACAATCTTTGAGAAACACAACTTAAAGATTTTCCCTAAGTAATTTTTCTATTGTGTAGAAAGGGGTGGGGTTTTGCATTGCTGTGTTTGTCTTCTTTTCCATCTGAAATGAAGTTTAATTATTGCTGCAACTCTGTGACTTATGCCTCCCTATGGCTTTGGGGTCTGCTTTTGATTTTTAATGTGACCTGTGACAGACAGCAGAGAGGAAAGAACAGGAAATCTCTGGGGAAACTGAGAAATAAGCCTATCTGGAACAACTTAGATTGATTAATTTTATGAAGAAAATTATTCGACTGACACTGCTAAAGATGCTTTTACTCCAGCATATAATACAACGAACAAATGTTATTTGTTTCATGCCATGAAGACAGAATTTCAGAAATGTTTTGTACCTACATTTACACACCCCATAAATTCAAATCCCAAAGTATTTGAAGATCAATAAAGAAAAACCCCATACTTCTTTAAAAACAACCCCTCAGATTAATAGTTTCAAAGTTTAAGTAAGTGTTACATAATTTTTTTGCCCACATGGAAAACCTGCATTGAGTCTAACTGCTGCACACAACTGAATGAGAGGAACATCAGAAGGAAAAATTACTGTCTCAGAGCTCAGCCCTGAAGTGTCACCCCTGAGAATGGAAATCTGCTCCTCCTCTGACCCAGAACTCATTCACGATATTTGGCAAGCACTCCTCTCACATGGGAACACTTCTGCTTTCCAGCTGCCTGGGCTTGGGCACTTGCAGTTGGATTGGCAGGACTTGCTGAATGTCATCAGCTGCAGCTGAGATCAATTAGAGCTGTGCTTTAAATGCTAAGATGTCTTTTTAAAAAAAGAAGAAAAAGAAGAAGAAAAAAACCCTCTACATTTTGGTCTGGAAACCCCAGACTGGGTGACATTTCCTACAAGTTGAGAATTTTTGGCTTGACCTTTCTGTGCTCCTGATTCCCTGGTGGAAAACAGGAATGTCACCTGCTACTCTGGAAGCTGTTATGGGAAGGTGAGTTCATTCATATCCATAAGAGCCTTGGAAAACATATTGAAAAGCCCTAGAGAAAAGCAATGAGTAAGTGAAGCTTTATTCAATTCAGCACTTGGATAGTTATTAAAAGGCAGTTTTTCAAGGCCACACACACTATGTGAGGAGTGGAAAAAATACTGTGTAAATCCCCCTAGGATGATATGAGAGCAAGTGAAGAAGGCAGGAAGTCATAATTTATCAGTGACCAGAGAGAGAACAAGTAAGAAGTCGACCTGAAGGTTCATGTGTGTCCTTAATGCTGGGCTTTCTCATCTGGCCGTTGGAATTTTCATAAAATATTCTATTCTTTAAAATGTTTGGTCTTTTTTTTTTTTTGCTTTTAGTATTAAAAGGCTATTTCAGTCAAGCTGACCAAAACAGAAGAACTAGAAAGTAAAAATACAACATTATGTGTGTCAGGGAAATGCAAAGAAGATGATTTATCACTAATTACTGTGGAGATGATGTGTCTGAAATTGAGGTCTCTCCATCAGGGAAAAAATGCTTGTGTCATTAGAAACAATAAACAGAGGACCAAATTCATCAGCAGCCAGCTGGAGGCACTTCCAACAGCACAGAGGAGTTTTAAATTTTGATGTTAACAGTTTGGGCTATGACGTTTGGTCAGAAAAGTTTTCAGACCAATGTCAGTGATTCTTTAACTGAGAATTAATGGAATTCTGATTCTTGGTTACATTAGCAGGCCAGGAAGGTGACAGTGACAGTGAAATACTGGATGTGCCCCACTCCTTCCTGCCTTTCACCCAGGTGAACACTCAGCACATCACTGTGAGATATGGTTTCCTCTGCAGGTCAGACTACTTGCAGCCCAAGTACATTTTCAGTTTCTGTGCTGAATAACAATTACAGCAGTGACTTTCAGCCACACCTATGGCAAGCACATACCCTAAAGAAGTACTTGGTGCTCTTCTTGCTTGCATGCTTTTAACATTTCATTTCTCCCAGAAAAAATTTACTGAAGACATCCTCCAGCATGTTTGTAACACCCAAATATTTATAAAGATCTTAGGGAGATCTCTCCTGATCTGCCACCTAATGTTATTGATGTATCACATATTGCTTCTTCTTTTAGTAGGACCACCTGGAAATGAGTGAGAAACCCCATAACACATCTGATATTTAACCAAACACAAAATACAGCAGGAATATGGCTGCATTTCTACTGTGCCAGGGTGGTGTTGCCCTGTCCCAGCAGTGGCTGCACTTTTTTCATCTCATATCTGTGTCTCTCTGAAGCCAATGGAGCCCAACCTGAACATAAATGTGCCATTGCATGCTGAGAACAATGTGGGGGAAAATCAACCATTCCCTTACCATGTCCTAGTAGATAAAAGCCTTCTCCCATCCTTCAGAAATGGAATTGCAGGTGGGCAGTGAGGATAAAACCTGAGGGAAGACAAAAGTGAGTGTGAAGAAAGCAAAAACCATAGATAAAATACAGATAAAACCAAACATCAGTTGCTTTGCAGCCTAGATACATTTAATCTCCCTGTCACAAGATACATTAAATGCAGAATTGCATTGCACCTCATTTGTAGGCCCACTCTTCCTAATGCAAAAGCACTTCAAAAGCAACTCATACACCTTGAAAGTCTGAAACCTGATGGCTTCTTGCCAAGAAAAAGGTAGCTAAATGTCATATGATTTATTATTTTGGAGTAGCTTTTGCCTGCCACACTTATCACATTAAATAATGTTCAGCATTTTTAATTCCAGTGAGTGTTTTCTCAGCACATGGGACCATTACACAATACCTGAGTAGGGATGACAGCAGCAAGATTTAATTATTTCAGGAGATGCACTGACTTAACACTGCTGCCTTGTGCTCAAACCAGAGGTTTGACTGTTGCTCCTCCTGGCTGGACACAGGAGATTTCCTCCCTACCAGTCTGCCTGGCCAATGCAAACAGGCAGGAACTGGTGGGCACAGCTGAAGGTTAAACACAACTTCTCCCTTGCTTTCCTACCACCATGGACTCTGCAGCGTGTCCTGTGCACCCCAAGCCTCCCCTCTGTCCATGAGATGCAGCATGAAGGCAGGATTGTTCCTACATCCACATTGAGCAGGGCAGCTCTCTTACTCTCTCACAGGATGCATTTTTAAACAGCTTCTTCTGCCAAAATTCTCATTTAACCCCCTTCTCTTTTTCCAGCAAAGTAGATTAGCACAGATAAACACAAACTATCCTACAAAGCTGTCTATTTGGATGGATTTTAGGTTATATTCTGTCTTCCAGTGTGGAGCAAACACACGAGCAGTCCTGTGGCTTAAGGTGCTTGGTTTTTCTTCTGACTACTTCCTCCAGTGAAGCACTGGAGATTCTTCAGATCCAGAAATCCTCCAGATTCTGCTGGGTTTTCCAACTCCAATTCTGCTGAGCAGCCAAGCTGCCTAACCATGAATTGCAGAAAACTTTAGCTATTGACCATCACTCTATTGATCATTTCTCTTTGACAAAGACAACACAGCAGGTCTGTGTGTGTTTGTCTGTTTTCCTTGCTTCTAAATCAATTCCCTATCCTGGGGTCCAAGAATCCATTTTTTCCCATAATTGAGGCATGGCAGGAGATTCTTCCAGACACTGATCATGCAATAGATTTTAGGATATCATCCACTCCATCCATTCATTCATCCAGTGATCAAGGATGCCTGATGTTCAAACCACAAGACATTAATTTCTCCCCTCGGATCCTATTACATTCTGGTTCAAAACTGTGTCTTGTTCCTAAGTTGTTGATTCTATCAATTAGGGTTTTTTTCCTTGTGAACATTTTGTCACTAAAATTTGTGCTGAGCACAAATTTCAAAGTTCCCAAGTGTAGGGATTTTATTTTCATCTGGAAAAAAATTAAGCCATTTTTGAGGATTATTTTATTTATGTCATGGAATAATTTGCACCAAGAATTTGAAGAAGTGCTAGACTGGAAACTGACCGAAGTATGTGAAGAGCCTGGTCAAGGTAGTTGGCCTGTAAATACCAAGTTGTATTTCTCCTTCTCCAGAAAGCACAAAGTGATCTGCAGCATTTTACTTCAGCTGAATGTCCCTTCCATCCCCTGCTCTGACAACTATTTTAAGAGGAGCCTTGCTGTGACAGTATTTTCTATGTCACACTTCCCATATCCACATTTTCAACTATCATGTTCCATAGGACAGAAGCAGCAAACAAGTTTAAGCAGCTTTTTCCACACAGCTCTGTGGGCCCACAACAGACACAAAGAGGGATGACATCTAATTCATTCTCACTATTGTGTGTGATGAGAAACAAAGCTCAAGGGGACTCAAATGGGAATTGAACACTTTAACTGTGATCTGTACCTCTCAAAAAACCTGAAAGCTCTTAATATAAAAATGGCTCTGACAGAGCAGAGCCATATTGCTATTATATTCAGTGTTAAAATCTGACTGCTACTGGCACATTATGGTATACTATTTAAATCCACTATGCTCAGAAACCTCTTCCTTTCTCATCTGTCTCACTTTTTCACTGAACTGCACTCCTCTCCATTGCCAAAACTTTTGGAATACATTCTTCTAAACAGGATGGGGTGACATCCAAACAGGTCTAATACCAAGGGTCTTCCTGTAATAATTGCATTCCTATTAACTCGTTCTCATTGGCAAGG
The DNA here is from genome assembly GCA_910950805.1 of Acrocephalus scirpaceus scirpaceus. Classification (NCBI taxonomy): domain Eukaryota; kingdom Metazoa; phylum Chordata; class Aves; order Passeriformes; family Sylviidae; genus Acrocephalus; species Acrocephalus scirpaceus. The sequence continues at coordinate 6,256,759 of OU383781.1, forward strand.
TATACCAATTTCTGATCCAGCCTGAAGTCCTCATAATTAATTAAGTCTGACTTTTAAATGACATCTTTTATCACAGAAAACTTTGTACATGGTACACTTGGTGTTCCCTTCACAATAAAAAGGAACATGATTAAAAAGCAGACAATCATTTTCCATTGCAACACTTTTGGGTCACAGCCAATGCATACAGGAATAAGCCTCCAGTGCCACCTCCCTTTCTCTGAGCTAGCTTTTATTTTCCTTCTTGCACCATGGTCACAGACTCTCAGATGTAAACTCACATGGTTGTTCAGTAGGAAAAGACAGTGATGAATCTTGGTCCACAGGGATTCAGACTGAAATCCCAGAGCACCACCAGGGTCCATGCAAGTAGCTATTCTCAGATCCTGACCAGGAGCTTTTGGCTGAAAACTGCACTATTCAGTCCCAAATTTTTCATTCTCAGTTTTTATTATTTTGACAAAAAAGAAAAAAGAGAAGCAGGTAATTATGAAGTCCCAACGTAAAGTATATGAAGTCATTTTGCAATATGGGGTGTTGGGAAGATAAAAGAAAAACACAGATTAACCAAATCTCACATAAGCATTGCCAGTGCTGCCCAGGCTCTGGCTACTCACTGAACTCTCCCATGTTATGGTATCACCTGAGTAATGATGAGTCGTGTACAACATCATTAAAATCAAATTTAGCCTCTACCTGGGAAAGCTCAATATTATTGAGGGAAGTAGCTGTGAGCTAAGGAGACCAAAATGCAATTCTTGATTTCTAAGGACTAATTTGAAATATACACCCATATGCATTTGCAAACCCAAGTCATTGCCTTCCTTCAAATCCTTCCTGAAATCCCCATGCTACAACACACCCTGAACCTCCAACCAACCAGGAAACCACCCTGGCTCAGCAGTAGTGCACCTGCTACCCCCCTTCATCCCCATTTGTCTTGGATCATGGGATCTTCAGACACAGGGAATGTTTTCTGCTTTGTATTTGTAGCATGACCAACACAAGGACTGCAGTTCCTCTGCAGCACCAGGGGCCATCCAAGTGAACATTCTTGAGTTTTTTCCTTTCATTTTTGGTTGGATGCTTGTTAGATACATTATATAAAACACTTCAAATAACCCCCAAAAGAATACTCCCTTATTTGCAAAACTTTCTATTTCCTTATTTTAATAGCTTAGTGCTGTTCTTCCTAGGAATAGCACTTTTTGTAAGAGAAAGGAGGAAGGTGAAATCCACCTTTAGACCACCTTTCCAGAGGGATTCCATACTCCTTCACCAAGTGTTTGTTAATATCCTCATCCCAGCCTCTCTGACAAACAAACAATTTGGCCTAGGAAGACAATGAAATAACACAGGGCTGCTGTCATCACCATGTGTGACCAATTCCTGTCACTTGCACATCACTTGTTGAGGCGTTCCCTGTCTGCTGGCATGCTGCTTTCCCAGCTAGTCCCGCTAGCCCTGTGTGCTGGTTTGAAAGCAAAACCAGTGAAAGACTCCAAGTCAGAAAACACAATTTAATAAGAGGAAAAGAAATAAAAAAGAAAGTAAAATAAAAGTAATAGTACAAAAAACCACTGACAGAGTCAGAATACAACCTGACACCCTGTTAGGGTGGTAGCGGCAGTCCAGATGAGATGATCTTGTCGAAGCAGTGATCCTGTAGAAAGGTCTGGGAGCTCTTGTCTCCTCTGGGAGTCCAGTGGATAAAAAGCTGCTTGTGCTGTCCCAAACCCTGGATTTATCCAGGTGGGAATGCTTGGCTCCTCCCCCTGGGCAGAGCATCTCCCAATGGGCTGATCTCATTCTATGAGTCATGCAGTGGGTCCTTGATGGCCCATTAAACAGAGATAACTCCCGGAGGAAGTTATCTATGAGTCATGTGGCAAGGCATTGTTAGGCTCATTAACAGAAGATAAGGAAAAACACTGCCCCACCCTGGCTCCAATGGCTCATGGGGATAGAATACAAACCTTGGGCACAATTTTACATTGTAACCTAGGACACCCTGGCAGGGAACAGTCTTAGCCTCAGAAAGGTCTCGCAGAAGCGGCCAGACCTACCCGGTGGGTAAGGGCATTGCTGCACGGGCGGTGGAGAGGCGGCTAAGGCAAAGGAAGGAGAAGGAGACTTTCCTGAGGTGCCATGAGGTGACTTTATTGAAGTCCCTCCTGACACAGCCCAGAAAAAGCCCGGAACTGCAGCTGCGCAGGGGGTTTTAGGGTACAGACAGTAGGAGTGGTCACACAAGGAAAGCCCAATAACAGAAAAGGGGTGGTACATACAATACAAAATGAAAACCGAGGGGTGGGGGATTTCCCAGACTTGCCCTAATCAGGTACTGAGCCCCTCCGAGCCTTCTAGAAGGAGGAGAGGCCTCCCTGAGACTGGCAAGGTCTGGGAGGGGAGCAATATATGATTGACATACACAGACTCGGGGTAAACAACTCAAGGGGATTTCCAGAGGCGGGAACTGTACCAAGTGGGGAAGGGAATAGGGGGAAACATGGAATGAACCATTAAATAAGCTTTTACAGAACAGAAAGAAACTACACTTAAATCATTAGGTAAAAACACACCGCAACAACTTGTTGTCCTCTCTCCATTCAGCCCCTCCGCAGCAGCAGAGCTCCTGCAGGCAGTCAGGACCCCAGACAGGCAGCAGTGATGTGAACAAACCTTTTTTTCTAGCAGCCACTCCCTGGAGCTGCATCCTGCAGCTTTATTCCTTTCTCTGGCACCCTTTGGAAGTACCAGACAGGTATTAACTTCTCCCAGCACTCTCCGGTATACTCCCAGTATGGGACCAGCTTTTGCCCATCCTTGTCCAATTTGTACAAGTTCTTAGATAAAGAAGTAAGAAAGACAAACTCACTGAAAAGTCTTCCCATAAAAGAGAAATAAAAAATATGAGTAAGTCACAGGAAATAAAAAATGGCAATCGCCATCAGCTCTGAGATGAGCAACCACCCTTCAATAAACAAAGCAAACATGATGTCTGATTACATTAACAAAAAAGAATAGAATTTAAGCCACGTGTAACTGGATTTTAAAAAATTGCATAGATTTCTAACAAACTGTGTCAATCAGTTCAATTACTCATGTTCCTGTGAGTAATGAAAGTAATACAAAAAGGAACAAGAGGTAAAGCACTCTGTCATAATTCCATGGAGGTAAAAGAAAGGAAGTACTTAACTAATTTAATAATGTAGTTGTAAAATATCTGTGTCTGGGCCTGCAAAGGGATTACCAGGCTCGCAGTGACAGGAAAGCAAGATACCAGAACATTTTAAAGAGGGGGGAATCAACATCTTCCTTCCACAGCAGTGATTTTTGGATCTGTGGGGTGCCACATTCTAAACTAAATTATTATTTGTGACACTCAGCAGGAAACATTTTGCATATAAACAATTTTGCTGTGTTAAATCTGCCAAAATGCGGTGCACCGATTGTATTTTTAGCTACAGCTAAAATGATGCCCTGGAAACTCAATACCAATTTAAAATGTTCATATAAAGAAGGAAAAAAAAGCAGTTTTTCTGAGGCTGTTGAACTATGTTACTTTTACATGATGCACATGTTTTAAGCCCATGTTTCACACTTGGCCTATTTGCTTCTCAGAGGAGGCAAACAGCAGAAAACTCTCAAGAAACGATGAACTGCAAGGAGCTGGTGATGTGGGTTTTAATAAGTCACAGCAAACAGACACTCTCGCTTGGGACCAAAGCAGCCATGCAAGCACAAACCAGAACAACTCCATTCCCACTCTGCCAAGTGTCATCACACCTGCAACTCAATGGGATGGAAAACATTTGGTCATGGACAAGACAAGACAAGACTAGCACCTCTTTCCTTCCTTAAAAGTCACCAAGCTTGTTGTCATTTATTAGAAAGCAAAACATGAAAGGGAGGATGTAGGTGCATGGTAGTGTTCAAAACAAGGTCATTTGGGGACTAAAACTTCTGAGACATCCGGGGTAGATGCCATTAGTTCATGTAAGTAAAGACTTCATCCAGAACAGGCAGACACATAGAAGATTAAACCCCCCATAATGATGCACACTCTTTTCTTCCTTCCATTTTGCTGTTCATAAGGATCATTTTATATTGCTTACTCAGAAAACAGTTGAGAAATTATATGTAATAAATATTTCCTTAAATTGAGCTGGCAGAATCTATTTCTTCTTTTAAAATTTACTGTTCCCAGTTTACTTATTACTCTGTGCTGGGACTTGCCTCTTAAAGAGAAATATTGCTTGAGGGACCACTCCTCATTTAAACAAATGCTATTAAGCTGGAGTGTGAAGATAGCACGGAAAGTACCAAAAGGCTTCCCTGGCTGCACTAAATCAAAGCTAATGGCTTGAGATAAAGTAAGTGGAGTTGTTCTTCTGTTCTTTGTCAGTATTAATATTTTAAGTCACAGTTCCTCACTAGACTGTCTCTGTTTCCATACCCTCTTATTTTAGGCCAGGAATTCTAGAAGGCTCCTCTTACACACAGCTCATGCTTTTTGTCCTGGTGTTTTGCTGCTGCTGCTGCTGCTTCCCGACTATCTCGACTGCCTGACATTTACTGAGCTTGGAGTAGTGCTCACATGACATTCAATTTTTCATCTGAATGCTTGTTAATCACAAACAAGCACCAGGCCAATTGCAGGCACAATTCACCTGGAATATGTGGTCTGGTAAACGAATTAGGGCAACATGGAGTGCTAATGCCCTGCTTCACAGAGGGTAATTACATCAGGAATTAAGAGCTTTCAGAAGCTTTTGCTCTTGAACTACAAATTGTTTCCTGACCTTTAAATATAGTTTTTTGCCTTGCAACAAGCAGTTTTCATCCCTGTAGCCCAAATCTCTTTCTTGAATGCACCCCAGAGTTAAGTCTTCTCATGACTCTTTCCCACTCGCTTTAATTAAAAAAAGCTCTTCAAAGTATCGTTCCTGTAAGCATTAGATGGTCTTTTTGGCTGGATAAAAGATTTCTCAGAGACCACAGAAACTCTCCTCCATATATTATAGTGCTCCAATCATTTCCAATAATGCAATTAGATCTGGGTGAATTTTTTTTTTTCAAAAAGCAGTAAAACCATTAGAGAGTGTGGTTTTAGAGGCATCAAAATTCTCATAAATTCAATTTCAGTTTAGGGAACAGATTCTGCCAAAGTGAGAGCAAGGAGACATTTTTAGAAAAGTCCAAGCATTAACTTCTGTCATTCTTTTGGGCACTAAAGTCACCCAGTCTGGCAGCCAGCAGGGACCAGTTGCCCGTGAATTTTGGCTGGAGGGGAGAAAAATGGAGAAGACAGATCATGGACAATGATCAGAAAACATCTATGGTGTGGCAGAAAGAATAGCAGCTTCACATAAATAAGTGTGGGATGAGGACAACTCAGGAAAGTGTAAGAAAGGCTTGAGAAGTGTGTAGAGAGAGAGAGTTTCCTTTTTTCCCTTAGATAAACTATTCTAAGTAGTTAATGTTATAGAGAATTTATAAAGAGTGAGAAAGATATGTTTATTCTCTAAAAAAGAGTGTATGGATAAAATCAGAGAGATCAAGGCAAAGAGCTGTAAAAGATGTGAAGAATAAGGAATCCATCTCAAGTAACATCAGGAGGAGAAGTAAGTCCAAAGAAAAAGAAAATGTCAACAATGAACACAGGAAAACCATCTACAGAGGAGAGCCCTGCAATTTCAGTGGCCTTTCTGAATGAACCTTTATTTAAAACATTACTTTGCACGTAAATGGTTGGTAATGAAATGAGCAAACTTTCAGACAGACAGAGCCTGACAAACACCATCGAGGCTGCCAAAAGAGCTGGTGGAAGCTATCAAAGAACTATTAGCATTCATCTTTGTGATCCTACAGAGGAGGGATAAGCTACTGAAAGACTGAAAAAAGATCAGCATAGTGCAGTTCTTTAAAGAGAGAAAAAAGGAGTAGCTGGGAGATTTATAAATCAATCGGATTAACTCCAGTTCCTGCAGAAACAAATCAAACCATTTGTCAGAATCAGGAAGATAACAAGGAGATGAGATGCAGCCAGCAGTAGATTTGTTAAGAGGAAAGCATGGCAAAGAAATGTATTTTATTTCTACAGCAGGTAACAAACCTTCTGGAGGTAAAAACAGTAGCTATCATCGATCTCAAAGCAAGACCTTCAATGCTGCTTCACTCACCAGTGTCAGAAACAAACCAGGGAAAATCTCCTGCTAAACTTTTTCTCTGCTATAGGTAAAGCAGAGGGTGGCTGTACCCAAAGGCTGTTGCCCCATGGAACAATCACAATAGGGATCTACTGAGGGATGCTGCAGGGCCTGGCCCAAATCTCACAGTGTTATCAAAATTTTCATCAATTATCAAGGTGATGGAGTGGGGAGTATGCTATTAAATTTTCAGGTGAACCGAAGTCTGGAAGCACTGTGGTCATAATGAAAGGCACATCCAGAATTCAAAATTCTTTTAAGAAATAGGAAAAAATATCTCTGGTATTCAGCTATGACATGCACATTGCTGCTTAGCTTACATAGGATAATCAGCTGAAATTTGGAAATCCTTTAAACAAATAAAATTAAATGAGTCTGAGGGTAGTGGACTACCAAGTGAAGGTCGGCTGTGCAATAGCACCCCATTGGGAGGGTTTAATGGGAAGATAGTTTGCAAGCATCACCTTCCCCTGCTCTGTGTTAGCCTTATCTGAAAGACTGCAAAAATCCTAAAGAAACACCAAATCCTTGGGGTCGAATTTTGGGTTGTTGTTTTGTAGGGGTTTTTTGGTTGTTTTGGTTTGTTTTGTTTTTTGTTTTTTGGTTTTTTTTTTTGTTTGTTTTTTTTGTTTTTTTTTTTTTTTTTTTTTTTTTTTTTTTTGTTTTTGTTTTTTTTTTTTTTTTTTGTAATATAAGCAGACCATTAAGCCAGCACTGGTTTGGGATCAAACCGTTCTCTCTGTTCAAGTACCAATTGCACCTCCACATATCTTGCTGCTGTCCCCAGATCCCTCATTTGCAGTGACACAGCCTCCTCTCAGGCAGTTGCTACAGGGCAAGGACTACTTTTTATTCTGCGAGATGTGCTTGCTGCTTACTTCAGATTAATGGAAAATGAAGGCATTGGTTGAAAATTAAACAAGCCAAAGGATTATTGAAAAACAGCAACTCAGGAATTCAGAGAATTTTATAATACTGGTAATGCATATACAAACAAACTAACACAAAGAAACTTTGCATGGGATTTGAGATACAGATGGGGCAAAGGAAATATTCCATTCTGGCTGGTGTTGAAAACAACTAAGCACTGCCCAAAATCTTATTTCAAGTCTAGTGTAAATCACTAAGGTGATGTGGAATACTAATCCTCTCTTTTACATGAACAGGGAACAACTCCTGAAAGCAAAATCAGTGGCAGAGATTTACCATAGGGTACATGCTACCCTGCTCTGTAACCTGAGCTAAAAGGGATAAGCATCACTTACAGCTTCATCTTTGATAGAGACACCAGCTTCCCTCTCCTTATGAACATGCTCTCTCATGTTGAGGAGGTGATGATACACTCTTCTCCTCCAAGGAAATTTTTAGTCTTTTTCATTGGAGTATAGGGCTTCGCACACAGTGCCACAGCACCGCTGCCCTGGCTGTGGTTTGTGCCAAGGGAGATATGGTGTGCCTGAAAAAGGCATTTTTAGAATGTGTTCATACCAGTGTAAGCTTTGAAGCAGAGCAAAATAGAGCAGCTTTTTGTGAATCTAAAATTTGCACTCAAACTATTATTCTGAGATGCTGAGTCCTTGCAAGTTCAGGGACTTTCAGGAGTTGAGTACAAACCTGCAACACCCAAGTCCCAGTTAAAGCTTTTTATCTGTCTTTTGTAACGAGTGAAAAATATCTAGCCACATTTTCACAGCTGCAGTTCCACCACATCTGTCTCAAATCCTGGTTTTCCTGGGACTGAGTGCTCCAGCACTAGCACACATTTGAGTTCAGCTCTGCCAGTTGAGGGCCCTTCCCCAAGCTGCCATTCCCACCTATTGCTCTCAGCCACAGGAAACTTAAAACTTCAATGCATATCTATTGAGACAGTAATATACAACAATCTAGCTGGATGAAGCAGCTCTGTGTGTATGTCCTAGCTTGACACTGCCTGGCATTAAGGACTTTATTTTTCCCAGATTCCTATCTCTGTGAAACCGTGCCACCAGGCTCATCTGTGCATCACAATCCATTGCTGCTTCAGAGGTTCTTCTTGATTTACTGTCAGAAGCTCAAGGATATGAAGCACAAAGCTTCAGCTGCTGCCACAGCAAAACTCCAGATGTCAGGGAGCAAACAAAATGACCAATTGCACCAAGATAACAGGATATTTATGATTTGCCAGGCAAAGCAGTGTATTCTAACCAAGCACAAGCACTCCTATTTTCCTTTATGAGCTAATCTATACTTTCTTGTACATGCACACCACACCAGAAAATAAAAGGTATTTGAAAATAATGACTGCATGTAGCTTCAAATGAAGAAATTTCTTTTATATACATATATATATATATATATATTTATTTATTTATTTATTTAAATTTTTTCCCCATCTGACTTACCAGCTTGGGAATTCAGCTTTGAATAAAAGCTTTTAAGATACTGGACACTGGAAGTGTTCAAGAGAAAGGATTTCTCAAGACAATAAAGTTAATACTCGATTGTGATACTTTGCCAACAGGAAGACCAGCTGAAAAGGCAGAAAATGCCATGCTTCAGAAGGTGGTGAACTGGAAATGAATCTACATTTAGCTTATTCACATTTGTGGGAAGGCCTTCACACATATTTGAAAGTGTTCAAAAGAGAAATCCTGTGGGAAGAAACACAGGACTGTAAACAACACTGAAAGTTGTCCTATAGCTTTTTTAAAAAAAATCATTGCCCCAAAACAATATCCTTCTTCCTAACAGGTTTAAGGGAAATGTCATTATTTTATTAAAGTGATCCATCTAGTCCTTCAGGCCTGGCTCTGTGGCAGTGCTCTGGATTCAAGAGGATGTTATAAGGTGCAGACTCCAATATAAACCTGAAAGAAAATAGCCACTGAAAATATTTCTTCAGCAGGCTCTGAGAGACATGGTCAGACATTATCATAGAGGGGGTACTATCAGCTGTGATACCACTGTCCCAGTTCTGTTGGAAGGGTTCATGTCTGTGCAAATGGGATATAACAAGACACAGCCAAGAAGAGATTGAAAAAATACTTCGAGAAGTTTAAAAAAGCATCCAATACAATGCCAGACATGCTTTTGGCAGCTTCTCACCTGTTATAGCACACAAGTCATTAGAAGTTGGTAAAACCAGAATTTTGGAGTAAGATAAACCCTCCAATATCTTCTCTGGGCTAAAGATAAGAGAAATGGCATAGCATCAGCTGTATCTGGGCCACTTGTGAGATCTGGCCCTGAGAGTGATGCTCACACAGGAGATGGGCTCTGCACCAGTAACCCTCCAAAGCATAGAAGAGTGCCTGCCCTGACATGACTGAGATAAAAATTGGCTAGACCTCCCATAGCAATGCTTGCTAGACTCTGCACCATACCAGTGGGGTAAAATCTATTTAAAATTCAGACTTCAACTCTTTCAATCCAATAAAACTGACTATTAACACTTGCACAAAATTCCTGTTCTGGTACAGAAATTCAAGAATATGAGTCAAGTTCATACAGCCTTAAATTGGGTGTTGTATAGGAATTAATATTCTCTGAGAATCTGGTCTGGAGATGGGCATATGAACAGCCTCTGAAGAGAGCACCTTATGCTGAATCAAATATTTTTAAATCTCGTTTTCAGAACCTTAAACTCTGCACTGAAATCAGAATTAAGGGAGGCACAAGTGGAGCACGTGGGACAGCAGTACCTACACCTAAGAGCCAGCAGGTTAAACAAGCATCTTTATTGGCCCCAGGAATGATTAAACAGACAGGTCTTCCCTCCAGTTTGGCTTCTTAAAAAAAACCAGACTAAGCCAGAGCTAAATACAGCACACTTGTCAGCTGGAACAGCACTTCCCTTCTGCAATACAAGAAAGCAGGAGGAGGAGGCTCAATGAATTTAATTTACAAATTAACACTTTCCTATGCAAAATGCTGAGCTTGTGGATGTGTAGACCCTTCCTGCTTTAGACACCTCCTTCTCCTCCACTGCACCATTCCCAGAGGCCTCTCAGTGGCCTTTCCAAGTCTAAATATCAGCATAGCAGTTATCCTGTTACACCTGAAGGACAGTGCTGTACAATACGTACTTTGCCTTAAAGGAAATGAAATGTTAGTCTTGGATGTGCAAAAAGGACAGGTTTTTTTTGCTAAGATGAACAATGCTCTTAGTACTATCAGTGAGCAACCATTTTAGAGGTTCCAGCAGCCTCATTAGTTCCCAAATGACACAGTTCAGTTAAATGTCCAGTGCTAGACTTGTATCTAAAAGCAGGAGTTTCATCTCTCCCTTCCAGCCTGTCATCAATACTGAAAGCAAGAAGCCCCATGACCTTTCTTAGGAGAAGAGGTGCCACTCCATGCTCCTTCCCACCAGAGAATTTATGAAAGCCAAACATCTGCACTCCCCCTGGGGTACCACAACCAAGAATTAGTTACCCTCAGTACCAAACTGGCCTCATTTAGAACAGAGTGCTCCCCATTCTCTTCTCTTTCATGTTTCCAGTTCTCTCTTTGTCACAGAAGTCTGTGTAATTTTGGCCCGTCACTTATGAGGAAGGGCACACATAGGACATCTGTAAAATAACAAGAGTAATACCCTTTTGTATGGGATATTTATCTTCCTAAGGAATTCAAAATTATAAGCTGATCTAGAGAACCAGTAGAGATCCCAGCTCCACAGAATAGTCTTATTTCTAACAGGCTCTTTATTAGGGTCAATTACTGTGACATGTTAAAGAACAAGAACCAGCCTGTAGTTATCTCTGTGTAAATATTTTCATTATATATGATATTTGTTACACAGCAAATCAGTATCATTCTCACTCTGATATGCAACTGGTCTCTAACAGTGAAATCACATCAGTGCATCTTCCTGCCCTGTGCTCTGCTATTCCTCCTTGCTCCTGGAACATGGATGTCTACAAACAGTCACTTCCTTGTGGCCTGCAAGGTAAGAGCTATTTTAAATGCTGAAGACTTCAGCTTACTTACAAACAAAGGTTTCTGCACCACCATGAGCCAGTTAGCCTGACTGCTCAAATCCCCTATTCCCTTCTCATGAGACTCCTGTGTCTTTTATCATCTCAGAAGTGCCAGTCTAATGCACCTAAAACTGGCAGGCACTTGCACTCCTGCCCGCTGGCATCCCCCTCCCACGGGAGCCACGGGAAATGTCTGGTGGAAGGCGGATTCATGAGAACATCCATGGTGAATGGCAGAGTGCTGAGAGTGACATTTGGCCCTTGGACCTTCCCACTGCAGACTGATACTTCAGCTTGATTTATTTTGTCATTCTTCCATTTCCCTCCTGGTCACGAAACCTTGTTTGGTTTCACCAGCAAATGAGTGTTTGGCCTTTGATTTTACAGGGGACCAGGAATTCAATCCATGCCCTGACTGCTCAGCTCTGTCACCAAGTATTCAGAGAACATTAACCTTTCCCAACTCCCCCACAAGCAAATCTTGCCCAGGATCTTGGCAGCAGAAAAGAAAAGACTTGATTAATATGAAGCATGGGGTGGCTATGGAAGGAGCAATTCTTGTAAGGAAAATCAGCTCTTTCTTGTCAGTAAATGAAAGCTAATACTCTTTCCTATTAAGGCAGGCTCCTGCTTTAAAACTTTTATACCTTCCATATATCATGTTTTTGGAAGAAAGTTTTGCTATTTAAATAGCTGCCAGAGTGTTACAGGCTTATATGATTGCAATTTACAGTACTCCATAAATCAGCAGACCCCAGATAGACGAGAGCTTAAATTGACATCCTGCCTTTTTATGAACATTAAAGGGCTGGATCTCATGACATATTTACACAGAAGTATCCCTGCTGCCTTGGCCAAATTGTTCCTAAAGTACTTTACATGAAGGGACATAATGACGACAACCTGAAGCTTTGTACATTAAATTATCTAAGTGTTACAGCTAGTCCAGAGGGGTTAGCTCAAGTCCAGGAGAGATCTCTGTGGTTCCTGCTGCTCCCACATAAAAATGGTGGAAAATTGTCCTTTCAGTAAGAATCACAAGCAGGAATCCCATGGATAATCTATCTTCACTTGCCTGCAGGAGGCTGGGGCATCCCACTGACAGGATCAACTTCCAAACCAACGCAGCTTGGCATGGCACTGCTGCAGTCACCAGATGCAGGCAAGTCAGAAACAATGGCACGTCTGGGCCACGCCTCCCTCTCAGCTCCTTCAGCTACCCAAACACGTCTCATCTCTGCTGACATCCTGTGAGGGGTTTGCATTTGCCTCCAGCAGATACTCAGTACCCCCAGCCTCCCTGAGGCACCATTCAACTCCTGCACAGCCACTCCTGATCCAGTCCTGAAGCTATTTTTTTACAGACAAACTGGATGATGGTAATATTGCATAGAATGAACATGAGTGAGGTCTTTTCAGGATTTTGCCTCACAGGCACTTTTTTGGGGTCAGATGTCTTTGCATAACCAGAAACTCAGCCTTTACAGACTGGGATTACCTCAGGAGTAGAATAATTTTAGTCATTCAGCAGTCAATTCTCCTGCAAATCTGTCTGATACATTTCAAGTAGAAATCAGAGTTAAACATTTTCATATTATCACCTAACTAGACTGGTCATCATCTAATTGCTACAGATCTCCCAGCAAAGCCAGAGCCAGCTATTTCAGAGCTTCTTTCCATCAGAGGGCAAGAATCCACTTCTTCCTGGAGCAAAAGGAGTAAATAACCCAGGAAAAAAATCATCACATCATTGGAAACAACCCAAGGAGAGAGAAGACTGCCTTGAATGATGTAACTAATCCTGGCTGTCTGTGAGAGGATACCAATGAAATTACTTGGTTTTTAAAAAGGACCAAACAAAAGAAACTACCCTCTGGCCTTGGTTGCTGATTCTAATCAAGCAAGCACTCCTGCACACTTCTTATCACTGAGACACATGCTCCAAAAAGCTGAAAGAACAAAACCAATCAACATTAATAACAAGCTCCAATTTGCTCATGGTAAACTTAATTCACTTCTTCAGTCATCCTTCCCCATTTAAAGAAGGTATTGCTTTAAAAAATCTCATCCTCCCCCTTCCCTCCTGCCAACAAAAGACATGGAAAATATTATGGCTGTCATTATTGTCCTTGGATGAGCCAACCTTCCTGAAGAGTTTTCCTTCCCTGCAGCAATAGAGTGGAATGGTCACAGCCAAGAGAGGAGCAAAGAGCAAGCCTTGCTGTTGGTTACAACAGTGTAAAACTCTGTCAGCAGCTGAGCCAGTTGTTAAGACCAGCAGAATTATTGTTCCAATCAGTTTGCCTCATGGTTGGGGTGCAGGTGCATTTTTCTAAGCACTGTGGAAGAAACGACCCCTGCCCGCAGTGCCTTCCCTGGCTGTGATGTGCAGAAGTTGTGCAGGATCACAGAACGCCTCAGTCTCAAAACGTGGCTGAATTATGGATGAGGGAATTCAGGCGTAGAGATGCTGAAAAAGACATTAATACCCAAATGTACAGTGAGGAGACTCCTAAATATGAATGGGCTTAGCTTCCCTGCTCTCCATTTGGGCAGGTACATCTGCATTCCTCCACTACACAGGGAAATTAGGCTGTAGACAAAACAGTACAATGCTTCAAAGGTACTTTTAACACTTCAGTGTTGGTCTGCCCTGCCTAGCCTCAAGCACCTGATTTAGGCTATTAAATAGTGGCTATTTGGCAAAACAACTCCCTTTTGTAGACATCCAAATCCCTCTGTGGACCACAACACTCCCAACCAAAGTTACTCTGCTACTTATGACAATTTCATCCCTCCTTTCCCAAATGCAGTCACACCCCAATAACCCCAAGCTCAGTGAAGTAGCCACGCTAGGAATGAATGGGAGCCAGGTCTGGTCCTGCTCCAGCCACCTGCCTGCTGCAGGGTCTGCTCCTGCAAGGAATCCTGCCCAAACATCCCACCTGCCAGAGCCATACACCTTGTCTGTCTGTCCCTCCCTCCTGCTCACTGCCATGGGGCAGCAGACTGTGCAGCACAAGGGCTCACATCATGTTTCACCCATTTGCTACTCAATAAATATAATAAAATGTGTTACATGATAAGTAATCTCCAGGTAGGCATTAAACATTATAAATTCTGACACTTAAGTATGGTCCAACATGCTTAAGTAACAACATCATCATGTTCTTGCTTACGTCCCCAGAAGAGACTTTTCCTAAAATTAAACTTGGGAGAGGCACAAAAGGACCTTTTTTCCCTATGAGTTCAGTCAGCAAGCACAAGAAAATATAATCAATTTTGTAACAAATATACACCATAAGAAACTGTATAATCAATGCAAATCAGTGGATATTTTGGAAAATTCAGTAGCACACAGGCAGCAAGTAGAAAAGAAAAAAAGCAGGAATAAGTTCAGTTTGTCTTGATCCTGATATGGAAACCTAGCAAGGCGGTCAGTGCACATGCAGTTTGTATTTAGCACTAATTAGCAAGTTTAATCCAATATCTATCTTGATCTTCCCAACTGCTGTGAAGCACCTTCATTGATTGTGTAACAGTTTACAAAGCTCTGCCAATTTTCAATGATTAAAGTCTTGGCAGCAGTTGCCCACCATCATGGTGCAGCCTTTAAAATAATGAAAAGAATCCCACTCAATAAATAATGACAGCATTTAATAACAATTTGTGGGTGAATGGTTCTTTTCTGGGTAGGACCTAACTCCTGATCTTTGAAATGCAGGGTCATGTTTGCTTTATGTTTTAAACTTTTATCTGGCTCAGGAAGATGAGAGCCTAACCTTTCCCTCCCTTTTTAATGAAAGCTGAGATTTGTCTAAAATATTGTGACTATAGCAACCGGAGTAGTTTTTATTATGGGGGTATTTTTAGCTGGTAGACCAGGTGACTGCAGCAGAGCCACTTGGTTGGCACCTGCCCAGTTTATTGTTGTTGTGGCACAGCCAAAAACAACCCTGTTACTGCCTCGTTGCTCTGAGGTGAGACCAGAGTAATCACAGTGGAGTCAGGTCCTTCTGCTGCACCCACACACTGTGCAGGGTGAGTTTGTGTCCCTTGAGGACACAGCAGCAGCAGTGCAAAATGCATTTCAGTGTTAGTGCCATGTTCTGTCCAGCTTTTCCAGGATCCTGCCCCACAGCACAATCCTGGAGAAGGTCAAGTTATCTGTATGGTCATCGCCATGAAAATATTCACTCCAGGGAAGTGCACTCACGAGCAAACTCTGGAGAGCATTTTCCTGACCTGTTTTCCTCTTCCTTCCCACTCTCAATTTATGTCCACCTGACAATCATAAAATACAGGCTTTTCCAGTGCAAACTTTGTGAAATTAAGTGGTTTACCTAGCCACAGCCAAAGGTTAAATACACATATTTTCCTGCTGACTTCACTGCATTTAACCTTTGAAGTTTGGTTGTGAAAATCTCTAGCCCATCCATGTAAAACAAATGGAAAAACTCAGAGAGCAGCACTATTTGGGATTACTCAGGGATGTTTGAGTAGGTACTATCTTTGCCTCTCTCAAAGCACTGCAAAAATTATTTCTCTTCCTCTAAAAAATCAAAGCATCCCTTTCCCCTGCACACACCTGCCCAAGGGGCAGGGCAGAGGGGCAAAGTTACTCCACACCCTCCCTATTTTAAAGATAACATTGACACATTTGTCTACCAGCCTGTGTAACATGCCACAGCCACAACTATTTTCTGGAAATTACTCTGGAACAGAGATGGCTGCCAGCAGATCCAGGACAGGACTCAGAGGCACAAGCACAGCAGGATGTGTCCTACAGGGATCTGGGAGAGCAGAGCTGCTCCAGGGATCAGGTGAGAACCTTGGGGACACAGACCTGTCAGAGCTGCCTGGGGGAGAGATGAAAAGGCAGAGGGAAGGAAGTTTTGGGGTATGTGTTCAAAAGGGGAAAAATTGCTATTTAATCAGGTCAACTAAACAGGCAAGAGCTTAAGTTTAGGCTAAGGTTTTCATTGTATTTGTGTGGTATAACTCATGTTTGAGAGGGTACAGAGCTCCACAGCTATCTACAGGTTCTCCTGTAAACCCTGCACTGCCTCATCCCTCCCCAAGGGTCTCCTCTCAGGTCAGTTCTCCAATATGTTTGTGCTGGTAAGGACAAGGTTTCATGTGCCACATGAGATAAGCCACAGATTTAGGCAGAACTCTACAGGAAGCACCTTTTGAGGATTCTGCCTTGCAGGAAGGGGTTTTGCAACAGGGAGGAATTATTTTCCAAGAGCGTGAGACATTTAATTACATTTGCTATTGTCCAGTGAGGGATTCAGTTCAGAACAACAAATGCATTTTTGCCCAGTTTGGGGTCATCCAACTCCTTAATTTTTAGCATTCTCCATCATCAGCATCAGAAGCAAATAAAAATCAAACCTACCTGAATTTTACAGAAGTCAGCAGCAGCAGGAGCTGGAGGCAGTGTCCCCACCTGGGTGTGTGGGAGTCCTGGTCCCACTCTGACACTTGTTGCAGAACTCAAGCAGTTTATTGAGCTGAGACTGGCCAAGGGCACCAGTGTCATTGCCTCCTGCTCAGGAAACATCCTTGCTACAGAAAACATGGGCAGCAAACAATCAATTAGAGGAACAAAGGAAGAGTTCAGAGCCAGGACCACAAACGCATTTGTTTCTCTTTTGTCACCAGTGTCACCTTGTGTTTCCTGAGGGTCTGATCCTGCTTTCAATGCAAAAGCATTGCCAAGAGCTGCATGAACATGGCAAGGGGAGACCCTGTGAGGAAAATCACTCAGCACTGCCAGAGCACATCTCAGGCAACTGAAAATGCTTTTGACATGGGAAGAGATGCAGGAGCACACCTGTAGGTATGGAGCACATACTTCAACATCAGCACTCACCATGTTTATGAAGAATTTCGTTGAATAAAAGATCTGACAAAACACTCCTTGAGTCTGCAGCACACACACCCCATGCCTTTTCTCCCTCCAGAGTGTTATATTTCACCAAACTGGTGACAAGTGTTAAGTGCCACAGGCTGTCAACCACCCACAGGCAGCAGTGGTTTCCTCACCATTTGTCCCTGTGCCTTCCCAAAACCAGCAATTCCTGCAGCTTCCCAAAGCCCCCACATTTCACATAGGTACATTCCCCGTGCTTTAGTGGGAGCACAGCACAGGTACTGGGGCCTGTGATAGCAAAATGTAATTTGTTCAGATCTTTGCCTTCAGGGTGAACACCGAGATGCTGCCAACAGCCAGCAAATTTGTGATCTAATTTAGAGGCAGCGAGGCATGCCTTTTCTCCAGGCCCTTTGGAAAACAGAGCTGGGTTTCCACTTTTGCGTGATCTAGCAATTTTTTTTCTTTTTTTTTTTTTTTTCTTTTTGGAGTACTAAACAGTGTTCATCTCTTCTCCACAGAGCAGCATGCTGAGACAGAAATGAAGGCACGCTGTTGGCTGGGCATGCAGCTTCGTGCTCCCACTGGATGGCAGGTCAGGCACTGAGTTTGGTGCTGGCAGTGATCAATTACAACCACTACAAAGGGGGAAGAGTAGGGGTTTACAATTAATTTTTGCCACAGGTGCACCATTAAATGTTTAGATGGCTGTTCTACAGTTTTCTGTGCACTTTCTCCCTAGTCCTTCATCGCAGTACAAAAAATGTGGTTACAATGAGGGATAGGAGATTTCAGCTGCAATTTTAATACACAGCATCCCATTTTCCCTGTTTAACCCTGACTCCTGTGGAGTGTAAGAGTTGGACTTAGAAATATCTCATACAGAGAGACTAGGGATCTTTTTCCCCCCCTCTTCCAGAAAATTTCTGGGTAAAATCTGCTTCTGCTAGTAAAGCTAAAAATATTGCAAGAAAGAGTTTTTCATTATGAAGCAGCACTTGGAAAGGTTTCCTAAAAGTCACAGGCTGGGACTGAGAGTTTGAGCTCCTGAGATTTACACTTGGCTCTTGCACTGA
Source organism: Acrocephalus scirpaceus scirpaceus (assembly GCA_910950805.1). Taxonomy (NCBI): domain Eukaryota; kingdom Metazoa; phylum Chordata; class Aves; order Passeriformes; family Sylviidae; genus Acrocephalus; species Acrocephalus scirpaceus. The sequence continues at coordinate 6,274,883 of OU383781.1, forward strand.
ACTGTTGTGTGTTATATGGTTTTGTTCTCCTTTGCCCCTGCTGCACTTGGACAAGTGACAACAGCAGGGTTGGAGATGCCAGCACATCCAAATTGCCCAGGTTCTGCCTGACTGCAGCTGGAGCATGAGGTGCCCCACACGTCCCTGACAAGCACCACAGGCTTGTCACAGGGAGACATCACCCCCGGGTAGTTTGGATGAGGAGGGTCCTTCCTGGGAAGGGCTTTCACGGGTAATGTCACCTTATCTCTTACCTGTCTCCCCTGTGGTACCTCGTTCTGGCTCTGCCCCCTGGAGATCACCCAGCAGATGATGTGCACAGAATGGTTGACACCAGAAAGTGCTGGATTTGGGGCAAAGAAACAAAAAGATATCCCACACCTTGGCAGAGACATCCCTTCTCCTAAAGGAAAAATCTCCCCCTTTCCACTTTTTCTTCCCAGGGGCACTGGGTGATTTGTGTCATCTTTGCTGACTAAGGCAATGCTGGGTTTTGGCCATCAGCACCTCCTAGCTGTGCCCATCACCAAGAAATGTGAGTTTTACTAAACTCATTACCATCCCTGCTGGCTTCTCTGGGAGCCCCCCAGTGCAGACATGAAAATCCAGGGCCAAAAGTGAGTCCTGAAGATAAAACAAGTACCACCAGCCCAGCTCCCTGTTTCCAACACACGTACAAGGAGTTTTATGCTAACATGACTTATCAGGATGCATTGCTGCTTAGGTCAGGATAACCCTTCAGAGGTAAAGCCACTGTCTGGCAAGGGCTCAGCTGCTGCTGGGGAGCCTCTTTGACCTCTGCCTGAGTTATGAGCAACTGCTTCCATGTCCTCTCTCTGGGGCTCTCAAGCAGATATTCAGTGAATTTGGAAAGAAAACCCTAACCCCAGCCTCCTTTGTGAATACTTATTTCCAAAGAGCTCCTCGGCCATCCAATGAAAAGGTTTCCCAGGCTCTTTTCCGTGCTGTTGCCCGAAGCAGCAGCAGCGCTGAGGGAAGGCGGGCGCGGCTCTCGCTCGGAGGTAAAGGGGCTCACGGGTGAGAAATGAGAGTGGGCTGCGGCTCTCTGCACCTTCAGACAGGCTCGGCGTGACAAGGGGCATCCATCCATCAATCCATCCGTCAATCCCGTCCGTCCGTCCCTCACGGACCCGCCGCGGCCTCAGGGCCGGGAGCGGCGCGCGGGCTCCACCTGGCGGCGCCGGGCGGCGGCTGCAGCGCGGGGACCGGGCCCGCTCCGCGCCATTCCCGGGCCATTCCCGGAGCCCGGCATTCCCATTATTCCCGCTGTTCGGCATTCCCGGCATTCCCAGCACTCCTGGCGTTCGGCATTCCCTGGGTTCGGCGTTCCCAGGACACGCCCGGCCTTTCCCTCACCTGGAAAAAAAGGGCCGAAGACCTTGGTGTGTGTATGGCCGCAGCCCACGCACCAGTTAGCAGCTTTCCGGCAGCCACCGCCCTCTATAATCAACACTATTTACAACACTACAGGCTAAGGTAGCAAACTCCTTGATGCACCTTCTTGCCTTTCATACCCGAGCAGGCTGGGGACAACCCAGTGGCACCCAGTGCACTGTCACACACAAGGAGGGTCACTGCTGGCAAGGAGGGTTTGGCTCCTGAGACAGACACCTGAGGAGAGCCAGTACCACCTGCACTGCATTTATCAGACATTTTTCCTGGTATCCGAGCTGCTTGGCTGATGCTGGGCTGTGCATCCAAGCTGCAGTGCCGGGCTGGGACCAGCATCACCGTGAGCTCTGGCACGGGTGAATTCGGGGCTGGGCATCAGCACCTCCTCTGGAAAGACACTGAGTGAAGCCCTGGAGAGCCAGCTGCCAGCCGAGGGAACTGGGTTGGGTGATGCCCATTCCTAGTTCCCAGTGGACTTTGTCTGAGAGTGCCAGAATAAGAGCTGGCAGAAGTGAGTGTTACTGGCATTTGTGGTCAATTCCTGCTCTGCAGGAACTTAGCTCTTCCAGCTATTAAAGACAGTCACCAATATCCTCAACACTGTAAAAGTGCAGCCAGAAATTACTGATATCACTTCCCCTCTTGGAGTTGCTGACTGCTGCCATCTACCCCTCCATCCCCTCCACTCTTTCACTTAAAAAAACCTGACCAAAACCAATCCAAACCACAAACCATTTTACATTGCTTGAACAATCACTACACAGCATCTAAAACACACCTGGCTGTATCAGTGCTTAAATCACTCCAGTAAAGATGTGAAAGATACTGGTTCAAGCTGCTCAGGAATGATGGTGAGTAACGGGAATTGTCCAGTTCCACAGGCTGAGGGTCAGATCCTCAACTGAAGGACTTGACTATGCAGCATTGTCAGCTTTCAGGGTGAGAAGAGCTGAAATGCTAACTCGAAGTTCATATTTAATTCTCAGCCATTCCCCAAGGCTGATCTGAGGCCCTCCCCAGCACCACAACCTGGACATATACCAGTTGTTCCACAGCAGTGGAGTATTTGTGATTCTGGATGAGTGGAGCTGTAGTTCAGTTTCCCAATCATCAGTGGAATGACAGGTGACTGCTGTAGGGGCTTGTATGAAACTCTGGTGTGTGAGTTAAGCTGGCCACAAACCTTTCCCTTCCAGTTCTCTCTCATCTGAGGGAACAGACACGTCACCACAGTGCCCTGCTGCCAGCCTGGGAGAGCAGAGGGATGATATGCCCAGAGGCTGCTTGCTCCCTGTATTGGCAGGAGCCAGAGCTGTTGGGAAGCCATCAGCCTGCTTGTGCAGATGCCTTGTACAAACATTTACATTTCTCTGCAGACACCATTTGGTTTTATCTGTGTGCTCAAGCTTTTCTGCTGTAGCCAGCTGGGAGGGAAGAGGGTGATCCCAGACCACACAGTGAGGTGCCATGAATGCTCCAAGCTCACAGCCCCAGGGAGGATCCCATGCAAGGGATCTGGGGTATTCAGCATCACCAGGGACTAAGGGGATGCAAAGACAACAAGACTGAACACCAGGTAAAGGTCAAGTTGTACTCTTGAACTGTGTGTTACCTCAGAATTACTTTTTGGGGAGCATTATCCCTCTCTCAGTGCCTCCTGAGGGTGAACTGAATAACCAGTGATGCTCTTTTACAGCTGGGTGAGAAGGTGACAAAAGGATGTCCCATCAGCAAACTGTGCACCAGCAGTCACTCCCAGGAATTCCCACGCCCCATCTTTATTTTCTGTCTGCTTTCCACCAGGAGAGGCAAATGAAAAGTTTAAATCTCACCAAGGTTGAGTGATATAAAAATGAAAGCTTTCCAGAATGCTGAATTTCAGGGAAAATACTGACATCTCAAAATATATTCTTATTCACTACTAGGAGAAAAACAAGCTTTTCCATGAAACAGTCACAGAACTGTTCTGTTTCCATGATGTAGAGCCATTTCATTTTGATAATGTCAAAACACCTAAAATACTGTTGTATGCAAAATATTAAAAAGATTAAGCATTTCAATACGGCAAAATGAACTTAATTTACACAAGCAAGTCAAAATGATTTGTTTTGACTTCCTCCTTTAAAACCAGTCAAATTACCAGAAACCTGAGATTTCAACTAACAGTACAAGGTAGCTCTTCCAGAGTGTTTTAGACCAGCTCTTCACATAACAGCCAGACTGCCTTCAGTCCCAGAAATATCCATTGTTTTGTTACCTGGCCCACATCTACATCTTACCTCCCACTCCTCTGGAGGCCTGGGGTGAGGAGCTGAGCAGTTATGGTGTGTGTACAACACCCATGCTAAACCATGGGGCTGCCTTTGCTATATTTTCTGCTGGTTCTGTGACTTCACCTGGGCCTGAGAAGGTAAAACTGAAGACACTGGCACCCAGGTGACAGCTCAAAGGAAAATTGTGGCCATCAGAAGCAAGAATCTGGAAAAGAATCATTGTCACCTCTGTGGAATCACCAAGAGCACATATGGCTTGAGATTGGGCACTTCAACCACGACTTCTGAAGCTGCCCCAAACCACTCAGTCTGTGCTAATTTGTAATTAGGAGTGGGTGATTTCTTCTATTGACATATCTTTTGAGTCAAGCTGAAAAACTCGTCCTGTTAGAGTCTGTCTGTCAGCATTTCCCTTTCTCTCTGGTTAGTGCCACCTAAGAAAGTTCAGACTGCTATTTTTCCAGGCCTCACCTTTCTTTCACATGTAATTTCCAAGTATTTCAGCTTCTATGAAAGGGCTGAGACTCTGGTTTTTGGTGCTGCAAGGCATGGCCCAAAATATTTCCCCTAGGTCTTTTCCTCCTGAGAATACAAAAAAGCCTCTCCCCTCCCAGTTTGTGCCCTGCTTTTAAGAAATGCACAAAGCTCCAAATACTGCTTACAGCTCCCACAAGCAGCAAGACCAACCGGCTACAACACAAAGAAAGCTCAAAAAAATGAGAGAAAATGTTAATTTTCACAAAACCAGTCTGCAGGCAGCCTGGCTCCCTGCACCCATCACAGGAGTGCCACTGCAGACCATTTTGGCAAGGGAAGGACCTTCTCTCTGACATTTTGTTTTCCATCTCCCCTGGCTGTGGGTTCCCCAAGGTGCCCATGCACCACCTCCCCTGTCTGAGCCCACTGCTGGGGCAATAAATGGTTTCTCCATCTATGTTCAGAAGGGATGGCAAAAGAGAGACCCATAAAATGTTCACTTAGCACATTTATGCCAGGTAACCCCTCCCAGTAGCCAGTCTGGCCTCCCTAGGGCAGTTGTAGGAAGGACCACAAAGGTCCAGGTACATTTTTCCCAGTCTGCCTTTTCAGAGTGGCTTTTCCCAACTTCAACACTGTTGAAGTCAAGAAACACTGTGTTTTGCTTTTCAGGCTATTTCTTCCTGACTCCATCAAGTAGTGCCCTGAAAACACAAAAATAGATCAATTTAGAGATGACAGTTTTAATTCAAACCATAATCTCTGTTTTTATAAATGTATCCTCTCTAAGTTTCTTTGGTTGTTTGCATACTAAATATCCTGTCTTGTTTTCACTTTGCCACCTCTTTGTATTATATTATTTTTACAGCTGACAAGCACCGTTAGACTGTGAGAACGCTGCAGTGTCAAAAGCAGATTGAATTTGCTGATTGCTGGAGTTCTTTGTGCTGCTCACACAAAATTCCTTCTTTCCCCTATAATACATCTGTTGTTTGTATATTCGATAAAGTTAATATCTGTGAAATCAGTCATTTCCCCCAGCTCTAAATTACACTGCAACAGACAGAAGATTGACTTCATTGTATTGACAAGAAAGAACTCTCAACACTTATTATTTGTGGGGACTTGGAGAGATTACAAAAGCACACAGAATGGCTCTATCTGGGGAGTGTATTTCTGTAAAAGCTGATAAGGTGATGCACATTAATGTGGGAATGGTTTTTAACAAACTTCTACCTTTCTAATATTTTTTGGAGGAAGAACTAAAGAAATAGCATAAATCAATACATATCCCCTTCCTCTCTTCATGCCAGTATCCTCTTTAACACTGATCTCATGTGCAATATTTATGTCTACATAAATAATTCAGGAACCAATTAATCCAATTCTTTTATAATTACCTCCTATAATGACATACAGCCCAAATCCCAGCAGCTTAATTGCTACTTAATGGAGATATTTATGACACCAACAACTAGTAAAGGATATAGGCACTCTCACTTATGTCAATTAGGGACAGGGTTTAAGCTACTAAACCCCTGATTTGGATTTCAAACACCTCTGAAGTCCTGGAATTTGAAAGCACACAGGTTTCTACTTCAGAGCAAGAGGCTCCAGCTCCCCTATTTCACATGTACGAGGGTTCAGGAGTCAGCCCTCACTTACTGCAAGGTGACAGCCCCCAGGTGCTGCCCTTTCCCAGTGCCTCAGCTCTCCCAGCAGGGCTGTGCTGGATTTTGTCTCTTTAGCAGATGTGACCAGGTTTGCCCAGGCTGGATTCACACCGTGGGTGTACCAGCACAGATCACTCTGAGCTCCATCCCTAAGCCTTGCTCAGTACCTGGAAGCAGCCTGGATGTTGAGGGTGTCTCAGAGGGGAATGCTGGGATGCACTAAGGATCCTGCCCTGATGAACCACCCTCAGCACCAAACTGGGCACTTCACTGAAGGACACCACTCAGACGAGGGAGAGCAGGAGTGTGGAGATCTGGGAATGTCAGAAGTGAAAATTTCCTGTGTCTTGATTTAGAAATTAAGCTCTTCCCGTGTCAATTTAGCAGGCCTGAGATTTTCCCTGCTAATCCCTTCAGAGTAACATTTGACAGAGAAACTTTGAAAAAGGAATGAGTGTTTAGTGGCCTGCCTAATTTGGTATTTGTACTCAAGTGAGCAGGATATTTCGTGAGCACAGTGTGGCACGCACTGCCTGCTATAAAAGCATCTTGTGAGGTTGTCTCACACATCCCTTAAAATAATCCTCCTTGAAAATATGAGAGCATTCCTTGGAATTCCTGTCAGGGATGTTTTAAGCAACCTGTTACAAGATCAGCCAAAAAAGGCACTGATATTGGGGTAGACAGAGGCAATGTGGTGTTTTTGAGAAAAGCTTTATCTGCATTTGGCTGCATCAACCTGGTTTGCCTCAGCCCCAGAAACCCTAAAGTTAAGGCAGCACAACAGCCACAGGATTTAAGCACTTTGGAGTTCAGGGGATTGTATTTAACTCAACCTGAATGCATTTTTGTTTGATTTAAGGGAAAATAAACAGTTCTTAAATGAAAAATGAACACTCACGGATTGGCTGGCACAGGTGTAAGTACACTCAGAAAATCACTCCTTCTACCAGTGCAATTTTCCCTTTGTTACTGAGTTCTAAAATATTAATGGCTTTCAACTTGCAAAACCACAAATGCTCTGAAACTTTGTCCTGTTACTTGTAAAGTGCATTGCATTGAGAAGTACTTGGTAATTAGAGGGAATGTGCATTTAAAAGCTTAAGAATACAGCTTCTAACTGAGAGTCACTTAGTTTTTATGATTGCTTTTATCTTTACAAGCAGCTGAAGACATCCTCTGAAGTCTTAAACTTGTCCTAATCAAATGTTTCAGTCAGTGTATTTTCATAAGACCTGGCAAATTTATTCCATTATGCTGCTATTAATGGTGGATATTTATGCATTAGGATGCAAAGAAGCGACTCCTACAACTAACATTTCACTAAGGGAAGTTTTGTAATTACACCAAGAGATTGGGAATTGGAATTCCTGGGTTTCTGCTGAGCTGTGGGACAGACATAATGTGCTGTCCCCAAAGTGAGTCACTTCTATTCCTTTATCCACTGAAGGCACAGTGATGTTTCTAAGGAATTATTGTGAACATATTTGATAAAAGAGTGACTTTCTTTGGCATTTAATCCCTTCACCTGCATGCTCACTCCAGGGCATATTACTGCTGCAAGGTTCTTAGAGATGCTCAGAGCAGTTTTATTGTGTTTATGGGTGGTTAATGAGTTAATCCCTTTCTCTCTGACCTGGGTCACAAAGCTGAGAAGCTGAATTTGAAGCAACACTGGCTAAGAGGTAGAACAGAGAAGTTTATGAGGAAATCAAAGAGAAATTGAGTTGTCACTAAAGGTGTTTTCAAATAAGTCCTTTTTATCTGGGGAGAGGATTAATTTTTTTCTGGACTATCCAATTTTTCAGAAAGAAAAATTGGATAGTCCAGACTACTGCTCCAAGACTCAAAGACTAAAAGCTTCTCAATTTCTCATAAAATCGTAGAGATTTGTTTGTTCAGTAAAAAAGAAGAACATCTGACCTTCCTGCTGCTAGATCCTTCACTCCCAGCATGTGATGAGCAGGCTGGGCAGACAGACTGTGGGATGCCCTGGAGAACAGCAGGCAGCAAAGGTGTCACAGGGACACAGCTCCAGGTGCTGCAGAGATCCCAAGGGAAGCTTAGAGGGAGCATCCAGGTTCCTCTCCCACACCTGCAGAGAGCCAGGCAGGTAACTCCAGCCAGAGATTGTTCTAATCCCAGCCTCTGGTTCTTCCTCTGTTTCTAGAGGAATAACCTCTATTTCTTCCTGTCCCCAAGGACAAGGATTTGAACAATTCCCTGGAGACTCTTCCAATTGTAGGCCTTGCTTGTTTCTCTTGTGAGAACTTCATCACTGATGGTGCCATGCCAGAGTGGTGCTGGACCAGTACAGACTTGCCCTGGGGATCAAATAGTCAGGAAAATTCAAGATATGAGAACAACACTGAGCTCTGTCAAAGCCTCTCGTGAAAAAAGGGAAGAATCTCATGCCAGGACAGCCTCTATCCTAGGATAGCTCTCTAGTGCTGTCCTGCCACGTGCCAGCTGGGCAGCCCAACCTTTGGCTTTTGCACGTGCCAGGGTAGCCTAGAGTTCAAGGATCTGTTGGGTTGAAATTTCCCATTGAAATGGCTCTGTCTGGCTGAAACGTTCAACAAAAGACTTTGCAGAGGAAGATATTTCATTCAAAGGAGTGTCTCGAGTTTTGCAAGTGCCCTGGCTTTGGTGGGAGAAGTCTCCTCTCTGAGCTGATGGTGATTTATCTGCTCTATTAAATCCAGTGACAAAGCCCCAGTGCCTTCAATGGCACCAGAAATTAGACTGTCTGTGAAAAGGCAGGAATGGAGGTTTCACCTCAGTTGCTCTGATTTAAATGCAGAGAAGCTCTTGTGACTCTTTTTGTGTTATTTCAGCTCTGAAGGAACAGAATGGGGAACAGAACTGTGCCATAATTGCCTAGGGCTGAAACCAGCAAAATAGTTCAAGCAAAAATATTTTATCATGGAATTCCCAAGTATATTCCCAAGAAACTACTGATTCATTTCTCAGAAGTGACATAATTTCATTTAATGATAACAAAACCAACAAATTAAAACCAACAACAACAAAACAGCAACAACAAAACCCAAAACAAAACAAAAACACACAAAAACCCCAAAAACAACAAATAAAAATACCAAGCCAAACACAAAAAAAACCCACCAAAAAGCCCCAAATAACCAACCAAACAAAATCCTTTGCCACTTCTCACTTACATTAAGAATATTCTTACCTGGGCATGCGTTTCTTTCTTATCTCACATTTCTCTCAAGGTACAATTCAATCAACAATAAATACCAACATTTTATCCCCTGTATTTAACAAATAAAATTCTATGGTAATTTCACAATCAACAATGCCTCGTGTTAGGAATTCCATTATTAAATCTGATTGAATATGATTAAATATGGCTCATGCTTTCCAAAATGGGTTGCATGATGGATTTAAATGAACTCATTAGTGGTTAATGCAGCAAAGTGCTTTCTAAATGCTAATGTTTGGCTGCTTTTGGCTCGTTAATTAATTTGAAGATTGTGTAATTATGGGAGCTTTCGATTAGCATACGTCTCTTCTTTTTATTCCCAAACAACAGTTGTTTGTGTGTAACTATTGGAAATTCAATTATATTTATAATAAAAATAGGACATCAAACTGCCCAAACAAGCACACTCTGCAGGGGAACTGCATCTTTTCCTTTAAAGTCTCCTTTATTACTGTTATTTTCAAAAAGAACTCGGGCTCAGCAGCTTTCTCTGAGCACAGAGAAGGGAGGGCAAAGCACATGGCACTGCCAGATAATTACACACCCCTGAAGAGCTGTGCTGGATGCGTGAGGGCTGAATACAGCTTGGAAGAAGAAGGAGCAGAGCCTGGCTTGTTTCCTCTCTCTCTTCCCTCCCCCTCTTTCCTTTTTTTGAAATTTATTTATTTTGTACTTTGCTTTTAAAGGCCAACAAGCCCAAAATGAGGCCAGGACAGGCACACACAGCCCTGGGCTCCTGGTGGATGTGCAGAGCCACAGATTCCAAGGATTCTGCACCAGCTGGAAAAGCTGGTTAACACCAGTTATACTCTGCTGGTATTTTAGGCAATGAATGCACCAGCAGCTCCACTTTAAATAGCACCACAAATGGACATACAGCAGAAATAACCTCCTAAGCAGTTATTAGACACAAGGATGGGGCTATAAATGTAACAGAAACAGAACTGGACCAAGTCAAGGCTTGTGTCTGTAACAGAGACATGGGGTAAAAGAACTCATGAGTGATACTCCAGGGATAACCCCATGTCCAAGACTCCTGGAGCTGTAAAGCTCCTGGGTCTTACAGGAGAAGAAGAAGAAGAAAAAGAGCTGAACCTCCTGGAGACATTTTGAATGACAATGACTAAAAATTTAAATCAACTCCCTCAAGCATTTCTCCCATGCTTTTCAAAGGAACATCTGATTTCTCTAACGAGTCCCATGGTTGTCTTCCCAGCACACACTGAATTCACATCAGTCCTTATCATAACAGGAAACTTGCTTGTCATCAATAGATTTTGTTTCCACTAAGTATGGGGTTCTCTGCTGTAGTTATCCGGGGCCATATGCAGCTGGATGCAGTGGCATCACAAGTGTAAAAGCCAGGAAAACAAACCTTGGGATTCATTAGCATGCACAGCACTGCCTGAAAGGAGCCTTTCTCTGCCAGCAGCTGCAAGAGCAGCAAGGCATTAACATATGGAATAATTAAGCCAAATAAGTAACTACTGCATTTTCTAGTGAAACAGAACTGCTTCATTTACTCAGTCAACTTGTATCTCAAAAACACCCAATGTGCATCACTTAGATAAATCACCTGATGACTGTGGTTTTTAAATTGCTGTTAACCATGGATGCTCATTCTCTGCACTTCTCTATGGGTATATATTATTAAAAAAATGAGCAACTAGGCATGATTTAATAGCACCAAAACCCTCCCTACATCTTCCTGCAAGGGACAAAGGCAAGGAATGGTTATGAAGCAAGACCTGTTGGCTGGGCTGGTTCCAAAATCAGACCCCCTCATCCCTTCAGCTGCCAGAGAGCTGTGGGATGGGTGTCAGTGATGACCTGCACTGCAATGTCACCTCCTAAGGCAGCTGGGAAAGGGAATCACTGACTCAGCAGCTGACTGAAACCAGCAGAAGATGCAGGACTGGAAACAGGCCAGGGGAGAATAGCACTGGTGAAGGGTGCAGGGACAGGCAACTAACAGGAAAATCACCAGGGCTTTAGCCAGTCTCTGGAGGGGAAGGCAGGGAGGGAGGAGGAAGGAACCAGGCTTCCAGGCAGCTCCTGGCTGCAAAGTCTCTTGGGCTGATGAAAAATAAATAAAACAAAACCTAAAACATGCACTTCAACCATGGCATTGGCACTAGGAAAAGGTGTAGCACAGTTCAACAGGCCAACACCAAAAATGACAGAAAAGCAGTGGATTTCCATGCAGAATTGCAACCACTGTCTGAGGTCCCACCCAATGTCTGTAATCATCAATGTCTAAAGCTAAAGTCACAGAGACAGAGGCTGGGGGGTTTTAGTACAAAAATTGAAGTTCCCAGAGATTTGGCTGCTGAATTTCAGCCAGCCACCCTAGAAATATTTTTAATTCCAAGATGGAAAAAGCCTTCCACCCTCCTGGGGTACAACATTTATAGGTGAGAAAGGCAAAACATAGCCTTGCTCATACCCCCTCGCTGTTGCTGGTTAGAAGATTGCTTTGTTATTTATCACACCTTCAATCCTGTCCTGATGCTCATGGCTACGGACTATGCCAGGGAGCCAGCACAGGGGCAAGAGCCAGCACTGCTGCAGGACAAACTGATGTTAGGAAACAACAGGAAGGTCTGCAAGTGCCCAGCAGCCAGCTCCAACATCCAACTGTGCCTGTGGAAGTTTCCCTGTTCTGCAAAGCTGACAGCCTGGTACTCTTCCTGAAATCCTAGCCTTCCCCTGCATCCCCCATACACCCACACAGACACCTGCACCTGTTATAATTCCCTTTGGAAGAGTACTCCATCCACCCTACAGCTGGAAGGATCATGGTCCCAATGCATCAGCTCTTTTATCTGCCTTTTAATCTCCTTTTTTCCACCCTTGAGGCATGCTCCATCTTCCCTTCTGCAGACAGGGAAGGCCTGCACACCATCATTTACTCAGCGGACACAAATCTGACAGTCTAATCTTAACTTCTTAACAGCTGTGTTTATTTACTTAAGTAGTAAATTGTTTCCTCTAAAGCACAGAGGGGTTGGTTTGAACAGACACACATCTCTGCAGTTGGGGGAGGTTTGGTACTTGCACATGCTTTCTCTTGAAACTACACATCTTTCTATCACTGAAGTATCTGAATTAAGGGCAATCTTGGGATCTGAGCTTTGTTTTAATGACTCCTCTGGCTGCTGCTTTGTGTCGAGGGGAAGGCAGGCTGCAAGTGCAGTAAATAGGCTTGCAGGAAATGGGAAATAATAACACCACTTATGCTCTGACTGACTACACTTGCTCCCATTCCAAGACATTTTTCTATTACCCATTCGTAGCTCAGCTCAGTTTACATGAGCAATTGCAACTCCACATTGCCCTTTCAGCCTGTCTCCACTCTTACCCACAGGGGATAGTTCTGCAGCATCACTCGAGGTCAGAAGAGCTGCCAGGATACTTCAATCACTCTCTCACCCACATCCTGAAACTTAAAATCCAGCCCTATTAGTCCAGACCAAGCTGTTTTTGTGTTTCTCACACAATACGTGGTGAGTCCTGCTGGGACAGCAGCAGCTCCTGAGCTTGCACTGCTCTGCTGGAAGCTCCTGCTCACAACAGGAGCCTGTACAAAGCACAACTCCTGCCCTAGCACTGGGGAAAGGAAACAAACCCAAAATCTCACAGCTCACCGTGAACCAAGCACTGCTGCAGCCATCCCAGCTGGATTTGCAAGTTTTAGAAAAGAGAAGAGATGCAGAAATCTAATGGGAAAATAGCACATCCTTCCTGCTCAGCAGCAGTGGTAATTTCTTAATATTAATGAGAACACGTACTATGATACATGATCCCCTGCTAATAAAATCTCCTCTTCTGGCATCCACTTCTCCTTGGGGATATGGAAGCAGCTGAAAATACAGCACACACCTACCTTCTCTATCACCACTGGGACTGCTGGATCCTTAAAACTCCTCTCTCAAACGGGGCTGTAAAAGGAGATGCATTTTCTCCATACTCTCCACGGCAGCAGCAGTCTCAGTTGAGCAATGGCCCCTACTTAGTCTGCAGGTGCTTGGGGTTTTCCAGTTCTAAAATATGATATGAATTTAAAGCTTTTTATTCACAATAGATTTGTATATTGTTGAATCCTTGTGACTTTGGTTTATTTAAAAGAAGTCCTTCATCAGACAGTGGTCAGAAACCAGGAATATGTGGGTCTTCATGAGACAGAAGCAGCCTTGTCTGAAATGCATTTTTATCATATTAAAAAACATTTACTGCCTGAAAGCATGTTTAATATAGAGCAGTTAAATTTTCCTCTCTACCTCGTTACTATTACCGGTGTCTTAATACATCACTGGAGCATTTCCTGAATTCAATTTTCTGTTTTATTTCAGTGCAGGCCCAGCTTCCAAGGGGCCCTTCTCCACTCTCCCTGTTTCTGGAGCATTTCTGTCACAGTGCTGGCTTGGGAGCAGGGTGGAAGCCATGGGCAGATACAACCCTCAGCCTGGTCCTGTGTCCTACTTTGGGGGAAATTTTGAATTTTTTAATTCCTAGTTTTGCCACAGACCTGCTGGAGCAGCCTTGGACAAAAATCTGTCACTAACTGAAAACCAGGAAGGGGGCACAACACAAAGGCTGCAAGAAGGGAAAAAAAGGTGTTTATGTAAAACTTCCAAAAACTAGGGGGGTCCTTCCTGGGACATCAGCAAAGTAAAAACCTGTAAATTACTGAGCTACTTCTCCGAGTTATTATAGCAGAACTGCAAAACCAGAAACCTTATTTTGTTTTCTGTTTCTCCCTGTCCTGTTTCAGAGACTGTATTTCTTACAAACAAGATTCTTATTGCAGTATTCATTAGACTGTCTGTCAGGGAGAGCAGCTGGTGTTGATGAATTCATTAAGACACTCTGAGGACAGTTCAGCCGAAAGAAGAAAAGATGTAAAAGGCTGCTGTGAACAATAAACAGCTTTTTTTCTCCCCCCCACATTCAGGGTGGACAAAATGCTAAGGTTTTAATTGCCCAGAAGATTCAGATTAGAGGGGAAAGTGCTTTACCATTAAGGGTATTGCAGTATTTCAACAGGAAAGCCTTGGAGAGCAGCCTGGCAGCACCAGGCACATGCAGCTCCTTGACTGCCAAGGGTCCTTCCACACCTACAGCCTCAGACATCTCCCCTCACCTTCCTCATCACTTGGTGGCTCCCATTATTTTCAAACAGAAACTCCAAACACATGGAGTATTCCCCTTTACTCTGCTCATTTACAAGTCCTCCTAGAGAAAGTGGAATAAAATGGCTGAAGAGCCAGACAGAACTCTTGGAATTCCTATATCCATGTAAAAAGTTATCCAGCTGCAAATGCAAAGGAAGTCACAATGTGCTGATATCAAACTAACAGAACACTATGGGTGCAGATTTCTCATCCTTATTGTTTCTTGTTGTCCAATTCAGAGGCACAATTTACCTGCAACTAGAAAAGCATTTGATGGAAACAGAGTCGATTTATCCACCCAGCCAAGCAAACAATAATAAGCCAGGAGATAAATAAATAAATGGGTCAACAAATATTTTGCTCTTGAATGCTCAAGATAAGAAATCATATACCTAAAGCCCAAAATTGGAGATCACTCACTGTCCAGACAACAGCACCAAACCACACCTCTATGCAGCTGACATTTCCAAGAAGTATTGGAGAATTCCCAGCTTGAACAACGCACAGGGCAAAGTTATAATTTGTTCCCTGTGAAAACTATATTGAATGATTTTCCCATAGAATTAGCTGCAGGAACTAGACAGAAATAAATAGAATAATAGAATATTTAATTCAGCACACACAGCAAGTTTTACCAATCTGAGCATGAGATGCTAAACAACACAATTGCAACAAACTACACGAACTCCTACTTCTGTGTCTTGGGAATTGGCTCCTGGCTTCAAATTACTCACTGCTAGAATGCAGTTTGTTCCCATCCACCTAATCAGCACCTGAGTTTACTGCAGTGTTCAAGCAGACTGAAGATAGATGGGCTGTGGCAATAGAAAAGGAAAGAACTGCAAAAGTTTCAAGTAACTATTTAAGAAGCAAACTAAGTGCAATTCTTCACTCTTGTCCTGTGGTGGGAATTTGCTACTTTAAAAACCAATCACTTATGAGGAATTAAGGGATATATGTCAAAATTACAGTGGCTCCCAAGTAATATGAATACATGGTTATTGTGTCATTTAAAAAGAGTCTTCTTCCATATTTATAAAGCAGAGAGCCCCAGCGCAGCAGCCAGCAGACACTGAGCTCCAGGTGGCTTCTGGAACTGCAAATGATGCAGCAGCACAACTCCCTGAGCAAGGAAGAGGCTGTGGAGACCCAGTGCAGCTTTGGAGAGCCCCCAGCCATGACTTAACCCCCACCTGTGCCCCTCTGCCTGGAATTTATTAAAGGCAGGCCCCACACCTTCAGATATTGTCAGCAGAAAACATTTGAAAGAAGGACAAAGGTACAAATTAAACTAAATGGAGCCTGCAGATTTCATGGTTTCCACCAAGGCTGAGACAACACCCAAGGAGCAAAAGGTGCCTCAGGTTTGTGGTATGAGCACTTCAGCATAGGAAACTTGATCTTTTAATGGATGGATTTTTGGTATGTCAGAATAAAAAAATCCTTCATCCACCAACGTCTCTTTTCAGAAGTGCTGCCCTAGGTCTGCTTGCACTGAAGTAATTGGGAATCTCCTATCAGCATCACTGTGAGCTGGGCCCTTTGATTCTCTAATGGGGAAGGCAGAACACTCTGTCCGAGCTGTCACCAGTCCAGTGGAGTCTTGAAAATATTCAAGAACATGTAACTCAGAAAGCTCAAAATACTGTGTCTCAAGCTTAAAATCAGGGCACTCAGCATCTAGAACGAGTCAGAAAAACTCTGTGGAAAAAAAAATAGTCTGCTGAAAGAATTCAAACTCTATTGAGATGTCTTGACATTTTTTGAGTCCAAAATCTTGACTTGGTAATTGAAGAATTAATCTGGAAGCAGAACATTTTCACATGACATCTATTAAGAAAACCTGTCTTTATTAATCCTTCAACCAAGCCTTTATGGCACCAATTTTCAGTTAGTCAGATATCCACGAAAGCAGAACTCCTGGGTCAGCTTTCCTTAAGGACAAAATACTAACTGGGGCATCATCATTCTCTACAGAATCATCAATAAATTCTTCCCAAATTATTATTCCCTTACAGCTGCCCTGTGCTGACATCAGCAAACCAAAGATATTGCTTCAAGTTCCATTAAATCATTTCCCTGTGAGGTAGGAACACAGACTTTATGAATACCTGAGACCACAAGCTACTACAGAGTTGTAAGAATCAGGCTCTAACTAAAGTCCAAAGGGAAGATTTGGGAAGCAGTGGAATAAGGCACCTACCTGGAATGCTGTCTCCTCTTCACAGGATGGGTCTGGCCATCACTGCCATGTGAGAGCAACACGTACATAGCACAACACTGCTCTGTGGTTCCTGCATTTGCTCTAATGAAATATCAACTCACAGTCTGTCTCAGAACCATAAAATGCTCCATTTTGCATTTCCATAAAATGCTGCCTCAAAATCCAGGTGATGCAGAAATCCTGCAATGCACTCGGATTCCAGGTGAAGAGAGTCTTGTAAAACAGAGTCCCTCCTCTGTTTTCAATTCATTATAGGCACTTTTCAACAGCAAGTTTCAAAATATTAGAATCAATTTGGATAGCATGACTGAGAAAGCTACTTCCTTTGGATATAGAGCAAATCAACAACCTACAAGAAAAAGCAGCAATTTCACCAGGAAGTTCTAGACACCTTGTAAAGTAACTATCCATGTTCCCTCACTTGGATTATGAAACGACCCACAATTCTGAAGGAATTAAATCATTATATGCATGATGGATGTATTTCACATGTGAATAGAACAGTTTCACACATCTGGAATACAGGAACAAAAACAAGGTCGCTCTGTAACACCGGATCTCCCCGATGTGAGATTCCATCACCAGGGAGGAGCTGCTCCCACGCCTCCAGAATCTTCCACACAGCTGGGCAGCAGCTGCAAGCACCACTGGACTCTGCTTCTGTTCCACAGGTGTAGGGGTGAGGGGCAAATGGAGCATGTAAAACAGTAAACATGTAAAATAAATCAGTTCCCCTAAATGGAACAGCAGGACAGGGTGGCAGGGACGGTGTCACCACCACAGGATCTACTGTGTGCTCACAAAGACCCTGCAGCCACACAGTGCAGCACCTCCTGCTGCTGTTTGCACCTTGTCTTACATGAAAATGTGCCAAACCAAATATTAAAAATAGTGTTTCAGTCTGTCGCTTCCCCCGCTTAATGATCTGCAAATCTTCCATCCCAAGTGTTTAAAATTACTGGTATATAACATTCAGCCAAGGTAATATCAAAATATATTTTATTCTGGACCTCTTTCAGATCTGATTCAAATTACAGTTGTCAAAGCAATACAATGCAAAGGGAAACTGCAACAGAAAATGTGCCTAGAAGGGATATAAGGGCCTTGGGGACAAATCATTGTGATGTAGAACCAAAATACATCATAAAGTGTAATTAACATGGTCCAGGACAGTATAGAACATCTATATCAGTCTTCTTTAGACAATAATCATGAAAACTGAACAATAAAAGTCCTTTAAACAAGTACAAAAAACTGTCATGGGCTGATTTACACTTTTACAACAGTTGTAGTTTAACTGGATAACTGAAGAAATGATGCAGACATTTTAATCCAGTGCTATAGGTAGGCTCACAGAATTAGACCCAAAGGATTTGTAACTCCAAATGAAACCATTACAACTACAATGTCAATGTCAGGAGAGAGAGAAAATTACTTCTGTATTCTAGAATTACTGTTCTGCACACTGCAGTCTGTTGAGGACAAGATTGCAAAGTACACTGGACTAGCAACAACATGCAGACTGTTTTCTTGTATTTACCCACAAATGTCAAAAAACATTATGAAGTAAAAATGAATGATTATTTAAAAATAAAAAAAAAACCCCAAAACAAAACAAAAACATGCCTCAAGTTATTGTCAAGCTTCAAACTTAAAGGCAGAGAAAGCGAATCATGTACTCAAAACTACTGATCTGAAGCACTATTAACACTAAATCTGCAATCCACTCACAACGGCAGATCCTCCTGGTTCGTCTGCCTCCCACCAGACTGACAGTGAAGACAGTCACACTTTCACAGCTCGTGGTATTTCAGAGCTTTCTCTAGAGGGAGAAGTGAGGACTGCTCCACGTCTCTCTCCCTACGGAAAATGTCAGGGATCTCGATGGAGATTTACTGCTGTCTCCCGAAGCCGTATTTGCTTCTAACATGCCACAATGTTGCTTCTGCTTTCTTCAGGCGTCTGGAGTGGGTGGAAGTGATCCCACTGGGGAATGGCTCTACAGGGCTTTGGGAAGGGAGGAGCTACCCTGCTCATCAGCCAAAAAAAGGAACCAGGCTAAATCCGGCAGGCCCTGCTCTGGCAAAACCCCAGGGACACCGGGGGACCCTCAGCTTGAGGGGGATGTGGCTCATTTTATCCACACTGGGGGCTCCACAGCCCAGCGCCACCAGCGCTCACCCTGGCAAGGGTTCCTCCTGAAGGGACAGACAGTGGGATTTCTGGTGACGTAAAAATGGGGTCCCAAGGCTCCCCTCTTTGCTGAGCAGACAAAACCAGACAACCTTGTATTTACAGGCTGAACCCCCCCAGTTTGCAGTGGTAAGGAATCTCCTCCCCGCAGCAGAGTTGAACGTGTCAGCTGCTGGGGTCACCCTGCTGGCAAACCGGCAGTGCCACCCACTGCTGTCCCTAAACACAAAGGACATTCCCAAAGGTACAACGCCCCGTCAGACGCCCTAGCATGAGGTAAGCAGTGTAAGGAAAAAGGAGTGCTTTTTAAAATGAAAATCAATTAAAATCGGTAGAAATCTTTGGCCTTTCTCTCAAGATGCATTAAAGTGTCACGAAATCAAGAAACATGCTTCGAAATGCCATGTCGTTCTGACTCTGGTAACTACTACCTCCCCTCCACCCAACCCAGAAAAAGAGGCACTTTTAGTGTTTCATATAAGATTTCCAATCATCTAGTAGACATGCTAAATAACCCTGCACAATGGTAGTCCCAGAATAAACTCAGTTTATCAACATTACAAAGAGTCTAAAAAAGCTTTTATGAAGACCTAGATATTCTCTTAACTACACTAAAAAGTCCACTGGTTGGGAATCTTTACATCAATTTAAAAATGCAGAAAAAGGTAAAGTAAAAATAGAAAAGGACGAACTCTACAGAAACCTGGATCCGGTCATGCAAAAATGAGAAACGGGATTCCGAGATGGACGCACAGAAAGACAGCGAACTTAAGAGCAGTTCATTTCTTATCCCATCATAAATTCTGAGCCCAGCTTTTCCCCCTTCCTTTTATCCCCTGTTTGGATATTTGCCTGTTATTGTGTTGAACTGATAAAACCAGGAATGACTCCATCCGTAAGACTGAGCGTGTACACACACGCCACACAAAGTCAGGGCCTTGCTGCCATTTGGTTTCCCCTTTGAAAGGAGCAATCTGGGCAGCCTACCCCAGCCTGGAACACGAGGCCTTTGTGCTACAAAAGACAGTAATTAACGTCACGGTTCTGTGGTGGTTTTGTCTGGTTTTTGGTGGACAGGGTGGCAGGACCCGGCGTGGCCGGCACGTGGCGGCTCCGGGAGCGTGGGAGCAGGAGCAGCACTGTGGCATGAGGCAGGACAGCTGGACAGCTATGGCCGGAGCTTGGCTTGGGGACACTGGCTTGGGGACACTGGCCTGGCCCCATGGCAGTGGGCACTGCTGGCCCTTGCTGGGGCAGGGGCTCTGCCCGCGCGTCCGGAGCGCTGGAGCCGACGTTCCTGCCGGACCCACACCTGACAGCCCTGGCCTGGGCACGCTGAAGCTCTGGTGTTCTCTATTTCTGAGTGTGTGATGCTATGCTGAAGCAACTAGAATTACAACCAAAAACAGCTGATGATTGAGAAAGAGGAAAAATGGCAATACCCTAAAAACATGGCTGTGTGATTTTGCAGCTATGTCACAGAATTCCACCACAATTGTTTAGGTTGGCTGAAAGAATCATCCAATAGGTTTTATGAAAATGAATAAACTGTCCATATTAAAATACAAAAGTACTATCAAGAATCACTTCTGACTTTCAGATTTAAATTCAGTGCAATTGACAAATGCATTGCTAAACGAAAAATGCAGCTTAAACATACTCAAAACATTTGTGTCTATTCCTGGGAGCACAGTTTAAAATTATTGCACAGAATTTTTTTTTTATTTTTATTTTTTTTTCATTAAATGACAGAGGTCAGCCACAGTCATGGACCTCCAGCAATAAAAGCAATATTTCAAGTGCCAGACACTCAATATATTAGGTTTCCTACATATTGTAACTCACAGGGTAATTGCTCTAAACATTTGCAATATGTTCCAAAACCCTAAAAATAGCTGGCACAGAACCACCACGGATAACTGTCTTTATGGATATGACTTGGTGTTGGTTTTAAATGCTGTGTATGATAGCAGTATAATCCTGGGGCGTATATAAACAATGTATTGTTGACTTGTCTTTACCACTGGCAAATTGCTACCCTACCTTAGCCAAACTCAGACTTGCTTCAAGTCATCTTTATTTCATGGAAATAGCAGAAATCAATGCCTAAAGAACAATGGTTAAAATGTCAAAGCTGCATTATCTCAATTAAATGAATTTATACTTAACTTGGAGGGGGGAAAAAAAACCCCAAATGAATAAAAAAATAGGTTAGAGACTAACAATCATAAGCCACAAAATTAATTGTGATTGAAATAGTGTTATAAAACCGATAACTTTGCAAAGCTCTGTAATATAAACCATTCCTTAAGTAAAATGTCTGTGACATAAATTTGACAACCTCTCTTTTTATAAATTTACACTCTTGGAATCTTATGCAAGACATGATGCAACCTTTTCGACTACACGTACGCATAAACACAACCTCATGCTATCATTTACAAATAAAATCACTATTAGTATACTTTTAATCACATGAGCAGAAAAAGGTTTGCCATATACATCTGTCATTGTAAGAAAAATACTTGATATTGTAAACAGAGTAAAAGACACTATATAGTAGTGATTATTAAAAAAATAGCAGCTTACATCTACCCTATATTTGGAAAAAAATGTAGTCACAAGATACAATAAACTGCAGGACTGGAGCAGCAGGGGAATTAGTGCAAGTATTCATCTTTTAAATAAGCTGAATCACTGCTATTAAAATAAACTTGAAGCAAGTCCTCTGTTTAAGATTTTTTTTTAAATCTAAGGTAGTAAACATTTTGCCTCTTAATGGCAGTGTTATCAAATATATGCCAAAGATTTTATTTTAATAAAGAAAAATTACATGAAATACTTTTAATACTGGAGTTTGGTTACAATTATACATCTAAGCTCCTACAAATAATGATGGGCAACTCTCAAAGAAGCTGTGGCATGAACCCTTGTCCAGAAAGATCTTAACCTCTTAAACAAAATCCCCCAGCTATACTTTGCTCCTTTTCACAATAGTGCACAATTTAACCATATTTTAGCTATGGTCTTAAAGCAACAGAAGATGCGTTTTTCCTCGTTATTTTTTCTCTTTTTCTTTTTTTTTTGCATCCCTGTTTATTTTTTTTTCCTGTGTTTTTGTGCCCTTCTGTTCTTAAGTTTGGCAGAATTATGTCCCAAATAAGAAATTACTGCATTTCAGCCATGTCACCAGAAAATCAAACATAGCATTATAACCATTTCCATCCTACTTTGTAGATGAGAAGGACGTGAAATATCACGTTGCAAAGAAGGATTTTTTTTTTTTTCTTCTCTCTCCCTAACCCCTTTGCCACCCTCCCTCTGTTCACAAAATTGTGCTCTGGGAGCCACAAAATG
The DNA here is from genome assembly GCA_910950805.1 of Acrocephalus scirpaceus scirpaceus. NCBI lineage: Eukaryota > Metazoa > Chordata > Aves > Passeriformes > Sylviidae > Acrocephalus > Acrocephalus scirpaceus. The sequence continues at coordinate 6,296,893 of OU383781.1, forward strand.
TACCAAACATTATCAGGTTCAAACTACCTCTTCAAAGAATGCATCAAAACATGTTTCAAAGAAACGCTTTTTTTCTTTTTTTTCCAAGGTGAAAAAATATAAACAAGAAACTAAATCACTCCCTTACTTCATGCATCCGTAAACTTAACCAAAACAAAACAGAAAACCCAATGATTAAAAGCAAAGAAAAAAAAACTACTGCTGCAGATTTCTGTAAGTCCATTTTCTCTGTACACACAAACTGCTCAACTACTGAGAAGGAAAACAAAAATACCCCACAAATCCACGTGAGAATGGATTTCACGGGGGAAGGGGTAATGAAGGCTGCCATTAGTTATCTTCTGATTTTGGTATGTATATGGGTCTGCTCTTGTATATGGTATATTTCTCTCTCTCGCTCTCTTCTGTTTTTCATATCCAAAACCTTTAAAATGTTATTTTGGGGCACAGCAGATTCCAGCACTTGGTGAACAGGATTCACAAGCTGTGACAAAACTCTGTCATCCTCTTCAGGGTGTAAATTTTTTTTTTCTCCTCTTTTTTTTTTTTCTTTTTTTTCTCCTTTTTTTTTTTTATATACAGTATATGTATATATTTCTTTTACATTTGGCTGTAGTGGACTGGCCATGGTTCGATTGGGACTATAGCAGTACATGGGTCGGGGACAGTCATTTTGGCTATGTACACATTCATAGTCGGTCCATGGCTTCCAACTAAGAGCGCTATTTCCGGAGGTCTAATACACAAACCTGCAAAGAGAGAGACACAGATACAGCAGCTGCACAGCACCACGTGGTTGTACAGTTCTGGGGGAAGGATCACAGCAAAACCTGCCACATGGATTGTGTAAGCTTAACCTGGTATTATTAACGATGATTAAGTAATATCGAAATGACCCCGTGACCAGCCCCAGTGCTAAGGGGCACTGCTGCCTCCAGAATTACTGTCAGAACAGCAACAACATTTTATGTAAGCTGTTTGCCTGTTATTTAATACTGTGAGGCTGAGAACTTACTCCAATCTAGTTTGTAAAAATATGAAATGAAATTTAAGTATGCGGACAAGTACTAAAATAGATCAGAAAAGGAGTTAACGGTGTACAAATTCCGGTTTTAGCCTTCCCAAAACCTCCATTAAGTAGTGCTTCTGGGTCTGTCAGATACAGAAATCTATTAGTAAAATATAACCACACACAAGGTAACACAAGCACATTTAAAACAGAGTGGATGAGAAGCTTTTGCTAGCAAACAATAAAGAACAAATTAAACCAAAAATTTTTTAAAATATCAGAAACTAAATGAAAACAAATCTATTCCAAGTACAATCAGCCTCTTGGGCTAAATTAATTGGAGGACTGGAAAGGCTACATAGCATGTATAAAAAAATGCAATAAAAAGGGTCATCTGGGGGGAGTGATAATTTCTACTCAGGATATTGAGCTTTTGTCCTTTTATGATATTGCCTATACTTACAAGACTAAAATGATATAAAGACTAACCAAAATTACTTCTCTAGAATTTAGGCTTCTTAAAATCCAAAACTTCCTATTTTATGATTTGAACTCTAACAAAATAACCTTACTTACCAGCAAGGAGAATTCAGGAGGGAAATGCTTTGGCACCTGTGTTAAGATACCACCTGAGACTCTGCACTGCTAAGCTGCCAGGATTGATTTTGCTGACATTTGTTAAAGGAAGCTGCAGCACTTCAAAACACAATTCCCTTATCAGCCTAATTTTATTTTAATTTTGCTTTTCCCTAGGCTCTCCACTCCTTTCTTTGCAAACCATGGTGAGACAGAAGCAAGCAAAAGCCCTGGGACTGTGCTACTTATGCACATTCCCATCCCACTGCAGCTCTCTGCAGGACAGTGTCAGAGCAGCCAGGAGATGATGCTCCAACCCCCTGCAGAGAAATGACAGTGGTGGCATTCATGATTAGTTAAAGATGATTTTATTCCCCGCTTTTCCTAAGCAAAGTACAGCAGACTGATATTTATATATAGCTGCTGACATTTTTAGGAACTTTTTTAATCACAAGCATGTAGAAATCTGCACTTTGTTTTGCTGTTGAATGCAATGCAGAAGGTATTTCATTCCTGTCATGCACTATAATAATATCACTTACACTGAGCATTCTCACTCAAAAAAGGCAGAGAAAGAAAAACAAATTTGTTTCCAAACCAGCCACACTGAACACGCTGACACAGTAAGTCCCAAAAGGAACAGAAAATATAAATTGGAGATATCTCCACCTTCTGAGAGTTTTGGACTGGAATAAAAATATTCTCCTTACAATACCACAGCATGGTTACAGTTGAAAACCTACAGGTGAGCTGGCTGTATTGAACCTTCAGCTAGAGAAGGAAATTTTGTCTCCATTGTTGGTTAAAAGATTTCCAGAAGATGTTTGTTATTAGAACACCAACCAAGTCAAGCAACACTTACTGAACCATCTGAAGCACTTGCTCCAACTTTGTCTCCTGCTGCATTCCAGCAAACCTCAAAAATCCCTCCTGTTCCCCGATAACTGTGAACTAGGGCACCTGTCTAAAAAAGGGACAAGGCAAGTAATTAATACAACAAAATCAAAGTGAACAAAGCACAATTTGTACATGTGAAATTTCCCTGCTGCTTTTAAAAGCTAAAATTCTCAGAGGAAAGTGGTCCAGAAGAGATTTGTGGACGGTCTCAGCACCTTGTTAAAGAATGTGGCACAACCATTGTGTCTTGAGCTCCTGTGTTTGACAGGCAAAACTGGGGGTGGTTGTGACTACTTCCAATTACTAAAATGAGCCTTTCAGAAATTAATACCCAGTGCCCAGTAGCCAGAGATTGCATCATGCCTGACAAGGTCTTTAGACTTTCAAACACAACAAGCCCTGTTTTTTTGCCAGAAATACAAAACAAGTAATAGTGTCCTTTCTGAGAAAGTTTCATAGAAATACTCTGTCATCATTATGTTCCCTCAGTTTGCATTCTCATGTTTGTCAGTGAAATTCAATGATTCAGCCAATCAGATCAGTATGTCCACGCCCACTCATCATTTTTCACAAAAGCTCCTGTTTTATCAGGAATTTAAAGTTCAGAGTTAACACAGACTATTTTTGGATGAAATATGTTCTTGGAGAAATTTTGTTCAATGTGGGGTTTTGTCAGTGAGTTTTTGGTTGGGTCTTTTTGCTTTACTCGGTTTTTTGTCTTTTGGGGATTTCTGCCAAGACAATGTAAAGACAAAGGTATTACTTCACCATAGGGCAAGCATTCAAAGTGAGAAATTTAATGTACAACCATTAAAAGAAATAATCTCAGAACAAAGAGAAAACCAGTGTGTTAGGAATGACAAAGCTCTTTGTGGTTGAAGTGCAATGGATAAACAAAGGTTGGAAGTACGGAAAAGACCAAAACACAAACTTCTCAACACAGAGAAGAGCAGTACCTGTGTATTCCAGATGTGTACACATTTATCAAAGGAGCCACTGGCCAGGTACCTGCCATCAGGACTGAAAGCTACACTGTACACAGGTTCTTGATGTTTTGTCAGAGTATGAATACAAATTCCTCTGTCTACATCCCATAACCTAACAGTAGAATCAAAGGATGCACTGTCAAGGAAAAAAACAGATTAGTTACACTTCAATTCAACATATTTTTGTGGCTAATACAAAGAGAATACGATAAAGTATCTTACATGCTTCAAAACATTCTGCGAAATTACATTTATAGAAAGTGAGGTAAAAAATAATGTTTGACAGGAATTTAAAACCAGGATTAAATAGTACCTTGCTAACATAAGATTGGCATTTGGATTATTTGTTCCTGGTCCTGTAGGACTCCATTTAATAGTATAAATTTCTTTGTTGTGTGCTTGTAAATCATGGACACAACTGTCTTGTTTCATACTCCAGATCTGTGATAAAAAAAGAGGAAAACACAAATAATTTAGCACAATATTGTACTTATATACGTTTTACATGTTTCTTTTGTATCATTTGCAGGCTGACTGTTACCTTCCAGGCCACTCAAAACATTTACTATGATTGCTAGGTTTTTGGAGTAATTATGCCAAGTTTTATTCCAGGACCTTTCATTCTTTGTGTTCTAAGCCCTCAATGAGGTTAAAGAGTAATAAAGGTGCTGCCTGTAGAAACCAAACTGCCTGAGTTAAGTGCAAACCACTTGAAAAGTGCAGGGATGAGAGCAGATGCTGAAATGAGAAGAGCAATATGTAAATGTTCATGTCTGAGTTGCTAAAATATCACGGTCCTATTTTTAAATGAACTTCTTGCTACACAGACTGAGTGAAATAAAGGGATAGTAGAGAAGTTTTCTGTTTTCATACAAATCCAGAGACAGAAATACCACTGTGGCATTTTCCTGACTTATTAGTATTTGCATTGCCAGATTTCAGTGTTCAGTACTTCACAGAGGTCATTAGAGGATTCCAACTCCCATATGATCAAGCTCAACAAACAAAATAACTTTATTCTATTAAGAGTTTACATTGCTTCTACAGAAGGGATTTGAGAAGGCTTTTATAACTTTTCCTACATATAAAATTTGACATGGCAGATAACCACCTGAATGCTATTTTTAATAATATCTGTCTCAGTAATGTTTTTAGTTCACTTTTTGTTAGAAAAAGCTACCAGGAGCATGTTTAAGCCCAACTGTATTTAAGATGCAATTGAGGTGCATGTGTAAATAAATGGTGCTTTTGAGAACTGCTGCTTTGCTGAAGAGGAAATTGATTTTCAATGTGCACATAGAATTGAAATTGTATTTCCAGTTTAATTGATGGGATCAAAATCTAGCTTCTCTTCCCAAATCTGGCATAGATGAAAGAGTCTGTATCAGCTGCCCTAGAGAACATTAAGTTGTAGATAGAAACTAACCAAGTAAATAAATCACTGGGCACCTTCCACGTGCTTCCAAACCTGGTTTTCACTCCTTCTGCCATTGAAAAATAAGTGATCCACAAGTGATTAGTGATGTGCAGACTTATCCTCCAGCACTTGGCCTTTGAGCTAATCCTAAACAAAACAATAATATTCTTTCCAGCCTGGGCTCCATTTGAAACAGCCACCAAGAAGTTAATTGTCTGAATCCCACAAATGCTGACACATTCCCAGTTGTCACCTCTGCTCATGGAGAGGCAGCAGCTTCAGCTCCAGCCTGGAATTCATCACTCTGGAGTTTCAGCTGTTTAAGTATTAAATACCTGCTTAAGCTGGCTATTTTGACTCCATCCACTGCCAGTGGAGAACAACTGATGCTCTCAGGGGTTTCCTCATCACACTTAAGACACTTAACTTAGGAAAGGATAACTTGCTCTTCAGCAGTGCTAGACAGTGCTGACTGGAGATGTCTAGACAGCTTTAGACTGAAGGCTTAATGCTGTGTGTTTGTATTTAGATAAGGTGATTTCCCTTGCCAGAGCCTGACCATGTGCCAGCAGCAGGGATATGTGGCTACTCATTCAGGCATTCCCTGATTAAGTAACAGTGAGCTGGATGGAATTAACTGTCCCAAGGGCTACTAGCAGGACAGTGCTGTCAATGTAAAAAATGTATCCTGAAACTCTACCAAGCACAGTGCTAAAGGTCCCAATGATTGTAAAGCAGTACAGGAGTAATGGAAAGCATCTGTACCATGGAAGCAGCACAGGCCTGTCAGGCATGAACAGCCTCATTTCTGCTGGTGGCAGGTTTGTAAGGATCTCTAGAGTGCCCTGATGTTACATGTGGAAGTTGCAGTGTCCTCTGCACTCCCAGGTTTGCCCCTGTTCTACAAGAAAGCACGGAGCTGTGAATCTTTTGGAGGGCAAGTGTAGGTGTGAGTGAAAACTGCAAAATGATTCTTGATAAACTGGAAAAATCCAGGAGTGCACACAGCCTCTGAAGAAACATGCCAAAGATTTTAACTAGAGAGAAGGGGAAAGCAGAATCAAACCAGGAAAGGAGCAAGTCACTCTTTCTTGTATGTGCTACCTGACATGCATTCCAACTTTTTCTTTTAACCAAAAGCAACCATCAGGCGTGACAGCTTAATGATTAATGACCTGATTCTGTAAACAGCTAAAAGCACCTAATAAATCATGCTCCAAGTCTCAGGCTGGCAGCTTGTAACAAGTTCTCTGGACCAAAGCTTGGCCCTGACTAACAAGGATTTCTAGGAGTGCCTAACCTTGTATATTAAAAAAGAACAAATATTGGACAACACAGAAAGTACAGTGATACTGCCAGAATGTCCAGGCTAATGGAGTGCATTCCAGAGTCCTACAAAGACAAGGGCCAGCCCCAGAACTTCCATTACCTTTAGAGTCATGTCATCAGAGCAGGATGCCAGCAGATTACCAGTTGGATCCCATTTGATTGCATTTACTTCATTCTAAAAGTGAACAATGACAGTAAGTCAGAGTCTTCCCTTCCATTACAAATGACAGCTTACAAAAGATAAAACTGGACAGCAGTTATGAATATTTGCATAATTGTCAGGATTTTAACACTTAATTTTCATTCATAGCTTTGCCTTCAATAACAGCTTTTTGCTATCCATTTATCACATTTCCCATGCATTCTTGTACACCAGGTGGTAAAGTCTTGAGGTTACCATGCTTCTTCTTCTAAAGCTCACTCTTGCATCCTAGCACTGGTAAAACATGCTGCAGATGGGGGTGAGAATTGTTCTGATAATCACAGAGATTGTGATTACCATAAGACTTTAACCACAACTACCAATGTGTGCATCTACTGTCTGTAGCCAATGACCAACCATTACACAAATGCTGGGTACTGTTAAGTTTACTGAGCCCCCAATAAATAAAAATATCACAGAGCAACCCCCTTTTTGCAGTACTTACTGTGTGACCCTGGAAGGTTTTGATGGGCCTATCTTGTCCTAGTTTACAAACGTGAATACACATGTCTGTACTGCAAGAGGCAAATGTGTTGTTACTCTGCCAATCAACATCTAATGCTGGTGCTAAAAGAAAAAGAAAGATATTTAAAGCTATAGTCTGCAATCTGCAGAAATGCCATGTGTAAATTTAGCATACATCACCTTGGAACAAAAGCCAACAGGAAGCAATCATTAATTTTACAGCAGTTCTGAAGATAAACATTATGAAGAGTGAGAAATGCAGCCAAAACAAGTCTTATGCAAAATGGAACAAATTTAATCTAAGTCATCATAATATGGAATGTATTTGAAATCAGAATTATACAGAAGACAGTGCAGCAGGACATCAAGTTGTAGTTTAGGCACCTATAAACAAATCTCAGGAGTCGGCACAAGGAACAGGTTCCCAGAACTTCACACATCATCATGCATGAGCCCATCTCCACCAGCAGCTCCTGCTCAAGGATGGCAGCCAGGGAAAGGTAAGGATTTATTTCCTTTATTAATTCCAGCATTGTAAGGTGTAGTAACTTGAAGCTTAATCATGGGCAACATGTTCCATTTGATCAAGGCAGCTATTCATGGCACATAGCACAAAGAGAACTGCTTGGAGTAAATGCTGAGTTGATGTTTCTGACTGCTGTCATGCCACTGGAAAAGTGGCACAAGCAGAATAAAGAGTGGGAACAGGACAAGTTTCTTAAAGGCCCTTCAGTGACACGTCTGTCATCCTCTCCATTCTGTTTTCCAGCTGATTCTGACAGGATTGCTCAGTGTGCAGCTCACAAAGCAATTTGTCTGACCTCCTGCACTCCCAGCCCAGCTGGCCAGTGAACAGCTTTCAGCTGGTTTGTGGCCAAACAATCTGGGGACAGCGGAACAATGGGATCAGGGGTGGCACCACTGCAGCAGGAGGATGACAAATGCAGTCCTGAGGTGACAAACACTAATCCCTTGTGGCCCACCCACATGATTTGTCTGCCACCATACTACAGAAAGTCAGGAATACTTGGATTATTTATCTCTTATGACTTTTGCGGAACTGCACTAAAACTGTGAGTTATAAAATCAGAGCAAATCTTTGTTTACATTCTCAAAATTCCAATATGGGACTCAGTAACCAAAGACTACCTGTAAGACTTTAAAATGATGCAAATAAGTGCCATGAACATCAGATTTTTAAATTTATTTAAAAAGATAACACCTTTTTTTCTTTTCAGAGAAATCTGAACGATGAAATCAAGGCTTACCAGAATGAAAAGGAAACTGCTGCTTGGCTTCGCCAGTGTGGGCATCCCAAATAATTGTGGTCTGTGTTAAACAGATAAATAAACAATAAACCAACTTGTACAAATTGCTAATTTCCCCACAGCTACCACCACTCACAAGTATGAGAATACCTACCCTGCTCACCATCACCCAAACCTGCTCTTGATTATACATTTCTAGAGTTTGATCCAGTACTAAAAGAAATAGTAGTAGATGTACAGAAAACAGTAGAAAATTTAAGATTGCATTAAAAAGGTGTTTAGCCACAACATTTTGGGGTCTAGAGGGAAGAAGGAATTTGTGGGCTTTTAAACAGCTTTATCCCCTTAGTCCTATTTATATTCTTGTAATCCATTCCACACACCTATCTTAATTTCAAATACTTGTATATTCAAATTGTAGTATCAGCTGCTCACTTGTTCCTAAGGAGATGTTATTAACAATTAGTCACATACTGAAAATTTAAGGGTGTAATTTCCTTCTATGCTGTTCTCTGCCAATACTTTCACAACCTTCTGGTTAAAGAAATCTTACATGACAAAATTAGTAGCTTATCATCAGTATATTATATGCCAATATCCCTGCCCTACCTCAATGATCATTGAAAATTTTGACACCAAATTCAATGGAAGCATGAACTGACCACACAAATTAATTATGGAAAAGGAGCCTAAGGTTGGGTCATTCTCTCTGCTAAAGCAGAATATTTTTCAAAGCATAATCTCAGTTTGTCTAAGAAGTTTTATTGACTGAAATGAGGTTTCTATTTTTTCCTTTATTATTTTCCTGCAAATGAAAGCTGTACCTCCACAAATATTTAAAAACTGGCATAACCATCACAGATGCCAAAAGAGTAAACACATCCTTTCCATGCTTTGAGACATTAAATTTTCCTTCCTTTGTGCCAGCATAAGCATTTATAAAGCTGGCTAATAAAGTAAACCAAGTAAATGCATGCAGGGGAAAAAAAAAAGAAACCAAAACAAACAGATAAAGGAGAAAATTTACTACTTTACAGTGACACTGCCAGTTTCAAGTGGTTGTACTGAGGTTGCAGTTTGCCACTCTCACTAAAAGAAAACCTGTGCTGACTTCTGCACCTTGAATCAGTTACAGAGGAAAAAAATCAACTCTCCTTACTCTTGCAATCGTCTATATGATTCTCTGAATTCACTTTAAGTACATTTCCCATCACTCTGTGCCCTTCCTACCATTCATACATAAAACCTCTCACACTAACAGCAGCTCTGAACTGAAAGACCTTGTAAACCTGAATTTGTTTAGAGACATGAAATAAAACAGTCAAACAATGAGCTCCATGGCATTACACTGGCACCTTTCCAGTCACATATATATCATTTTTTTTCCCAGCTCTAATCTTTATAATTGTTCTCAGGTTTGACTGATATTCAACTGAACCTGAACCCATCCCTCTAGTACATTTTTTTTTCCTGAGCCTTTGCATGAAGTGCTTCACTGAATTTAGATGGTTTGGTTTTACAAAGGTTTCATGTTCCTGGTTTCAATACACTTACTTTCTAACTCAGACTAACCTAAATGGGAAGAGAGCCACAGACACTGAAATCTAGGAAACTAAAATATCTCAATAAACTAGTATAAAACCCAAGGAAACAAAGCTAAGCATAACAAGATCTCTGTAAGAACATATTTACATCCCACGCCTTTAGTTTCATTTACTTACTTTGCATAGTTTTGCCATTTTGCTTACAGTTAGATTATAACGGTGAAGGAAAGAATTTTAATTTTACCAAAGATTATCTCACCTTGTCCACTCCTGCACTTAAAATGAAGTTTCCTTTCTTGTTCCATTTTAACGCAAATATAGGACCTTTATGTTGCCCTAAGGTGCTGGCAAGATTACCTGAAAATTTATATTGATATGAATACATTAAAAAATAAAAAACTATGCCGTGAGCCACAATATAGGAAAATATTTTGTCAATTAAAAAGTATTTTGCTTACCATCTTTAGTCCATATCCTTGCAAAGCCATCATAAGACCCAGTTGCTAGAAGTGTACCTTCACTCTGCCAACAAAAAAGTTATTCATTTATTTATTTTTACGGCTTAACTCCAAGCTAAAGAGCACAAAGCAAATTTGAGCCAGAATAGATCTGCACAGGATTTATGGTATTTATTTCATTGATTGCAACTTTTTAGAAAGAAGTTCCTGAAGTACAACAGAAGTTACAACACTGCTCAAAATAGAAATATTTCAGGTGCTGCCACAGAGGACACCTCTGAAGGTTGTGAGTTTGATCCTCATACAGGGCACCATAAATATAGCTTTTTTATCTTTGTTTCTTCTGTTAGAGCCAGGATTAAATGCTTAAGAGACACTGTTTGTGTTCGGACTCAGATGTTTATTAATTCTTATCTACGTTACAGTCTCACGAGTTGTGAGTTCTAGCTAACAAAGCAGAAAATGGCTCTGTCTCTATCTCTCTACAAGGCCTTTTAAGAACAAACTGTCCAATTATGAAATGACACCTAAATTACTTTTACTTTCAACCCAACAGCCAACCACCCATGATCCACAATGAGGACTATCTACCCAATTACAAGATACCACCCAAACCCATGAAGAAGAAGGTGAAAAGGACTTAGCCTATGGCATATAACCTCCATCTTGCTTTATACACATTACTATATTCTAAAACCTTAACCTCTAAGTTTTCCACCCTGTGATATCACACACTTCTGTTCAAACTACACACCCATAATCCCAGTGCTATCAGTCAATTTTAGAAGCCCTTTCCAAGGCCTCAGGTCAAATGCAGTGCCAGCGCAGAAAGCCTAAAATTCTCAGTGCCCAGGGTTCCAACAGACACCACTGCTATCACTTAAAATTTAACCATGAGGTGCTGTGAGCAGGATCTTCCTGGGAGCCCTGGCACTTACGTTCCAGTCCAGCGATGTGACGTCCTTGTTGCTGGGCACATCCTGCCCCCCTTCCCGGATGCAGTGCCGCAGCACCAGCTGCGTGGAGCCGCTCGTGCTGTTCTCGCTGAGGTTCCATATCCGTGCTGTCGAGTCACCAGATCTGCAAAGCACCCCGTGGGGACAGAAACCCTGCTGTTTATACGTGGGTAATTCTATTTATTTCATGGATATAGTAACATAATATAATGACAGTCTGTAATGTTATATAATATGCAATATACCATGTACCAATAACACACAATATACTAGTAATATACAATATTATACTATATGGTATGAAAAATAATAGTTAACATATTCTATATTATACTTATATATAGTTATACAAAACACAATATATAGTTTTATATATATACATACATATATGTATATTTATATGTATATAAATATGCAATACAGAATATATAATAATATAGAATAGAGTATGTGCTACACAATATATAATAATATAGAATATAGAGTATGTGCTACACAATATATATGATATGTGATATATAGTATAATATATATTGATTATATATTACAATAATTATACATCATAATTATACTTTCATATAACAGTATAATTATAATAGTATAACAATATAGTTATAATAGTATCATTATAATATATTAATTATACATTAGTTATTTATTAATTGTTAATAATATTGATAATATTATTAATAATAATAGATTGAATTTAAAGTACTATTCTCTAAAGAACAAACATCGTGGCATTTGATGTTTGAGGCAGGTGTTCCCTGAGCCTTCTGCCTTTCCTGTGCACTATTATTTATTATTATTATTCTCCATTTAACAGCACTATTTTCTAAACAGCCCAGTGGCACTTTGGGGTAGGTGTTCCCTGAGGCTGCTGCCCTGCCCCTGCAGCAGCAGTGAGCCCCAGCAGGACACCCCACACACACACAGGTGGGCAGGGCACATACCCTGAGGCCAAAAGGTCACTGACGGGATTCCAGGCACAGATGAACACTTCGGATTCGTGGCCACGCAGCACCACTGCCTTGTTGGGAGGGATTTCCACATCTCCATCTACTTCCATCATATCCGTGTGATTATCTGCATTATGGGAAACAACAGTACAGAGAGGTGGATTTTAGTATTTTGGGACATTGTGACTCCTGTATGGTTCAGGTTCTTCTGTGATGAGTGCAAGAATTCACAATTTATGCGATTCAAAAATTTGACAGTCACGCTCTTTTTATTTTTTCAGTTCCAATTAATGAAGCGCTATAAACAGATGGGGAGTTTCAAAAATGTGAGAAAGCTCTTTGCCCCTGTAAACCTTCACATCCAAATGGATTTAATTTTGGAGCTTCAGAATTAGGGCCAAAAGTTAATTTTTTGCTATGCTAAAAAATAAATGCTGTTACAAGTACTCTGTTTTTCAGGCCCAATACTGCATAGTACAATATGTTACTAGTCTAGCTTGTGCTGTAAGAATACATTTAAACACATTCATTTTCAAAAATCTCTCTTTTCACCAATTGCAGTCAAACAGGTTTTAAATCTACATCTTCAACACTCCATTTACAAAATGACTTTAATGAATATAATCACATTTGGTGATAGAGCAAACATAACCAAGCTTCTCAAACTTCATCAGCAATTATCGTGGAATTATGGCAGTGTAACTTTCTGCGTGGAAGTGAGGTTGAAACCATATTGTTCTGTAGAACATACTGGGGCTAATTCAACTGACAAATCAGTTTTCTTGGCATCTACCATCAATCATTTTCTATTATTAAAAATAAATTCATGATGAGTGCAAATGCAGAATGTAAGAAATGCTGCACAGTTCACCTGTTCCATATTTATTCACTGCGGTTAAAGAAATCATTTCACAGCTATTGCTTCATTTAGCATTAAGAGTTTCTGTCATTGCTTGTGCATGTGAGAAAACAGAAAAGGCTATTAAAACATGAGTATTTTTTCAGAAAGATCACTTTCTGAAAGGATTGCTTCAGTCAGAGGATCGATGCCAGTCTAAAGTGCTGTACAGCCAGCAGGGGTTGCTGGTAGATCACATTTAACACGGCTGAGATCCGAGGTCTACCCTTCCTCTATCCAGTTCACAGTTATCAAGTAAATACTCCTTTGAGATTTTTAAATGAAAGCATCAAAGTAGAGACTTCATTTGCTTCAGCCAAAGAATTTCTACCTTTTTATCATATATACTAATGAAAAAACCTAGTAAAATCAGGCTGTAAAACTTGTACGTGGCTCAATATTAACATTCTCTCAAAAATGTCATCTCTTCAGGTGTTTTTACCAAAAGAACTGTAACTCCCATACTTAAACATGCAATTCAGACTTCCAGAAGTGTATTTTCAAAATCACAGCTTAATGCCTGACCCAAACTTTTCCATACTAAGCCTCATTATAAGGTATGTTCCTTTGACCAGTGATGACAAACAGAACTCATTTATTTCACCAATCACAACTAAAATGGAATTCATGAATAAAGAAAACCCACGAGCATTCACATGGAGCAGTTTGGAACAGCAAATTGTGAAAACTGATACTGATAAAAGAGACAAGGGCTTGTCCCAGCAACCCTGACCTCAACATCACTACAAGAGCCAGGTACAGCTCTCGGATCCATGGGATTTACAGAACCTGTTGGAAGGAGTTTGCAGAGCTTCACAAACAATACTCAGTTTTAACCTACCATGGACTGGCAGACTCCTCTCCTCATTCCTTGTACAGGAATGTCTCAATTGTTTTTTTTTTCCTTTCTATGAAAGGGCCCTGTGAAAAACCTTCAGGTGATGGAAAAGAAGCAGTACTGGAAGTGAGACCGGTCAAGGGAATATTGTGAATTAATGAATTCAGAACTTTGACTCCTGCAGCCCCAGATATCAAAACTGGGGACAGCCAAAGGTGAGACACGATCTGTTCAATTATCACCTGTGATGAAGGAATTCTCTGCAAGCTGAAGGATTACTCCAAACTCTACATTTTTACCTCATTGTCTACAAGCTCATACTATGATAAACAACCAGGAAATGCTAACCCAGCTTAAAGCCATTTCTATCCCAACTTACTTGCTATAGTGTGTGCTCCATTCTCCTCTCCATTTGCAGTATTTTCTCCATTTTTCGCTGATCCCTGTTGGTTGGTGGCAGCTGCAGCTGCAGCAGCTGCTGCCTGCTGTTGTGCAAGTTTGTCTCTGTAGGCCTGTTGTCTTGTCTGTACCACATCAGGCATCACTGCATCTATCAGTGAGAGAGACTCTATCGGCCTACCATCAAACAAGGTACCATCCTAAATTACAGCACAGGGAGAAAAGGGGAAAAAGAAAAGATAACACCAAGTACAAATTAACATTACAGGCAAAGATTCCAAGCAAAACTAAAGAAAACATTTTGATTTAATATAATAAAGTGGTTTACATATGGTGCTAGAAGTGATATCTCATCATTCTTGTTGTCAGGAATGGAATTTTCATCTAAAGTTAAGTGGCCACCATAAATATGCAAAAAAAGCCACTGCAGGCCTCTAGGAGAGTGTGGAACCAAAAGTTACTTGTTTCGAGTTTGCTGAATTGTCTGCCAAAGCAAAACACTCTGTAAGCTATCTATGAATATGATTTCAAACATGAGTGGCTGCAGCAAAATCTAATGGTTTGTTTGAAGAGAGAGCTGCAAACATTGCAACTCGGGTCACTGACTTGTGAAGTTATAGTCTTATTAGACTAATACTTTCCATAAACATATTATCTGGGGAGTTGACTAGTTTTCTTCCTTTTTTTAAACAGTGCTGGCATGCTTTCAAACAACAAGGAAGAATTTTATCCTGAAATGGACAAGACCCAGTTAAAAATACCCTTATACATATGCTAGGACTTTGTAAGGATCTATTTTTAGGGACTAGAAGGATTCCTTGCAATAAATATAGGGTCTTCTTCTTCTATTCCTATCACTCGCTTTATTTTTCTGAGGCTTCCTAAGGGAAAGGATTTGCTTCACTAGGACTGTGAAAACCACATAAACAAGAGACATAAGGGAGACTGGAAAGTGAGCAGAATTAATGGAAAAAAAAAAAAGTTCCCTTCTGTAATCTAACTGACACACACAAAGGCTTCTCACCTTCCAGGCACAAATGAGAATGGAAATTGAGGGAGAGTGTCTGCACCATCAGGCAGGAAGATACATAGCTTTCTGTACTGCTGGAATAACCATTTAAACATCAAATTTAACAGATCCTGCTCAAGATGAATTAGCCAGCAGGGGCAAAAGGCAAACTGGCATATAGCTTCAGCCACAAATTCAAACCCTCTCTCTCCTTGGAAACCTTGCCTTTGGGCTCACATTACTTCACTGTGATGACATGAGCCCAAACAAGAGCTGCACAGTGCTCTCCCACCTCCCTAGTGCCAGTCTACAAAACCAAAAAATGAAGAGATTACTGGTCTTAATCATTATCCTATTGCACTGGTCTGGATGCACTACAACATTAGGGTAGGGTAAAAACTCTACAGACAACGGACCTTTAAGCAATGAGCCAGAACACCATGCCTGGTGTTGTGTGGCTGCACTGGGCAGAACCCCCACCCAGTTATGTCACTCCACTCTGGTTCCACCACTGGAGTCATGGTGAACACCAGCAGTAAGGAATCTGAAGTAAAAGTAAATAAATAGGATACAAGAAAGTTAAGAATAAATACTAACATTCAAACTTACTGCAAGCAAGGACACAATGCTCCTGCAGGCAAAGCCTCCTTACCTCATTAATACTGACTTCTGCCTCTACATACTGCAGACCTTTCTGGATGATGGAAATCAAAGCAGCTGGTGGCACCAGAGCACCATTTATATTAGACTGGCTGATATGGCTCTCTATACCAAAGGTAAATGCTGAATGGGAAAACCCTAAAGACAAGGCAAAGACATCAGAATTGATTTACAGACAGACAACACTACTTGCTGTACCATGGTAGGATCTTCTGTTTAAAACCTGAGCAAATTATACAAAGTATAATGCTACAGCATGCTTCTGACTACTAAAAACTTGTCAAAACACCTCAATTCCCTCATAGTTTAAGATTACAAAAAGAGAAAAGCAATGTTCATATATAAACACAACAATTATTAAATACAGTATCAATGCAAAACATTTGTGCACGAGTCAATATAAAATAAACAATTCACTATAGCATTTAAACATGTTTATATATTCACAAACTACATGTAAGTACTGTATTATCTGTAGTATTTAATAAAATAAATATATCCAAGACACAAGACTCACTTGCTATTTTGGATCTGTATGTGAACAGAATTCAGAAACAGTACTGCCATAATTCTATATGCTCTGGCATTTAGAGCTACAATCAGCTACCGTGCACTGACTAAGAAGTGGCAAATATGCTATGGTGCAGCAATAGCAGCTGCTTGCTATTTATTTGATCACCCTGAAAAAGTGAACTTAAGCTAGAGAAAAATACTTGTTTCCGCAAATTAACTTTGTTGTCGTGGTGTTTTTTTTCCCTTAAACCACTTTATTTTTTTTCCTTTTTTCCTGTCAGGTAAGCAAGAAGCTGCCTGCAAACTTTCAAATGAAGATGAAGCAATTTTGTAAGTTTGGCTTCTATGACAAAAGCAATCTGCAACTGGAGTAAGAACGTGTAGTAGTTTTCAGTAAATTCAGGCAGAAAAAGGAGGTTTTGCTTTCTTTTGACAAGCAGAAACTGTAGAAGTCTGCCATCCACCATTGCTTCTGGTGCTTCTCTGCCTCAGTTTGGGAAGTCCATGAACAGTGGACATATCAATGCATCAGTCAAATGCATTTTCAACAAGCCTGAAGCCACCCATCAGCAATCACTAAACAAAAACTACAAATCAATAAACATTGAAAGAGCAAGATGCAATATGTGTATTTTTTTATATACCTGTATGTATATACATTAAAGCTGATCTCTTACACTGTTATCTTAAGACTGGAGTTTATTTTTGCTTTAATATGCAGACTTCTTTTATGTATTGCTGAGATCATATTCCCTCCTGCCAGCTGACAATCATCACTTGTTCATTTACTGGGGCATGCCCTGACTTCCAGTCCAATCTTCCCATTCTAAATGTAGGCTGTGTTAAGCAATCAATATCACAGTTGTGAGTAAAAGATGATGTTGTCTCTTACAGAGCTTCACGAATAACCACCACCACAAAACTCCCTGCAGCCATATGTCTGCATCTAGAAACCCAAACATGCAACACAAACTGCTGATCCCACTGGGTTGGGGAAGCTTTAAAAATAAGGGAGCACTGCTGCATTCTTGTGTTGTGCACATACAGTCAGTGTGGAGGGATATGACAGGAAAAAGGTTTCTTTTCAAGTCTGACAATATTCAATGTTCCTAAGAAGCAGGAGATTCTGGCTACCCAGAAGGAGAAAATCCTCCAAAATAAGGTCCTGCATGGATGGAGGCTTTTGGGAACCCCAAGAGTTATTCCTGTAAAAAATCTGTTCATCTCTATTCAGAGTCAAGTGATACAAGTCATAGTCACAGTTGTCACTTTTTCCTTTGAAACACAGCCACATCTGCCCTCCCACAGTCACGTTCAGGCAAGGAATTCAGCTACACAAGATGGGCTGGCAGGAGCACCATCACTCCCAGGCAACAGGGAAAAACAGCATTTTGCTGATTGTTCTGTTTTCTTCTTCAAGCAGCCCTGAAGAAAATGGTGCAAAGTGCCATCATCACCCTGCAGAGAAGTGATCTCCAGGAAAATGCATTTTAGCAATGGAGTGAGTCCTTGGCTGGTTGACTGCCATCTGAAGACTCCAAATGACTAAATCTGATTAAGTTACAGAAGGTAACTTGGCAGGAATTCATTCTCTTGTTGAGAAGAAACACCAAGAAACAGTTCAGACAGAAGCACATGCCTACTGGCAAAATAATTAAATGAGCCTGTGTTTGCTAAAGCCAGTTGCAGATGAAGATCAAATAAATTATGCATTGTTTAATAACCAGAATTGTAAAAACTCACCTGACTCTTGCAAGTATCTATATACCAGGAAGTTAACCTCATCACTGCTTATACTCATCTTTATTCCCAGTTAAACCATGAGGTCACAACAAAGGACACAACCCTGCAAATAAAAAAAAAGTAGGTCAATTAAATATTTTTAGTACCTAATAGGTATTTCCCCACAAATGCTATATTTATAAAGTAAGTAGCTCCCTGGCAGCATAGTCAATGGCTTTATTTTATAATGCAAATAAGTCTACTGGAGTCATTAAAAAGTCATTTGTCTCACCACAAAATAAAGGTCAGCAAATTAAATATTGAAGGGCCGGATTCTCATACGATGCAAGTTGGTATGGGGAACTCTGCTCTTTAATACCAGTACTAAAAAGGCCTCATTTCACAGGTTTTAAAAAATAATCAAGTAAGTTTCATCCAATCTACATTACTGCTATGGAACACATTTTTTATAACATGGGTCTCTCTCCACCTGGTTAACAAAGACCAAGAAATTGGTTTCACATTGGCATCCAGGCAGGTTCTCACTTTTACATTCTAATCTACTCCAGTTTTCAGGTACTCCTGCTCTAGTGAAAAGGTACAGAACAGCATGAGGTACAGAACAGCATGAGCTACAACACGGTGTCTGTTCAAAGCAAGCCCAGCTAATCCCACTGAAGATTAGAAGACATCTCAGCCATACCTTTTGGCTTTGCAAAAGGAATTATTGACATTAGAAGCAAACTTTAAACAGTCCATTTTTTGTAACTTTTCTATAGGCTTTGAGTCAGCGCTTTGAAAATATCAATGAGATATAAATATTTTTTTACACCCACACAATTTTTCTTTGATTTTAGTAATGACAAATATTTAGCAAGACAAATAATATATCAGACTATATATGCTTTTGATTATAAACTTGGAAAATATGAGGCAAGAGTCTTTAAATGAAGAGCCAGAATACAGTATCTTTTCTAACTCAAAGTCACATTTTTGAGAACATTCTCATGATGTCTGAATGTTTGAAAACTCTGACCTTTCCAAGTAAACAAGTGAAAACATCAGCTTCCAGGACATGTGATGAAATAATGTCCACCTTCTGTTCTTATTATCTGTCCAGCACTTTTCATCAGCAAACCTTCACAGGTTTTTACCCAGCTGACCACCACCACTGTTTCTCCAATGGAACTGGAGAAAGCAAGTGACTTTCCTACTGTTATTTGACAAAGTTTGACCTGAGATCTGATGTAAAAAAGTACTAGAGAATGGCTTTTCCTACATCGTTCAAAATAAAAAGTCAGGCCACTTGCCACTGCTGCTCCAGTGGGTAAGGGCAGAATACAAGAGAAAGTAACAACTACAAGGATATGATTGGCATTGTAAGGCTGCCATTTGTATTCTCTCTGGGCATCTTTTCCTAGCAAGAGCTCCCAAGGTAACAGGAGAAAATGACCACAAGGTTTTTCTTATCACCTAACTTTGAGTTTTTACCAGTCAACTGCAGCTAAATTGGACAGTGGGAACAGCCCTCCAGGATTTGACTTTCCCACAAGTCACATCATGTTGTAAAGACAAGAGCCAATTAAACCCCTCTAGAAGAGGAGAGGCTAAAGGATGAACTCAGGTATGAAAAGGAATTTATTTGCCTGAAACCACATATGGACATCCCCAAACCTGCCTCAGGCATGTGGCCACCCAGTTCATAGCTATAGTGTGGGGGAGATGGCTTTAGTTTCTTAAGGAAAAAAATAAAATTGCAGTTCTACTTCAATCCTTCTCGTTTCTACAGGGAAAAGCTGCCCCAAGACAATGACTTCTAGTAAGTGCAAAATGACTGGTAAAGGAAGGTACACTGATACCAACCCTACCCCACCCCTCCACAGCCCCAGCCATACAAGAGATCCCTGCCAAACTCCAATTTGTACTTTGAGGACCTATTTACTGAGCAGAATGTAAAATGAATGGCATTTTTAGCCATTTCATGCATTAGCAACCAATTCCACCACGTGCAGGAGCAAACACTGATTTTATTCAGCTATGTTTTGTTGCCAGACATGGTGCAAATTATCTTTAAGACTGTTTTCTACAGAAAAATGCTGTAGGAAGAAGAACAATATTTTCCTTCAGAAGAGAAGATAATTAACTTTAAAGAGACTCATAAAGAAGGTTTTTTTACATTTCATACACACACACACACAAATGGCAGTATTTGTTTCATGAGTCTGTCACCAATATTCAAAATCTTGCTGCATCACCAAAAACGACAGATCAAACCACAGAAATCTGATGAAAGTGCTATTTGTCACACACAGAGGTCCTGAATTATTTATATAAAGAGGGCTCCCCCTCAAAGCAGAACCGTGGAGATGCCACATCAATTCACCTGTTATGTAGCTGGGTAGCTGAAGGGAAAAAAAAAAAATACCCTAACGTTTTGCTTGTCTGTCAGAAGTGTTTTTCACCCCACCCAAATCAAAGGAGCCTCATTTTCTCGAGGCTGGTTGGAGTGTTTTGCACAAGCAGCTTTGGTCCTGCTTGGCTATCAGGAGGTGGCACTGCAGCACTGGCTGTGGCACCCTGGCCACCAGAAAAACACAGAAACAGCTCCAATAAACACAGGGTTTGCCTGAGGAGGGGCTTGAAACTGGAAAGGGTGCAAAAGGTTCAGGTGTTTTACCAAAATGCTGCTCTGTGCATGTTTTCAGAGCCCGTTTACATTTTTTGGAAGGTGTTTTCTGTGTTTTCCCTATCCCAGGCAGAGCCTGGGGACAAGTGTCCCACAGCCAAGTGACACAAGAAATGTGAGAAGAATGAGCAACACCAAAACACCTTCCTTGCAACCCAAAGCAAAATGTCACATTAAAGAGAAAATACAGTAGAAGAGGACACAATAATTATTTCCCTTTGACACACTCTGAATTAACACCAGGCTTATTCTGCCAACCTTCAAATTGTTTATGACAATGGACCCATGTACCCCACATCCTAAAAACATTACTCCATCAATGCTGGCTGATTCCCCCAATTTCACTATTTCCACAAGCAATCAACTACTTATTTTGGGCACTTAAATAGATATTAATATTGCTCTTCATTTTATATGCAGAAATTAAATCACCAAAGAGACACATAAAAATGAGACAAAAATAAGTAGAAGTTAACATGTAATTCCTAGCAGTCTTAGATTTGTAGTCTAATTTTTATAGGGACCATTAAAAATATCTTAAAATATTTGCAGCTTTATGTCCCAAACCCATTCTAAAAATGTGATGAGATCCTTAAGGCCCTTTTTTTTTTTTCCCCCCCTTGCCCTTAGAAACATTCCAGGTCTTCCTCAAAACATTCTGTGAAATTGCATAGCAAAGTATGATGCACCCACACTGCTGTGTTAGATCCAATTATGCTTTTAAAGGAAATCTCTCCCACTTGCCTCTACTTTTGTTTTGCACCCTGGAGCAGGCACAGTGCACGTGAAGCAGATTCTTCACTGGTAAAACCAGGATTAAATAAATAAATAAAATACCCCATGAGAGGGGAAAAAAAAGGATGGGCATGAGAGCTTATGAATGATGCCCAAATTGCTCATGGGACCACACCAGGATGGATATTCCCTGCTCAAAAGAAAGTTCATTTCAGCAGGCCTCTTCCCAGGTTTTATTTCCCTTCCCAGAGGATGGGCCTGTGGTTTTGTAACACCCCTGGTTCAGTTAGAATCAGCACAACATCCAGATATCCCAGGTAATTTTTAATGCTGCTACAGAAAGCCCCTAAAGTCCCAAAATTTATCAGGCATAACACACGTCAGCCATAAAAGTCAACTGCCTATAGAGATGCTGGCCTTGAGATTTACTCAGTAACAGGTCAGGAGCAGACAAGACACATGCCCGTGCTTTAGATAAACTGACCCACTCATTCCATGCCAGGAATCACACACAAATTCATTTGGAAGCTACTTTTTTTTCAAAGGAAACAAGGTTTCTTATCCCAGAGACAATACCAGCTCTGGCTTTGCTCCCACCCTGGCAGAAGTGCGTCCCAAGGCAGACAGGGCAGGTCTCACCCCAGCACCTCCATCCCTTGAGGACCATTCACACACCTCATACCTGGGGTAAAACTTACAACTAAAATGCATTTAAAAGGAGATCGAATTCCACCCTCATCAACACCAGATCTGCAGGCTAATCAGTGCCCTACAGTGCCAACCTGCTTGTGTTTCTGACAAATCATTATTCCACTCCACATGTTTGAGCTAGCTTTGTACTCCTTGTCCAGGTTCATGCCAAATGCTGGAGAACAGATGCTGTCTGATATGGCTCCTGGCCTAATAGGTTTTTTGGTTGTTTAGGGGTTTTTTTTCAGGCAAACTTGAACTGGCAGAGAAAGTTTATACATCAGATTATTAACTGATATCGCTTAATCACCATTTGATAATGTATACTGGAGTTACACTACAATTAGAGTTATTGTATCATCAAATAACAGCCCAAGAAAGTGATATTTCTGCAGTTGTAGGCGGGCTCTAACACATTCCCAACAAGAAGGATAACAGGAAAACCTGACAGGCTGCTGTGAATAATAATTCCCCCAAAACATACCAATCATTAGTTTGATACCAAATATGATACGTTAAAGGAAGCAGTTAATGCTCTGGGTAGCTCTGAAGAATGCTTAATGTTCAGACATAAACAGGCTGCTACATTTATCCATGGAAAACAGAAGTCTGGCTGCAGAAACAATAAATCCCCTAAAACAGAAATATTGCCATTAGAGGTTTTATTTTTTCCTCTCTTGCAAGAAAAGAAATCCAGACATTTTGCTAGCATATGTGCACATAGACATTTTATCAATTGTTGCTTAAGAGTAACAATTTCTTTCTTGTTTTTAATGGCCATGATGATTAAAATAAAAAGAGCAAAGGGTGCTGTTTCAATCCAGCCACTCAGACCTGACAAACTCCTGCACGTGTGAGATTTCAGGAAGATTTCATTCAGATACCAAAGCCACTATAGGTTACAGAACTGGAGATTTAAACCACAAAACATCGTTCCTTGTTAACTAAAGCTTTTTCCAAATACTCTTCCCTGAGACATGGTGGGTTCATCCCCACTGACTAATGAAATTCCCAAGTTTACATCCGAAGAAGAGTTCTGCATAGCCCTTTAGAAATGCTTTACACAGGAAAACTCATAAAATTAATTAGTGGTTCCTTTATATCAAGCATGCAGTCTACAACTTGTGTTGTACGCCCTTCTGTTTAAGAATTTATTAGACATCAATTTCGATCAAAATGAACATTTTGTCACACTTGAAAAATAAAAAAAAAGGTTAATTTTTCTTCAAGTGTATCAGCTACTTGCTCTAGACACTCCTGTTTGCTCTTCCACATCTTCACTTGAGCGATGGGGGCCAATATTGTATTGGTCACAGTACAACTGAACCCTTACAAAGTTTTCCTGATATCTAATGACCTGCAGCTAGGAATTCTAGCATTCTGAATTAAAAGAAAAATATTTTTTCAAGTTAAATGCCCAAGTGTTTTCTGTAATACCTCAAAATAGTGTTCTCATTTTCTGCATTTTTACCTGTGCCTATAAATTGCTCTTAGCTAAATGTCCTTTTGTTAAAGATTAATAATGTCAGATGTGTGCTTGCATAAAAATTATCTGTAATTCTATCTTATGAACCTTCTTACTGATTTCTCATATCATCAGGCTTTGCTACTTTTTCTTCTAGTAATTTAAACCAAGAGATGCTTCTCATGTTCCTTGTTTAACTCTATTGCTTTGCTTTTAACCTCGGGAATACAGCTTAATTTCTGAACACTAAAAAAAAAAAATAACTTTTCCTTTCCTCATCTGAATTGCCTTCCTTAGCTCAGGCAATAAATATTTGTATTCTCTACTTCAGCTTTAGTGACCTAATTTATGGCAACAGGCTCTGCCTTTCCATGCCAATTTGAGAGTATGAAGAATACAAGATGACAAAGCCAGTCTGAAATCTTCTGAAGAAAAAGAATTACAACCCTGAAAGGGAAGAGAAGGAAAAAAAATAAAAACCAAACAAAACCCACAACAAAACACAAAACCACCCAAAACCTTGGCTAAAAGTAAGTCACTGTCTACTTATCTGAAAAATGCAGCCCAGTCCTGTGTACAGTCACAAAATATGCTGCAGATGAAGCCCATTTGTTGATTTTGCCTAGAGCAAAGTAGTATTTAATTACTGAACTACGAATCTCCTCCCCAAAGTCATATGCTGTGTGGCCCAGGAGGCTGGAATTCCGGATGTTACAGCACAGGCACAAACGACAGCGTGCCCAGTATTGCATTTCCATGGCTGTGGCTACAGAGCTGCAAACTTCTGTGCTTTCTAGAGCTGAAAATACATCTTCCTGGACAGCTACAGGGCATCTTGCAGTGATTCTTGGCAGCCACATTTTGTAAATCCCTAGGCTGACCCAAGATACAGGGATATTTCTGGTATTGACACTTTATTCAACACTTTAGGTTCTTAAATCTTTTTTTTCTTCTCATTATTACAACACAACACCAGAAGAAATTATGTTTGGGGAAGATTTTTCTCCTTATTTCCTGTATCAGAACAGTAAAGACATATTGTTTATTAGTATTTTAAAGACTTTTCAACTCTCTGGGTAGCAATGAAAGTAGACACAGATGGACTAAAGGATCTCCAGAGCTCCCTTCCAGCGCCAATCATTCTGTGACATCTCTTCAAAGGCACAACTCTCCTGCATGACAATTACAACCTAGCTGAAATGGAGCTAGTCCTGATACATCCCTCTGCAGATGCAAATATGTTCCTTTATAACTTAAAAGCCAAACTCAGCTGCTCAGAACACACCGTAAAACCTCCAGCAGTAAGTTCTGCCTCACTTTTGATTACTTCATGAAAACCATCCCTCCCTGACTCCCCATGAGATCCCAAGCCCAAACATCTTGTTTAGTGAAGGATTTTTAATCACAGAGCTCAGGCTCCCTGATGGAGACAAACAGATTAAATGAAAACTGTCCAGACATAGTAGTTCAAAGGTTAAACCACCACCCTCTTTCAATACTTAAATAATTATCAGAACACACCAGGAAATATAGCTAAATATTATTGAATGCTCCTTGATCAATTGCCTAATCCAGACCAAAGGCATTTTTAGAAAGGAAGAACCTGTGGCTTGATGGGATGACCTTCAGGGTTAGACTGTCCTACCCACACACAAGCTGGACAGATGATTATGGCAGCAAAACTGGAAATGTGGCATTTGTAAAACTGATTAGAAAGTGATTGGTCCTGACTGACGACCAGAATTAGCAGAATCACCTGAGGGAGCACTCGTGTAGGTTTGGCCAGTATGGATTACTTCAAGATGGCCTGCAAGGTCCAAATTCCAGGCTCTGTGTGCTAAATATATCTCTGTAATGGAGAGGGAAGCACCAGACAAATGCTTGGCATTCCTCCAGGGAGAGATATCTGTCCATCTGTCCCTCAAAAGGGAAAATCATCTTATTAGAGGAGCATCTCAGGAATAGTGGTGACATCAAACAAGCTCTGCACCTTCCATTCTTAGGCCATTAAAAGGATGTCCCTTTAGACAGAGCTACAGTCCTTCAGGAATACCTAATTCCAATAAATAAAGACTTCTGCAATCAAACTTTTAGACCCTGTCTCAAGAAGGCTTTGTGAAATTGTTCAATGGCTTTACTAAGTGCTAAAATAGCTGCCTGCTAATGCTGCCTGGATCTAGACACAGAACAGCTGCTGGAATCAAGTCCAAGAAAGGTGAAAACTGGAAAAAGCTTTTTCTGCAACATTGTTTAAAATCCTCTATGCTCCTTTTTGGCATGCACCTGGTTTTAACTATATGGCTGCTGATCTCCTGTGCCGCATTAAAACCTTTGCAAGAAATTAATTATGGATGAATGTGGGAGCACACCCATTAAACCTTGCCTGCATCAAACTGTGTAAGAAATTCTGAGAAAATAACAGATTGAGAAGAGCCCTTGAGTCAGTCAAAATGAGCCCTATCAAGGGCTTCTGCTGAGACTGAGGTGGGGAGGGGAAAGGTCCAAAAATGATTTTCTATTTGTGAACACCACCACTGAAAAAATCAACACAACTCTTGTGGTTCAATCTTTTTGATTAAGAACCTGTAGAAATTAACAGTTAAATGGGGTTAAAAATCTCCATACCGTGCTAAGTTTCTGCTTTCACTTGATTTATTCTCATTTTCACTGCTAGAAAACCCATTAAATAACATGGCCTGTAAGTCTGATCAGGAACATTCCATTTTTTCCAATATGTTCTTCCTGATGTTCCCACAATAGATCATTCCGGGCTCTAAGGGACTGTGTCAATTGAATTGAATGATGTGGTCGCCTGCTGGTACATAAATGCAAAAGCAAAGCTGAGGGGGTTTATTTTCAAAACAGCAGACATTGATCCTCTGACAATGTTCCATTACCCTGACTTTATTTCTATTAGAGACAGTGATTACATCTACATCAATTGCTTGAGCTGATGGATACTGGTGCACTAACAGTGACACAGTTTTTCACTAGGCTGTGGCTGGATGCTGATGGCTTACAAAAAAAGACTCATTTCCAACTAATGCTACTTATTTCTCCATGGAAAACCGCTGAAGTTTGGGCAGACTTTTGTAATTAGTCAGTTTTCAGTTGTCTGTGGTTTTTTTTCAGGGGGGTTGTGTGTTCTGTAAATCTCATTGTGGAATGGTGATTAGTGACTGTATAGTCTGGCATGGATTCTATTTGTTATGATTAAAATATTTACATTGCTACCTGCTGGTAATAAAACAGCAGATGTAGTTCCCAGAAGCAGCTGTGGGAAGGTATTTCTGCACTCCTACAACAGCAGCCCTATCCTGACTGGGGATTTTTTTATACAGCTGTATGGGCTCCCTCTTCCCTTTTCATGCAGTGTCACCCTTTTGCAGCTTCTGTCCACTGCTCTTGCTATCTTTCCCAAGCTGGTGATCCATCTGCCAGCTTTCATCTCTTGATCTGACATCCGATCTCAAGCCTGTGGTCATTCATTTTGCCCTGGTTTTCACCTCCTCTCCGTGCACTGCCTACACATACTCTGCACTCCTAAGCCCATCTCTCCATCTGCTCTCCAGAGCATTCAGCTGCATCTCCTTCAGTCCCTCCTTTTTCTATGTCCTTTTTTCATTACTCTTCCATTACAACACGAGTTGCTAACATTTTGCACAAAGAAATTTTGCTGGTTGAAAAAAAATATAATAATCATCAACAACAGTGTTTTCTAGTCCAAGTAAATCCTGTTCATTTTATTTGTCCTTGTTTGTTTAGCCTGGTGCCCTGAGTCATGTCCTGAACTGCCTGCAGGAGAAAGGCTTTTGTCTGACTCACTTCAGTGTATTTACCAGAATGGGTTCCCTCCGTCTCTGTAAGGAAGGTGTTTTTTTAATGTTGCCATAACAACAAGAATTCGAGGTGATTTGGAGTGACACCTGCACAAAGTAACCAAGCACAGCACTGCTCTGAGCTTCCAGCACCTGAACAGATGAAGAAACTGGGATCAGGGCAGGTCTGCCAGAGCCAACCAGCACCTCCTCCCTGACCCAAGCTGGTGCCTACAACTCAGCACAACGTGTTCCCTGGGCACCTCCTTGCTCAGCTTTTCATACTGCACATCTAGAATTTTTGCACAACCAACAGCAAAATAAAAAGACTCCAAATTATGCTCTGTGGTGTGACTGGGGGCCTTCAAAGCCTGGAGTCTGTAGAGATCCAAGCAGCCTTGTCCAGCAGTTCTGAGAGCAGTGAATTCTGCTAGAATTCAAGTTTGGAAACACTCATTTGTGGTTACTCCTGCCTGATGGTGTTGGAATAGGCTTTTTTTGCAAAATACTGTATTTTTGGGTTTCATTAAGGTTGGTATCATTACTTGTGTAACTATACTAAATTTCTGCAGGTTTTTGGGGACTGGTTCCTCTTTCCTAGTGAACAACCAAATAAATTAAAACTAAAAACCAAACACGCATCAGTCTGGGCACAGACAGCTCCATGAACATGACCTTTTCCAACTCCAAAGGATCCACTCCCTCATTTACCCTGCCCCTCAGGTCTGAGCCTGAACACTCTCACTTCAGTTTTTTAAGCACCTACAAAGTTATTTACAAGTGCAGGTATTATTTGCAGTGTAAGAAGTTGACAGAACTACTCCATAAATAATACTGACCATGTAAATGGAGCAGGAGAAGCATTTCCTGGTTTGGAAGGAAGCTCTGTGTGTGTGTGTGTGTGTGCATCTCTCCTGACTCCTACATTATTTTAGAAAAGATCAGGGATTATCAGGCACAGTACAGCTTCAGCAGTGCTGATGGTATAAACATATGAAAAAGAGAGAGGCAATAACGAGGTGCTCAGTGCACAGAACAGGTCTTGAAGAGGCTTTGATCCATTCTAAACGCAAATAAACCCGGCTTATTTCCCCATTGTTAAGCCCAGTCTTTTATGCCTTTCCCATGAGAAAAGAAGTTTTGGAATTATGTACTCTGGCAGAATCTAGTTTGGGAATAAATAATTTTTCTGAAATTCCTTTGTGATGCATAAAAGCTGCCAATTCTTTTCCTGAGGCAGATGTCTTGTTGAACAGTAACAGCTCTGAGTCCTGGGTTTCTGAAAAATTAAGGATGAAACGCAAAACCCCTGTGAGGGAATACCATAATGGGATGAAAAAAGGGGAAAAAATCCAACCTAACAACCCCACAGGACATAGAGAAGATCCTTTAGTTACAATTTATTGAAATTTCAAGTCAAGAAAATATGAACTGTTAACAAGGAAAGAATTTCCAGCTTTAGTGGCCATTAATCACAGAGTCAGCTCAAGATCAGCTACACCAGAACCTGCTACTTACTGAAGAGGAGGTCAGATTTCTGTATCTACTTTTAAATTTGGGATGAAGAAAAAAGAGAGTGGACAGCAAAAACAATTAATTAATTAATTATACTAATAATGCAGGGGTTTGTTGTGGATTTTTTTAACAAAAAACCTTGCATACCTCTGACTTCTTAGGACAAGGTCAGTATTACTCATGAGTCGTGAATTAATGGCAAACAGGTAGATTGGCACTTATGAACATTAATAGCAGAAATACACTGCACTTTAAACAAGCTTTTCTCCATTTACCCAGTATTAAACTTGCTAAAAATCTAATGTAGTTGGCCAGCAGAATTTGGTATTGAAAATATAGGCTAACATTCATCATATTTAGTATTCAAACTTTTCCACAGCCATGAAACATATCCTAAAGCCTGGAATAAATTAAATGTAAACTGACAAGTTCTTCTAGCCCAAATATGTTCACCTCAAGAGATTTAAAGACATGTAACTCACAACTGACTGCAGCATTATTCATGAATGAAGTTCTAAAGAAAGCTTAAGAAAGTTTACCCTCAGATTAAAAACCCCAACTCTTTGCTTTGCCCAAGCAGTTTCACATCCACCTCTGTTCACCAAAGCAGCCTGAAATGAACCTATGGGAATCTGCAGGTAAATAACCATTATGAGTGCAGGATCTTTAAAAAAGCAGAACCACCCCCCCTCACTTTTTGCAAAACCAGAAGTCATAGATAACGTGTTTCTGCAATTGGTCACATGAATGCAAAACCAGAATACGTGCGAATTTCCAAGAGCTGCATTTGCTCCCACGCTCCTGCACTATCCCTGCCCTACTGGTTGCTAATCTGCAAAAAAAATCCTCCTTTCCTTGTACCACTCCATCAATGCCACCTACAACACCATCTTACTCTTAAATAAAACCAAAAGCAACACCACTATTAAAAGGTGCAAACCACAGCTCTGAGTCTTTAAGAAACCATCTTAGAACTACAGCACATTTTTTTCAGGAATAATCAAACTGCAGTGTCTGAAGACAAATGACAGAAATTGTTTACCAGTGTAAACAACATCAGGTGCAAAGGAGACCAACGCAACCAGCTTCACCTAAGGTTTTTAATAATTAAAGACCAATTAGCAGGGAAAAAAATTAAATCATATATTCCTCCTTTTAAAAAGACAAGTATGAATTAAAACAAATTTAACACAAATTTATTTCAGAAAAAGGGCCTACGAAGTGGATCAGAAACCAACTATATTCACTTTGGCACCTCAAGATTTACTTTCAGGTGAAATTTGAAGTTAGGCAGTTAAATTTTCCAGAACTACCTAGATCACTTAGATACCATATCAGAATTATTTCTAACAAAGAACAGGATGTGAATTTTTTACCTTTTGTGGCTACTTCCTACCAAGACCCATGTCTCAAAAGCCATGAAAGAAATTAAGAAATTAACATTGTCTGACAAACATTATTTTTGGTATTCAAAGAGGCAAAGCTCTTATTTGTTAAACTTAAATGAAATATTACAGAAGGGGTTTAACACCCACGATCTCAGCCCTGCTACAGACACTGGGCATGGCTACTCATGAACATGAGCCACTGCAGCTGCAGACAGCACTGATTCATTGTCCTAGGCAGTGACACAGCATTGTCACGGTACTCATCCATTTCTCCATTTGCAACCCAAAATACCAGGAATGTGAGACCAATGTAAAAATGCCCATTTCTTCTTTCACTGCTCTGCATGCCAGTCTGCAATACTGGTGTGATCTATCATGAAGTAATAAATTGAGGAAACCCCAGCAACATCTCGGAGCTGCTGAGGCAGCCAGGAGGAGTCTGTTCTGAGACAGCTCTGGAAAACATGGCCCAGAGGTGGGGCAGGGGTTGGTCATTAGGGCAGAGTGCTGCTTAACTTTGACCAAATGAAAGATTTGGTGGACCACCATTCTGTCATCATGGTCCCCTCAGGGCTGTCCCTGCCTCCTGCAGAAGGCTCAGGAGGCAGCAGGGTGACAACAAAGGGACGCGAGGGGCAGTGCAGTGACCACTGTGAGACTGAACACCCAACTGCACAACATGAGACCCTGGTGGGCACACAGGCAGCTCAGACAAAAAATCCTCACCCCCAGGAACTCTGCAGCAAGGGACAGATTGTTTTCCAAGCCTGCAAGTATCTCTTCCCTTAATTTATACAATTTTCAGTTTTGGCTACAGGAACCACCCTCAATGCAGACATTCCATCTCTGCATCCCTACGTCCTACTCTGTACCATACCTCAAATCTGACTGTGGAGGTTTTCATGAACAAAACCTGTACTGTCTAGGTATTAGTGCTGTGTCTTTTGGCAGAGACATCTCCATCTATATTAGCTATACCCAAAGCTCAATAAGAAGTCATATTGATTTTTCCCTTCAAGCACATATATATATATTTGATGAAAAACTCATTCGTATCTCCAAAAATTGTCTAGACATTAAACTGATCCCTCTTCTGCGTTCAGCATCTGCTTTTTATTTTTTCCCCTCAAAATGAAGCTGTACCAAGGGTCTTTTGACAGAATATTAAGAATAGCATGTATGCTGAGGTGATCTGCCTATAATACATGGAAAAGGCACACGGCGCTGTCAGTGCCATCAGCCTTCTTGACCAGATTTTCCACAGCCTGCAATATACTTTTTTTTTTTTACTGGGAACTGGTCCAATATCTGAATCATCAAGAGAAGTCTTTTCTTTTACAGAAAGCCCTGAAAAATAAAAACAAGCTTCTTTCCTTTCCTGTAGAAATTGGAATATTTTGCCTAACTCAAATTATCCCACACTAAGGACAACTTTGAATAAATGCCAAGTTCTGATACTTCATCAGTGCTTAAGTCTAAAGGCATATTTATACTACTGTAAAGGAAAAATTCCCAGAGATTGGATGATTGTGCCTGCCATAACACAGCCCCAGACGGCTCCTACACATTGCAAAGTCACCTGCATCTCTAGAAGTAATTGCATTGTTGATCTTAGAAGATTAAAGCAGCATACCAAATGTTCCTCTTGCTAATTTGGCACTCTACAGAAGGTCTAACTGGTAAAAGGAGCCTGAACACACCTGTAGAAGAATATATAATGACATTCAAAAATACATTTAAAAGTAGTTTAAAAGAACACTATTTTGCTTTTCTGTATAGCACATGGGATATAAAAAAGCTATGGTATATAGTTTTTGTTTTGTAAAGGAATCATCCTCCCAAGCTGTATGCAAAAACCTGCCTGAGTGCCTATACCCACACATAAAACCCTTAAAATTTTAAAGCTATTGGCTTTGTACAGTAGAAGCAGGAGAGTCTACCGAAGAAACTCTTATGAAATGGGCTGAAAGTCACAGGGGATCCAATTAAGATAAAAAGTTCAAACCCAGGACATTTCCTCTTCTTTCTGACTGATCAGGCCAACATCAGACATCTGTTCTCGCTAATTTTTTAATTAATCCCCTTTGAAGGAAACTATTCAAAACCTGACAATACCTCATCTGTCTGATGAGGACCCCCCTCCAGCAGAAGGTGCTATTTTGAATTAAAATGCTCCTCCACTGATGCAGTTGGGAACACAACCATAGCTTTGTGTAGAAAAACCAGTTTTGCTGAGTCAAGCTAAAACATTAGCAGAGATGGAAATACACCCTGTCTTGTAACTGCAGGCCACTATTACACAGGCAGCTGCACTGAAATGGTCTGCAGCTTGTCCCACAAGTGACCTCTACGCTGCTTTTTGCAGAATTAACCCATCACAGTAACTACTTCTGCTAGTTCAGAGTCAAACAAATTAGACAGGATGGTTTTTCACAAAAAGAAACTCACCATCTTTGGTTATCTTTACCTCACCTCAAATAGATTCTATGCACATAAAATTCTGCTCACCCATTTCCAGTAATGGAAGCATTATTTGAAAATAAAGAGATGATAGAGAGGAAGAAGTCCATGACTTCTCCAGATGACATTACACTTTAATAACTACTGCACAAATTGCTCACAACATTTTGAAAAATTTTCAGTATTTCTCAGACTCCAAAGAGCTCCCATCATCTTTCTTTTCTTACAATATTTATAAAGCTACGATGTTTTTACTTTGCAGAATTGCCATTTAACATTCTCGAGTGATGCTACTCAAACCTTCCCAAAGCCATTTCTCTCCTGTAATCTGAAAGCCCATTTTTTACCACTCCAAGACTTAGAAATTCTAAAATAAGCCTACATGCTTGAGGTACTTACAGGACTGGAAATCACAAAGTGTGAGCGTTACCATGCCCAATTATTTTAGATAAACCAACCTAATGGCAATGGCAGAAGGGAAAATGGCTTCAGTCTTTACTCACTTACAACTTCCAACACCTTTTGCTTCCTTCATTTATCACTCCAGAGACTTCTTAAGCAAGGACACCCCTTCTCTCCTCAATATCTCCAACACATAAAGACCTTATTTGTTTCTTAGCTTGACTGGAAAATCCCATTGAGAAATTCTTGTGGACCCCACCTTGTTTTTAGGAAGCACACATGGATACAGATAAATCCAGAAGAATATTTAAACGTAATCTAGCCTCCTTCAACTGTTAAAGTGATGTGTTGGAGCAGAGCCAGTACAACACTACCCTGCAAGGCCACAAAGAACATCAGCAATGTCCTTCTCTGCCTTGTGGGGGTCTACTCACAAGGTAAGGTTTGTTAAAACAAATTCCCTCTGTCTTTTGAGTGCCCTCTAATGACCTAAGACAGCACACAAAGAGAGCTTGCCAAAAATTTTAAGGGATTGTGAATTAAAAAAAAAAGGGGGGGAGGGGGATGCTGGGGAAAGAAAAGACATCTGCTACACCCACAAGACATTTGCTAAATTATGGTATATATTAAAAATTCTACAGATACAAGTGTGGTCTCAGTTATCTCCTGCTGAAAGAACAAATACTCAGTTGTGCTCTAGCACAGTACTTGAGCATGGCTGCTGGTGGCCTGGTGCACAAGGGATTTTCCCTTTCTAAGAAAAAGTAGAGGTAATCTCATCTCCCTTGTAACTCTAGCCATGGAGAACAGATAAGAAAATATATTGAAGGAAAGTTTCCAAAATCAAAAGAAATTATACAGGGATTGCAGTTACATACATTTAAAGAAAACAACTGCAAAATCATGACAGTACATCACATTTAAGAAGACACTAATAACAGCACACAGTCTGGATATTTGCCCTCCCAACCACACACTTGTATTTTCCTTTAGAAAGACAAGATTTCAGCACTTGAAAAAAACATACTGTAATCAAAATACAATCATTTTACACCCTTTTTTGAGAACTAATACACACTGTGGCAATAGTGACTCCACACTTCAAGGAGACAATACAGGTTTTACAATGTGTTTGACACAAAGTGTATTTATTAATATTTCCATACCGTGAATTGATGTGTTATAACTCTCAACAAAACGAATACGGATTTACACATGAGACACTAACAGCTCCAAAAGGAGCTGTTAAAGACCATTGAATAAAAGAACACTTAATGTAAGGATTCAGTGAACTGCAGAAACTGATACCTAACAAATACTGTAAATACACGTAATACTGAATTGTACCAAACTACAGTCCACTTTTATGACAAATAAATAGATAAATCATTGAGTGTCCTTACCAGAACTACTCTCTGAAACCCCACAAAATTGTGATGTGGCAGCAGTACAGCCCCTGGTATTACACCACCTGTAACACAAACCATATTATGATAGTTTCTATCAATATTTATTTTAAAGGATGAAAAAAGGATAAAAGCTATTTTTCTACCAGTCTTTTTACTGAAAGATATAAAACAACATTCAGTATCCTACTGATAACAATATATGCTTAGTTAAGAAAATAAACAAAAATTAGAGACCTTGATTATTTACATGGAATTTATTTAAAAAACAAATTACAGTCACAGTTGCAACTCTATCCTCTTCTCACTCTTTTAGTTGAAAGCAAATCCCCACCACAGAACAGCACATTAGCTTCAAAGGAATTTCTGTTCTTTTGCCTGTCCACATTGACAAAGGGGAATTCTGTGAGACTCCAGAAAAAGTTTACAAAGGGTAAGTATTGATGCAATAGATATTGCAGTGTTAACCAATACATACTAAAATGATTCAATAGGAAGATAAAAACTAGGAAACATAAGGCCATGATCAAACCATCCAGTGTTTTCAAAAGTGACCATTCAGGAGCTGAATTTCACACCAACAAATTATAAAGAGCAAGTTATATGAACAATCCTTAAAATACCCTCATTAAGTTAATTTCTACAAGCGACTTCGAAATTTAAACAGTCCCCAGGAATACATTATTGCACCTGTGATCAGAATAATTACTGATCCTGCATTTGTGTAACATGGTGATTCCTACCACCAATATTCATTACAGATTAAATCATTAGAAAGTGATCTTATGTAAACTAAGGGATTAAGGAGAAGACTTGAAAGCAGAAGCACAGGAACACTGTCTGGGCACCACAAGAAAAGAATCCACATGTCAAAAAAAAGCTGTTTGAAGCAGGATTCACTCAATAGTAAAAGAGCTAACTCTGCCCTCTGTGAGAGGACCTGGAAAAGAACAAACAAAATTCTAAGTACTAAACTCAGCTACAAAGGCTCACAAAATACATTACAAATAACACTAAAACTTCCCAAGCACCTCCTTAATACTAGGATTAAAACCAAGGAAGGCAACACATGCTTTAAACAGGACTTAGCATTTCAGACTTTCCATCATCCTAAAAGCAACCACTGACCTCTAAGAAACCCTCTGCTATTTAGTCTGTTGCTAAGCTCAATAAGACTTGAAAATGTTTTTTCCTCTTTTGATTGGGGAACCTCAGGGTATTTTGGTCAGCAGTCATTTTCCATGTTTAAATCCCCAAGAGAATCAAGTAAACTTCTCCTCTTTCCCTCCTGAAAAGCCTCCAACAGCCAAATGGACAATAATTTCCAAAAACCATGATACCACCACCCTGGACTGGAAAAGTGTCATGGTCTTCCCTGTAACATTGACAGTAGTTCACAAGAACTAAATGAAAAGGTCCTGACCCTCCATTAATGTAATTTTAATTCTCTGCTAGGCTATTATGTACTGCTTTGATCATTTCTACAAACCTAACTGTATATGCCAACTGCATTGCTGAAATTTAATTTGGAAAAAATAATCAGAAGCGAAGTTTATAAAGCTTATAAAATTTTAACTCCAAGTGCAAAAGGTCATTAAAAGGGGATGTTGATCCTGCTGGTTGAACAAACAAGACAGAGCAGTAAGTTTCAATTTTTATGCTTTGAACCTTGTACACTTCATGTTTACATTAAGGATTTTTCATTCATTTGGAACAAACTCTGCTCAAGTAAATAACTGAAATTACCCCCAAAATGATGCCAAACAAGAGAAAGAACCCGGAGGCCCTACAGGAGAGCAGAGAACCACCACACCCTCAACAGAAGCTGCTTTAAGAGGAATTCCTTTCCTCTCCACAGTTCCCCACAGAAAACACAAAACACACTGATCACCAGAAATTCACCATTGCATTCACCTCCCTACAACAGCAGAAAACTGCTCACAGTTACCTCAGCCATGGCATGGAGAGGGAACAGCCAGAATTAAATGCATGGCCTCACTTAACAGGGCTTTTAGGAATGACTAAGCAACAGAAGTAATTTTTCAGATAGGTCCTGATAGTTGGCTACTTCTGCAGGCACTCGCAGCTCATAACATAACAATCAGAGAATTCTCTAAATTATATTTTAACTTGTTTCATATTAATAAATAAGAGTAAAAATTATTGCACCTGCTGCAGAGACACATTACTTAAAAACTGTATGTTTTTGTGAGGTTTTTTTAATGTATGTTAGTAAAGTGTACAGAATTTGTGGCAAAAAACCCTTCACATACAGTGAAGGATGTAGGATAAAAACTTCACATTTAATTATATTTCTACCAAGTGATATGATGAAATGAAACACATCTCAGGGTGCTCCACTATAATCACAGGGAATAATTTCCTTTACTATATCTACTTCTCAACTGTGGATTGCTTCACAGTCACTTAGTATTTTATTTTTCTTTTGTACAAGATGCCTATCTACATGTATGTCAGAAATCTGAAGAGAATCAAGCTGTAAACCCACAGTCTCATTACAAAAAAAAAAAAAGAGTTGAAGAAGAGAGGAAGGAGTAAAGAAATTTTCCAGCCTGAGGGAGAGGACGAGAAAAGAAAACACTGCAAAAATGTGCAGGGTTTTGAGAACCCAACATTTTACGTGATGCTAACAGGCAAGCTTAACAACTGTGTCTGTTACTAAAATGCTCACACTCCATAAGAATTTGTGCATCATGAGCATGAAATCTTTCCCTCTGCAGCTTAAAATATCTGTGCATTTAAAAACCATCTGCAAAAATAGGCATATACTTCCCCACTGCAAAATTAATTAGAGAGCAGGAATTTCATCTCACTGCCACCAACACATGTGATGATGCCACATGTAAACACATTGCACTTGTTTTGGCACTGGAGAGCAACAGAAGTGGTAAGTTTAAAAAGATTCCGTGAAAATGTCACTTTCTTGAAGAAGCTGATTAATATCAGTGAAGATGGAGGATGGGCACCTGAGAAGGCCACGCTGGATTAACCTGCCACTAGAGCGTGCTCCTTGATCAGCATGGAGCCCATTTACCCATTCCGTTGGTGGGGTTTTTCCCACAACATTTTTTGATTTTTTTCTTCTCTTCCATTTCTTTTAAATGAAATCCCTACTGCTGTTCGATTGGGACTTAAGTCTCAATTTTTAAATTAAAAACAAAGTAAAAAGAATCAAAAGGTTTTTTTCAACAAACGAGTAATTTTTTTTTTTTTAATGACTGACTAGGGTTTTGCTTGTTTTGATTTTAAATCATATGTAGTTAGGAAAAAATAGACAAAAATTAAACTATATGGTCATAAAAAATACTGATGTGCATTTTATAAATTGAATGTGGCCCATCAGGGAGAGAAGAATTATCCACTTTTAGGAAGTATTGTTTACTGCTGTCGTCCCACTCAACCACCTGTTAATAATGTTTGATGTTGTTTTCTTTCTGTGCGATGAGTATGACTATAAATGAGATATTTGATCTGCTCGCTACAGCTTATTCCCTGTAATGCCTCTATTTCAAAGACTGTGCAACCAACAAATGACACAGCCTCAAGGCAATGTCCCAAGTGAATGTGCATCTTTGCTTCTCTTCCTTATCCACTGTCATTTCCATAATTCATCCTCTTAACGATTTACGAAGTGCAGAGGATATTTTCAGAGCACATTGATGGTGCTCAGAAAGTCTTATAGCTGACTGACTGCCAAGGGCACACGAAGCAAGCAAAAAGTATGTACAACTATTTTGGAAACAAGATGTTGAAATTCTCATTCTTTCTATTTGACAGATATTCCAATTCTTTGGCCTGATCGTAATGCACACTACTTGGCTTAAAGCGTTTAAGTTTTACAAGGATATGCTTAATGAAAAAAAAATCAAACACAGGAATCATTTTTACAAAACTGGAAGGCAGAAGTATTTAATTTTTAAAGACTGCCTCCAATAGAACTGTTTCATGACTGGTGTTGCAAATATTACAGCCACTATTTTGCATACTCATTAAAAATGATGTCTGGAGCTTGCAGCTCTTTTTCCAAAATAAAAACACCCTTCAAAATGTAAGCCACTCAAAAGCACTGGGAATCTGGTCATCATTCTCATTCCTGAAAATCCTCCATTTTACCATTTTATAATTGGGTAAATAAGTATATTTCCTTTTTTTTTCTTTCTCTCCCTTGCCAACCTCTAGCAGCTTCATTTTACGCCATCAACCAATATCACTGTCAGCACTCTGAGAGCAGAAGGCTGCTCCCTACTTCGTGCCTGCCTCTGCATTCATGACCAGAGATTCACCCTCACCATGCAGAGAAAACGAGCAGCCTTCATCTTTCCATTTACCCCCATTAAGTCAGTGCCATCATGTTCTCCCGGGAGAAAAGTGCAGGAGCTGAAACACCACAAGCGACAGCAGCCAAGGACACTCAGAAATAAGGTCTGCCCTTGCTGCTCTTGGGCTGAAAAGGAAAGCTCCAAACTGCAGGGCAGTGACTGTGTACTGCTGGAGTCTCAGTTCCTTTTGAATAGATATCAGTAGCTGGGATGGAGCACATACCTCAAATAGGGCTTTAATTTGCCTGGAAATGCATGTAAAAATAGTGGGACTTGGTCCTAAACTGGACCAAAAGGAGGTTGTATCATAATTATGTCATATCTAATTAAAATCCATATCACTAAAATAGAGACTTGCCAGCATAGACACAAACGTCACTTGGCAGCCACAGTGGTTCTCAAACCTGCAGCTGGAACATAGCTCAGGACAGAAAAGTGTAAAAAGCTACTGATTGAATAGCCTGATTGCTAGAATGTAGTAGGGTTTCTTTGTTTTACAGTGCTGTAGTAGTAACACCTCACTCCAGGGGAACGACAGGTTCTTGGGATTTCAGAGATCCAATTCAATCGGTACATGGAGTTACCACATTGATGGGTCTTGCTTTCTGCCAGGAGACTTGAGGTAAATTCTTGGCTCGGGTTTATAGTGAAAATAAGCAAGCAGCATTAATCTAGCCACCATTTATCCATAAATTACAATTAACCCCCCCCCAAATCTTAGCTTAAAAAGTATCAGCCCAAAAGATTGCAACCGTGCCTGTCAGTGCTAACAGTAAAAAGAAGGTGCCTGAAAAAGTCTTAAATGTAACTCTTGTAATCTGTCTCTTATCTGCTCACAGAGAAAATCATCTTGGGACAGATGGATTCATAAAGTCAACTGAACAACTCAAACCAGACCTACGCACACCCGCGGTCCTGCTCTGTGGAAAAGATTTGGACAGGGAAATAAGAGCCCATTTTTCTTCAATTTTGCAAGCGTTGCAGCTGTGTATTGCTTAATAATTTAGTTTATTAAAGGCAACAACTGTCAAAACTATACAAACTCATTTGTCGTGCAGCAATTTCACATTATTGGAATCTTGTTATAATCTGACTAACGCACACGATCGCCTTCTAACCATGCCTATAATTGGGTTCTTGGCTCCACAGGCCTAAAGACAGTAATCCAAAACATCTTCCAATTACGCTGAAAAATATGCATGTTTGTGGGAAGCTACATTACTTAATTTTCAGACTCAATGGGCCTTTAATAATATGAGAGGGAGGAAAAAAATGTTTGCAAAAGGACATTTATTTGTGGTGCTACTCAGAAAATTGTGTGTTTGTGGAGGAAAAACCACCTCAAAACCTGTGCAGCACTAGCAGCTCTAGCGAGATATTTATGGAACATAAGACAAACTAAAACAAAAGCAGTCAAAAGTCCATTCAGATGGAAGACCGTATTCCAATTCTATGCATCCAAACCAAACAAGAATCCCAGCCATTAAAAAAGTCCACACTTCAAAACTCACATATGTGTGAGAGTCACTCGTGAACTTTACTTGTTTACTTCCAACACATGAACTGTCTATTGCTTTTGCTCACAACCCTTCACAAGGCAGATCTGAAGTTACTTTAATTTATTGGTGGAGAAGCAGCTCAAGGCACATGAACCTTGCACAGGAACCATTGCTTCATATTCCCAGTGTCTGACAGACACTTCCAGTGCACCACCAGGACTGACAGGTGATTCTTAGATGCCTGACGTGTTGTGACCTGCTATAATATTTGACAAACATGGTTTACAATTTTTAATACAACAGGTTAGAAAGTAAATATCACAAGGACAAGCAGGATTGCCCAGGTGCAGATATGCTTTTTACAGAGGAGAAAACCCTGAAGTTGCCACAGAATCATTTAGGTTGGAAAAGACCTCTGACATCATCAAGTTTAACCTGCAACTTAACATCATGTCAAGACATGAAATACAAGAGAATTTTTGCAAATTTTTTAAGTATTAAGAGATTTTTTTTATTGCTAGAGAACAAGAAAATGTCTATAAATCTTGGCAGATTAAAACTGCACCTTATGATGGGCTCTCATTATTACATGAGAATCAACAGGACTGTGTTAAATACAGCTTGCAATAAGCATATCCATAGAGAAAAGATTCCCTGAGTCACAGGGAACTGAAAATAAAAACATGTACTGTCACATAAAAAGAGCCAGAAAAATATACAGGGACTTCAAAACAACCCCTGACAGTCACTTCCAACATGGCTCAAACTGATTCTGAAATTAGAGAAATCAGAGAAATCAAACTTCACATGTCCTGCAGAGTTGAAATGTGTGCCTCATTTACCCCCACACACAACCCTCAGCAGCAGCACACACGGGTGCAGTACTGGTGTCACTTCTGTCCTTTGAGTAGGACAAACACTGCCAGCTGCATTTTATCAATGGACAACAACCTCAGGCTCTTGTTGAAATGGCCTGGATCCCAAGCAGTGCCCCAAACACCAACCTCCCCTGCTAAGATCCCCACATCTGTGACTCAAAATTTTGGGGGTATGTTCTCTCCCTACAGCTGCCCTCTGCACAGCAAAGTACATAAGAGCCAGGAAAATGAATCCTCTCCCCTCCAAAAAAATAAAACCCCAAATAAACAACTAAAAGCACTTTGAAATTGCAATCTCTGGATATCTGTAAGAAAATGGAAGGAGGACGGAAGTTTGCTCCAAGGGATCTGTCTATCCACAGCTGTTTGTTTCACAGCGATGACACTGTGAACTGTGCTGGAACACAGACACAGCTTAGGGAAGACCAAACACAAAAAAAAGCTCAGCATCTTTGGAAAGACACAGAAGCTAAAAGCTTCACAATATTTCCTCCATCATCAATGTCATGCCCTGCAATGAGTAAACAGCTGCAACCCCCAGCCACCCTCTGCAGAGCAGGGAATTAAAAGGCAAAACACTGTATCTGCTTTTTGTTACACATTTGCTGCTAATATGAGCTTTTCCTCACACCTGCAACAAATGCTGAGAGGACCTTAATGCAGAAGATGCAGCGTGTGGTTGAAGGGAGCAGGGGTGCTTTCACTAACAGGTGAATTCCACAGGTACCTCCACTAGGGTTTAAATCCAACAACGGGAAACAATTTCTAGGACACAGCTTAAACCTCCTAGGACAGTAGCTAAATGAGTAATGCAAACTCCAGAGATAGTGGGACACAATTTTTGTTCCCTGTGAGTTGAGCACTCACAGCAGTTATTCACACAAGAGGGATGAGATGTAAAGACAACACACACAAATTCCACAGCTAACAGTCACAGGCCCAGATATCACAGCACTGCTCTATGGAGTTTGGTGGAATACATTAAAAAAAATGTTTGGATATGTGACAAAACAGATCTAGAAATATCAGGCATATACAAAGTACAATGAATCTCTCACATAGTCTTCCTGCCTTATTATCAATTCAATTAAGAATTCATTAAAAGGACAAGTATCACACATGCTTATAAATTTACAGATGAATGTGAGTGAGAGAGAGAAAGCAAGAGACAAGGGGAATAGGTAGAAGAGACAAAACAAAAGTTTGTCCCATCAGAGCAAACAAAAACATCACATCTCTTTGGTATAGTAACACACATGCTGTGAGAAGCAATGAGCACTTGAATCCATGTTTTATTCTG
This sequence comes from Acrocephalus scirpaceus scirpaceus, assembly GCA_910950805.1. NCBI lineage: Eukaryota > Metazoa > Chordata > Aves > Passeriformes > Sylviidae > Acrocephalus > Acrocephalus scirpaceus. Next base: position 6,339,580 of record OU383781.1, read on the forward strand.
ATCCCAAAGGACCAAGCTGCCTGTGAGATGCACCTTCTTATTTTATTCCTCTTCAGTTTGTCTATGAGCTACACACTTTCAATGTAAGCCTAGAAACTGCTCTGTATTCTACTTCAAACACAGGAAAACATACAGGAGCAATGCTACAAATGCAGCTGAGATGTAGACAATGCACCACTGGCTTTCCTCTTAGGCCTTGCTTCAAGAGGAGACTTCCCTCAGTGGTTGAAGTTTATTACTTTGAAACTATCATCCTCAAAAAGTGGGTTTGAAGAACATACCAACTTTGCTATCAAGCTTTTGATTGCAAAGCCTGAATGTTACTGAAGCAAAAGTTTCGGAATTAAATGTATACGCAAAGAAGGATACACAGCATAGATGAATAATATATGCCTATAAATAAGCAGAAAAATAGACTTAAAATAGCCACATAACTATTAATTAGTTATTAATATTAGATCACTGGTCTATTTCCTTTCAAATTAGCCACCCACTAGCAAAATGTCAATTGCAAAACAAGAGACTATATTTATAGTACAACCTACTTTGAGTTTTGAGTGACATGTCAGCCACTGCTCAATTACAATACCCCCATTGTGTGCCTTCCCAAATTAATACCTAACTTTCATTACAGGCAACTGTACATACAAAAGCCATGCTGGATTTTAATAGTCTTTATTACATCACATAAGCTGGTGCAAACATTTTTCCATCTAGAAATCTACGTAAAAGAAAATAAAAAGAAGTGGAGTTAAGTAATACACTGGAATGAAGCTGGGTGGGACACTGGACACTGTGATGCTAGGAGGAGTGAGTGTCCAGGAGATGGTAATAAGAAATTCCTGGATCTGATTTTATTATTTCCCACAGAAAGACTAGCTTTGATTGCTGGTACCACAAGCAGTGCACTGTGAGATGCAATACAACGTAGCACTCCATCTTTAGGCTGGATTTAAATGGAAGAGTCACCAACAAAGTGGAAAAACCCCAAACTCCTCTGGCAAAACTTGTGTTGGGGACTTGGAAAGAGCAGAGTTATGTTTTTAAAGAATATTGCCTATTTCACTGAGTTTTCTTCTAGTTTAGGTTTTGTAATTTGCCCTGAAAATTCCCTGAAAAGGAGTTCTCCTCCCTTTATCTCTCCAGATGCCTGACACTATCTGCTGAAGAGCAGAAAAAAAGAGCATCCTGCCGAGGATGCTCAGTGAAGATGGAAAGCTGGCAGGAGAAACCCTGCCAACACACACTAAATTGCCTCAAGCCTTCTGCTGAGAGAGAAGCAGGACTCATTGTTTCAGGTATGTCTGCCATGGAAAGAAAACAGAAACGGGGACAGAATTACATAGAAACAGCTCTTGAAACAAACTCAAGACTAGAAAACAATATCCCATCAACAAGAGGTGACCTGTACTCGTCTTTCAGTGGATAATAATTCATTTTTACAGTTGTACAGCAGAATAATTTGGAATACTCAGAAATGCTGGGAAGAGACTTGAAGAGAAACACAGAAATCATTGCTGCTCAGCTTTTCTCTTGGTATAAAGAGAATCCCATCAGCTTGCAGGAGCACACTTCTAATAATGCCATTTACAGAATGTCCTTCTACAGCTAGCTCTTTGAATCTTGAATAAAATAAAAATTCATCCTCCCAGCCTTAAGATTTACACAAAACCAGGAGGCCTGTGCCAGCTGTTTAATTTCTCATGTATTTATGCATACCAAAGCACCTGTACAAAGAAATCAATTGTAGCTGTAACTAATATTGCACGTTGCCAATTCACCTTTAAATCCAAGGGGAGTGAAGAGAATCCTGGGTTAAGATCATCATTTGCTGTCTGGGAACAGGATTGTCTATGGTTTTCCATTTCTTAAATTTTCTTCTTATCCCAAAATTCACTCTAACACTAAAACTATTAAAAAACTAGAAGAAAACAATCAGGAAAAGGAAAAAAAATCTGCAAGAAACAAATACAGAGCTAGCTAAGATCCAAAGCCACTTTCATCACGTGGGCTATTTTTATATCCATTGGACACTTTATTTTTTCTAATAACTGCCACACTTACAAGCAAAAAAGCTGCAAGGTACTTGAAAAGAAGGTAAGAAAGAACACATGAATGTGCCTTCATCCATCCCCTGGTAGGTTTTTTCTTTCTATATACTAAAAATATTTAAACCTCAAGGAGATCATTTAAATATGTTCAGGATTAGAATGGGCCTGACCAGCTAAGTAAAAGTCTCTATTACCAGCAAATTTCATTCAAGCAACAGCTGTAGGAATCCAAATGTCTTACAGTTATGAATAAAAACTGGAGCCCAGCAATCAATAAGCAGTTTTGCCTCTGTAGCTGTAACACCACAACCACCCTCACACCACCTGCTTTATCTAAAACCAGCACCAAGTCAAGACCTAGTTCATATCTTCTGATTTTTCTCCTATTCCAAATCATTTTACTTGCAACACTCATATTAAAACTTGCAAACACTATCAGCAGTAGGAAAACTGGGGTTTTTTTAGGTTTTTTTTTAGTTACAATTGCCCTAGGCAAAATTGGCTTTACAGAGGGAAGGACATTTGACATTATTTTTTATGGTTTCATTTAATCTTTAATAAAAACAGGGGCAGAATTTAGAAGTTTGGGTATGTTATGAAGACAAGTGGTTTTCTGGTAACTCCTGCCTCCTACAGATCACTCATAAAATCCACACCAAAAGTTTTCTCAAATCACAGGAGAAAAAAAAGAATCAAGCAAACAATGGGCACTTTACCCAATTTGCTGACAAATGAACACCTTTTTGTAAATAGTATATTTTCAGACTGCTATTAGATATCCCACAGGTTCCATAACACTGCTGAGGGAATGAATTTCCACCAGACAAACCACAGACTCCACAGTCAGCCTAAGGTGGATCTCCTGGTAAGAGGATTCTCCCTCCAAGATGCCACAGAAGCTGCCTTTCCGCTGAATTTAACCTAATTAATTGAAATTATTGTCACTGACTATCCCGTTATATAACCACAGGAACAATAAATCCTTTGCCATCGTGCTCTTCACCTGAATTGCAGCTGAGAAAAGAGCAAAATCCAATGACCCTGTGCACCACAGCACGGAAAGCAGACAGGGTTATTCATGAACACAACCTCTGGATAACGCCGAGGGCAAACGTGGGGTACAGGCTATGGAGGGCAGTCAGAGCACGAGGATGAGGCAGCACTGTCAACTGATCATGGACTTGAACTTCAGCCCCTTCATCTGCTAGAAAAGCTACTCAAAATATACTGAAAATGTTATCTTCTGCCTCAGGTCATGTGAACTGGTCTGTCTGTTCAGCACAGCAACACTCGGAGGAGAAGAGGCTCACTGTAGATTTGCCACAAGATACAGTATTGAAAAACAAAAATAGCTCATTTTGTCATGAAGGAAACTGAGAGCACTTGCAAGTAGTTAAAAAGGTTTGTTGGGCTTTCTAGGCCTGTTGTACTTTAGGTTTATATGTATATACTATCATTTTAGAAATGCTTTGAAAAGTTAATAGCAGATCTGTTTTTGTTCCCTTTTATATTGAGAAGCCAACTGTTTAAGCATTAACTACCCTTGACAATGCAATTAAAACCTGACCCATTTTCTAGGCACAAATGACCTGCATTTTTCACAGTACAGCCACATGTAACCAAATTCATCTCTATTTACCCTGTCCCTCAATTCCATTTGTAATTCTGAAATCTGAGAAAAAAAACCCAAGAAAACAAAACAAGGCTACCAGAAATCAGTGCCTAGGAGGAAAATGAGCAGGTACCATGCAGAGGAGGGGTGGCCACCCCCTCAGCTGCAATGCTATGACTTGTAGAGAAGGAAAAGTCAAACAAGTCTATGTGCAAAGTTTTTATCACTGTTCTGCACTCTAAAACAGACAGCAAGCGAATTACAAGGCTGTAAATCCAGGATTATATAAAACCAAAAAACCTCTGGCAGTCATCATCTTTACTACTGAGTATAAATCACAAAATGCACTGATACGAACCCTTGTAAAATCTCTGATGTGGTTTTATACACACTTGGATAAAACAGAGTGGTACAAAAACATCCACAAAACACACAGACAATTAAAAAGCAACACATGCAAGGGAGGTTTTACTCGTTTCACTTAAAATGTTGCTGTTCTACTTCAGGTACATCTCTCTTTGCTCAGGGAACCTTCACAACAACTAAAACCAGACATAATGTACATCATTATTACCACCATTTATTTGAATAACCCCGTCATCCAAAAGATCCCTTTTTAAGATGGGGCCCCATTCTGCTAAGGTTGCAGAAACACACAGGACTTCTGTTCCTGTGCTGAAGAGATCGTAATCTCACCAGACAAGGTCAATAAACAACACCAAAGGTCAACAACAAAGTCTCCTGTCCAGGACTTTTGTTGTTTTGTTTTAACATATATTCACTTAGACCATCTGCTACTCTCTCTTATGGACCAAGGTCCTCCAGAGAGTCAGTGTCACTGCTGCTGCCATGCCTGTCCTCCTAGCACACCCATAAAAATAAATAAATAAAGATTCCTCTTCCGTGGGACACAAAATACACTGAAGAGTTTTCAATGATAATGGAAATGCTGAGATGTAACACAGCTTTTCTAGACATTCCTGAAAGCACCATTTGTTACTGAGTTAAGATGAATAATGTTGAATATTGTCATCTTTAGCTTAATTCAGTAACTTCTCTAGCCAGTGGAATGAAATATTTGTAGTACCGAGTGAGGATTTAATGCTAGCCCCCTTGGTTTATTTTAGAAAAAGAGCTGGATGAAGAGCTATGTAAGAAGTCTAATTGTGTCTGGAAAAAAATCCCCAATATAGAGCTAATAATGAGAGAATGGGATTCTCTTATTTTCTAACCTTATAGCAACCATCCTCCTGCAGGCAGGTCACTGCTCAGCCCTGGTGAACCCAGCAGAAACACAGGCACTGAGCTACACCAGAGCTGAGCAAGCAGGGAAGTGTTTTGCAGGAACATGCTGAGAGAGGGAAGGTAAAAGCATCACAGGAAAAGGCACTTTCTTCTGTTCTTGGCTCTGGCTGTTGGGCTGAGTTAGGGAATGCCTTATTAAACAGCTGAAGCTCTAAAAATCTGCAGCCATTACCCTACTGTGAGGCAAAACTTTAGACAGGCACTTCTGCCTGGCTATGATTCTTTCTCCACTCAGCAAATATTTAGTAGATTTAAGGTTCCCGAAACAAATTATCTTTTTCCTAGGTGTCACTGAAACAATCCAAACAGCTCGCTTAGATTTGGTTCGAAGTGATAAACAGATGCATTTCCTACAGTGAAGTCCATGCTTTACATATTCTACAATCCTCCTGTACTAAGATAAAATGAGAGAAGGAAAAAGAAGCAAAACCCCTACTTGAAAGTGCTACATTTTGGAGGATTTTATTACATTCACACATTACAACAGAAACAACTGTCCCCCTCCCCCTGTTCAGTATATTCCTTTTAATTTAACCCAAGATGTCTGTCATGAAATCCTCCTGGGAATTCATAGCAAGTTAGGGAACACTTTGCTTTTTGACAAATCCTCTATACTTAAGGAATGCAAGTGTTTCCTTCACCCAATTCTTCAACTAAGCTTCCTAATTATAGCACTCTTACAGGATTTCAACATTTGCTGGCAGAGGCACTGTGTATCACACTGAATTTAAAGTTGAGGTAGCCATAAAACTGCTCTTCAAATCCCCTAAAACCACGCACATGGTGAGACTGCACTGTCATTTCTCAACCCTGACACAGTGTGCTGTGAGCTGCCTGTGGAAACGAGCCACAGCATCATCTTCCCAACTGTGCTAAGTGCCACTCAGCTCCCATAAACCATCCAAGGGAGGGCTGTGAATTCACCCACTTCCCAAAGAGGCCCTTCCAGCTGACCTCTAGGCAATTTTTCAGTTGACCTCTTGGTAATTTTCATGGGTGTAGCCAGAGAGATGCATGAGACAAGCTTGGATTTATTTTAAATAAATAATTTCTCTGACATGAATTTATTTTCCAGTGGAAGATTCCTGTGGATATAACACTACAAATACACAAATGCCATGCTGCCAGGGCAAGAGAATAAGGAAGGAAGTGTGTTACTCTGTGACCCAGATCTCCTCCTGGCATCCCCAAGCTCCTTTCCCTACTCAGAGCACCATGCCTACAAACCACTGCGGATTTTTCACCAGATGAGTTACGAGTCACAAAAATATGTGGAACAATTGACTTCACTTAAGCTGCAATGCTTTTTTCTTCAAAAGCAAGCCCAGAGGTTCCTAACTTATGAGCCCTGCATAGCTGACATCTTTTTAAGTTGATGTCACCCATCACAGCTGTAACTTCGCACTTCTAGTAACACTTGCTCAGGATTTGCCTTCCCTGATGTTTCTCCACACATGCACTTGCAAAACGTCCCAAATCTATCTTGGGGTAACAACAGAACCTCAGCAACCCTAAAAATGACTATTTTTTCCCCAGAGGTTTGCTATGTATAGATGCCACGAGTTCTTTTCGGGATGATTTAGAATTTGCGCACATAACACTCCTTTTTCAAAGCATAAATTTAAAGATTTACATAACGGATTAAATTGTCTTCCAAATCAGACAAAAAATGAGTCCAGGACTTGCTTATGTGCTGCTGAATTTGCTGAACCATAATGTTTCTGATCATTACACTGTTTTCTCCCAGGCTATAGCCTGAGTTCCTTCATGACCCAACTCCTATGAACTCCAGGCACTTGGATGTTAGGACTAAGACATTTCAGAGGATCACATATAACACTCATTCCTCAATTCACACCCAACTGTGGGCAGACTGAAAAGCAGCCTGATAAAAATGGGAAGCTTTAACAGAGACAGTCCTAGTGCAAGTCAATCCCTGCAACAGCCTTGACATGGGCATTTCAAAAGACAAAAAAATCACGAGTTTACTTAGTTTGCATTATGATGAAAAGGAAATCCAACTGAAATGCATGGACCACCACGGAGATACATGTGAGTAAGTAAAACACGAGCCACCGAACAAAAGAACAAAACAAAACAGCAACAGTTGCTCCTGTGGGTAATGAGGAGGCCAATCTGCTGAGAAATTTCTGTCAGCTTCAGCAAAAAGGATGTTAAAACAAAACTGGATGGGTCAGTGGAAGCAACTTTGCTCCACAAGAGCGTATTCACCACAGCTCCCAGTCTGAGCCAAGACCTGGGACATACAAGAGTCTGCTCACCAACTGGGGAGGACTTCCTATGCTGCTACAGTTTACAAGGTAAACTGTAGCAGCATAGGAAAAATCTTAATAACCAAAAATGAACAGTTCAGCAAAAAAAGGATTTTGTTTTTAGAAAAAGTTAAATACAAAAGAAGCTAGGAATTAGGCCAGTGGAAAGGTATGCCAACAATCTATTCTAAGCTGCATTCACAGTCACAAACTCAAACACATACCAGTTACTTGCTTATCATAAAAAGTATTAAATGTGTACTAGAAAAGGCAGCAATGATCTTGCACATCAGCAAGATGAGCTAAAGAGCAGCACATCACCTTGGGGTATCAATGGTAGGAAATATTAAGTTGTATTTTATCTTCTATTTAGAGCAAAACCCAATGTGGTTTCCATTTGCTATTTACGTAATTAAGTCACCTCCTCACAGTTCAAATACCCTTACTTACTACTCAGGTTACTTCCAATTTCCCAGATGGTCAGTCTCCAGAAAACACCATCTGAGCTTCAGTCACTCCTTGGTTAAATCCATTCTGACGGCTTATTAGTAGAATAATTTATCAGCTGTTAAAATAGTATTTGTTACAAATTTGTTTTCTATGTAAATCAGGTTCCATGAACTAGGATGGAATTCCAGCCTTTTCAAATGCATTTTAATGTGAAATGCTGACATCAAGTCTTAACTTCATTTGATTATTTTTTCTGTTTATGTTATTAGCAACCAGTTTTTCTGGCAGTCTTTCCTGTTCCAGTTCAATCACTCGGTTGAATTACTTGAACTCCTGCTGAACTGCACCAAAAAAAGGAAAATTAACTAATGCCTCATTTGATCTTGTGACCATAAAACTTGTGTTTTCATTCCCTCCTTAACCTTTGACCATCTATTTTCCCCTTAATTTGTGTGTTATGTACCTGATAGTTTTACATTTGTTTCTTTTTATTCACGAAAAAAAGACTCTGCTCTGATGGTTGATCTGCCCCCTGTTCACTTTAACCACCAGTGACTGTATTCTGGATTCTCATCAGTAAGCACACACTTAAAATCACTTTTTCATAACCCATCATGTATATATTATTTGGCTTACTGTATGCTCTTTACCAGAAGTGCATGGCTGTTCTCATAAAAAGTGTCAACTAAGCTAAAAGAGAAAACAAGTTACAAGAGAGTGAAATGGCTGATTTTGTAAAAACTCATTTGCCAGTTTCACAGAATCATAGAATCAGCTGAGTTGGAAGAGACCCAAAAGGGTCATCGAGTCCAACTTCTTGCCCTGCACAGAACCATTCCCAAGTCACACCACGTGCCTAGATTATTACTTTATTCAAATCCTCTCCTTTTCACATTATTATGATGGACTTGAATTTAACTTATGCTACTGGGCTTAGCTTTTTTTAAAACAGTTGTTAAACACCTGAACACACGATGAAACATTTTTAAAACATATGTAGACTGTAATAAAATATGGTCCATCTACAGCCCAAAGAAATTAAGTGAAAGGGGAAGATTGCATGAATATCATTAATGAGGTCAAAGATTCCAATTATGGCTCACAGTTGACATCAATACTCTCCATTTGTGTGAATATTAAATTCATGGATGCCAATCCTACACACAGTATGGGATTCAAATCCCTTGTCTTGAATAGTTTCTTATATTTGTGGTCACTAAATCACAATAAGAACACAACACATGACCTTTATTTACAAATACGGGTGCACTAACCCACTGACTACAATTTCTGCTTCTAATCACTGGGTGAATTAAAGACTTGGAAAGCAAATACAGGCTTCTAGCCATACCCTCCCATGCTGATGGCCACACAAGGTCCTGGGTTTTGAAGGCCAATAGGTCTCTGTTTCTCCTGAGTAAATAAAAGTCAGCATCAGCAGTGTCATTCCACACAGCCTACAGACTTCCTATTGCTCTGCAGCAATACTCATTATCTCCCAGCATCAGCACTGCTAAAACTAAGGGCAGCTTTTATTTTTGTTAACTCGAGCTAACATCAACTTTGTGTTGACAAGAAGGAAACCAGGATCAAGGCCTGATGACACAAGTGACACATTGCCATGGTCTCCTGTGAAATCAGCCTTGCTCATGGGCTGGGACACAAAAGAGCCTGTCCTTGGGTTTTCTCTACAACATCCTACTTCATGTACACCCAAAAGCCAGTTTAATTTTTTAACTATGCAAAAATCTTTGTCAATGTTGAGAAGACTTTACACTGTATTTCTAATTCTTTCATATAATAGAGCAGGAAAAGGGTCATTTCAGGTTATGCAACTTCATCATGGGCATATGGCAGTGAACCCGGAGCAGAAACACAAAATCTCCCTCTCCTCTAAAGCAGATGGCATGCTGATCAAGTAAGATATAATCTAATGCTAACTGCACTACTATTATCTGTTGAACTAACACCAGTATAAAGCAGTAAAGACAGAAAAAACCTAAGGCAGAGGAGGTGAAGCAGAGGAAGACAACAACACCAAAAACATCAGAGTAAACCAGCTGTAAGAAAAGACAACCCATTGCAGCAGAAACAGCCTCTTTTCAGGTACATTTAAGCTTTAAAACCTAGGGATGGCAGTAGATAAGGAATAGCAATGGCCCTCACCCTGTTTTAGAAGATGTTCTTGTAGCTTGAGATACTGGCCCAGTTCCCTTTGCTCTTGCAGTGCACTGGGCACCTGCCAGGGGCTAAATACCCTGGCTGCTTAGATAATTACATATTTATGATTTTGCCGAGAATTCTTAGTCAAAGCTTATTTTTGAACTGTAAAATGCTTAGAGAAACAGCAGAGAAAGTTCTCTGACAAATGCTACTTCAAAACAGAGCCAACACTTAAAATTTTTTTAAGGACGCTCATATCCGTTTCAGTTGATTCATTCACTGGTGAGCTTTAATGGCAGAAAAAGGAGGAAAAAGGTGTTTTCCCTCTCAGTCAGAAAGGGATCTTGCTAGTGTGTTTAACTTGCTCTCGCTAAGAAACAGAAAATTTAAAAACCCTTCCAAAAATGATTCAGAATAGTGTACATACAATTTTTAATGCCTATCACAGTTTGCACCCTACCCACACAATGGAACTTTTCTTTTGTATCACATTATTAGTAGTAGTTCCTCTTCCACACATAACCCACTAGATTAGCTAATTCACGTTGATCCAATAAATATAATTGATGTATCAACATTTTGAAAAATAATTGTTTAGCCACAACAAATTATCACACAAAATACATTGCACTTCACCTTCCTTCATTGATAATAGCATCCACTGATTTCAGAAAGAGAAAAACAGTCCAAAATTTCATGTTGTCAGTTATTTTAGACTATTTCAGAATCTGCTAAAAATAAATGTTTATTTTTTTTTTCCTTTTAAGGCTGCACTCCATAAACCGTACAACCAACAGCCTGAACAATAAATTTCATGAGCACTTTTAGGCCCTACTGTTCAAAGTGCTTTCAAGCTTGGTTAGCTTTATGCATGCAAGTGCTCCTTATTTATATCTCAGAAGAACTACTCCTACACTAAAAGTTACATGTACGCACATGCATTTGTATTTCATAGAATAAGGGCCTTAGTCTTGCAGGGTTATTTATTTTAAATCAATTATTCTAAGATCTTGAAGGCAACATCTTTAGTACTGTCAAATTTCATAAACTCTGGAAAGCAGGAGTCCCTGTTCTCAGAATAATGACAAGCAACCTTCAGCTCAACCACCTTACAAAGAGCTGCTCATCTGCAGATACTTGTTTTATACACCTATAGCTGAGAGATGCCACTCAGCTCCTCTTGAAACAAAGCCAGTTTTGCAATTCCAATGCAAAAACCTTGGAGCTAGCAGCACAGACCTCCAGCTGTCCTTGGCAGGTGCCAGCAGAGACAAGGCTTCCCCACCAAATCCAAACCTCCAGCTCATATCACCTCCCTTGGTTGTCTTCCTGTGCATGGAAGCATTTTAACATAATGGCCTGGTAAATCAGTATTTGGATGGGTTTAGCTGCTCATAGTTATATCCATTTATTCATTCACCTGTCTTCTAAGGAGTGGTAAGGTCACAGGACTGCCTCAAGGCACCACAAAGGCATTCAATTTAAAAGCAACTTGTTGCAGTCTTAGGGAAATTTTTGCAGGCATCCTCCAGTCCCTTCACTTTGGAGTGACTTATTCCTTCTCCCCAGCTCCTCCAAGCCCTCCTGCTGTTTTCTCAGCTAAATCCCCTGCATAGGGAATTACCCTGAAATGTTGCACCCATGGAATTTCCTGGCCCAAGAGACTCAGCGCCTGCAGAGCTGTTCAGTAACACCTTTTACATGTAGGAATAGTTGACATGACACACAATAGGTGTGCTATATCATTGAAACACAGTATAATGTGTTCACCTAAAAGTAGGCAGCACTGAAAAGAATGGATTTAAATCACCTACTTGGTATTCCCCCAAGACTGTGAGGACATGCTTTAGCTATTGATGATACCGCTTGCCCAGACTAGGTAATTTTATGTTCACTGCCTATCCTCAGACTTTACCTGTGCCAGCTTGTAATGAACAATAACCTCTATTCTCTTTTGCAAGAGACCTTTTTAACTGATCAGGTGTCAGTCTTTGCAAACCATCCATGACACAGTGTTTTCCAGGATGCCTGTAGGAAGGCCACCACATTGCCCTGCTTAAGTCCTTCACAGCTCCTTCTGGTTATTTCTGCAAAATTAAACCCATCCCAGCAAGCTGTCATAGGAGAGTCACAAACTGGTAGCTCCCACCTTTCTATAAGTTCCTGGGGTTTGCACAGTCCATTCTGTATTTCTAAATTTAGATATACATCTATATGTGTGCATAAATACATTCACAGATAAGCACACTCCTATATTCCCACACGTATTTATGTGCACACACACTCAAACCTGCTTCAATGACTTGCAAAGGCAGAAAGGCAAACTGGTTTGCTTCCAAAACTCACAAAAAAGCCTTCCAAGATACAATGGAAAATCTCTCTTGGGTAAGCTACCTGTTCTACCAATAATAACAAAATTTACTTGCTAAAGCCCTTGTTGAAATCCTGATGTCATCTTTTGCTTAGACCAAAGATCCAGGACTTAAAATTTTTATTTCTGACACATTCATTAATTCTTGTGACCACAGATTAAGTACCCAGTTATCAGCCTCTAAATGAACCTTCAAAATCCTAGAAAAGTAGCATTAGACACTTACTTTCCTGCAATTACCAGGCCTTTTTCATTAGGCTTTTGCATCTTTCCCTTGACATTGTGAGGAACATTAAATCTACTGGAAGAATGGGAAGGAGAACTTAAACCCACTGAATGGAGCCATGCTATATCACAATATAAATACTTAATTTTTTAAAGAATTGCCAACAATTACAATAAGTTTTAAGGAAAAACTAGTATTTTGCCCTATTTGATTAATCAGTTAACATATACATAACATATTTATGTATATCATAACATAATATGCAAAAAATAAGCTTCTTTTAATTACCTTAAAAATTGAAAATCTAAGAAAACAATAGAAGGGGATGAAGTATGTGTAAATTGTTCTTTTGGGATTTTTTAATACTAATAAATGGAACTGACAATCAGGATTAAAACATGAGCAAAAATGCTACAACAATTTCTCAAGGGAATCAGAATTAATTTCTTATTCAATCATATGTGTTGAACATGGGCAACCATGGTTAAAGAAAGTCCTGTTTGGGAGATGCACACAACCTGCTTTCTTCAGCCACCCCTGGCCCACATTTAGTTTACACACAGCAAAGAGAAAAACATAATAAAAACCTATAAAAGTCTTTTTTACTGCACAGGTTTAGTTATGATTACTTTGGGGATGGTAAAAAATGTGTCTAGCTTGTCTCTTAAATCTACATTCAAACTATCTCAAAGTTAATCAGAGGTGAGTAATGGTTTAGAAATCTCTTGAATATTACAGTGTAACAACTTACAGCACAAAAACAGCCCTCAAAGAAAAGAGTGGGGAGCACTTCACTGCAAGTAACAGTTGAGAATGTTTTATGATCACTGTAACAACTACCATGCCCTTGAGACTGTGCAATTCTGAATTTCTAATATAATTTGTAGGGGGAGAATTAGGACAAAATGCAGTAACATTTCAAGTACAGTCTTACAGTATTTTAAAATTTTATGAAGTACAAGGACTAGGTTAATATGAAATGAGTCATGTTTTTAAGACAGGCAGTAATACAGATCAGTATCTTAAATCATAACTGAAATAACACTCAACCACCACAAAATAAAAAGAAAACAGAGTAGCTTTTTGCTGGAAAAAGGTCAATAACAACAACAATGAAGATTTAACAATACTAGAAAAGCCTGAGAGCACTGCTCATTTCAGGACTGAGAAGTTAAAATACCAGTCTGAGTGACCAGGTAAACACTATTCTTTCTCACTCAACAAATCCATTCCCACCAGCTGAAGTCCTCCCAAATTAATATAAACTCTACTCATACTAACTCTGAGCCTAAAAACCAGAGTATTAAACCACATACATGCTTGGTGCAGATCTGATTTCAGATCTGATTTGCTTTACTTTGTGACAAGTATATTACATTTCACTCCATGATGTCCTTGGGAGTCAACAGAATTGCTTACTACCTCAAAGCAAAGGAAATTCTCCATCCAAGCAAACTCTCAAGCATCATTTTCCTCACAGGGCAAAGACAGTGGAGTTGCAAAGGTGTAAGTGAGGCTGTAATTGATTTACATATTCTATAGATCTATTTCCACATGCAAACCAACAGAAACCAGCTCAGCTCTCAGATCCAAAACTGAGTTTTCAAGGCAAGCAGTTCAAAATATTACTCCTTTAACTTCTATACTGAGCACAAAGATCTAGAGATGCTTCAAACACAGAACTCACACTGGCACTTTATGCATTTAATTCTTAAGGTTAATGCTGAAGGCACCACTCTTGTACAACTCAACTGTGACAACGTAAGATACCAAAACTGCTAAAAAGAGGTTGTTTGATCAAAGCTGAAGCAGTAAGTTCCAGTCCTTCCCTTCAGCCCTCAGCTCTGCTTTCCATCTGCACAGCTATCAGGAAGTACCAGCAAACCATAAGGACAGCCTGAAAATATGAACTTGCAATAGTCTATAACACTAACATGCCAGAGATGGAATAAGAAGATTGCCCCTTTCTACAGAAGCTAAGATTTTAACTCCACTGGTCTTACACTGACAAATGGGCTGAAGTAAAATACACCTGACAAAGCAGAGCTGGTTTTGGTTTTTTTGTGGGAAAAGCTGTTAGTACTGAAACAAACTGCAGAGAGCACCCAAGTGGGGGCTACAGAACACTCAGCTTGGCTACAGCTCACCCAAACAGGCTCTTGGCCAAAAGAGGAAGCAACACCAGTTACCAACAGGATGAGCTGTGTTACTGTCAAGTCACACTTCTCACTTCAAAATTAACATGCTGCCCTACTTTCCACAGGATAAAACCAGGTGCAATTGTAATATTTTTGTCAAACAGCATAATGGTCTAGATGTTCCTTCAAAAATTAAAATAATCCACTTGAATACTAAAAAGTAGTTATTCTAAAAATACTATTTTGCAGTGTAAGCCTGCTAATGGCATGTGTGCAGAGAGAAACCACACCACCTTTAGTCAGTTAAAAAGGTACTTACCATTGGCAGTGCATTGATATGCAGAAGTTTTCCTTTCGGGTGCCTCTTGCCACAGAAGGGTGATGCTGACAGGGAAATAAGGAGACAAAATAGGCAATGTTAGTATTTATTATATTGAAAACAGTGTTTTTAACACACAGTAAAATGTTGTCATTCCTGGCTCTCCCAGCCTGCTCAGTTCTCAGAGCTGAGCGTTCCCACTGCATTTGCTCAGAGCCCGGAGCAGAGCTCGGGCACAGCACATTTGAGCTTTGCACATATCCTGTCCTCCCCACATCACAGAGCTGGCTCCTGCGGGGAGCCTGGCACACAGAGCTTTGAACAAATAACAAATGCTGCTGCTGAATGAACACCTGCACCTCCAGGCCTCTGGACGGTCGCAGCCATTCAGCAGGAGCACACACGCACAACAACCCACGTAGAAGCATCCTGATGTCTGTATTTTGCTTCAGCTCTCCACAAAAAGCTTCAGAAAGGCAACTGGGCAACTTACAGTATCATCTGCCCATGCCAAATTTCTTCTGGAAATAAACCACAGCTACCGACATCTAAACACTTTGAAAAACCCCAAACAAAAATCAACATTCCAGTGGTATGACTTCCAAAATGGTTACATCCACTGTGAAGCAGCAAAAAAATAAATGTTTTCCTAACACATCTTGCACTAAATAACTCTATTTATATACACAGGTGTGCCCATGAGCCCAAAGAGTTACCAACTCCAGCAGTGACCTCAGTAATTTAAAAAAAACACTAGCTCACATTAATTGCTAGCAATACTTGACAACGTGTAAATAACAGAAATCTTCCTAGTGGAACATTCAAGAGAAATCTTGCCCACCTTTAAAACCCAAGCAAAAACATAGCCCAAACAAATTTACACTCTCCTACATTTTAGCAATTTTCTTTACACGTCAATAGCAATTTTATGCACCCAACAATAAAATAAGCACACAGCTTTTGGCGTCCAAATATGAGATAACTCCATCCACTGCAACATTCATTTTTATTCAGCAGTGACAAACGATTTTTATCCACACTAATATTCCTAAGTGGTTGTCCTCCATACAAATACTTGCCAGACGACTTTTCTTTAGGACATAATCTAATCGCCCACTCAAAGAGCAGGAAGGGTGACAGATGGACATGGGTGACTAATGAAGTATTACCAGCCTATTTTTAGATTAAATTCTTTACAAAGCATCTGCAACCTGTGGTCAAAAAACTTTTACTGTGAGTAAAGAATACCTATAGTTTGTGGGACCCATGATTAACACGAGGCTCTCACGTGCAATTTTCAAGCTCAACCAGCAGGAAATCATTCATTACAGAGCCATTTTTGGACCCAGCCGAAAAAAAAAAAAAAGCTGCAGCATTTGGGCTTATTTTATTCTTAGAAGATTCCACAAGGCAGGCAGAAACTTCACCTTCACAGTGCAAGCAAGAGGCACTGCAGAGGATGCTGAGGAATGCAGGAATGCTGGGAATTGAAAGAATTTGCAAACATGCTCTTCTTTCCTTGCTTAGCTGTACTAGTGCTGCAGAAAATTTGTAAATAGACTGAGTAAAACTCCACTCCTCACCTCCTCCTGAGGTACAGTATTCTAGCAAGGCTACTCAGAAAGCTTTTTTTCCATGGCTGGAGCTGCTGACCAGCTGAGAAGAGAAAGCTTTAACATCCGCTCTGCAGACTCCATAAAAACATTGTTTCCTTATATCAAGAGTTTTCCTTAAAAACAGAAAATAGCAACCAACCAATATTCTTTTGAGAACAGCCTAAATCATGATAAAAGCTGTGTGCAGAGAAAGGCAGAGGAGGACCCTGCTATCCCGTTCTGAGTGCGACGCTTAGTTTGGGTTATTCCATTTGGGAAGGAACATTGCAAACATAAATAAAGGGATGATTGCACAAACATAAACCATTTTCTTCAAGGAAAAAAGGCTCTCTTCAGTACACACTGCCCAAACTGTCTCCTTCCAACACCTCTTTGCCCTTGTGCAATCTCGAGTGCAGTACTTATCATCGAAGCCAGAGAGGGAAACCTTTCTGCCTGATCCGTGGAAGAGGCTTCTTGTCCTTTGCTTTACATCTAAACAGGGCAGTGACACGGAAAGAAGCTGGAAGCAAAGACTCAAGAGAGCAGAGAATGAGAAAGAAAGGGTTCACTGACTTCGTTTCATTCCTCACTCAATGTTAATTGGTTGTAAGCTCAAGTTTTAAATAAGGGTGCTTGAAGCGACGTGTAAACATTTAGAAAACTCTGCAATGTCCTTCTTCAGAATCAATTGCTGAGTACAACCGCCTCATCAGCAGCTTCTTTTCTTTCCAAATTTATCTTATTGGATTTTGGCATGTACCTTGAAACAATGCAGGTGACAGTTATAATTTATTGATTTTGGTCTCTCACCTTTATATTCCAACATGCTACGGTGATTTAAACAGGTGCCCAGATGTAGTAACAGCTATACTACGTGACACTTAAAAATAATCCACCAGATGCCCTTTAAGTTGATAAGGCACACCTGGGGAATGCACAGCAGCTTGTGAGTTTGGATCTTTCATCTTGGAGGGGCTGGGAACGTCTCACCACTGCCTGATGACTAATGTGTCCAACATCAGTTGAAAACTGCCCCCAGCAACTTGAAAAGAAAGATGATTTTGCCATGTGTGCACTGACACACGTGTGCTCAGAGCCACTGCTTACCAGCCTTGCCCATACCAGTTTTTTCTGCACAAAATGACACACCTTATGCCTGTGTCCTTTGGAGATTTGGGGCCAAACACTCAGTACAACCCCCAAGATCATCTCCCTGTGAAGAGCATCATATCGTGCTGTGGTGTACAGAGACCAGCCACACTCCAGGCCTTAAACCCAGCTTGCATGAGCCAGGCAGTTCCCACCTGCAGGGCTAAAACTAACATGCCAAACCACCTTCACCAAAGCAGCAAATACCCATCCAGGCTGCTTGCACAGACTGGGCTGCTGCTATCAACTGAGTAATAATCGTGTGATACAAAGGAAACCACAGATAAAAACAACCCTGGTACCAACACAGTGACAGATCTGGTTAGAAACACACACACCAGATGTACACTGATGTTAGTCCTTACCTGTTTCCAGACACAATCAGTTCAAAGCAAGGATTCCTCTAAATGCTACTTGCAGAGATGTTTAACCATTTCCTTCCAGAAATGCTGTTATTGATGCTACTTTCTCCTTCCCAGACATTACACTGGGTTTGTGTTATGGCTAAACCAGTGGTTTTTGCGTGAGCTTTCAATTGCTCCTGTTCCCCATGTGAACTTGTGCACTTGTGGTTTTTTTCTAATCCTCTTAGGATCACATTGTTTATACTACTTTCTGAGATTTTGGTGCTATTTGAGTTCTAACAAATAAATTTAGTCATTAGATGTTGTGCTTTCTGAACCACTAAAGCCTCCTAAGGACACAGTATCTTTTCTTCTAAATGATCCTTGAGTATCCTGCTTTTATCTGGATTCAGTGTCTGGAAAAAGTTTCCCAATCAAAATAGAATTAAAAATAACTAAATCCTGGATATTCCCCACAGTAACTAGGCTGCAAAAAGCATGAGACAATAATTTTAAAAGCCTAAATTGAAAACTAATCACTCCATTGAATCCTTCCTTTCATTTGGTTAATAGGCACATAGAAAGCTAATGGTGATTCTACCACTGCTGTGCTTGGAACATAAACAGAGAAAACCAAAGTTATTTCTTTTAATCACAGTTCCACAGTGATGTATGGCTTTTTTTTTTTTTTAGCAATTCAGCACGTCTAAAACAACATCTGCTTTTCAGATCTGACAGAGAGGCTAAGCTGAGACAAATACCAACTCAGAAAAATCAGGAGAAACAAATACGTACAAGCATGTGTGTGGGGGGAAATCAGCACCACACACAAGACGTCGTTAAAAACTGTCATTACTTGAAACTGGTAGGTAGCAATAGGGGTTCCTAGTAACAGAATAACATGCACAGACTGCTCCAGTACTTCACTCTGGGAGCAAGGCGTGGGCGAGGATGTTTTACAAGAAGCCTCATCAGGGAGCACTGGAAGTATCTAAGACCTGTCCAGAGACATATCCACAGAAATTCCTAAATTCTACCTGAAACAGCTCTTCTCTTTCAATTGAGAATTTTTTTATTTCCTGATCTTTGTTCTTTTACCTTTATTTCATCAGAAATATAGAAAAACTTGATGTAAGTTGACTTTCCAGATGTTTCAAAGAAAAAATGCTTAACTTGTACATTCATATCACATTAAAGCTGCACAACTTTCCACACTTCAGGAATACTCTTATATAGAACAAGCACCTGTATGTCTATGGACAGATGTGAATCAACTGCTACAATAAAAGATATCTGAGGGGATAAAGAACAAGAACTGGGCAAGCAGACAGCACTATTCTGGAAAAAAGTTCATCCAGATAGACAAACCACTCATTGTAAACCCACAGAAACAGGATTCACAGTGCAATGAGAAACACAGGACAAGTCCCACCAGAGCAAAAGAATACTGCAGAAGTTTAAACACCAATTTCTGTAACAGTCAAAAATTGAGGCAATCACAGAAAATAGCTCATAGCCCACTGAAAGGGAAGGAAGCTGAATTGCTGGAGAGGAAACCAACTCAGCCAGCTCCATTAGAAAGCCATAAAGCACCCCAGTAATCTTGTCAATACCAATCAGCTGGTACCTATGGGAAGGAGGGCAAGCAGTGCTGCAGCACCATTTCACTTGCAAGGCATTTAAATGAAATTCATTAGCAAGTAATCCAATTCACATAAAGTGGAAGTTAGAAGGTCCTAGAGAATGAAGTTAAACTCAGTCTAGACTGGGAAAGAGTATAAAGAGTTATTACTCAAAGCACTCTTATGCCAAAGGACATTAAAGCATTCACAAAACCTTCACAGAGTGCTACCTGCAGGATGGGGGCTCACCTGTGAAAACTCAAGGTAGTTTCCAATTTGTGGAGTTTTTCTTCTGAAAATAGTGGACAATACTGACATATTGATCAAAGTAGCATATTGACAAATAATTTTTCTGTGGCTTTTAGTCTAGAAGTGAGTTTTAAATTTAAATTCACCACTGGAATACTAATCAGCTAAAACAGCTTGTCAAACTGGGTGCACTCAGCAGACTCACTTCAAACAGAAAAGGGAAAAAGGGAAAAAGATTTTTCATTCTCAAAAAAAAAAAAAGATAAAAAGAAGAAAAACCTGATATGTAACATTTAGGGGCCACTCTGTTATTATGTTATTAGAGATTTCAAATACATACCTAAAAAACTGAACCAAGACACCAAAAAAAAAGAAAAAAAGGCAAAGACCAACCAACCAACTTAAAAATAAAATCAGATTTTTTTCCCCATTGCCTTTCCTTAAAGTAAGAACAGACAGATTTCCCATTATACTAAATCAGCCTTCTCCAGTTCACTAAATCAACTCAGCTGCACTGGTGGGTGAGAACTCTTCCCTTCTCCACTCAGACCCAGTTAACTCAGATGAGCCTTCACAGCTGAAGGAAGGCAGCAGCTGCTTTTGTCAACATGGAAATGTGTTTGCAGGGAACTGATAGTTGCAAGGTTAGAAGGACTTTTAAATTGGTCTCCAGTGCAAGGATATGGAACAAAGCTCAAATAGCTTTTCTGGGAAAATCACCTTCTTCTGGTAACAGTGCCTGCCTCATCTGTGTTTTTAGACAGATACTGTGTTTTCAAAACTGTATTCTTCTGTTTTGGGATTCAGCAGCCTTGCAGAAGGATTTATCTAGATTATGGCAAGCCTAATTTATTGAATTAATAAAAATTGTCTCAAATATGCCATGATTTGGGGAGGTGGGACATGTTTTACACAGACATCCCATTTAGAACTAGGCTCAAAATGTTTAAATAAGGAAATCTCCCAAAATAACATGAAAACTTGACAATATTGTGTTGTTTTCAATGAGTGTAACCACCATGGCAGCCCTGGCTGGGTTTCCCTCAGTGTTGGTACCACTACCATCTTTAGTTCCTTGGGCACCCAGAAGTCAAACAGGACATTCTTTCAGAATAACAGCTCAGATCTATATTTTTGCCAAGCTAAGGAGCTGCTGAGGAAATTCAGACAATGCAGTGGGCCTTGGTTTCTGCTGCAAGAGGTGATTGCAGACAGCTTGACGTCAACAGGCTCAAGCTGTCCCGCTGTGGCCACTGACCCTGAACGCTGTGTACACCCAGTGGTGCTGAAGTGACTCTCCCTGTCTGAGGACACAGTAGGAAGCCTGGTTGCCTTCTGTCTGCCCACTGCAGGAATAATTCCCAGGATACTTGCCCTTGCAGCAAAGGGTCAGGTTTAAAAACAAAGGTATTCCAAAACATTCTTAAAAATCTACCTTGCTTGTGATATTGGGTATGTGATAGTAGTAGCAGAGAGGCTGCAGAATTAGGATCCAAGAATTCCTTTACAATAACCCTCAAAATTATGAATTAGTTTTAAAACTCAAAAGCACTTAAAAATCCACAGGTATGAAAACATTTTTCTGAAAACTTTAGGTTATACCAGAGACCAAAAGCAAAGTTTGTGGTGGAGCGTGGGTTCATACACTCCAGATGTTCCTGGGATACAGCTCCACTAAAAGAAGGTGTTTATAATGTGTTCCAGATTCTTCCTAAAATTATTATTACTATTATTATTTTGTGCAAAGCCAGAGAAAAACATAAGCCTCTCACACTGCCAAAAAAAAGGTAACACTGAATGCCCTGAAATCATCAATTAAATACATCAAGGAATAATTTGTTTTTTCCAAAAATACTGGTCAACAAAGTTGCTGCATCTCTGCTTACAGTCCCCTCTCATTTCCCTAAGAACTTCCAAAATTGAGTGATGCCTGAAGCACAATGTATTCAGGCAGTTTTATCACCTTTAAAAACAACTACTGTGTCTTGGTCATATTATTACAAAAATAACCTACACATGAAGTTCTTCCTGCACAGGTAAACCCTGTGACTAAGTAGCAGACAGGTTGCCAAGACCAAGCAACACAAGGATTTTTTTCCTTTTTCCAAATCTTCACACCATGCCACCAGCAGACAATACCATCTTTCCTACAACCTTTGGCCTCTGCTCTTTCCATATCTCCACCACTTCTCTAATAGAGCAATTTTGCAAGCTCACATGAGGGCTCTGACTCACAAAGAGTTAAAAACTACCTGGAGAGGGCTGCCCTTGTTCATGCACTGGTTATCCAGCCATCCCTGCTAAAAGGACAACTTATTCTTACACAGCAGCTACTGAGCTGTGACAAATTGCAGAGCAGAGTATAGGAAAAAAGCCTGTCCTTCTCATTACCATGGCAAGCTTTCCTGCCTCCTGAGAAGGGAAGCCTTCCCTGCAGCAGGGGCTAAAATCACAGCAGGCAGAGGGACAGCACACTCGTTCCCAAATGAGCTGTCTCTTGTCCCTAAGAGCTCAGAGGTGTGGCTCACCTGAAGGCTCTGGTTTAGCTTTATGCTCAAGTCACATCCTAGCCAAGCTCCAACTGCTAGTGAGTGGGGAGACCTCAGTCTACCCTCATCTACCCTCTCCCAGCTGGGTGTTCTCAGCACTTCCTTTCCTCTAAAAAAAAAAAAAAAATTAACAGTTTTCTTCCACTTAGCTCTTGAAGCATCCCACTGCAGGGTCAGAGGAGGACAGAATTGGCTCAAGAAAGGAAGAGGGAACACAGCCCTGAAAGGGAAGACATGCAGGAGCAGCACTGCCCCATAGCTCCATCATCAAAATACACATTTCCAAAGGATGCCTGGAGCCTCGGACAGCGAAAGGGGACCCAGCACAAAAAGCTCTCAGCAAACATGCAATGATGTACTAGGTATGAGCTGTACCAGAAACAGCAGACACTAACTGTATAAAACATGTATCTGTTATTCTGTTGTCTTTTCAAACCATTTAGGATACCAGAGCTGTTTTGTCTGTCACACTGACTGAATAGCTAAATAGCTGCATCAATATTAGATTTGTACATGGAGTAAGAGACACCAAAACCTGTTCCAAAGAATAAGGAGCTTACAGTGCAGAGAAACATAGCAAAATATTTACTTTAGCACTATGGTCAAGGAGAACAGCATCTATTAAATAAATGCACTAAAGTCATTAATCAACAGCAGCATATTAAACTAATATAATCATGCCACTTATTCTTTGCCTTATTTTTTTTTTAGCAACAGGACTTAAGCATGACCAAGGAAAATATGTATTTGATTCATCAAAGACAACATATTCAAAAGAACTGATGAGTATCAGGAAGCGAAATCACAGCAGAATTACAAAGATCATCTAGGCTAGGATTGATTGGTAACAACCTAACAGTGCCCTTATTCAGCCTGTCCTAAGCAGTAAAGAGGGTTTAACACTTCAAGTATTAAACTATGTATCTTCAGGATAGACCTAGGTGGTCTATCCTAAAATTTAAAAAAAAAAAAACCACCTTCTCCTAAAATATTGTTTGATATGTTAATTACCATTTCAATTATGTTGGTTTTCCTGCTTGTAGGAAAAGGTTTTTCCCCTATTGAAAATGAGTGTAAAAAAACCCTAAGCAAACTTAATTTGTTGCCAAAATGAGTGAAGTCAATATTTTTGTTTCATTGGAAATATTTTCTGTTGGATTTCCTACGGTCATTGCAGCTGTAAAGCTCAATTTATATCCCTTTGAACTTACGTGTTACACATACAGAGCAACACACAGCAGGTGTTTATCCTACAAACAAGTGGAAGTGGGATTAGATAACCTATTACACCATTTTACAAACAGTTTAAAAAGCAGAAAAAAAATGCTGGTGTTAGTTAAGGGATCAATCTCAAGCACAGCTATGTAACATCACCAACAGGAGAAAAAACGACAATTTCACAGGAGCAAATGTCAAGGGCAAGAGAAGACTTAGGTTTATCTGGTGAAGATTGGATAGCTACAAATACATTTTAAATAACCAGGAAAACCATCCCCATAACAATATCATGAAGCCGAAGACAAGTTAAGAGAAACTCTGGGTGCCATGGGGCTTTCTGTTATTTTAAACAAGTGCAGCAAGGACTCTGGAAGGAATAATTCTGCCTAAGGAGAAAGATTAGTGTATAGTGTTTGCTCTAACAGGGCTTTTCCCTTTCTTTACTTTTTGATTCTTATCTTGGTTGTTTCACACCAGGAATCTGAAACTGGCTGAGCTGTGCATCCTGCAAATCTTGTTCAAACTGGAATAGGCTGGGGATAGGATTTCACTGTTTGGGAATTTCATTTACAGATTTCTGCCTCTGCAGTCACCTACAGAATTCTCATTCTCTGTAACTGCTGTCAGGGCTTCATGAAACTGGTGGGTTTGGGACTTTTCTTCTATTTTTAAAGTCAACTCACATTTATCAATGTGATCTACTAGACTGGTCAGAGAATTAACAAACTCAACACCTCTGTTCTTGGTCTTTGGGAAATAAAACTTCCTTAATCTTTTAATTTGTTAAAGATAGAAAAATTACCCACATCTTAATATAGCATAACATCTTAATCACTGAAGTGATTTGCTCCTGATGTGGTTTTTGTTGCTCTGATACAGATTCACTAAAGCATCCACAGACCAGCCCAGTTTTCATTTTTAAAAGGAAAAAAATGATGACTGTTTATGAACTTAAAAAAAAAAAAAAAGCTATGCCTCTATTTTCCATTTGAACTTACAGATATTTAGTTCTTTTCACTGATGGAGAATGAAGAGAAGGCCTGTAAATTTTGCTGCTTTCTTTTGTGATCATGCTAACACATATTGGTTAATCAAGGAAGCAAGTAACAAATGCTCAGGGGAGGAGTATCAAACATACTTGTCAAAAATACTCCACCTAGTAAAAGTATTTCCCCTCAGTGTCAAACACCGAATACTGGGGTCTGGTTCATCTCCAAACAGAACACTGTAGATATTATTTCAGTCACACCTAATCAAGGGCTTTTCTTCCCTGGTTTTTTGAGGATACTTTTATGCCATACTTTTCCAAGTCAGTGGCAGAATGCTGAATGGAACAATATGAGGTATTTAGCACTAATAAATATACAGACCCTATACAGCACAGAGTAACAAATGCACAGGACCTGGCAGCCCAATAATGATGCATCTTCCATCACCAACAAGTAATAAAAACCCAGGTTTACAAGCTGCTGCACTTCAGAAGAGACTGTTCACCAGATCAGATAAAAACAAGGTTCAATATATATATATTTTGTTGTATGACACGGTACAGCTGCAATCATTTATCAGACTTTTTCTTGTGTCTTATCTTTCTTATCATTGCTTAAGGAACAAGCAAAATCTTGGAATTACAAAAACATCTCAAACACTAGCACTTCTGACCCATTTAACATATCCCCTTCTTTTTTACACCAACTTCACCCAGAAATAAATCCACTTGCCATATTCTCCCAGGAATACTACTACTGGTCTGGTTTTGACACCTTTTCAGAGAAGTCTCATTGACGCTTCTGGACTTGTAGCAGGCTGGGTGTGCTGGACACCTACACATTGACACTCCCTCTCCCACAAAAACAATAAGGATGCAGTTTTGCTAGCAACATCTGCAGAATAAACAAGCTCAGTTTAAGAGCAATTAGCACTATTTGTTCTTTGGTCAAGTTAAGATAATTTCCTTGGGGCATTTTTAGCTAATCTGTTAATTCAGCGATTCAGAAAACTTCACTAGTTTTATCCTTTTGTTCCTAATATCTTCCCATAGAGCAGTAAAAATAAAACTACACTCATTTATTTTAGCCTGCATACGCAGAGTTAATTTTTATAACTTCACTGTTTAACGACTTTACTACAAAATTCTTAACTGACTTGAACAATTGCCAATCCTCAAAACAACACTTGCCAAACATTCTTACCAAATTTTGAAGGCAGTGGCTGCATGGACCAGCCAGAGACCATCCATGGGCTCACAGGGTAAAAGATGAGTGCGGATGAAGGGAGGCAGCCACAGGGAAGTGCAAATAATTCAAGCCAGAGAAGCAGCAACAGTGTAAAATGTCAGTAACACATGTATGAAAGTGATCTACAAAACCTCCCACCACTGCATGGAATTCCTCTGTCCCAGCACAAGCTGCAGAGCCATAAAGGGTAAGACAAGGAAATAACCCTGGATTCCAGCAATGCAGTGCAATGGAACGCTGCAGCAGCTTCTTGTTTTTGGTAGTATTTAAAATTGCCAAGGGGACAATCTGATTTCACATGTCACTCTCCATGTACAAACGTGTCACATCTCTCATGGGACACATTTTAGGAAGAGAGGTGTTCTTGCAAATGCACTAAAGCCAACATCTCCTTTTCCTTTGATTAACAAAGCAGAAAAATACTCCTGCTCATCCTTAGTCACCAGCAGACTTGACCTGGTGAGGTCATTTGAGCAGTCCCATCTCAGGCACTCCACCCAAACCCTTCAGAGAGCTTTTATTTTTCTCTTTTAAATTAATCAAATCTCTTACAAAGAAAAACTGTGGGCACTGCCCAAGATGAGTTACTCATGGCCAGAGAGACCCAAAAAGCCTGAACTGAGGCAGGGTGAACTTAAAAATTCTGGTAAAGAAGATAGACACTTCCATGACATTATTATTAAATATGTTTAGAATTAAGAAAGATTAAAATACAAACCTCTACAGATACCACACAGTATAAACCCTGCTGCTTACTATTTTAACCAACTAGAACAAAACACAACTATGATGGTGCCTAAAGAGAAATGGAAGGCAGAATCTCTACTGGCTCTCCAGAGCAGGGCTGTGTCTCCTGCCCAGTGCTGCTCCCTCACAGCATCAGGGAACAGAAGAGATTTCAGAAGCATTTCTGTTTATTCTTTTCAAAAACAGGGAGTTTTTTCATACTTGCAAGGAATTTCTATTAAAAAAATAAAAAGCCAGTAAAAAAAAAAATCATTTTGCAATTCTTTAACTGAAATTTTTCAGTGTTTTAACAACAGAACCCACTGCAGATATAAATACTATAAAAATATCACGTCAAAACTGAGTTTAGATTTTAATTTCAAATTCAATTTAAATTTTTGGCAGCCTGTACCAAAATCTGATTGAAGCCACTAGAAAAAAAATCAGATCAATGAAATAATCAAGCAATATATTTCAGTTTGAAGAAAACTAAGCAATCAGTGCAACTGCTGGACATCACAGGCAGAGTGTTCATGAACTAAAAGCATTAAGTGGCCAGTTTTTAGAGTGGCATAGAAGTTATTTTTAATACCACAACTATTTCTCATTCAAGTGGCTTCAGTGCTTTGTATGTACTCCGGACACTCGAGGATAAGAAATTTATCTGCCAGTTATGAGACTACAAACCCCCACTAATTCCAAAATACTGAACAAGAAAAATCAGTTCATTCCACTACTGTCAAAAGAGCACTTTTCCCTAGTTTGAAATACAGAAGTTTCCCTCTTTATCCAGTACACTGCAACAGTAAACCAAGTGAAGATTTTGTGCATTAGATACACGCCTTCCTCTAAATGCAGTTTGACACAATAAATTAGAAACACACTATTCATCAACATGCCACTTCCTAAAAAGTCATAAAAACTTAAATAATTTCTATAAATAAAGGTTATGTGCTTTAACAAAAGCAGAGCAAAGCAGTGAAACAGCCTGTTTAGCAAAATAAATACCACTTCTACTACAACAATTCAATCTTAGTAGCAAATCAAACACTTTAATAGATTGCAGCACAGTTATTTTCTCAACAAAGTTTGATTTCTCTAAATCCTAGGCAAAATTACAATCAATTACTTCAAACAAGGGCTTCTATCTGTTGATTAAATTGTTTTCCCTTCAATCCACCCTGGACCTAGCAGACATGTCTTCTGGTATTAAATAGTCAAAGGTGTAAATTAAAGCCTAAAAGACATCCTTAAAACAACATCTATAAAGAGCCTTGATATTCACTACTTTCAAAAGATTTCACATAGGACAGCAAAAGCACACAGCACTAGGTAGTCCCTCTGTCTCTGGATGCAAGTCATTGAAAACAGATCCAAGGAAAACCCTAGCAGGACATAACCCCCATCCTGAGGTGCTTGGTGCTCCTTTGGAGGTAGGACAGTGAGCACCAAACAAACAAACAAAGGAAATTTAATCATTCAGTCCTGGGTGGGTTGGTTTTTTGTTTGTTTTTTTTATCTTAGCTTAACCGTTGGATTCAAAACCAGCAAATATATTGAAATAAACCACAAAGTTGTAACCAGACTACAGTAATCTTCAGGTAAGTACAGGAAGTCACCTCTTAATTCTGCCTGCAATTATTTTTGTATTCAGTATGCATTCAAAACTAAGCTTTTTTCACACTTTACTTCTCTAATTCACTCCAGCAGTGCCACACTTGCTCTTGCTTCTGCAGGGAAGCATTCCCCACAAGTTCACTGTGGATATCATAAAATTTCAGCTCATTGATAATTAACTTGTACATCTCATCCAGAAGTTTCTTTACAGTGCTTCCTCTGTATCCCTTCTAGAACATCAGTAAGAAATACCAAATACTGGACCAAGAGGGCTGATTTTAACTACAAGCGATGTCAGAAGAATAATAAAGTTGTTCCCATTTGTACAGTAGGAAATATGGAATCAATAATATAAAATACATACATTATAAAAAAATAAACCTCAGAAACACCTTCTGAATTTAAGTTTTACTGTCTCACACACTTCAAAAACATGAAAGGCCCTGAAAGATCAATACAACCCATAACAATCTAAGGTGCAGAAATCCATAATTTGATTTTTTTTTAATATGGTAAATTGTACAGTAGCAAACACTGAGATAAATCAAAGAGATCTCCATACAAGAAACAAAACAGGTTATAAATCCAGAATTTATAAACCTCCCATATCCTCAAATAGGGAATGTGGTGCAAAGAATTTATTACAGAACTTGTTTTCTAGTGGGCATTCAGGTATTTCTCATTTCAAGTAAAAACTTCTATTAAAGGAACATGATCTCTAAGGATTTATCTCTGGGCTTTCTCTCCCCCAGCACTGTTAATTTTTAATGAGCTTTCTGAAAATTCCCTTTGCCTTGAATCTCACTGGCTGGGGATGCCAAAGGACCCTTTGATCAGCAGATACAACCCTTTTGCTAGTTTTGGAGGGATTTTACTCATGGAAACTGCAAAAAATTCTTTTGATCATAGCACCAAAACTTTCATTTCAGATCACTCTTGGTTTGGAGACATGGTGGGGGGGGTTGGTGTTCTGCCGAGTCATTCCTCAGTGGAGCAGCTGAGCCCAGACTGGAATCCCTGAGCACAGAAGGCTCTGGACTGGCATCTAATTGTCACCCTGGCTCCATCAACATCCCATCGGACTCACTTTGATTCAGTTCAGTGCCTGAGAAATTTCCAAACAAGGCAGAATGAAGCTGCCAAGCCCTGCTGTATGTCCACGCCACAAGGACACTTGCTGGACTGTTTCTAAGAATGGGACACCATTTAGGAGAGCTAAGAAAACAACTCATTAGAGCACCAGGAGAAAATCCTTTTCTCCCAGGACACTGCTGTGCCATGGAATAGAAAATGCTATTAAACAAAAATGATCAACTGCAAACAAACACGAATAATTTGCTGAACAAAAAATATCTTGCAGCTAAGAGACAATATAAATTACCATATGCAGACGACTAGGATGCCAAAGGAGCAGGGGCCTCGCTGCCCAAAAAAATAAATCAGCAAATGCAGAAAGACGGTTAGTGACTATGTTTTGATTTTAGCAATAGAAATCTAAAATAATCCAAAATTGAGGATGTAATTGCCAAAAGGAAGAAACAAACAACACAGAAAAAGAATAATCAAGACTGGAGAAAAACAGATTATCAAAGGCACCTGCTATCACAAGAATAGAAATGAGATCTTCAGAAGCCCTGAAGGACTCCTTGCAGAAAAGAAACAAGAAAAAGCATAAAATCCCCAAGAAAGTGATCATTACTGATTTGATCATTTTAGCATACAAACAGAGATGTACTAGGGATGGTAGAAACCGCCAAAGGGAACAAAACCCAAAAAGGTGGTGGGGGGTGCATATTTCTGTATTCCTCTTGCCTATGCCATGTCAGACACATTCCCTTTTTCCCACTGCAACCTGTTGGCTCTGCAGCAGCTGCATGGCTCCCACACTGCCAGACCACAGAGCTCCAGGAAAACAACAGCACAGGGGTGTAAACACCTCGGGGAGACTAAACCATCTTCTCCTCAAAGATTTGGCTCTGGCCATGGCCTCGGCCCCCAGACAGCATTATTTCTGTTTTTTCTTTCCCCGGAGCAGCAAACGCTCCGCATCCAAACAAAGCAGGAAAATCACTGTGCTTCTCTGCTCTGATCAGAGATGTTTATTCCATCCTTTGCCCTGGCCCCCACACACTACACAGCACTTCAGGGCCTCTCTAAGAGATTGCACTCTCAAAACATGGGCTGATCAAACACACTGAATGCACAACGCATTTGACTCCCACATATTAATTATGTACCTCTAAATCCTAACCATTTCTCTAATAATTTTCTTACAGAACTTAAAATTCCCAGAAAAGGAAGATCTCCTTTGATGTCTGAGCGCTCTTCTGTAGGTATCAGAGACACAGTGTAAATATTGTTTTACAACAAATAGAAATTCTATACATTTCTACTCTTTGCAAGATGATCAAAACAAGTGAGAAGCTCTAAGGAGAGAATTTTAATTTTGTTCATTCACCCCCTGCATCTACCAGCTCCTTGAGTTCCTGCAGGAGCTCCTTAAGCCTTTGGAGAAACCAGAAGATCCTGCTGGGAAGGGATAGGGAGAGTGCACATTATTTAATAACCAGAAACTATGTATGAGAGACCTTTCTGGTTTTATTTTTGGCACAACTTATCTGCTGGTAGAAAGACTGTATTTGAACACTGAGAGGAATGTAATGGGAAATTTATTTTAAGAATACAGTTCTAGCAGGTCATAAAGATTGTATCATTATCCTCCTTGGACAGTAATTGGCAATAAGAATACATGATCTTCTTTTAGTTTTTGTTCCTTTGATAAGTTGAAAGAGAAATACTGTTCATCCAACATGCTGTTTATTTAATATTCAGCTTTCTTGAACTCTTCTTATGCAAAGCACAAATGCTGACGATCAATTATTTTAGTAATCATAATTCAAGCTCAAATTTTACACTCTGTAAACACATTATCATGACCAGCACATTATGCATTTGAAAAATTCCAGTTGCAGCAACCCCTACAAATGAGCACACTGCATTAGGTTTACAGTAAAATTCTGTTCTGGCTAGACACACAAGGGTTTTTTTCATAACAGTAAAATGAATGAAGCACACATAAATGCTGAGTATTTTTCTATGCAGTGTACAAATGCACACATTCATACACAAACAGTCACGGCACTTGTTCCAAATATCGAATAAAAGTGAAAAATATTTATACTTGTCACTAACAAGAAGTTATTTCAAAAACTAGATTTTATGTTTTTAAAATTAAATTATTGGGTACGATAGAGAAGTCAGAGGAGACCTGCTGTCATTTTTGCAGGAAGATTTCCTGTAAACTTCATCAGGTTGACAAGAACTAAGTTTTCCCGAAGCAACCGGTAGCTCTTTGGGAGCAATCTAGAACGCCCTCACACTTAGTGGGTGGCCTAATACATCCTGAAATGTAAGTCTATAATTAAATAAAAATTTGCAAAATTCAGTTTAGACTTCTTATGGGAACGCTTAATGCACATATAATTGGGGTGTAACACACGCTGCATTACATTTCACTGATAAACCATAACTTTTCAAATCAACGTTTCATGGAAATGCTCAGAAAATAGTTTGACGTTTAATGCTGCAAATAATAGTAAAAGGCTAAACAGGGAAAAAGTGGGGCTGTTGCTGAAGGAGGTGGATGATTATCTTATCAATAATTATTTGATCTTGATCCATGGGACCAGATGGGCTGTGTCCAAGGGTGCAGAGAACCAAGGTCACAGCAAGGCCACCTCTGCCATGTCAGACAGCTCGTGGAGACTGAGGGGTCCTCAATGGCTACAGAAAGGCAGGTTTTCTGTCACCCTCAAATAAAAAGGGAGAGCAGCAGAGGGTATTACTCCAATTTGTACCTCACAATATGGACCTATCTGATCTGGGATGTGGCTAGCTGGATGAATGACCACCAGATGGGTGGAAACAGCCAGGCTCCAAACACAGCGATTAATGGGTCCTTCAGCAACTGAGTGGAGGCCTCAAAGTTGTTTAGAATACTGAAGCACCTCTGCTATGAAGCCGTGTGAGAGAGCTGGAGAAGAAAAAGCTTCAAAGAGACCTCAGAGCACCTTCCACTGCCTAAAGGGGACCTACAAAAATACCAGAGAGGGACTTTGTACAAGGGGACAGTGACAGTAAAAGGGGGAATGGCTTTAAACTGACAGAGGGCAGGTTTAGATTGGATTTGAGGAAGAAGGTATGTTAACTGTGAGCGGGTCCACTGGAACAGGTTTCCCAGAGAAGATACAGATGCCCATTCCTGGAATTATTCCAGGCCAAGTTGGAGTCAGAATGAGATGGTTTTTAATGTCCCTTCCAACCCAAACCATTCTGTGGTGACCAGGAGGCCAGTAACCCCTGGGATACTGCATCCATCTCTCCTGGGACCTGACCTATCCAATGCCTCCACCAACAGCTTAGAGGAAGTCCAGGAATGCACTCTCATAAAGCTTGTAGGTAACACCAGTCTGGGGGCAACCAGCAGCTACGCCTGAAAGCAGGGCTGGCATCCAGAGAGATCAGGAACCCACTGGAATTCTGCAAGGACAAATGCAGGGCATTGCTCCAGGGAGGGAAGAGCCCTTCTATCAGTCCAGGCTGGGACCCACAACTGAGAAGAACCTGTGGGTCTTGGCCAAGCACCAGCCAGTGGTGTTGTGTGCTCTGGGACATCGTGGGTCCTACCATGGTTTATTCTGTCTGTTCACTGACATTGGGATATCTGACTTTGAAACCTTAATAACGTGGTTTCGACAGTTCTTTCATAAAATAAACCCTGGTAGAAAGCACGATTCCAATACATCCATTTCCAGCAGGTACTGCTGGTTGTGGAATTTTTTTGTTCCCAAAATGTGCATTTTGGTTCAGAGAGAGCCAGTGCACAGCCTCCAGCAAAACAACTTAAAATTGTGATTTCTGCGTCTATAATTAAGCCACAATTGGCACTTTAAGGGGCGCATTCTACAGTTCATGCTGCTAAAGTAAATAGTGGGTGCATGAAAAACTGCCACATGATGAGTGCAATGAGCATCTATGCTTATTTGCCAAAGGAGCTCCTTGAGTTCGTATTTAATTCTAATTCGTTATCAAGCATCTTGAAAGTCAAGCAATTGCAAAGTCCCATAAATATATGTGACTATTCGAGTTTTCATTAATACAGTACTTAACATGCAAAACCAAATTAATTTATTTCCACATGCAAAAACCAGAATGGGTTGGAGAGGCAGCGCACACTCACACAGGCTTGGAACTGAGCAAACTGTTACAAATTTACTGGAAAAATTGTATACTGGGCATATGTAATAGGCAATTTGTTAGCACATAATTGCTATTTCTAACCTAAACCAAGGCAAATCTATCCAAGAAGCATGTTCATATAAACACTGCATTTTATATATATGTATATCGACACAAACACTCTTAAATATTTTATACAGAAGCACATTTTTGAAACATGAAAAGCAAAGCATGGTGGGGACATAACGAGCCCAGCTTCATTTCCCCTAAATACCAGGGGAGCTAAACATGTGCACCCACACCGTAACCAAGGCTACCCCCAAGTTATCTTCTGCCAGGAAAAAGAACAGCAGCTGCACAGAGAAAAAGTTGGAGATTAAACTGTGAACATCTCAGGGCTGGGGGGGGAAGAGAAAAAAAACTTTAACATGACTGTCTACCCAAGCTTGAACAGCAACCTCACCTTGCCAATATTCAAATATGAAATATTCACCACACACGGGACAAATTTTAATTGTATGGTGACATATTCTAATTGTGTCAGCAGAAACTTTCTAATCAAATCTTTATGTAGATAAAAATCAGAGTTGTTAAAAGGGATTCTCTTAAAAATTAAGGTTTAAACCACATCCTGAGGTTAAAATTTAATTTGTTAGGGTGGTGCTTATAGTTCTCCTAGAATTTTGAAATACCTGCAAGAGGTCTCCCTTTAGCTAAGTACCTGCTCAGTATAGAACTTCTTCCTACAATGAAACTGAATCTCCTAACATAAAAATACAAAAAAATCATAAACATTCACAAATCAAGGTTAAAAAAACCCCAAGACTTGGCAGATATCAGGAATATTCTATGAAAAAAATACACGGTTAATTTTGGACATCATTTTCTATTTTCACGTGATGCCTTTAGTCTTTGCATTAGAGTAACCACAATCTCATGTAATGATCACTTTGGAAGAAAAAAAAAGATTAATTAAAGCATATAGTCGACATATTAGCTGAAAGGCTGACATACACTAACATTCCATTTCCATTCTCTTCAAAGAACCCCCTTAACTAAGTCTGCACAATCAGAGCATTTATTCTTTAAATAACCACGAAGAAAAGCAAGATTGTTTTAGTTCTTGAAGTCTCAGTGTACAATCCAGGGCTCCTTATACTTTCAGCAAATGGCACTAAAAACCAAAGGTATTGTTATTTTGAAAGCATTTCCAAAGTCTCACAGACTGTGTCTCTACACCTTCAAAATGTTCAAGTACATATACAAGATGCACAATGCCACTCACGAAAAACTCACATTTTTTACTGGTGTACATGCCTCTGCCTTTATATAGACTATAGATTTAACTATTTTATATCTAAGTTTTGCAATTCTTTCTGCTTAGCACCAATAAAACATGGCCTATTCCATCCGTCCATCCAGCTGAAGTTTTTTGTTATCTTACACTTGAGCTTATGCTGCGCCTGGCAAAGGCAGCCTCACCCCACTCAGAACCACTTAAAATCCTTCTGAAAAGGTGACTGGCTTTTGTCTTGCCATGTCCCTTTGTAGTCCTGCACCAGCTTCACCTTCTAACGCCTCAAACATAACACACTTATCAGGCTTCTCTTTTATTAGCCAAGAAGGGCCTTTGCACTTTGCTTATCACCAATTTGGTACCAGAGAGCAACTTCAGCTCCCTCCAAATGGCTAATGATGCACTTGATGTATTTTCTGATGAGCATCTGCATGCTTTCTCACACATTGCTCATTATGAGAGCTGCTCCTAAATTCACAAGTCTCCTTTCAATCTCTTTTCAAAAGTCTCCCTTTCTATGTCAGCTCAAAAACTGAGTGTTCAATAGCTCTAGGTCAATTTTTCTTCCATGAATATATAATGGCTTTCTGAATTCACATCAACTTTTAGCATTACCATGTCCTGAGGCAAAAAATTCTGCAAGAATATTCTAGGAAAAAAAAATACCTAACTGTGTTTATTTTGGATATCACTTTTTGGTTTCATTTGATGCCTTTAGTCTTTGCATTAGAGCAACAGCAATCACTCCCTAATTACCTTCACCACAGTGCTCTCCAATTTACAAATCTCTCCCATCCCCTCCCTCAGCTGTTAATGGGTTCCTGCCACTCAAACTGGAGACTACTCAACTGCCTAATGAAACTTCCACTGCTGATTCTGACTGTGGGGATGACCCAACTTTACTGTGAACCCAAGCAGGTACTTCACTAAGTTTCTAGAAAAGACTTTAAAAGAAACCACTTCACTTTTTTTTCCTCATTAGCAGGACAGGCTTCTGGAATTGTTCTGCCTCAAGGACGTTAGATGCTGAGTCCAGCGTACAAAGAAAGGTGTCAGCACTACTAATTTCTGCTGCCAGGAAAAGAGAGATGCTCCATGTCACCTAGATCATGGCAGCAGAAGGGGAAAGACAGCGAGGGACACTGAGGACTGTCAAATCCTCCCCCACTGCTGCGGTTATTCCGTCGCCATGCCTCGTCTCACTACCGTGAAAAATGAATTGGATTTTCTCTCAAGGGCTGAACTTTACTGAGGATGACGAGGTGGCTGTGACAAACCAGAAACCTGCAGGGAAGCTGCAGACCTGGTTCCTGTGCACTTGGTAGCAGTTCTAACACAACTGCTGTTAGAGCCTAATCTGCCTCTGGTCCAATTCCTTATTCTGCAACAGCAGGAAAAAAGTCATCAGTTCCTGCTTTGGGTAGCAAAAGGGAATGGCTGTGTAAGGAAGTTCAACACACATGCCTTTATTAATTTACTAGATGAGCAACTTCCCCATGATACCCACAGCACAGCAGTAGTGTCCTAATAAATTCATATTTTTAAGTCAGGAAATGCATTTTTGGTACAGATTTGAAGCTGACTGAGACATAAATTAATGAGAATCTCTAGCAGTGGTTTTATTTCCTTTGAGCATGAACCTATAAGAACTTTGGTAAACACACTGAAAGGTTCTATGGTTTCACAGCTTTATGGTTTAATAATTTTATATCCTTTTCTGAGATGTCTCACATCTGTTTACAGAACTGCTGCCTACTGAGTCACAGATATTTCCAGAGCTCCAGCCACACTAGACCACTGTTATTTTTCACTCTCCAAAAGAAGCAAGATAATCATTAACTATAGCAGCAGGGAAAATAAAATCCATGCTGCTTCACTAAGTTAACACTGCACATCCAATAAAAATAATCATTTTAAAAATTATAAAATCATTCAAACAATTTTATCTTTGACGTTTCCCTTAGTTTCTCTCACTACACTTAGCCATTTCTTCATGTTTCTCTTAACAAGGCTTGCATGAGCTGACCTAGTTTATTTGCACTCCTCCCAAACTGTGAAGTAGAATGTGTTAACATAAACCAAATGGTCCCAGTCATTTTGAAACAAGCTTCTCCTCTGCCAGCTACTCACCCTCTGCCACCTCTGTCTACTGCCTTGACACTTTCCAGCCATTTTTCCTCCTCGGCCTTTGCTGCCATCTCCTTTGTTCCCAAATCCTGCCACCCCAAATGCCTGCTAATTCCCTGCTTTTTATCCTGAGGGGTGACACCTTCTTCTCCCTGGCAGACCCAAGCAGTCAGGTTCCCCCTTACAACCCACTGCTCCTCGCTTCCAGCATCCCAAACACCGCCACATGGGAATGCAGCTCCCGTGCTGCCAAGAGCTGCTCATCAAGCACAGGGGCCCTGGCTCTGCCTGCTCTTTACCTGGACACAGTTTGCTCCCCAGCCCAGCCTGACAGCTGCCATCAGATAATGCCACTGCTCCCCAGCACGTCTGCAGAGAGCAGTTGAATGCCTCGACCCATGGGAGAAAGCCCAGCTTGGATTTAGTGCCAAAACGCGGAGGAGAAGTCAATGTATCATCCATCCCTCACCTATCCCATGGCTAAACCTGGGAGCAAGAACTTCATCTACCCATCCAGCAGAAGTGTCACTGCCATCCCTGGCATATGGTATTACTCAGGTTACTATTTTCATCTTTGCTAAAGCTGTAGCTATGGTAAGGTAACAGCCCAAAAATTTCATAATATGACATGGCGGGGGGGGGGGGGGGGGGGGAAGAATTTAAAAAAAGGAAACAAACAAGTTACAGCAGTGAGGAAACAGACTTTAAAACGTTTGTACTGTTGTGGCTTTGTTCTGCTATTTAGAAAAAAAAAATAACACTAAACAACCTTGCAATAAGCTGCCTGAAGCAAGCTATTTTTGAGTTTCCTCTAGTTTAATGACTCCTCATTTCCTCACTCCAGAGGCATACCTGTAAGTGCCACAGGCCAGAGAGGAGCAAATAAGCACCTGTGGTAGTTAGGAGCAGAAAATGCGGCGAACACTCGCCCATTAAGTGCAAGCCTGAAGGACAGATTGTGAATTGCCAACAGGGGAACCAATGAGGGAATCATATGGAGATGTGAGAGTCTGCCACTCACATAAAATAACTTCCATTTCTTTAAAATTGTGTTAACTGCACACTCCCGTGTTAGAAGTTTGCATTCAGAAATCATCATGGAGTTTGTTTCTTTACGAAGCCAACTCCCTCATATTTATCCTCCAGTTTAATGGAAGTTGTTTCAGCTCTTGTGGGTCTAGAGGAGAGTGGATAAATCCACAGGAGCTTGGAACCAGGGACTACCAGCACACTTAGAATACAAAAGGAACTGTACCTAGTGCACATAGTCCGTGGCTGTGACTGTAAAATACAACTGTCCCAGAACACTTGTGAACAACACATCAAATCCACAGCAGCAGATTGGTCCACCATAGTGGAACTGCCAGGATAAACTTCAACATGCTTTTTCCTTTAGTGTCTGAAGGCTGAACAGCTAGAGAAGGGTACTGGAGAAATACATCTTATTCCAGTGCTGACTACCAGAGACAATTTCCCTTCATACTGTGCATTGCAATAATTTGAAATTCTTACAACGGTAAACACTGTTGTTTGTATTGCAAGGGTTTCAGGTTTTTGTTACAGATGTGAACCTCTACCCATTCTCTCTGCAACCACACCAAGGACTTTGGCTAAACCAGGTCAAAAGCTGAAAATGAAACACTGCATCAAACCACCATGCAAAGCAAAAGGATGAGCTGGTACAAAATCACGTTGCCAGATTGGATTTGCACAAAAAAGCCCTAAAGGAGCAGCTGTGATCTGGCACACACCCGGTTTGATCAAACACTACTGCTCCTCCAAAGGCAGGGCATCAGCCATGCCCTTGCTGATTTCCTGGTAACAAGCACAGTTACAAAAAGCACACTCACTCATCAGCACAAAGATGGAGCTCTGGCCTGTGGCCAGTCTTGCTGGGGTTTTTATGTTGTTTAGGTAACTAAAGTATCTAAATCTCCCCATCAGACTGAAAACAGGACAGAGAATGCAAATAGGATTCTCTTTTTCCATTTGGCCGCATACAAGGCAATTGTTGTTGGAAGCATGAATTGTCATGTAGAGATTTGGGGTTCTCAGGTACCTGCTCTCTGAAACTGTACAGTCGACTACAGGTATTGCTCAGGACAACAAAAAAATACCAGAATCTCTCACTGCCACACAGAGCTTTTCATTTCCAGGAAGACACAGCTCAATGAAATGCAACAGAAAGTCATCACCGATCAAGAACAGATCCAACCACAAATCCAAAACCTGCCCCAAAACCAACCACATGCTGCTGCCCAAGATGAACCAGATGTCACAAGCACGGAAAACTAATTCAGTCCCCCCCCACAAACACATTACTTTGTTTGCTGGACTGAACAGCACAAAGATTCAGAGTCTCTCAACCTGCTACTCTTTCCTTAATTCATTGGGTAAACTGACACACCCCCTCCCCCTAAGCCATAACTGAAAATTATAATTAACAAGATGATGACATAGGAGGTCTTAATCAGTACTAATTCTTGTGTTCTTGCTTGCTGAGTGAAAAAGGTAAATTTCATTCTTGATTTTTTTCAAATAACTGCAGCCATTCAACACGGCCTCCTGAGATTTTTGCTTTCACTAGTGTTATAAAAAACAAGTTTCCTAAGTGAAACAATAAAATAAAGAAATAATCTCATGAACAGGAGGCCAAGCTTCTATGGCAGCTATACAGGATAACACAAAATCACACTGCAGGCTCCAAACCTGCACCAATGTCCATGCATGTTTCCCACTTTTTAAGGGAAGACTGCCAAAACTCTCTTGCCTTTGCAGGTTCTCTGAAGGATCACAGGTGTGACGTGTCTCCAGCTAGACAGATAAATGACAAATGGGCTATGATAACTGCATGTATCAAATAAAAAGCACCAGAAATGCTCTCCCACAAATACACACAGATATTTTAATCTTCAATACATTGAAGCGTGGTACTGCAACTGTCAATACTACATTTAACTGGGTGGAGGCTGCTGTTGAATAATGCAATCCATTAGCTCCCAAACCAGGTTACATTTTTTGCCTTAAAACGTAATCTTTTTGTCCAGTTCAACAAAGATGAGGACAATGAAAAAGCATCCAAAACGTAAATAAAAATTGCCACCCCAACTTACTGTTCCCAGAACATACCCCAGAAATAGACTTGTCTACAAAAGCAACTCTTAAATTATCTAAAATTCTGACAAATGGGCAACCAATCTCACATGCTGCCTCTGATGGGGAAGATCATGCTTTAAAAAAAACCACTAACCCATGCCCAAAGGTGGAATTACAGTATAGCCTCTATACCCACACTACCCAGTGTCATCTAGAAATTAATGTGGCGAATTAATTTAGGCAAATATTCCCATAGCTCTCGACAGTTTTCAATGAAACCATTTAATGTTCTTCTCAGCTGAGTTCACTGTGAGCAAACACAGTGCTGAAAATTTAACTTTCCCTGCCCACTTTGAAACCTGTTACTTAAGTAACCAACCTAGACCATGCATTCCAAGTAAAAAAAAATCCCCCTGAAACTGGCTAAAAACCCCTGGAACAGACACGCCCAGTGCAATCCAAAAGGACAAAAAGTAACTTCCTTCAATTGTGGGGTAAAGATAAGGTACCAGTTAGACAACACTCAAATACAATTTATTTTACTGATAGCAAAATGTTTCACATACCCTCCAGCAATAACCCCCCCAAAGATCAATCTTCACAGCCTTTACTTCAGTAGTTCCTTGCTCCAGGGCTGTTCCCAAAGCCAATTCAATTCTTCCCATGAGCTGTCCTCCCTTCAGTGATACCTTTCCCTCCCAAAGCTTAAAACATTCGCCAGTCGTATTTCTGTCAATCCCTTCCTGACCTGACGAAACATCAGAAACCCTCTCTCTTATCAGATCTGTCCACAAGCCACCCAAACCATTACAAGACTTTCTCCCAGTAAAGGCTGGGATCAAAGCCAATGGCATTGTCAGCATGAACTGGGACACAGAGGAAGTCACTGCAAGATGGGATGTCTCAAACTGAGGCACAGCTCACCATCACCAGCAATAAATGAAAACAGAAGTCCTTTCTCCTCTGGGAGCCATTTATTTTCATAAGACATGAAGCCTGATTTTAAATTGTTCTGAGTCACAGTCAGATCCACACTTCAATGCATGCAAGATGATTAATATCAGTTGAGAACAAGGCATTATTTTGAGCTTGAGAAAACACAGCAATGTGAGGAAACTAGACCGGGAGACACCCAAGAAAGGGAGAGATCTGGTTATAGCTTAATTTCTTGCCTAAAACCAGGGTCCTAAAGAGCTTTCCTTACTCCTGTGTGTATCAAAATCCCAGTAAGGGTTTGCTGTGTAGCTCAGACCCCACTTCAACACCCTGATTTGGGCATCCTCCCCACTGAACACAGCAACTGGAGCTGCTGCCCTGCCCGGCACTGACGAGGAGTCCACCAGCTTCTGACCCCAGTGGGGTTATAGATTTAAACCTCTGGGGCCAGGATAACACAAAAT
The DNA here is from genome assembly GCA_910950805.1 of Acrocephalus scirpaceus scirpaceus. Classification (NCBI taxonomy): domain Eukaryota; kingdom Metazoa; phylum Chordata; class Aves; order Passeriformes; family Sylviidae; genus Acrocephalus; species Acrocephalus scirpaceus. The sequence goes on from OU383781.1 coordinate 6,380,955, forward strand.
CACACTGCAGGCTCCAAACCTGCACCAATGTCCATGCATGTTTCCCACTTTTTAAGGGAAGACTGCCAAAACTCTTCTGCTTCTGACCCCAGTGGGGTTATAGATTTAAACCTCTGGGGCCTTAAATCTAGGCAGCAAAGAGAACAGCTCTGTCTAGGTGATCCTAAAATCCTCACCGTGGCATCATCACTCAAAGATAATCCTGGTCATGTTTCTAATGCAAAGGGTTGCTTTGGTTGACCCAAGCTGCTGCTGAATTTCATGTGGAAAAGCTCAAGAGCAGGACAAACTGCAGCTGAAAAACACCATTATATTATGAGGACTTCACTTAGGAAGACTGATGGGAGTCCAGGAATTTTAATTGCACCACACATGATATTTCCGCACTATTTAAATAATTATTTGCATATAATTTATTTCAATTATTTTCATGCCTTTCATAGAAGTCAGGGTGTTTTATTAAAAGGTAAAATAAATACTATTTCGCACAAAGCAATTTTACAGGAACCTCACAGTGAATTAATTTCAAGTCAATATAATGAACCACAAAATAAAAATTGCCCCATAAATAATGAAGTCCCTCAATCTTCCTATGCCACCCCATTCCAGCAATCATATTGGTTCACTAAATCCTACAGTAATTTCCACCACTCAAATTAAACAGAATGCAACCATTTCATCAACACACACAAATGTCCACAGAACGTGAGAGTACACATCCAGCCTGCACTCAGAATGACACCAAGTTTTCAGGTCATTGTCTGGACAATATTCAGAATCTTACAATTTTTCCACCTCAAAATACACATTGTACAAATGTATTCAAAAAAAAAAAAAAGTTCAAGCTAGAATAATTCAGAGTTCGAAAAAAAGTCTTGCCCTGCTCTACCCAAGCTGTTCACAACTGATTTTTGTTGTAAAATTTCTAGCAATAACTTTAAAGAAAATCATCATACTAACACTAGGGTCAGAACATAGAAATTGGTGGATGCTCTACACCACAGAGAATCTGGTTTGGCATCTGACTAGGAAAAAGTTGAATGGGTTTGAGGAACTGGTTGCTAAATTGGAAATGGATGAAAATGGGTTTTTATCGAGCAAAGTCAACACTGGAGAGGGAGAGGACAGGTCTTGGGTAACATTACTGCCATCAAAACCAATTTTGCTCAGGCAATAAGGAGGGGTTTGAGTAGAAAACAGCACAGCATTATTTTATGGGTCTTTTGGTTAAAGATACAAAAAAAAAAATCCCAAAAACATATTCATGAGATGAGAGGTGGTGGTCAGCTGAATAACTCGCAAATTTCAGTGCATAAATACAGCAGAAAAACATCCAGCAGTGTACCTTGGAGTATTAACAAACCCCAAAAACAAACAACAAAATGAAATATAAGAAGTCTATTAAACCAGTCTGAAATATACCTGATGCGATTTCTAAGTTTCTCCTTATTTCAACCAATTTTGTTGTAATAAAGAGAAAACACTGGCATATATTTGTGGAACTGCATTTTGTGGCACTTGCACCTTCTGTTTTATTCTTGCTCCAAAACCAGTGATCCTGCAAGAACACACACTTGTCACACAGCAGACACAATTACCTCATTTAGGCCACCAGTGACCAATTTTGAGAGATTCTTGTCTATGTTTCCTGTGGAAATAGATTCAAAACATTCTTCAATACACTGAGATTTTGTTTGCTCATGTTTAACAGGCAATAAATTACTTGTTTACTTTTGGCTTTAAATCTAAACTATGATTCTGCTCCTTAGCAGCTTAGAACTACACTGCACAAAAAGAGGGTTTTTTTCTTAATTTTTCAGAATTTTATTGAGATACATTCACTGTTTTAAAACAAATAAATAGCCAATCAAACAAAAAAGGCCACCAAGAAAACTTCAAGTCCCACTTTATCATAAGCACTAGTGATCTTTCAAGGCCAAGTCCTGCAGGTGTGTGAGGAGGAAACAAAAACCTAAAATTCTGGAATCCCCCTACAACCATCCCAACAACACAGGGAGCTCCCCACTGTTGGGATGACACTTGCTCTGCAGATGCAGTTCTCACTTCCACCAGCCCCATACACACTCACCACCTAAATAAAAGTGTAATTAATGGCCTGATGCAAGGCTTTTTCTAATTATGTCTAGTCTGCCCTGCTTTTCAACAAGCACAAGGAGATACAAATCCTAAAACACTGAACATTGTTATACAATTACTTCCTTGGGAAAATACATTCGAAAAAGTCCCACATGATTCCACTGCCCCTGCTCATTTCATTTGCCTTGCTCTTAGACCTCATTCCACTGCTTTCTTTCCTAGCTCTGAGATTTATTAACTTGAAAAAACATGATTTCAGTGTTTCTACTACAGCAATGCTCAGCAGATGTCTCACATCTCTATTTATACAACTCTAGAACTGGTAATAAACATGATTTTCCTATTGCCACACTACATTTTTTAATGAGACATCATTCCTCGTCTCTGTTTACCAAGAATTACGTTGGCCACAACGAAGTCCTTCTCCCACATTATTACAGCACAGAACAAGGGTTTGGAAGGCTGAGTGGAAACTTGTTGCTATACATGAAAGAATTCCTAATGGTTAAGGATTGGCATTCTCCTCCCTGTGCCTGTGGAGAGCAGGGATCCTCAGAGGTGTGCAGGAAGGTGTCTAAGGGGAGGGAGATGCCTGGGAAGGCATCAGGCATAAACACTCAGCCTTTCAGAGCTTATTTCCACCCAGATCCCAACCACAGTGACTTTCACAGGGCTGTGCCAAAGACATTTGTCCAGGACCAAGAGTGTGGTTCCTAGATGACGTCAGGTGTCTGGGCAGTCAGCCAGCTTCCTATGGAAGTGATTTCAATATTGCTGAACTTCAATCTAATTGCATTTATCATACAATTATTTATGTAAGGAGCCAGCAGCTTGTATAGGTAACCCGTATTCTTGAATCTAATAAAATCAAGTATATTTTGAAAATACAAAGAAAGAGATAGATTGAGCTAACCAGAAATCATATTAAAGTTTCATGCCTTCCTTTAAAGCCACTTACTCCAGAAAGGAACAGATGTTAGCCAAGACAAATACCATCCTTGCTCAACTGGGACTTGGAAAGCCTGATGCAAAGCATTTTCTCACCTGCAAATTTACAATTGTTCCATACCTAAAATTATACACTGAATGTAAAGTCTTTCCCCCTCCACTCATCCTTCATAGCAGGTTCTCACTGCCCCAAGGCTTTGCACAAAATTTGTTCATTTATTCCCTTTGTGACATTTCTCTTAAAATTTTTCTGTAACACACAAAAATCTTCATCCAACACACCAAAAAGCCACATTCTGAAATTTCTCCTCCCAGACAATGTAACGTCAGTAATTCCACACACACTTTCCTCTCTCTCTATCCCTTCCCTACTGCACAATTTTTTCACTGCAGTTCTACCTGCACACAACAAGGCACAATGAAACCCCAGAACACTGGTGGGTCCCTGTCCCACAGGCAGTGCCACGTCAGGTGGCCATGTCCTGTAACACACTCGTGACTCTAAATCAGTTGATTGTTAACAGACAGAACAAGGAAGCTGGTGAAGTTCCCACCACATTAAAGCACAGAACTCAGGCATTCACAGAATCAGTACTCCAAAGGGAAGGGCAAGAAACAGAATTAATGCTGCTTCTCCCCTTCCTCTACACTCTTATGGTCCTGGTCTCCTCTTCCAGTCCTCTTAAAGGACTTTACAACACCCCAGTTCAGATTTCAAATTCTGGCAGGGTGTTTCCAAGGTCTTTGCTGTCCTTTCTGATCATCCCTCTCTCCTAAATTACAGCTCAGAAGTTCAGTGACAAACAACAACAGAAGAACAGCAGAAAAGGCTCCATCCTTCAGCAGAGATTTCAAGATTCACCGTGTGTGTCAAGTGTGAAGGACTGTAAAAACCCATGAACAGATTCCCTTTCTGTTCACTGCAAATCTCAAAACCTTTCTGTGGAAATCTCCCATTTGTTTCCATAAATAAAATTTGGATCGTTCTCTAAAAATATAAACAGGAAACAATATTAAAAAAACCCAAAATCTACACAAAACAAATTTTCCTCTGTGGCATTTCTTTGGACAGGATGTATTTGCAGAAGTGTTAATCACTCATCACTATGAAGTGTACAGTGCAGGAATCATGTGTGAAGTGTTTGAAAGCATTCTGAAATTTTGGAGAAAAGTGTTTGTTAAAAATGTTTTGTCATAATTTGTTAGGTATGTCACAAATGTTAGGTAGCATTGATGTATTTTATTTTCAAGCCTGTTCTGCTACCTTTACACTTTTGCCTGCATACCAATTAATGGGGTTTTGTCATTTATTGCTTTTTAATACTACAACACAACCTCTCCACAGTAAGTGGTTCACCAGCCTGAACAGTCTATTAGAAATGCAAAAACTAAGGTTGCCTACGTCAGATTTATGTTTTATAGAATGGCCCTACCAACATTAAAAAACCTCAAACCAACAAAACAAATCCAAAACAAAACCAAACCAAAAATATCCCCTGCTGACACAAAGATCAAATCTTTGCCAAACTTCAAGCACATGTTCTCAAACAGGAAATAAAGCTTTTCAAGAAAAAATTTTAATAGGTTAAAAAAACCCAACAAAACCAAAAAACAACTGACTAGTTTTTCTTGTTGCTGTTATCACAAAAGCTGACCTATTCCGGCTAATTTGGCAAGAAGAGGGAGCCTACTCAATACAAACCTTATCACGCAATGTTTTGGCCTACTTATAAAAAATTATTTGTGATCCAATTTCCTAAGCAGAGTTGTTTTTACAAAGCTTTTCCCCGCTGCAACCACATTTCCACTGGGATCATAACTAGAAGTGATCATATAAACAGCTGAGTTTCTGTGAGGGCCGTGACCCCACTTGCAGCTCCCTTCGTCCATCCTGAGCCACCACCTCTGTGATGGAGGCAGATGGATGGACAACCCTATGCACAGGGGGAAAAAAGAAAAAAAAATAGGAGTATTTCCAAGTTTTGTCAAGGATTTTGTCAAAATCAGGCCCAAAAGAAAGTCCTAGACCAAAGTAAACCCTTCAGAAAATTACTAGTCAAGATGTAAAATTCCAGATTGGTTTTTACCTATGGAAAACAGAAGCTGTGACCAGCCTTATTTCAGAAAATTCTAACACAAAGCACCACCTCTGACAGAGCCCATGTTCAGTTGTTGCAATTATTTTGGTGTTACCACTGTGTGTGCATGCAGCAGCTCACACATATATTTATTGTCTGACTCCTCTGGTAAATTAGTGTAAGTAATCTTTATGTAGTAGAGCTATCTTTTTTAGTAAGTAGTAATAAATAGGGCTGCACAGCATTCGACAAGACAAAAGGATAACACATCCAAATATAGCTCTTTTAAAACTGTTCTCAGCTAAATAAGAAATAAAGAAAAACATAATGGAGATAATCCTCAACCACCTCACAACAGGCACACAAAGGACACTTCTCAGGTAAACACAGAACAGCATGCATTTCAAAAATTGTCCAGTTTGGTTTATAATTGATTTTTTTTTAAGCCACATTCTGCTTTTGACTTCAGATATTTTGGGACCAGTTACACAGGGGGAGGAAAAAATAAAAGTCATTTTTAGCCATTTATAACTACACAGCCACACTCTTTTTAAGCGCAGGCCCAAGGCTGTGTGCACAGATCTAACTCTGCTTTCTCCACACATACATTATGCAATGCAATGTGATAAATATGTAACCATGGAGGCACACAGTGTGTTGCAAACAGGACACAGAGCTCCTGGGTGACCCAGGAGAAGGCAGGCTACACCGCCTTCTAGCTGTGATTCCCTCCCCCCATTTCTTTCTCATAATGGTCCGGCACTTGTTCTGCAGCCTTTTTTATACCAGCTCCTCTCTGAGGTATGTAAATAATTTAGTCAACAGCAATGCATTATGCAATTTATTTTCAGCCAACAGCACAGCCCTCGTTAGGTGCAATTCATGGGAAGAAGCAGTTAATTATGGTAATTCATCTGCAGACCTAGGTGAGCAATTTCACTGTTATTCTGCTATCCTACTTAATATGCATGTGCTGTAGAAGAGCACTTAAATGGCAACTTTCAAGGCTGACATCCCAAACCCTGATTCCATAACAAGCTTTGAACCTGGGCTTAAGGCAGAGCTACAGTAAACAGGGCTTCTGGGAGGCGAAGGAGTCAATTTACACAAAACAACTTGCAAGCTCAGGGTTTAAGGTAGTCTAGTGAATAGACCTCTACCAGATCCTAGAAATAATTCTATGCTATTGTATTGCACTATTTGCAGAATGGTATGTGATCATATAATTAGAGATCATATAGTACATTCACACAAAGAATACTTTAGGGCTTGCCGGGGAGGGGGGAGGGGACCTCTTTTAAAAAAGAAAATTACATTATCTAGAAATTCAGAGCTAATCTCAACAACTCAGAAATGCTACCAGAGAGCTTTTTTTTCTTCAGAAACTTTAGAAAAAAACATTTCAGGTCTGATTTCTGCCTGAGGAAGAAACAGCCCCAAACAAAACTAGCTGAGATTTTGAGTCACTAAGGTGTTAAAAGCCTAAATAAATTATATAGGAAAATAGACTGAAATATGTGAAAATATTTTTTTAAAAAAATAATAATTTCTAAACTGTAGCTCTATGATTGCAAAGACAGCATTTGGTTCAGAAGCAACACTGAAAGAAGTGCTTTGAACAGGTGTAGGATGAGTGCCATGGGTTTGGTGGCTAAATCTGAGGAGAGAAAGAAGGGCAGGTCCCAGGGAGGGTGGCAGCTTCCTGGAGAAGTGCTGTGCTCCAGCACAGCCCATTTAACCCCTGTGTTGAGGGGAAGGCTCCAGTATCTTCTCCTGCTGACCCTGCAGAGGCCATCCTGACTGTCGTGCCTTGGGGTGACAGCCTCCCCTGCACTCCACAGCCCTGCATGCTGGGGCTGCTGCTCGCTGCACCTCACCTCCACCCCCGTGCAGACTTCACAATCCGGTTCAATGACCCAGCTTGCATAACTTCCATGAGCACACAGCTACCGAAGGGCAGGCTTCTGCCAAATCCCTGCCCTCCCCCGGGAAGCACATTAAATCCTGCAGAAATCACTGGAGCTCCACTCGCTTTGGAGAACAGGAGCCCAACTCACACAGGGATGCGTGTGCAGTGCTGGTCTTCAGCCACAAACCAACCTGGAAACCTGAAAACTCCTCCTTGATTAAAAGATTAAAGTTGCAAAAACTTGAAGAGAGTCACTGCTTTAATGACAGAAGGTACAGAATTATAACGTGAGCATCCTGAAGGTCTCAGTGGAGCACAGGCCCAAAGAAGCAAAGCCAGACAGACAGTTTTAATTTAACCTTACATGCTATGATACAGCCACAGGACTAAAGCATTAGTGGTCTCTGGTTTGTTTATGACTGACTACATATGCTAGAATGTGCTCTGCCAAAACTCATTGCTAAAACAAAAACCAGCGTTCAAATGGCATAAAACTTCATAAACCAAATAAACAACATATTGCAAATATTTAAGGCTTCCAAGCAAAGGCTACTTCCGTAAATTTCAACATTTAAACTGGCAACAAAACATTTCAGACACTGAAACAAATGACTGGCTAAAAAAACTCCCACCATCCTTAGCATTTCAAATGGTTCATTTTTCTGTTATCCTGAAACATTCAGGGCACTCAAATTATAACTGAGCAAATATACATATCCCTTCCTATTTAAAACAAAACCAAAAAAAATGAAAACATTAAATTTAAATCTTTCTGCTTAACCCAGGACTAGAAAACTGTCAGCGCTGAAAATTAGTTTCACAGAGCCTTAATGCATCTGAAAATGGCTTATTTGCTACACATGACAAGCAAATTCCAAAATAAAAGGAAACCCTTTCCCTCAACATGCACACTAATATTTTTCTTTCCTGAAGGTTGGATTACTTCCAGAGAACCTGAACCGACTTCAATGGAGCGATAATGTATTTCTTAGGAAGAACACGTAAACTGCCTCAGATCACAAGAAAATGGTTCAACCAAAAAAGGGCTTCACTCAGCTCTTCTAAATATACCAAAGAATCACACTTAAGTGATATTTTTTTAAACAATTAGGGCTTGACTACACCAACAGCTATATCAGCTGATATATAGATATATATTACACTAAACAGGAATGAGACACTTTCCTCCTGGAGTCATTCCAAAAAAAATGTGAGCGTACTGTAAATTCCCACTTTAACTTCAACCCATGCTGCCACTGTGTGTAAATACATTTTTGCAAAGTTTAAGGTATTTATTAAAGTGCTAGCAGGACTTTCTTTTCAAATTACTCAGAGATATTTCTCAGGGTAGAGTATAGTGAAAAGAAGAAAAGTCACCATACAGAAGTACAATTTATAATAGCACAACCCAAATGTAAACAACTTTAAGTACTATTCCCAAAGGAAGAAACTCCCCAGAATTAAAACACTCCCTAAAATTTCATTCCTTCAGCAGATGAAAAATGTCTGAACAATGTATGAAAATAAGATAGTTTAACAGCAAATGTCTGCTCATCAGTGTCACAAGCACAGCTGTGACAGCCAGGACCAATATGTGCTTTAGGAGACACCTATGCTGACAGGGAAAATGCTCACCAGAAATCAATGTCCTCCAACCAGGAAAACACCATTGGCTCCCAGGAAAGGGAATAAAAAAAGATTTTCATAAAAGCTGGTAAATTAGTTTATAGTTAAAGTTATAAACAAGAATAATTTAGGAATTTATAAAAGAAGATTCACCCAAATGAGATTATATGCACATAACAAAGATCTGTTTTATGTATGGGTGAACCCAAGCAGTCAGTACAAGCCTGTAGGTACAGACTGGCTTCACTGTGTGAAGATTTTGCCTGATAGCAAAGCTGAGATAAAAAGTTCACGGCCCACCCTTTCCTAACCTACGTTCACTCCAATGGTTCAGCCATCACAATAGCAACACCAGTGTTTGTGGAGTCAGGCTGTAAACTGGGGCAGCAAAACTACCTGGACTTTAATCCTCACCCCCACCAAAACAGCTGTTGGGTTTAACACATCCTTCCAGAGATAATGTTTTTAGGACCCATAAATCCATCTCAGCACGGCAGAGGACTCAATACACCACACTAGAGGACAAACTTTTTTGTGCCTCTGTTCCACCAGGAATAGGGTCAGCTCAAGGGTCCCACCACACCCTTTCCCACCTCCACTGCTGGGATAAGAGACCGCTTGTGTAGCTGCTCTCCAAAACCCATTCCTGAAGTGGCTCCACCAAAAAAGTTCCACCTTTCCTCTCCCCCAAAACACTGCCAAGGTCCAGAAAAAGTGCAGGCATCTTAGAACTTCATATAAGGTTGCATTTCCATGTTAGGAAGGACACCAACTTGCCTAACTTTATGAACCAAGTAGCCTAATTTCAACATGTCCTCGCACTAGTACAAAATATTTCTAATGTGAAGGACCATGTTCTGTCCAACAGAAAAAACACCTAAAATATACACACAAAAGCTAAAAATAAAAATAGAGCACTTGCCTAAACTGAAAATTCCAAGTAAGCAGGGACTGAAAAATTAAACAAAAGCCACTTTACTCTGCTACACAGCCTCTCACCAGAAGATCTCAGGGCACTGAACTGGTCTGAAAACACTCCTGTTAAGTATTAAATCACTGGTGCATGGGTAAATTTGTTAATCCATTTGCTAAGGTCACACAGTGGCAGAAATAACAGATAATCCTGACACCAGCTTTCTGTCCCAATCTTTATGTGGACAGAAAATCTTCAGTGATGTAAATGAAAAATAAAGTAAACACAGTTATCTGTTACATACTCGTATATTAGGTCAACTCAGAAAAGCAAAATTGTGGGTGTGGGGAGTGGAAGTGTGTCTCTGGGGATCCACAATAGAGCTAAGCCTGTGGAAATGTATAGAGAGAATTTATAACCAGAAAGCAATTCCATAATTCCCTCTATCAAGCTTTTCCCATGAAGGGACTGTGCAAACAAACTGCAGTCATGCTCAAAAAAAAATGGTCTGAAAACCTGGAGCAGTAACCCACAGAATATATTCCATTGCTCTATTACACCCACATTAGGATGTCAAAAGTTTGCCATTCATTCTGCATTGAAATTAAAGCAGTATTTTACAGACTGCCTTCAAGCCACCTAAACTGAGGAAGTTTTCTAATACCAGAGAGCAGATGGACACACAGCTGACACTGTCGACACGCAGTCAAGATTGCTACGAGAATTTCTACCAGCTTGGAAGTTTCCACCACCTTTCGTGCCATTACATATGAGAGCAACTTTGTAATATCTACTGTGCAACTCTGACAATTCAAGATCATTTTGGTGAACAGTCCTGTATAGGTATGAAACACACTGCAAGCACTGGTTTCCAAAGAGGAAAAAGCAAGACTATAAGCTGATTAAAAAAAAAAGAGGAAAAAAAAAAAAAAACAAAAAAACACCACCACCACAACCACATTTATTCTATGAATCAAAATTACTGGACCAAACAATGAGCTACACAGGCATTGTTAAGATGTACTAAAAACAACAACATAATAAAAATCACTGTAGGCAGGGAAGACTAATCTTGCTGCTCTTCCTTAAGCAAAACTCACAGCAATTTCAATGGAATTCTCCCCCAGATACGGCTGGATGACTACATCCACAGCCTACACGTGCCAAGTCTGCTCCTGCAGCCAGTCTCTACTGCATCCATCTTAGTTACACTACACATACCCTGATTACAGGGATTTATAAATGGCATGAGTAATTTAGAGGTGATCCACAAAACTGTGACTTCAGAAGAGAATGAGGTTCCACTATTATTGTCTCAAGTGTCACCAGCTTTGTGGTAAAGGACTTACACCTGGAAGGCTTTCAAGCAAAAATCTTTTACTGACTTTTTCTAAAGCACATTCTGCACTCTCTCTGTTCCAAGCACATCCAGAGGCAGAGCACAACCCTGCTACTATAGGTTTTGCTGGGCAACGAGGTAGGAGAGAGTTTATGATCCATCAAGTCACCTGTGTTTATTTTCTTAGGTTCTGGACAACAAGACACAAAATAAAAATGGTGCTTAGATATCAAGCAAGAGTATTTTATTATGCAGTTTCTGGATGTGAACTCTTTAAAGACAAATCTCTCAACTCCAAAGTGGCAGTTCCACACAGGACAAAGGCGCCTGTGCGCACGTCCCAGCTCGCAGCCTCAAAGCCCTGTTTGTTCACCCAGAACAATGGGGCATGTGACTTGTCAACACTACCCACAATAAAAACAATAAGATAAGGCTGCCACTGATTTCACGATGACTGACTTTGTTTTCACTAATTTTAACTCACAATGTCAATAAAAACTTCTTGCATAAAACCCCTTATTTTGAAAAACCCAAAGCCAACCCCACCTTGTGATGAGGTTTTCACTCCAACTTCCTCAGCTTTTCGTGTCTGTACTAAATGCTCACACCAACTCCCTCCCAAGCCTCTCTCTGACTTCATCAAGAGTTGGATCAATGCTATGCCTAGAGCCAAGATTATTTTTATCATATAAAAGCACTGCCAAAACTCGTCCTCTGCATTTCCTGCCCTGTGTGCCCATCCCAACCAGCCATGTGCCTGCAGGCAGGCCCCTCGCGCACCTCCTGCTCGCTGCCAGGGGAACACAGAAAAATGAGACTTCCCCAGCAGCCCAGCAGGTTTTGCTCCACCACTGACTCAGGCTACATCATCCAAACCCATTCAACTCCTCCACTTCAAGAGGGCTACCTAGGACCAAGTCCTGTATATAAGCTTAACTGACATTTTGAGAAAGAGGAAGAAAGCAGAGAAAACCCAGAGAATAGAAACAAAAAGGCACCAATTTGATTTAAAGGACTGACAGGAGAACAGATGGGGAGAACGCAAAAGAAAAGTCCAAAATAACAAAAAGGAGAAAGAAAGCCCAGGAAAATAAAAAAAGGCAGGGAATGATTAGAAAAATTAAATAAAGCTTTAGGAAAGGGTAAGAATAAAATGGTGCAAACTGTCAGGGTTTGCAAAACATTTCAGTTCACTACACTTATTTGCCAACTTTCCCACTACAGCACAGACAAGGAAGCAGAGCCAAGAGAAGGCAGAGCCACCATGACACTTGGAAGGGGTTAATTCAGAAAGAAAAAAGCAGCACAATCTTGTACCACTTGTCTTTTTATCACACAGGGAGAAGCTTGGGGGGTTATTTTAATTACACAGAGCAGCAGTAAGCCCAGCAGCACCAGATTAACAAATACAAGTAGGCAGCAACAGGCACACGGAAGTACATTGCAGTTCCAAACTTCCACCATTTACAGGAACATTAACACAAATGAAATCTGACTAACCTGATCTCTGAATGTGTTTTTAAAACCTGTGCATTTCTTTAATTTCACCTTGGAAAAACTCTGTTCTGCAAGCAGGTAGTTACAGGCCACAGCTGGGAAAGTGGGAGGCACATTAAGCACGCAAATGAAATTTCACATATTCTAACACCATCAATGGAGCTTTCTGGAGCTCTGCTGCAGTGTCCAACATACACAAGCCTGGCTGCTGGCACAACAGACAGATCACAGCCTACGTAAGGGACGCTCTCCTAGCCGGAGTCTGACACTGCATTTCACATACCCTCCGAGTCACCCGTAGCGTCAAAGAGCGAGTCAAAACACATCCAGAGTGTTTTCCCTGGCTACCCCGAAAGTTTCCATCTCTTTACCTTTCGTGTATCTTTTTTTTTAATTTTTCCCACCATTTCTGTTGATATACACAGAATCTCTAAAAGTCCCCAGTACATGCAAGCAGTGAGCATCTCTCTAACATGAGACCCCAGCTGTGTTCCAGGCACTGGAACAGCAGACTGATGGAAAAATTGAAATTGGTGCTTCCACAAACAGCCCACAGAACCACACAGAGAGAGGATTCATTTCTTAAGACAAAAGCAATGCCCATCTTACCAGAAAAAATAATACACCTGGGAGGGCTGTAGTGCCCAGGCACCTCAATGGGATGACCCAGTGGTCAAGAGGGCTTTTTGTTTTATTTTAATAGAAGAGACGCTTAAAACTTAATTGTTAACATATTTAATGTGTACTATATGTACTGTAAGAAAGAATCTTACAAAGGGCCTTGATGAACTAGGAATAACTAATCCATATCAAAATAACCTTGCACGTGTAGACAGCAGAAGAACTAATATGGATTTTGCCAACAGCAAGATAACATTGATATTTCTAACGTAATCAAAGGCCATTCACAATCTGCCCTGGAAGACATTCACAGAAATACAAAGCATTTTTCTTACAACTCAAACAACTGTGACAAATATTTACAATATAGGCAAAAGCTGTTAAAAAAAAAAAAAAAAAAAAGAAAAATAAGTTGGTTTCTATTAATCATCTACATTTAGATATCCGTTCCTGCTATCAGATCAAACTCACCAAAACTGCTTAGTAGGTGGTTTCACTGTATTTGTGTTCAAGTTTTGTCACAACTCAACATATTGAAGTTTCATATTGCTGACTTTTTTTCATGCCCACAATTCTAGGTACTTACAGTCCAAACAAGACACCAGATTGTGAAATTTAGTTGTGCATTCAAAATAAAGTGGAAAATCAGGTACCACGTCAGCATCAGGAAAACACTCATGTTGCTCAGCAAGTACAGACCCCACTTTTATAAACTCCAGATTTGTTGCACTAGCAATGGGAAACAACTAATCCATTGCTACACAAGATACGTTTCTAGCACAATTTATTTGATGTCAGCATTAATAGATGGTTTGACAACACCGTCCCTCATTTTCCTCCATCCGCATTCATGCTAACTTTGCATTGTAAGTATGTTAAAAAGTATAAAATCTGAACAAATGTAACCCCAAAGTGAATGCATTACAAAATCACAAACATCATCATGGCAGAAATCTGTATTTTCACAAAGCACTTCCCAATTAAAATTTATCTCCAAGAGTCTGTATTTAGGAAAGTGTGTTTGTGTTGATACACAAGCAGAAATTTCTGCACTAGAGAAGAATGTGGACATCCATACAAAAATTAGTGGTGAATCATTGTTTAACAGTTGTCTTCCCTTTACAGCACACCGCAGACTGAAGGACACGTTGCCAAACTGAGAGCACCAATACTTCCTTTAACCTAATATAGGACAAATAAATACACTTCAACAGCTTCTAAATCTTGCACGTCCTACTTTTTTGACCCAGATCTCTTGTTATTTCCCCCATAGGTCTATGAAATATCAAAACTATTTTTTCCCCACAAATTTAGACGTAACCTAAAAGAGGGAAAGTTCTTATTCTTACTGTGAGCTAGAGAGACCAGGAAGCAGGGGGGGAGGGTTAGACTCACTCATCTCTCTTAAGATCAATTGGTATTTTAAGGTAAGCTCCTCTCTCAACTGCTGAAATTAATGGCAAAAACGCTCATTTGTCCAACAGGACCATAAGTTAGACCAACATCAATAATAAATGAAAAATAACGGCATGACTTTAATACTGTTTTCACAAAGCAAATTTGTATTTGTATTGAGTGTCATGCTGACACTCAAGCATGAATCAGTCTATCCAAAAACCACTAAAGAGCTATGAAACTTGTTATTCCACTCCTTGGCCAGCCTGGGCAACTTATTCCAGGAAATCAAACTGTCTCCTCTTTGCCTGGTACTTTTAGGGAACCATCAGGGGACTGAAATCTGCCTCACATGTGCTCGCCATCCATGACTCCCCACTCAGTTTGCTGGCTATAGGTCACCCATGTGAAGAGCCTGAACTTTTAACATTGTTAATGTCAAATGGAAGCAACTTTCAGGGCGGGTTCTATTTAGGGCTCTAGACCTTGACAATTTCTGTGGTTTTGGCACCAGGCACAGAATTTAGTACTACATTTTCACAAACAGTAAATATTTGACCCTTAACTCCCAACCTTGGAAAAATGCTCCAGGAATAGCCTGCACAGAGATCTTTTCTGCAGCTCTCTGGTCGCCATCAACAGGCACGTAGCTGAGCACAGAGCAAAGCTTCCACTTTCACAGTCCCAATTCATAAAAATCTACCATCGGCCTGACGTCAGTGGGGTGAGAGGGAGCTGTGTGTGCAGCCAGAGAAGCGACTGAATCATTCCCCAAACCCCCAACGGGTTAAAAGGAGCCACCAGCATTACTGCAGGGACAGCTGCTCGCCTGCCCTGCCAGGCTGACAAAACTATTGCCCTGCTGAAGTGGAAGGGAAGGTCTGCTACTCACACCCCACCAGCTAAAACTTCCAACAACACACCTCCAGCAATCCAAAATGACACCCAGCGTGTCTGCATATGGCACATGGTTGTAGAGAGTGTCTGTAACACACTGACATTGAACAGAGATTGAACAGAGCCTCAGATCATAAAACAAAAAAACCCACACAACTGTTTTCTCTGGATGATTCTGATTTTTTACTGCTAGACATTACTAGTAAGCAAGATTGCTCCTCTGCAACATGGAGACTTCAGAATTACAACAATAAACACAAGTCAGAGCACACAACATAGCCTTTTACTAATACTGCTCCCAGGAACAGAAACTACACCCTCACGGGAGTTTGCAGAAGCCGGCAAACCACACACAAGAGTTGATTTTTAGAAATGCTAAGCACACACAGAGACTGCCAACTTCACATGCAACTGCAGGGACTCAGCATCTTTGAAAATAAGACTATTAATATCTTACTTTAGAGATGCAGATGCCAGCTTATACTCTTCTTAAGAGGAGTCATGCTTGCACCAAGCACAACAACAGCACAAATTCAGGAACCAGGTCCACACTGCCAGCACACCTCCAGCTCCTGGAGACAAGCAGGATACACAGAGCACCAGGAATGGCCACGGGCAGGCACTGAACCACACAGCCAGGCTGACACCCAATCTGCCTGCATTACTCATCCTCAAAAAATGGCGTGTCAGGCTGATAGCATACCTAGGGATGTCGCTTCTGGCAGTCCAGCTAAGATATTCCAAAGGACCTCAGTATTTCCACTGAGCACTGAGTTAGGCCACGCACAATTACATTCGAAGTAAAAGGAGACTCTTTGAAAGATGTTGCATATATTGGCCAAGACAATCCCATAACGTGCCCCCTTACCATTTCAGAACTTCAGTAAGTTCTTCAGAAAGCTACACCAACTCACCAGACTTTCTGATTACTATTTCTACAGGTAAGGAAACATACTCAAAAGTCTTCCCTGCAATCAGCCCATCCGAGAAGCAAGCGAGCAGGGGCGAGCTGCAACACCAACAATTTCACTCCTTGGCTAGCCATGCCATCAAAATCCTACACAGCCAACCAGTGTCTGCATTTTCCCCTACAATTACACAACAGCTTGGAACGACCACTTCTTATCAAGGCAGAATTATTTTTAAGGCTCCTTATCAATGTAAAAAGTTAAGCCTAAAGGATGTCACAGAAAGATATGTGGTACGGTATTAAAGACAAAGGTTTCAGAGTGTAAGCTGAGTTATGGTTCTGTAGATCCTTCAAAATCAAAGGAACATTTAACCTGAGCTCAAACAAGGCCACTAAGACTCTAGGGCATTTTGTATAAACAAGTTCAGCTTTGTTTTACGAGAAGGAAGGAAAGGGCCTTCTCATCTTGGATTAGACACCGCAAGACAGAACCCTAAGAAGTTTGCCGGTTTTCATACAAATTGGCAATTTCCAGACCAGACTTCCAAACCTTTTCACTCAAGCAATCAACTCTCCCAAAGTGACAGCTATGCTGCCTCATTTTCACTGCTTCTTACCTCCAGTTAGCTAATTCAATTTTGCAAAATTAAAGGAAAGAAAATCTATTCCCCTACAATTTCATATCAAAAGATATTCCTTATTCCTCATTTTATTGTCACACTTTATCTCAGAAGAAACCAATTATGAAATGAATAAAGCGGTCTCCATCTACTCTGCTCAGGATCACTGGACGAACCTTTTTTTAGTAAAGTCTCTTGTCATTAAGTGACTTCACAGAAATTAAGACCATCTAACTTCATACTTCAACACTTAAAAAACTGAGCACATTTGGGACAGGGGTAGCTAAATCAACAGAGGGAACATAGACATAGTTTCTTCATCACCTGTTAATTTGAAGCTACTACATTAATGCAGCAATGCAACTCAAAAAGAGAGAAGAGCTGTCAATCATAGTTCCTAATGGGAAGCTACTGACACTTCTTCACCTAACACAAACACTTAAATTTGTATTTAAAAATGAGCATGCAATGAGTATATTCTCAGAGCAGTTACTTTTTGCAGGAGCCAAACATGCATAATTACAGAGTGTGCACACACACACTTTCACTTCTCTCCCAACCTGCAGCTACTTGCATGAGCTGATGTTTAGGGCATTAAATACAGTCATTATTACACCCTGAACTCTGGGTGCATGCATGTGCAAACACACACCCAGTGAGGATGGCCAGCACACAGACCAGCATCACACCACTCAATATGAACAACATGAATTACATTATGAATGAATCACACTTGGGTACGATACATCTCAGTATCACAATATTTCTGTATTGACTCCAGTACACCCTGTCCTTGCTCTCCTCTCCAAAGCACAGACCAGACCACTTTACCACCACCCTATCCCAGCAGGGGATAGGAGGTTTGTGTCTGCCTCTCCCCCGTTTGCCGGCAGTGTCCTCGCCAGCAAGGTGTCAGAATTCACACAGGCACCACGATCCTCAGCGGCTCAGGGACCAGGGGGACAGAAGAGACATGCAAAGCAAGCAAAAACTGGAGAGGTGACTGTCACTTGGGACTCCCAATGAACAGAGGAATTAGTGGTGAAAAGGTGTCACAACTGCCACTACCTCAGCCTTCCCAAAACACTTTGCAGTGCTGTTGTACCAAAACAGCATCAGTGGAATGAGAGATTCACATCCTACTGCCCACCACTAATACAAAACACACCCAACTTCTGGAGTCACAGAAGCTTCACAGACCGCTGCAGAGCTCATTCAGCTGAATGAGAGCGCTGATGTTCACAAAGCTGTGTGTTTTACAGGACTTCCTGACTTCTGCAAGATTACATCCTTGTAGGATGTGGGTCTTTACTGACACTACAAAACTTGAAACAGCAAATGCATTCTGACTCAAATGCGAAGTCCCCATTCTATTAAATTCCAGATGAAAATGAAGTTAGGTAAAATAACTCAGTTTGCTTTACATTATTCAGATCTGTTCTTCCTAACTTAAAACTATTATCTGAAAACAACATTATCAGCAATTTTGGCCATTTCCCCTAATCCATCCAGAGCCTCTTGATGCTTAGGGCTGTAGCACTTTCTAGCATCAAACTCTTTCATGATGGGAAAATGACTATGAAGTATTGCTGTTGGGTATTTAGCGCTTATACCCTGCCTTACAACTTCAAAGCATTACACAAACATCAATAATTACCATATATAGAGTAAAACTGAAAGAAGTATTCATATTAAAAAAGAAACTCACAGGGAAAAAAAATCTTAACTACCTGTTTGAAGGGGGAAAAAAAGCTTAAGCAACAGAATCTTCTGCAATTATTGTGTTCTTTATGCTACATACACGTTATGGCTGTGCACGTTCAAACAAACAAAAACTATACAGTCTTGCACAGCCTTAAAAATAAATTATAAAGCCCAAAAGCCAAACCCCAACTCCTTTCATACATTTAAATTACATTTCCTTCTCCTTTCCTCAAGGAATGAGAGTTAAGTGTTCTCCAGGTGCTCCCAACAGCAATTTTGGGAGGCAAGCCACCATACCAGAAAACACGGTTCTCACGGAGAAAAATCCAACTTCCCCCAAGAAAACTGAAGACAGCAACAGTACACCAGGCTCAGGTGACCTTAGGTAAATAACACAAAATGTTACCATTCCATTAGACCTTAAACAAAAAAAAAGGAAAAAAAAAAAACCCACACTAGAGAAAACCACAGAAAGTTTGTTTCTATCAACTACAGGGCACCACCTGTGCCCTAAGCACCATCACCGGCCCCTTTTTTTCAATGGATAAGGGCAAAAAACCCTTCACAGCTGATCCACAAACACATACCCACTTGCTTAAATTTAAGGACACACACAGGAGCTTGCAGGTCCAGTCCGCAATCAGAACGTACTCCGAAATGCCCATTAACACACTTGCCCAAAGGAAGGCCCCAAACCCAAGGTGAGCCTCACATGGACAAGCCTTTGGGTTACCCAGAGCAAAACAAGGGCACAAAACTGCCCCAAAGCCCAGGTACAACCAAACCCCAAACACCAGTCTTGCATATGGTGCCCTCACTGCTAAAGGAGCACAACTCACAACACCCAAAGGGCAGAGACCACCGACAGCAAAGAACCTTGTTAATGCACACAATGTGCTCAGACATTTATTTTAGCACGAAAGGACAGCAAAGCCAGTCAGACAAGCCCACAACACTCTCTTCTTTTATGCAACAAAGACCTGGTTCTCCTGATCATGCCTCCCATGCCTTAACAATAAGGAAGGAATATGTTTGGTGATCCCCTCCCCCATAAATCAGTTAGGAATTTGATTTACACAGACAGGAAAACGAGGAAGTCGAGCACACTGGAGAGTAGTAAAAACTTCACCAGCAAACTTCACTTTCCTACACAGCGACCTACAAACCAAACTTTCCTCCAGACTCACGTGTCATCTGCAGCAACCAGCCCCTGCCATAAAGCACAGACAAAGTTTTGCTGTTCTGGGGATAAAGACAAGCGAGGAAGAGACTTTTATTCTGTCAAGCTGCCTTAAAAGGAAATTCGGTGATGAAAGATTAAATTCACCTGGAACAACACGATAAATTTTAACCCTTTCGAGGGTACAACAATAACAAGCCACATATTTCAGGACTTAGATCCTCCACCAAGAAAACAGCACACATTGCATCAACCGTGAGAGCCCCTCTAATTGATGGAACACATAATTTACACCAGGGTTTCGGACAGGGATATGCCCTGGGAAGGAGAGACGCTGTGAAATGCTAAAATAAAAGCTTATTTTATGCCCCAAACCGGGCCCGCTCCCTGCCACCGTGGGGTATTGCATGTTCCGCCCTGAACTTAGCCGGAAAACTGATCAATAACTTGGCTCTGGGGGGAGAAACACCGGGAATGGCCCGGGGGTGGGGGGTGTCTCCCCTTCCCAGGAACGGCCGGGTCGGGATGGGGGAGAACTCCGGGCAGTGGGGGAGGGGAAGGGCCTCCCCTCCCCCCATCCCCTCCCCCCCAATAAGTAAATATGCGGGAAGGGGGGAGGGGAAGCCGCTCTTCCACACAAATCGGGCTAAAAATAGGCCTCTCGCCATGGCTCCCGTGTGCCATTCGCTGCCGAGGCCGGTGTCCCCCCCATCCCCCGCTCCATTAAACCTTTTTTTCTTTTTTTTTAATTAAAAAAAATGAAGGTGGGTGGGGGAGGGGAAGCCGGCGGCGCTGGGTGGGGGAGGGGAAGGGGATAAATATGTATATATATGTGTGTCTGTATATATATATATACACATATTAATAAAAAAGGGGGGGTCACAGAGGCGTTCTGGTCCCATCCCCCTCCCTCCTCCACCGACACAAACAGGGCGGCCGCCCCCCACCCCCATCCCCGGCCCCTGCCCGCCCCCGGGGCTCGGAGCCCCCCGGTTCTTACCTTGCGAGCGGCTGCTCCCCCCTTTCCCAGGGAATGGAGGCACGAGGAATTCACCCTGGATTGTCTCTCCTCCTCCCGTGTGTTTTATACCGCCGCGTGTATATACGCGCACATCCCTGCCCGTGTGAGTGTGTGTGTGTACACGCGTAGAGTTATCGATAATATATATATATATATGTATTTTTAAGGTGTCCACACCGAGAGGAGGAGGAGAAAAAAAAAACACCAGGGGAAAAGAGGAGAAAAAAAAAAAAAAAAAACAACAAAACCACCACACACACACAGGAGGAGGAAGGAAAAAAAATACCCAGCGCGTAGCGCTGTGATATTCAATTATATCCGAGCCAGGGGCCGGGGGAGGGGAGGGTGGGGAGGGCGGGTGGGGGGGGGGACTGGAGATTAAGTCCCGAGGAAGGAGGGGAAAAAAAAAAAAAAAGTAATATGTGTGTGTGTGATTGAGATTGAGGAGGGATCGGGGCGGAATGTGGGAGCTGTTACTGGGGGAAGGAGCCAAGCGGCGCGGAGCAGCCGGCGGCCCGCAGACACTCCGGGTGCCCGGCCGCGCCGAAATGGGCGCCGGCGGAGGGAAGGGAAGGAAAGGGAGGGAAGGAAGGAGGAAGGGAAGCAGCGGAGCCGGGAGGCGAGGCCAGGCGAGGAGGAGCGGCCCGGCCCGGCCACACAAGCCCAGCGCGGGGGTCGGGGAGGGGGACCCGGCTCCCTGACCCCTTCCCCGCCGCGCCCGGCAGTGCGGGAGGGGAGGCGGCCGCGGGCAAAGGGAGGGAAGCGAAGGGGAGGCCGCCCGGGCACGGCAGGCCCCAGGCCGCGGAGCTTTTCTAGGAAAGACATTAAACTGCGCTGCCAACGGAGCTTATGTAAATGCAGGATGTAACATGGTGGTTTTGCCTCTCTTCTCGCAGCCCGTCGCGGTTGGCGATGGCACCTGGCACCGGGATCCAGCCCCGCTACCGCCTCTGCACTCTCGTTGCATTTAATAAAAATAATCCTCCGCAGCACTAATGCAATGTCCTACCTGGGTGCTGCTCATTTCTGCAACTGAAATGCTGTTTGTCATCTATATGGCCGCATTGTTTGTTTTTTGAAAGCGAGCTTTGTTAATCAAAACCACATTCGTCACCAGGCAGCCCTTTCCATCTTAAAATGGTTTTGCAACAGCATTTCACACTCTTGGGCAATGGTCCAGCGCTCTCATGTCCGGACATTGGCACCCGTGCAGAGTCCCAATGACCACAAACCCTGCATGGATCCGGTGGCAGCATCCGATGTAATCCCAGCTCGTTCCAAGGCTCTCCACGCACCCCAGCCCAGCTCTGGTGCTGCTCAAATAGGGCGTCCACATCACCACACTCAATTTCAGAACTTGATTTCACTGCAGCTGGCAGTGGATAAAGAGATGGCCATGAATGTAGTGCACTTTTTTTTTCTTTTCTTTTTTTTTTTTTTTTTTTTTTTTTTGTGTGTGTGTGTGTATAGAACTTGGCATTGCCAAAGAATTGTGCTAGTCATAAGGCAGCAGCTCTGGATTTTACCTTCAGTCTAACACCTGGGATATACCATAGGCAGATTTTGCCTACCTGAGCATCATTGCACAAGCAGATGGGGCCTATCAGCATCTCCACAAAGCCTTGGGTGGGTCTCTGGGTGTAGGATCCCCTCATACTACTCATTTTCTTCAGGGTCAAACCCGTGCATTTTTCCTTCCTTTATGAAGAAAAAGATTTAATTACTTGCAGAAAGCAGATTTTTTTTTTGCATTGCATTGCACTGGATTGCATTGCAAAATTATTTAGTTCTGAGAAAACCCTAGGCCTTCAGACCATTTGCTTGAAGAGGCCAGAGTCATGTAAGGAAACCTAAATCTCTCTAGAAAGCCAGGAAGCATATTTGTAATTGCAAATCACTTGGTGTCCAGAATTTATTTATGTAATGATTTTGGTGGCCCGAGTGGGCAACTTTCTCTTCTCACTAGTGGTTTGTAGGCTGTCTGTTTTAGGTGCGTAAAGAGGTGATAATTTTGAAGACTATATGCAGTCCAGCTCCAAAATTTGCTGAAAGTCAAGAAATTTAAGAGGGGAAGGAAAAGTGGCAAGGCACTCACTAACACGTTCATGCATTATATTATTAGGCCTGTCCATGCTTCTAACAGAGTTTGACCTCTTGATACTGTGATTTATTTCCCAGGTGAAAGAAGATAAGCAGTAACAGTGTGTGGAGGAAGGGGAATGGGAATATGCACATAGCCTAAGGCAAGAGGAAAGGGAACTCTTCCGGGGGATTGGGGGACAGCAGGGGCCTAAAGAAGGATATGTGAGAAGTCCACGAAATGGGAGTGAGAGGTGTGACGTTCAGAAAGCTTGTGTAAGAAACGGGGGAGGGAGAATCCCTGAAGCGTGCGTTGTTTGGCCCTCAGGAACTACAAACACTGTCTTTCCCATCCATCTGCCGAGCAGCGACAACGTGCTGAGCTGAAGTCATCTGGCTGAAGGGTTCCGTGGTCTGGTGTTCTCCAAATGTTCAGTCGCGGCTCTGGGATGCCAGGCTCTCTTTTTAAACACGATGACGTGCTCAACTGGGCTATTTCCTGAGAAGTTCTGCTCTACAGGATCTACAAAGTGCATTCTGGCAGATCTATGCTTTAATAGTTGTCCCCCATCCGTTTTGTTCTGGTTTCCCTTTTTTCACGAAGGCGAATGCCCTGCAGGACTGCACAAAGGCCTCTCACTCTCTGTGATGAGCTTTGGCCTTTGCAGTTTTCTTGCCCAAATGTGCAGCTGGACTCAGAACTACAGGGGGTGCTTCCAGAGCTTATGGGAAGGAGGTTCTCGCTTTCAGAGGTTTCCAAGAACGGATATTGGGTAACACAGGGCAGTTGAGCAGGTTGTGGTTTACAGCACATTGTTCAGTGAGTGAGCTGAGCTCAGAGAGTTCGCTTTGCCTTCTGGGAGAGCCACTTCTAAACAATAACTCTTGTTACATTTCCCTTCCCAAAGTAGCAAGAAAGACTGGACAAAACCCTAACTTTCAGATGTATAACTGGAACAGATCTGAGGTCTTGGTTCATCCCTGTGTTTGAATAAAAGCACGCTTCTGAAGTTCTTCAGTGACACAGCTGCTCACGGCCAGTGGCTCTGTCATCCCAATGACTGGAAAGTCTTCTCACACCCATATTTTTAAGATGCATCCTTAAAATAGTTGAAATGACTCGTAACAGGGAGTGCTCGGCCTACCAAGCACATATAAGCAAATATTTGCAATAACTGGCCCAGTGTTTGCACAGCACCAAGCACACTGCCTGGTCTCCATAAATAATAATACTTGGCACTTGCAGAGTGGTTTCCATTTTCAAAGCACTTTAGTCATAACCCTTGACACCTATACGGCCTTTTACATCTTTACAAGAATTAATTAATCCTCACAATGCCCTGTGAGGTAGGTATGCACTGCAATAATAACAATAACAACAATTAATAATTCATGCATTCTACTCAAAAATCACTTCAGGGATTAAAATGCATCTGTAATACTTGGGGTTTATTAACATTTTCCAGCAAATAATAAAACCCGTGCTATTGTGTTAAATCTATATAATATCCATCCATAAATCTTGAGCAGATCGGAGCGAGACTGAAGGCACAGCGAGGCACCAGTGCATCAGCAGGAAGCGGATGGCTGGCTCCAGAAAAGTTCAATCCAGGTGCCAGAATGGAGCTCGCCACGCACGGCGGTGCGTAAATAAATACCAGCGATCCAGGAAGGGCTCTTTGTTCACTTTTAGCTCTGGTTTATGCGGGGGCTCCCCCAGCCTGCGTGACCCCATCCTGCACAAACACAGCACCAGGAAGGTGCAGGCGCTGTGGGTGAGAAAGGGCAGTGACTCAGCACCGCGTTGGGCAACGGGGAGAGCAGGGAGGAGCCTGGGCAGCACCAGGCAAACACTTTCCCTCCACACTTTCCCTCGTAAAAATTACCATAGTGCCTTTGATATGCAGGCGAGCCCCAGTTAAACCTGATATTTAAACCAGCGGGACTTAAACCCTGTTGATTTAAACAGAAGAACCGTCAGGCTCCCACGGGGGAGCTCCGGGCTTGGCAGGGCAGGGGAGGGACCGGGCTCCCCACACGGACAGATCCCCCACAAAGATGCTTTTGTCAGTTTGCATCCCAAAGTGGATTAACGTGAACCACAAGCACACTTTAATCCTAATGAGCAGGTACACCCACACCAGAACAATTCCATCAGGACTTCCCCGTCACTTTCCTGTGATGGTGAGCTCTGGATCGGAAGCACTGAACAGTTAGGCCTGGAGGCCTTCATACTCTTAAGACCTTTTTTTTTTTCCTTAATTTGAGGGAGATATCAACATAAAAAAAAAACCCTCTAAATTCTTTGACTTTGTATTGTGCATACTGAGAAAGGAAATGGAGGTTCACTGATTTGAAGGCATTGGTTTTACTCCTTTTGAGGCTGCTGACAATTTGACTCTTTGCAGGAGAGGACATGCTGAACAGGGCGTCTTTCTGAATAAGGAGCAACTTCTACCCCAATATAAATTAATATATATTAATATAAATTTTTAATTAATTAATATTAATTCTTAATATAAATTTTTTGGTGATTCATAATTTATTGATCACATATGGTAAAAAATGTCCAACACTGGTGATCAACATCCCGGTACCACTAGTTTCATCAGTTGCTTTAAAGCAGGCACACAGCGATAACCTTGTAGATCTCCATAAGCCAGGGAGGAGTCTATCCAAAAACAATCATCTCATTGATACACTTACCAGATCGATTTGGGAGGCTTCTGCTTCCCAGGATAAACAACAAGAGCAGAGGAACAGCATGACCAGGTGAACAGTCCCTCATTCACAGGCAGCTGATGAACTGTGTGATCCAAAGCCATGAAGTGGTTCTTTCAGAAGTGTCAGGACACAAGTTGTGCTGCTCCGAGCATGTTTGGTTCTAACTTGTGTTCAGGCATATGAGCTGTTCAGCACCTCCCTGGTACACAGAGCTTCTGCTGGACACGGCTGCTGGCCTTAGCCCTTCTGCCCAGGGGCAATTTCATGTTGCTATTTTCAAAATCTTCCACGGGACCCCAAAAAATAGCACAGACGACCAAGGTCAGGACTGCTGCAGGATGGGCATGCCTACCAAACAGAGTCTGGCCTCACTGTTTTATTGCTGCCCACCTCCCACCCAGAGGCCCATCATTCCCTGAAGGCTGTAAGAGAAGCACAGATGTGTGTATGAACGTGTCACACCAAGGAGAATTTCCAGATCAGTGCCAGAGGAATGGATTTTTAAAGGAAAATAAGAGATGCTCATTGCTTGAGCTCCTTCAAGCCCCTTGCACCGGATTCCTACACCTTGGCTTCTACTGGGCTACATGGTCCCTTACTTTTTTTTTTTGGAGAGGAAAGCCAGTAGGTTTGTTGCTGCAGTCCCAGGGCCTTCCTGCCCATGGAGGGCTGTTGTTTGGGGCAGAGAATGTCCCTGCCCACCTGAGCTCACACTGTGGATCCTTGCACAAGAGGGAGGACAAATAAAAGCTGAACATCATCCCTTGCTATCCACAATCCAACCCCAGGAGGACTGGTGGAGGTTTCACACAAGAAGAGGAGAAAAATGAGTGAAGAGCATGGAAAGATGCTGATACAAGACCTCACTCTGGGAAGTGACACAGGCTGACCTCAGCAGGTTTAGTTATTGCAGGTGCAGCACTGCAGCTTCAGCGTGAACTGGGGTTGTTACAGGCATGGAAACAAATTTGTGTTTTGGCTATAATAATTTGCTAAGGATTGGGGTTTTTGTTTTGTTTTAGTGGAATTTTTTTTTGGTTTTGTTCTTTGGGGATTTTTGCATACGTAAATATGCACATTTTTTAAGATGGAAAAAAAATGTTGCTCCTCAGACAGAAACACTGAAGAGGCCCCTGTTAACTCTGGGGTTATGGCAGAGCTCCCTTCAGAGCGGGCTTGTAACTCTAATATTACATCCTACAGTGGCTGAGCAAATCCAAACTTGTTTTATTTTAACACAGTTACGAAAAAGGGTGTGTCCCAGCTGCTCTCGCACAGCTCTGAAGTTTCAAGCAAGACGTATCTGGTCCTCGTAGGACATCAAACAGATTATCTCACAGGCTCAGGATGTGGTTGCAAAAAATTCAGTCTTGTAAGCGTCATAATGATTCATAATGTAATCTACATTACTTGGTGTAATTACTGCAGAGTAAATAAAGGCACAAGTACAAAAGGTATAATATTTGTTATTTACCTTGATCTCTGTCACATATTTTTTAAATATTTCCTGTCAGTCCAAAAATCCAGCCAACCTGAAGAAGATTTCTCTTTCTTGCCCATACTTAAACCCTGCTTTTCTTTCATTAATCCAACATTGTTCTGGTTTTTATGTGAGGGGAAGACAGAGCCAGGACTGATTCTCTCCCTAATCAGAGTCCTGAAAGACTCTTCATGTGGCCTTCAGCAAGCTGTTTATTATGAGGGCATGAGCTTCTATCTATAAAAAGAGAGGACTAACACCGCTACTAATGGTGATTATATTATTGTTAACACATAATTATCTATCTCACAAGAAAATTGGGAGGGTAAATTAGTGTTTATGAAGTATTTTTAGGATGATAATATTATTTATGTGAGGGCTATATTTTATGTTCTGAGGACAGCAATTGTTGAAAATCACCTTCTAATTAGGTTTTGCTAATGATGGTGTCAAAAAAGTGTAGAAAAAAATATATCAATAAGTACACTTGAAGGCCCCTGGTTTTATTTCTTAAATTATTTGCATCAGCTGCTTTCTTGTAGACAGATATGCTATATCCACTTAAACCAGATGTTAAACATTTTTTTCTAGCATATTTAAGCATAAAATGAATGACGAAGGTGGCAGTGCCAAAGCACACCCTGCAGTATGTTATTAGAAAACTTGCTCCAGTGATTAAAGCCCTTGAAGTCAATAGAGGTTTTGTAGTTGTTGGATTGTTTTTGTTTCCCCACCCCGCTGGGCAAGGATTCCATCCTGGATCTCCAGCCTTGTCTTTCACTGCACATCACTGATGTGCTTAACACTCAATTAAAGCACACCCAGGATTTATTCCACTCAATCCCTTGGTGACTGCAGGTACTCAGAGGCAACTGACAGCAGCATAAGTCCAGCCAAAAGGATGACTTCACTGGGGCCTGCCGTATTTCCCCTTTTTTTTTTTTTAGTCAATTACCTACATTTTGTTGAACATCCACTTCTTTCAGTTTTATTCTTGAGGACTTCTGATAAGGTATCAAACTTCCCCCAGCCGGCTGTAATCTTCACCCCCTCCCGACAGTAACTGTGAGTGGCTGCAGTAGATTAAGCAGCACATTCCCACAAAACATTTCCAATACGAGACCAAATTTTATGAGCTGTGCGAGCATCCTGTGTAACGTTCCTAGCAGGTACATAAAACACTTCGGGGTGTGCACAAAAAGAAAGATCCGACTGGGTAGAGCAGTGCATTTAGGAATAGCTGTCAATATTTCACAGTGCTCGATGTGTGTCATAACGTGAGACCAAAACACACACACACACATTAAAAAAAAAAAATATAGGCAGGAAAAACCTCCCCAAATCTCACAGTGGAAGAATGAACTGAAAATTATTTCCTCAGCTGAGCCAATATTTCCTACAACATGGCTTTCTGTGAGTCAGCCTTTTTGTGCCACAGAACTTAAAATAGCAAAAGTGAGATAACAGTAGGCTTGTTGGAAATAGAAATTTTCAAGGGATACAAGCAAATGCACAGAAAAAAACAACTTTTGAACCTAGAGAGTGGTGATGAGCATGGTGGTGATCTGCTGGTAATAGATTACTGTAAGAATACACCGAATAATCCTAAAAAAAGTGACATTTATCCGAGATTGTAAAACATGGAGAATCCCAGGTATGCGGGAAGCCCACCACAGGGATTTCAGCCACTCCCCAATCCTCCTGCAGCACTGAGGGCAGAGGGCAAAGCTCCCCGACTTGTCTCTTTCTCTCTCTTTGATAAGCAAGAGTGGTTTCATCCCAACCCCAGCACCTCCTTTAATTTTGCTTACACTGCTGAGAGGAACAGCAGAGGAACCTCAGGCAAATTCCTGGGCCAGCAGAGAGGAACCTCAGGCAAATTCCACACTGATTCCACAAGATTCAGGACATGACTCAATAAATGTACATAGAAGAGGAGGGAGAGTATTTCTAGAGGCAGAGTGAAGCAGGGGATGGGCTAGCAATTATGCAGAGTTGTTGGCCACATACACATCAATGGTTCTTCAAGGGCTGTACCTGCCAGAAATGAGTTTGAAGCCCAAATGAAATGCATCTCCCACCAAACCCATCACCTTCCCTATTTGCTTACATGATGTGCAGTGCACCCACGTAGGAGAGTTCCCACTGGGAGCAAAGATCATGCACCCACTGGTAATTCTGCACTGTCAATTAAAAGTAATTAACATGCAGAAAGGGTGGAGCCCCACTGTGGCCCCACTGCTGCCTGTATGAAAATTAAGATCATTAAAATGTACCCCAAAATAAAAAAGACACCTCCGTGCACCCCAGGTCTTGGCATAGTTGGGGTTGTCTCTTTCCTTACTGGCTTAATGAAGTCTCCTGTACAAGTGCCCTGTCCACCTCCAATTTCATCTGCTTGCTCATGGTCCATATGAATAAATTCCCTCCATTCCTCTGTATCTAGGTTCAATATGTAACATTTGCTAACTTAATTGGCCACGGGGCATTTTGCAAAGATCTGGCCCCACACAGATCCATGGCATTTGTCTTTTATTTTTAATTTCTTCCTATCAAACACAGGTCCTGCTCTGCAAGGCACCAGGCAGAGGCAGCTGCACCAGATGTGTAATGTAAGCAAAGCAAGCTGAGGCACGGATACTGCCTGGATTTACACAGCAGGTTATTTTTAAAGCTGAGAGCAAAACCTCCATCTCCTGAGCCTTGCTGGGGGAAGGCTCACTCCATCCAGGCTGTGTCTCAGTGCTGAGAGTTTCCACGCAAGCACCTTCTTCCCCTTCATCACTCAGGAATTTTTATTTTAAAAAGTCTCCTAGGACATAAAAAACTTTTCATTTCCCACATCCTGTCATTAAGCAGCTGTACTGCAAACAATGAATGATGACAAACCGAAGCAACAGTTTTAACTGAAGCAGGATTACACTTGGCATCGCTATTTGTTATGTGGCTTACTGGACAGCAAGACAAATGTGTGCTTCTGCTGCCCTTTTCTGCTGCCAGCTCCATCCCCTATTAATACATAATGGCACAATTGGATAAAACACCACAGCAGAAATAGCTGTAGGATGAGACCCCGAAAATCAAATGATATCTGAGCCAGCAAGGGCTGGGGGTCTGCAGGCTTGGATAGGACCCTTGGTTCCTCTGGGCTGAGCTCTCACCTCTGGCACTGACTCAGTGGCTATCTGATGCTTCAGGTGGAAGAAAAAGATTTGGACAAGTCTTCTGGTCCGTGGTGCCCTCATATACACACAGGGAGACAGCTGCCCTGACCTGGGGGGAGCGGCTCACCACAGAATTTTAATCAAAATTCTGCTCCCTTGCATTGCATTGTTCTTCACTGAGTAAGGTGAAAGCATAACCAACCCACGCCTGATTAATTATCAGACAGTACTTGCAGAGGTTTAAGTAATATCACACTTTGCTCGTGCATCCTCCAAAGCCTTGCTGGTAATGATGATACATGGCTGTTAGCAGAAATGCCATTTAGAAACTGGAGGTACAGAAATATTTGCCGAGGAGGCTGCCAGCTTTACACAAATGGATGTGGATGTATAATCACATTATTCTGCACCAAGGTGGCACTTGTGAAACAAGAGGCTCAAATCGCTGCACCCAGCAGGGCACAGAGCTCCCTCCCTCCCTCCCAAGCAGGAGGGATGGCAGCCCCCGTGCAGGGAGTGTGAGCCCTTCTGAGGGGTCAGTCCAGCCTACAGAGTTGGTCAGGCCACAGGAAGGACCCTGCTCATACCACCCCCTCCCCAAGCACAACCTCAGGCACGCTGGCACCCAGGACCCCCTCAGGGGTCACAGCCAGGGGTAGGACAGACCCTGCACACACAAAGCAACATTGAGCAATGTCTGCTTGGAATCCTTCTTGGGTCCTTCTGGGCCATCTCTCCATGCAAACACAAGAGCCATTCAGGCCAGGTCGTATCCGCAGTGGATCAGGAGTCAATGGGATCATTCATGTCCCGAAAACCCTGCGCACATGCACGTTGTTCCTCTGGCAGTATCCTGGAGTGGCACTGCCCTGCACTCCCAGCCCCTGTCACTGCAGCATTCACACTGCTCCACCTCCCTGAGGTCCACAGCCCTTGGGTAAACATCATAAAGGCAACATTATGGCCCCATTTCACGTCCAAGGTTGCAAATGGTATTTCTATTTACTATTGAGCATCTCTTTATTCATCAGCTGCATTAGAAAATCCATTAAAGGAGAAATTAGGGATCTAATGACCTGCACAGTCATTCGAACCCAGTGTTTCAGATACAGGCATCAAATATAGTTCGGTGCCTGCATCTCCTCTTGGCCGATGACTCACTGGAGGTGGGAGCAGCGTGATGAGACAGCCTTACTCACCCTCCACACCGGGAACAGCCTGGGAGCACTCACGCTGTGGAGCCATCACAGCTGCCCGGCAGGCAGGAGAGGCCACGGGGCTGTGCCACAGGCAGACAGGGAGCAGGGTGAGGGCACAGGGAGCAGAGAGAGCAGTGAGGGCATAGAGGGCAATATGGGCAGAGAGGGCAGTAGGGGCAGAGAGGGCAGTAGGGACAGAGTGCTGACCACTCACAGTCAAACTGCTGGGAACTGGGGTGGCTGGGAAGGAAAGAGCAGCATGGATGGCTGTGGTGTGGCTCTGTTTGTGTGTATGTGTGTGTGTAGAATGGAAATACTTAAAAATCAGGAGGGAACTGCAGCACATCTGCCTCATAGCTTGGTCTGTCCTGCAGGTTCAGTGGGGACAGTGACTTACCCGTGGCTCTGCAGGGAGTCACCACTCAAGGGCAAGATGACAACAGCACTTCACTGTAGCCAGACCTGAGGTTTAAGCAGCAGCTCCCCTTGACCTCCCACAGCAGCTTTGAGCTGGCACATCCCCAGCTCCTTCATGTTCTGCCATCGCACAGCAAGGGCAGCTTTTCTGATAGGACTTTCTATTCCAAATCTCTTCCTAACAGCTGACACCAGCCAGGTTTCCCAATCTTAAATTTGCAGTGAGCTCCATAAATTGTTCGAGTGCCAGTGTTGTATATACAGATCAGTACTTGAACTGTGTCTTTGTGCTGCTCTATTTCATTAAACAAGCTGAACAATTCAGCAGCTGGTTTTATGCCTCCAGGCACTTGGGTCATCTCTGATTTTTACTTGTCACAAAGTTCACGTTTGCAATGAATGGCTTCTCTGGACAATGAGATAAAATAAATGATAAAATCTTCTCCAATAAAGTGGCTCCCACCAGCACAGAGCAGGAAAGAGGCAGGGCTGGGACTCCCCTCACATCACATCCCTCTCTTTGCCAGCATCTGAACTGGGGGAGAGCTGCACCATCCCCAAATCTCCACCCCTAATTCAGTGTGACAGCAGAAGTCAAGACACAGTTTAGCTCCCCCCTTCCAGAAGTATAACAGAGTCCTTTTCTGCCTTGGCTGCACAGCAGCAGTGTTTGCTTCCCCCACACCCCAGCAAGGAAGGTTTTGCAGCCTTGAAATGAACTGAAAAGATCTCGAGCAGGAGCTCAGCTCAGCAGCTTAGAGCTTGTCACACATCACATCCCCATCGCCTTCAGCTGGGTCTGAGACTGTTTTGCAAGTGACTAACGTGGAGCTGCAAAAGATTTAAAGCTTTCTAATAAATGCCATGTCCCCCCTTCACTGCACACAGACACAGACACACACACACTGCATTATTCTAATGCCCTGCTAAGCTTTCTAACTCCTTTCTTACATCACACGACATAATCAGCCATTTGGCCCTGAGTCAGTGTTTCCATGAAGCAGAGTCAGTGTAAAAAGCTTTCAAGGCACTGGGATTGTTTTTGCTTCTGTAATGCTTTAAAAATGCTATATCTTGGGACTGAAGACTATTCAGTGAAAACACGGCATTTCTGGACGCTTTTCAGTTCTTGCATCAGAAATGCTGGCACTGGAAACCAAATTGTTCCCATATTTGAGCTTGGTACCAAAACATCAAGGTTTTGTTTGTGAAGTTTGTAAAAACAAATGACTATAGACTTGAATATATTAATCACGGGGAAACGGAAACAGCTCGAGAGGACTGTCTGGCCCGCTTTGTACTTTACATAAACAGCAGGTCTTTGCTTACCAGTGGCCACATTTTGGGCCAGATGAAAGCAATTAGGATGGTTCACGTGTGTGTTCAAGACTCAAGGCAGTATCGGGGCATGGCTGTGTTCCGACCAGCTCAGCACTGAAATGCCAGAGCCCATGGGTGACAGAATTCAGGGAGGTTTAGATTGGATATTAGGAAAAAGTTCCTCACAGAAAGGGTGGTCAAGCACTGGAGCAAGCTGTGCAAGGGAGCTGTGAAGTCACCATCCCTGGAAGGGTTAAAAACACATGGATGTGGCACTTGAGGACTTGCTTCAGTGGTGAACATAGAGGTGGTGCTTCAGGACTTCAGAACCTTAGAGGACTTTTCCAACCTTAACGATTCTGTTAATCCCTTTAGGAGTCTTTTGAGGATCCCTTTTGGGATCCCCTTCCAGCTGCTGTATGGCAATTGTATTCCAGCTTCTCAGCAGTCATGTCCCAGGCACCCTTTCCTTATCCCTAAAGACACTTAGGTGCCATCAAATGTGGCACAGGGACAGGGGTGACACACTATCTGTGTCATTTGACCACTGATAAATGTATTTCTCATCTCCACTTATTACATGTTATTACTCACCACTGCCCTGATTTATTTTGCTTTCTGAGGGGAGGAGTGCTGGAAACACTGTCAGGCCATCAGCAAGGACAGCAGCACACAGGCATTTTGGAATATTTATGTCCATTCTTAGCCATCCCCTTCCTTTTTCTGTTTTTAGAAGCCAGAGTGCAATTTTTGTGCTGGTTGCAAAGATTACGTGACACCAGCTGTAACTGCTGACAGGTTTAAATGTCATCTGAGAAAAGGAGTGCTGAGGAAGGCTGTGGTTTGAATTCTGACAGGGAGCAGGAGCTGGATGGATGTTGCTGGTTTGGGGGGATGCTTAGGAAAGGACCAGAAGATCTCTCTGCTCTGCAGGGATGCATGGAGCCAGCAGGAACAATGTTTTCTGGAAAAATGGTGGGTTTGTAACAGAAATCTTCACAAACAGGTATGATGTCCTGTGGAAAATAGTAATTTTTTTTTCCTAAAAAATATGCTTCTTTTTCCTCTTAGGGAGAGCTCCCAAGCCCAGCCTCATCCCCAGTGGGGCACCATGACCAGGAACATCTTGATTCCCATTTGAAAGGGCATCACATGGTGACACAGGGTATGTGTCTTGGCCCACAAAACTACCCAACAACAAAATCGCCCAGTCAGAACTTTTGGCTTTGAATTGAAAGGTTTGCCCCCAGATCTTCAAGTTTCAAATTTTCAATTAAAAATCTACTTTTTTTTTTTTTTGGGGGGGGGGGGGGATGGGGGAGTGGTGTTTGTTTGTTTAGGTCCAGTAGAAAGGACAGTTAATAACTTCCCTTTCTCCTTGGGGTAGAGGTGAGCCATGTGTTGTCTCTAAAAACAAAATAATAGCTCCTGAATTTATCTCAAAGAAACCTCTAAATTTTTTGATGGTTATTATTAAACGACAAGTTTTATCTGCTCTTACCATCTCAGTACTAAGGGGGAAGTTGAAGAGTTTTCTAAGAACTTCTTAAACTGCCAGTGAAAACCAACATTAGAGATAAACCACAGTATCTGAAAATCAGAAAATAGCTTCTCTCCAGCTGTGTTATCAAGCAGCAGCACAGCCCTGTGAAGTGCATTCATTGTGCAGCGACTGAAGAAAAAAATTGGGGAAAACACTGGGAAGCACAAGGTGTATTTTTGGGCACCCATTGATGTGCACAGCCTTCACCTGAGAAAGGAAAAAAAAGCCCTTAATCCCTCAGATATAGCAGGATCTCTCCAGATTATCACAATCTAAAATTGGAAGAGATTGAAAGTTATATATTTTTTATTATTATTATTTTAAAGAAATGCCTACCAGAGTCTGCAGAAAAGCACTTGGCTGCTTCTGGGGGATGAGCAAGGACCAGGCATGGACCCTCTACTCAAGGCAGGTCAGCTCCATGTGTGTGTGCAGCACAGCAACCCTGATAATATTTTCCCTGATGATTTCCACATATATAGAATTATAGAATCATTTAGGTTGGAAAAGACCCCTAAGAACATCAAAAAACTTTAAAGATCATCTCATTTCAACCCCTCTGCCATGGGCAGGGATACCCTCCACTAGCCCAGGTTGCTCCAAGCCCTGTCCAACCTGGCCTTGGACATTTCAGGGATGGGGCAGCCACAGCTTCTCTTGGCACCCTGTGCCAGGGCCTCCCCACCTTCCTCCTGCACTATTGAACACAACTTTGGGAAGGGTAAATATTGGTTGGACCCAATTCAGCTCTGACCAGGCAGATGTTATGTGTGGAGACAAACCACAGGAACTCATGGACCTGTAAAAGGAGTTTCCAGCCCTGGCAGCCCAGAGAAATACAAAAGTTTTAAGAACAGCAGATGTAAGAACAGCCTGAACCCAGGGTTATCCTGCATTTTGGAGAGAGGCTGAACTCAAGTGGTGAAGGAACACCAACCTCATCACTAGAAGTGCCGGGGCAGGAACTGGCTCCAAGCCATCCCTTCTCCATCAAGGGCAAACACAGCCAGATTTCAGTGGAAGGTTAAAGAAGGCTCATTCTGAAGGCACAGCAAGATGCCACAGGTGTTATCTTCACAGCATCACAGACTCATCAAGATTGGAAGAGACCTTCGAGATACGAGTCCAACCATCAACCCAACCCACCACAATCACTCCTAAACCATGTCCCCCAAGGGCCACATCCAGAGGCCTCTTAACACTCCCAGAAACAGTGAGTCCACCCCCTCCCTGAGCAACTTACGTCAATGTTTCACCACATTTTTAGTGAAAAAATGGTTGTAATACTTAATCTGAACCACCTTCTCTGACAATTTTATTTTTCCTAATCCCCAGCCCAAGGTTTAGCCTAAGCTATAGGCAAGGGCTTTTTGAAAATCACTGGTGTGTATTTATTTCAGTGTAGTTAGTTTGGAGCTACAGTAGGATAAATGGGCCTAAGACCTAGTTTAGATGTTAAAGGAAATGTATCTGACACTGACTTCAATAGACTAATTCCAGATTTATATTACACTGAGCCTAGAGCCAGTGAATACACAGCACAGTGATAATTATAGAGAGCAATATAGAAAAACAAATCACCATATTAAGAGAAACAAATAGATTCTGGAAAAGTGCCATGTTTTTAAACTGGGCCACAGTGACTCGGCCTGGTTGGTGCCTATTAGATCATCCTCATGTCCAGGCATTTGGTTTCTATATCTTAATCATGTTGAGAAGCTCAGGCAGAAGAAAGAAAAAGCAATTATCCTCCCCTTAAGAGAACGGTGTGTTTAAATAATAATAATGATGATGAAAGGACACCGGGCCAAATAAAAACCACAGCAAAATCATGGGAAAGGCAGATTCGATCCGACAGGACTTTCTCAGGCTTCCAGAGAGCATTTTCTCCTGCCCTGCAAACCTCCCTCCCCCAGTCCACACAAAGCCAGAAGTTAAAGGTAAACATCTGTTTCTGCTTGCTAACCTTTCTTTCTTTCCTTAGGAGGCTCTTGCTGCTGACAAGGGCACTGCACGTATTTCACTCGAAAGATCAAGCGAGGATAAAGGGAGCGGTTTCCTGCTCCTAAAAGCCGCCCGTGCCAGCACGGTCATGCTGCTTAAGCACGGCCCTTCGTCATCGCCAGCATGAATGAAAAGCCGAGGCAGCCCTGGGACACAGAGGGACACCTCTTATAAATCAGAATGGCGAGTTGGCCCCTGCCTCTGACATTGCCAAGCCACCATTTTTGACCCGTTTGTCATCACTTGGTCCTCTAGGCATGATCTGTGCGAGCCACAGCGTGGGGAAGGGTTGGGAGCAGCAGGAATTCCCCTGGGAAGTGGTTCTTGCTCTGCATGCAGCAGCACATCAGCTCACCATCCCCATCCCCATCCCACACAGCTCCAGTGCTGCCCCTCTTAGCTGCTCCCCAGGCCCTGCATCACCCTGTTATGCAATGCCAAGTGACATTTTATTTAGGCTGTTTCAGAGGAGCAGGAAGAAAAGACACAACGCAATGCTTTCCAAATGCCCTCAAGCCCTACTCTTTCCATCCCTATTTTTCATCTCCAGCCGTGGAGCCCTGTAAGTGCCCCTCTCTGTGCCTGGGCAGACCCTGAGCCCCCACCCCATGGCCCTCTTTCCCAATCTGGGGCGCCTGCCCGCCGGCTCCAGCTGACCCGGCACACCCCTCGCCCTCTGAAACGTTGGAGAGATGAGATCATGCAGAGCAGCTCTAAGACAAACATCCTGACAGCTCTCGCTAACATTTTCCACAGGTTTCTCAAGCTCCATTAGCTCTTGCTAGATCCTATCGCGCAGCAGTCGCCATAATTAATGGCTTGTGTACTTCTGCACACACGGGTTCTTGTAATCCCCCTGCTCCTTTCTAAACAGAGTCAAAATCACCATCCCAAGGCAGCAAACATGGCCAGTCAATCCATACACAGCTTGGCAATCACTTAGAACCTGTTTGTTTGACAAATTTCCCTCTGTTCTTCCCACCTATATATATTACTTAAACAAAAACCCTATGGCCACCTCCCTTGTAAGGGGTGAGGCATAAACAGAAGGGCATAAAACCAAAGGAGTGACTCATCTAAAAACCTCCATCTCAACAACTTGCCCACAAGGCTTGGGGATGGAGGAAAATAGACCCAAACTTTCTTGTGTGGATCTGAGCCTTGATGAGAGGAAGCGATGGAAGCGAGAGGGGCTGCCCCACAGAAGCAGTGCTGAAAGAGAAAGAGAAAAATGCAGGCTGTGAGCCTTTCCATTCTCCCAGGTGAGGGCCAGCACCTCTTCCCACCCTGCAGCAGCATCCAAACATGCCCCTGGTGCAAATAAAATGGTTATCACAGGGGATGTTAATGGGCACATCAGCAGCACCTACAGAGTCGTCATTGCTGGTGCCGTGGTTCAGGCAGGAATTTCTGATATTTACGGTGGAGTTCTGTGGTGGTTTAAGCAGTATTTGGGTTTAGGAGCCATTACATTATTGTGAAATATGCACACTGTTGGTGGATGCTTAAAGTGCTGCTACGCTGTGGCATAAACTCAGTATTAATTTTGGCTCCGCAGAGGAAATTGAAAATGGTGCCCTTGAAATCATTATGCTGAGCGAATTTCAGCAACAGGGGAAAAGACAGCCTGGAGGGAAATAAGAGAAAATTTACTTCAGGCAGCCAAAAAGTCCCCATGGGACTCACTCAGTCCAGGCTCAGGGATGTGGAGGATGTTGGGGGCAGCCTGGTAGGATGTGAGGGCTCCAGCATCAGAGCCCCACACCACTGCTGTGCCTCCCTTAGCCCCAGCTGCTAGAAACCCTGAGAGCCCCTGGGGATGATGTTGTGCCTGTGAAGTGCTATTTGCTCTAATTTTAGTCCTGTTTATGTAACTGAGAGTGATGGGAAGGTGCCACACTCCTGGAGGGGCTGTGCTGAGGACAAAGCCTGTACCCACACCCTTAGAGCAGGACCTGTGTCTGCCAGGACCCTCTGCCCCACATACTGCATGCAGGCAGCACCTGAAAGGATGATACCTGAGTCTTACAGGCTGAATGCTGACAGGCAGTAGATTATATAAATACATGTATATGTGTGTGTATATATATATATTTACAATCTGTAATATCAATAATATATATAAAAATAAAGAAACCCTCTTCAACTCTCACCCCAACACATCCCCCCACTGACTCCACATGTCCTGACCTCTCTGGAAAAAGCTTTGCAGAACCCAAATGACCAGCCCTGGTCTGTGGGCGCAAGGGATTCAAAGTCTGTTTGAATGAGCATCAGAAATAAGTGGGGTTTATTGAACTGAGATAAATTCTTGGAACTCATCCACGTAGAAAGGAAATGCTCAGAATTCATCTGAGAGTTGACTCAGACCTGCCCTTTCAACCTCATATCCTGACATTACAACCTGTCTATATAAAAAAAAAAAAAAAAGAAGAAGAAAAAAATTCTCTACTGGGGCTTCAACATGTAGCAGAACTGAGCCCAGAGAAAGAGGAAACAGAAAACTACAACCCTTGAATAGCTCCATGGGAACCACTGTTGGTGTGTGCTCTCCTTCTCTGGCTTAGGAGAGCAAAACCCTGCAGCTGGAGCTGAGGCAAGGACCCGGCTCTACCTGGCCCCTGTGGGACCACACATCACAGGCATTTTAGCTGGGAGCTGACAGGGGAAGCAGCTGTTCCCACTCCCCCAAAGCCTGTGATGAGCTGCAGGGATGTCCCCAGCATGGCAGCATCCCTGGTCCCCATAGCTCATCCCCCACAGCTGTCGGGGTGGAGACCATGGAGTGGTGGCAGCCAGGACAAGTCCCCATCAGGTTTTGGAGGAAAGCTGTGAGTAATCAGTGGGTTTTCTTGCTCTCTCCCAGGATTTGCAGGAGCAGAGGTCTGCCTTGGTATGGCTCAGATTAGTTTTCATATATATAAAATTCTGCTGGCAACACAGCTTCCCTTTATTTAATGCAGATTTTGTGTGCTCCTCGAGTAGAGAAACCATTACCTCACCGAATGGATACGATTTCTCAGCTCCCTGCCTTCAATAAAAATTGTAACACCTGCAAACTTTTTAAACAAATTATGTATATTAGAGCAGAACCCCTTCCCCCCTCCACGTTCTCCTGAACTTGCAGCCATGTGTCTTGAAACAAAATCCTCTCCAAGACATCTGGTCTGTGCTGGTGTGGTTATTACAAGCTCCCCCGTGGTGCTGGTGGCACGGAGCCCACAGACCTGCTCCACAAAGGCCACTGTGTAGCCAGGGCTCCCTCTGCCATGCTGGGAATCCAATGGATCACTTTCAAGAGTGCCTTGAAAAAAATAAAAATACAAAAATTTCTGTGTGTAAATGCAAAATGAAAGGATGGATAGCAAAGGGTGAATCCTCAGCTTGCTTCTGCAGGTGTGGATACTGATGTTAGAGCATGAAACACCTCACAGAAGCTTT
Organism: Acrocephalus scirpaceus scirpaceus; assembly: GCA_910950805.1. Taxonomy (NCBI): domain Eukaryota; kingdom Metazoa; phylum Chordata; class Aves; order Passeriformes; family Sylviidae; genus Acrocephalus; species Acrocephalus scirpaceus. The sequence continues at coordinate 6,421,081 of OU383781.1, forward strand.
TATCACAGATCTGTGACAGGGGTACCAGGAAAAATGTCTGGGCTGCAGAGACCAATAGGTAGGGGAGAACAGATGTCTCCAGCTTACATTGCTGGGTACAACCCTCTGAAAAGCTGCTTTTCCTCCTCACCTCAGCAGTAAGAGATGTATACTTGAGCTCTTGAACAGCTGCTAACTAGGAGCCAGGCATGTTTCCACCAGACCCAGCACCCAGAAATGCTTAATTCAGGTGTGTGCCAACAGATTTGCTAGAGTAGGGCCCAAGAAAAGGCTCATTCATCTAAAGAAACCCAGACTTGTTTTCTTTTCCCCCAGATCTTCAGAGCATAATTCCCTTTCTAACAATAACCTGAAAGAATGAGAAAAGAGCTGCAACCCCCCACATCTCCCCACATCCTTATGCAGCAGGAAAGCCCCAATGGAAGCCTCATGAGCAACCTTTGTCCTGGTGCCATTTCCAGCCCAGTTACTAGGTCAGAGAGAGCATGGACAAGTTTAATTAAACATCCAGACTGTCTGGTGTTGCTTTATTATCACCTGAGCCTTCCCACTGCTTCTCAAGTGAGACCTGAGGCACAGAATCCTGAAAACGAATTAACAAGTTTATTTTGGTTGATTGACCCAGACTTTGGAGCCATAGGAGAAAGAACAAGGGCTTGAAGTTCAGCAGAGCTCAGTGCCAAGTATCACTCCTCAGTGACAGCCCAGAGCTCAGCAGGAGCTGTTTGACTTTCCCTACCCAACGTCCTGTCACCGGCAGCCTGTGCAAACCATGCAAATGCTGCAATTAGTATCAGAGATAAACCAGATCCATTAGTAGATGGAAGGGGAACTCAATCTGTTTTACAAATGGAAATGAAGTAGCAGCCTCAATTATAGGATTTTTAAAAACATGCAATTTAGCAAAATGTTGATTTCCTTTTCGTTTACTTCGTTCTTTGTCTTTCAGATACTTCAGCTCAAGTAGCAGGCAGTATATTAACCGACCAGATTTTGGCAATGTATTTAATAATCAAGCTCAAATAAGTGCTCTTAGGAAATAATTTTATTTACAGTTCAGCTGGGGAAGAATATTAAAGCTTGAGGATTTGGCTAAAATTATTACCCTACAGTAACATATTTTGAAGAAAGGCATTTGGGCTGTGGATGACTAGTACTAGTGAGTCAGAGCACAGCATTTGACCTTTCTGAAAATTCAACATCTATTTGGGACACAGGGCAAGATTTGTCCTCCAGCTTCCCCCAGCCAGGATGGGCAGTCACCACCACAACAGCTTTAGCACCTCCCTTACCCCTGCTGCACCCTGAGCCCAGCAGGGAAGTTCTGGGGTTCCTGACAAGCAGCTGAATCACTCCTCATCCACCAGATTCCCTCCTCCATACAGTTACTTTATGCACAGATATATCTCACCACATATTCTGCAGCAAGGCTGGAGTTTGGGAACACTACATCTAGATATTTCAGCATGTATATGCCTGTATAACAACTTTGTTTTTTAATTGGTCCAGCCCACGTTACTGTTTAAATAATTGAAGGTGCTCAGCATTAAACATATTTTGCCATGCTTTCCCCATGGCACCTTTCCCACTCCAAACTGTCTGGAAGCTGAACAGAGACTAAGCATTAACTAATTAAATTTCTCAAAACAAAGGTTAATTAGTGTGTTTATTTTGGATTATGTATGTATTGAATTATTAAACACTATATGGTACTATAAAAAAAAAAAAAAGAAGAAGAAAGAAAGATAGAAAAGGGGCAGGCTGAAAGGAGGAAACATTCCTAAGCCCAAGGAACAGCTTCTCTGGCTGCCTTGCAGCTACATTAACCATTTGTTCACAACCCCAGCATGTGCTCAAAAAATGCATCCTCTTTCTTTAGGGCTAAAAGCAAAAGCCCTCCCAATCCAGAAGGAAAATCCAGCAGCCTTGAACTGTGACTATGGCAGATCCCTGTCATTTTAGGGCAATGCATAGGGGAGCAGCACAGATCCATCTTTGGCTCGGGATAACGCTGTGCTGGACACCTCATCTGACACACACACGCTCCTCTTCCAGCCCTGTCTGCTGTGCCTCACACAGCAGCCACTGAGGAGCAGAGGTCCTTCCCAGGGCCCATCAAACAGCAGCATTTCTCCTCTCCCTCCAAACGACCCCCTTTCCTTTTTGGTCCCATGGTGGAAAGTTTGCAACATGCAGCCCATTTTCCAAATACTTAATTATATAATTATCTGCCTGCAGGCCAAGGTAATGACTGGGGTCCAAGAGCCAGACCACACTAAAAGAAACAAGCTGGTGAAGATTCACCCTGATTCCAGTTCTCACACTGGCCCTATAGCTGTAACATCAATCCCAAAGGATATATGGATAAACCACTGCCAACAAACCAGAGGTAGGAAGATACAGGCTAATACCCATCACGTTGTAATTACCTGGCAGTGTGCAAATACACCTACCTGCCCTAAGAGGAGGACACACGGGGCACTGTTTTCAAAGCACAAAGGAATCTAAAAACCTTGCATGCCTTCTCAAGATTATTATGTAAAGCAACACTTCATATATGCCTGGCCTACAGGAACGGTGTCAGGTTTATCTACGTGAGCATTTCCAGCATGCCTATCATGGTGGGCCAGTGATTCATTCTGTCTGAAGAGTCTTATGACAGCTGATATGAGAACCCTTCTTCATCACCAGAATAAGGCTCTGCATTTCAGCTTTCAGCTCATTTTCTGTACAAACAGGAGTCCTGAGTCAGTTACAAAATGAATTTCTTCTTTCAAAGCATCCTCCATCGCTGCAGTGAGCAATAACTTGTGTTGTTGCCCAAACAGCAAACAAAAAGTGGACTCACAGGCACCTCTCAGACAAGAGATGATCCCTAACTTGTGCTTATCCAGAAGCCAGCCAACATCTATATAAGTGTCTTCCCTGTTATCCCGTGTAAATGTAACATAAAGTTCAATATAATCCTGGAGATGCAGCTTCCCAGGACTCTCTGTCAGATGTTCTCTGCAGGAACTTGGGGCTGGAAAGGACAGTTCATTGAGGATGGGTGTCAGAAGCAAAAATGGGTCAGTTCCTGCTTTATCACTTTGTGATTGCTGGAGCACTATCAGGAGGTGCAATCAGAGCTGCAGCTGACACCTTCAGAGGAGCCATAAGTGGCTTCAGCTGCTTGTTCTCACCCCGATGTCCTATTCCTATCCTTCGAGGTCAGAATTCCTCCTCAGTCCTGAATCTCTGCTAGATTGCCAGTTATTTGTCACCAGACTCGTTTTCAGATTCATTACTTGATCAGGGGGCCAAAGTGGATAAGCTTATTTTACAGCCATTGCTTATGAAGGAATGTAAATAAAATTGTGTCTCTGAGGAGTTTTTTTCCTCTACTTAATATTTTTTCAAATGCATTTTTATCAAGGAAATAGTCTTTCTGCAGATCTAGGAAGTCAAACCTAATTAAAGTCACTTTATTGAGGGACCTGATAGCAACACCTGCTTTAAAGACAAAACCCCCTTCTTTTTAAATTCAAATATTTTTGTTCTGCTGTAGAAGCAAAAACATATCTTTGAATGACATATCTCAGAAATCTGCTTTCATTACCCTCTCCTCCTTCCCTGATGATCTTAGGTTTCACATTCACACCCTTTGGGAAAATTGCCTGGGAAACTTTTCTGATGATACACTGAAGGTCATCTACAGTAAATGTGGTACAAAGTGAACCCAGATCTCAGGCTTTGCAAATGTTCATTATGTAAATTACAGGAGCTGTGAAGATGGAAATGAGGCATACAGATGCTGTTATGCACGAAAAAGCAGAGGGGAAACTTCAGACTTCCCTTCACGACAGAGGCAGTTGCTGTCTGCAGGCACTCTCCTTCCTCCCTGTGGTATTTCCAGCATGAAAAGGCCTCAGATTCTCTATGGCTGTTGGTTCAGAAATGACTGGCTCTGTGCTCCTCCATGTAGGTCAAGGACTGGGATAGATATTTAAATTCACCACACATCTGGGGAGAATCATGGGCCAAATGCAGCTGCAACCTGGATGGGAGGAAACGGGGAGGGCGCCTGTGCAGGGCATTTCTGAATTCCCATCCACCACCTGTATTTCTGGGATTAGTCTTGTTTACTGCCTCAGCCAGGGCTAGTCCTGAGGAGCAATGTATCTGTCTTGTGAATTGCAGTGCAGAGATGATCAAGTGCAGGAGATAAAGATTCAGCCCTTGATATCATGCATCCTTGGGCATATTACTTGGAGGCCAGATTTTGAAAGATGTTAGAGATCAAAGGATGAAGAAAGATAACCAGCTTCACTTTCAGCTCTGTTCCTGAGCATGTGTTTCCTGAACATTTCAATAGGAAATAAGCATTTTTGTGCTTTTTAAAAAATAATTCTAAATGCCTTTGGGTAGGTGGTTTCATCATGAGGAACCAACATACATTTAAATGGCAGATCTTAAATTGCACATTGTTTCAGTTTCCTACCAGAGGAGTGTTAATCCCCTTTTCTTCGATTTCCCCCAGGTCTTGCTCAGGTTTGATGCACGTTTCTCCTCTAAACAATAATTACAATTAAAGACACTCCAAGCTTGATTTCAAGCAGCGATGAGTGCTCAGCCAGTAACGGGAGCTACTGGTGTTCAGCTCTGTTGAAACTCAGCTGCTGCATCTCATGTTCAGTTCCTCAAAAATGAAGACATCAAAAACTCGGGACTGCTTTTGGTGATTTTGCCCTAAAAGCTCATGAGGGAAGCTGTGATGCACACATATTGATGGTGAGGTGAAAGGACAATGCCCAGCCAGGTGCCCTCCTGTCAAGGGACTTGCACTATCCAGGGCAGATGGAGTGGGAGAGAAGGGCTGAGCCTTCCCCCACCAACCTCACCAAAGATCTGCTGTGACCTGCAGCAAAAAAAGCAAGAAATAAAAGGAAAAGAGCAGTAAGACAACAGTGGAAGGGAAATTCCAACTCCCTGACCTTGGGACAACCTCACCCTGCATGTTAACAGACAAAAAAATGGGAAAAATGATGAAATTGTCTCAAAATGAAAAAAAAAAAGCCCAATCAAAAAAAAAAAACCACCAACAGGAAAAAAAAGATTTGTTGAGTCATCCAACAGTGTTCGAATCAAGATATTTTCTTAGCAACTGTGCTAAAAGAGAAAATGTAACACATTCTGGTTTGGCTTTTCCTTCAGCAGCAAGATTTATTTGCATTCACACACGAGGGTCTGGTTTACAATAAGGTTCTCCAGCCCTTTCCTTTCTTTCATTGTTTCCATTGTGTATCTTGGATAGAAAATCTCCTTTGGTGAAAAAATCCACACCACACAGCCCCGGGGCAGACCATGCCCCACCGTGCACATCTCTGCTTGGAGAGGTTTTTGTCTGAAGGGCCGTTTTGAGAAGCAGGAAGGTTTTCTCCTTGACCCCGTGCTGGGGAGCCTCACTCCCCACGAGGAGGAACTTGTGCTCCACCAGCCCCAGGTTTCGCAATGCACTCAGGACACATCTTGCACTGGCCTTGATTTATGCAGAACTGTTGGCTAATCTCTTTTATGTAATTACTGATAGCTTTTCCTAAAGGCTAGGTCCCTAAAATGGAAGGAATGAATTAAAGGAGACAGATGTGGCTTGGCCAGCTCCCTGTTCCCACTGCAGACTCAGAAATGACCTCGTTAGTTTGTGCCGATTTAAGCAGGGGTTCAACCACACTGCACACCCACCCCAGCAGGAACATTCAGGCTTTCTGCTGTGCAGCCTAGTTTCACAGTCTGATCCCACTCACACCAAAGCCACTGGAATCACTCCAGGTTTATTCTGCTGAAATGTGATCAAAGTCTGGTCAAAAGTCGCCTGAGTTTTTGTTTACCCCAGATCCCCTTGCTTGGCACCGCTGCAGGCTTTGGGAGCTAAAGGAATGTCATTCCCCCACAGAGCTGGCTGCCTGTGGTCACCCAGAAAGACTCAGGGAAGGCAAAAGCCCTGAAGTTCCTTCTGCACCATCTCCAGGTCGAGAATCACCCTGAGCTCAGTGACCCACTTGGCCCTTGTGGCTGCACATTGCCCGTGTCTGCAGGCACAACGGGAGCTTGAAGGAATGATATTCCCAGCACGTCTGTGATGCACAGACCTGTCCATCAAGCAGGCATTCGGGGGTGGGCAGGGTGTGAACAAGCCTGGTGAGAGACTCAGATTCCTGGGAGAGAAGAAGATGCAGTGTCTGCTCAGCCATCCCCCCTTCCCCGCTTGGAAGTAAAGATGCCTCTTGTTTTAGGGACAGAGCCACAGCCTGGCTAGCACACCCTGGTGGGAGACCCTCCTCAAACCCTCCTCTTTAATTTTTCCCCATGGAAAAATATTGCTCCAGCAGGGCTGTCTTTGGATTCCCTTCCTTCACCAAAGCTGCCCTGCCGTGACCAACTTCAGGGGTAGCTGGAGCAGTCCCACAGGCCTTAGAGAATTATTTCCCAGTTTATGTAAAGTGAGCACCAGCTCAGTAAAAACAGGCAAGATTTATGCTTGGCAAACCTTTCCAAGGAGCCAATATTTCCCTGTTACTTACTTGTGGCTTGTGAATACAAACCTCACACAGCTGGTACCTCCACTAATGATCCCATTACAATATGTATTGAGCTGATACTCTGTGATATCTCATTGAGGTATTCATCCATGTCAGAAAGGATTTGTCCATAAAAACATCTCCTCTCATACCATCACAGGATGCTGCATTCATTCCTCCTTCCTCTGTCATCTGATGCTGCCTAATCCCACTCACTGACATCAATCACAGGGGGAAAATAAGACAATTAACTGGCAATTAATTAAATTATAAACTGTAAGGAAGAGCAGAATATTTGTAAACCTTAATAGCCTTATTAACATGCACATTACCAGCCAGTTGCACAATGCTACAGCTAAGGGTATCTGTGCACATCTGTGACATCACACAGACTTTAATCAAGGGGTTCACCTCAGAGGGCTGCGTGGTGGGATGGGGAACCTGCCTGGCCAGCCTGGAGCTGGCATGGTACAGCTGCCTTACACCTCCCTTCCTGCAGAAAGCTGGAGTGAGGATCAACAGAGAACGAGGATGCTGCAGCATCCCACCAGCTGAGCCTCCTGTGCCTTCAGGACACAAGGGCGTGAGGATGGCAATTCCCCCCGTTTCCTGCACAAAACAGGCACCTCAAGGGGTGTGGAGGCAGCGGGGAGCTCTGCCAGCCCCTGGGCTCTTCAGATGAGTGTATTGACCTGCAACAACTCAGAGGTGACAACCACCCTCCCCAGGGCTCTCTCGGGGATGGAGCAGGCACCCAACCATCAGGACTGGAGGGATACTGGCTTTTCTGATGCAAGGATACATGTTGGGACAGGGTCTGAAAACCCACCAGTGACAGTAACAGTGGACTGTTGTTATAAAACATGCATGCAAATGTGGCTTTGGTTAAAGCTGTTTCCTGGAAGACTAAAGGAAAGTAAGTGGGAGGAAAACATGGGCAGGTTAGGCACCTTCTGCAAGGTCACAGGAGCTCTTGCAAGGCGGTGGCAGAGGCTCCATCACAGGGGAACTGAGCTCAAAGCTTAATGCATCAAGTAACAGGGCCCTCTGTTTGAATGTCATGAGACAGGAGGAAAAATCCAATCCAACACAAGCCATGAGTGAGAGCATGAAGCCACAGCCAGACCCAGAGGAGGCACCAGGACCGAAGGCATTGCAGTGCTCATGTTGGCCTCAGGTCCCCTGGGAATAACCTTCACACAACACCCTCAGGGTTCTCTCACTTTTTTAATACTATTTCTGTACTGGTTTTGTCTTGGAAAGGTGACTAAATCAGTCCATCCAGTATATACCAAACACTTGGCTCTTTCCTAGTCCATTTGTTCCAAAAGAAGTACCATGTGAAGCAGGAGAGTGACCTACTAAAGCAGGGAAATTAGAGTGTAGAAGATGGATGGAGCTGTAAATCAGGTCTGCCTCCAAGAGCAGGTATAGCCCAACAAGGCCCTGCCATCTGCCCTCTCTCCAAATCAGCCACATCCCAAATCTCAGCTGTGTTAACTCTGGTTCCAGTCCAGCGTTATTTCTGTAACACGTGAACTGGGATGACATGCACCCAGCCCGTTCATTTATTTGTGGAGTGTGGACTGCTGACTGATGGCCAAGTGCTAATAAAAGCAGGGCTCTCCCTCCTGTGCCATTCCATGCTGGATACTGGCGGCGGGCTGGACCTCTGGGCACATGGCACTCGCTGGGAGCAGCCGGGGGTCGTCAGAGAGCAGCGCCTTCAGATTTTCATTCTTAATTTTCATGGAGCTGCAATGCCACATTGTTTTCTCTCCCAGTTGGGCTCTATATTTAGCCAGGGGTTCTGCGCTCAGCTTGTGTTTTCTGGTGAGGTTGGTAGCTAGCGCTGCTCTGCTGTCGGAACGCCTGTCTCCCTTGTCAAAACGCGGCTGTTTTGGGGATGCATGAGGCAGTCAGATGTGACAGAAGCTGAGAGGTTTCTTTCACAGCTAGGAAGGGAGAGGAGGGAGCCAAGCACTTCCATACCCACCCTAGGAGCTCCAGTCCCCTGGGAGGGTTGGAATCCGATGCCGACTGGCGCTGGGAACACCCACGTTCAGCTAACCTGACTGCAGTGTTCACTGCACGATAATTGGCTCTGAGGAGGCGTTACAGCAAGGAAATAAAAAAAATAAATCAAACAAGGTGGGACATCGGACATTTTAAAAATAACCCAGGGTGAAGCTCCAAGAAGCTTCAATGACCAGGGGTCAGATCTGGATTCCCTGAGCCCAGCTCATGTCCGGGGTATTGCTGACCTCTGCGGAGTCTGCTGGGCTGGCGCTGAGGCCAGTGAGATCAGGATCTGGCCCAAATCGCCTGGCCTCCCGCTGCACCCCATGTTGTAACTATCCAGGATGTTGACACATTCAACTTGCCACTCGTTTGTGGGACTAATTACACATTCGCATTTGTCTGCGCTCGCTCGGCTCCTAGCAACTGCAGTCACAGTCCTAATTAAAATAATAGACTGAGATTGGTAACATTACTGATTTAACAGGAAATTAGAAGAGTTACGTTCGCAGAGTTTAGGTAATTGACACCAACAGCGCTTTCGTTGTAACGGGTGTTCTGTGATTGATTTTGTTCCCCAGTCAGACCTAAAAGCAGCCTGGGAGCGCATCCCACCATCAGATTACAGTGCAGGGGAGTTAAATGGCTATTACACCACTGCCTGCTCTAGAGCTGGCAGCTGCGGGCTCGGGCTAGGCTTCGAGCTTCCAAACCAAACATTAGCCCTAAAATTATAAGCCTAATGTAAAACAAAACGTGTTCAGCACAACGTGTTCAGTTCTCCTTGCACGAGTGTCCCTGCGTGCCCATCTGACCGCTCCTGCCTGGGGAGAGGGCTGCAGGCAGCACAGGAGCAGCTCCTGCATCCTGGGACGCCTCAAATACCAATTCCCTGGAGGTACCACAGGTTCCCATGGACAGACAGAAAGGCTCTGAGCACACCAGTGACCGTGGAATATTCTGGGCACACAGTGGTGGAGCTCAGAGCAGCTGCCAGTGGGGAATGTTCGAGGTGTGTGAGATTCATGGCCACATTGAAGGGAGAAGGGTTCCCTGTGCTAAACCCATCCTGCAGCTCACTCCACATGAAGTTCTGTGTGTGGATAATATTGCCAGGCAGGACCATTTTCTCATTCTCTTTCTCTCAGAAAGAGAATTAGATTTCTAGAGATGGCCCTGCTCGTTCTCACAATGGTGTAAGTCCAGCTGGGTCCATATGAGCTTCAGAAAGTTGACTCAGTGTTTTTCTGTTAAGGAAATTTCTGACTCCACAGTCTTAGAAATGTTCGGATTGGAAGGGACCTTAAAGATCACTTAGTTCCGATCCCCCTGCCTTGAGTGGTTCATACATGTTATTCATCAAGTAAATCCTGGCATTTTCCACAAAACAGGCTGTTATGATGATAGAGTGATTGCCTCAAAAATGAGGTGGACTCACTTAGTGCCAGTAGTTGCAGCTGGGGCTGGTATCTTGTGTTGCCACCTCTTTCCCCACAGCCTGGGCCCACAAGGGCATATGGATTTCTAACCTGACCTGAATGTCACATCTCCTTCAGTTCCCTCCAGGCTCAGTTGTCCAGGAAGTTCCCTAAGCTGTGTTGTGCTGGGCAGTTTCTGAAGGTCAGACCTGAAAAATGAGGAGAGTGAGAATGGATAGTTCAGGAAGATTCCAGGGGTGAGGAGAGGGGTGTCCAAAGGGCTTTACACAATGTCACCACTGTGACAAGGTGTGACACTTAATTAGCTACACCCCCATGGCAGGGCATCTACAATGCTTTTTGTGGGACCCAAAACCACTCTGAGTTTGACCAGTGACTTCCCAACACTGACTAACAGCTTTTGTATACCAAGAAATATCATTTCCTTCTGAACATTTCTAGATTGAGAAACTCTTTGGATACATACATAAGTCTGCTTTTGAAGAAATACACCGCCTGTAAATTATTATGAAAACTGTATGAAATGCCAAAATTGCACCAACTTGCAAGAATATTAGTTAATAGTCATCTGCTCTTTTGGACTCTTCTATTTGCAGACTCAGAAATGTGCTGGTAAGAACGAAGTACACGTGGTCTGGACTTTCTTATCTGATATTAATCCCAGCACAACAGGGCTATAAAATGTTTTCATGAACATATATGTCTTCTGCAGAGAGCTTCATGGGATAATACTGCCGGGAGAGATGCAGTGTAGGAAATACCCATCCACGGTTTATAAATCCTATCCATCTCGGCATGTCTCGGGGAGTATTATCATGGCCCTGGAGAGCTACTGCAAATGCTACTCTTGCAGCTTGCATGGATAATTGTTTATAAAAGTCTTCCTTCCCTTCTGCTGTGCCTGGGAACGATTATATCCAGAAGGCATTTGTTGTGTCCGTCTTGTTTGGCTCCAGCAGCTCCCAGAGGTATCACACACGGGATGCTCCAGTAAAGTCCTTACCTTCCTGTTGGGCATAAACAAGAGGAATCAGCTACGCTGCAGCCTTTTTTCTCTTTGCTTTATCCAGATTCACATGGCAAATGACAGTCTGGGCTTTAATCACCCTGTGTGTGCACTGAAATGCACCGGGGCATTTGCTTCTGCAGTGCTTCTGTATCCTAGAGATTAAACCTCTCTGCTACTAGCAGATATTTGACCCCATAAATAAAATTAAGTGCCATCATCTTCTCCCTCATTTTGCACCAAATTGTTCCTGGGGCAGGTGATTCCCACCACCACAAGGGCAGCACCCTGTGTCCAACCCTGCTCTCCTGGAGTCCATGAGGAAGCTCTGGGTGACCCAAATGGCCGAAGGAATTCTTATCCTATGGGTTTGGGTTGGGGTGAGGCCTCAGCTCCAGACACCGCGATCCAGCCGTGCCTGACGGAGCCAGGCCATGCAGCACCCCAGCTGCCTCACGCTGCCATAAATCATAATCCTCGTGGCACAGCCAAGTTGGAAACACATGAGAAAGCTTAAAGTGGCTTGTTTGAACACTGAAAAAGCAGGTGGTAGGCTCCATTTGATCCCAAGTGAAAGACGGCGGCGGCACAGGGCCCAACCGGGCAAACACCGATGGCCAGGGCAGGAGTAGGCAAGGGAAGCTGTGGGGAGCCCATGGTGGAACAGCCTGGCCACAGCGCCGGGGCTGGGCCACCCCGTGGGGCCACCCAGAGCCTCAGAGGGTGACACCTGCCACGGGTGCCACTTGGTCACCAACAGCAGGCACTGAGGAGCAGGGATAGGAATGGGCACAAGGATGTGGATAGGGATGGGGACGAAGATGGCGACGAGGGATGAGGATGGGAATGGGTAAAGAGGCAGGGATGGGGACTGGGACGGGAACGGGGACAAGGACGTGGATGGGCATGGGATGAGGATGTGGATGGGGGCTCCCTATGCCCTGGCGCCTGCAGACACCAGAGTCCTGCTCAGGACCCCCCGTGCCCGAGGGCAGGTGCCGGCCCGGGTTCCCCTGAGCACGTCGCACCCCGCCCCGTCGCCCGCCGGGACCGCGCGGGCCCCGAACCCGCGGCCCCGGGACCCTCCCGCCGCCATTTCGCGGCGCCGCCGGGCGCGGCCCCACCTGCCTCCCGCCCCTCCCCCGCCCGCCGCCGCGGCCCGCGCGCCCATTTCCGCCTGGCCGGGCGCCGCGCGCGCGCGGCCTCCCCGCCCCCCTTCCCTCCCCCCCCGGCGCTCAGTCATTCACGGGCACGGGCAATAACGCGCTGTGACGTCAGCGGCGGCGCGCGGGCACCGCGCGGGGCTGCCGCGCGCGGGGGGAGGGGGGCGGGGCCGCGCCCCTGGGGGGGTCCGGGGGAGACCCCGCGGGAAAGGGCTGAGGGGAGACCCCCGTGTGGGGGGAAGGGCCCGAGGGGAAATGGCGGCAAAGGCGGTGCCCAGGGGAGACCCCTGAGGAGAAATGGCTGAGGGGAGACCCCCGAGGCGAAGGCCGCGGAGGGGAGACCCCAGGGGAAAGTGTTGAGGAGGGGCCGCTGAGGGGAAACCCCTGAGAGGGGGCGGCTGAGGGTCACGCTTCTCATCCATGGGGGTCCATACCCTCCTGTCTTGTGGCTCCCTCTCAGCCGCCTGTCACAACCTTCCTCCACCCCTCCATTTAAACACCTCCTCTACCTCCATCCTTCCCGCAGAATGCGCCAGAAAAGGAGCCAGGAGGCCGCTGGTACAGGAGCGAGTGGTATGGCCATGTCAGCCATAGCCCCTTGCACAGCGCTCTGGGCCAGCCACAACCCCCAGAGATCTGAATAAAGCCGTCAGATACCCTCTTGTGACTGACGGAGGGACCTCAAGGCTGAAATCTCAACAACATCAATAATTTTTCCTAAATACACAGAGTCCATATTGAGACTCACATTGTTTGAGCTGCCCGAGCCCAGAGAGGGAGGGGTGGACGATAAAAGGCATCATCAGGCTTTGCCTTCCCGTTCCTATACCAAAGATAGAGAATATTATAAATTTAATAGATCTTCTTCATTATTCATAGCTTGCTTGTGGAAAAAAAAAATCATAATAGCTTGGTGTGATATGTCAGGCATCTATAATTCATGGCGCTGAGATCACACAGCCACCATACAGTGGGAGTTCACAGAGTGAGATGTTTGTAATTAATCTGTGAAAAGAAAAACAAAGGCAATAAACTAGGAAGGACAATAAATGAGGGACAGATCCTTCCACCCGCACTGACGTGGGATAGCACTCGGCCAGAAGCGTGAATAATCCTTGGCTAAAACCTGTAAAATTAGCCAGGAAGTGGCTAGGAGATTTACAGTAAATAGTAAATTCATCAGGCAGGCTGTGTTGCAGTTTGGGTAACAAGGTGCTGAAAGCAGCAGTGGCCTGGTGCTTGTGCTGAGCTTGGGTCAAAGTATGAGGAGACAAGAGCTCCCCAGCCGGGACTCCAGGCTGTGCAGGTGGTGCAAGGCAGCACTGAGACCATTCACTGGCAACCAGGGCACTCCCTCTGCCTTCCCCATCCCGCAGGCTGGGAGATGCCAGCTCAGGGAAGGCTGGAAGGTTTGGGATCCCCTTGGGGCATTTGTGTGGACCTCGCTGATTTCAGCAGGACTGGGGCACGCGCTGAACTGCTTTGCTGAGCAGGGAAGTTTTTTGGAAGCAGAGCCTGAGCGAGGACCTGAACAAATTGTGCTGCTCACAAAGATGCAGTACAGTGATGGAATGAACCGAAGTCACGTCCTAATTGGAAACAGTGAGCTGGAGTTCTCCAGAACCCCCTTCCTCTCACTATTGTCTATTTTCATCCCGGTGAAGCTAAAGCTGGTTACTGTACAGCTTAAAAACTCCCTGTGGTTTCTCACAATAGGCCAACCATCTATGCTGGTTTTCAAGTGGTGCAGGGAGATATTGTAAGACTGCATGGCCAAACAAGGAGGAGGAGAAATTAATTTCTTCCAAAGTGGATGCTACAAGGAAAATGGAAAAATAAATCCTCATCCTTCTAGGGTCTGTCTATGGCTTTAACCAAAAAACGCCGGTGCCAGGTCCACCAGGCAAAGCCATGTGTCACAATTAAACTGTTTTAAACTGAGATAAACAAGTCACAGGGTAGAGGGGCATCATGGTGAGACAAGAGTGACTTCCAAAAGGAAGCCCAGGCCTTGCTCCCAGGGAGATGTGATAGTGCCAGTGCACGGATGCTGGAGGCCAGAGGCACTCATTGTTTTGTTTACTCATTCCTGTCTCCCTCAAGAAATAATTGGTTTTCTTTGGTTGCTTGCTTGTTTGTTTGTTTGACTTTTTGCATTCTTTGGATTCAATTTCTCCTGCAATATGGCCTTAATTTACATTGAAAGGATGCATGTTTATTTATGCACTTTATTTATTTATTTATTTATTTATTTATTTATTTAAAATTCTCATTACTCCTAGGCTGCTGGCACGGTGAAAGGACAGTGGCCACTGGAGACAAGGAGCACCACGTATATCCTAAATCTACACTGCCTGTACAGCTCCTGGGCCATCCCTGACCTCTGCACAGTCTGGATTGTTGCTGCTTTGAGGTATGTCTAGGGTGGTGCCTCCAGGCTCCATATAGTGTTAACAGTGAAATCCTCAAAATTCCCCTCTTCAGAGTCCCCATGGCATTGTTGGTACTATCCCATCCGAGTGTGGGCTCTGCAAGTCTCAGCAATGCCCTCTGGTGACATGTCCCAAGACACGGCTGGCAGCACACAGGTGCTCTGCCAGCCAGCTCACGGCTGGTGGAAAAATCACCCAGGAGGGCACTTTTCCCACTCCATAGGTCCTCAGGGAACAGTAAATAGAAACTGGGAATTTATCAGGTTCTCCAGCTTCTCGCCTCAGCCTGATAATCGCTTTCTGCTGCATGAGTCCCAGCAGAATCTCAGTGTTTTCAGCATCTGGAAAATAGCTTCAGGGAACAGCTGAGCATCCAATGCTTCTTGCTGAAGCTGTGAGTAGTCAGGAAAAAGGCCCTGCGACCTATGGATTAGGTGCCCTGGTGAGTGATCCAGTTGTAGTGCAGCAGGACATACCGGAATGAATGATTTTGACCTTAACTGGCTGTAACACCGCCATCCAAAACGTGTGTGATTGTGCTAATCCACCCCCAAGGAGCACTGCAAGGCTGGCTCATTGTTGTGGGTACAGTGCTGAGAGCTCCTGGCACAAAAGACAGTGCAAGTGCAAAACATTTTCCTCTTACTTTATTGGCTTTGCCAAGGAGCCTCCTGTGGCAGAAAAGAGCAGCCTGGTTACTTAAACCATATCCAACCACGGGACCAGGGCTGTGCTGCACTTCACTCTGCTGTTGTTTCTCCTGTGGTGTTTGCGTGGGAATAGTCTGTGAGGGAAATGACACGAGAAATCCCTGTTATAAAAGGAAGAGTGGACAGATGGGTAGGAGAAGACAACTCTGTCATGACAATCTTCCTTCCTGTCTACAGCCCAGCAAACACAACACAAGCTTGGATTGAATTACCCCAAAACATCACATGTGAGCTTGCCCAGGATTTAGCAACTGGGATCCACAGTGCCGGCACAGATCACATCTAACAGCTGATGGCAAGAAGTACAGAGCAGCAGGCATGCTGTTCCAATCCAAACCCAAGGAATCCCATCTGCACCTATTCACCTGCCAGTCTAAACCCAAGGAATCCCATCTGCACCCATCCACCTCGCTTCATAGCAGGCACAGCCTCAAAATGTGCCTTTAAGCCTTAGTGAAAGGATATTCCAGGCTTAGACCTTAAATCCTTGTGAGAAGGCTACTCTCCCCTCTCTGGGCTGCCTGGCACCTCTGTAGCTATGGTTGTCATCTTTGTCCCCATCTTCCCCTCACCTCAATCCCAGTGGTAGGGGTGCTGCCTCATGGCTACTTTGGCATGGCAATATGTCTTGGAAGTTTTGGTGGGAGCTAGAGCAGAAAATTCCTTTGGCTGCGTCCAAGTGAGGGGAGAGACAACAGTTTCAAAAAAATCTTTTGAATGTTCATATTCCCCTTTAAAAATGAAGGAGCTAGGCAGGCAGAGAAAGCCAATCTGGGTGTATAAATAACCAGTAAATGGCAGGGTGTTCACCCTTCCCACACTGGATTACCTAAGGCGTCACATTGCCCGCTACAAGCTGAAGATGAGGGAGCTGCCAGCAGAGCAGTGCCGTGCCTGATAACCGGAACAGCCCACAGGATTGCGAGCAGCCATTCATGCTCCAAACGTAAACAAGGCAGAGCCGCCTCCTCGCCGCTTCCAATGCAGCCACCCCGCATCCCGGGGGGCTGGAACAGCCCAGTGCGTGAGATCAGCCAGGGCAGATCAAGGAACAGCAGCCGTGTGGCAGAGGGGCGTTATGGAAACATAATGCAGAAATAGTCCAAGCTTCCATGTTTTCTCAGAATCAGGTACACAAAAAGTGCAGGGATCCTATCCCATACTCGGGCAGTGCAGGAAAGGCCGTGGCAGGGGGCTGTGAATCTTGGCTTGGCCTCCTGTAGGGTCACAGTGTGCAGAGCTCACACCATCCCTCGCTTGTTGGGGTTCCTGGCACGCATCTGCCCTTTGAGCTCAAGACTTCCCCCAGTGCTTGCCTTCCCAGCAGGATGCTGAACTAGGAGCGAGCCAGCAAATAGCCACAGTCAATATAGTGGTATTGGCACCTTCCACTCAGGGGTCTCAAAGCACTTGGCAAAACCCAAACCACCACTGTGCCGTCTCTCTGCCCAGTGAGGCCAGTGCGCAGTGGTGAGCAGTGTTACGTGTTGTGTAGTGGGTGAGTAAGACCCGAGGTGGGTGATGACACCCGTGTGGTGACGCGGCCGAGACAGCAAACAGCACAGCAACCAGAGCCTTCAGCAGCATCTGCTTATGATCACCGATCATTTTGAGCTGGCCTCTGCCTGCAGATCGGTTGCCAGCTTTTGATGCTGTGATTCTCTAAATAGAAATCAGATGAAGTCAGGTAAACATTTTTTGTACCTATCCTCTTCTTGCTTGGGACTCATATCCAAACTTCTCATTTTAACCTTGTCTTTATGGTCTGTTGAAATCAAAACGCTCGTGCGAACAGCCTGAAACGCTGGGGATTTTCAGCTCAGATCTGAACTTGACGCTGTTCTCCCAGGCTGTGCAGCACTTACTATTTTTAGCTCCATGTCAAAAAGTTAAAGCAGCACATGGTAAGATGTTATGACTCTTAAAATTACTGTAAGAATGTTCCAGGGAATGGTACCAATTCATCAAAAGTAAGTTCATTGCGTGAGATAACTCGGCGACCTTTGATGCTGTACTGAGTTTGTGGGTCACTGGCTATTAATGGTGCTGCAATTTGTTGAGCAATAACCCAGTGATTACGGAAAGGGAAGTAGCTATTAATATGGTAAAAGGCACACCTAAGTGAGGATGTTTACTCCTCTAGGCTGAGAGGGGGAGGGCTAGACACCCTTCATGATGTTTCTATAGCTCTTTTTTTGATACTAAAGATAAGGACATGTTCTCCCTTCCCCCAAGACCAGCAGAGTATTGCAGCTGGAAAACAATGCCCTGGCATTTGAAGTGAAGGATGTGAAGGCAGACCACAGGCAAAATGAGGCCTCTTCATTGGCCATGATGCCAAGGCAGTGTGCTCTCAACACACACACAGGCTGCAGGATGACCTCTCTTTAACACCCACATTGTGTCACGTCTGATCCCTGCTTCTAAAGCCCTCACAGGAGCGTCTTGTAAGAAGTCATTGGTGGTTCTGTGCCTCAGGGTGACAGTGGCCTCAGGATGCTGAGGATAAGTGATCTCTCTCTGTCTAGCACCTTGTCTCACTCATCAGTCATCTCCCCACACAGGATGTCTGTAAGCCCCACTTACATGCTTGATTATCACCAGTGGGGTTTCTGCAAGTCAGCTCAGCCTCCTGGTTATGACATTGGGATACCCCAGGTTAGATCAGTGATGCAGCTGAGATGGGCAGGAGCATCTTGCACAACAGGAAAGGGCAGGCAATTGTTCCCAGCAAGAAGACAAAAGAGAGGAAATGGTCCTATGGGGCAATGGATGGGAAGAAGAATTTAAGGCCAGAAGCATCTTCCACACTATGTATGCACCAAACAGAAATGTGTACTCTGCAGTGAGATTCTAACCCATCCACACCTATGGATGCTGAGCAAAGGTGACCAGCCACATTCAGGTGGACTGCACTTTGTTATGCTTCATTTCTGCAGGAAGGTGTTCCCCCTGTGAAAACTGCTGGAACAAGACCCATAGTCTGCAGAACATAGGACCTGCTTGGGGAAGCACTGCAAAACACAAAGATCAGGATATCAGGGAAGAAAGCAGAGGAGGTTTTTGTGGCTCAGCCACAACAGTGACGGGAAGGAAAGAGCCATGGCTCTTCCCAACAGAGGGGGAGCTCAGGCACTTACTGTCGTGGATTGCTCATAAACCCCACCAGTCTCAGGCTTGTTACAAAGGTGTAGTGTTACCAAACACTCCCTTATCAGCAGGGTGGGCTGATTTATGGTGCCACATACAGTTACAGCTTAATAATAACAATAAGGATCGTTCTCAGGCATTCCAGCACACTACACCCACATCACCTTCTTGCCTTTGCTAAATTTGCTTTTGATTTACGGTCGCATAAACAAGGTGAAAATCAGTCACCTCAATTTCAAAGAGAGAAAAACCAGGGGGGCAGTTTCCAAAAGCGGCCTGGGTTTTTCTCTGCCTGCATTCAGAAGCATCTATTTTGGAGCTCCTATGGTTAAGTGAGCTGTGAGTACAACTGTCCTCTCAGCTTTGTTGATAAATACTGAACTCCTGACATTCCACCTGAATGTGGAATGTGAAGTTCTGTTGGTGTAAAGCTCCTCAGTTTATTTTGTGCTGTGTATTTGTTCAGGTTTCTGGGACTATTCCCTGCAGGAACACCCTTCTGTTCTTAATCTCATCTCTCACAGTACACTGCATGGTTTCCTCAGTCCTTAGCTCATCAGCACTTTGCTTCCAAGATGTTGAACCTCAGCCATATTCTTCAGGTTTAGTTCACTGGAGAGCCGAGCCCTCACTGATTGCTCCCAGCCAGGCTCCTAATTAGCCATCCTTGGATATATTTTCATTTAGTTTGGCCATGTGCTCCTGAGAAGCCCACAGGGTTTGAGAGCCCATGGCCCTGAGCATTAGAGCAGACACTGCATCTGCTTCTCCCATCCTCCTTGCAGGGCTTCCTTCACCTGCTGGGACTGATGTGGAGAAATCCAATTAAACATTTATAGCTCTGTAACCTCTTGGCATATTTGTGGGGCAGCTTCCCACGTCTGACCTACACAGAGCATGACTGGGCTGTGTTTTCTCTGTCACCTTGGCTTGACCCCCAGCCTACGCACTCACCAGCAGACCTGTCCCACACCAGAAAAACAAGCCCCTTAGAGGCTTAGGGCAGGAGGCAGAGCTGCGTGGGCAGACATTAAGTGACTTAGGACTCTCAGCATCCTGAAGTCAGCTCCATGTGCTTCATCTTACTGTGGGAATGGGGCTTCAGAGAGTCCCCAGCATTAGTGACCCCTGGTGCTTGGTGCAGGCAGCCTGTGCTTTGGTGCTCCACAAAGCCCACCCTGGGGAACAGGGGCTATTAAATCCCATGATGGCTTGGTTGAGTGAACTGCAAGTTTCCCATGGAGTGCCCCACTGAAGCTGCTAAGTGGGGAATTTCTGGGGAAGGGAAAGGGGCAGTGGCCTGCCTCTGGGTTGCTGTTCCACCTCAAGATGCCTCTATTCTCCCCTGCTGGCATTGGTGTGGGGAGCTCTTGGCCCTGCAACCAGCAGTATGGCTGGAGAAGGAAATCTAGATGTGTGGTAAACATTTAGAAGACAGAAAATAAATCCATCCATCTCTGTAAGAAATGCTGCCCCCAAGAGAAATTTCTTATCATAGGCAAGGCTAAGTGCACAGGCACCAGCGAATTCACCACCAGCATTGATTATTTCATTATAAATTGCTCACTTGCTTTCTTGCATTTGCTTCTGAACAGAAATGAAACACTGGCTACTGAAAATAACAGCAGCTAATACACAACTAAAAACCTGACTTGCATAAGAAAACACTGGATTTTCCACAGGGGCTTTCCCACTCTTTAAGCTTCTTTAAACTTTAAAGTATGAGCTCCATTAAGATTATAAAAATGTACTGCCTTAGCTGCTGGGTTTTTTTTACTGTGCCGAAAGGAAGACAACTGCTCTGAGGCTGAGTGAGAAGAACGATCTCAGTATTAACAAACAGTCCTGCACTGACACTGATGATTGATAGCAGATGAGGATGTAAATGGAGAAATCAGGGACTTTCCAAACTGTAAAATAGGGAAAGGAAACCAGTCTGCTGTACCAGGGCTACAGCTATATAACTCAGATGCCTTAGGATACCCAGCAAAGCCTCCTCAGTGCAGTGAAGTCATGCATGGCTTCCTCCATGTTTTGGAGTAGTTGTTTAGTGGAAAATATTACAAAGGATCATTCCCCAAGTCTTTTGCACAAAGCATACGTCTCTGTACCTACATGGCAATAGCTGGCATTCAGACACCACTAGAGATGAACTTTCCTCAGTGTGAGACTCATTGGTTTCTTGAGGTCTTCTCTGGTCCAAAAGAGAAATTTCTCTGGGAGCCCATAATTTGGCCCATTAATATATTTATTTTGTTGTGTCCTGAGCTGATCGTAACTGGAAGAAAAGAAGTTATGTAAGATTGTGACTAACAGCAGCCTTTGGACTGAAGCCAAGCCAGGCTATTCAAATGGTGCAGAAAAGGTGCTCCCTCCAAGTCAGGACATTTTCCTTGGGACATTTGCTGCCCCAAGGCCTCTTCCCCATGGATCGGCCATGCTTACAGCACTACTGTGGGGCTGAATTTACACCGTCTCCTGTTTGTAGGAGAGATTCATCTTTGGAAATGCTGGCTCCTGGATGCCATTAGAGGAATCCTGCCCACAATGGCATGCTCCATGATTTCTCCTAACCTTTGGTTTTCTGGGTGATGTCAAATGGCAGGAGTGACTTTTTATGATTGCCTGTATTTGTACAGGCAAGTGTAAGGATGGGCAGGTAGATGGGAAAAACCCCGTGTCTCATTCTGTAGTGAGGAGGAAACCAGCTTCGTGGAAAAAAAGAAAGTAGGAGATAAAAAGGTAAATATTTCCTTTGTCCCTAAGGCACAGTCAAGAAAAGGCATCATCATTTTGCTCAGACACTTGTATAACCTCATGTTTCCCACAAAACATGTTTCCCCGAGATCAGTTTGCACGTACCAGGTTTTGCCCATGAATACTCATGAGACACAAATCAGTCCTTTAATCCATGATTAGAATGTCACCCCACACTCTGTGGTTGCATCATGATTTGGTGTTACTGTTGAATGGATGCTGTGCTATTTAATTGTTTTTTGCTTAGTGATCTGTTCGCTCTGTTAATATTTAATTCTCTTTCCCCATCCTTCTTTCTACCCCCAAAAGGCCTGAAGAATAGGAAAACATCTTTCATTTTCTCTGGCTTCATGTGCTATTGTAAGGAAATACCTATTCATGATCTCCTGTAGGTGATAATGATGATATACAGTCATAATGCTGGAATTCTTAAGTGGTTGCCAATGCTGCTTTATAGCTGAGAAAAGAAAAAAAATTGACCTGATTTGAAATGAAGCAGGTTAGTATGCAGGTTAGTGTGCTTATTTGCCTTTTCCAGTGGCTTGGATAATGAACAAATTGTCATCTTGGCATATCCTCTGCCAGATTCTGAGCTGAGAGCTGCACATGAGCCTGAGTGACAGCAAACCACACGCCGCCCGGTGCTTTGTGTGCTTTGCAGGGGTGAATTCATGAGGACAAATTAGATCTTTGATTTATCCTTTAAACAAAAAGAAAGGAAAACAGTAACATTAATTTAAACGAGCTCTAGCTGAATTGCATTTTTTTGTAGTGATCAATATTCCGGGCATTGTAAGCAGCAGCTTTACATAATAAATAGCTGCATTATGTAATGCTAGTTAAATTTAGAAATGGTTATTTTATTACCTTTAGCTCACATAAAATAGAGAGTGATAGAGCTGGAGCCCAGGAGCTGTCTGAGGATGCAGAGAACAGCTGGGCCTGGCTGTGCACAGCAAAAATAAACCCCATAAAGCCACACAGCTCAGGCTGGATGCTCTGGGTCAACGTCAAGCATTTCGGGGGGGGGTGGGGTGGCAGGGGCAGGCCCTGCTCTGAAACACGGCACACCCAGGAGCAAAACATCTCTGCACAATAAAGATGGAAGATTTATTATGAAGGAATGAAATGTGCCACTTTTGTTCTCCCTGGTGTCCCCATAAAGCCTTTGTTTGACAGGCTCGTTTGGGCTCTGGGTAGCTGCAGTCCCTTCCATGAGGCTGCTGGCTGCTTTGAGACCAGTTGTGTGCAGACTATAGATCAATTATCTCTCTGCTAGGGATAAACAGTGTTTCCCTTTTTCCTCTTCAACAGCATTTGCTATTATCCCAGAGCATAGGAGCCCTTTCTTTTCCTTCCCAGCCACACACACACACACACACACACACTGGTTACTGGAGGGAGGGAGCAAAAGAATTCAAGTTTGTTGCATTAATCTTCATATCCTGATCCTCTTGCAGCCTGCTGCTGCCCATTCACAACAGGCTGGAGGGATGAACCCTTTTGTTATAATTATGAGACATCTCAATCCAATAAACGCCCTGAAATGAGAGCCTCTGGAAATGGGAGTTTGGAAAATTACACTGAAGAAGGAAAGTCCTGTTGTGAAATCTTTAGCTAAGCAGGAACACTCTTGTTTGGCTGTTTCATAACACACAGGGAGCTCCAGTGTGGGAAATGAGGGGACTTTAATTAGTACATCAGAGCTGAGATGTTCCTTCTGCTCGCTGGGGCTGGCACCCATTTATCAGGGGTGGGGGCGCTCTCAGAGAGGACTGGAGCTGGAGCCAGACTGCTGATGGAGTTAAGTGCTCTCTGCGCTGCTCTCTGCATTGCAATTGGAGGACTCTGAACTAAAAGTTAATCTAAAGCACTGTCAAACTTAAGTAAAATTCAGATCTAGGTCATAGTTCTACAAGGAGAGCCTGTAGGTTCTTAATGGACTGAACCAAAATCCTTTTAAAGGATTTCAAAGAGCATCTGGAGATGCTTTTTTAAAGATACAGATCTTGACAGAGATCAGGAATATCTCTAATAATTACATGTACTCGATTTTTATCAACTACTGTCTACAGCTTTAGTATAAACAAGAGTCCTGCCCAGCATCTGTTATGCGTGGAAGTTTCCAGACTACTGAGTAGCATGTAGCCACTTCAGAGAAATCGTTAAGAGTTATGCAGCTGAGCTGGTGTGAGAGACAAAGAGTTAAAGCTAAATCCCATTTGGAAGTAAACTTTGTGAAAGCAGTGAATTTTCTCAAAGGCTGACTGCTCTTGATTTGCTAGGATGTTCCCAGTCCTGATTTCAATTAAAGAGAAATCCTCAGGCATTTCTGCAGTTCGGCGGTGTCCTTTATTCCACATGGTTATATATTGAGTAATAAACAAAACAAACAAAGACTGTATTCTGCAATGAACTGCATACAGCCTCTGCAATCTTGGAGAAATCAATAGGTCAAGGTCTGGCCTTGGATTGCCTCAGTATTGGTTGTCAATAATTCCCCCAGCTTCAGTGGAGTTTACATTGTAAGTGAAAAATTAATGTAGAGATGCAAAGCTGAGCTGTCTGTATATATCTCTAAAAAAAGAGAGGAAAAAATAATACTGTAGACTACGCTCCTTTATACTGAAGCAGAAATAAATAGGTAGCAAACATTGTAAACTCTGATTTATTTACTAGGCCTCCTGAAATCATGAGAGTACATTTTGAGGAAACCATTCAGCCAAGCTTTGGGTTCTCTTTCTTTGCTCTCCATTGTTGCATCCCTAGCTCCCAGCTCTCGCTGCCTCTGCAGTTCACAAGGACCCTGACCTTGTTTGTACAATGAAGATCGTGTAACAGCACAACAGCACACAGTGGGGCTTTAAATAGTAGTGATGATGATGATAATAATAATAATAGTACCAACAAATAAATTACTACTAACAATTTGGGGGTTTTGCAAGGGCTTAGTTACAGTTGTCTTTCATCCTGCTCCTGGTAATGTTTTAGTAAGTGTGTGTTTTCCACCACAGCAAGCAGCACTGATGGGTGCCAAGGCTGAGCTGGGCGCTGGGAACATGACTTGGGGCTGTGTTTCCTCCCTTTTACCTCCTGCCCCACAAGCCCTGGGGCCAGTGGTTACACCTGACACCGGGCCAGTCCTGGTGGGGCTCAGTGCTGAGCTCTTTGGATGTGGATGGCAGAGCAGCTTTCAAGGTTACACGACTGGGGTTTGCCTCTTGCGCACAGCAGAAAAGTTCACACGGAGTTTGTGCTGGAAGGGAGTGATTTGTGTTACATCTGTTAATTAAAGAAAAAGAAAAGGAAGGTGTGACATGGGCTGTTGTCACCCTGTGAGGCCAGAGACAAGACCCACCCGTGGTCCCCTGCATGGGTAGAGGGAGGAGACAGAGGGTTGCAGTAAAAGCACCTCAGATACGGTTGAGGCCCCTGTAACAGAATGAACAAACAGCCTCAAGGTGCCAGGGCTGTGGCACTGCTCATCCTGCTGCCCAAGGGTGAACAGGCAGCCTTATACCTCTGGCTTTACACTTCCCTGGAGTGAGAAAGTATTCAGATTGGAGACATTTTAATGTCTCCCTCTACTCCTGGTGTAACTGATCCTTGTTTTTAAATAGATGGTATTTTCATTCCCATTTAAGCCAGCATAAATCAGGAGTTAATCTAGGCAAGGTCATCTGGCCCTATTGAAGCCTGTGGAAATGCACTCACAGAAGATCACAATCTGGCCTTGTGCTCACAGAAAACACTCACTGCACTGGGAGAGCAAAACCATATTCTGGAGACATAAATATCATGACCTAGCTTTTGACGTGGTCCTTTAGGTCTCCCGTGCTCTGGCCAGAGCTTGCCCAGAGTGTGCATGAGGTTCCATATGCCCTTTAATCCTCCCCACATACATCTTCCCAAGTCTTCATTTGTATGCACACATTTGTGTTCCTCACTCTGGCCATAAAACCTATGGGATTTTAAAATGAACTGAAGTCCCAAATGCTTTAAAAGAATTTATGTTGCATAATTGTACGGGTTTGCCTGAAAACAAACAATGATGTATGGCTAAAATACTCTCTCAGCAAGATGACTCAGATCCTTCCTTGTGACTTAGACCTTGCTGGGCTGCTGATGGTGCAACTTGTAATCTCTGCTCTAGATGCAGGACAAGGGAAGGCAAACACAGGAGCAATGCATGGAGCAAGGGGCATAGGATCAGAAATCAAGAGTTATTTGGAGCTTTTGGAGACACTCAATGCTTTCATGTGTTCTAAATCAAGGTAGGATTGGAGACTATGGAGAAGAAAACCAAGCCCCTGAGGAGTTTTACACCACACCGTCCCATCTGCGGGTGGGGGAGTGCCACTGGTTTTGTGCCAGCCTTGTGCCCGGTGGCTCCCACCTGTGGGGACAGCCTGTGGATAGCACTGGACACAGAGTGGGGTGCCTGGATCTGGGGTGGGTGGGTGAGT
Organism: Acrocephalus scirpaceus scirpaceus; assembly: GCA_910950805.1. Taxonomy (NCBI): domain Eukaryota; kingdom Metazoa; phylum Chordata; class Aves; order Passeriformes; family Sylviidae; genus Acrocephalus; species Acrocephalus scirpaceus. The sequence goes on from OU383781.1 coordinate 6,446,780, forward strand.
TTCCCACCCCAGATGTCCTGCAGTGATGCAGCTTCACAAAATGCTGCTGCTTTGAATGGGCAGGTTTGGGTGTTTTGCAATCCAGACGGTTGCAGGCAGGTCCCTCGTGTCTGGGTGTCTCATTGCCAAGTGCTGAGCAGATGATCCTGGCACCTGGGCTGCTTTGTCTGTACCCTACAAATGTTCTCACCAGCAAGTCAGGAGTTCATGTGGGTTTTGCTGTCACTGTTCTCACTTTAAACATCTTTGCATACATTGTTTTCTATAAACGTGCTGTATATCCCAAGGACACAATCTGACTGTTGGTAATTAAGTCAGTTTTTCAACCAGGACTCAAAAAGATTTATGAAAGCTTTACTTTGTGGATGTGACGCTCAACCAGTGCTTAAGTGTCCTTCAGCCAGGGTGGCCAGGCCCAAGGAGTCCTAAGCAAGCATTACTGTATTTCTAAAGATCTGCATTTGTTCGGTACATACATAAACCAGTTCGCAGGGGTGGCTTTGCAGATATGGGGATTTTGCCGTTTTTGTGCCGTTTGCAGATTTGGGGATTTCCGTTCTGAGCATGCACTGAACCCGTGCCTGCCCCTGTGTGCGAGCTGGTGTTCTCAGGATGATGGCCTCAAGTGGATTGATGCCTTTTTTTCCTGTCATTGCCAGCTGGGCTGGGACAACTCAGGGCCTGTAGCTCCCTGTTAGCACTGAAGTGCGGGGCATACTCTGGTGTAACTTGATGCACTTGCAGCTTCTCAGCCCTGCCAGCACCCTCCACCCTTCCTTTCCTAAACTGAAAATATCAGGTATGGAGTTACCATTGTGGAGCAGACTCAAGGAACATGTCTGCTTTCCATTCCAAGCAAAGCATAGCACAGCAGTCTAATACCGTCGGTTTGCAATGAAAAAAAATTAAAAATAGAAAAAAGAAAAGGAATAAAAAGGTTGACTTCATGGCAGAGAATAAAATAAGAAACTTCTTTCTGCAGGCAGAGCCAAGCATCATCAGGGAACATATCAATTCATAACAGCTGTGGGCAGCTATTTCTGTCCCAGACTTCACTAGTTTAATGGGAGAAGCATGGTGAAAGTTAACAGATCTGTGTCCAGCAAGGTTAATTCCGAGGTTACCAGATTATGATGCAAAGAAAATCAGCTGGTGTTTTTCTGTCTTGCTATGAATAGCACAGTTGCATTATTGCTACCGGAAGGGTAGTCAGCTCTTAGTCTGTGGTCTCCCACTGTGGAGGGAGGAACCTGTGAAAAATTGGTTTCCTTTCCAAACATACCCTTCTGCCTTTCTCATTCAGTGCCTACGTAACCAGAATGCTGAAGGGGTGGCTGCTATTATCATAACTGCTTGTGATTGTGTTTTGCAAGAGTTACTCTTTTCTGTAAGCCAAATTATTAAGTTTTGTTCCCTTTAAGATTTTTGAGAGATAATAAAAAACAAAAGAGTTGTTAAAATGCTTTCAGGCAACAATTCTGCTAAAATGCTTGTGATTTTCTCTACCACCATGCCACATCTCCTGTTCCAAAATGATTTGCATGGCCCTTCCACCCTGTAGTATCAATAGCAGTGGCAGCAAGAGACCACCATGCTTTTTCCAGCAGATTTCCAGTCTGAACACACCCAGCAGCCTAAAAGAGGAGGAAAAAAGACATGCAATGAGGAGATTCACAAACAGCTCTGTGGGAAGGTGGTGGCAGACGAGAATGTCTTGACTCCTGTTTGCAGCTCTCTGTCCTGTCTGGGAAGGCTGTAGCCAGTTCGTGCTGCCCAATTTTGACATACACAGTGAAAATGGTTTCGTTTCCTGGCTGTACGTGTGAAATTACAGAGATCTATTGGCTATGATGGTTTAGAAGTGAAATGAAAAACTTTCCACCTCACCTTTAGACAGATCAATCTAGAATAGAGGTAAACATATAGTTCCATAATGTGCTTTGAGAAGCTGAGTAAGGTGCCTGAAGAAGAGCAAAATACTATTGTTAAGTACTATTAACAGAGCTGATAGATAAGTTTGAAACTCTGCTGATGAAGTACTTCAATCAAAATACGTCCAAAATTATGTGTTCCCCAAAGACTAACCAGGTTTTAAAAAAATCCCACAACAGTGGCCCCACCTTGAGTCCTGTGTGCAGCTTTGGGCACCACAATATAAGAAAGATTATAAAGCTATTAGAGATCATCCAAAGGAGGGACACGAGGATGGTGAAGGGTCTGGAGAGGAAGCCATAAATCATCTGAGGTCACTTGGTTTGTTCAGCTGGAGGAGAATGATGTCAGACCTCACTGGGGTCTGCAGCATCCTCATGGAGGGAAGTGGAGGGCAGGACCTGAGGGAGTGGCCTGAAGTTGTGTCAGGGAAGGTTTAGGTTGGACATTAGGAAAAGGTTTTTCATCCAGAGGGTGGCTGGGCACTGAACAGGCTCCTCAGGGAAGTGGTCACAGCCCCAAGCCTGACAGGGTTCAAGGAGTATTTGGAAGATTCTCTCAGGCACATGGTGTGGTTTCTGGGGTGTCCTGTGTAGGGCCAGGAGTTGGACTCTGTGATCCTTGAGGGTCCCTTCCAACTCAGGATTTTATATGATTCTATGATATTTTTCACTCTGGAATGGCTTTCCAGTTTTATTTGTTACTATTTATTATAATAACAGAAAATAAAGGAATCTCAATTAAAATTAAATGCTGAATGGTCTATCCAGAAGGGTCTTCCTTTTAGTTTTGAGGAGAGTTCCAGTCATTCTCTTCTGAATCAAAATGAAGCCAGACTTGAAGGTGTCAAGGTCTGCAGTGAGCTGGAAGGTGCAGCCCCAGCAGCCTTCTTCTGCAGTACCAGTTTGCTGTGGGGCTTCCCAAAAGATCTGCTTCATTGCCCAAGCTCCAGAGAGAGAAGGTGCCCCAGTCTTACATTCTCAGGGCAAGTCTGATCCCAGCTGCCTTGTGGTTGCTACAAGGAATATGAAGACTAGGTCATAAACTTAAAATAATGTTCTTTGATTCTCTCAGGCTATATATAAACTGCCTGGAGGATTTGTGTCGCAGCCTGCTCCAGCAGGATCTCGGTCACTGAAGTGCTGGGGGAAGGGAAGGGAATTTTGCTATCCCTGGTTTTGGCAGCCAGACCTGTGACCCAAACCTGCGTGTTCAGGACCCTCACTGCTCCCTGTGCCTGAAATATCACCTGGAACATCACTGTGAGCTGTCATCTGTGTTTGGGGAACAGGAAGGAGAGATCCCTGATTCTCCTGCCTTCACATAACTCAAGGCAGGGAGCAGGGGAGAGCATTTCTAGAGCTTTCTTCCTCTGACCATACAGTCTCAGTGCTCCAGCTCTCACTGGTTAATCAGCATCTTCCCCAGAGCAGAGCAAGGATCTGACTCATGACTCAGAGCCACATCCCCATGCCTGGCCTCCTCCATGGGGAATGCTGCCCTCTCCGTGGGGATGGTAATTCCAAAAACATGAAAATAGCAGGGGTTTGAGGTTGCTGGCCTTAAAACAGACCTTCAAAAATAGTTTCCTCAGATGTTACCTTGAGCAGTTTCTATGCATATTCTTGCCAACAAGCTCTTGTTAGAATATTTGTGGAAAATAAACTCTGGCAAGCCGTGAGCAGAGCCAAGCAGATTTAAGACAAGCAAATATTTGTGGGAAAGTTTGTGTCTGTTTGCACTGTCCACCCAACACTATCATTTAGCATTTTCCATGAGGATGTAACTTTGCTGAGGTACCTTTTGATCAGAGGAGAGATCAATTACCACGTATCCATTTCCATGTTTTTCAATTGTGAGGCTCCAGTGGAAAGGTCAGTATTTCCTCCAAGAAGAATTTGGTTTTGGCTCAGAACTTTACTTGAAGAGTTAACATTTCTGAAGCCATGGCCTCAAAACCACTAATAGAAAGAAAAATAACGTAAGATAGATGAGCTCAAAGTTCTGGAAGCCCTAATGAGTGAAAAACAAATTTCAGCATGTTTTGTAACCATCTTATGGAGTTAGGGAAAAAGGACATTTTAATGAAACTGCACCCGAAAGCCCACAGACATTTGCTTGGTAAATCACAAACACACAACTGAACATGGGATGAAGGCTGGGTCTGTAATCCTCCAGCTCTGAAAACCCTTCCCAAACACAGGAGCAGGAAAGCTGGTGTTGGCCATGAGCTAGGCCTGGCTGCTGGACTCCAGCAGGACTCATTTCCCTGAGCAACTCACTAAGCCTTAAAGACCAGCAGTATTTTTCTCATTGAAAATCACCCAAAGGAATAGACAATTTCTACCAAATCAACAAACTTGGTTTATGAAAAGACATTCAAGTGCACAACTCTGACTTCATCTCTAGGTTAACACCCCTGCCCTGCCAGCCTCCCCTGTGGCACCACGGGTGCTGGATTAATGGTTGGACTTGATGACCTTAAAAGTCTTTTCCAACCTCAAGGAGCTTCATTTCAGGGGAGTCCAATGGTTCCAGTGACCACAGTGTCAACAAGGATACGGAAACTTTGTGAAAATCAGTCTTGAAGAGAGCAGAATGTCACAGCCAGCATTCTGATTTCCTCTCGTGCAATACCTTGCTGAAGTGGAGTTGTTAATCCCCTTCCCTCCTCCTGACTCTGTCTTTCCATCCATTGCTTTTCAGACCATTTCCTCCGTCTGTTGTCCTCCTGCTCATGAGGTTTCATTCTGAGCTGGCGTCCCTTTGTCATTCCCCACAAATACACTGTGCTAAAAGATGTTATTTGTCTGTACCCAAAGAAAAGGATGGAAGAAACCAAAATTAGATCAGTAATTCCACATGTGTAAAATGCCATGCAAACACTGCCAAACTTTTCCAAGTCAGAAAAAGGAAAGATCAAGCAGCTGTGAAAATCCGGCCTGATTTTCACAAGCCTCCATCCAAGATATCCAAGCATGGGAATCCCTAAACCTGCATGAAAGCTTTGAGTTATTGATTTCATTATCTCATGAGAAGGGCTTAGAACTCAAGAGAGACTCTGCTTCTCTTTGCAGCTCTATGATGGAAAAAAGGAAATTATTTCAAAAAACATCTTTCATGACACATCCTGGCTCCTGTTTCTGTACCTGTTATTGGAAGGTGGTCAGAGCTGAATAAAGCAGATGGAAAAGTGGGGGATGGCCATGTAATACCAACCAAGATGGTTCAAAAATAGAGGGCATCATCCATAATGCTTTAGGTCAAGCGTCCCCACCTCCCACCCTGACTGATAAGGGGGTCACTGCAGGGTAGTGGTGCTTTACTGTAGTAAAAAACTGTTTAATAGCTGGGTACATGTATACTGTAATGATTTTGGTGTGGATTGAAATGCTATGACTGGAAACAGGATCCCAAAGTGCTGTATCAGACTGGAAGGAGCAGAGTGTCAGGGGGGTCTATGTTAGATCCAGTTTCAAGATGACCTGTGTTAATGGGGAGCAACCCCACATGGATGATTTCAGCAGATGTTCCCAAATTCAAGGAGCAATGAACAACACAACTACTTGGCAATTAGGATTTCAAAAATTTGCTCAAGGAGAAAAAAGAAGTGAGAAACCTCATCTCCTTGCCTGCCAGCACGCCGTGCTTTGCATGAGCAGTGCTGTGCACACTCTGCTCAGGGCTGTGGGGCTTGTGGTATCCAGTTGCACTTGGGTGAAAGCGAGGGGAGACACAAAAATAGCTCTGCAGCCCACACCCCACCCACGGGAAAGCACAGTAACCCAGGAGCAGTCGCTTGCTGGAGCAGCAGCTGCTGGAGCAGCATTCTCTGCAGCTGCAGCCTGCCAGGGTGCTCCAGGGTGAAGCTGTGCCTGGGGGCAAGGATCACGCTCTCAGTTGCACCTAAACCTTCATGCAACAGAGGATCTGCTTCACCCCATGAAGCCGTGTTGAGAGCTGGCCACTGTTGCCCAATCCGTAGCCATCTCCCAAGCAAGCTCAGTGTACAGGATATTAACCCCACATGCTCCAGTTTGGCCAAATCAGCCTCAAGCAAAGCAATGTGAGATAAACCATGCACTTTTTCCCAGGCCATGTGCTGTCCTTTTTACCCCTGCGGTTTCTTGTGGAGTTTCCAAGCAGAAGTCTAGTCTGGAGGCTGTCACCCTATTCTCAAGCCAAGTTTCTGGTGCTACGGTTGCCTTCTGCATCACTTTGGACCCTCAGGGGAGTTTCTGCAAGGAGAAAAGATAATACTGAGCAACAGCTATTCAAATTTCTCCATCCTGCATGTGAAACCTCAACAAAGGCTGAAATTTGTTTGCAGTGTAAGGCGAGCTGACTCTCCTAGCCCCCAAACTTGTGTCCCCAAAGGTGCCATCTCTCTGGCCATTGTCCCTTGTTCAGATATTGACTGGAGGCAACCCCCCTTTGAGTTGCATGTAAAGCTAGATGTGGTTAGGAAAGGGATGGTGTCACAAGCATCTGACCCCCAGGACCAAATTCAGTGGCCTGGCAATAAACCAGGACTTGTTTGTCTTTAGAAGCAAATCCCATGTCCTCAGAGGTTGCTCAGTTTTGTGGTTTCTCTCCAGTGATCCTCGGTGTCTCCAAGGATCTGTCATTCACCCAGTGCCATGTTCCCACCATTGTCCTCTTCTCCATGCCATGGTCCCTGCTTGCCAAAAGGAGACGGCGTTGGGTTACCCCAGCTCTGTTACTCCTTGTGTAAGCACTATGGATATTTTTGACTGTCCTTTGCAATTCCAGCTGATGTCGGTGCCACAGGCAGCTCTCTTAGTAGATTGCTTTTGTGATTTATGCGGGTCCAGAAGAGTCCAAGGATCATTTATCTTCAAACCAGGAGAGAGATGAAAGAGTCATGGTAGTAAAATTTCCTGCAGAGCTAGATCTGAGCATCAAAGAGGGGAAAATGTCATTGTTTTACTGAGACATGACGACGTGAGGCAGGTTTTAATGCAAGGGGATTTTTTTAACTGCATAATTTGCCTTAAAAAGAAAAGAAGTTTTGGGAAATGAAAGGAGGGCAAACGAGTTTGGTGGGCACTGCTGGGAAGGGTTCTGGTGAGGGACAGAAAAAGCCAAGGAGAGAGTAGAGCCCAAGGGGCACGTGCTGTCCTGGGGTGTGCAGGCAGCACTGGGCAGGCTCAGGCTGGAGCTGCTGGGTGTCCCTGTGTGGCCAAGGTGCCCAAGTGCAGCTGATCCCAGGACAGGTGTGCCATCAGCCCTGTGCCACAGTGCCCAAGTGCAGGGGACAGGTGTGCCATCAGCTCCGTCCCACGATGCTTGAGTGCAGGGGACAGGTGTGCCATCAGCCCCATGGCACAGTGCCCGAGTGCAGGGGACAGGTGTGCCATCAGCCCTGCCCCACAGTGCCCGAGTGCAGGGGACAGGTGTGCCACCAGCCCTGCCTCACAGTGCCCGAGTGCAGGGGACAGGTGTGCCACCAGCCCTGTCCCATGTGCCTGAGTGCAGGGGACAGGTGTGCCATCAGCCCTGCCTCACAGTGCCCAAGTGCAGGGGACAGGTGTGCCATCAGCCCCATGGCACAGTGCCCGAGTGCAGGGGACAGGTATGCCATCAGCCCTGTCCCATGTGCCCGAGTGCAGGGGACAGGTGTGCCACCAGCCCTGCCTAACAGTGCCCGAGTGCAGGGGACAGGTGTGCCATCAGCCCTGTGCCACGGTGCCTGAGTGCAGGGGACAGGTGTGCCATCAGCCCTGTCTCACAGTGCCTGCATGAGGCCATGTGTTCACATGGCACAGGATTCTGCCCCAAATCCTCACAGGCTTGATTTGAGTGCTGGGATCTGCACAGCAGTGTAGCCAGGCACATGTTGTGTGTTGTCCAAAAAAGCTGTGAATGCACATTCCTGGAAGTGTTCCAAGCCAGGTTGGACAGGGCTTGGAGCAACCTGGTGGCATTCCTGCCCACGGCAGGGGCATTTGGTCTCTTCCAACCCAAACAATTCTACAATTCTATGAAAAATAAAGTTCCTCATGTCAGTGAGTCCAACTGCAAATATGGGAAACACCACTCAGCTGCAGCCCTCCTCCTGTGCTGCCAGTTCAGCACGATGAGAGTGCATCTCCTTGACCAGCTGCTGGGCCAGGGGTTTGATGGAGCATCACCCAACCACAGCAGCAGGTCCTGCAGGGTGGGGGAACATCTCCTGCCCTCACCCTGCCTGGGGACTTGCAACAAAAGCACATATCTTGGGAAATCTGATCACATCAGAGGGTTGGAAAGAAACTAAAAGGAGGAGAGGGATGGGAAAGGGTCTGTTTACATTTGCAGCAGATGCTATCTAGAGGAGAAAATACTTTTATTTCCCCTGTGGACTGCCCGTTGATTTTCTTGCGGCAGGCACTAATGGGAAATAATAAAACCCATTTTAGTCAGGTTGTATCTAGAACACTTACAGGTCAAGCCAGTACTCAAAACAGACCGTTATGGAACATAACACATTAGTTTGTCACCAGCGTCTGCAGTGGCCAGGGGATTTTTACCATTTGAAATTGAATTTTATAGGTCAAGGCCTTTTGTGGGCCTTGGAAAACAGTGAGTCTTGTTAAAGTTAGCATGAATGTGGAGGCAGTTACTGGGTGTGGAGATACACAACCTCTGTGTTTGTTAGCAGTTAAAAAAAACAAAGGAGACCCGTGGTAGGAACTGTGATGCAGCTATAACCCCCAGAATATGCTCATTAATTGTTATAGACTCAAATATTTCAGTATCATCTTCCAGCTACTAAATAAAACCCACAAAATGCACAGGAGGTGTCTTTCATTGAAAATTACATCCTCTCAGCTTGTAATTTAAAATTCACTGATGACTGTAAAGGAAGCTTGGTCACAGAAGCCCGAGTTTCTTAGAAATGAGTCAGAAGTTGATCTTTGTTTAGGAGTTCAAGATTCAGATAACCTCAAACATCTTCTATGTGGTTTTATACTTCATGGAATAAATAAAGCAGGGACGTGATGTGGTGCATGAACTGCCACACACACACACAGAGACGTGCACACACACTGATGCTTCTGTTTTCTTCTCTCTTGTGTCCCATTGCACAGCCCTGTCTCTGTGGGCTGTATGAGGGCACCCATCACTCCCCCAAATTGCCCAAATTAGAGAGAGCTGTTGGTACTGAGGGCTTCATGGTGGTGCCAAATCCATATGCTAGCTAGCTCTGGTTTTGGGTGTCCCAGGCACTCAACTGGGACCACTGGGGTGGTCTCCAAGGTGAGTAGGGAAGCTTTGTCTCTGGGCTTTTCAGTTCCTGCTGACTCACATTCCGTATCAGTTGTGATCATGATTAACAGCAGCAACACACCCACCATGTCCAGGCTGCCAATCCCTCTGAGCTGAGCAGACCATCACTTGAGCCACTGGGGAGGTGAGGCCATTTCCTTGCCAAGACAGGCATGGTGGGGCATTCTCCATTCATCTCAAACACTGAGGAGCAAAGTATTTATCCCCATGCTTTAGTGAAGGTGTTTTTAAGTGAGGTTTTGGCACCATGTGCAGGAGCTCCCTACACGCTGTGTGCATCAGAGCAGCGTGCCATTAGTCCTTATCTGATCCATGCTTTACTCAGCTGTTACTCCATGTTGCATTTTCTCCATTGCTTTACTAAGCAGCATCTTCCAGGAGGAGTGGGCAAAGCCATGGCCCTGTGCCAAGGGGTGTCACTGGATCAACCCTGCCCAGTGCCTTTCTTGCTGAGTTCGCTCCTGTGCTGATCACACCCGATCACCACCGAGCTCTGCTCTCCTTCCTTCATCTATTTTTAACCCAACCCTAAGTGTGCATCTCAGGAGAGAAGTATGTTGTGTTGCTAGTAACCGATGGTAGGTGGAAAATCCATAGAGCCACTCTGTTTCCCAGTGATATCCACTAAAGTCTGGAATCACTATCATTTCTGCAGGTTTCTGCTGTGATTCAGCTTTGGTAAAACCCCCTCTTGGGGAGGAATGAATTGTGTGGTGTGGCTGTGCTCAGTATTGATCGACCTTTTTGTCTTTATGTGGAAAGCTGCTCAGGCTGCTGGACAGGAACCTGAGAACAGCAAGTATTAAAGCTGCTAATGTTTAGATAGCAACAGAGATCTCTGGTTCCTCCTGCACATAATGAAAATGCCTCCTCTGTGCTGTGTGAGGTGCTTGGATGGGCAGTAAGAGCCTCTGCAGAGAGGGTAGCAGCATGAGCCCCTCATGCAGGGAAGGATGGAAGAAAAATTCCCAAGGCAGAGTGACATCAGTGCCAGAAATAGCCCTTCTGTCTCCAAATTGGCATTGCACAGTCCTGCACAGTACCTGAAAACCCCATCGCTTTCCTTTTATCCAATGCTTTTATTATCCTAAAGCTTCTAAAACCTTCCTTGTCCATGGAGAGGAAAGATTACCCAGTAAAATCCAAGGATATAAAACTTGGGGGAGGGTAAAGAAGAGATCAGTTTAAAGAGTGTATGAAATAAGGAATAACGAAGCTGAGGTCTGTAGGCTGTTCTTGCTGACTCTGGCGAGCTCAGGCTCCTTTCAGGGCGCTGTGGTTTCCTGCCGAGTTCTCTGCAGCACTGCCCGGCCGTGCTACCTGCCAGCAGTGCTTTGATCAGCCCGTTTGCACATGACAAAAAAATCACACTGCCTGTCCAGACCTGGTCCCCAGCTGATGGTGGTTTTCACATTGAATCAAGCATTGAGCTCTGCTTTTTGGCTGAGCTCACTGTCATGTCCAGCTGATCCACCCTGCTGAGGTGCTGAGCAGAGTGCAGGGGCTGCTGTCAGTACAGAGGGCTTGGAGAAAGAACCCCAACAATGAGATCCATTTGGCTGTTCTTGTGTGGTGTTGGTGCCCACGTTGGACCCATGGATGGCTACAGAGGGATAAAGGCCTGTGGGAGGTGCAAAGGGTTTCTGTGAGTGGCAGGGAGAGATTACCCAACACGGAGAGGAGTGAGTTTAATCAGAATGAGTGAGTCTCCCTGCTGTAAAAATGCAGTGACTGCAGCTCACAGCAAGTGCCAATGGAAACCACCCTGGCTTCACATTTGATGTAACCCTCCTCCTAGCTGGCAACTTCACCTGTGTTGCAAGTGCCAGTGGAACCTCATGGAAGCTGAAGCTATGCAAGGTTTTCAGGATCAGACATGCTGATTTTTCCTATGCTACTACAAGCCTGTTGCACAACAATCCTCCAGTGCAGAGCAGAGATGTCCATTTTCTGCATAGCACATGGCCCCCCCAGGATGGGCTGTTCCATTCAGCATACGCTGTCACACAGTGCTCAGGTCACACCCAGCTCAGGTATTTCACATCCATGTGATTCCTTGAACTTTATTTTTTGAAGTCTCTTCTATTGCTGACTCAACAAAGGTCTGTGCCACATAATGAAAGAACTTTTCTAATGACTCATAGATTTTTAAATTAAATGTAAGATGTTTATTGCATAAACGCACGGCCATACATTATGCATCACTGTTTTAATACAATAACATAACTCTGATAGAAATTATCCATGTGGGATGCAACCAATTTTAGCTACTACTCTTTGCATGCTTGACAATCTGGTCACTCTGCTGTGGAGAAGAGCTGTTACTTGATTACTTACACTGTTGCTAATCGCTGTGGCTTTTGGCACCGCCAGGGTGTTATTTCGCTGCCTGAAATTGCCAACAGTATCTGTGGAGGGACCGGGTGTAGCTGTGGCTGCTCTGCCAAAACGCCTGTGGCTTCACCCGACACCGAGGAATGTGCAGACTCCAGCACAACTCCTGGATCGTTGTTTCGTCAGGGTGGGCTCTCACGGGCTGCCACCAACCCGCCTCTTGTAGCCAGGAAAACCGCATCGGCTTTCCTCTGGCTCCTGGGTCACCACTTGCCAAAACTCCATGGCTGTGGGCCTGTTTGGAAGTGTGGCAATCACCAGTTTGCTGATGCATCCCCAAATCCTGCACTCCCTTTGCTGGGTGGGGTTCAGAATTTGCCCATGTCCTGGGGCTTTTGCTTTGTCTCCAAAGGGAGTGTGTCAGGTCAGGTCAGTGACGGGGGCAGTGTTCTGTGCAGGACTGAAAGAGAAAACAATGTTCTTTATGTTCTTTATGTTATGTGATAAGAAAAAATCCCAAAGGTGGGAGCTGCTGAAATCGTAAGCTCTCAGTAGGGATGTGAAGAGTTGGAGGGCTCCCTGGGACTACATTTGGGTAGGTATTATGCTATTATCTTTCTTCCTGAGTTTCGTCAGCCTGTGTTTCAGAACCAGAGAAAGGTGCCTAAAATAACGGTGAGCCTGAAGGCTGAGTTAACCCCGTGTGCTCAGACATTCCCTCCCTGGGCAGGACAGCTCTGTCACCCTCCTCACAGCAGTGCTTGCTCTGCTGCCACAGCTTGGGGAAGCTCTGGCACTGGAAGCCTGGATCAGGCTGACCCAAAGGCTCGTTGCTGTCCCTTGCACAGGCAGGTCCCCATGCTGCCTCCAGTGCCACCCTGCTGTTGGAGTCCCTCTGCCTGGAGGGGACACGGGACTCCTGCCCACGTTTGGCCACCCCTGACTTTAACATAAAGACATATAAATCAGAGTGAGGGCTGGAGCTCACAGCCACCAGCTCCGGGCTGCATTGGGCTGATTTATTTTGTGTGGGAGCAGCAGTAGCAGTTTACGCCTCTAGTGCAGATTACAAGATAAATCTGGCTTTCAACGAGACCCACTGGTGACTGACACTGACAGAGCTTCTAAATCACCACAGCTGCCGGGATATAGCCATGGGCCAGGTTTGGCCCTGCAGGTCAGGTCTCTTTTTGGCTGGTGTAAATCAGCAGGGCTGGTAGTGAGATGTGGTGTCAGGTTCCTGTGCTGGGCTCATTTTTATTTAAGTGTCTATATGGTAATTCCAGCTCAGAGGAGCAGCTGAGGGCTGCAGGCCTTCTCTGCTTGAACTGCCAGCTTTTGCCATGCTCAAATCTACCTTTTGCAGTGAAAGCTTTAAGGAACAATTAAAATTCTCCTTGTAGGTGCCACACAGATGCTCTTTTTAAGACCCACTTCACACTGCTGAGATCCATCCATATGAAATGAGTATCGTCCTCAGCACTAATTTCAATTATTAATATGCTCCAAAAACTTTTGCACTGACTTTGATGTTACAGACAGATTGTGAGCCAGCAGAAGCTGGCTTGGGCTCTCTGAAATGGCTGATGCTCTTTGCTCCTGGAGATTTGCAAAAAGCATGTGAATGTGGCACCTGAAAGTATGAATTAGTGGTGAACATGGTGTTACTGGGTTAATAATGGTTGGACTCGATGGTCTTTTCCAGCCTTAATGATTCTGTGATTCCATGATAATCTGGTCTGGCCTGGATAAACGCTCCAGCATTAAGGTAGTGAGAGCCTCTAAAGGGGAATTCCTCACTGTGCTCCAACAGACACTGATCTCTTCTGACATAGTAGGTTTGGCATCACTGCCAGATGTGTGCTGCTGCCACAGCCAGGGAATCTTCCCTTGATGGGACTGATTTCACCTTCCCAGAGCAGAGTCAGACCTGCAGAGTGGGCAGGGACACTTGCCTGCTCCATCCATGGAGCTGATCCTTGTCCAAGCATTGCTGTTTGACATTGTGGGAGCACAAGCACACATGCATCCTTGTATCAGCGTCATACCCAGACCATAAGGTCATTTCTAGACAGATTTTATCTGGACAAACCACACCATAAATGGAGTAACCTCACCTAAACACAGAATGTCATAAAAACAACCGCTCTTTGACATTAATTCTGTTTTGCTTCTCTTAGCCTTTTGCTAAGAAACTTGGTCCAGAACACACCAAAACGCCTGGCAACAGTCCACAGTCTGGGCCAGGGGTGGAAAAAGTGAAAAACCAACTCTGTTCAGAGTGAGTTATCTAGGGAAAGCTACATGTCTGCTGTATCCCTCAGTGTGCACCCGCTTCCCAGCCTGCCACCAGCCTGGCACAACACACACTTGGCTGTGGTGTGGATATAATTGTGGGTGCTCTCACCACAGCTAGCCAGTGGAGCTACCACCAGTAAAGTGGGTCCATGGAATTTTGAAGTTTTTGTTGGTTTTTTTTCTATAAAAATCCAGCATTTCAGAGATGATCAGGGATAAAATGCTCCAGTACTTTGGTGATAGACATGGAGGTCCTGGAACACGATGGATATGGAGATGGACATGGAACCCAAGGGAAGTAGAAAGTAAGGGAGGTACTTTGCACAGCTTCTTTCTTTACGTCTCTGTGAAACTAAAGCTAAACCACAAAAGTTCTTTTGCTCCTTCTCGGCAATGTTCAGAGGGACTGGAGAAACTGAAGTGCCTTTACAAGTGGAAGGAAATATCCTGTGGGTTTGGGGTGCATGCAGTTATTTATTCATTTAGTCATCATTCCGAGGAATTCACTTTGCCTTACTTTAGATAAGCATCCGTTTAAAGCAGAGTTTTCTATGGTTTCGAATTATCTCTGTGGCTTTCATTACCATCCTGATTAGACCCCTGAGGGCAGAGCATCAGCTGCTGCAACAGGACATTGCCACTGATGGGCCTCATGGCAATTAGTTCGAGTTGCAAATTTATCTCTCCAAGTAACTTAGTAGCTAGATGGCACTGAAGGTATTTTGTGGCATCTACTGTCTCAGGTATGGCAAAGACAAGGCTAATTTGCTTGTGAGTGGTAAATAATTGCAGAAATTAGTATTATTCATTTTTATTGCTGTTGAACCAAAGTCTGGTTGTTACTATCACTGTCTCACTTGGGTGTTGTGCTTACAGCAATGCCTCAGTGTGATAAGCAATTAAGACCCCTCACTATCCAGCCTGTCACATCCTGGCTCCATAGACACCCAGGGGCAGAACTGGTGCTAACGTACATTAGTCACCTATTGCAGATGGTCTGCAGACCTTTAGAGAATACACATAGACACAAGGTAAGGCAGGCACAAGATGTGGGACAATTTAAGAGAAGAGAATGTTGAAAAAGGCTGGGTGCAGAAGAAATCACTGTTTCTGGGACTGTTTATAATTTGTGTCTGACTTGGCACAGAGCTTTCATTCCTCACCGCAGAGGGGAGTTGCCAAACTTGGGAGCAGCTCTGGTTTTGAAAGTCTCATGATTTCATCTGCTTGGCTGCTGGTACAAAGCCATGGTGCTCCAGGACCCTTATTTATTTTATGATTCAGGCAGAAAGTTCTCAGTCAGAATCACAAAATCATGATCAGCGATTCAAGACTATTTCTCACCCACGTTCGCCCTCCCTGCGCTGCTCTGCTGCCTCCACCACGGTTCTTCACAGAGTTTCTCCAGCTTCAGAATTACCTTTTGGCACTGCTCCTGGTGAATGAAAATAGGAAGCTGGATTGCTTCACTAATAATCTTATTTCCAGTTTGTTTCAATTATGCTTCTTTTCCAGTGGGTGTTAAGCAGTTGTTCTGGTCTCACTGGTTCAAGGCATGTTAAATATGTACAGAAGGTTGTGTATAAGAGGCTCTGCAGAGAAATAGAGGAGCTGTTTCCCTGCTTCCTGAGGAGAGGTCTGGTCCAATTATTCTAGCATTATTTGGGAAAGAAAGCATGCCCCAACACCAATGGCAGTGGAAGCTGTGGGACCCTGCAGAAGCACATCCCACTGCTCACACAAGAGACCAGGCTCCAGTGAAGGTGGCTCAGGGGTTGGTGGGGGCCACCAGAATAGCCCCTCATCATGCCTGTGATGTCCCTTGCAAGCACAGACCATGGCAAAACCCTGGCCAGAAGGCAAGTGCTCCAAATGGGGTATTTAGGAATGTGGGTTACCTCTTGCCTGGTTAAACCCAGACTAAGACTTCTGGGGTGTTTCAATCTCAGCCTTCATCAGCCCCGCTGTGAGAACCTGTTCCCCATCAGACCTGTGCTCAGAGACCACAGGGGCAGGAGGGGACAGGGATGTCTTTTCCTGATGTCGCTCTGATTTGGAGAATATTTCAGAGCTACCTCAGTGGACCCAGCTGCCTGACAGGAGATACTTCTGACCTACTTGACTGTGCAGAATAGTAGGAAGAAAAGAAGAGGGTTACGTTGCTGCATAAAAGGAGCTGTGCATCTGATTGACCTAATTTTGGTCTTTCTTGCACTCTTTTAACTCCACTGGCTTTGGCAAAGGAGTGCTGATTTACACCAGAAGAAGCTGACCCAATTTCCATGGCCTGCAATTGCTGTGCATTGGGGCCACGGTGACATTGCTGTCATCCACTGCCCCATTTTCCCTTGGTTTAGGTTTCTGCAGGAATACAGGACCACGGAAGCACAATGGGTCTAAATATGGACACAGCCAAGCTGGGATGTGGGACAACAGAAGCCAGGCAGCCTGTGCTCTTAACCTGGTTTTGTCCATTTCCTTGGAAATTCACAGAGCAAATCACAGTGAGAAGCCCCTCTGTGGGATACCAGGACTGCAAGATTACACAAGGGTGAGGTTGGGTGGGTGGGGGACGCTGCAGCTCCATCCCCTCCCAGCACCCTGGACCACCAGCCCAGCTGCTGGTGCTGTATCTCTGTGAAGGTGAAGGACCCAGAGCCGTGAACATCCCCTCCCTCCTCCTCCTTCCCTTCAGCTGTGAAACCCTGTGAGAGCTGCATCAGAGGAGCCTCGGTGCTGAAGTTTGTTAATTAATATGCTACAGTTAACTGTGTCAAAAGCTTCCCTCAGATCTGGTGAAACAGCTCCTCACGTTTCCCTTTGATGGGAGGCAGGGAGGTGTTGGCAGCGGGGCCGAACTTGGTGGAGCAGGCACCGCTTCTGGCAGCACCTGGACATGAACTGCCCTTCCTGTAATTGCACATAAACCACGGGAGACAAAACACCACTGCTCTGCTGCTGCTAATACCATCAGGTGTCCTCTGATAACTGGGAAAAAGGGGTCCTGCTAGGGCAGCGCTCGCTCTTTGGGACCATTTCCTATTATTTGTAGGGAATAGCATCATGAGGTGCCTGGTGGGTATTGATGAGCAGCAGCCAGAGCAGGAATGTCTCCTTGTCTTTGCTTTTATCTAAAAACTGTCTAGGCAGGCTCATTAATTCAAGTTGGGTTTATTGGATGGATTTGAAATCAAAAACCCGGGAAAAATATTGGAAAGAGATAATCGGGCTTTATTTCTGAATGCTAATGGTTTGAAACAATCAGAGGTAATTGCCGTAAAGCAAAAAGAGCAAAAAAAAAAAAAAACCCTCAAAAGAAGGTGTTCCAAGTAACTGGGCAAAATAGATGAGAAACACTAAAAGCCATTAGTTTTTCCTTGCTCTGCGTCAGCCCTGCTCTCCTCCTTCCAGCATCTTCAGCCTCTCAGTCAGCTCAACAAACAGAAATTTTTCACTCAGTCTCAGCATTAACCCCCTTGTGCCAGTTTGACCTTGGCTAGGATGACCACAAAAGGACACAGGATCTGCTGTTTCGTGATAAAGTGTAGGTTTAGTTGTCTCAGGGTCATGGAGGGCTGACCAAGGCAGGTCATGAGGTTGAGGTTTCTGGCTTGGGCCACCTCATCTTACAGCTCCTGGTGTTGGATTCAGTTTACAAAGAGGGTGAGCTGCATTGCCTACATTTTCCAAGGTCAGTCTGACCTCCGGCTGGAGATGTGGCCGCTCGCCTACTAACTTGGGGAAGAAACAGAGCAGCATTTGGAGCCAGTCCAGTGCTGTCTGGCTTCATGACATTCCTCTATGTGTCCATGCATCATGATCGGACCGTCCTTCTGCTTCCAGGACACACAGGCCTGGTTTTAGGAGTTTGAGCACTGGAGGAGAAATTTGCTCCCTCCTGCTTCAACCCCAGACTGAAACCATCCCCGTTTGTCTGTAGTAGAAACACAGCAAAGTGCAAAGCTGTTGTCAGTGCTGTCAAAATACGAGCAAAAGGTAAAATTCAGGCCAGGAAAGAGAAAAATCTCTGCTTCCTGAGCCCCCACACCTTGAGGAGCGAGATCAAGCTGGCTCAGGGGGCAGAGGAGCAGATGGGCCAGTGCTGCCAGTACCAGAGGCATTCCTGTATTTAGGTTGGATATTAAGGAAAGGTTTTTCACCCAGAGGTTGGTTGAGCACTGGAACAGCTCCCCAGGGATGTGGCCACGTCTTCAATCCTGCCAGGGTTCAAAAGGCATTTGGACAATACTCTCAGGCATGTAGCATGATTCCTGGAGTTGTCCTGTGCAGGAGCTGGACTCAGTGATCCTTGTGGATCCCTTCCACCTCAGGTTATTCCATGATTCTATGGTTTTCTGGACACTTCTGCTATTCCTGGTTGCCAAAGGCAGAGGTCTAAGTGCTTTACCTGATACAGCCATGCAATGGCAGCTCGAGGATCTCAGAACACTGTTGCTCCCCAAAGAGACCCTGAGGAGTGCTGAAAACCCCACTCAGGCCAATCCCCCAAGGGAACAGCAGTAGAATTAAGATTTAGCAATAGCCCTGGATTATTGGGTTTCTGCACAGACCCTGCCATTGGGAGTGAAAATCAACAAAGGGAATTTCTGCCCCCCACACCTCTCCCAAGTAAAACAGCTGGCTGGGCTGGGCTGTGTGTACACTGGGATCAGATCATGGGAGTTTATTACTGCTGGCAGCAACCTCGGCAGCCCCGGAGTCTGCAAACGCCTTAAAATATCTGCTTGGGATTTTCTGGAGCAGCTACGCATCCTTCTGGGGTTGGGTGAATTTTATGGCTATAATCAGATGCCTCCATTACTCATTTCTGCTCTTTCCATCCTAAAATGTCTGACAAGTTCAGCTGCTAAAGGCAATCTGTAAAAACAAGGGCCTGAACTGTCAGATCTCCCAAGCACGGCCTCGTCTCTTGCCTCGGCGCTAATGAGAGACGAGGTTGTGCTGCCAGACGCCGACTGGTCAGAGAAGGGAGGCAAAGGAGAGCTGAAGTGATAAACTTCTCCATTTAAAGTGACGTTTTCTGCGTTAACCCCACTCATGGCAGCCTTTGCAATGTTAAAAGAGACATTAAGAAGGGAGAAAAAAATAATAAAATCTTTTTCCCTTCCTGATTCTCAGATGTCTGGTCCATACTATTTGATTTTAGTACAAATGGTTTAGTATTCCATCAGCTAAATTGTTGGGGTGGGGTAGAAGGGAGGCTGAACAAAATCCCCAGGTGAAAAATAATCCACCCCTCCCAGTGGTTTTCCCAGACATCACCCTGGGACACAGACCAGCAGGGCACCAGGTTGGGAAGGCTGAGGGAAGCACAGGATATGACCCTTCCTGATCCCAGCATTGCTTTTATTTACTTCTCCCACGTGCAGGAGAAGCACCACGGATGGAGTGGATCCAGTGCTGTGTCCACCTCCTGCCTCTCACATCATGGAAAGTGGGCATGAAAATTTGCTGTATATAATTAAGATGATGTATTTGAGTTGACCTGGAAAGGGTTGTCCTCTCCCATGTGCAGCTCCTCGGGGAATTTTACAGGAATTCCTCAGGAAATTACGGAGTGGAATCAATAGTAAGGAAAAAAAAAAAAGATTTTAGTATTACCATGAAAAAAACAGAATCTGGCTCCCCACAGCCCAGATGATGAGTGTTTTTGGGAGGCTCTCTCTAACCACAGTGGGTTTATTCAAAAGAAGCCCATGGAGAGGCCAAAAAACTCTGTTCCTATGAGGCATTTCCAAACTTCTCCATGTCCCAGCAGCACAGAGGGGCAGAGGATGCCCAGATCCTTGTGCTGGTGTGTGCAGACACATTGGGCATTATTCTGGAAAGACTGGATCTGTATCTCTACCAATTAAGAAAAAAAAGATGTCCAGGGAAGCCAGGCAGGCTTCAAAAGCACTAAATCACCATGCAGGAGACTCCTGCAGAACTGGGGAAAAATATACCCATTGCATAAGTAATCTCACTAATAGAGTTAAAAAATTCAAATGCTTTGCATGAAAAAATGACAGATGATCTCCAAACAAATAACCTCTCAACATAAACACAGCAAGAAAAATTCATTAAGTGTCTTTTAAAAGCATTGGATTTGACTTAGAAGATCTTTTTCAGATGTTCCTCTCAAGCAAACCTAAACATCAAATAATTATTGTGTAAAGGCAAGTGCTATAATAATAATAATAATGCTGAAAATGCATTATGCATCCTTCCCTTTGATAAAGGTCTTTGTGCTTTTATGAAATGTTCATTATCAGTGTCTTCACCCTGTATGTGAAGAAGAGAAGCTGGTGCTTTAGAGTCTGAGCTCTTCAGCGTGTGCAGCAGAGAACAGAGCCAATGGGGTATTATTTCTGATAGACTGAGGCAATAAAACTATCCTTCATGTTCCCAGAAAAAATATTTCTGTTATTTATTTGAAATTAAAACCAACTCGGAAAAAAAAATCCTTTTTTATAACAGATTCAGCTAACGTTCTCTTTTCTTATAGTTTATATTAATAATGATTGCTCTAATCTTTTGCTGTATTTCAACAGTTTCAGCAGGTTTATGGGGTAAGATTGTTATTATTTACCTCAGTGACTGATTTTATGGAATAACTGCAGGTTTTCGTGGAGGTACATCAAGTGCTGAAGTGAAGGGAAATAAAATATAACAGCAGTTTTCTCTGCTAATGGAAGAAGAAAAAAAAACAGAGGGCAAAAAGGACATAATATATATTTAAAACATTAATATACAAGCGTTAATACACAATAAACTGATTGGACTGGTGCTTTTTTATGGTGTTTATAATGGCTACGGAAAGAACATGGAGAAAGTCACATCAGGGAGTGATCCAGCACTGGTGTTTCAAGAGAGGATACTGTCTCTACCTCCCCACTGTGATTTTGAGGATACTCTGGAGTGTTTAGTCCTTACACCACTGAATACAAATGTGCTCCTAACTGGGGCTGGCCAAAACCTCCTCAGAAACTGGAAAATAGTGCAGCATTTCATATCCTATGGAATGGAATAAAAAAAACCCCAAAGGACCTTTATAAAAGTACTGAAGTCCGTGGGGCTGGCAGGCTGGGACATCCCTGGCACAGCAGGAAGGGAGCTCTGGGTATCAGCCCCTGCTCTGAACCACTCTGGCAATGGAGCTCCAGGAGCAGTCAGGGATCACATCCAACATCCCATGAAGTCAAGGGGCTCCGCTTCAAAGCCAGGAAATACATTCTTAAAAGCTGAAACCAGTTTTGTAAACACTTAGGCCTAAGTCTGGAAACCTCGAAGAATGTTTTGGGGTTTTTTTTATTCTTATATGATAATTGGAAACATGTGTGCCCTGCTCCCACTGCCTTTTGGAAGCATCTGCCTGAAGATGAACAAGCCCTGCTGCTCTCTGGGCTGGAAACTCCCCAAATCTCCACAAACGTGCAAAAAGTGAAACCTAAGAACCAGCACAGTCACTGTTGAGGGTTTCAGGAGGCACAGTCTGTGGTTTAAGGCTTTAAAATTAACAATTGCCCAGGCTTTCAGATACCAAAAGATTTGGCAATGGGATTACCATAGCACGTGAAAAAGCGCTCACAGAATGTGATTTCTTCTGTCCCTGTTTGAAGATTTGCTGTGGTCAAAACATGATAGCTCTATTTACCTTCTGGCAGAGGAGAATTCCATTTTTCTTGCAACAAAAAAGGGTCTGCAATGATTTCTCAGATAATTTCAGTCATGACGGATCTGATACATCACATAACTCTCATCCTTCCTCAAGAGCAGCATGGACGAGCACTGCAGAGCCCAGGCAAGAAATAAACACCTTGGAGCTCCTTAACACCATTGAGATTTTAAATTTGAATATTGGGAAAATGTGGAATAAACCAGGTAATTTTTTCCCCGAGACAATGACCTTCATTTTTCAGTCAACTTGAAACCTGGCTGGAAATATTCAAAATGTCTGTTCTGAGAAAAAAAAAATCTATTTTCCCTGGCTCCTCCCAGAAATATTTGCTTAGGTGCACCAGAATGCAGAAGTATAAATGGAAATCAAAGACACAAAGAATTCATTGAAAAAACAATCTGTGTACTTACCCAACACAGTTGCAGTCGTTTCCTGTGTTATCCTTGCAAAATTAAGAAATGCTCAGAGCTAACCCTTTAAGGGATTGCTACAGACACCACAAAGGAAATTTAACAGTAACTTGGAGGGATTTTTTTGGTTTATGATGTTATTCCTTAGACATTAAAAAAAATAAAAAGGATTGTTTTTCTTTTACAGAGGCACTAGGACAAAGATGGGATGCAAATAATTCTGTATTCAGATGATTGTCGTCGCTTTCCCTCACACAGCTGTAAGATTTGTGCCTTTGGCACCCATTGCTCCTGATAACACACATTTCTGATGCTGTTTTTCAGCAGTGAGCTTACCATCTTCAAAATTAGTCATTGCAGAAAAATCTGTGTAGTGGCGGGGATGATAAAATAAAATTGTCATGAGAGGGGATGAGAAACTTAACAGCCTGAATTCAGGTCAAGAGCAGCGCTGATTATTTTGAAAGAAGTTCTATATTTATAAATTCTTGGCAGTGCTATCAACTTGTTTGGTACCAGACAGTGAAATTAGGATTTTCTCTTAGATGAAACCCTGATCCTAAAGAAAAACACTGGCCTGCAGATTCAGTGCCTGTACAGGCAGTGGGTCTGTGCACTCCTGTTGTAACTGAACCAGCCAGTTGCAAAATTGGCTTTTCCTGTGCCCCTGCTCTGCCAAGCCTGGCTGCCAGTCAGGTCCCTGCCTGCACTGAGCCCTGCAGTTGCTTTGATGGGTTGCTTTGATGTGATCAGATAAATCAGAAGAGCCCAGGTACACCAGCTCTCTCCAGAGCTGTATTTCCTCCTGCGGCTCCAGCCAGCCCCGTTGTTGTTGACATGACCTCGGGGGTTTCCAGCATTTCCCCAGAGGGAAGGTTTCACAATGGGTTGAAGTTCAGACTGAGGAAAGGTTTCCTGGTGTGCCGCCACTATTGGCTTTTATTTTTCTCAACACCAACCACCTCTGTCCAACCCCCCTCTTGCCCCTTGGATATTTTCCTGTTCCAATGCAGTCATGCAACCCTCAATGCCTCCCCCCACTGTGGCCAAGCCCTTCTGCCCAAGCACTTCATCATTTTTCTTGCTCTTCCCTAATTCTGGCCACTTTGTCAGCACTCCTGAGCTCCTGAGCTGCCCAGAAATACAAGGCTGATATTTTCAAAGCTGTCAAGGTTGATATTTTCAAAGCTGTCTGCAGGAATTGAGTGGCTCATTTCTTCTTTCTATTTTTTTTCTTTCCATTTTTTTTCCCCCCTCCTGCTAGCATTAAAATCTCCAAGACAACTCAAAAAGTCTCAGCCTGTGGATTTAGAGGACAGGGAGAAGGAAGCACCCTTCCCATACGAGGAGGGTGATGATTTTGCTTCAGGCTCAGCTCAGTCCTTGGGGTGGCTGTGCTGTGCTGGAGCTCGAGGAATGTTACCCCATGGCTGCACTCAGATCCCAGCACTCAAGGGGATAAAAGCAGGGCATTGCCATGCTGGCATCACATGCCACGTTCACATCAGCCCTTCCCATTGTCACACTGCCTGTAGGACACTTTTTGCAGGTATTTGCTGGTAGTGAAGAGAGACAGACACAAAAAAAAGTCTTTAACTGAAGAGTTAACTTTGCTTAAAGAGATAGTGACAAATCACATTTCTCCACACAAATCTGTGCTGAGCCAGGATCCTCCCTTGTGTAACTTCTGACTTCAATAGGCAAGGGCTGGTCTCAAGCCACAATTAGAGCTGGCCAGGAAACAGCGGGTTTTGTCTCATGGCAACTTCTGAGGTTTCAAAATCTGTTTATGTTCTGCAGAGGAAACGAAATCAAAACATTTCGAATATGAGATGGGGGCCTGTCAAAATGTCCATTTTCTGTGCAGCAAGCTCCTGGTTCCTCTGTGGCTTTTCCCCTGTCCTCTCACCATGGCTAGGGCATGGGCTGTGCCTGCAGTGGGAGCAATCACAGGGTTGGTATGCCTGGGTGCCAAATGCATCCATGCTCAAAGCCACCCATGAGCTTTGATAAAAATAGAGGAATTGAAAACACCGTGACCACTCTGGCCTGGAACGTTGGGCTTGTTTGGGATCGGGCTGACCTGGTAATGCATCGTGCCAGCACCCCAGTGGGACACAGGCTGACCTAAATGGCCACACTCCTCTTCTGCTCAGTACATCTCTCTAGAAGGACCTTAAAAATATGATTTGTTTCTAAGGTCTAAAACTTAAAAAATATCTGCTCTGCAGGGATATGAAAGGCCCAGTGGCATATTTGGCAGGAGTGAAGGTCTGCCCAGGAATCATTGGCATTTCCTCTCCTGTCCCACATGTTTGCTGACTGTCTGTGCCTCCACTGGTCTCCATTCTAGATCAATCTCCACTGTTCTCCATCCCAGATCCATCTCCAGTGTTCTCCATCCCAGATCTGTCTCTAGGACTATCCATCCCAGATCTGTCTCTAGGACTATCCATCCCAGATCCATCTCCAGGGCTCTCCATCCCAGATCTGTCTCCACTTCTCTCCATCCCAGATGGCTCAGTGCAGCTGAGGGTTCTGGCATAGCTCATAAAGCTACACCAGCAAAGCTGACTTTGCCAACCTTTCCATGAAAGCTGCTAATCAATTTATGGCGGTGAGTGAGCATAGTAAGAAAGGGTGAAGAACTTTAACAGGGACATTACCTTCCCAATAGCCTGAGTGCCTTCCTTAGCACACTTGAGGCTTAGAAACCTTTTCTCCAAATAGCTTTCTGCTGGTTATATCACCAACAGAAAATAGTGAGGAGGGTGGATTTCTCCAGCATGGCACAGGCATGTCTGTAGTGCCCTGAGTTTGTCCTGTCCTGACTCTCTTGCTCCACTGCCAGCCCAGCTGGTGCTGGGGGCAGCAGCTGTTCTGGGCACTTTCCCAGGCACTTGCCAAACCAGAGAGACAAATCACAGCACTGCACGGTGGCCAGCCAAGGAGCATGGTCTGAGTGACTTTGAGCCATGGGTTGGAAGAGACAGTGGATAATGAAAGGATGAGAACAGGAAAACCTCTTCCCCCAAAGTGTGTGTGTCTGACATTAAAGAGCCTGAAAATTTTTCAAAATGCTCCACTTTTTTCCCCAGACAGCATGTTTCAACCTAAAGGTTTCAACCTAGCCCTTAAAAAAATTACCTTCAATCAGCTCAGGCCCATAATCTTTTCTTTGCCACTCTCTTTGAACAGGCAGACACTTATGGACAGCTCTACTGTCACAGGGAGACAGGTCCCAGCTCTGCTCCTTCACATTTCCCGGAATAAACCCATGTGTGCAGAACCCTGCTGTAACTACTGTGCACCTCCAACGTGCCCCTTCCAGAGACAGGCTGAGAAAAGACCCAGGAAGGCCCTGAAGGATTTGCGTTTTAGGAAAGGAGAGCCAAGACATCAGCAGTGTGCAATGGGTGGAGAGGACAAGCAGCGACCATGGGGCCAGGGGACCTGTGGAGCTGTGGGTGAGTCAACAAGGAATGTCGTGCTCATTTCATCTGGTAGCATTTGGTCCATTTATTTTAATTGCAAATAAATGCAAAGCAGAAAGAAAGGGTTGTAGTTATTGTTGGAGCAGAGAAAACATTTTGTGCAAAGAGAAGGCTGGCCTTCAACCATCCAAGTAAAACCCATTGCCTAAACAATAGAGCTTAAAAGATGAGCAAATTGCTGTTTATGGGTTGTTCCAGATCCATACCACTCAGGATGAAGCCAGGGCTGAATACATGAACAAATTTGCTGCCTAACTCATTACGAAAACAAGCCTTGTGTGGGATTTGAGCCATTTTAAATCATTCACTCAGAGCAAAGAGGAAAGACCAGAGCAGCAGCAGACGGAGCAAAATTACTAAGAGCATTATCAGTCCAGATTTGCAAATGCTGGTGCAGGCAAAACACATGTGAAGGCCACAGCATTAATGTAACTGGCTTGTGGTAGCCTGAAGAAACAACCCAGCCAGTGGTGCAAGGCAGCCAGCCCACCTCAGCCTGGGGAAGGGAAATGTTTCCCCATGCACATTCCAGTTCCTGTCCCAGCACAGGCTGGAAGCTGCTCTCTTGTCACCCTTGTGTGTGCTGAGCAGCTGGAGCAGATTTTGCAGACTCAAGCTGCTTTGGGAAATGCAATGCCTCGTTGGCATGCGGCTATTCAAGCTGGTGCCTATTATGTCTCTCCTATTAAATGCTATGAAAACAGGCATTGTGCACGGAGGGGCTGAGCAAACCTTGTTATACAGTAATTATGCAATCAGCCCATAATCTCATTTCGGTGGCTGGGGTGTGGAGGGGAAAGTTTTGGTTCCTGGATGCTTGCAGGGGTCTCTACAATGAAATGCATACAGACATATTTACAGCCACTGGCAATGAAAATTCTGAGCAATGCTAACTATATTGAGCTGCTGTGATGTTGAGAGCAACTTACAAAAGCCCCACACATCTGGTTAGGCTCAAAAAGACTCTTTGACTCAATAGTCAGACTTTCTGCAATTGAAATGCTCTACAATTAAGGGCCCCTTCTGGAACAGGGTAGGAAAAAGCTTTCAAAACCCAAGAAGGTTTTTGGGTTGGGTTTTTTTGGGTTGGTTTTTTGGGTTGGTTTTTTGTTGGTTTTTTTGTTTTTTTTTTTGAGATTTTTGCAGCTCTTCCCCTGAATTTGAGAGGAAGCCAGAGCATTTCAAAGCTTTTCTAAAACAAACAAGCAAATCAAATTCCCTCTCCACCCTCCTGGAGAGAGGAACACCCTGGATGAGCAAATCTCCCTTCAGTACGATGCTTCCCTGCGGGTGAAAGTCCCACAGGCCGAGCGAGAGCTGAAATTTGGGGTTCTTGCCCTCCATTTTTCCCCGTCCTTGGTGCTCTGCGTGGTTTGAACTCAGCTGTTTGCTTCAGCAGGGGACAAATTTTTCCAGGGAGAATTTTACAGTACAAGCCTGCTGAAAAACAGTTTCCAAAGAAAGTCCAACCAGGATGGGTGTGTTCCCATGAAAACTTTGACTTTCCCTGTATCCACAATTTTTGCGAAACAGTGCTAGTGGAAAGGTTCCCTTTTATTCTTCCTTTCTATGGACACACAGTCTTGTGGCTCTGCAGGGCAGAAACTCAGAAAGCCAGAGCAGAGTACAGGATTTCTCCTATCCAATGGGCCAAATTCTTCACTGGTATAAATTGATTGAACTCTGCTCAAGGGAACCATGGCCATTTATACCAACACAGGACTTGGCCTGCAGTCACAGCCTGCTTCTTTTTTTAAACCCCAGGAGACATGACCCAAACCCTGTGGAGGCAGATTCAGACCCTGGCCACCATCACTTTCTAGGCACTTTCTATTTTGGTCCCAGCCCCACTCGCTGCTCCAGGAGTGACCTGGGGAGGACGTGGGGATGTGGAGAAGTCCCAGGTTTGGAAAGCCCAAGGACATCCCCATTTTCTGCTGGGTCTCTGGAGACAAGCTGTCAGATGTTGCAGCCTGGATCAGCCCAGCTAAGCCTGGAGAAGATTAGGAGTAGATTTGGATGAGGTCTGTACATGGGGCTGTGGGCACATGTCCCAGCTTGGCTTTGCACATTGCAGATGTTCATGGAAACTCCCTAGAAAGGACTTTCTTGGCCACTTCTCCTCCTGCACTGCCTGTTCCAAACTGCTGCCTGTTGCAGCTCTCCATCCCTTCCTTGGCTGCCCCATAGCTGCTCCCCTCTGCAGCCACGTGCAGAAATTGCTGCCCACTGCTGCTTGTCCTCTCTCAGGGATGCAGATCTTCTCTGGTCCCTTGGCAGAGGGACCCTGGGGACTGAAAGTGAGCAGCTGTGCTGTGTCCCCTCCACACAGACTGTGGCTGGAGAATCCCATTGCAGAGGTGGCTGAGTTTCACAGGGGAAGCTTTGAAGGGCTGAACACCTTTCTGAGTGACCATCAGGGCTGCAAGTCTGGGCTGTCACCAGAGCTGAGCAGGTTTTCTGCCACTTGTGAAAATGCACTTTAAAAGTTAATCGATTTACACGTCTGCTTTTTACAGAGCATTTTAAAACAGCTACTCCTGACCCTAAAAAAAAACAAAGAACCCAACCAACACACAAAAGAAGTCAATAAATCATTAAAGTGCTGCATCCACAAGCACAGCCATGCCTAACCCTTCAGCTTCTGCCTTTCTGGGTACATGAAAGCCAGAGGCCAACCAGCTAAAGGCTACAGATCATGGCCAGTCATTGCTCCTGTGAACCAGCACTGCACACACTCACTTCCTCACTCTCAATTGTGGAAAATCACTTTTGCTGCTGCCCCTGCAGAGGTGGCAGTGCTGGCCGGGGCTGCTGGCACAGAGCACTCCCCCCTGCCCTCCCCAGACTATTTCTAGGTTGCTTTTCTGATAAAATAAAACTTGCAATCGTTCTGGCTGTGTTGATGTATTCCTGGCTGCCTGTCCATTGGCCCTTGAATGATTTATGCTTCCCCTGGCCAGGCTTGGTGACACTGATGCTGGCAGGATGAAGGCAGGCTCCTCTTCATCACTTCAGTTCCCAGCCCAAGGCAGTGCCTGTGCTGGGTGATGCTTCCCATATAAGACACACAGCCTGGCAAGAGAAGATATTTCCACTCTCATCCTCCTTCTTTTTCCTTGTGTGACATTTTTACTTCCTAAAAAATTGCATGTGCCCTCTGGACAAGTGATTAAATTAGAAGATCAACAATACATGAAGAAGGAGTAGGATCAATTCACAGAGAAGTGGCTGAAAGCAGTTTATTACGTCTTTTATCTTTTTTTTTTTTTTTTTCTGAGAGATCATTTGCCAAATCATTAAAGGGAAGAATCAAGTGAATGGGATGTCCAGAACTAAAAACTGCCTTTCTCATAACAAATTTTTATGACTACAATGTTATTTTGAAGAAAATAATTTAAAAAAATGAAAGAAGAATTGGATGAGATTGCTTTTGAGGTCAGATTCTGGACTCAGTTACCCCAATAGCTCACTGATTTACTGTAGCAATTTGAGGCATCATGTTCACATTTTCCATCAAATAGCTGGACAGGACTCTGATGGCAGCTTGTCTGATGACAGACTATGTGTGTGCACCCAGTGCCTACTTGCCAAAATACAAACCATCAACCTTTTCCCTGCTTGCATCCCCAGATCAGGGCTCTGAGAGAATATTGTGCAGGCAGTATTGCAGTGCTTCTTGCACCACCTTACATCGACATCCACTTCCACCTCCTTTTACACCAGCAGAAGTTCAGAAGGCAGGTAAGAATAAAGTCCCATTTCCAAAAAAGACCCATTCCAAAATGAGAGAGGTTGCCAGTTTTTATCAAATAATAATTTCCAGGTGCACTGAGCTGTCAAAGAACAAGATGTGCTGAACTGGGCTGGGAAAAACATTGCTGAAATCACAAAAAAATACTGCAAATCCCAGAGAAAGAAATCCTTGGAGCTCCAGGAGGGGCATCAGCTTTGTTGCCTTACCCTGGTTTTCTCTTGCTCTGTTTTAACCTTATTTGAGTTGCTCGTGACTGGCAAGAGCATCATCTTCTGCTTGAATCTGTCTGGGCTCAAGATACAAAGCCAGAGAAAGATCCAAATCTTGTCAATTTTCAGCGGACAGGAGATGATAATGCTCTTGAAATACGTCCAACATTTCAAAACCCTTGCCATAAAAAGGCAAAGGATTATTCAGTCCCAGAAAACAGCAGGGCAAGACCTTTCAGAGCTGGGTCACCACGTTTTCATTGAGAGCTGGATCTTCTGCTTTCCCTCCATCATCTGCTCTTCACATGACTCCACTTAGCAACCGCATCTGATTAGTCTTTGTATGCCGGGTGCTATTATTTTTTTGTTCGAATTAGAGCTTCCTGGTATTTTTTTCCTCTATTTCCCAAAATATAGCTGAATTATCTTCTCTCACCCAGAGCTTGGGTGCCTGGGTATTCCCTTCTTGCACGGTAAAGCCGAGCTGCCTCCCTGTTGTCATTTTATGGCTGGGATGGGAGAAAACAAAACTCATTTTCATGCAAATCCCCACTGTCTATCAGACATCATAGTTGTCAAGCAGGTCATTAGAGGCCTACTGTGTAAAATGAAGATTACTAATTAGAGCTGAAGAAATAATTTGCAACAAATAATTTATCCAATGAATTTAGACTTTCTTTCTCCTTGTGGAATCTCTGCAAGCAGGTTGTTACTTCGCCAGAATTGGGTATTATTTGAATTGTTTTTAACTCATTATGCTCATGATTGATTCAGGTTTTTCAGTGTTGCTTTTTTGAGCTAGATGGTTAATCAATGTAGATCACAGGATTTGAGATTTACCTCCTGGCTCAGGTGTCAAAATATGGCTGAAATGAATAAAAATCAGTATATGCTTAAAAACTACCCTCCATGAACCCTGATTTGTGTTTCCATGAATATTACAGCTCAAGAGCAACTTGGGAATTTTCCATTAAAATACATTTTTCTACCAAAAATAAGCTACTGCAAAATCTATAATTTTATTCTGAGGAAATCTCACGTAAGTCAAAAAGACCCTCCAGCCTGTGGTGTATTATGCAAGACTAGTGAGTGTGTATCACCAAAAATAGGAAAACCAAGGAATTTATCCTGCAGGGAAAAGGGGAGCAAATGCATCAAGCTGCCAACAGCCTCAAAGGCCCTGTAGGACTCTACACACATTCATTATTGAAATAACTGGAAATGAAATCTTATGTGTTGTGATTCATAGTCAAAGGAAACAGGATTTAGCAAGACCTGATCAGTTCACTACAATGGAAAATGTCAAAACATGGATTTTGGATAATTTTGATTGACCATTTCTCTTCAACCCGTGACATATTCTGATACTTTGGCTCAAAATGTTCATCTGATTCAGCTTGAAAAGAGAAACTGAAAATTTCTATTGATTTTCATCCCGTTACAAAAGTCAATTTTCGCAGACATTTATTCCGGTTGATGCACTCTATGAGCACTCAAAGAAAGGTAGACCATGAAGAAAGGAGAGGAATTCACCCAGTGAAATAATTCCAGCATCCAAGCCCACATTCACAGGAAACCATTTGCAATATTCACCATTATTATTAATAATGTGGGACAAAGTCACACCTGTGGCTGGTACTACAAAATCCTGGATTGCAAAGGAGAAGCTTCATTTTCAGCTCTCTAATGAAGCATACGGGGAGTAGTCTTGGGGGGATGGGAGGAGGATTAAGAGAGTTCCAATGAATTAAAAAAGAGACAATTTGTACCAGACTCCTCAATCCCATCTGCTTCATATCTGGAGCACTCGTTGTTCCCTGCACTCACTCACTCACCTTTGTGTTTGCAGTGTTGGTGCTAGGGAGGGATGGGAGATGCAGGGATACTCAGCAGGAAAGGGGATAAAATAGAAAGCAGTTAGCACTCAAAACTTGCTTGTGTAGTCTAAATATGTCCCAGGGCAAAGCAGGCAAGGCTGATAAAGCCGCCAAGAGGGTTGGGGGAGAAACGGTGATGGTTTTTTGCTTTGTGGCTTCTCCTTGCACCTTTCACCCTTTCAAATCTCAGGGAAGTCAGGCAAAATTTGTGGCAAAAAGGTCTTTTCTCCCCAAAATCAGACATTTTTGGAGCATGGGTGATGGGTGTCAGTTGCTGACACCTCTTATGCCTGGAGTCAGGAGGAAGGGGACGTAGCCTGGCATAAAAGGAGGTCTGAGAGAGTTTGTGCTGACTGAAGAGCACAGGTGAAGAGATGTGGTGGCCCTGGGGAGGGAGAACCAAGCACATTTAGGGACCTTCCCAGCTCAGCCACAGCTGCTGTGTGCAACACTGGGTAAGTCTCATTTCCATCTGTAAACTGGGTATAACCTCTCTTCTTTGAGAGGTGCTTCAAATCCCCTGGATAACACATTTTATATAACACCTAACTTACTATTTTGGTGCACAGATAAAAAGCATGCAGTGGAAGGAGCCAGATCAACCCCCAAATCAAGAAAAATCTTATCCCAGACATGCCAACCCACCTCTTCCCTTCACTATCTCTCTCTTACATGCAAAACGAGCACAGCCCAAGCAGCTTTTGACTCCACATCAGCTCAGTGGGACCCACAACATCTGGGTGGGTTTGGATTGAGGAAAAATGTGCTCGAGGAGCTTTGCACTGGAGGCCATCCCCTCTGACAGCCTCCCTGTGGGAATGGAGCCTCTCACAGAGCCCCATGGCTGCTGGGGAGACAGCAGCAGCACGGCTGCGAACGCAGCACTTCCCTGCTTAAATACATTTTCCCCCAGACTGAACATAGGTTTAAAAAAAAAAAAAGAAAAGAAAGAAAGAAAGAAAAGAACGTTGAAGAGAAAAACGACCTTATTCAGAGCTCAATGGGAAGACTCCCCCTGAATTTCAATGAGCCTCAGCAGGCCCGTGAGGCTGGATTAACATAAGAGCTGGGAGGAAGATTTCCAGGTGCTCCCCACACCCAGAGTCAGGTTTTCCAAGAAGAATCAGCACCAATGTGTTTTGCCCTCCAGCTTGGTAATGTGTTTACAGCCAGGCAGCCTGGCAATGGCAGGGAGAGTTTCTGTGCTGTGAAGGAAACCCTGGCCACCCAAGATATGCCTGTATATTTCTAAAGGAGTTTTATCTACCTTTCCATCCGTGGCAGAGGAGATGCTGTGCCCAGCTGTCTGAGGCACTGCCAGAGCAGATGCCAGCACAGGTTTCACCTCCCCAGCCAGGCCTGTGAAGTCTTGTTGTTGGGAGAGCCCAGATTGCACCACCGTCACCAGCTGGGGATGGGGATGAAGTGATCAGCACCTCCAGGACAGACCTGCCCTCCTTTGCAGGAATGCTGGTAGGTGGATGTGCCCACAAAGCTGCAGCCTCTCCTCAGTGTGGGCACTCAGCCCTTGTGCTGGGGAAAAATTCCTCCCTGACCCCTGTGTGCTCTCTGCAGAGTCTGGACCAGGAGGAGGGAGGCAGCAGTACATCTCTGAGCTCAAAGATTTCCTGTCTAAGCACAATATTCCCAGTCTCATGTGGCCAGACCAAGTGAAAACCGAAGGAAGGGCAGCAGCCACTCCTAATATTGTGGTTCCTCTTGTGGTGGCAGTGGATGGGGTTTCATCATCACATCTGGTTTCACCCAGCAGAAAAATAGGAGAGAATCCCACCAAAATCTCATCAAATTGTTGCCAAGTCTATCAGCAGGCAGCAAGCACAGCTGGAATGGCAGTGACATTTGCAGGAGGTTTGATACAGCTGGGAGTGTTTTAACCCTTTCTCTCAGCAAGTTATTAAAAAAATGTGTGTTTGAGAGGGCTGAGAGAACAGAAAAACAAACCAGGCCTACTTGCACCAACTCCCAAAGAACAAGTCAGTCAAGGTCTCTGAAGGAACAGGCTCCATCTTCAGCTCCCAGAAACAGGTCTGTGTGCCTGCTTCAGATTATTTTCATGGGGACCAGGATTTGAATTGCAATCCAGTTCTCTGTGCTGCTTTGGACTGGACAGAGCTGGTGCCTCACTGCAGCCGTGGGACTCTCGTTAATGAGAGCAGGATCCATCTCTGACTCCAGATCCATCTCTGACTCTGGATCCATCACCCAGCTGGGAGTCACCCTGGCCATCTGAGTCAGGCTGCCATCCCACTGAAGGCTGCCTTTGTAACCTCTCCCTGTGCCTTTATTGCTCAGCTGAAATTTTTAATGAACCCCCAGAATTAGCCCATCCAAGTCATTTATTTATGGGTTCATTCAGATGACCTGGTAATGCTCGAGGTCGCTACAAATGTTCCAGTTTAATGCAAGGCACAGCCAGCCGAGACCCTGGCACTGGGTTGTAAATACCTAAGGACATTCCTGACAGCATTATTTCTGTATTATTATTATTATTATTTTTTTAATGCTGAACTGTGTGTTTTAGAATACACAGCTGTCTTTGTTCAGAATAAACCAAAAATAGCAGATTTTACTCTGCTTAGCTGGGTGTTAAATTATTTACATTTCAAAACCCATAAGTAGAAACAATGACTGCATTTCCAGAGCCTGCTCCTGCTGTCAAATATCCTTTTCTCTTCTGCAACCTAATTTAGACTTCCTTTTTAGAGTTGCAGTTTTGCTCCATTTTCAATTATGTTAGAGGAACCAAGATTTCAGGCCATTATCTCATCATTCCCATGAATAGCAACATGAAATGTGCTTGTGCTGCTGGGACACCAAGCCTGGCTGGGAGGACATGGCCACTGAAGTAAATCCAGAGGAAACCACGCTGCCACAGAGAGTGCTGAAAGCCCATGGAGAAACTCCCAGGCAGGACAGGATGCAAGGTGGGGGTTGGTCACTTCTCCCATGTAACAAGCAATAGGATAAAGGGAAATGTCCTCAAGGTGTGCCAGAGGAGGTTTAGATGGGATATTAGAAAAAAATTCTTCATGGAAAGAGTGTTCAAGCATTGGAACAGGCTGATAAAGAAAGTGGTAGAGTCACTGACCCTGGAGAGGTTAAAAAAACAAATGGATGGCATTTAAGGAGATAATGATGGACTTGTCAGTGCTGGATTAATGGTTGGACTCAATGATCCTGGAGGTCTTTCCACTTAAATGATTCTGTGATCTCGAGATGCTTCCTGGGGTCAGGGCTGCAATGTTAAACCCAAAGCCTGGAGAGCAGCCCAGGTGAACAAAAGTGCTTTGATAGGGGTGCAGGTTGGGACCTGAACAAGATGTCTCAAATATCACACAATTTCACCAGGTTGCTCCTCTGAAGGGCTGGCTGAGCCTCAGCTTTTCTTTTCTAACCCCCAAACTCCCCTTGGCACCTCCTTGCTTCCCCATCACCCTTGCCAGGTGCTTTGCCCTGTGACTGCCAAAACCCTCGTGCAAATGCCAGCCACCTTTGCCCTGTTCCCAGTTAAACCCCTGTGGGCATTACCACTGACACCGTGACTAAAAGCCAGTGGGGGCTGAGTGTCAGTGTGAAACAAGGACAAACCTGGCAAAGGAACCTAGACATTAAGTCTATTTGCTGTGTGAGTTGACCAAAACTCATTATATTTGTTACTCTTGTAGCAGAACAGCATCCCATGGGTGCCTGTTCTTCTTGGACACCCCTAAAGGAAATATCCTGCATCTAACTGGAGTCTCAGCATTGCCAGCCCCTGTGATTTTAATACCAATCTTCTGATATTTAGAATTTTTCGTAAAGCTGTGTCTCTTGGATGCAAGTAATTAAGTGAGGCTCAGCTTTCACTGAGAAATGAGAAGAAGTTTCTAGTCTTTGTGTTTTTGAAAAGCTGGAAAATGTGCCTACAGGCACAGACTCCAAAAGGCAAATTAAAAGAACCAATATGTTTTATTTCTTTTTAAAACAATTGCGATTTAGGGAGGGGAACGGGGGGCTCAATTCATGATTTATAGATTCTGCACTTGGCAGCTCTCCAGCCTCAATGGTAGCTCCATGCAGATGGATCTGGGGCTTTCTGAGAGCTGAACAGTATTTTTCACCTGGTTCCTCACATTACTTTTAAATAAAAAAACCCAAAAAACAAACAAACAAAAAAAATCTCTGTAAGATGTATTCTACAGCAGGCACCATTTAAAAAATGCACGTGCTGTTTTATAGCCTGGTTCAGGTCTGACTGGGTCTAATCTCATGTATTTAGATTCAAATGGGAGACACTGCCACGCTGCCAATGCTGCCAACATGCTGAATGACATGTTTAACTGGGGTGGAGGACACTGAAGGTTTGATGGTACTGTGCATATTTAGGAGGGCTCAGTGCTGGGATTGGCCCTTTTGAAAATCCTGCTGGCATTTGCATCACCTCTGGATGTTATTTCTTAACCTCATGGCACTGCTTCTTCCTTCCAGACCCAGAGAATCACCTCCTTCCCCACTGTGCTGGGGGGGGAGTCCCCAAGGGCTTGGCTGATCCAAGGGCAGCTCAAATCCACAGGCAGCCCCAGCTGAGCCTTCTCCCAAAATTGCAGTTATCTTTGGAGAGAGGCACCCGTGTGGTTTTGGGACAAGGCTGTCCAGAGTTCCATCCCTCCCTGGCAAGGATGGGGCTGTTGGGTGGGTCACAGCATTCCTGGTGGGCATCAGACCCATCACCTTTCACTGGGGTGTTTTCTTATGTAGAGAAAGGGCATCGAGCAGCTTCAGCAGCAGGGGCTGGGACAAGTCTCTGCATGGGTTCCTTGTGCTGGTCCAGTTTCTGGAGCCCCTGCTGGGGCTGCACCTTCTTTCAGGGTCAGGAGAGCCCATCAGCTCCACCTCCCTGCTCCCCAGCCTGTTCTGACACGGAGGTGCCCTCCTGCCTGTTTGCAGGCTGAGCTCTCCTCCTGCAGGACCTTCTTGGGGTGTTCATGCCATAGCTCTGATGCCCAAGAAGCAGCAGGGCCGTGCTGGGTGTTCCCTGACCCCTGTGGAATGCAGGGATGTTGGAGGCCACCATGGACAAGGCTTCTGCAGGGTTTGGGGCTGAATCCCAGAGCTCTGAGCAAACCCCAGTGTGTGGGCATCAGCAGGACCATCCCAAAAGCTTCCTCCTAGCAGTGGGGCAGGTCTTATTCCTGCACCCCTTTCCTCTCACTTCACACCCTATTTAATTTCTTGGTGAAAGCCATCACAGGCAGCTGCCAGCAAAACAAAACCCCACCGAGGCTCCTCTGCCAGAGGGAAGCTGACTTTGCCCATGCTGAGGTGTAAACCAGAGCCACCGTGGCATGTCCTTGGGTGTCACCGTGTCTGGGGTGTCACCGTGTCTGGGGTGTCACTGTGAGAGCACCAGGATGCTGCTCCGTGGTTCCCACAGCCGATGTTGCTGGGGAAGGCGAGGTAAACAGCTCCACCTTAAACTGCAGCGAGCACCTTAAGCTTTCTCCTGGCCTCCTGCCACCGAAAATGCTCCAGGCGGAGCTTTCATCAGAAGGAAGCCTGTGCTCTGCACTGTGGGGGAAGGGGTGGCCAGAAGGACATTTCTCCATTGATTCTTTTTAAAAGTTCATTTTTTGCATGGTGCTGGGCTTTTTTGTTCTTGTTGTTTGGGCTTTTTTTTTTTTTTTCCCTTGACACAGTAAATTTCAAATTGATTTTGCAATCCCCCATCCTTGCACTCTCCCTTTCAGAGGTAATTGAGACCAGAGGCTTCACTTGCCCCCCTGGCATCCCCTCATCCCCTGTGATGCTCCCTGAGCAGGGTTTCAGCAGCTGGCCCTTCAGCAGGGACACACTTGAGGGGGGGCAGCTCCATTCAAGAACATCCCTCCCTTCTCCCCTCCTCCCAGAGGCATATTTCGGGATCAGGGATGTGTCTCCTCCCGGGGGTCCTCGGATGGAGCCTGGATGCCCTTTGCAGAGCACTGACAGCCCCCCCAGTCCCCAGCCCATGGATCTCCCCCCAGCCCAGCAGAACAGAGGGTCTATTTTTCACCAGGCATTTCCTGCTAATCAGACCATTAGTCCTTGTGCTGATTAACCAGCTAGTTCTCAATTTAATTAAAACATACGCTTTTTGGAAGAGCCAGAAGTTTCAATCATATTTTATTATCATTCCAGATCTGACTGGCACTAACCATAAGCATCAGGGGGAAACCAAAGCAATTAACCCTTTCCCTTGCTGAGGGGAGCAGCTAGTTGCTAATTGACTATTCCCCCAGGGATGCTGCAGATTTTTATGATGCTGCTTTGCACCAGAGCCCGAAGATCTCAAGACATTTATCCTTTCTCAGATTATGTTCAAATACAGAGGCTTTGTAGGTCGCACCATCTTCCTATGCTGCTGGAAAATGGGAGACTTCAGGAGCCAAGTAGGAATTTAGGGTAGGGAAGGACGTGATCTGTCGCAATTAACCCCGAGCTCTGTGTGTGTGTGTGTGACGACAGAAATGCCCAAATGTTTGTTCTGCAGTGAAAACAGTGAGCGCTGGGTTCACCTGGGAGGAGCCTGGCCATAGCCAGCCCCGTGTCCGTGGAGCATCGACCCCACACGCTGCAGGGGAATTGGGGACAGTGCTCTTTCTTTTAAAAGCAAAGCTTCGGTATCTCATTACCAACCTCAAAAATATTTGGCTATAATTTACTTTTGAGGTTTGGGCTAAGTCCAGGTACTCCATCCAGAGAAAAGCCGGAGCTAAATAAACGAGTTCAAGTTCAAACCTCTCCATCCCCGGCCGCGGGGCGTTCCCCTGCCACCGCCCGGGATGCCTGGGGTGCTGGGACAGCCCTTCTAAGAAAAAAATGCTGCACAAAAGGCTTCGGAAAGTATTTTCCAGAAACAGTTAATGGGTGATCTTTCGTCTTGCAAAACAACCCCCAAGCTAATAATTCGCTCCTCCGCGTTTCCCCATTACGGCAGGCTGTGCCTATTGGGATTTATTTCTCCCTCCCCACCTGACCGTGTTTCCCACGGCCCCTGGGGGCACAGCCTTGGGTTTTGTTTCACCGCCAGCCTGGAGCGAACGGAATCTTTGCAAAGCATCTTCCTCTTGGCTTTGTGACTCCTGCTGGGAGGGGTTCAGCCCTACCCTGCTCCCATCCTCACATCCCAGGTGAAACCCCCCCAAAATGCATCCTAAAGGACACCCTAAAGCAGTGTGGGGGAACCCTCGGCCACCCCACAGCCCTGAGCCTGGGCAAAGCTGTCTCAAGCCTCAAGAGCACTGAGGCATTTGCAAATGAGGCATTTGCTTTTTGCTTTACAATCTGCAAAGGAACCCCTTCCCTGGGCACCTGCCTGGCCCAGCACCGTGGTGGATGTACAGGGACCCTGTGGGATTTAGGGAATTGCACAGCTACTGCTTTTTGTTGCAGATGTTGCTTCCCTCAGGAATGGTTTCCTATTTCCATCTTCCCAAACACGTATGGCCAGATAGAAATTAACAAATCCAGGTTGACATGCTGGAGAAGACCTGCCTGAAATCTCTCAGATGGGATCACGTTCAGTGCCAGCAGGAATATCCACGTGGAAGTGCTGGACAGCCCCTGGCCCCTGGGATGGGCTGCTGGAGGTGTTGGCCTCTTGCCTCAGCTCTCTGCTTTCATTTTGGCCACCCCCTGAGAGCTCTAATGGAATAAAGGATCATAGAATCATTAATGCTGGAAAAAGGCCTCTGAGATCATCGATTCCAACCATTAACCCAGCCCCACTGCCCAGCCCACCACTCAGCCATGTCCCCAGGTGCCACATCTCCACATCTGAGCACTTCCAGGGACGATGACTCCACCACTTCCCTGTCAGGGTGGTGCAGGTCTGGCAGATTCTATTTTCCATATTTTCCTCACCTGTTTCAAGCACATGAATTCCATTTGCACTGAAGGAATTCGCACTGTGGCTGCATGTGCCACAGCAGAGCCACCTCACAGAGTCACCCACCACTGCTTCTACCCTCTCCATAACCTCTCTCTGCACGGGAACAGGGTGCTGCTGCTCATCCTGGCCTTTGGGATGATCCCCCGAGGTGGTGCCTGGGGCTGCTGGATGTGTGGACACTCTCACCCCGCGGGCTGCACGCACAGGAGCTGCATCCATGAGGGAGACATCTCTCTGTGCTCCTAGCACATTTTTCTGCTTGAATTGCTGCAACATCAGCCAAATGAGGAGGGACTGCGAGTGATCACAAAAGCAAGGGAACTCCTAGGGTTCAGCATGCCGGGAATATCAAGCTACTGTCTGGAAAAATACAAAAAAAATGCTGTTGATTCATTCCTGCAGCCCCTGACATATAAATTAGGTAACTAACATGACCCGTGACTGTTTCTCTGAGAGACTGGCTGAGACATGACAAATATGCCCTTCAACATACCAGGGCTGATTACTAAGAGTGCTATGGGAATAGCTCAGAGCCTCACAGTTACATTATAATAAACAAGATGCCACTTAAGGAAAACCACGGTGCTGTTGGGAAGCCCTCGAGTCCCATCTGCCTGGCTGCAGAGGAGCTGTGCTGGGAGCCCTTGGCATGGCAGGATATTGGTGATATTCAGGGAGTCCTTAGGGAAAATCCTTCCTCTCAGTGATAAGAAAAAGATTTTGATTATTTTTTTGTTTGAAGTATGGGGTTCTGGTTTGTGTGTGCATCCTTCCTGGTCATCACTATGGACAGAGGGTGTCCCTCTGGTGAATTCCTACCCTCCACAACCATGAGCTCCTGTGCCCAGGAGTCAAACCTCCCCAGCCCTTGAAGTCATGCTGTCAGTATAGCCACTTTTTAAAGCAGCTTTCCAGGCATCCAAAAAAAAAAATCATTTAATTGCCATCATGCTGGATTTATTATATGTTGACAGACCTCGGAGCAGGGCAGCTCCCACCCCCCTGCACAATGCTGCTGAATCACTCGTGGAAAATGTTGGGTTCAGAGCTTGCTGGGGAGGGGCTGGGCACAAAATGCTTGTTTGAACTATTCCCTATTTGTCTTAAAGCCCTAAAACCTGCACGTGTCCCAAAGATTGAGCCCTGAAGTCCCAGTCTGAGGAGATGTTTGAGGGGTCTTGCCGGTGCTTAGGGCACAGTTCTGTTCCTCTCTCAGCTGCCTGAGCCGTTTCAATCCTTGAGTTCCAACATGCAATTTCACCCTGAGTGCTTTGTTTCAAAGGGTGACCAAACTGCAAATCAGCCCCTTCAAATCCCCAGTCATGCGCTTTACATTAGGCAATTAAACTGAGCAATAAATATCACTTTGTTGTGAACGAGCCTCCATTTCCTTTCCTATTTTAATAACAATAATGGTCAAATTTCTGTTTAAGAAGCAGTTTCTGGTTCTATTAGGAAATGTGCCAACCTATTCAAAGAGACAAGATTTGTATGGAGAGGTAACAGCTTTTATTAAGCCA
This sequence comes from Acrocephalus scirpaceus scirpaceus, assembly GCA_910950805.1. Taxonomy (NCBI): domain Eukaryota; kingdom Metazoa; phylum Chordata; class Aves; order Passeriformes; family Sylviidae; genus Acrocephalus; species Acrocephalus scirpaceus. The sequence goes on from OU383781.1 coordinate 6,487,515, forward strand.
AATTATATAATTAGTAAAAAAAACAGCCAAGCTTTCAGGAACATAAGCCCTTCTTCGGGTCTGGGGAGAGGCGATGGCTCCTGGCAGCTGCAGAACAGCTGTAAGTCAGGAGTGCTCTAGCCCGGGTCTCTTTGATCAGCACTGCTCTGCCTGGGGCAAGGTGTCTGGCACTGGCTCCCACACTTTCCTGGGCTGGGTTTAAGGGGGGCAGCTCCAATTTGGGCAATGTTTCTCCTCAGGTTACACTGAGCATAGTTTCAGGATTAGGTGTACATATATATATATATATGTATATGTTTTTTGGTTTGTTTCTTTTTTTTTTTTCCCTGCAAGTTTGAGTTTATCTTACAGCTTTTGGGAGGATCTCTGACCTACATCATCCATCTCTTTCTCAGTGTTGCAACCATATAAGCAGAAACGTTTGTTAAATACATGCTAGCCCCAAATGCCCTGTCTCAAGTTGTATGAAAAGAGGTCACATTTGGGGTTTTTTTTTAAATGTAATTTTTTTTAACCTCCAGTTTGAGCACACAGGATTCCTGCAATTTCTGCTGGCACAGCCATTGCTTCATCTTTCAGACTGGAAGCCTCTTGGGGCAGGGACCATGGTTTTAATTATGTACAGCTCCCAGCTGAGCAGAACCATCAGCCCCCATTAAGTGAATAAATAATTACTTCAGTGAAACACAACTCACTCCTGGCTCAAACCCATTACTGAAGTGTTCAGAGGTCATGGTGTATTTGTAAGCATAACTTAAATAAGATATGCGGGTTGGACAACCCATCAGCAAAATGTCAAATTAGCCTCCAAATATATTTTGGTGGCAGATTCTTCAATTTATCAGTTACACACATCCATTGTTATCTGCCACTGCACTCTGTCCCTGGACTCCACACAGGGATGTCCTGAGAAGTTCTTCAAAACTGGGGAGAAGAGCCAGGTTAAGCTCCTGATATCTCACAGGACAGGTTTGGGTCAGTGCTCCTCAGCAAAAACAAAGTGTGGGATGAATTCTTCTTCATCAAGGGATCAGAAAGGTGTGCAGGTTGAACACCCAAGTTGGCCAGGTGCTGGGGAGAGGATTCCATGCCTATGTCCCATCACAGCCCTGTGAATGTGCAGAGACTTTTAAAGACAAATCAGCAGCAAAAGTTAATTGGGTGGTGTCAGTCACCTCCCCTTTTCATGCCAGTCACTAATTTACAGAAGAACACGATCTAGATGGAAAGAGGATAATTAAAATGGGAAAATACTCCACAATTCCCAGGCGAAAAATACAGGTGGCAGACTGGAATGCAGGATTCCCTCTTGCTTTACTTTGTGCCTTGAAGATCCTAAAGGGTGTTTATCCAGGGTTTATTTGGGATCAGACCTTGGAGCAATAGTCAAACTGCCCTGCTCCCACAAGAACTTGTGCCCTGTGGACCAAAGGTTTTTTCTCCTCTCTCCAGCTCTAGAGAACAACTGATACTGTGCCATGGCATGCTCACCCTGGCAAGGTCCCAGATCATCATCTCCCACGATCGTGGTGTCTCCTGCCATGGCTCAGCCTCCCCTTTGCTGGCAACATCTTCCCATCAGGTACAAGAGCTGCCAGCCCCATCCTCCAGCCACTGCAATATTCCCTATTTTATATTGCTCTGGAGCTTTTGAGCAGCTGTTGCAGGTCACCTTCAGCTGAGGCCTCCATGCCCAGCCACGCTGGACCTCACTCCCAGTGTTTCTGGGCTGCTCTGCCATCTTAGTCACACTTTCCTCTCACAGTTTTACCTCCTTGATTTCCCCAAGAGTGGCTGTTGCCTTTGTGAGCTGCTGTGGGTGCTCAGGCACTGCTGATGAAAAAGAGAAATCACCAATTTTCTTCATCATCCCATCAGTCACATTCCCCATGTGCCCCATCCCTGGGGCAGCTCTTTAGTTCCTGTGTCTCCCTGGCACTCACCATTGACATCAAGCTTTATAGACAGGTGTCACCTTATGGATATTTTATCCAGGAGGTAACATGGAATATCCACTTCATACCCTCCAAATGCCACGTGCTGTGTATTAGGCACAGGATTGTTCAAAGGAAAATGATAAAAATCACAAATGTTGCAACAGCAGGCAGACACCAGAGAAGTATTGGACCCACACAGTTAGGAATCTTTTTTGGGTAAAAAGGCAGAGATTATTGCAGGAAGTCAGAGAACAATGCTTGACTATTTAAGGACAACTGGTGTTTCCTTTCTGAACATCAGCACTATTTATTTGTTTTGGGGTCCAGCCAGATCCCATTTGATGTCTGCTCTCCAGTTAAGGTGGAAAAGTATTTGCAAGGACTTGCTCAATGTTACCAAAACAGAACTGGCCTGTATCTATTCATGTTCAATGGCACCTTAGAAACCACCTGGGATTGCCACAAGATGGTATGGATACCAGAAATACAAATTAATTCAAAAATCTGTAGAGTTATTGAAAAATGGTCCAGTGAGGCTGATTAAAATTAAATGTCACAGGCCACCAGCAGTTGGGAAGATGCTGTCTGACCACTTTTGCATTGTCCTAATGCTCTTTCCAAGCCACCCACCACAGGACATTGAAAAAGAGAGGATATAAATGAGCTTTTGCAATGACCCAGCATGGCATCTTGCTTTTGCGAGAGGTGCATTTTCCAGCCCCACTCTTTCCTGAGCAGAGCTGCAAACAGCTTCCCTGCCAACCCTACCACTCATTTCTGATGTTCTCTATCACAATGTCAGATTTCAAAGCAACATCCAGAGTTAATCCCACACTGGCTTCAAAGGTTTTATTACCAACATATACTAAAAAGAATATTTAGGTCTAAATCGTTATCAGGCTAGCTGACGACTTGAGGAAGAGAATATGGTCCTGTTGTGCTTCCAAACAAGATGTCTTTCAGTCTGTGAGGGTTGAGCTGCACACATCTCTGCTGTGGAAGATTTCAACTGACCTCTAATTCTTCCTTTCCATCCTGTAGCTTTCTGTATTAACCACCGTCCTTAAAGAGCTTTCTGGTCTCTGCTTTTGAGGATGACACCTTTTCAGGTGGGAAGTGTGCTATAGGATGACATGAAATAGGAATGTTACCTCTTACAGCCTGCTGAAAGCAGTTGTTTTCCAAGTCTCTTATCTGAGCATGGAGGAATTTTCCATCCAGTCTTCACATCCTACTGAGCAGGAGGGCTCTTCCCTGCTCCTCAGTGAAACAATGGGCACTGTGCTACAGATACTGTGTTATCTAAACCAGGGTGAGATCCCTGGTTTCCATACCCAGCACTTACGTGTCTCCAAAGAAAAGCACAATAAATTAATGGAAATAAAAAAAACCCCTCTGTCAGATCACTGTGGTTTCCTCATGGGTTAGCATCACCACTGGCATGGGAGACAAAGAGCACAACCAGCCCAAGCACTCGAATTTCCACACTCTGGTGTGGTCAGGGCACTTTTCTCCTAGATGGGGACAGGAATCTCATTCCTGTATTCACCAGTTAAGACTGCTCCTCCAGTATTTTTGAACAATTCTGTGAGTCCCCTCAGACTAAGGAATGAGGAATAATTTCACACCAGCAGCACAGCATTTCTTATGCTTTATCTCCAACCTCACCTGACATATAAAAACTTTCTGTCGCCCCATCATAAAAGCAGATCAGAAAGCCTGGGGAAGAGTCACGGGGCAGCAGTGAGGGTTAATTCCACAGACTTCAGGAATTCACAGGAAAGGACAGGGTGAGCTGTGTTTGCGTAAACAGTTAAAGGTTATTTCCAAATATTAACCATGGCAGCAGAAATCCCAATTGCTTTGCCAATCACAGGCAACATGGAAGCATCAAAGCTTTTTTCTGCAAACCAGATTCCAGTATAATAAACTGTTTAACCCTTTCCATTAAGCAGAAATCGAGGAGCTGTAGCAATCAGGCTAGAAAAGGGGAAAGAAGCGGATGAAGCCAAAATAGCAGTAGCACATTTGGCCAGCCCTGCAGAAACGACACAAAACTGGCTGGATTCCAGTGTCTGGTTGCTTTGCAGCTCCAGGGCAGGTCTGGCTGTACAATCTTTACATAGAAATCAGACTCGCCCACTCCTCCCTCCTGCTTTTCTTACAGCAGACAGCGGTGGCGGGGGGAGTCCGTGGGCCAGATAAAGTTGCCTTGGTGCTGATTCCATTAGAGGCAAGGAGATTTTCTCCAGGTTTTTAATTAGGAAAAAATCCCAGCCTCGACCCAAACACACGTCTGCTGCCCGTGTGTTAAATGGCTTAATTTCCCCTTCACTTGTACTGCCCTGCCACTGCTTCTATTCCTTATGTCATCACTGATGGCAGAGTTTGCTCCAGGCCCTCAGTAATGAAGTGCAAAAAAAGGTATTAAAAACACAGGCCACTTCTCTGGCTGACTGAGGGTTGGTTTTTAGAGCCAGTGAGGGGAGAAGGGGGTGTTTCTTTCTTCTGCCTAAATAATGAAAGGACTCCACAGGGCAGCCTGGAGCGTCAGGCACTGCTTCCCCCAGACAGCTCCTGTAACCCCCAGTCTGGGAAACTTGTTGGTTTTGGCTTCATTTCCAGCTGGCCTGATCTGGGAACAGGTATCCCACAGCTTGCAGTGCTCTAAAGTTGATTTACAAGTGCCCCAGTTACAAAATCAGAAGTCCTGAAGCAATACTAGCATTTATTTACAGCAAACTTTCTCTCTTAGTCACCCATTAGCAACTGCAAGCTGTTAATGAGTGTCTTGCTACTGTTCCATACTGCTTTGTGGTCAGAGCTCATAAATTCACTTTGAGTTCACAATCTTATTAGGTTTCTTTCCTTATTCCTCTAATTTCTGGTCTTATGGGCAGGATTTTGTTCTGAAGACTGGTCCTGATTTGATACATTAACCTCACTGAGGACATAGTTACATCTAAAAATAACATTTTGTTCACATTGCTGCATTGGTCATAAAAGTATTTTGAGTATTGCAGATGATTTAGAGGCTCACAGCCCTTAAAAGTCTTCGTGTTTATGTAAAGATCATTTTGTGTCTCTGAGGAGAGCCATCCTTCTGATGCACCTCTCCATGCAAGGAAACAAGAAAATAATAGACTGTGCTATGGCACCAAGCCTCAGCCTGCCTGAGGGCAGATGCCAGCCTGGGCTGTAGCTCTTGTGTTGTTCAGTTCACTGTCCCTGGGCAGGGCTGGTGCCCTCACACAGACCTGTCCCTTCTGTGAGTCCTTTGTCCCCCCTGGGCAGCCCTGCTGCTGCTGAGGGCATTGCTGGGAACTGTCCCCAGGACACCCTGGGGAGCAGCCCTGGCACCACGGGCTGTGCCCAGCTCACCCCACAGCACCCACCCAGCCCCTGTGCCTCCTTGCCTTGCTCAAAGCAGGGATACAGAGTGCCTTTACACCCCTGAAAACAAAGCCAAGCAGTGACGCCTTAACCAAAATCTACAAGAGCCCTAATTCTACTGAAAGCCTAAGAAACAAATAGGAAAAGTAGAAAACCCCACTGCTAGGGACTCTCAGTCTCTTTGTAGGAGAAGTCTGAGCTGTCTTAATTCTCTCCAGCTGAGCTGGAGGCTGAAACCCTTCTTCACCTCGAAACCAGAGCCCTCTGCACCTCACTGCTCAGGAGGGGACTGTGGGCTTAAGGTGATGTGGAGCTCGTGGGGATTTCTGCCTGCCTGATGTTTCTGCAGCTCCGCTGAGTTACTAAGTGCAAGTTAGAATTGTTTGGGTTTTGTCCCTTTGTTCCTATTGTTTTAGTGAGCTGTGGTCACATTCCTGGGGCAGTGTCTGCTTTTCAGATTGGCAGACTGTAGGTTAAGCTTTCAATTGATTTATGGCTTGTTTTTCTAGGGTGGTTAGCTAGCTAACAGAAGAGAGCAAAAGGATCCACACAACATATGTTATCTTGTTTCCAAGATCTTTCCAAGCGTTTTGGCTCAGGGGCTAATGGAAGGCCCCTCTTCCATGTGGGAAAAACATGAAGTGGGAAGAAAAGTGCAGTTGCACCCTTTGGGAGTTGAGAATTGGGATTTGGAAGTGTTTTAAATTATTTTGTGCAAACTTCAGACGTCCGTATACACTGAGTAGCATACAGGCTTGTGTGTATTCTCACAACAGCCCCAGGAATAAAGGAAATACTGATTGCACGTTCCACTCAGAGAACTGAGGCACAGGAAGAGATGTATGAGGGGTTGCTAATGGGAAATGCAGAGCACTGACCTGCCTGAGGTGGAGCATCCTGCAGGAGAGCCATAAATGACTGCAGTCCTCCCTCCAGGTACCACTGTAGCTCCCTGCCTGACCCGGGCTAAACCCATGGTTTCCTCCCAGTAACCAGAGCTCCCTGGCACTGACCAAACCACAGCTTCAAACAGAGCTTTAGACCTGTCCTGGGAAAGGCTGAATCCTTGCTAAGGAGCAACAAACCCTCTCTTTTCCGTGTTTTCCTATGGGACAGCCCACTGACTGCAGAAATGTTTTGGGTAGGTACCTTCTGGTAGATTCTGAGCAGCTTTTGGGGTAATCTACCTCCTTGAGTCGTCATCTCTGCCTGGGTAAGATACCAAGAGCTGTGTTCAGGAACACTAAAACCAAACCAAACCTACACACAGCAGATACCTCCTGAGAAACACAGTGCCAGGAGTAATCCTCCCCCAGCCTCTGCTGGGCTGTGCTACCAGCCGTGAGAACAAACAGCAGAGCAGGAGCACGCCTGTGCCACAGCAATTGTTGGCCTCCACACACCCAGCCTGGTGGCAGCCCAGCCATCCTGAGCCCTTGAGGCTGCCCTGAAATGCTCCAAAGGCTCAGGGATTCCCATAATCCCTCTGCAGCCCGCTTCACACTGGAGCTGAGCATCACCACAAGTGAGAGCACTGCTGGTGTTCCCCCTCACTGCTGCAGATGGATTGGTGTGGAACACCTGCCCTGGTGGGGGATGCAGGGTGTGCAAACCCTGTGGGATGCCTGAAGCAAACCCTCACTCTCAATAACCCCATTTTTTCTTTAAGAAACCCTGCAATTGTGACAATGCATAACCTTACGTTTTGTAGACCTATGGGATATAATTATAATATTACTGCCAATAATTATCATTACCAAAGACCCTACTTACTTGATTTTTCAATATTAAATGAGGTCCAACAGATCTTGGGGAAAGTGAATGTATTTAGCTGGGAAATAGGAAAATGGAAGCAAGAAAGAAAAAAAATAGGATCCTATCACATGGCTCTTTTTAGCTTTCGATTTGCTCTCCCTGAATGTTTCCAAAACAGCAGGAATACGACTTGGCTGTAGGTCTGTATTATGTAATAGTGATTTCTTTGTTTCCTCTCACTTTAAGGTTTAGCAACAGGGAAGAAAAAAAAAACCCCTCACATATAGAAACGGGGGAGGGGAGGTGTTAAGACGATGCTGGATCCCTCCGAGCTATTAACGGCGAATTGCATAACCACTGCCGAGGGGTTGCTAGGTTTTACCACGTCCCTGCTCCGTGTTAAATATTAACAGCGCTTGTACTTTCGGCGGTGTCGCGGCTGCCGAGCCTGGGCACGGCCGCCAATCCCATCTGGCCGGGTTTCCATGGAGCTGAGAGCGCCCCGCTCTCGATTCCCGGCGCTGGGTTGAACCCATCCCTGGGAATGGGGCGGGAGCACACGAGGCACCGCAGCTCTCTCCGCGCTCGCTTCGTGCCCCGTGGATGTGCGGGGGTGTTTTCCCTTCCAACCAGCCAGGTTTGGAAATGAAGCCTGTTTTGTCTGCCCTGGTAGATCTGGGTGCCTTTAACCCTCCCGGTGCCAGCCCTGGCACAGCCACCTGCGCACTACGTTCTGTAAGAAACGTGGGGACAGACTTCCCAAACTGGGATAGGACAAGGGGGGATGGTTTTACCCTAAAAAAAAAAAAAAAAAAAAAAAAAAAAAAGGTCAGGGAGAATTTTTTTTGCGATGAAAGTGGTGAAACACTGACGTAGGTTGCCTAGAGAGGTGGTGGATGACCCATCCCTGCAAACATTCGAGGTCAGTTTGGACAGAGGTCTGAGCAAACTGGCCTGATGGAAGATGTCCCTGTTTGCTGTAAGGGGGTTGGATTAGATGGCCTTTAAACAACCTTTCCAGCCTAAACCATTTTATGATTCTCCCCTGCTGTTCTTCCTCATCTATCTTCCTTCTGTTTCCTGCTTTAAATTAGACTGTAAAATCTTCTGGATTAAGATGCAAAAAATAAATGCAGTATCTCCTAAACCGTGGGTTTGCCTTCTTTTCCCCCCGTAACATAACTCTCATCAAAACCTTCCAGATTTACATTTAAAAGCATTTTAATGGAGTTAATGGTGCAGATTTTCAACACATTGGCTTCCTGGGACCAGTTTAGGGCCATGCTGGGACCAGTTTTCATCCATGCTGGATGCTGACAGGCTTTGCTTTCTGTTGGTCTTTGGAGCAGGGCAGTGCTGGATGCTGGAGATCTGTATATTCAATGTACATGTGAGCTCAAACAGTTTTTTGTTATGTCTCTGATTAGGCTAAGTAGGGTGTTGGATTCAAGTGCTGATTAGAAATGACCACTCTAAAATAAATTAGGGTATTTAGGGCTGTGTGCTGTTTGCATATTTGAGTGCCAGCTCCTGCTCACCTTTGTGTGAGTGATATGACAAGTCCATCCACCTTTTAACCTGTCACATTATTTTATTTCTTCTCTTTTTTTGACAGATACACCACGTCTAAGAAAATGAGTCTCTAGCAGTGGGAATAAGCACAAATAACGCATGGGATTGTCCATGGCAAAAGGGGGAAGGGACAGTTAGGCAGTGAGAGGAAGGATCTGGCAGTCAGGATTGGTCCAGCCCTCTAAAAACAGTGATGTGACTACTGAATGGGGGGGGGTCTCTGGGAATCCAGTGTCTCCTGGAAAAAAAACAATTAGTGGAAAAAAATAACAACCTCTGGCTTCCTAAATCTACCCTGCAGGATGTACCAGAGGGCAAGGCTGTGTCCTTTTGGCTGTGGCTTGGCAGCACTGGGGTGAGTTTGGTCAGTGCCACGTGGTGTGGCCCAGGCACTCCATCACCACTTGAGGGGTGCAGGAGAAAAACCCAGGTGAGCAGCCAAGGTGGAGGTCTGAGCTGCGGAAAACTGTTTGTAAATGTTACATTAATTAACGTGGTGCTAAACTCCAAGCTCTCTTTGGCTGGGCAAGGACTGCTGGGTTTCAAACTGTGCCAGCTCCTACATGTCCTACGTGCCAGGCTGGTCCAGCATTAACTGAACCCTTCACACATGTGACTGTTCTCAGGCACCAGGGGACAGAGTTATCCTGGCCCCGTGTCAGCTCTGTGCTGTGGCACGTCCCTGTGCCCACAGCTGGGCTCTGCAGCCAGCCAGGGTCACAGCCCTTTCCTTGCATCCCCTCTGGGGATCTGCAGCCACCTGGGACTGAACAGGAGAGTGCTCCAGCAAAGCACAGCTGTAATAGCTGAATGAAGGGATTGAAGCTTGGGCTGTGTAGGAGCAGGAATGCCCAGAGCAGGGGTGCCCAGAGCAGAGATGCCCAGAGCAGGGATGCCCAGAGCAGGGATGCCCAGAGCAGGATGTGGCCAATGTCAGGGCCTGGTGCAGGAGCTCTCCCTGCTGAAGCCACAGGCCTGTCCCTCCCCGCACAGGAGCTGTTCCATGGAGACCCACATGTGCAAACAAACACGTGCCAGCTCAGCACTTTTGGAGACTGTTGAGAGATTCTTTTCAAGTACAGGGCTCAGCACACACTGTCCTTTTATTTCCTTTCTAATATTTTTTTTCTCAGTCCCTTGGGAATAATTAAGCACGTCCATGCAGGCAGGAAGGCCAGGCTGGCTGCTGGCCTGGCAGACAGGGGGGCTCTGAGCCCTAAAGATGTGTCCCTGCTGTGGGTCCCTCCTGCACACCCCCAGTGCTGCACAGGGACTCAGCCACAGGGAAAAACAGCCTTGAAAAACACAGCCTCACTGAATTTTCATTAAAAATTCATAAACGTTTGGGCAACACTGGGTTGTGTGAAGCCCAGCCTGGAACACAAACAGGCTGCACCCTGCCTGAAGTCTCAAAGCAAAGGGGTTTTTGTAAAGCTGGTGTAAACCCAAGCTGGTCTAGGTCTAATATTTGCTTGGCTCAGTTCTGATTCATTCCTGAATTTGAACTGATGAACTTCCAGCCCTCAGGTACATTTATGGGGATGAACATGGACACATCAATGGCTTAACAGAGCCATAATTTCTCCCTGAATGCTTTATTGTTTGAAAATCGTAAATAAAGGGAAGTGAAAAGGACAAGCCCCTTTAATCTATGAGTGGTGTGCTAAATGACGGTGGTAAATCTCTGCTGGCTCCTGGCAGGTAGAGCTGATTTTCACTCTCAAAATGGCAGTGATTTTATCCCACAGCCTATGCTGAACGTGTGGAGATTAGCTTTTTGAAGGAAAAAAAAAAAATCGACCCTACTGTGGACCAGGTTTGGACAGGAATAATCAACAAGACATTGCAAAGAGCCTGGGTGTATTCTGTTATCCTGATGAGGGAAATGCCCACCCTGCACTGGCCCTGAACTTTGTCAGGCCTCTTTCTTACCCCCTCCTCCACATTTCTTATCACTCCTGATCTATTTATTGCTCTGATTTGCATGCTTTCATGGCGTGCAAGACGAGGCTGTCTCAAGGCCAGCGTGTTCAGGTGTGCCAGGGGAAGCTCTGCCCCTGGCAGTGTGGAGGCTGCCTGTGCAAACAGCCCTGTGGGCAGCCCCTCTCCCCTCCAACATTCCAATGATTGAAAGCTATTTTTATAGAATCATAGGATGGTTAATCATAGGATGGTTTGGGTTGTGGATCATTAGTTCCATGGGCAGGGACACCTTCCCACACCTGCCCAGGGTGCTCCAGGCTCTGTCCAGCCCAGCCTTGGACGCTTCCAGGGGTGGGACAGCCACGGCTTCTCTGGGCACCCTGTGCCAGGGCCTCACCTCCCTCACAGCAGATATTTTGATGAGCATTGCACAGCAGTGTGTGACCTTTACAATCCAGATGTTTACACAAGATGCTCACGGGGCTGCCAGAGCTTTAAACCACCCATGTTTTGTGTCCCCAACCAAAGGGTGTCCCCTGGGCCCCCAGGGGTGTGGGGCTGTCCTTCCAGCCATGTATTTCAACCATGGTCAGGATGGCATAAAAATCAATACATTCCATTCCATAAATGCTTGCAGGTTTAAGCATAAATATCCCGTCTGTTTAGGGTGTTAATATTTATCATTTGGTGGAGAGCAGACCTTGCACACGGCATTTTGGTGTGTTTTGTTTGCAAAGCGCCCTGGGCTGGTTTTACACAAAAGTTGCTGTGTTGAATTTTCTCGTGGTGTGATATTAATTTGTAGAAACTGCAAATTGATGCTGACCTGGTCTCTGATGGGCACAAGCTCTCAAATTTTAATTCATATAAAACCCAACACCCCTCTCAGCAATGAGAGCTTCAGTGCTGGGGAAAGCAGGGGGATCCTCTGGGAACTGTCAGTCAAAAAAACCCCCAAAAATAATTCTGGAAAAGTTTTTCCCCTCTGTCCATCTCTTATGGCTCTAGCTGAGATGTTTCAGCTGAAGAAAACTCCACCCCTGCAGCTTCTGCTTTGAAAAAACTGAAAAATCTAACTCAATCTCCTTAAAAAAGAAGGATTAATGCTTTTCAGAAAGAATTTCTATTCTCCTTTCAGTCCCAGTGGAGTTTTCTGTAAGGAATCAATAAGTAATGACCAGGAAAAGTCTTTGAAGTCCCTTGTTGCTGTCATATTTACCAGATTGTGCATCCCAACCTCAAACTGAGTCAGCTGAGAAATGGGGAAAAAAAAGAGAAGAATGAAGAAAAATCTGTGGAGGATGCTCATGGACTCACCCTCCATCAGGGGGGTCACTGGGGTGATGCATTTTTGGGGTGGAACACTATAGTGGCTCTGTTAGGAGCCCCAGTCCCCAGGGTGTCACAGGGGCCATCAGCACCGATGGCCACACAGTGCCCAGCCCTGTGGGACCCAACAGGAGCACTTCAACACCCAGAGAAAAAAATCCCTTTAAAAAACTGTGGAAGTTTAATGGAAATAATAAATTTGGAGTTCTTCCTTAATCCTTGCAAGTCTTTTTTTTTTTTTTTTTTTTTTTTCATGAATGTGAGAGCTGGAAAAATCTTTTTAGATTGAAATTGGTGTTTTATAGGAAAAAAGCTCTGGTGTCCTGGGAGAGAGATAAAATTGACAACGTGTTATTGGCAACGTGGTGTTCAGCACGTGGCTGCATACCTTGGCTGTTCTGCCAGGGCTGAGGATGTCTGGGCTCTAAGGAAAGGGCTGGAGAAAGGAAACCCAAAAACCCAAAAACTTCAGACTTTTTGAAGTGGCCAAGGTACATGCTCTTGCAGAGCTGAAAACAGAGGAGTCCAAGTCACTCACTCCAGGAGTGACAGTATTTTTAATTATTTCCCCAAAGTTTTAGAAAACTCGGACTAAGCTGTATTTTCCTCCACAAATCTCTTCCCAAAATTTTTGGCTTTCTCTTCTCAGACACTTTGTAAATCCATCTCAAATTCTCACCTGGAGTTGGCATCTCAGAAATTTATTTCCAGTTCGTTGCTGGCCAATAAGGGTGACAAAATGTGTTTCATGAGGAGAAAAACCCACTTTGTGGTTATTGAGGGCCAGAGTTGGAGACCAGCTTCCAATCACACAGAAATAGTATTTGCAGCTGGTTGCACATGACATTATTTCCTGGGCACCTGGCTTGTACATACAATTAAGAACTTGTAAATCTGAGGAAATCTTAAATTAAGGTACCAAAATGTGCCTGCAAACATTTGTGCCTGCCATTTTTCAGCTGTAATAATGGGAGTCCTGTTAAGGCAAGGATGAAAAATTGGTCCTGTGTCAATAACCTGTATGAATGATGTTAGAGAAAACTGGCAAGTCATCAAAAGACCCTGTTCTCCATTTAATTCTCTTCCTAGCTCATTATGGATTATCAGGTTTTGTCTAGTTAGTGGCATGATTATGGAAATAGCAAAACTATTTCTCTCTGCTTCTTATCTAAAAGATGAATTAGGCACGTTTAATTGGCTTAAGTTATCATTTAGCAGTGAGCTCTGGTGATGCAGGTGTTTTTTTTTTTTTTTTTTTGTCCTCAGCCTGAAGTCCTGAGACACATTGAATGGCTGGTGTGTTCCCCTGGTTGTTTCCTCAGTACCCACATGCTTAGCCCAAAGCAATGCACCTATTGAGGGCTGAAGTACTTTTTTTTTTTTTTCCTCCCAGAAAAATCAGTTGTAAATAAATCAGCAGGTGGAGATGATCATCAGGGTATAAATCACCACCACTAAAACAACAGCTGAATGGCCTGAGCACATCCAGGGAGCCACATCCACCCTCACCTGGGACCCAGTGCTCATCCCACTGCCCTGAGCCTGCCTGACCTGTGCTTTGTGTGATCCCAGAAACAGCATGGCCAACACAGGCTCCCACCCTCCGGGAGTGTGATAGGGGATTTTGAAAACATTTTTCTTTTTCATAATATGAGAGAATAAGAATGGCAGGAAGAGGGGAGGTGTCATCTCCAGGAAGGGTTTTTCTTCCCCCGCATTAGGGTCTGTAATGGTGGAGGTGCTCCTAAACAAGCACTTTCCTTTGGGGTGCTGGGCCCTGGTTACAGCTGTGTGAGCTCATGGGGAGCACTCAGTTTGCACCCATTTGGGCCCACAATAGCCAGGTTTTCCTGCTCAAAAGCATCTGCCGAAAAGTCCATCAGTCATGAAGATCATTGGTGCTGTCATTGCATTTCCTGAGGCCTCAGGGGACACTGGCCAATGATGTTAATTGGACACTATAAAACATTAGGAAAAGCCAAAGCCATTTTGAAAAGGACCTTTTTACCTTCCTGTGATCTCTTATATCTTTACTCAAGGAGAAAATACTGTCTGAGAAATAGAGGAAATTTGTTCATCTTGACTTTCACAGTGGAGAAAAAGAGCAGTGGGAAGGAGAGAGGATGCATTCCTTCTGGCTTACAGTATTGGAGCTTAGTTCTTCTCTAAGTATTTTATCCAAAGCCTATTTTTAATATCGCCAAAATAATAATTGCTGAAATTCCCTTTTTTTTTTTTTTTTTTTTTTTGCATGCAAAGCATCATTGGCAAAAATTTTTCTCAGCTTCCCTTGGCAGTCAGTTGGAGCAGCAGAATTTGATGGACCCTGACGATATGGGGGGACAAAGGCAGCTTTAGAGGACACAAAAATATCTGGGCAACAACTCCCTCAGCCCAAATTGCCTCTGTTGTGTTCCTCTGTTGCCTGACAATATGCTCTCAAGAAAACACAAAATGTTGTTCTCTTTGTGGAAAATTCTTGCAAGTTTTTTTTCTTTTTTCTTTGCATGTGTTTACTGAAATAAGAAAAAAAGCCAAAAAGGAAGCAGGAAAAAAAAGCCCAGAAAAATAACAGAACTTTTCTCTCCAAATTACCTCTGTTCTATAAAAATGCCACAGAAGACTTCACATTCCAAAAATACCAGCCAGCTCCACGAGCTGTGAGTGAACGTAGACCCAAGTGAGATGAGGATCAGGCCTAATTTGCTCGTAATTATGTTAAACTCATATAAAATAATTTTCCATTTTTCTGGAACCAACCCCCAAAATTGTACTTTTAATATCTAGGAATACGCCAGTGAACAATCCATTATGTTGTCCTCCCACAGCTATTATTTCCCAAAGTGACAGGGAGATGACAGGAGACTGTGGCTCCAGGTTGTGAATGAGCAGCAGGAACAGATGGGTTTGTGAGAAGCAGCAATCCTGCTCTCCTGCTAAAAATGCCACAAACAGGAACCCCCAGCTAACGTGCCCCGAAAATATAGAGCAGTGGAACTGTCCCCAAGCAGGGCATGTCACAAAGCTTTCCAGGAAGCATCAATATCTGTGTGATAAGAAAATGCAGCTGCAGGTGCTAAAGTACTTATTGCACTTTCTAAAAAATACAGGGACAGCTTCAGTTATCCCACTATCGTGTACTAAAGAAAGTTGATTAATCAAGGTTTAAGATAACAGAAGTTTCAGTGCCATTAATGTGTCTCGTGGGATTCACCCTTCTTTTGGGTAATGGGAAGCTTCTGGTTGTGAAGACGTAGATAATAAGAATTTATAGCATCATAATGTGCACTGTTTTTTCGTAAGGGACACTATGGAAACATGGAAACTTGACAGCAAATACTATTTCAATTATTTAATTACTGACATGCCAGGATGGGGCTGTCTCTGGTTCCTTCACCCTCATCTCAGCCCTTTGCTTTCTCTCTTTACCTTTGTGTTCCAGCAGCTCTGATGTTTCTGCTTCCAGGTGTGCACAGCCCCTCTTTGCCAAACAATTACCTTAAAAATAAAAAGAAGAAAAGTCATATAAAGGTCTCTTTGCCAAGTTTTCCAGCAATTTTACAGGCCCACGAGTGGGCTTCCCATGTCCACCGAGGTGAAGGGTCCAGCAATAGTTCTGCTGGTTGGAGCTGCAGTGGGAATGAGAATAACCCAGAAAATTATGTTCTTAGGGTGAATTTTCACAAAGGGTTTTTCCCACAGTCCTGCTGGGGTCTTTGAAGGAGATCTGAGCAAAAAGGGCAAAAACCAGAGAGAGATGCTGGAGGAAACCTTAATGAATCAACAGTTGAGTTCTTCAGCTCCTTTCTAACCAACCAAAGTCAAGATAAGTTTCTTCATCTTTTTCCATCTTCCTCTGTCTTGTGGGCAATTTCACAATTTGACATCTCATACTTTGAGCTCTGCATCATAGTCATTCATAATGTTTGGGTTTTTTTTTTTTTTTTTATTACTTTTCTACTGTGTCAGTTTTCTGGACCCTCAAGCATAAATGTAAGATCCTGCTGCAGTCAGGTCTTGACGCAGGACAGTGTGAGCTGTGCCACCACTCACCCCTCAGTGCCAGGCCAGCCTGCCAGACCATGGAACACACACCTGGCAATGCCATAACTCCATCCTGGCAATGCCACCACCTCATCTGAGTGACGTGAGACACAATAAACACAAAACCTGACAAAGGGACTCAAATGAAATGTGTGTGCTGCAATGTGCAGGCATGACTCAGGCACTGCAGCCAGGCACTCCCTGGAGTCTGGCTGTGTCCCAGAGATATTTTTCTCCCTGGCTTTAGTTGACACATCCAGGCTGATACATTTTGTTTATATTTTTGATAGGTTATGATGTAAAGAAGGTTGTCACTTCCTCACTGGGGGAGGACCCAGGGTTGAGAGAGCCTGGCTGACCTTTTAACTGGGTTCTGATATTTCTTCTTTCTCTCCCACACAGTTCCCTTCTCCTGCCACTGTGGGACAACTGCTGGAACACTTGTTCTGGATCCTGCATCCCCCCTACCCCTTCTTCATGGCTGTGATGGTCATGATAGGGGGTTGAATGCCCAGCCTATTCACATGGAACAGGCACACCCTGCAGCTCCATATATATACATATATATATTTATAAAATCATACCACATCCTCTGTGCTAGTGCTTGTTGCTGGTACACAGGGGTGCATTTTTCCACTGGGGAAGGACATGCTGGGAAAGGGGCAAGGTTGGACCCTGGCACTGGACGCTGCATGGAGTGGGAGGGGAAGGCTGGGCAGCCCGAGCAAGGATCACTGCACCCACAGGCAGAGAGCAATGGCTGGAGCAGGAGCAGTTATCCTGTTAAATGAGAGTTTTACTATTTCCCCCAGTGAGAACTGAATTATATCCTTCAGCAGGCGCAGAGTTCGATTGCTGCTTTTGAAAAATGTAGCTGGAATAAATACTGTATGTGTCCCAGATGAGGTTTTCCCCTCACTATACTCTCTAATTTCCTTCATACAGGAGGAATACTTGCATTTGTTGCTTTCCCTCCTTATGCATTTGCTATGAGGGTTTTTGAGCCCAAAGGCCCTCACTTTGAATAGAAATGAAGCTTCTGGTGTTTCCTCTATTTAAGGGAGGCAAGCAGAGCAACTGGGGGATGCATTGCTTCAGCCCTGACCTATTTCTATGCTCAGCACATTTTTTCTCCCTCCATGGACATGAGGAGTTGTCCCAAACCCTGGGGCTACTTTCTGCTTCCAGTTCTCTGGAATGCTCCTTGCAGCAGGGCTGGAGGGGAACAGACCTTCCTGAGGGGCAGCAGCACAGGGCTCTCTCCTCATGCTCCCCGTGAACTGTAAGAAAAATATCATTTATCAGGGAAGGTGCTCCACACGTATTTAACACTGAAAGGGAATCTCAGGGGCAGACATGTAAGGCAATTACATGTGTGTTTTTCAGTCCTAATTAGACTGAACTCTGTAACTGTGAGATGCATTTCTGACTCTTTTTTTTTGCCACGAAAGAAATAACCCCTCTTTTATCAAGGCTGAGCTAAACCCCAGGTGGAAAGGTGAGGGAAGGAGGAATAATTAATAATGATGATTCTGCCTGCCATGGGAGCAGTGCTGCATCTCCCATTCAAGTTTACCCCTCTGGCACAGGAAGCCCCTCTGTGATGCTCCTGGGACCAGAGAGGGGTGGCCAGGGCTGGGTTGTCCCCAGCATGGGGCAGTTAAGGGACTTTTAAGCTGTCACTTCAGCTCAGAGGGGTGTGTTTAGCTACATGGACTCCAGTGATCCTCACAGGTGTTAAATGCATAACAGAGGTCTGAGGGGATGGGCATTCCATTAAGGGTGTTGCTACCCTTGGTAGTTATTTATGGGATGGAAGGGGCTTGGAAGGGCTGAGATGTGCATTGCTAAGAGGGGTGTGATGGTTACCATCTTTCCAGCAGGATCTAACATTCAGAAGAACCCAGACACCCAGACTGGGAAGATTGGGAACAGTGAAATACCTGGGATTTGGGTGGTGGGGCTCAGCTTGGGGCAGATCTGAAATCCACAATGGCAATCCATGGAGGAGAACAAAATATTTGGAAGGGGGGATTTATACAATTTTTAAGGCAGCTCACCTTCCTTCTGCCCAGCACAGGCACGGTGATGCCTCACACAGAGCATGCGGGAGCAGAGAGGTGACACTGCTGGTGTCACACGTGGGCAGCACTGGTGACAGCAGCAGGTTGGGTCAGCTCAGCATCCTCTGCCCAGCTGGGTGCAGATGGTTTTCACCACACAACAGCATGACAAAGGCTCCTCTCAAGAGCTGAGCCATTCCATGCAATGAGGGTGTCATTTAGGATGGGGTGATGTGGGGGGGTGACACAGCTTTATTATGCCTCATAAAAATAAATTCAGGAGAGATTAAAAAAAAAAAAAAAACCACAAAAAACCACTTCCATTTGAAAAGAGGGAGGAATAAGGCAGATAAAAGATATGAATTTTTCCTCCAAGACAGACTGCTAAATAGGCTCTTCTTGTTCACTGAGGTTCAGTAATGCAAGTTGACAGGATATTAAGGTTATTCCAGGTTCTTCTGTCTCCCAGGGTCATAAGCCTTCTGCTATGCATGTTAATCCATCTTAGCATTCCTCCGAGTAGCTGCATAAGTAGGGCAATCGGTTTAGTATGTATTCTTTCCATTTACAGCCTAGTTGGGAGGAGAAACCCACTAATTAACAGAATACCCCTAGAAAACCAGGAGTCATTTTAATAATACAGAGACTCCGCACAACGTTCTGCAATTAAAGATAAACCTTCCTCTGAAATATTTCAGGGGTGAGAGGAGGAGGCAATCCAAGAGAGAAGGACCCTGGAGGCATTTATCCTGCAGCTCTTCCCTCTGCCCTTCTCTTACCCTGGCAGTTGCCACATAAGGCTGGTGAGCCACGTCTCTCTGTGACTGAAAACTAGAGCCTGAGTCTCACTGCATCTCTCTGCTGGCTCAGGCTCTCCTCCCAAACAGCAGCTGAAAAGTTCCTGTCCGTGCTGTGCCAGAGGATTCTCCTGCACTGGGCATCATGCCATGGACTATTAACCCCCCCATGCCACTGGGTGTCTGACCAAGCCATGCATCCCCAGCCCTTGGTGTGCCTCAAATCTGATCATATTCCCCTTTTCCCAGGTCGTTTAAAACCCCACCAGCTTTCAAGCAGCTGCTGCAATGACATCAGTGAATAATGTTAGAAATAATAGCGCTCGTTCTGAGACTGAAAAGTCAAATAACCACCCTGAAATTTGCCACTCTCTCACCTTGTTCAGCATGAATCATTCCCAAGTTCCCAAGTGCTTTCCAAATTATCTAGTATTGCCTGAAAACCATTTTTCTGTCTTAATACTTGTGCTTGTTTTGGGGACTATTCGAGCACAGAGCAGAGGGTGGGCAGAGCTGGGGGTACCTCTGCCCCCACTTCTCAGCTGCTCTGGCAAGAGGTCCTCTGAGACTGAATGTAGCAACATTCAATCAAAATGAATTAGTAAAAATAATTATAAAAGTATCTTTTAGCTGGCCTTTAACAAAATGGTTTTGGATTTTTTTTTCCTTTTATCATTTCTGCAAGAAATGAGAAATATTTGCCCTGATCCCTGCTTGAGCCAGAGGCTTTAAGCAGGCAGCTGTTCAGATCTTTCCATCCTTAACTCTTCCAGCAGGGATGGGAATGCCCTTCTGCTCTCCAGCTGGGGGATGGGGTTTGCCTAACCCTGGATAATCTGTCCTTTCTGCAGCTACGGGCTGCATGAGAAAAAACCAGATGTAGCATTTCTTGATCTCTGACACAGAGTGAGTTAAGTAATTTCACCTTTAAGGTTGGGATTTTTTTTTTTCTGAAAGACAGAAGGGGACAGCTCAAAGCTAATATTCCCTTCTAGTGAAAGGCTTGCTCTAGATCAAAAAAGCCTCCTGAACTGCAGCCAGCAGAGGCTGGTGGGAATAACCCCACTGCTGCAACGGACTTGGGATCAGGTCTTGATGTGTGAACTCTCTACCACAACTGCTAAGTGTGGTCACTTTCCCAAAGCATTTGCTGTCAGAGATATTATGGGTAGATCTCACCACAAAGGCAATGGCATTCCTAAGGACAAGGAAGAACTGGGAAAAGGGTGATATTTGGGATCAGAGATCTCTGTAACACCACCAAAATCAATGGTGACATGGGGCTGCACCTGGCCATCCCAGACACAGCATGGCCACACAGTGCTTGAACCCAGCAGGGTTTTATTCCTGGACAAATGATGGAGAAAATGTCCTACATCATAAAATGTCCTACATCTTCACTGTCAGAAACTGGAATATAGTGTGAGCTGTGTAATGCAACAGAGAGGGCAGTGGGAAATTTGATGGGTGTATTTACAGATAAGGAGTGAGATTGTTTTCAGTTATTGAGATGAAAACATCTCTCTTCTCATCCACTATCAGCTTTCAGTTAGGTAACACAGACTGTAACTTCACTTAGAAAAGTGCTGAGGCTCTGACAGCACTGGAGCTGCCACCATGGAGCTGCCATCCACCAGGGACCTTGCTCAAGTCTCACTTTTCACTGAGAAAACATTCTTAGGAAAAAAATTAAGTAAAAAAAATCTTATGGTGTAACATATTAGTGGTCCAATTTTCACTTACAGGTGAAATATTTCAAATTCAGAGATCCAATATATGCAACGCACTAAACAACTTGGATGTCCAAATGACATAACTGTGCCTTCAGGGAGAGGATCTGCTTTCCAGCAGCTTTTTCCCCAGGTTTTGTGAAGCAGTGAGAACAGTCTCTGCTACCAGGGGCTGCTCCTGTCCCACTTTGAGTGCACAGAGTGTGACATTTCCCAGTGCCCTGACTCTGCTGCCTGGACAGGCTGAGTGTGCAGCAGAGATGTGCTCACTGTCACTTCTCACCACCCAGCCAAAAACCCTTGAAAATACAGATGGGCTTGCTTAGGAAATCCTGGATAATATTCCATCTCCTTCTCCATTCTGGGGAAACCAAATGAAATAAAGTTATTTACAGAAGACAGTTTTATCCCCTTTTATTAACAAGATATAATGAATCTGTGAATTCATAGAATAACTCCAGTGGTTTTGAACTGATGAGCAAAGGATGAGCTGGTCTCAAAAAACAGAATACCATTTAGCCAATGGAGTAAGTAAAATAATAAATGATTGCACATTTAGAACAATCAATAAGGTGGTTACACAAGATATTATATGATCCAAGATTAATTAGGGATGACAAATTCCCCAGAAGGATAAAACATAGGACAAATATGAAATCTAAATGAGAATCCAGTTAGCAATTTGCAAGAGGAACAGTTTGCACTTGGTGCTCCAGCATCCCATGTTGTCCCAATTAAAGATCACAGCAGAAATCTGAGCACTCCAAGATGGACACGTGTATTGTGTGCTACATGATGGAAAAAATCAGTGGGTATGTCAGGAGGCTGAGAGGTGAAGGCAAAGCCAAGGAGGCAGGAGCCTGCCCAGGGAATGGGGTTTTGCTCTTCTCAGAGCAGAGCTGTGTCTCAGGGCTGCACGTGCCTGCAGCTGACTGCCTCCAGCAGCAGAAAACCTCCAGGGTTAATTCAAGAGCTGGAAATCCTCCTCCAGCAGCTGAGCAAGGGCAGGAGGTCCCACACCCAGTACTTTCCACTGCTCTGCCAGGGAGGCATCTGCCTGTGACCAAATGGGGCAATTCCAGCCCCTAAATTCACTCTGCCCAGCTGGGGCACCAGGACAGGACAGGTCCCCACAGCCTGTGGCTTGTGCCAGTCTCTCATGATAAGGGCACAAGGCAAAAGCTCCTGCACTCCATCTTCTCCTCCCTTGTTACACATCAGCTGAGTCATTCTAGCACTGTGCTTTTCTAACCTCATCGAGGAGGGCTGAAATATTTTAGTGTAAACTTCATCCTTGGGGGTTTAAAGTGATTGCACAGTCTCAGCTGACTGACAGCATCCCATGGAAGTTCCACTGCCCAGAGATGTTGCTACATGAGCTCAGTCTGTCCTGCCTCATTACCCTTAGAGTTCTCCAGCAACCATTTTGTTGTTGTTTTTTTCATCCTAGGTAAAGAAATCACATAACTTTCTATATAATGTGAATGGGGATGTTGCCTTACAGAAGGCTTTGTGAGTTTTGCTCCTCAGTTGCAGCTCTGAGGTGTGTGGAGATGCTGGTGCAGTCTGGGGTTCTCCTTAGCAGCAAACCAGTCTGTCCTCTGGGAGCCAAAACTGGCCTGAAATGCCTGAGATGGTCTGACATGTAGCTCCAAATGTATGTCATTATATCCCAACAGAGAATGAGATGTCATGTTACATGTAGTAAATAACTTCAGATTAGTGCAATTTAAAGCTAGGTTGGAGTGTTCTTAATTTAGTGGAAGTACCACCTCCTTTTAAACCAGTATCACCATTTTGGCTAAATCAGGAGCTGGACTTGATCCTTGAGTGCCCCTTCTAACTCAGGATATTCTGTGATTCTATTCAAGGAATAAAGTGCACCAGCTGGGCCAGGCCAGGAGTCCCCCAGCCCGGTGCCTGGTGGTTGGTAGCAGCCTGCACAGCTCACACAGCAGCTTGTTCCCATGTCTTTTTCCCCCCAAAGCTTTACATTCCCATTCTCCTGGCAGCTGTGAATGGTGTAACCCCCCAGTCCCACCCTAGCCTGTGAGCTGCCATCCCCGCCTGTCTGTCCCAGATGCTGTAACTACCACATGGGTGGCCGCTGATTCTCGCCCTGAGAGCTGGTTTAAATCATCCCAGGCTTGCATGTGAGTCTATTTATTTTAACACTGTGGAGCTTGTTCATTCTCTAGACAGTGTGTTAGGGCTAGGGGCCAAACCCCACACTGATGTATAGCTTTCGCCATCGGATTTGTAATTTAGTGCAAGGGGGCTGGGGAAGTGTAAGCCAGGGCAAAAGATTGGGAAGAAGCTTCACCATGCTCCCATCTGCACTGCATTTAATTTACAGGGTAGATTAAAATAATGGAACATTTTTGACCTCGTTTAGTTTGGGTTGCCTGCAAGATTTAGCTTTTGTTTCATCTTTTTGCTCCTGGGGACCGTGCAGCCAAGGGGAGATTCATACCAGGAGCAGAGCCCGCAGTTTCTCTCCTTTTGTTGAAAGACACAATGATACAAAATGGGAATTAAACCATTTTCTCAGTGCAGCCGGATCCAAGTCTCACTGAAGGAGATGCCAGCTCTTCTCATTGATTTCAGCTTTGCTCCCCTGGGATTGGCAGTGCAGAAAGGCCACATGTGCAGAAAACTGGTGCATCAGATGAGAATTTCTCAAGCCAGTGTTTTTCTTGTAGCCAGGTCCCACAGGACACCCTCTCCGCTCAGCTTCTGCCTGATGGTTTATCACCATCCTCCCAGGGAAGTTGAATCCAGCATGCAGCGTGGTCCAGGTGCATTGCTGCAGATGCAGCCATGCCTCTGGCTGCAAACAGCAAATGCAGGTGAGGTGGGAGCTTCTCACACCCTAAATCATTTATGCTGTCACAGCAATTAGCTGCTGTAACCCAGAATAGGTGCTGGAAGTGGGACAGCTCTCCCCTGGTTTTCTGCTTATTTATTCACCAAGGACATGCCCCAGTTCCTCAGCACCACCTGGTCACAGTGTGACCCTCCAGTCTCGTGTCGGTGGCAGCTGGACTCAGATTTTCCTGGCATGGGGCAGAGTTAAGGTCACTGACTGGCCTTTCCCTGTCCTGGCCACTATCTCTGACATTTAGGAGATCTGGGGGGGCTGGGAATTCTCCAACTCAAGCATCCCTTTGAAGTCACAGCTGCTACAGCGTTCAGGGTGACACACAATCCCCTGGGGGATCTCACAGAGCTCGGGGTAAAGCTGGATGGGTCCTTTTGATAGCCCAGGGATTGTTTTAGAATAAATCAAACAATGCTAATAGCAATGCTAAGCTGGGCAGGGCAGTGCCCCTGGGCAGCCCCCACCCCTGGTGCTCTTGTGGAGCAGCTCTGCACCAACTCTATTTTGAGCTCACCTTGAAGGGCATTAATTCTCCTCTTCCCATACCTCTCAATTGTTTTTGAGCCTTGGAACAAAAGCCTTCATTCAAAATAAACTTTTAAATCTGGTTGTGGTGATTAGTGAAACACACTTTAAATCCTTTACTACACTGTGGAGCTCTAGGTAAAGGATTCTACAACCAGCCTTGCCACTGGTTAAAAAGCTTCCAAGTGCAGGAGTAAATTCACACACACAAAATCAGTTTTCAGATACAGTAGGGAACCCATTAAGCTTTGTGTGGTTATGCAAGCTGATACAAATGCCTTATTAATTAGAAAATCAATCATGCTGTCCAGCTGATTGATGCTAATCCTACACCGAAAGGGGGGAACAATAGTATCATCAAGACTATATCATTTCTTCCCATTACAGGGAAGAGGACAAGACTGCATTTCAAAGTGATTCTGCTGTAATGAGCTGCAAGAAAATACACCATGTAGTAAGGGCTCTTTTAAGATGTGGCACATTATTTTGATCAATAATACTTAAATTCATTCTGGATCCTGAATCTAAGGAAGTTTCATATGAAGATTAAAGGAAATTATAATATGATCAGAGATGATCACAGAGGAGGAGAGCTGTAATTATCCAAGGGGCAGCATTAATAAATAAGAATGAACCGAAACCCTGTGAAATCAGAAAGCAGCAAGAATACACTAAGGCTGCTGAAAGTGTTTCACAGCACCCAGCTAATGCATTAAAACTATAAAATATATTACTTTTAGAAAAATAAAATTGGTAGCAGTTCAAAAGGGTAATGTCAGGCGACCATAGAATGATAATTGAAGGACCCAGTTGATTCTTCACCTGTCCTACATTACTCTCAGTCAGCCCTGCCAGCTTGAGGACTGGTAGCAAATGGCCATAGCAACCATATTCCTGTCATCCCAAAGCTGTATGGCTGGCCAAAATCTTCTGAAAAATACAGGCTAGAATCATGCTAAATGGCGGGAAGATGACTGGAATACAGAGTCAGGCTTTGAAGAGGAAAATAGCTCATTATCATGTAAACGCATGTTGTCTTGGTTCCAGGCTAATTGTTGTATAGCATATCCTATATAACACAAGACAAAGCCCCAAGGCTCACAAGCCAAGGAAAATGCAAATTACACCATTGATAGAGCTGAAGACTCCATGCAACTTTAATTGAGGGGAGGGTGCAATGGTTTTGTGAGACAAATGAGCAGGGAAGTTACATTAGAAAGACAGAGCTGTCGAATACACAACTTGACTAATAGGCTTTAACATGGCTGAGCAAATGTTCACCTTGGCCACTGAAGGCTAAGGATATTCACACTTCCAAACCTCACCATTATCACTCTGTGCCAATGGTATTTAGCATTTCTGGAAATGTTAAATTTCCAGAATTTACCATTCATGGAAATTCTCCACACTCTGGTGGTAGTTTCCTTTCTTTCCCATCTTTATCACTGTTTGTTGTACAGGACCACATTGAAAATTCAAAGAGGTTTTGGGCCTTTTGGGGCTAGAAAATGGCCCAAGGGCATTCCTGTCCTGTGTACATTCACTGTGCTGATACACACCAATCCCAGAGGCTGGTAACTCCCAAAGGCTGGGATTTAACAGTTCTAGGGCCCATGTTAACCTTGAGTGCTGGTCTCTAAATCAGGGGGTTCCAGCCCATGGTCACTAAGTGGGATCCACCTCTGGATTGCCCAGAACAATCAGCAAAGCCTCTGTCTGCTGAGCCATGGGTGCTGGCCTTCTGTGATGGATGATCTCTCTGCCCAGAGATTCGGGCATTCCTACAAAACATTTTAAGGAGGTTGGAGATGAAAAAGCCACCCTTTTGGTGTGAGGAACAGGCATTGAGAGAAAGAAAAGAGGCATGAGGTGAACCTCTGGAAGACAACAGAAGAAGCAAAAAATAGAACTGTTCAGTCAGGCTTCTAACTGATGCAAATCTGAATGATTCACAGACAGAAATCCAGCTGGTTTTGGGGACAAGGCACTGGAAATGCCAGATACATAATGTGGGAAACTGGCTCAACAAGCAGTTGTTACTCTTCCATGGCGAGGCCTGGTGAATTCTTTGGAAGAGCTTTGCAGAGGCTCTGGGAGACACAGAAGTTTTGCAATGGCTCCTGCTGCCTCTCCTCATTTAGTTTCAGTATGAGCAGGCTCTCCACGTGTCCTTGGCTCAAACACCAAGTGGATCTCCATGCCATTCCATGTCCTGTGCACTCTGCAGCTGAGACATTTCCCATTTCATAATGCAAGAATTCAGGAATAGATGTAAATTTACACGTTCCACTACAAACAGATGGTGCCTTTGGCTGGCTCTCGCTGTGTTCCTCGAAGGTAGCACTGGGTTGCAGAAGTCAATCTTCCTACAGCATTCTCTTCTTGCAGGGGCTTTAGGATTTGTTTTGGTTTCCCATTCACGTCACACTGGCAGGGGCTCAATGAACACCAGGGGAATTGCCAACTTACTTCCCCTGCCAGGAGATGTGATAGCTGCTAGAAATGGACACAAAACAAAGTTCTGGTTCTCACTTCTCTGTGGCACCCAGCAGGGCTAGTGTGAGCAAAGAAGATACCAGCCCATATCCAGAATCTGTGGCTAACCTGAAGGTCTCAGGAGGACAAACTAGAATTCCAAAGTCACCTCCTTCTGCAGATCTAGGAAAAAACTATCTAAAGGAAAACACCTGCTAGCCCTGCTGATGATGACGTGACTGTAACACAGGAATATTTGACCAGGTTGCAAAGGGGCCTTCTCAGTCCACAGCAGTCACTGGCTGTGAGGATGTGTTGCCTCTGGACGAGGACAGTTCAGGGGAATGGCCCTCTCAGCAGAGCACATTTCAGTCCAATTCCAGCACAAAAGGTCATTCACAAGGAAATGGCATCTGGAAATAACATGCTCGTGGGGAGACCTTGCAGCAGCTTCCTGTCTCAAGCACGGCTGCTTCAAGGGCTGGAGAGAGCTTGGCCACTTATGGCCTGATGCCTCAAGTTGTAGCTTTCATGTTTTTCAGATTCTGTGCTGCCTAGGGGTGCAGTTCTGAGCCTCATATTAAGTGGCAGTCAGCTCTTCACAGAGTAGATAGACAAAACAAAACTTTTCCTGCTGAAAACCAAGAGCAATTTTCAGGCCCAAAAGCACAAACAAGGGTGGACTGAAGGGAGGAACAGGAGGGATGAGACCTCCCAGCCTGAAGCTGTAACTGGACAATTAAACCCCAACATGCAAATGGACCAAAACTTATAAAAATGTGACACCATGTGACCAGTCAGCCATTTTGTGACCATTCTAAGTCTACCTTGGGTGTAGCCCTGGTCAGGCTCCTGTCCTGCCCAAGGTGTACCCTAGAGGCCTTTCAATAAATCCCTACTTTATTCTCTGGCTCTGTCCAGTGTCTGTTTCAGGTCAACCTTCCTAAGGTATCAGCCAGTCTGGTCATCATCTGGTCATCTGGTCATTTGTGAACAATTGCTGCTTCCTCCTGCTTCCTCCTGCTTTCTTCAGTCAAACCCAATTTCACTGGAGTGCAGCAAACCCAAACCTCACACAGAAGGTCCCTGCCCATGGTGAGGGGTGATGGATCTCCCCACACTAAGATGATGGTCCCAGACCCCAGCTCAGCTTTGTGTCCAGCCCTGCTGATGCTTTCCAAGAAACTCATCATGGTCAAAACCCACATCTCTGCATCTCTTCTGATTCCCTTTGCAGCCTCACGCCATTTATCCTGGGTGGGATAAGCTGAAGCACAGGTACCAAGGAGCATTTGGGCCCAGTGGCAGCTTTGGGGAATCAGTGTTGGCTGAGTTTCTGGGGCTGGTTACACAAGGGGAATGTGGGCTCTTTGGATCACACAGAGAAAGGCTTCCCAGCACTGAGAAACTCAGGAGAGGAATGCTGTGGATTCCCTCAGCTTTTGAGCTGACGCTGAATTTACTGGGGAGGAGATGAAGGAGAGATGGCAAGAAAAAAGAATGACCCAGCAACAAATGCACTGGGGGAAGCAGCTCTGGTTATTTCTCAGCTGTTCACTCAGAAAGTGAAGATGTGCAGCTCTTTGAGCAACCTATTTAACACTGGCACTGCACAGTAAAGGGAACCTTGCCAGCATATTTCATTAAAATACCTCTCCATCAGTTAATAATCATTCTCTGTGTTTTAATAGCACTTCCCCTTCAAAATTTCCAAGTAAAGCCATAAAAGTCAGCTCAACCTTGGGAGAGAAGTATTCTTGGAGATATTTTAGATGCAGAGAGATGGAGAGACAGGGAGATGTTCCAACAATGTCCAGTATTGTTGCCCCAGCCCCTCAAGACAGCCAGTCTTTATGCATGAAGTCAGATAACCCAGTGGCTGTTTGCATAATGATGGCCTGAGTTAATGGCCAAGCCAGAAATCAAATCCAGGACTGGTGGATCTTTTTCACTGCTTTTCCCCTTCTAATAAAAATTTCCACAGATGCTGTGGATGAGAAGTTATATGCCAAATTCCAGGAATAAGAAAATTAGAAACAAATGTGCTGTGTGACCCAGTAAAGTGTGTTTACAAGAGGACTACTGCTACCATTGCTGTAACACTGGTCTGCTGCATGAGGAGACCTGAAACTGGTTCCCAGTCCCCCCTGTTGCTGCTCTGTGTAGCTCAGAGGTGGCTTTTTCATGTGGATCTATTGGCCTTTGAATAGCAGCCTCAAATACTGATTTTTTCCAAGTCAGAATAATAGTCATCTTCTTTGGTTTTTGGCTGTGCTTCAGCCAAAGAAATTTCCCAGGAAGTGGGAAATATCTTAGAAGTGAAACACGGTGGGTAGTCCAGCAGTTTGGGTTCATATCTGAGCTCCCAAAGCCATGGCAAGGCACACAAGGGCTTGTGTGCCCTAAGCCCTCAGTGTTTCACCTTTCCAACCCAGCCACTCTGGAGACACTGATGTCCACCTTCCACTCTCATAGACAGGTAAGTAGGAAACCACACATATTTCTGGTAAAGCTGGATGTAATCCCATATCAGAGAAAGCTTCTAATGTTTTGATATTTAGCTTTAAAATATTTATATTTATTTAGATGACTATAAAAAAAACAAACAAAACCAACAAAACTCAAATGCATGGAGATATCTTCTCTATAAGGGAATTCTTTCTCAGGGAGCTGCCTTGGTTTGCAAAAGGGAGACCAGAGGAGATCCAGAGGCCACTGGAAGATGCTTGAGAATATCATTAAGATAGAATAAGATGCCCGGTCTTTGTCTAATAGCAGCGTGCTGTGCACAAAGTATCTGAAGTCATGCTTTTGGCAGACTGTGATCCAGGTTTTGAGGGCACCAGGTGAAAATGTTGTGGGTAATTGTGCTAAGGAACAGTTCTGTGTGTCTTTGATGTCACGGGGCTGCAGCCTTTAGAGATAAGAAACAGAACAGAACAGAGCATCTTATCTGGTCAGGGTCAAGCCTGCTGGAGAGGACAGAGTCAATGTCAGAACAACATCCCGCCTGCTCAGTGCCTGGTGACGTGCACAAATATAATTTTTTTATCAGTACAGACGTCCAACCCATCTTTTTATCTGCCGCCCAACCTGTAGGAGCTCCCAAGCCCTACAGCCCTGCACTCGTTTTCCTCCACCAGACAGGGAAAGGACAAGAGAGGAAATGGTAATGGGCTTTTCCTTCTTTTGATACAAACGGCCAGAGGAAGCACCACCTTTTAAATTAGCAGTCATTTGGAAAGGACTCACAGGATTCCCAGCAGAGCCACTCTGCCCCAGCTCTGCTCTACAGCCACAACCAAGGCCACCCGGACACCCGACACAATGTGATGCACAGATGTTGATAAATTCTCCCATGTGAAAAAAAATACGAAGTCATTACAAACAGAACAGCCTCATAAACAGGGCTTAGGAAGCTGTGATAAATCAAGTTTGTTAGGCAGCAGGGCTGGTACGAGCCGCTGTCTCAGCTAATGCAGATTGAGAGTTCAACACATGCTGCATAGATCAGCATTTTAAACACATACCGTTTACCAGCCTTAATGAATACTAAAAGCCCAATAAGCAGGAGCCAGAGCCACTCAGACATGGCTTCATACAGATGTCGGCAGCGTTGTCTTTCATTTTATTTGCTAATGAGTTATCGATAGCAGTAATTTGCTGCTGATAATGCTGCAGGTTATAAAAGAGAAAAATTAACAAGTTCTGTTAAATGAGGAAACGGGCTGTGTGCCCTGCTCTGTCCTGGTGTGGGAGCTGATGCCAGGTGGAGTTGCAGGCAGCAAAGGCACCGAGGTCTCTGGTGAAGGCAGAGCTGTGGTGGTGCTCACTGATCACTGCTGGGATGCTCAGACATGACCCTGGGCAGAACTCCTTCCCCTAGCATGGTGGGAAGTGATCCCCCAGCTGATGTTAGCACAGCTCTAAGTATTGCTGGAAGTGTGGAAAGAAGGGAAAAGGGCAAGTTAATGTGGTCTGGGCATGATAAATCCACAGGCTGAGTCCACTCTGTTACAGCATCAGGTGGGACTCCTTGTCCTAGGTTATACCTTCTTTCAAGCTGGGGACTCTGGTAACACTGAGCTCTGGTCCTGACCCAACCACTGCCTTTTCCAGATCCTGACTGTCTCCCCTGCTGTGCTGTTGTAAATTCTGATCATCATCCTCAGCTGTCTGTGGGAACACAGATACATTAACACAGGCAGTGACCTGCCCAGCTCACTGCAAGAACTGATTTCACACTGTTTGTGAGGAGCTTCAAGGAAACAACCCCAGACATGTGCAAAATATTATTATTACCCATTACAGCTACTGGATGATCTTTTTGATAAATGCAGAGGGCAAAATAACTCAATGGACTAGCTTCTTACTGAGGAGGGAAAGTGTTAGAAAGGCAGGGGTGACTTTTGTCTGAGAGGGGACAGCGAAGGACAAAGCATGGCCTTGAGATTGGTGCCTTCAGCAGCTCCTTCCTGACACCTGGGCTCACATGCACAGTGATTTTTAGAAAATCTGCATCTGTTCATCAAGCTCTGAGGTAGATGCTGTAAAATATCCTGTATTTTGTAGGTCAGATGAAGTTCTGCTCTTTGCTAAGCACCTTGAGCTGCTGTGTGGGAGCAGCGTTGATCAGTTCCTGAAGTACTGGTTCAGACCAAGCTGGGCAAACCTCCAGCTGCACACAAAGTCACCCTGGGTGCTGCCTGAAGGAAAACACTCTAGAATCTCAGCTCTGAGTGCTGGCAAAGGAAAATGTTATTATGGTTGGTGGTGTTACTGAGGGTCCAACCCTTGCAGTCCCCTCGGATAATGCAGTGAGTGCGTGGTGTTTGTGTGTGACAGATTGGCTCTGTATCCCTGAGCCAGTGTTTCTGTAGGGCACTGACGTGTTCAGCAGACTCTGCTGCAGTTTATTTATCCTGGTGCTGCTGTGCTCATCCCCTCTGTGGATGCAGAGCACTTGGACACTTCTTGGAAAAGCAGGAAAAGCATTGCCGAGTTGTCCTATTTTCCATTTATTTTTCTATAAAAGGCAGTCACACTGATCCACTTTTTCTCCACTGAAAGTGAATAGATATCCCTGGCTCTCAGCTGGAAAAGCCTGAGGAAAAATAGGATCAGAGCATTTTATAGTTTGCAACCAGTGATCTTCAAGTCCAGTGCCTGGCCGTGACAGTCACTGGCAGCTCCCTGGCACCAGAACTCTGTGGGACCCAAAGGGACAATCACTGTGACACACAAAAAAGGAAAATGCAGTCACAGATGTCATCTGGGGGTGAGCAGGTTTCAGAAGGTTTTCCAGCCTGCCCACACTGCCTGCCAAGCACAGTCTGTGGCTCTCTGCCTGGCTGGCCCAGGAGATGCTCCTTGCCCATTTCCCTGTTTTGTTCCATGTTTCCTTCCAGCAGGATGAGTTACATCCTGGGATGACCAGTGGAGA
This sequence comes from Acrocephalus scirpaceus scirpaceus, assembly GCA_910950805.1. NCBI lineage: Eukaryota > Metazoa > Chordata > Aves > Passeriformes > Sylviidae > Acrocephalus > Acrocephalus scirpaceus. The sequence continues at coordinate 6,519,382 of OU383781.1, forward strand.
GAATCCCATGGCTGTGCTGGAGCCAGGGAATTCAACTCAGCTGTCACTTTCTACCAACAAAGCATGCCCAGATTGTGGCTGGAACACTGCACAGGAAAAAACCCCTATTTTCACCATGAATATGGGGGTTTCGCCTTTAGCTGTCTTTATTAATAGTTTTTAATTTTAATTCAGGCTAATTAATGCATTAATGGTTATAGCTTTAGGCTTATAGGTTTAGGTGCCATTAGTTAAGCCCTGACACTAAGGACTTCATGGAGGACCCCAGCCAGGCTGCTCCTTGCTGTTTGCATCTCTGCCACCACAGGGAAATTAAGGGATAGAGGGGGTTTGGAGCAGAACCAGCAGGCAAGAGACAGCTACTGAGTCCTAATTTAAGCCTGAAATCTTTGACTTTCCCTCCCCCATTTGCTGTTTCCATCGTGGTGCTTATGGAAATTAATTTAAAAGTATTGTGCAATTAAAAAAAAATTAATGGTTTCCTTCCTCTGGAATTGAGAGCTTTCTTCTAAGCAGGAGGGAGGGGTTTGTGAACATGTCATTCCTTTTTAGGGGGCTGAATAGAGGCTTCTATCCTCTCATGTTTTAATTAATTTTTCTATAGTTGCTTCATTAATTGATATTTATGTATTGCTTGTTGTGCATAAATCCTGGAAACAGCACATAAGAGGATGTTCTCGTTACAGCTCTACAAGTGCCTGGCCAATACTGGAATATTAATAGTTGGAGTCTCATGGAAAAGTACAGTTTGTTTCCCTTTCTCTGAGGTCTCTGTCCCGTATTGTGCCTTCAGGGAATAAAGAGTTGCTTCAAGAAAGGCTTTTTTTCTGTGCTGGAGGGATACTGTGTCTGTGGAGGTAAGTGCCAGAGTGATGGGGATGCAGCACAGCCTCTGTAGCTCTGAGTTTTGTAGGTCCTGTAAAATTAACATGAACAGAAAGTGTCTTCATGTGCACGCCTTTCCCAGTCCTGCTGGCTGGTGGTTCAGCTTCCCACTGGGAAGGGCAGGCAAGGATCCAGGCAAGGCTTTTCTGAAGGGTTTTATCTGCTCCTGTTTAGCACTAATTTGCCTCTGGACAGTTGTTTGCTCCAGAAATCTCTGAGTAAGAAGGAACCACTTTTGTCACTGCATGCCAAACCCTCATCCCCTCTGAAATCTGCTGAGGGTGAGCTTCAGCCCAGCAGCCTTTGCATCAAAATGGCTAATTTAAACTTATTGAAAATAATTGTCAAAAGATGCTGTCTGAAGAGAAAAATAATTTAAAAAGACCCTTGGAGCAGACTGTGGAGCAGTTGCTCTGTGTCTCTGGGACATGGCTGTGGTTTAGCAGAGGCTCCCTCTATCACCCACAGGTGTGAGCATCCTGCCATGCCCACAGGGGTCCCCCTGCCCTGGTGGATGTGCTGCTGTGTCCCCGTGTTCAGCCAGCCACAGCCCCAGTGGCACCAGAGCACAGCACCTGCCTGTGGGAGCCCAGCTTGTGCTGACTCTGTTCAGTGCAGGGGGTGCTCCCTGTGCCTGAAAATCAGGGTCTGGTGCCTCTCTGCTCAGTGCTCATGAGCTGTTCCTAGGTTGGCATTTCTCTGTCATCTCAAGACAAAAAAAATTCTCACCCACAGAGCAATCAGCTGGTATCCTCCAAAGGCAAGGGGCTGCTGGAGAGGAGAGTTATGATCTGCCCATGGAGCTATTGTTATTTGAGATTTTATTAATCATTTACTACATTTTATGAGGTTAGTCACCTGCATTGTCTCTGTGCTGACACAATAATTTACCACTACAAGGATGAAAAATAAAATAAAAGATCATTTACTGGCAGCTCACAATGCTCTTACCAGGTTACAAAGGCAGCTGGTGGAGAGAGATTTCTGCAGGGGAATGAAAATAAAACAAAAAGGGATGATGAGGCACAGCCAAAAGGGTATCACTGAAGATCAGTTTTATACTGAAGCATGTGATAATCAATTATTCAGAAACATGGTGTTGAACTGTCTTTCCCCGTGGGTTTATAAACCTCTCACTGGCTTAGCTCTGGTAACACTTATCCAGAGATATGTAAGGGTATCTCAAGAAGCCACGAGAGGACATTGATGTTAGGCCCATAATGAAGATAAGGAGGATATTAGACAGTACAGAACTAGTTTTTCTCCTGCTGTAAATGTCCATTGCTCCATCAAGGTCAGTGGTACCTCTGCCAGCTCTCTCCAGCTGTCACACAGGACCTGGGAAGGCACAGGCATGGGTGCATCCATGATTCTCCCTTTCAAGCTGGGAACAACAAGCAGCGATAAGCTTTGGGGACACTGCAACCTTTCTTCCAGCTCTGCTTCTTGCAGCTGGACACTCAGGGAAAATCAGGACAATGACCCTTCTGTGGCAGGACACGGGCACAGCTGGCTGTGGGGAGCCAGCAGAGTGCTGAGCCCTGTCCCCAGGGGAGAGGAGATGGACATGAGGCTCGAGTCTCCTTAAAAGCATTTTTCAAAATAATGGATAAATTATTTACCAGCTGTAAATGGCCAGGATAAATCTGTTGGTGAGTAGCAGCACAGCACAGTTAGTTTTGACAACTGACAATTTACAGCCCTTGGTAGACCACTGTTAAGGATATTATTCACTTAGTCTCCCAATACAGCACTTGGAGCATAACAAATAGTGTCCCCAACCTCTCCCCATTCAGGAGGCCATCTCCTCCTGGCTCCCCAGGACTTGGCTGTCTGGCTTTTCCAGCAATGCCTGGCACTGAGCCCTGCTATCACTCACTGCTCTGGGCATTTCCCAGGTAACAGCCCCTGGCTCAAGGCTGACATGGCACTGAAGTGCAGCATTTCTCCCTGGGTGCAGCTGCTGAGGTGTTGGCAGCAGTGGCAGCCTGATGGGATGGCTGTGGTGATGCTGTTGTGGAGCTCTGCCCCACCAGCCAGTGAAACACGGCTCCTCCTTACTGCTGAGTGTAAGGAAAAGTGACAATTTAATTTCCAGACCTACTCCAGGGGCTCCTCCTGCAAAAGGGGAAGAGCAGCTTGGCTGCTGATGGTGAGGGAGACATCTGTCCTGCCTGCAGGCAGGTGGTGAGGCTGGGTGTTGGAGGGGCAAAAACCTGCTAAAATAAACAGCCCTGCCCCCACCTGAAGCACGGATATAAAAACAGGCAAAAGTCACATATTTTGCAAGTGCAGAGCCTTCCTAGCAATAATTAGCTTCTAAACATTCCCCTGTCCTGTATAATAAATGAACAGCATAGTAAATGTTATGAGAATAATTCATTATTCATCACGAATAACAAATGAAGGGAAAAATTTACCATCCACTAATATCTAAAAGGGCCCCAGCTCTTCTCTGATCATGTAGGGATGCTGAGTGCTGAGCAAAAGGTTCCTGTTCATCCCCACAGCTGCTGCTGGGGTGTGCCCTGGCCTGGGGGCCAGCACTGTGCCAGTGGTTCTGTGACACAAACTGCAGAGAGAATCATGGAATGTCCTGAGTTGGGAGGGTCCCACAAGAATCATTGAGTCCAGCTCCCAGCCCTGCACAGAACCCCAGCACGGGCCAGGTGAGCTTTGGCATGGATAAGGGTGGTGGTGCATTTCTGCTGTCCTTCCCACCCCAAACCCTTTCCCAAACCTGTCTCCCTGCACAGCTGTCACAGACCTGGATATGTCACACTCTGTGGCTCTGGCAAAGCCTCCAGCTGTGCCTTGGCTGTGACAAAGAGCCCTGAGGTGACAGGCAGACATCAAAGGCATGGTCACAAGGGTAAAAGGGATGAATATTTTTTTGGCCTCATCAGCTCTGTGGCACACACAACACCTGTTCTACCTGCTTGGCTGGGCAGGGGGATTCAATGCTCACTCCACATTCAGCTCTGCAGCCAATCCAACCCTGTTCCCTGCCACTATCCGTCTCCCTCTTTGCCTCCTTACCAGGAGCTCTCCATTTTCCATTTTGCAATATCAGATTTCTCTTTCCACGTCCACAGCCAATCCATTCTGGTGTTGCCTGTGCCCTTCAAAGAACACAGTGCTAGATCACTCCTCCATAGGATTTAACCCCCTGCCAAAGGCTCCTTCTTTTGCCCTTCTCTGGAGAACTAAGAGCCCCCCTAATATCCTTGTTCTTGGGAGCTTAACACTGCTGCCTGTCTGGGGGCAGCATTTGTGGACTCATTGCTGTGTTATCTCAGCTGATTATTATTTGTTTATTGCTCTCCCCTCACTTGTGTTCCTGCAGTGCTCCAGATGACAGACAGCACATAAATCACTGTAATGGAGTACGGCAGAATGAGATGGAGGTGTACAAATTGTCTGTGTGTGCATGCAGGCAGATAAGGAAAGCTGGAAGATCATTTTGGTGCCTTCCACAGCTAGAAGTCACATTGCACAGAGAGCACAGGGATTCTGTGCTCCCAGCCCAGGCATCCCCTGCATCCCTGACCACTAAGGATGGCCAAGAAAATACCCTGGAGAAACAGATTTCCTAAAAAAATCTTTCCGTGTGCCATCCTTGCCAGCTGTCCTGACACCAGCAACCTCTGTAGATCGTTTTAACCTATGATTTGTTTTAAAAACTGATAAATGCACATACCCCATCCCTGGAAGTGTCCAAGGCCAGGCTGGATGAAGCTCTGAACCACCTGGTCTAGTGGAAATTGTCCCTGTCCACAGCAGGGGGGTTGGAATGAGATAGTTTTAAAAGTTCCTTCCCACCCAGGCCATCCTGTGATTCTGCAATTCTGTGTTTCTGCATGCACTTGGTAGATCTGAATATAAAACCCCTGCATTATGATTTTAGGAAGTTATTATTTTTTATTCTAACCTTACACCTATAATATTGTTCCTGGATGTGAATAAGCACCGAAACATAAAAGGTTAGTTAAAAGCATCTGCCTATTACACAGTAACTGCCCCCATGTGAATTTAGCTTGGTGAGTACGTTTAGTGTTTTCCAATGATTCCAGCTCCAAGTTTTGCTAAACTTGCATTTTTGGAGACTATTTTTGAGTAAAGACTTCCATAGGATAATCAAGATAATGCCGGCAAACTGACTTCTGACCTACACTATCTCAAAATATTCACAATCCTGCTGACTAACTGGGTGTATTTTTGGTTCTGTGGACTTTCCAACCCTGAATGGAGTGATTAGCAACAAAGAGGGGCTTTTTATTCAAATCAGTGGAAGCTAATGAAACTCTGGTGTGTGCCAGCTGCAGCCTCAGACGGATGTGCTGTGGTGTGTGCTGGGGAGGGTTTGGCACCTCAGGGGCTGCCACTCTCCATAAAACCCCATCACCCCAGCAGGACCCGGGCTTCTCTCACCCGCCCAGACACCAGGAGCATAAGAATCATGCAACACCCCCAGTCTAATAATATTTAACCAGGGAGCTGATGATCAGACCCCCAGAGGAGGGCTAGAAGGCCCTTTCTGAGAACAAATGAGACAAGAAGAGTCACTCCAAGCACTGGAGCTACCCACCAGCCTTCCTGAGCCGCTCCTTCCTCAGGGCTGTGTAGAGGGATGTTTCTGTTCCATGGCTCCTTACACAAAATTCTGGCTCTGGAGGACTCACAGATTTCCAGGTGTGTCTATGATTTTGTGGCTGGATCTCTGCAAGAAGCCAGCAGAGAGTTTTTTTAGATACCTGCAGAGACCTGCAGATCAACAGGGTCCCTACAATGACCCATCAAACGCATTTTCCAGAAGCTCTGATTTAGACAGGCTGCTTTAATGAGAATTACAGGACTAATCTGAACACAGGTGAGGGGGTTTGGTTTGACTTTGTGAGCTTTGGTTTGACCCCCAAATATGTGCTCTTCAAAGGCAGCAAGACAGACAACCCACCTGACTGTGGCTCACAGCATTGACCTGCAGAGTGGGACCCCGGGGAGGGTTGAAGGAAAGTTGAGGAACATTTTGACCCTTTTAATTGGCATTGTGCCTTCTCAGGCTTTATCGGTCAGCTTTGAAGTCTAACCAGCTCCCTTGTGAGGAATTCACATTTGGCACGCTTGCATGAGACATAATGTGGTAACAGAGGTAGCTCTATATGTATGGTAATTTTTAGAGTTGAGTGACATTCCTCGAATGGATAAGTTCACTGAAAAATGCAGGAACCAACGGTATTTGCGAAAAAAATTAGAAAGTGTACAAATGTTTCATTCTGACATGTCAAAAAGAAATGGTTTGGAGATATGGAGACATTTTGTTTCAACATCATCAAAACAAAATATTTTGACTTTTTGTTTGGAAACAAGCTTTGTTGTTTAAAAACTGACCTAAATTTTAGGAAAGGAGTTTTTAAACCAGAATTATATAATAAAAAGAAAGACCATTTCTCTTCCTGTTGAGGAAAATACTTGAGTTTACTCATTTTCTCCCTGTTTTTGGATTTGACGACCAAACTACAAAAATCCATATTCATCTCCTTTTCTCACTGTTATCACTCCTGTCGCATCTCCAGCTGCTAAAAGGAAGCAACGCCTTCATCCAACAGTGCATCACTGCCTTTCCTCAACATCCCTCTTTTTGCTGTGCAAAAAGGGGGCTGCTGAAATGGAGTTTTTTCTGTGCCCCAAACCATGGTGGCACCCTGGGCATGTGTGACCATGGGTGACTCGGTGGCCCTGACACAGGACATGGAAATTCCTGCCCACCCCATGGTCGTCTTTGGGCCCCACTGCACCTGGGTTTGCTCCCACCAGGGCTCTGCCCTTATCAGGGCTTTATTTAGCCAAGCAGATTAATGAATAACCCCATGATTTTCCAGCAAAACAAACCCTTGCCTGTGTCCTATCTCCTGGTGGGGCACACAGAGGGGGCAGAAGAACAAAGAGGGATTTATCGTGTCCTGTGTTCCTCACCGCCTGAAATGGCTGAGAGAGCTCAGCAACGTGGCTGTGTGGCTTTGAAAGGCTCATTTATCTGCTTTCTGCTTCCCACCCCCGAGTTTGGATTCCAAAAATAGCCTTCATCAAAAGTCACTGTGGAACCAGCTCTGTTTATGGCTGGTCTGTGTCTGCTCTGGCTCTGGCACTCTCACACCACAGTTTTGCTGGTGTTGAAGCTCACCTGCCTCCCCAGTGGTGCTCACTGCAGAGCAGGGACCCTCCCAACCATCAGGCACATCCTTGTGCTCAGGGTGTTGTGGTGGGTGAGCCCTGGCAGTCTGTGCTGCAGAGCCAAAGGACTGAGGGACATCTCGTGGTGGTGGAGCCCTCCAGGTGCTGCAGCTCCCCAAAACACTCAAGGCCTTGGGGTATCTGGTTCTAAAGTCTCTTCATTAGCAGCAGATGAATTTGGGGTTTTAATATTCCCACAGTTTTGTGAGAAAGGGCTTTGAGCTGCCTGCAACACTCACACGTCCCTGTTTGGGAGTCAGAGCATCACTGGAAATGTGTCCCAACCAATGGAGTGGGGCCAGGATTGCAGCTGTACTCCTTCAACACCTCTTCAATCTCACTCTTTCTGGGCCTTGGCCTCCTCATCTAACTGGTTTAAAAGTTCTTTTGCCCAGAGCCTACCTGGACACCAGGCACAACAGCATTTTCACGATGGGGTAGCTGGACCCTGCTGCCACAGAAGCACATCCACTACTTTTTGCCTCCCTCCCTGCAGCTCTTGGGGATTTTGCTGCAAGGATCAGGATATCAAGGCATCCCTAGTAAACTGTGCTTTCCTACAGGTCGTTCTAATGCCCTTCATGACACAAGAGCCTTTACCTGTCTGTTTCTAGGCTCTGCAGGAGGAAAGGGATGCATTAGCTACACCAGTGAGCAGCAAATCAAGATGCATTTCAGTGCCCTGCCCAGCATTGGGATTATAAAATTCTGATTCATTCCCTGTGCATTGTTAGTGTCATTTCCTTCTGTTTTCATATAATCATAGATGGTTTGGGCTGGAAGGAACTTTTAAAGATTGTCTTGTTCCTTCCCTCTACCATGGGCAGGGACACCTTCCACTATCCCAGGTTGCTTCAAGCCCCATCCAACCTGGCCTTGGACACTTCTAGGGATGGAGCATTCACAACTTCTCTGGGCACCCTGTGCCAGTGTCTCACCACCCCACAGTAAAGAATTTCTTCCTGACATCTGATCTGAATCCCTCTCTTTTAGTTTAAGACCATTAAGGCATAAATCACTATTTGCCCATGTAAAAAGTTGCTCTCCCTCTTTTTTACTAGAATTAAGTCCTGGGAAAGGCACAATAAGGTGTCCCCAGAGCTTTTCTTTCTCCATATTTTAGTCTATTCCCCTTTTCTCCTACCTGTCTCTTTTCCTATAACCCCAGGTGCAGATTGACTCTCAGTGGCTGGAATGGAGCAGTGACAAATCTGCAGCACAGGGCTCAGTGGCCTTGCTGCAGTGACTCAGAGTATGCATAGCTGCTTTTAAAATGTCTTTCTCCAGGACATCACAATTCAAAAATAATTTCCAGTTCTATTATTATTCTCAGCCCAAGGCAATTGTATTGAGGTCTTCAGTGCAGACAGCTCTGCCAGTCACTCCTGTTAAATATTCTGAGTTCTCCTGCCTCTTTAGGGTTAACAAAAATTAAATTTGTATGGCCAAATATAGGCAGGGATTTCATTCCCGTGAGACCATGTCTGCATTATTGAATCCCAGTCTTTTTCATGTGAAACAAAAATATACCAGCCATATTTTTTTTTATGAAATAATATCCCACTGAATTATGTTTCAGGGAAAGAGGGTGAGTTTGGGCTTTCCACTGTGATCACAGCAGTGAGGAATGAATATTATCCAGGCTCCAGCAAGGGAAGGGGAAATAGTTGCAGAAGATATGTGCACAGCAGTGTTGCTGCTGCTCTCAGCAGAGTCAGGGTGGGTTTGGAGAGTGGCAGGCACTGGATGAACACCAAAAATGTCCAGGACTTTGCAAACTGTGTTGGACTGACCCCTCAATGCTATATTTGTAAATATGCAATAACAAATTCCTCCAAATATATTCTCTGTGTTATTTGTTTTCCGTGAACATCTGCTCCTAGATGGGGATGCTAATGAAGAGAGGAGGTTTGTGATTCAATTTGAGGGATTTTTTTTTTTACTGCTTCCCATATCAGTCTCAGGATCATCCTCAGGATCATTATCTCAGGGTAACCCATAGAATTAAAAGAGGCAGAAAGCATCAAATAACCCACTCTTTCCCAGCACTTGCCCTGGTGCTAATCCACAATGTTGAGATGCCCTGCTGTGGCTCTATGTGCTGCCCCTGGTGGGGCTGAGCCAGGGAGGGTGGGAGAAGGCTCAGCCCCTGGCATGGACAAACTGCCCTTTGCAGAGGAAGAAAACCTGGAAAAACTGCTTTTAGCTCATCAAAGTCCTTAAGAAGAGGCAGAAACACCAGCACACCCTGGATATGCCAGTGCCAATGTGTTTATTGTGGCTACATAATAATTATGATCCATAGCAGTAATGAAAATTAATGATTAATAACACAATGTTAACAGTTATGGTTATTATTTCTGATCTTCATACATTTTTTATAGAGAATTTCAGTGCTAGGCCTTCCATTAGGCAAATCTGCTTTCACAATTGATGTTGTAATAAGAAGTAGGAATCACCAGGAACCTCGTTCCATGTTACCTCCCTTAAACATGAAGGTATTATTAAATATGGATTTACATGTAAATAATCAATCATTTCAAATTATTTTCATGGCCTGCAGTGGCATTTAGTAAGTAATAAGTAAAATGCTTTTAGGTCAAAAATAGTTAAATAGTTTTAAATGTGACTCTTTTACTGGCTTTTTGTTAAGGCAAAACAAAGGCATGAGGTTCCTGGGAGAGTTATGGCTATGGAGGGAGTGAGCTATCTGAAATAAAAATTTTCTGCCTTATCAGACTTCTTTTAGATGGCTTTTCTTCAAAATTACACACAGTTTTGGAATTTCCCCTCCAAATTCTGTGTCTGCACTTTTGGCACTTGCTGTACCTATGTGGTTTCATCCCAGAAGGGTGCTGCAGACAAGTGTTGAATCTGCACAAATGTTTCCAAATCAAAACAGTCAAAGTGCTACTCTATTTCCCTGGTTCTCTGATGTTTAGAAATAAACATTGGCAAGTGCTTATTTATGGCGTTTCGGAGCGTTCCCGCGCATGTCAGCAGCGCGCTCTCTCCCAGGCTGGTGGAGCTTGCAATTTTATTCTGGTGACTCAAATGTGGAGGCTTGGGAACTGTATTTTAAAAAGAGGGAGATGAGATGAAGTGCTGCATGGGACACCTGCAGCAGCTGTTTGCTGCAGCCAAGGCACCCTGGTGGCTCCTGGGGACAGCCAGGAGCAGAGCCTGGTGCTGGATGTGGCACAGCATCCCCTGAATCCTGGCCAGCAGACAAGTGCTCTTCCATTCTTGCCCTCAGCTGTCTCCTTGTTTTTGTTTTTTTCCCCCCCAGCTTTCATAAATCTCCAGCCTCTTTGTTGCACATCTTATTGTCTCCTCTCTCTGGAAGATGTTTTTCCCACACCTCGCCTAATCCTATGTGTAAAAACTCCTTTACATCCCTGCTCTTTGATGGTATGTTTTGCTCTCGGCCAGAGAACAAATTCTAATATCTAAATTTCCAAAATTATTTTGTTTAATCATTCTCTACTTCTTATCTTGCCTGTCTCGACTCCCTTCTTGTAAGTCTTGATTTGCTTCTTTTAAGATGTACTGCGACGTACAAATTGTTTCTATTTGTGTCTGTGAAGTCAGTTGTGAGGTGCCTGGGGAAAATTTGCTTTAAAAACATAATAAGAAAATAAACAACATCAGGGGAAGCTAAGCTGGCTTATTGTCAATCCATTTTCCACCTCAGGAGGATTTCTCTCTTTTTTTTGCATCATTTGCATTATTGCCTTATTTAAATTATTGCTGTTTTCTGGGAATGGCTCCAATGGTGGGACTGGAGGGTCACGATTTGATGGAATATGGTGACGGTGATGCCAGCTAAAACGTGCAGGCTCTGTTCTTTTTGGGGAATGTTACCCAGAGAGCAGGATGGTGGAGAAAATGGATGACCTACTTTTATCCTCTGCATTAGAGATACAAGGTTTGAGGCTGTTCTGAAACACATGCAACATCCAAACGGGATCACTGCCGTGGCTTCTATTTACACTGGTGTAAGTAAAGTCAGAATTGCAGAGTAAAGATAAAGCGGGAAGTACAAATATTTTTGTGTCTGCAGCATGGCTCCACCCTGCTATTCTTGGGAAACTTCATGTCCAGCGCTGCTGTGAAATGGCATTCAATCAGCCCCAACTGCTTTTAATTATGTTAGCAGTGTTATTGTTGCTGTTATCATCTAAGGATATGACTGAAGCCCTATTTATGCAGGAAAGTAATATCATTTGTTGGGCCAGCTGATACACTGACAGGCTTTCTGGCATACAAGCCTGGAAAAGGGTATGTGTGCCTCTTTTTCAGGCATACCTGCTTTTTTTCCACAAACCATCAGTTTGTTCTAATAAAAGGTATTACCTCTCCTTGTAGAATTCGTCTCGTTTAATTATATTAGCATTGAAAACAGCTAAACTAAATTGCATAAGATAATTTGTTTTGTCCCAAACCTGTGCTGTCAGCTCCAGCTGGGACCCTCTGTTTCCAAAGAGAGCTGGAACATCAGTTTGCAATTATTACCAGATACATATTAACTTGTTCTAATGAAAAATATCAGATGAAGCATAATGAAAATCAGAAAGAGCATTCAACATCAGACTTCAGGCTTTGAATTAATCTTTGAGAGACAGGGCTGGGGCTGACAAGGGTTATGTCTACCCCTACTTGTGCATGGGATGCTCTTGGTCTGAATGTGTCCCAGGTCTGTCCCAGTGAGGCAGCTCCTGTACCTCCACCTTGCTGCATTGTTGTTTTCATACTGACCCATTTCTCTGTCTGGCAGAAACCCAAAGCAGAAGCCCCAAAACACTTGAACTCATTGTCTTTCTGCTCAAGGCAAGCAAGGATCATCCAAAAATCTTTGGCCAAAATTATTTCTAACCAAGTTTCCAGCCAAATTTGTGGGCTCAAGGGAGTCCATGAATCACAGATAAACAGCCAGACATTTTCTGTCTAACTTTGCTTCTAATTACAAATAGGCAAACATAATGGATGGAGTCATTAATTGCTCCAAATAACACTGGGAGTTTGATGTAATGGGATCAATGCTTAGATACAGTGATGAGGAACAAAAGTATTCAGTGCTTGGGCAAAAGGAAAGCTTCCTGGCTAGCAAGATGGAAACAATTTTTAATGCTTCATTGTACCTTGACTATAAGATACACACTACAGTGTTCAACGTCATGGGTGACTTTGGGCATTAGAGAATGGCTTTGTTTTGATCATGTGCACACTGGCCTGCTCTTAACATTTATTCCTCAGGAGTAAGGATTTTATTTCGTGCAGAATTTGCAGACTGAAAGAATTAATCTTTTGTACACCTTCTTCCTTGGAGAGGTTTTCTAGAAGGAATATATTTGTTCAATAGCTTTCTATCTTTTTATATAAGTGCTTGCTCCCTCTTTCCCCTTCTCCACAGCTTGTTTACTCAGGGAATAAAAACTTGACCTTGACTTTAAGGTCTTTGGTGTTTCAGACTGTGCAGTCAGCAGAGAGTAAGGGGAAAATTCGATGTGTGCCGTATTAGACAAGTGTAAGAGTAATGCATAAGTGCTGGGAACTCATCCTGGAAATGGAAACAACTGAGATAGTTCTTAAAGGAGGGCACATCCCACTGATGCATCTCCTGTGGTTAAACCCCCACACCCCATCTTCTCCTTGTCTAACACATCCTTGGGGACGTAAGACAGGGATGTACCAAAGGTACCCATCTCAGCCTGATGGGAGCTGGACTCAGGGAACAAAGAGGCTCAAATCTTCACCTCCCACCAGATCTGTATCTGTGACTCTGCATATTACAGGGCTCCTGCCAACATCTCCAACAAAATCTGTGTCAAAAGAATCAACAAGCCAGGTGAGAAAGGACAGCATAGCAGAAGAGAGAGGTGGGGCTGTTACTGCCAGTGACTGATAAGATTGTGTTTGTCACCAGTGGGCTCACAAAGTACCCTGTCTATGCTGTGTTTTGGGAGAAACTGTTGTTTCCTTGCCATTCCTTGATTTATGGGGTGAGATCCTAGTTGAGCTGTCTCAGTGTGCTGTCAGGACATTGAGGCTGGGGAGGCAAAGTCAGACTTTATCTCCCAGCTATGCCTTTCCAGGAAGCTGTATGGATCATTGCCATTTCAATGCAATTCATGTTTGGTTCAATGTATTTAAATACCAGTGAAATGTCCTCGGCAATAATAGCAGACTGTTAATACATATGAGTATGAAATTCTTAATTAATTAGATGACATTAGATTACCAGTTGTGTTCTCAAAACAGATCAAAAGTACTCTTTTAAAGGGAATTAATATTTAATAGGAAAAGAAAGAAACAGCATCCTGAAGTCTAAATTGAATGCGTGTGCCTTCATGGCTTTTACAAGTATTTTACGCATAATTTAGTCTGCCAAGGAATTGCATCATAGGTGTCTTCTGCAACAGTGGGGATTGCCCTGGGAAGTGCACTGTCCATCAGGCTTTCCTTCAGAGCCTGATTCCTCTTAAACAATGACCTGGATACCCCTCTGTGGGCAGAGAAGTTCCTTTGTGCTCTGTCCTACTGTGGGCAGAGGTGTGAGATTTGTGCTCCCAGCAGGAATCAAATGCCACATTTCACAGGATTATTAGCTTATCATCCCCACAGCAGGGACATTTGGGGCCACATCCCAGGTATTGCAAATGATGGTCATAACCAGGGAACACCCCCATGCAAAGAACCTGTGAGGTTAATGCACTGTACGTGGAAACAGCTGACTTTTCACAGCAGTAATGGCAGTATTCCTCAGATAAATTACGCCCATGTACATACATCCTTATTTGCAAATAATCCATACATGTCATGAAATAATTTCCATTTTCCTTCTTATGTAACAGAAAAAGAGGCAGAAGACAGCAGAAGTGAATTTCAAGCTGAAGTCCTCTAAGATAACCACATTCTTGTCAAAACCCCCCATTGTTCAGGATAACTTGAGAAACCATCTGCTAAAATTCAGTCACTTTTTTCAGGGCAGAAAAGTGTATTGACTCTATTTTCAACAAAAATAATCACCATTAGATTTGCTTGGTTTTAAACTTGGTTTCTACGAACTTTTATTTATCTTGCTTCCTCAGGACTGCACAAATTAGATGAAAAATAGCATGATAGTCTCTTTTCAGTTTAAGCAAGTATGAATAGTTTTGGCCATGTTTTTTTTTCCATGGCTTGTTTCAGAGTTCCAGATGTTACTGCTGTAATCCACCCTCGATACCAGCAGGGTTTCCTCAGTACCACTGTTATAAACACCACTAAGAATAACAATAGTAGCAAGGAGATCTTAAGTTATCTCATCTCCTTCAATTTTGCCCTTGCAACACCACATCAGGACATTTTGCTGCAGCTGAAGGGAAGGAGGGGTATTGATTTTCTCAAGATTCCTGGCTTTTTCTCATCCTACGTGGTGCCCAGGGTTGGGATGAATTGTGCCAGGAGCACGGCACGGTGCAGGCATGGCCGGGGCTGGGGCTGCAGCAACGCCTGCTCACTCAGACAGTTCACAGCAGGGCCCTTGCTTGAAATCTCAGTGTATTTTTAGTTGAGCTATGTGAGGGATGAAAGTAGGGCATCAGCGCTCAGCAGAACTGTACAGACAGGTTTTGCATACGGAGCAAAACTGGAGAATGCGGAGGGGGTTGGGCTTCTCCTTCTTTTCCTTTCATTCTGCTGACTTTGTGCAAAAGTTGAACATCAGGTTTTACCCAGTGAACTTACATGAGTTTGTGTAATAGATGTCTGGAGGAGAAACAGCCTGTTCAGAGTCAGAGCAGTGCCAGCCTGGTCTGCATGGCCAGTGGCCCCATGGGGGACAGTGAGAGAGCTGGGGAGGGAAGGGGTGCCAGCAGCTTCCTCAAGGCATCCTCCTGGTGTTCCTGGCTGGGAAACCGAGCAGGGAAATTGGCATCACTCGGGGTGCTTCTCTCCAGCCTTATTCTGTGGTCTGGAAAGCAATTTGAATGGAAAATGAAGAGAGTTTGAGGAAGGAAAATGGGACAGAAATTAAAGGAGTGTAGTCTGGGCTTGATAAACTCTTCAAAATGAGCATTTCTCCCCATGAAAAGGAAGTATTTTATTTTCCCTGTAAGGAGACAAAGTGAACAGCAGGGACTATTGTTGTGGCAAGAACACCTGGAGATGTGCGAGCTGCAGCGAGAGCTCGCTGGCAGGGATAGCAATGGCATAATTTGCAGCAACATCTGCAGTTGGCCCAGCAACCACCTCTCCTCATTAATTAGCAGGAGCAGTAGCTTTGCCAGACAGTCCCATTGGCTTTTGCCCTGTTACTCTACCCCTCAGCTAATGAGCCATCCTCTTCCCTTCCTGCTGAGTGAGGCCAGTCTGACTGAGAACGGGCACAGAAATCCAGTGTACATGAAAGGGGGTGGCAGTGCTTGCCATCACTCTGTGTATCCACCCTGCAGGTCATATTTACTACATCCACATGATTCAGCAGCAGTGAGCTGTGGGCTTAGGGACATAATAGCAGAGGTTCACTGATCACTCCCCTGTCTCTCCCTGTGTATTTAATTTTATGCTGCAAGGCATGAAGCTGTGTATGTCTGGGTCTGGCTTTCCTCTCTGAAACTCTCTGTTTTGGATTTTCCTCTCTGTTTTGGATTACATGTAGTTTACTCACAATTCTGCTTTGATCCTCCAAGCTGACAAACGTGTTCTTTGACCTTGCCCCATTTTGTGTGCCTGGAGATGATCCATGACACTGTTTGTCAGGAGTGATTTGGTTTCCACCAGTGAGACATATCACAGCTCTGCTTAACCCCCATTTCCACAAAACAGTCCAGTTATGCAAGAAAGCAACGTGTGGGTCAGTACAGAGTTCTCATGGACATCTTTGCCTGGCCATTCCCATGCCATCTCCACAGGGCACTGTCCCAGTGGTGAATTACTGCACCCATGGAGAAATTAATTCAAGGGAGACGAAGGCAGCAACCATTAGCGAGCTCCTGGGAAGCTCAGCTCTCTTGTCCAGGGTTGCACTCATGGTTCATATGTCAGCTCCTGCACGTGGCTGTTACCTGGGCAGCTCCAGATCTGGCTGCAGGGGAGTTTCTCTCAAGTGGTGGTTGCCCATGCCCATGGTGGTGCAAGCAGGATCCTGTTTGCCTGCCCACAGTGCGAGCCTCAGGCAGTCTCGCTCAAGTCATTTCATGCACAGTTTAATTCTTCGCATGGTGGGGAGGGGGACTTATTCCAAGAAAACCCGATCCAAAATGATCAAGGTGGCTTAATAACACGAGGCAAATGGCAGTGCTATGGCCCTGCTAGACAATAGCAAAACACATTCGGATGCGCAGCTCAGACCTTGCTGCATTACACATGTAATTAGGTTGTTTCCATGGTAATGATCTAATTATGGTCTTCTTGGCTTTGTGTAATCACATTTGCTGCATTTTGGCAGAGCTGTTTTCCTTATTTTTGAACTGCAACACTTGGCAAGATGTTCTTTCTAAAGCCGAATAATAATTTTTGCCTGATGGAAACCGACAAGTCTGTGAGCTTTTATTTAAAGCAGGGTTGAAGGTACAAGACGAGACAAAACTATATATATAGAATATCTATAATATATATGTATATATAAAGAAGGATTTTTATCCCTGTAATTTCTATTCCTCCTTCCCTCCTACCTTTTTTTTTTTTTTTTTTTTTTTTGGTGAGTGCTTAAAATAATGAATTGTAGCAGTGGCTCCCACATGGGAGTGGAAACTCCAAAGATCTCTTTTGTGTCCCTGGGGTTATGGATGGACTGACCTTAAGGCATGAGATTACACCTCTCTTTGCTTTTTTTTCCATGTCTGGGGATGATACTTATTTCAGACAAGTTGCATATGCAAAACGTGCATTATTTCTGATAAACTCTTTCAGCTCCTGGTAAGAATGATACCTTAGAGAGAGCTGGTGAAATCTTGGCCCCACAGAAATCCAAGGGCAAGCTCCGATTGATTTCCACAGTTATGCAATTTCCCATGGGGCTGTTCAAACACCTCAGGAAAAAAAATCAGATAGAAAAAGCCAAACCTAGTATGGATCCTAGGGTGGATTCTCCACCCTGCTGCCCCAGAGCCAAGCAAGGAGGGTGGTGTTAGACTTTGAGGACACAGGGGATGTCTCTTTTCCATGGCACTGCCAGGGAATTTGCTGATGGATTTGTTGCTCCCAAATGGGATCCCCTTTACTAAATCCATCCCCTCCCCAGAGATCAGCTCATTCCTCCGTGTTATAGGGCAGTTTGGGGCAGGTGCAGAGTTCAAAGCTCTGCCAGAGCCCGTGCTCATAGGGATTTACTGTGGTCTGTGCTCTGTTGTGTGGGAGAGGTGCTTATTATAGCCTGTAATCCCTCCTAAGGCAACTCCCTCCTTGGAGTCAGCTGCAAGATCTGGCTGTTATTTATCACTTATAAAGATTTTTAAAGCTTTCTTGCAAAACAAAAGATATATTCCTGGCTTGAGCAATAAGGGAACTGGGGAAAGCCAGGAGATGAAAGGTCAAGCAAGAGGAGCTTGTGAAACCACACTGGAGCAGAACTGCAGGCTGTAGTCAGCCAGGAGCTTGTACTGCAATTGACAGGGCTATTCATGGAAAGGGTTTTGATTAGAGTTGCCATGACAATGGGAAACACCTAAAAAAGATCTATGAAATGTTACATCGGCGTCAAGCCAAGAAGTTAAGCCAAATCCTGGGCTCTGGTTATTCCTGTGAGTGAGTGGCTTTCATCACAGCATTGCTAAAAGAAGGATTTGCTCGTCTGACTTTGAAGATTTGGGAAAACAGGTATGAAATGTAAATTATGATGGAAAAGATTCGTGCTGTAAAGAATTCACTGTGGAAGGATGATGGAAATCTTGTAAATACTGTTTGCAGCTCCTGCTTGCTGTACTGCACATACACACATGGAGTCTTGTGATTTTGATGGACAGGTGGGTATGGCGGTGTTCTGAATGAATACAATAGAGCACCCACTCTGCACGGCCCCCAGGGTCTAGGGATTGAAATTTCCATCTCTAAACCTTTACCGAGAGTTTTCAAATCCAAAATGAGTGGCACTGAATTTCAAGGACCCAGCAAAAATAATTCACTTTTGAAAGCGAAGTGTTTTCTCAAGGTATCTGAGGTGAGAAGAAAACCTGGTGTTGCCAATTTTTGAATGAATAATGATGTGAGGGAGGGCGTTTTTTTTCCTTCATTAGAGGTATCTCTGAGTAAAGGATCCCTGGAGCTTCCAGCAAGGACCAGAGACTCTATTCCCCTGTCAGCTTGTTTTTTTAATTTTTGCAGAACTGACCATGCTGTCAGCCCAGAGAAGGAAAGTTATGCTGTTGAGCCATATGCTTTCCTGTTATGTTCTGCAGAGAATAAAGCTGTGATTAGCTATTGCCACTTCAGTTTCAGCAGATTGACACCTCTCAAATGCCAAGATATGCCCAAATAAGCCCACTACAAATGCTTGTGAATGGACAGGCAACTGCATTGCAGTCATGGTGAAAGTTAAATAACAGAAGTGGAGTGGGGTGGGGTCTCAGATCTGCTCTGTCCCTTCTGCTGGTGACATGAATGCATTTTATGGGGATCTCTCACATCTAATTTGACTTGTACATCTTCCTTGCAGAGCACCCTGATGGAACAGCTGCCTGAAGGGGACAGGTTGGATCCTCTGTATTTTATCCATTCAGGACAGCAGTGCAGGGTACAAAACACAGCCAGGAGGGACATCATCTCCTGCTTCTCCTCTTGTCTCCACCCTATCTCACAGCTCAGCAGTAGGAAGGACAGGCTTGTCTCCAAAGAGAATAATGGTATGTTAATGAGAGCCCTGCTTCCTGAAACTGCTGGTTCCTGTACTTTGGCTCTGGCTGTGGTATTGGAGAACATGGAATATCATATTTTAGTGTGCAGGCTGCACAGATTCCCCTGCTGTGCAAATCCTCGTGTGTGAACCACAGTTCAAGGTATTGCCTGCTTGTAGGGCTGAAATCAGACCTGAGGAGCCTGTCCTGCTTTCCACAAGCCTGTGAATTTCATTAATGCCACCAAGGGTTTTATGTCTGCCAGTGCCAGACCCCCCACCCCCCCCCACAATTTATTCTGCCCTTGTTCCCTGCTTTTGTAACCCAGATATTTGCATAAAACAGAGCAGCGATGCCAAGTGCCGGTGCCTGGGTTCCTGCTGCACAGGCTCCATATGCTGCCTATCTGTGTCAATTCCAGGGAGCTCTGCCATTGCAGGAGGACAATTTTCAGGCTCTGTGTGTGTGTAAATTAGAGCTGACAGTCTGCAGCTTTAATTCACGGACTGAACCTGATCTTTGCTCACATCCTACCCATCAGATAACCTTAGCACCATGATCAATACAGCCAGATAATTACAGCTAGCAGAAAAGCTAAGTGCAGGTTTCCAGTGTTTTTTTCATCAAAACAAAGTCCTAGGGATATGTTCCTGCCAAGGCTTAGACAATTCTCCTTTATGACACTGGGAGCTCACACAAGCCTAATACCATGTAATACTTTTTACACGAACACCCTCAACCAGAAATTCCCTCTCATCTAAATCTAGCTCCTCTATCTTGGTAGGAGTCTCTAATTCTGCATGTGTAGGGGGGAAACTGTCCCTCTGTTTCCCTGTTGATCTAGTGCCAAATCCACTGACGTCAACAGCCAGGAGGGGAATGACTGAGAAAAAGGAAAACCTGATCCATGAAACTTCAGAGATTTCTGAAGAAAAGCCTTCGGGTATTTCTACCTAAAGCTGGTTGATATAATTTCCCACTTGCACCTGGTCACCCCAGAACTTGTTTTTCAAACATGTTGTCTTTTTACTTTTTATATATTTGCTTTTCCAGCTGTCATGTGAGGCTTGTTCTTTGCAGGCACTGACTTAGGAGGAGATCCCTGCAAGCAGAAAGCCATTTCACACTGCCCTGAGAAACACAAGTCAGCCCAGGGATATCTTGATTTTCTGTGTCAGGTGGGGCACTAAGGAAGGCACTGCTGCTGACCACAAATATTGACTGCCAAGCCTAAAGGATATGCCACTGTTCAATGCATGGTGTCAAGTGAAACATGGGTGTTTTTCCTATTTTCACTTTACAATATACAGAATCAACAAGGTCCACAAGGCATGGATCTGGGTACCTCAGCCAGGACCCAAGGAACAGCTCAGTGATGGATCAAAACTCACCCTCCTGCCCACAGGTGAACCCTCCTCATGGGAAAGGTTGATGTCCAGCTCTGACTCCAAGGGCATCTGGAATCAGAGAGCAATAGTAACCCCACAGCAGCAAGAAAGCAAAATGACTGCAATCATTAACTGCACTGCTATAAATTCTCTGGGATGAGAAGCTTTCACACAATTGTGAAGAAGCCATCATCAACACGGGCTCTGGTGCACATGCACACACACACACAACATATGTACACACAGAGAGATCAATAGATTGCATATGGTGCACATGGCATAATTCATGACTCTTCCTGAAGGCTGTCACAAATCTGAGATGTATTGGTTAAGAAGAGTACTGGGGTAGTCTTTTAATTAGTCCACAGCTCGGCTGCATTGTAGAATTTACTCTCTGACATTGCATCCAAAATTTATAACCTTTTAAATCAAAGGAACATCTCAGAGTCTGCGTTTTTGCTAATCAGAGGTGTTAATGATAAAAGCACAAGCCCAGAAAAGTGACATGTTAGAAAATTACTCATAATATTCAGAAGTGCTCCTTAGGCCAAGGTGTTATCCTATAAAAATTAATTTGAAAATATATGGGGCTCCCAGATGTCTTACTCTGTATATCACCTGTTTGATGCTGGTTGAAGGAAAGCTGCCCTTTGCTCTTCTGTGGTGAATTCTTCACAGGAGTGTTGTTAAATGAGCAGGGTTTGGCTGTTCTAGGGCCTCCAGCTCAGGCAAATCCACAGAGCAGAGAAACAATTCATGGTGAACTCAGCCAGGGCTCAGCACCCTCATTGAGCACTGGCAAAGACTCTGAGAGGACAGTATGGCATTAGTTGAAAAAGGTTTGGGTGTTGGAATAGATGACTGTGGCTCTCAGCCACACAAATATTTTGCTTCAAAATACACACTTTACTGTCTCTTGGCTTTGTAGCAGCTGTTGCCAGATGTGCCCTACTTTTTGTGAGTAAAGAAAAGACATTATCTTCAGAGCTGGTTTGAAGATATACTGAGTGCTTCCTGCAGAAATAGCTGATCTCTGAAAAAGTTTATGTTGTGCAGTTGTTCCTTACTGCTGGCCAGTTATTTTGTATGGCTTTTTCACACCTCCAAGTGCTGCTGAGGTTGATGGCAAAAGCAGAATCAGACAAGCTTGTGCCACTGGATGGAGCAGAGGCTGTCATGTGGGTGGTGTAACAAATGCCATCTCTACCTGAAAAGTAATTTATGCCAAAAGACACCCAATGTGAGATTGACTGGCAGGGAGTTGTTGGAAAACATTTATAAAAACATAGCCTTCCTTCATTCCTCGAATCAATTTGTTCTCAGTTATTTTGAAAAGTTTATTTTCAGTTTTGTCCAATTACAGCTGTTCTTGCAATGAGCTTTCCTTTCAGGCCGCACGGTTCTTTCATACTGAAATTTTTCATTTGGAAAATGTCTAAAGGTGCATTTCAATCACTGAAAACTCTTTTCCTTCAAAAATATTGAAAAAATATTGCTTAGGCCAGCCACTAAATATTCCACGGTTTTCTATTCAGTGATTTCTAAACACAACTGCTGATAGAGTCTTAACTACCACTACAGCAAATCAACTGGAAAATTTTTGCTGTTTTAGGGTACAGCCCAGAAGTGTTCAAAGAGAAAGGCAGGAACAGCAAGAAGCTGGTTTTGACACCAGACATACTCTTTTTTTTTTTTTTTTTTTGTATTTATTACATCTGTAACCTCTGCTACTACTACTACTACTACTACTACTACTATTACTACTACTGCTACTACCACCTCATCTACTGCAAGTAGTAGATTAGCATTTCCCATAATAGATATACCCTAAATAGTTTACAGGGTTACTATAGTGGTCACCATAGTGACCACTATAATAGTTTATAGTGGTCACTATGTTTGGTTTGTTCATTTGTGTTTTAGTCAGCCCCAGAGGGAAAGTCTGTTCCCAGTCTGCTGAGGGATTTGAGCCTACTGCACTGCAGGTTGTTGTAATTGTGGGTGAATATGGCTTTCTTTGCAAAAAGTAGTGAAACTCCTTCATTACATTTGGTGGTTTTTCTTTGTGACTAAAAGAGCTTTTAACTTCACCAAAGAAAACAAAGGAAGGAAAGCCTTTTTTTCATGGGCATGTAGTGATAGAACAAGGAGGAATGGCTTTAAACTTAAAAAGGGTAGGTTTAGATTGGGTATTTAGAAAAAATTCTTTACTGGGAGGGTGGTGAGACATTGGAACATGCCATCCCAAGAAGCTCTGGATGCCTCATCCCTGGAAGTGTTCGAGGTCGTGTTGGACAGGGCCCTGAGCCACCTGGTCTAGTGCAAGGTGTCCCTGCCTATGGCAGGGGGGATTGAAACTGGATGATCTTGGAAGTCCCTTCCCACCCAAACCATTCTGTTATTCTATAAACAGAAGGAGTTTGGTGGATAGTTTTCCATACTTCCAGTAACTCTTCCCACTTTCAGAAAAGAATGGGAAGAAGAGGAGATACTATGCTTGGATATATTTCAAGGTGCTGGTTGTAAATGTCTCACTGGCCCTACTCCTGCCAGTCTGTATGCTCTGGGAAATTCCAGCTCCCTCCAGGGCACCTCAGCCTCCTGCCTGGGAAGGGTTTTTCACCTGTGGGGAGGGACCAGCAGAGGTGTGTGGTTTGGATGCTGTTGGCTGTGGGTAAAGGCCTGGCAGCAGGGGAGAGCCTGGGGAATGCCCATTAGTTAAGAGCTGAGGCACCTGATGCTGTTATCACTAATGCCTTCAGCACAGGACAGGGTTGCAATCAATTTCATAATAAATCAACCCCATTTTCTAATATGAACCAATTTATCTGCCAGGCTGACTTGCCAAACACTATTAGAGGCTGAGGTCAAACTGAAAAAGACATATCACATTTTCAGCTTCTCCTCCTAACTTCGTATCTCCAAGGCACACTCTGCAGTCACTGGTTCACAGCTCTTCCCCCTCCCTGGAGACTTCTCCTTCAAGAGACTTTCATTTAGAGACGATGCAGACACTGCAGGAATTATGTATTTAATGCCAGCCACTAACACGATCTCTAAGGCTGAAGCTATCACCTGTCTTTTGTCACCACTGTACAGTATTTATGGAGATAGAATAAAAAGATTATTTGAAAGGCTTGATTTGCAGCAGAACCAGGAAAATCCTGGTTTACTACAACCAAGCCAATGTTATGATTTTTATCTGTATTCATTTAGACTACAGCTCTGGTGGAGACACCCATCTTAAAGAATTAGCTACGGTAAACAAGATAGGAGAGAGATTTGAGAATGTTATTTATAGAAGGAATCACACAGAGATGGCCATAAAATGAGTAATACAAACAAACACGGATAAGGATACACAAAAGAAACAAAGGAATCTCTGCCTTGAATGGTCATTGTACAGCACAGGCTTGTGGAAAATTCATGTACAGGGGAGTGAGGAGCTGGGAGCTGCTGGCAGCCAGGAGCCCTGGGCTGCACCAGATGAAAACACACGGGTGTTTAACCATTCATCTGACATCACAGAGTGGCACAGTCAGCCACTGCCATTGCCAGACCAGCCAAGTATCGATTATCCCATTTGGAAGAGTTAAGGCATTGCTGAAAGCTGGAACAGCAAAAATTGCATCAGCAGTTCCTCTCCTGGGTGAGTGTGCACGTGAGCAGGCATGGAAACAAAGGGAGAGAGGTTCCTTCCAGGGCAGGGGCAGCAGTGGATGGAAAAAGTGGGCTTAGTCTAAAGAAAAACTTGGATCAGGAAAACGCCACCAAAACTGTGTGACAAAAACATTAACTTGCAGCCAGGCAGATACAAATCAGGTACAAGTCAGGCATGAGGAATGAATGCTCTAATAACACAAATACCGTGTCAGCAGCACAAATGCCACCAACACCCAGGCACCCCTGGCAGCAGATTGGCTTTTTCCATACTTGTCTCCTTACAAATTCCTACTTGCACCACTATTTCCATTAAACTAATGGAAATAAAATCCAGATTGTTGCATGTGTTTAAGGAAGTGCTTCACAATTTACAAGGATGCCAACAAAACAGTCAGAGTAACTTTTATAATTAAAAAAAGAGAAAGGATTGCAAGGGCTATAAGGGTTCATACTTCTAAAAGAGAAGAAAGTCAAAAAGGTAAATCCAGGTGAAGCATCAGTGCTGAGGAAGGGCAGTCAGTAGAAATTTCAGTGACACGGGCAGTTACAGGAGATGCCAAGGAAGGCGGTTTGACTCTTCCTTGCAAAGGGAATTCTCTCTGTTGCATTTTTTAAAATCTTTTGATTTTGCAGTTACAGCACTTACCTACTGGAAAATAACTCAAACTCTTTTTATTCCTAGCTAGATACTTCTAACAAATATCCCTTATATTTTTCTCCTAATGCAAATTAAAAAACCCCAGTCAGAAAAGAACTGGTCAAATCTGCAGCAAACAGATTACTTATGATGTGCTTTAAAAAATTATGGATACAAAGGCATAAAAGGAAGGATGTACTCTCTTAGTCTTTTCCTTCCAAAGAACCTGACCCCTTTCTATCCTAGATTGTATTTAGCTGATGTATATCTTCATATGCAAATATGATTTGATGTGAAGCCTGCTGGACTCAGTGGAAGGGTTTCCTCTGGCATTCATCAGCACTGAGCCAAGTCCATACTACTAATGATATTTCTTAGATAGTAATATTAACATTATGAGTGGTGTCACCTTTGTTATAAATCCAGGGACAATAATATTCAGTTTGACACTACCTTAGTTTTCCTGAGACTTTGGTCCGGACGGCTCTCCCTGCCTAGCCATGAATCTGTGTACAATGTAAAAAAAGCAGCAGGAATGTGGCTAAAATGGTGAAATTCTATTACATTTATTCTGAATGGAAGCACAGTGAAAGGAGTAGGTTCCACAGAACAACCACAAATTACTTTACCACAGCCTCACAGATCGTAAGTGGTTTGTGCTGGTGACTCGGGTATCAACAGCCAAGAAAATGTAATAATATTATTCAGAGATTTCACCCATGTGATTTTTGCAAAATGTTAAAATTGGAAAATTGAAGGGAAAATATTTTAGGTTGTCATGAAGTTGTTCTTTCTCCCCTTTCTCCCCCCAAACCCCCAAAACCAAAACCCCAAAGGTCTAGAAGAAAATATTTTGTTGACTAAAGTCCATTTTATCCCCCATCTTCAACTTTAGGTTCTGAAGGAATTAAAAATAGAAACTTTTAAACTAAATAATTTTAAATACTGCAAAGAAGAGAATCAAATTTTCATGTCTGAGTGCCAAAACAAATAATTTAAACTTTAGAAGTTAATTTTCATACAGCTTCTGTTCATTTAAATTGTATTTTCTGAGGACTTTCTTCTCTTAACCTAACTGTAAGATGGGCAGTGGATTTTTGCACTGCAACACGTCTGGATGAGGGGCTCAGGGTCAGCTGAGCTGGACAGGAGGCAGGGGAGGTGACAATGAAGGTTTGCCTGGCAGCTGGGGATGTCACCTGGCATCCTGAGCTGTGTCCCTCAGCAGAGGCTGGCTCCACCACTGGAGGAAAGAGAAATCCTGCTGACTTTTAGGCTGCCCTTGGCCTGGCACAGGTCACAGTAACCCTTTATCCTCCCCAACTTCCACATGATGCTTGTTTGGAAAATCTCCCCTTACAGATAAGCGCGGCAGGGAACTCTGCAATAACAGTAAAATACCTGCTATGAAGCAAGTTGCAATTTCTTTCCCCGTATAAACCTATCTGCAGAAAATGATGCCACAGCCACTTATATTAAACTGTCAGTGAGCACATCCCTTAAAAGCTTTTTATTCTGTTTTTAATTTACAGCCCTTGACAAGGAGGAGGATTGAGTGTGGCTGGTGCCGATCCCAGCGTGGCTCAGCCCATTTGCTCTGGCCAAGTGCTGGGCCAAGTGCCCGGCAGCCCCGGCCGTATATCCTGGTTTTTCATTAACAGATATTGTCACTCCCGCACCTCTGCACTCTGTTTTTATCTGGCTACCGAGCTCTGGAAACCATTAGGTGTCTTTCTGCATTAGGCATTAAAAACAGGTACATGTATCCAAGCAAGGTTTCTCTGGCTGCATGACACTTCCTCTCCTTTCTGCCTAAATGCTCTCATTTATCCCACAATGTTTTAGACACTTTGGGATAGGCAGTGCACCAGGAGTGCTGTGGTCCTTGTGGCTGTGGCAGTTGGGAAGGACATGATCCCAGCAGGGACCCCTCACACAGAGCAGCTCACAGCTTGTGATTCCTTGGGCTCCATCGACTGCTTTGGGGTCACTTGTGAAAGACAACTAAGACAGAGATTCTGCTTTCAGTTGGCTTCAATTTACTGCAACGTTAGCTGCAGCTCCACTGGAAATCAGTGTCTGCTATCAATTAAACTCAGAATCACCTTTAAACTTAAGGAGAAAAAGACCAAACCTTGGGATACTCTGTAGGTGAGCCTGCAAGCAGATGCTGATGAATCCTGACTTTTGCAGGGGAAAAGATCTGCACTTTTTAAGGAGTATGGACCCTGCTTCTGCTTGGTACTGTGCCAGGGCAGCAGTGTCTCCCCCAGACCTCCACCCCTGTGTGATCACCACAGATGCTTCAATGTCATACTGTCAGCTCGTTAGTAAGGGGAAAGAGCCTCCCTTGATTAGCAGTACTTTCTGATCAGTAGGTATTTAAGGAAGCAGTCTGTGAGTGCTGCCTTCTCCAGTATGCATTAGCACAGCCCAAGGTTTCTGCCCCAGGATACATGTCTGTGGTCAGACACAAATGCGTGTGGGACAGGGAATCTTGGTTGTGACTCCTGAACTTGGGCCCAGGAGCAAATTTCAGGAGCAAACACCCACTCAGGCAATGTGGAAAACAAACAAGAAAATCCTCCTGCTCTGAGCAAACAGGGGAAGCAAGGGAGATCACCTTGGCCTTCTTTCCTCCCCCTGTACCCACCCACCATGGTCTGTGTGCTAAGGGAGCATTGCTGGAGATGAAAGCTTCAAACAACTTAGTGAGGCAGTATATCAGGGCCTCTCCTTGCATCTCCTCACTCGGTGTCAGGAGAGATTCTGTCTGGGCTGGTTATATTTATAAAACTGCAGTGAGCAATGTGAGTGTTGCAATCAGCTCCCAGTGCTAAATATGGCTTTGGCAGATACTCTGGAGCCTCACTAAATCCCCTTCCTTAGGGAAGGAGAGCATCTCAGACTGTCTATCACCCTGGCTCTGGCCAGCCTCGGCACGTGGCAGTGCCTGCTGTCCCCAGAGGCTTTTGGCAGGGCTTCATCTCAGGCAGCAAGGCTGCTAGGAAGACAGGGAGAAAGTTAGAATAAAGGAGGGCTACAAAAAAATAGGAGGTTAACCCCTGCTAAAGACACCTGAGTTTTATTCTCTTCTATTCTTATTTATGCCCTGGGAGGGTCAGGCTGGTCCCTGATCACAGTTTTGGGCAGCTTGCATGGCTTGGGCATCTGGGGCAGCACTTGCTGGATTGCTGGGTTAAAAGCATGGCTTTCAGAAGGTGGTGGTCTCCAAAAATCAGATAGAGGTGTTGGGAAATACCAAGAGGAAACCTAAGAGAAGCAATATGGCTGGGCTTAGAGACCTGGAAAACGTGTGAGGCCTCAGAGACAGCAGTGAAACCATCGCTCCTGTGGCACATATTTGAACTTCTGCCAGGGGAAAACTTCTGAGGTTTAACTAACAAATGGAGGCATTTTTCTGCCACAAAGAAGCTCTCTTTTGAGTCTGGGAAACCTAATCCACTTGCAGTGCTGACGGCTCATGGAAAAGTTTGGCAGATGGAAGCGGAGCGAGGCGGGGCAGGGTGCCAGGGATGCGGTGGAGTGGAGGTGTCCCATCCAACAAGTCGTGTCTCCACCCCACTTCAGCTCCTCTTGAGAAGAGGCACAAGTGTCTACCAGGGCAGATGTGCCTCGTGGGATGATCACGTGGACTTTTTAGGAGCCTTATGGAGTTTGTTTCAGAGTGCCAACACCCAGTGCACAAGGAACTGCATCTTCTCCCAACAAGCTTTCCTTAAAAGCTGGTGCTGTCTTCTCTGTGACTCAGTTCCCTCTGAGGGGAGGTCATGGACACATGCTTTATGTCCTCTATGTGTTATAAAATAAATACATTAAAAATTGCAAGACACCCAGGAGCACCGTCATTAGTGTCAGGTATGTCCTACAGATAGGAAGAAAAAGAAATGCTCTGTGATTCCATAATTCAAATGCATCACAGCAGATCACCAGCTCATTTCTGATCACAAATGATCACACTCATTTCTGCAACAGCAGGGAATGCCAGAATCTCTGTGCTGGCTGCTCTTCATCTGCAGTGAGTGGCTCCAACCTTTGGGATTCCCAGCAGGTTGGGAGCGAGCTGACAGTGATGCCCCAGGTACTGCAGGTTGTTCTGGTGGCACCACGGTGCTCCCAGTGCTTGGAGAGCTGAGCATGGCAGAGAACTGCCCACACTCAGCAGCACAGGGGCTCCAGCCCCTCCAGTGCCAGCTGCTCCTGGATAATCACCTCAGGCAGCCAGTGGAGACTGGCCCAGGCTGCCTCTGGGCACTGGGGAGCCATGGAAGACTCCTGGAGGTGTCTCTGTGCCTCCAGTTCTGGTGGCAAATCTAGCTCCAAATCAATGCAGCAATACCCCTATGAGGCATCATGCTTTGTAGCGTTACTTCATTATGGTCAGAGTGCCCAGTAGAGGTAAAATCAAGGGGAGTTTTCCCATCTTTGCAATCTTCCCTTCCTGTACTTTAAATAATAATGTGTATATATATATTAATTCTGTCATCCATAGAAAAGAGACACTTGTCCTTCCCAATATTTGTTGGCTTCCAACCTAATCTCCTTTACTCTTTTCTCTTGAAATACAGGATTCTTTTTACAGGTTTCTAGTGTAGACAAAAGGCCACTGAACTTCCTACAGATTGTGTCCTCCAGGCTAAACAGTCATCCTCCTTTGCCCTGAGTCTGAAATGAAACCCAGGATGAAGCAGGATGCTCAGCTGCCCACCTGGGTACACTGGGACAGCGGGGCCAGGGCAGAGCCTCTCTGGTTGCTGAACTGATGGGCTCCCAGCAGCCCCACTGGGAAATGATTGATTAGTTTTGCTTTTGCCATCTGCTAATTAGCTAAAGGAATGGATTTGCAGATCCAGAGAGCTGCCTGAGGGGAGGAAAACAGCCGAAGACTTTGGTCCCCTCAGGTCAGAGCTGACAGCAGGCAGCAGCTCTTGAAGCTCCCAGCGAGGAGCAGCTCATGGGTCACGTTTTCTCCAGCCAGGAGCCACTCACTGCCCCTGCCCTGCTGCCTCCATGGTGAGAAGGGGTAGGAAAGGAGAGGGCCTGCTCCAGTGCTTGACTTTAAAAGTTGCAGTGACTTTAAAATTAAAATGAGTGAATCCATAAACGTCTGCACGTTTGCATTGTTATTGTCAGAGCAGGAGTCACCCTGGGGTTGAAATCCAGCCCCCAGCTGTATTCAGGCCTTCATGTCTGGGACCATGGGCAAGTGAAGGGCACAGTTTGGTTCCAGCACTGGATATAATTTCATGTGTTATGTCCACTTGATTGCCCACTTAGAAATTATAAAAATGTACTGTATTTGAAAACTGCAGTCATAGGACAGCAGTTTCCATCTGAATGATAATGAAACACACTCCAAGGTTACACTGGGACTTTGCTGGTGCTATTAGAGATCAGCTCAAAGCTACAAAAGGAAAAATATATTGCACTAATAAGTGTTCCTCGTGTATAAGTTCCCCTTCAGGAGTAATTAAATGTGACTCTTTTTTTTTTTTTTTCTTTTAGATGGCTGATTTGTGGGATAGCTGTCATATTTTTGTCTGAGGCTTGAAAAAGAGAATTTGAAGACTGAGATATTTAAAGTCAGTAACAGCTCACCCTGGGGAGAATCCCCACCTGCCTGTGACAGGAGCTTGGGAAACGTGCTGCCAGGTCCAGGAGTGAGGCCACGAGGGTGAATTTCAATGTGCCACAGAGAAACAGTGCATGGGCTTGACCCTGCTCCTTCTTTCCCATGGAGAATAGCTCAGGGCCTCCTTCAGCTCTCATGTCTGTACCTCCCATGGAAATGCTTCCAGAAATGGGAGGCTCAGTCTTTCAGGATCTTAGAAAGTCTCTGAATTGCTGGGAGGCACCACCCCACACTCCTGCATGGCCATGCAGATGAATCCAGCTGGGCAGCTGAGGGATGAGCCCAGGAATGGACCTGGGGGTGCAGTGGGGAAACACCTGAGGGGTGCACCCAGGAATGCATCCCTGGCTTTTTACCTAAGCTGAGCACACCTTCTGTCCAGCACTGGAACAGGCAGCCCAGGAAAGTGCTCCTAGAAATGTTCAAAACCCTTGGCAGAGTTAGGTAAATTGTAGGACTTGATGATCTTAGAGGTCTTCTCCAACCTTACAGATTCTATGACTCTCACCTGGAATCCTACATGAACATTAGGGGCTGATTTTTCGAATGTGTCAAATTCCAAAAGAACTGCATGAAACTCACTATAATTACACCTCTGTGGCTCAACAAATCACATCAGGCTCCTCCAAGTCCCCAGTAGCCATTCCCCACCAATGAAGCTGATCTGTGCCGGCAAGGGAAAACTCACCAGCAACATGGGATTGTCACCCATTGCCCCATCCAGGTCTGGAGATGAACAACTGCTGCTCCAGACACCTGTGCTGGAAGCTGGGTGAGAACTGAGAGAGCAGTCCAGGACTGGCAGGGTGAACCTCTGGGTCTCCTCTGCAGAGGAACAGTGACAGATTTGACCTCCTGGCTGCTTGTGTGGATAAAGGAGAGAGTGGTCTATTGAGCATTTTATGCTGCTGAGGCCAAAGGAATTAACGTGGGGGCTGGGAGGGAAAAGCTTGACTCAAGCTTTCACAGACATACATCCACACAATTAAGGTCAGGGGCTTATGGCAATCAGTTCTATTTCTATTTATTTATTTGTTTTCTTAATGGCTCGGTTTCAGTGCTGGATGGCTGCATTTAAGCCCTGCAAGCTGCTGATTTTGCAATCCTCTCTCTCTGGTGAAAGTGTTTTGTTTATATTACCAGGCATGTGTTATTTCAATTTTTGTTTATATCTCCTGTATCAATCAGTGAAACAGTCTCAAGAAACAAGGCCAGGCCAAGGAGAAACACGCAGGTTTTGTTTGGACTGAGATACAGCATTCCTGAAAATTGGCTGCACCTCAGAAAAACTCTGAGAATAATGGTATTTACTGCTCCCCTCCTCACAAACAGAGCTGAAACCCAGGCTTTTCTCACTAGTGACTTGATAGGGAAGGCAGAGCTGATTAACCTCTGGCTTCCCTCACTTTATTAGCTCTTTGGATGGTAAAAAAAATAAATCTTTTTCTGGGACAAGCCTCAGGATGGACTTGGCCACCCTTTTAGTCTCTTTCATCCATGCTGAGGGCTGTACTCAGTACCTCTCTAACAGGACAGGAACATCCATGGATGAAACCAGATCTCTGAACAGATCTGTGCACATCTGGTTTTAACCTCTCCCCCTGCCTACCACATGAAAAATACTGTCTTCTCAGTCTCTGTTGCCAGTGCTCTGCACAAGCAGTGGGATCAGACCTCCTGCATGATGAAGGCTCAGCCCCAGCACCCGAACCCTGAGCTGATGGTGAGCCCTGGAATGGGAGGGGTGGCCAAGCCTGGAAGATGGGCTTGTCACCTCAGCTGGTGGGGCTGGTGGGGAACCTCTGGGCTTAGCAGACCCTGCAGAGGCTCTCCCTGGCTGCCAGGGTTGTGATCTGCTCTGTGAGCAGCGAGGGGGAGAGGAAAGGAGTGGGATCACTGCCATGAGAACCCAAGCTGTATTTTCATTTTGGACTTGAGGTTTTCTCCTACTTGAATTAAAACAAGAGATTCTTCCAAAAAGCAAACACGGGGAGGGGGAAAAGAGTGCCAGCCTACAATTGCTGGATAGGTCAAAGAAATGGGTTTCCTAACAGGAATGTGACAGCTCAAGGATTTACAGATGAAAGCTTAAGGACACCGTGCATATATTTGTGCCTGAGATGAATGTAAAAGGATATAAATACCAGTTAAAATGTATTCTAAGAAAAAACCCAACACACTTGTACTCCAATCATTACAATTCAAACAAAGCAATTGTCAATTCCCTAGCAATTTACATTTAAATGCACAATATAATTCTCATGCTAAATTGTCTATTCCCAGTGTAGGCCTTACTCAGAGTGTGTGTGGGAGGGGGAAGAGGAAGGCTGTAGCTGGACTTGTGGATGGCCACGGCTCTGGGGGAGCTGTGCTGTGCAGCTGAGCTGAGCGACCTATTTTTCTGGTTTCCCTCAAACAAATGGGGACACTCACTTTTCAGCAGAGAAACCCAGAAACATTTTCACCTCAAAAGCACAGAGGAGATGGGTAGACCTGGAAAAACAGGATCAAGATCAAAATGTTCAGGGGTAGCCGGGCCTAAAAATGGCATTTTTAGACACAAGCAGGTCCCTCATCAGACAGAGAGGTTTTGTCCTATTCCATTCCCAAAACCAAACCCTCTCCCAGAACTCTTATTGCAACATATTTCTGCTAACAAGATAAGACTTGCTGTAACATCAGCCTGCCTACACGTCATCCACTGCCTGCTTCCCATCTGTTAGTCTTGATATTTCCTTAATCTCTTTCTCTCACACAGCTCCATGAATAGTTCCCCTCTGTAGCACAGGGAGTGAAATTGGAGAGCTCAGCGCTGCTCTCTGGGAAAGGCATATATTGGTTTGAAATGAGAAGCTTAAAGGCCCAGGCAGGTTGGCTGCTCCTTGAGACAGCAGGGAGAGATGCAGTGAGAAAATGGAGGGAGAGCTGAATTTGAAGTGTCTGTTCTTTAATTATAAATGTTCTTCCTCCAAACAGCTTTTCTTAACAGCTGGTCATCAATTACACAGAGTTACTGAGGTTTTCAGACAGGAGATCAATAAATGGGATTTTTTCCTTGGCCAGGAGAAACCATTACATAATGGCTGTGTTTCTTCCCTCTGCTTGCCAAGCTTTCAGGAACTGGCAGGCGTTCAAGACAGCCAGGCTATTCTTAGACGAGGGGCACAGCATCAAGCTCAGCAGCAGCAGCAGCAGCAGAGTGGTCCCCAATGCCTGGAGCCCGGGAGGGCATCCAGGGAGGGTCAATATGGGACAGGACATATCAGCTCCCCCACCCCGGGGAGGACATAGAGCTGGATGTGGCTTTTGGAGGATGTATGGTAATGAATCAACAGCCTCAGTGCAGCAGCATGCCCGAGATGCTTTTAAAAACATGCCAGATCTAAATAAAAACAGATCAGACAGTGACAGGGGAAGATGGACAGCCTTCCAGAGCTATCTACTGCTTCACAGAGGAACCTCAGGGTGTGAGGCAGAATAAATATATCTGGGGTGTAGCTACTTGAGAATTGTGCACCTTTCCTGTCTGGTTTATATGTGTTATTTGCAGTGAAATCGAGGCTCTCTGCACAAAAAAAAAAAAAAAAAAGAAAAAGGGAGAGCTGCTTTTTCACAGCCCGCAACCTTTGCTGTGTGTTCTGTATAAATCAGGCTGCTGCTGTTTGCTCTAAATGGAGGATCTCATCTGTGTCTTTGCAGATGACCTGTCTCACACAGACGTGACACATAAGCATTTCCAGAGACATTTCTGTGACCTGCTATCATGCCATAAACCATCTGGCTACCTCTATAGTAGCAGAGCTTAAAAACGAGGCCACTCCCTTTGCAATCTGTGGCTTACAAATAAAACAAAATTCTGTGGAAGGGTTGTGCTGCCACAACCTCAGGTTGTCACGTGCCAGCCTGGAGCTGCAGCAGCGTGTTCCAGTCACAGCCAGCACTACACAATGAATTTATCAGCTCCTCATGGCTGCTGTATGGGATGGTGCACTTCTATCAGCCCTTGCTCAGGTGAGAGCAAGCAGGGCCAGGCTCATTAAGTTATTGCTGGTGGAAAGATAAACTTAAGAAAAAGCAAATTTTCCCCTGCCAGGGGCTGAGCAGAGGAAATGTACCTTTTCCACTTCTGGAGGTCATCAGTGTCAAGCAAGGAGGGCAGGACCAGGGTGGGCTGAGAACCAGCCTGAAATCGTGTGAGTGCCTCTCATGTGAGCATCACCAGCGAGATCCCCGCCAGGGTGGTCCTTGGAGGAGTCCAGCAAAGCAATGCAAAAACCAGAAAAAAACCCCCACCAAATATTTTCATGGCCCAAACACTACGTGAGACTGCTCAAGCTGCCAGAAAGGCCTGGTGCTCTGGGGAGAAATGAAAAGATGTGTTTCAAAGCCCAGCAATAAAAGCACATGACAGCACCTGAGCCAAAACGTGCTCTCAGTTCACCTTCCAGTGTAAGATCCAGAACAAGGCTTGGCTGACATCCACATGTGTAAAGGTTTGGTCTCAGAAAGAAGGACTTCCAAGGCTGTTTCCCAGTACAACAAGCTGGGGCACAAAGGCCTTTGTGGTGTTGGCTTTCCCCAAGCCCCAGGGGTCTTGCTGTGATAGTTCCAGGCGTTACACAGCCACAGATTTTCTTGTCTGACCCCTGAGCAAAGCAAGTATAATTCAGTCATCTTGTATCTGACAGCTCCTCTACCTGCCTCTGCTGATGATCTGCCTTAAAATAAGTATGGCATCTACTGCCAGGCAGTCAGTGAATCCTGTTTTGCAAGCAAGATAACTAACAACAAAACCCCTTGAAGAAAACTAGCCAAATGTATGAAACAGCCCCTCGAGCAAAAGCTTCACAAAGCAAGTGCACATTGCAAGAGCAGCAGTGGCCTCTGTGATATCATTTCCAAGATTAATTCATGCTTAATAAACAGCACAATAAAGCCAGTTGATAGCAATTCTTTTCTCCAGGCCAAGTAATGCTTATTGCCTTTATCCTATCTGATGCATATGCAGAAGGGAACACAAGGCGCCAGACGTGGTATGAAAAGGCAAATTACACTTTATAGGTGAGACTGAAGGAATAGATAGAAATGTTTGCACAGGGAAAAACAGTAACCTGAGGTGGTCCCGAGGTGAGACCTGTTTTAAGGGGAGTTCAAGAAAATCCATTTTCCTGGAGGGGAAGAGGTAAATCCTGTTAGGTGTAGGTAGGTGTAGGATCCCTCTGTTACCCATGGGAGAGAATCAGCCTGCAGCAACTAATCCTGACCTGGAGGGGTCCTGGCAGCCCCTTGGACCCCTTTAGCACCAGCCCCACCACAGACCTGCACCCCTTCAGCCCAGCAGCAGAAGCACACAACCTGCACTCATCTCACACTTCTCAGGCTCCTTCCCAGCCTGCGAGTCACTCGCGTTTTTCAGCCTGCTCTGGGTCACCCACATTTGCTTTTTCACTGAAGACAGGGGAAAAATAAATTAATGAAACACCACAGCATGCAAGACGCCCTCCCCCTCACCGCCTGGCTTCTCCTGTGATGACTGCCAGAGCTTCACCTCCTATTTGATGTGTATTCAGCACAAGACAGGAGGCGAGGTAGTTTCTGTGGGCAGTAGAAATGAAAGGGAATGACAGAGGCAGGAAAAAAATGAAAAAGAGGAAAAAAAAGGAAAAAGAAAGATCTTACAGCTCTTTGATTGTGCTGGCCCTTTGTTTGAGGTATACAAAAAAAAAAAAAAAAAAGACCAACCTGCTGAGGGATTTGTCTCTTCAAGATAATAACCTGTTCAGGAGACTTG
Organism: Acrocephalus scirpaceus scirpaceus; assembly: GCA_910950805.1. Lineage (NCBI taxonomy): Eukaryota > Metazoa > Chordata > Aves > Passeriformes > Sylviidae > Acrocephalus > Acrocephalus scirpaceus. The sequence continues at coordinate 6,555,443 of OU383781.1, forward strand.
TCTCACCTTTCATTGGAGTTCCTTGGAAGGGATCCCACCTCTCAGGTGGTCCCTGAACCACAGGGTCATTTTTGGCCAAGGCTGAGACTCTCTTCTGAGCCCTTTTCACCCCAGTTTTGCTCCTGTTCACCCATGGGAAGGCGGCCACCCTCACTGAGCTGTGCATAGTGCTGGGCTGGAGCAGGGACCCCCCCACTCAGGTGGGGTGGGAGCATCTGCAGGAGCACCCTTGGGCGGGCAGGAGGGGCTGTCCCCACTGCAGAGCCTGGACATCAGCATGCAGAAGAGACAACAACAAGGGGGTGGACATGTCACAGGCCAAATCCTCATGGGGTGTAGGTCAGGAAATTGTCCCCAGGCTCGTACCCTTCAGAGCAATGGATGCTGCTGCCTGCAGGCTGCTGAGAAAGAGTTAAATTCCATGATTCAGCAGGCATCTGCTCAGCTCCCAGGAAAGCTTCTTTGCTCAGAAGATTTATGTCAGTCTTGAAAGAAGGGAACCAGACCAAACTAAAGCAAATCCGCTGCATTTTAGGAAAATATCCTTTCTTCCCTGAACTTCTGAGAATTTCCTCATTACATCTGCTATATTAATTTTTTTCCTTTTTGTGACACAGTACTGCAAACTCCTAGTCCTGGGAATAACTTCAAAACATTTAAATCATTCTCCATTCTTCAACATTTGGATGTTAAAGTACTTTACAAGTGTTTGTGGGTGTTAGCCAAGATTTTCAAAAGCAACAATTTATTCTATGTTGCCTGCATTTTTGAATGCCTCCCTGCACTGAAAATTTCTGTGACAGGGCTTCATTTTCAGAAGTGCTGGCCTACCCAGCCTCTGCAGATGGAGTTAGAGAAACAAAGCTACTTACCTCTTTTGAAAACCTGATCTTTAATTTGGCAATACCTTTGTGAGAGAAGAATGGTCAGGAGCTGGGGGATATATCCAAGGTCACACAGGAAGGCTGGGACAAGCCAGGCGTGAAGTACACTTTGCTCAAAATCACCTTAATTGCAAGACCATTCTTGTGTTAGCTCCAGCAGAAAAGAAGTACCTTCTTTGCAGGAAAAGGTTGTTATTTTCATGGCCAAAAGAGCTCTTAAGGAGAAACAAATGCAGTCTTGGCAACTAAATTTTTTTTTTTTGTGTGTAATTCTAGCTTTTTTGGGAAAATAACAAAGATACTGAGGCAAAAGATGAAAAAAAAAAGTGGGATCAAACAGCATTTTGCCAGAAGGGCAAGCGCAGAGTCCTGGACAGTTTGCCAAATAAAGACAACTTGGCTGGTAAGAATGGCTCAGCAAATGGAGCATGTGAAGAAAAATTGTAGTAATCAAAAGGGGCCTCTAGGCTCATTTATTTTTTTTCTTTTAACATATGACAATGACACAAAGGTAGAAAGGAGATATGACATTTAGGCTTTAAAATCATCACCGCAGCCTAGGAGAGGGACTGACTGATGGATTGGGTTAATTAACTCCCCATTACTGGTGTGTCCAGCACTGCAAACGCCGGATCAGCCGCCGGCCGATGCCACACGCGGAGCTGGAAGGATTTCATACAAAGAGGTTTGGAGCAGGGAAAGCAGTTCCTGCTTAAATAACTCCTAATGGAGGGCTGTGTTTGAACAGTGATGAGAAGCTTTTATGTGCCTTCAGCGCTGTGAAAGAGCTTAAAACGTGAACTCTCAGCTCTCCCCTGGCCAGAGGAGATGAATGAAGGTTGTCATTGTTCGAGGCGTCATCACCATCAGAAGAAATTTTAGACTCCGCCGGGAAGGGGAAGCAGTTTTTCATCTGAGAAGCCTTATCTATTGTGCAGAGCTGCATTCACAATACGGATTTTCTTCTGGACAGACACAGCACAGCTCATTCTTGCCCCACTCGTGCTCTGTCTGGCTGCTCAGGTGCCGCAGGTGTGCTCTGCAGGACACCCAAAGGACACGGTGACAATGTCCCTGTGGCGGGGGAGCAGAGCCAGCACTGCTGGTCTGGGCTGTCCCACTGAGCTGTGAGCTGCAGGGTGCTGCAAGGACAGGGCAAAGGCACAGACCCCGTGTGTGCAGGGCTGTGCAAGGGAATGGCAGCCCTGGGAAGCCTCCTGTGAGCTGTTAGAGCAGCTGCAAGAGCTGTGCTGACACGTATCATGTGTCACTTTGGCCTTTCCATCAGCCAGAAGCTAGAAGGAGCAAAGTTATTATAAAGTTACTGTTGCTTTTCCCTTCCCTGGCTGCAATTTCTATACCATATTCCTTAGGGAATGCAGCATTTAATGGGATACAAAGGCAGGATTTAGGTCATGGCAGTGCAGTGGTCAGGAGGAAGAGATTTGGGGACTAGGAATGCTTCTTTGGCACTCACCTCTTAGTGAGCCGCTGATACAAAAAGAAATATGATTTGTACTCATTTCTTGTGGGATTTCTGCAGTCCTGACTGCTCAAAAAACAATTTTGTTGTCCATTTATGCTCATATTAATCACACCTCATGTCCCACAGAGTGTGCTGGCCTGACTTGGACCTCCATACCTGTGTGTAAGTTAACATAGTTATCCATCTTCCCTGGTGAATTAAATTCTGTGGGTAAGCGATACCAGTAATAATTAATTCCTCTTCTGAACAAATTGAGTGTAGCAAGACTTGACCACAGATGCATTTTTAGCAGATTGAGGCCCATGATTTCAAACTGAGATACCTTTGCTTGTACAGTCCTGCTGCAGGCTCACACTGAGGTATTTTTGTAGCCATTTCTCAGAAAGGGATTCCATATCTCTCTGAAAAAAAAACCCCAAACCTAAACGGGATTAACACTGTCTACGTACTGTACAGCAGTGGAATGAATGAAAGGGATTGCTAGGCTCTGAATTTCCCATCTGCTGGCTGCTAGTTGGTGACAGGATGGTCTGAAAATTGTTCCAAGAGAGGAGTACATAGCACTGAGCATTTCCAAGAATAAAGCTCTTTTTCCAGGAATTAATTCTAAATTTCAACCATTCAAATTAACCTGCCATGAGGCTCCCACAGGGTGCACTCACAAACAGGAAGCTCTTCACTCCTAGGGAAAAAAAAATCCACATTTCTGAATCCTGCATTTGACTTAAAGATGTGAAACCTGTAATTCTACTAATTTTAGGAATGCATGGCAGCAGAGCAGGAGGCCAGCAGAAGCTGAGAACCCTTTTGCTGGCAGCAGTCAGAGCAGAAACAAGCCAGGCAGCTGAAAATTAACCAAAACAGTGCACACTTCTCAGAAAACCAAGCAATTATTCATGCAGAAAAGGGATTTTTTTTAGTGGAGGAGCAAATAATTTTGCATAGCTAATGAGCCCAAAAATTGCAAAGGAGAAAGCACAAAGGAACTTGTTTCTGGGGGTTAGAATTTGCTCAGTGGTCGTGCAAACCCTTGCAAAGTGCCTTGCACAAATCTGTGCCCTCAACCACAGATTCCCAAGGAGCAGAAGGGAAGGACAAGAGCCCTGGCCCTGCAGCAAAGTGTGAGATGTTCCTGGGACTGAAAACACTGGAGTTTATTGGTACCCTCACTCCCATAAACAGCCCCAGCAGGGGAGGTCCCACCCCAAGCCAGCCTTCCTCCCCTGGGGTGCTGAGGAACATTTTCACACCCAGTACTCCACATCTCCCCTGAGCTGGTCAACAAAGCCACAGCAAAGGTGGCATGTCAGGAACAGGGTGCAGGTTACATCAGCCCTGAACCCAGCATTGTTCCAGGGACATCAGACAGGATCCAGGGAGTAGTTACAGGAGGAAGAGCTGTTTTTTCAAAGCCCTACTCCAGCCCCCATGGTGGTGGAGCACAAGTTTGCCTTGGTAGCATCTCAGTCCAATTCCTGTGTCCAGCTGCACAGGCACAGCACCTGTGGAGATACAGTGAATCTGGCCTCACTGTTTTTACAGAGGAGACTAAAGGTAATTGAACAAAATCTGTTTTTGATTAAAGAGATTATATCTCGTAGAGATTTTTTTCTTTTTTAAATTGCACTTAAATGGCTTTTATGTAGCTTGTTATTTTGCAATAAGATTAACACCAAGGTGGATTGAATTACCTGTTAATTCAACACATAATTTACTGGTACCTCCATGTGCCATCCAGGATATATTTAAAGACGTCTTGACAACGGATCCATAGAGCACACAATAAGGACATCATTACTTAAGAAGATACATCCCCAAAGAGACACATGACATTAACCCCATCTGTAGATGAGTAATCAGAGCTAAATCAGGAACGTTCCCATTTAATCTAAAAGAAATGGTGCCCTATAAATTCCACATACAAAAATCCTAGCAATTTACCACATGATTAAACCATAGTGATTTTTTTAATACAGCAGTTTTGCTGAAATATTTTAACTTGGGATCCTAAAAAAAAAGATTTATAGCTCTGAATGCAACACTCCTGCTTGGAATAATCAATACTGATTTTAATATACTTTTTAAAAGATTTATTTCCTTGTTGTGGAAAAGATTTAAATTGCAGGGTGCCAACAACTGATGAATTATGATTTAGGGCCAAATCTGTTTCTCTTGGAAGAATGGCGATTTTAAATTCAATGAAGTTTCTCTGATGAGTAGAACAAGGAAGTTTTGGCCCACATTCTTTCCTTGAAAACCCACCAATGAAGTAATTATCTCGTCGCGCTGACAGCCGTGTGTATTTATGGCTGGAAAGCTTCACGCCCTGTAGACATGTGACAAACAGGCACTTTCCCTGCAGCTCTCCTCCCAGCGCTGCCTCGTGCAGGAGAGAGGGTGGGAGAAGCGCCCGGGAACGTGGATGTGGGGTCACAACAAGTGCACACACCCTCAGCGTGCTCACTTTACCTACCTGAGGAATACTCTTTAAGATGTTGGTGTTAAATGCTCAGTGACAGGGAGCGTGGTGAGATGGGGTGAGACCCCAGCCAGGGGCCACCAGGCTCTCACTTCAGTGCCCCGCTCTCACCCGAGCGATTAATGCTCTGTGTCTGCAGCACGATAGTTGGATAAAAACCTGGTATTTAATCTTGTCCATCCCCAAGCAGTTCGTGATTGCTCCCCAGAGTCTATTCATGAGCGCTTTGTTCATTCCAGTTTTAAATGACTCAAGAGCTGATAGGGACTCCACCACCTCCCGTAGGAGATAAATCAGTGCACTTAAATAAAAGACAAGATGGTATCTAGCATGCTGTTCCTACAAGATTCACCATTAGTTCCTACCCCAAGGCAAGCATGAAATAAACATTCCCTGCTCCCAGGTTAAGTGCCTGCCTTTCCTTTGGTACAGTGTGGTACGGATTGTGCTATCATCAACATACGAAATTAACTTCTACCCGACGCTGACAGAGACACATTTAACATACATAGTTTGGCACCACATCCAGCATTAATTTCCCAGCCCCAGACACGAGGAACGGAAAAGCTTTATTAGATCACTCAGTCCTGCTCACTGTTAGGCAAATGATTTGCTTCTTAGTGACAGCCCCTGGAGTTTTCTCCAGTCCAAATTGCAAAATCCTGCAGCACAAGGATCACCTCCCTGTGGACTGCACATTTGTCTTCACGTTTACATTTACATCTTTATTTTCTGTATCTTAAAGTTACCCTGATTTTTCTAAATGCACTTCTAGGATACCCTTTCACTAATTCCTTCCCACTCCTTTTTTGGCCCTGCTGTAGGATTTTTCACGAGTTAACTGATCCATCTCCTCAATGATTGTGAGATTAAAATGACTTTTCAGATTTCACTTCTACTAGCTAATGTCTTTATTATGCAGAGGCCTGAAGGATTGAAGTGGCATCTCCAGCAGGTTCCCCATGGCCACTGGGCAGATGTGCCCCTATGATAATGCCTTTGCTGTGTCCTTCCTCCACCAAGGCCAGATCCCAAAGGTATGCTGAGCTCCCTGTTTCCACCAGCACCCTTGCTTCTTTCTGTGATGAGATGTATTATTTCTCTTCACATGGATTAACTGCAATTTTCCTATTTTTAACATTAATGTTATTTTACTCTAACCACATTTCCCCTCATATCTAGGCAATTACAAGACAATTCACTGCAAATTTTCATGGGGATAGTTCATTACGTACTAGAAAATGTACAATAATGAAGCGTGAAAAACATGGCAGCTTGCAGTGGCATTTCCTTTTCTGACTGTGAATAAAAGTGGAGAAATAGTGCTCTGTAGAGCCTGGGAAGTCTTTGAATTAGCAGAGGGGAAGATTTTTTAAAATTAAAAAATAGGGCAGAAACTTCCCAAATAAATGATGGTGTGACTAATTATATATAGATCCTACTTTTTAATTCCTCCTACAGCATTTCAATTGCCTTTTAATTTTCATGATTTTGCAGGTAAAAAAAAACCTCAAAAAACAAAACAAAAAGAGATTGTAACACATGGCCACATGGTTGGAAATCCACAGCTCAGTGATATAGGTACTGTAAATGTTTGCTTAACGCAAAAATAAATAAAAGCAAAATTCAGTACCTCAAGGGTTAAACCAAATTCCTAAATATTGATTCTGCTATCTGAATAAGCACCTTTTGCCAAAATTGTCTTTCCTTTAGGGCGGATGATCAAACATCGTGGTGACAAATTGGTATCTCAGACCAGGTGCTCAAGTCAAAAGATGCTTTCAAAAGGGACAAATCTCAGGGAGGAAAGAAGTGGCTCTAATCACATTGGGCTCTCCTACACGAACAAGCTCCCCAGCACATACAGACAGAGCAGGCACTGTTACAAGAAATTGTGCAGCAAGCTTGCCTCAAGCATTCCTCTCTCCCACAGGCTGTATAATAAATGCAAGGAATGATTCAAAAGGACCATTCTTGCTTCCCTCAGACATATTTTGCTAAACCATAGCAATAAAGATCAACTCTACCAGCTTCTTTTTCTCCTGCCTCATGTCTTTCTGCATCTGTCAATATTAGACTTCATCTAAAGAGTGGGGTTTGTATTTTACAGCTCCTTACAATGAAGCAGGCAAGAGATGGATCTTACACCAGGCACAGACTTACTGGGGGGGAATGTGGGAAAAGGGTGTCCTAAAGGTTTTGGGGGGTCTTGTACCTCACTGCTAGCACTTGATGCAGGCATGTGGATGCACCCAATGTAGTATTCCATCACATCAGGTCAGCATCTGCTCCTCCCTCCACTGGAAGGAATTCAAAACATTTTCTGGTTGCTGCCCTTTAGCTATCAAAGCCAGCGCTTGGAATAGGAACAAAATATGTAATGGTTTCAGGAAAACTTGCTTCTCGCAGATCACTAAAAATGGAAATAGTTTTAGTAGCAGTCTCTGAAGATGGGGTGGACTGGAGATTTTATGGAAGCAGGGGGAATTTTAGGAGCCTGCAGGCAGCTTGCACTGCTCACTTTTAATGCCAGACCTCAACTCCTGAAGCCTGAGCAGAGCAAAGGACAGTGTTGGGTGCCGACATGTTAAATGCCTCAGGCTTTCCAGTATGAAGACCAAGAGCTGCAAACAGAAAAAAGTGCTGCAGCAAGCTGCTCAAGGACCTGGCTATTGTGACACAAGAGAGGTTCCTCTTGCTGGGGCACGTCTTTGCACACCCCTGGCTTTCCAGGAGACAGTAACATCATTCCCTAGCAAAAGCTGTCCCCAGGTCTTAGCATTTGACCTCTACCAGCTGATTCTTTTATCTCTGCAGGAAACGATCCACGGTTCCTGCACATCCCCACCCCCAGCCTCTGCTCTGCCCTTGAACAGAGGCTCCCTGAGGATCTGCCTGCACTGCTGATCATTTTTTTCCTTGGAAATCCTCTGGGGAGTAAAGCCATGAGAAATGCTGGATTTACCTCTGAACACCATTGCCAGCTTGGAAAGCAAGACAGCCCACTACTCCAGTGGGCAAAGAGTTAAGTTGTGCATTATAAAACTGAGAGAAGGGCTCCTATAAAGTGAAATAAAGCAATAAAATGCAGCTACACATTACATTTAACCAGATTCTTTCTGAGCTGTTTCAGAGCCTCAGCTGAAGCAGTGGTTGAGCTCCAATCCAGGGCTGGCTGCTCTGGGGCTTTTCTCCCAGCCAAGGGTGCTCTGTCCCTCTGCCAAGATAATCCTTCTAGCTTAAAATAGCCTCTTGCTGCAAGGCTCTCACAAACGTTACCAAATCACTGATCACAAGCAGCATTCCCTGTATGCATTTCTTATTAAATGAACAGCATTTGCTTTGAGTTCTTAAAGAAAACCAAACCTGTGTTCCTCACAGGGAATACACATTTGGCATTTTGGTCAATTCAATAACCTTCCTGTTCTTCCTGAGCACAGAGCTAGAGTTGATTTGGGGTGTCCTGATGAAAAAATAGCCATTTACAAATCACTGTACTGAAATGACTGATGAAAACAAGCAGTATGTGGATTATCACAGAGAAAAGAGATTGGTAAGCACCAGAGAAGAGTCCAGCAGCACATTGTGTAGATGAGGTAGGTTGAGGGGCTCCACTTAAAGAAATAAGTATAAAGAAGGGAGGACATCACACAGTGTGATTATCATGGTGTCCTGCATAGGGCCATGAGTTGGACTCGATGGTACTGACGAGGCCCTTTCAATTCAGCACATTTCTATGATTCTGTGACTGAAATATATGTAAGTTGCTAATTTACAGCATCATTTTAATTTATTCTTCATCAGCTATAGGCAGAGCTTGTGTGTAACCCTAATAATTCATCATCCTGTATGCAACATCCTTGTGTTGAACCCTAGATCTTTTTGAGGTGAGAGAGCATTGACTGGCACAGAATGGGTGCATGGCAGTCATGCAATGGATTTAATTTCCAAGAGTCTCCTGACAGGATTTTCAAAAGTACAGAGAACAAGAGCTGTGCAGAGTCAAGAGATGGAATGATGAGGTAAAAGGGGAACTCAGGAGTCTCTAGCTCCATTTCTTCAGCTATCATTAGCAAATTCCTTTCTCCTACTCTCTCATTATCAGCATGGTTTTTTGTGAGAGTTAACATCTGATGGTCACTGCCGACTCAGGGGCCCTGCCCAGTCCTGCCCACCCAGCCAGTGTCCCTGGGATCACAGCTCAGTATTTCTGAATGCCTGCAAGCAGAGCTTCTGGTGCTTTCATTTCTCCCGGAATTGTGTGTCTGGGAATGCCCAGGGAGTCTCACTTAGCAGAACAATGAAACACAGGCCCATTACTCTGCCTGTCAAGTTACTTACATGCTTCTCCATCACTGCAGTACCTACTGTCTTTATATTGTTGCAGATGAAAGGAATTTATCCCCCAAGGTAAGGAAATGTTAGCCCTAGCCTATGAACCTTGAGCTAGAGGCTAAGACCACACAGGGAAGTTTGTGGCTCATTGGGGAAATTCACTGCTCTCTAAACCAACTTCCAAATCCTGCTTTCCTCATCAGCTCTTCTCCATTTCATTACAGCACGTCCCTTGACATCAAATAAGGCTTTTGCATCTATTTTTCTTTTATGTTCCAAAAAGAAACTTCTGGCAGTATTTCTTGAATTTAATATTTTCTTGAAAAACAATATTTTCACAATGATCTCTAATGAGATTCCACAGCCAACCCCAGAAATAGATCCTGTATTTCCAATTCTTGCACAAAGCAAGGAAGGGGAGTAAGAAACCGTATCATTTATTTTTTTAAGTGACAGAAAAATACGAATTAAACAATCTTCCTGAAACCTTGTGAGAGCACAGCTTTATTTGGTCATGACAAACACTCCTAGGCTGCATACTCTCCTTGAAAGTTTAACTCTGTCTCCAAAACCACTAAAATGAATGATTTTCCACTGGGGTCTACCTACAGGAAAATTCTCATGTACATCAGAGGGGCAAAACCAGGTCTGACATGGAACAAGCTTTAATGCCCAAGTGTGTTGATGTGGCAAAATCCCCAGACAGTGAGGAGCTTCCTCCTATGGGAAAAATTGCTTATTTTCTTGTAATATGGTCCATGCCCAAAGCCAAACATTTGTTTCTCAGGGATGTTCCTACTCCCTCCAGATAAATCATCCTGGCAGGAATGACTCAGCAGGGGATAAATTTCATCAGGGGCCAGGATATCACTTCATCCTTCCTTTCAATGTAACAGGAGGTTTTTAATCAGGGACTCCTTCTGATTACTCCCAAGTGCCATAAACAACCAGGATTTGCTATCATGCTTTCGGATGATTACCAAAATCCTAGTGATATAATATACACCACGCAAAAAAATTATTACCACTGCAAGTAGAGAAAATGCTTGCAATTAGAAAGCACTAACTTCCATGCTGGCTGCTTTTAACAACTCCTGCTATTATCATCTCTGATAATAATTAATCCTTATTTCTTACACAATCCAGAGGTCCTCTGGCAGTTTTAAAGAAGCTGAATTTGGGTTTGTTTGTCTATTTATCTATTTATTTATTTATTTTAAGGAGTGTTGTCATCAAGAAACCTGCGAGACCCAAGAAAGAGTTGATTGATCACAAGGTCCTATCAAATGTCAAAGCTGGCCCTCGCTGACCTCCCATCTATTCAGAACTGCTTTGATTTAATCTACAAACTGGCTGCCTCTCCTGCCTGTGAGTTCTGTCTGTAACCCATGTGTCAGTGTTTTGAGATATGACCTGCTTCACGCTTCATTCATCTCCTCTGAAGGACGGAAATTAAACTGGAGGGTCAGCAAGGGGCACAGCTCAAAATACACACACATTAAACTGGAGTCTTTTGTTTGGGCCCATCAGAAGAGTTAGAGCAACCATCAAAAATAATATTCAAGTGGAATTGATTTTCTTTTTCCTATTGAAATTTGTAATACTAATAGATGTGGAAGGGTGGCAAGCCTTGTCACAGAAGAAGGAAAAATAATCATGGTGCCCTCCTAAAAGGCTTGTGACACTTTTAATCATATCAGTATATGAGTGTGTGAACACCTCCAGGTTTAGTAGTGTGCAAAAGGCAGCATTTCCATTGTAAATCCAGCATTTCCAGCCTTTTTATGCTGATCATATTACGGCTTGAGCTGAAACGCAGTGGAAAGTTCACAGCATGGATCACAATGTTTTAAACCTCATCTGTCTTCCTTGGGTTTTGTTGTAATTTGGAAAATGCTTAGCTCAAGTTCTTGCCCTGTGGAACACAGCCAGCAGCTCGGATGGATAATTCTCAGGGGCAACCACAGCTTTACAGAGCAATTTTCATACTGACTTTTCCTTGGCCAGTAGAGTGAGTATGAAGGATGAAACCTCAGTGGCCATGTGAGTCTCCATGCACTCCTACAGCTCTGTCATGAGCTGCACTGACTCAGAGATGGACCCCCTGCCTGAGCTGCAGGGCAAGCCAAGGCTCCTCCAGGCTGGCTCAGGTGGACCAGGTGAATCCCAGCTCCAGAGGGACCAGGATGCGCCCTGAGATGCTCATGGAACAAACCACATGCACCCCAGACTCTCTGTGGGACATGCAGCTGAGAGAGCAGAGCTTTCTCCTTGCAATCCCTTCTTCCTCACAGGTATGTAAAGAATTCCCAGCCTGCAGACACTGTTCATAGAATCACAGAATATCCCGAGCTGGAAGGGAACTCAAACGATCACTCCAAACCCTGGCCCTGCACAGGACACCCCAGGAATCACACCATGTTCCTGAGAACATTTTCCAAATGTTTCTTTAGCTCTGTCAGACTTGGTGTTGTGGCCACTTCCCTGGGGAGCCTGTTCAGTGTCCAGCCACCCTCTGGGTGAAGAATCTTTTCCTAATATCCAACCCAAAGTCCCCCTGACACAGCTCCAGGCCACTCCCTCAGGTCCTGCCACTGGTCACCACATACAAGGGATCATGCCTGCCCCTAATGAGAAAATTGATACCATGGTTGATAAAATTTCATTGCACAGCCTCTTGGGTATGTAGATTACTACTAAGTGATGGCATTTAACCAAAATAGCACCATACCCACTAAAAAAAGGAGCAAATAAAGGGGCTCACACTCAGCACTCCCTTGAGAACACTGGTGATTTGTCACCATTTTTGTAAATCATCTTTTCAGTTCAGTAGTATAAAAAAAGCCCAAATCCCTCTGTTTCATGTATTTCTTCAATCTAGTATCTGTAAGATATTAATTCAATTAAAAACCCCAACAATTTAAACTTAAAAGCTCAAGGAGACATTGTTTTGGAGGGTATGCTGCTGTTTGCAAATCTGCCTGCCAATCAACAACAGAAAAAAAAATATAGTGATTTGTAAAGACGTTTCTTCATTGGAAGAAAAAAACCAGAATGATATTTATCAAAGGCACATTTGCCCTTGAGCCTGAAAAAGAAAAGCATGAAAATGCCTTTGAATTCTTTTTAGTTCTAAGGCATGTCTTTTTGTTCATGCTTAACTGCAGAAGAAAAATTAGGAACAAGTGTGTGCATATCAGTGCATGTGTTAGCATAGGCTTTAATTGGCTAGGAGTAAATTAATGGCTGCTTGCAATATTTCTGGCAATCTGTTATAAGCTATGTAAATTTTTAAAAGAGGTTTCTTGAAAAGGCTGGCTGAAATCCTGTAATTCATATTCTGCTGGGGGAATTGATTTGAGAAATAATAATGAAATGTTTTACCTCAGTGATGAATCTCGGTTTTGTAGCACTGCAATTTTTTAAATATTCTTGTAAATAATGCTATGAGTGTTTCTAAGAATAATCTACTTGAAATAAATATATCTGTCTCTGAATTAATAACATTTTTTTCACTGCTCTTTTTTACCTCTTTTATATGCCAGCATTCCAGGGGTTCATTGCAAAGCCAACATTAGCTTTGACGCTATTATAATAAATTAAAATCCAACATTTGTTACCGTGTCACCTGCTCCAACAGATTTTATTTTTATTTATTATTAGTTTTTCTACTGAATTCAATGGGAACTTAATCAAATCTTTAAGAGGTGGGTCCAGTTTTTATAAAGTGGAGCTGGAAATGGCCCAACACAACACTGATGCTTCAAGGTGAGCCTGCCTGGGTCATTTTGGTGGGAGCAGATAAACATTGATTGAGACAGTGGAAAAATATCTGACTTGGCTGCCCAGGGCACTCATTAAGGCTGCAAGAGGAGAATTAAAGTCTCACATGAGGTGAATGAAGGGCGTGGAGCTGAACCTCCCACAATCACTCTCCTTCAGCACACTCAGGGAAAGGGAAAACTCCCATGGCAAAGAACCAACTATTGAATGACCACATCTCCTCACTCCACTCATTGATTCAACAGCTACCCTTGAACCACACAGACCATAAGGGCTCTAGGTGGTCAGTGACCAGCTCTCAAGACCAAAGCATGGATCTTTAAAAGGCTCACAATGCAATACCCAGGGTTTTCCTCTGGTTTCCAGGGAAATCACAGCAATTGCACTCCAGTTGAACACACGCCATATGCCCAAGCAAGTTTTAACTGCTGTTCACCTGAGGGAGGCACAAGCAGAAAGAGATGATCCCACTTTTCTGGGGAACAACCCCAGCAGCAGGAAATTCAAGCCAAAGAGTCCCACTCTTGAAACAACAACGGAAATTGGAAAGTTTTATTGCTTGTCCAGGGCAGGTAATACTAAATGTCTTTGGAGGAAAGCCCCAAGACAGGAACTGGCTAAAAGCAAATTACTAGTATAGCTTTTATAATGGCTGTAAGTATAGCTCCTGTAATGTGTCTGACTGCCTTAGCTCCACTTTTCTCTTATCTTGTATATCTGACATTTTCCTTTTTATTGCTTAGCAGCATGTAAGAAAGTATCTTGTGCTGTCAATAATGCTGTTATCCTTTAATAAAAAATTAGAAGCTACCAAAAAAAAAAAAAAAAAAAAAAAAAAAGAGCGAGGGAGGGAAAGAGAAGGCTATGAAAAAATATGGCTCAATGCCTAGAAAACTTCAATATGTTGTAAAGGGAAAAGACTCCTAATTAGGTCTTGCGTAGCCTATTCTAGTCCCCTCCGTGCTGCAAGAAATTTAACCCAGTTCACTTAGCTGATGGTTGGAGAAGTGGGAATAGAGTGTGGGAGCTCTGGAATCAGATTATTGAGATGATCTATGAAGTAATGAGTCAGTGAAATGCAGCTGGATGCAGGGATTTCACTGGGCTCAAGACAGAGGGAAAAGGTTCTTAAAATTAAACAGAAGGCTGGTCCACCCCACGGTTCATGATTACACTTGGCTGTACTGAAGCCTCCCACCAGACTGGCCCCACATTTGCTTGTGTGCTGAGTGATGCAAAGCAGGGGAAAAAGGCTTTGGAAAAGCTGACTGCTACTCCAGGTGCTCTCAGAGATCAGCCATGATGTTTTGGAAAAGAGGAAGAAAATAATGCAGGGAATACCACGACAGCTCTGCAGACCACAAGAAGACCTTGTGAATGCCCTCCTTGAGCTCCTAGATTTTAACATCTCCATCCAAGCTCCATATTTCTCTGGGATAAGTAGGATGCAAACCCGTGTGGAGTGGAGAACGTGACCTGGAGTTTAGGAAAGAAAAATGGGATGGAAATGCACCTCTCAGAGCAGTTATCCTCAGAGCTCTCAGCTCTACTCCTTGCATCTCCCATGGCCCAGGTGGGCTTTTCAGGGAGCCACCAGCTGGATCTGATCCCTGCCCACCCAAGGGAGACCAGGAAGGAAGTGGTTCTCATGCAGGACCTCCAGCACAGCTGCTCATGTCATTCCCACTGTTACTCGTTGATCTGCTCTTTTGGGAACAGCTGCTCCCAAGTCATTTTAGGTTTGATAGCTTTGGGTTTTCCTCCCTTCACTTACTAACGACCTGCCTGCAGCTTGTGCTGCTGCTGTTATAATGACCTGGGTAAATCTGTCATCTTGCAGAGATTTTGATGACTTGAACATGGTAAATGGTGTCCTGATAATGATTTCGCTTGAGAAAGATGATATTTTGAAATCTAACTACATGAACTTAGCTGGAGATCAGCAGCTCAGCTATAAACACTTACAGGCAAGAAAATTTAGTTTGAAAAATATGAGAACTTTCAGAGTTGTATCTATGGGTAGAGGCAGCTGAAATAACATGCACACCTCTCCTGGTACCATGGAGTAATAGAGATGAGTTCATAAACAAGCACACCAGCTACCTGCTAGCCCAACCAGACAGTAGGCTTGGAAAGATATATGTATACACGAATAACACATGGCTTAATTTGCATACTAATTAATCTGTAACACCTTATTTGCATATATATTAATCTGAAGGTGCTATATAAAATACTTACTTTTAGGGAGTGCTAGTGCACACTTGCCATTCAGGATAATCTCCATTTTAGCTTAAGAAAGGAATTAAGAATGACTTTGGCTAATATTAAAATGCAAGTTCAAAAAGACAAATGGAAAACATCAGCAGCCTTGAGTCCTTGGGGTAAACTCCATCGTGGCTCAGGAATTTATTCAGTCTTTGCAGTTCAGTGAGGTGACTCAAAGAGTCAGAGGGGGTCATCACGGCCCTGTCTTCCCCTGGGCAGGTCCCTTGTGCCATCAGCCACAGAAATATGGTAATTCATCCTGAATTTAATGCTGCTTCTCCTCCCAGAAACTGCAGCAGGCATCAGAGGCAGAGCTGACAACAGACAAGTGCTCAGGGAGAAGTCTCAGCTCAGCCAAGGGGTGATGGGGAAAGCTGAGGGGGTTCTGCTCAGCTCACAGCCTGCATGGGGCTGAGGTGGGCAAGGTTTGTGTGTGTGTGAGGCACTGGGTCATTGTCCCAGCCTGGGTGTGTTTTACACAAGCCAGATATGCTGCTCATCCAAAATGCAGCATTTAGTGCAGTAATGGCCAGTCTGAAGGCAGTTTCTTCCAGAAAACTTCGGGGACAAAAGGCTTCCAGAGCACTTTGGACCACATGCAAAGCTGGACAGAAACTCCTGCCTTTCTGACCCATATGTCTGGGGACATGGTTTCATTGTCAATAAGGGAATTCTCAACTAGATGAGTTAAAAAATGCCCAAACCCATTAAAAAAAGGTTTAGTGGCATTGGTCCACTAAATCTTTGACCCAAATGTAGACAACTTGTGCTCACATGACTGTGGGGTGTAGGTGGGTTTCTGCTGCTTGTCCCAAGAAACACAAATGGATGAGGATCTCCTGGCTGGAGCACTGTCATGGCCCTGCCTTTTGAGAGGCATTCCTGTCACAGGAGAGAGAGCTGAACAGGAGCAAGATGATTTTAAGACAACTATTATTTACTGTGCAAGCTCCCATTGTAAACTGTGATTAAAGGTGCTCTTTTTGCCAAGACACAGCTCTTTTTTACTGCAAGCTCTGCCTTTAAATTCTGCTGATATTTTGAAAAGGACAGGCACAGAGGGAGTGAGATGGGGGCTGGGAAGCATCTCCAGGCAGACCAGGTTGAAATGGCTGCAAGCACAGTGTGCTTTTCTCCCTGGGGTAAAGGAGACGACTGTGGTGACCAAGGGGATTAATATGGCTGTTGATTTTGGGGAGAAGTCTGTAGTGTTTGCTTTTCACAGAAGGGAAAGCTCGTGTACTGACTGATACATTCCCAGGTGGTGTTATAGACCCATTTAATCCAAAAAATATTTAGCAAATCTGTACTGAAATCAGTTCCTGGGTGTGTCCCTCAGTGCCATGGTAATAGAATCAACCCTGTGTGATTCCTGTTCTCCTCAGTGGGGTGACTGAAGGGACTCAGGTTATGAGACCTGGCAGCTGGACATCACTTCTGGGGACCTTGGCTTGCTCCATGCAGCAAGAGGAGGAGGGGACATGAGCAGCTCAGTCTGCTGAACACTCGTGCTCAGTGAGGTCTTGCCCAGGGGGAAAACCTTGCAAATCCTGCAGCTTGCAGAGCCAAGGCAGCAGCTCACGTGGGGGCAGCTGCCTTCCCCTCTCCCGTGGCCACAGCTGTGCTGGAGGTTCAGCCGGGGCCAGGGGAATCCTCCACACTCAGGGCTGCTCACTCTCCTCTGTGCAGCTGGTCCCTCTGACTGCCATCTGGAAATACCTTTCCTCCTGCTTTGGTGCCAAGGAACAGCTTGCTTACACCTTGCTGCTTCTGCGCTACCCTCCATAGCCCTCCTTCCTGCCAAATCCCTCCCTGCAGTCCCCAGTGAACGGCACAACTCCCTCGTTACTGATTTGTTTTTACTGCCTGCCTACGAGCTTTCCAAAGAGTGCTTCAGCCTTAGGAAAACATCCTTCCCCTCAGCAATCTGGATGCTGTTTGCCTGGCAAAAGCCTTCAAGGGATACGGATTCTGGACCGTCATAATTTTAAAGAGGGCCTAGAGAGATCATAGTGCTAATTTTAAACAGATGGCCTTGACACTAAGAGATACCTTGATTAAATTAAATCTGTGCTCAGCAAAGCTCTGGCATAGCTACAGTGACCTTATTTATAGAAGATGCCGTTGTGCTGATATCTGTACCATGGGCTCTGCTGGGGTTCAGTTTCTTATCGCCTCAAGGGAATAAACAGCACTGGGAAAAATCTTCTCTCTCTCTCTCTTTTTTTTTTTTAAGTGAGTTAAGCAGCAGGTAAGGCTTTCTCTGCAAGGAAGGAATTACTCCCACGTAGCAAATGCCATGGGAATGGAGGAGCTCCAAGCACTCATTCCCAGCTGCCTCCACGGGGAGGTCCCCAGGGAGGCTCCGGCTCCCGCACCTCGGAAAGTGCCGGAGAACCCGGGAGAGCCGAGAGCAAACATGCAAAATATGCATTTCAACTTTAAAAATTAATCCTGGCATTTATTTAAAAATGAGAGCTGGCAGCTCTCCAATGGTTCACCAAGTACATTAACTTAGTCAAACGCCCATTACTTCCTCCCCTTCCCACTAACAAGAGTGTTTTGAAGAGGCGAGCTCTGCAAGCTCCGCAGCAAAGCGCATACCCTTTCCTTTTTTTTTTTTTTTAATTTAAGCTGCTAAAAGCAAAGGCTATTTATAGACAGTGGATCAGAGGCAGGCTTGGAGAAAATCTAGATGAGGGTGCTCTGAAATTTAGAAGCGAGGAAGGATTGCCTCAGAGCCAAGATTTAAAACACAGCAATGTGGGCTCAGAGCTTCCTTTGTGCATCCCAGCACCCACCAACCCCCTGCTGCTCCCCCCAGCCCTCCTGCAAGGCTGGGATGCCTTGGCACACTTCTGCACTCAGTGGGCTCTGATCTTCACCAGCAGCTATGAGAGTCACAGTGACACAGATAATGTCCCAGGCAAGCTCATCCCTAGCTTTGTCCCTACGTGTTCCCCTGACACGACATCAACCCTAGAATTTCCAGCCAGAGCTGTCCCTCCCCACACCAGCCACAGCTCCCAAACTGTTTTTGTCAACAAACACCAAGCTCAATGCTCTTGCAGCACCATCTGTGATATTTGGGGTGCAGTAGTTCTTTGAATAAAGCTATGCAGTAACGAGCACATTCTGCAGCTGTCTGTTGGACACGGGAGATGTAACTACAGAGCTGCTTGGGGAATTTCTGGAGCATCCACTGTTATGGTATCACAGCATTCAGACATACGAGCTGACAAATTTTGTGGCTGTAAACAGCAGAGGCTTGCTGAGAATCTGGACACTGGTGTATAAAATGGGAATATTTTCCTAACGTGAAGACAAGTGAAATCCGTATGGTCTTTCCAGGAAGTCTCTCAGCCCGCTGGAAAACCTGCAATTGCTATATGGGAATAGTGTCATTTCAATATTGCCAGATCCCATAAGGACTTAGCAGTGAACAGTGCATTAAATACTAGTTTCAGAAGCCAGATTTGCAAGCCTATAGAAATAGGTTTTAGGCTGTGCTGCTGGAATGAAATGAGAAAGGAATATCTTTATATAAATCTTTTATGATTATGGGTATGTCATCTATAGACCTCGGATTTTCAGACCTGCTCTAAGTAAAGAAGCCAATTACTCTCCAGAAAGAGAATCCAGAAAGACAAAAATTACCATCAGTGATGCATTTCCCAGTGGATAATAGATCAGATTCTGTGCTTTTTTACAACTAAGGAAAGGAATAACTGAAGCCCTTGGCTTTGGTCCCACAAAGTTACCTCAGGGTCAAGCCAAAGCAACAGAGATCAGACTTTGATCCAATTTAAATTTTTAATTATTTTTCCCCTCAACATATGTTTTCTTCAGAAAAAAAGAGGATGTGGTTTTCATTTTGAAAACTGCCAAAGTGTGCAAGGAGCTGAGTCCTGCTGTGCTGGTGATAAAGCTGTGGGGAACCACTGGGGTTCCAGAGGGAGGGAGTGCCCAGGAGGTGTGAGGCTGTACATGGATCCAGCTCACCCCTGCTCAAGGGCTTTGAGTGCAAAATCCATTCATAATGTGCCCTTTCCCACATTGTTACTGCTCCCATAAGTTATACTCATATGACTAAACAATTTATACCCAAGCGGGAAAACCCCAGCACCTTCCACACAGTACTGGGGACCAGGAGGAAATCTGAGGCTCTTCCATTCAGCAGCCACTCCTTCCCCCTGCAGCAGCTACAACAGCAGCCTCAGGGCTGGTTTGAGATGAGATTCCTGCTTTGCTGACCCTGTACACTTCTCCTACGCAAAGAACCTTTACACTGCTTTGGAGAGAGCGGGGTGGATTTTACCCAGATGGCAGAAAAATAACATTGCAGATTACTGCCATTGAAAGCCTTGTTAGACTCTTGCTGTGCAATCTCTGCCATATATTTTAGCAAAATACTCACCCTACACTCCAAAATCTCATTAAAAATCAAATTTAAAATGGAAACATTCACCTTTTCTGTCTTATAAGCTTATTGCATGTGTTACATGTGGGTGGTGAGCATGTTAGGTACAATTTAGAACATAATTTCCAGAGAATTGAAATGTCACCAAGAAAAGGATTGTAAATAATGGAAGTTTGAAAGGAATCTGAGATCTTCATAACAGATAATCACATTTTAATTCTGACTTATGGCTCATCCAATTGCCTACAGTTAGAGAAAAACAATTCCTTTTTCTTATTATATGGAAATTAGATGAATCAGATGAAAAGCCATCAACATCACAGCTTGGAAAACATACACCAATGTTCAGTGATGTGAGCAAAGCCCATGAAACTGCTTCAGTTTGTGACCCTTTTTATTGGTTTTCCTCAAATATTTATAAGAGGTCTGTGTTCATACAAACGTTAGTTGAAAAGTTTTCTAGAGATACCGCAGATCACAGAATTGTTGAGGTTGGAAAAGCAAGTTCATGGAAGGACTCCTACTGAGTTAGGCTGCTAGGAAAAGCTGGAAATCTCTTTTCCTCTCTGTAGGCTTTTCAGAGAGTCAGCCAAGGACCAAAATTAGTATTAGATCACATGGTTTCTCAATCATGGGGTTGGAAGAATGACTATTCAATGGTAAATAGTCAGAGTGAATAGCTTATCCACAGCCCCAACAGGCAGGAATATGCTGGCATAATGCTTCGGATCTGATTTGAATATAAAAAACAAAATGCAGAGACATCAAACACTCTTTTAGCACAATTAGGAAAAGTAAAATTGGACAAAATGCATAAAATAAATTATTGCAAATGCTTTGCCTAATGACTGTTACCACAAAGACAGGCTGCAGTGTCCAAGAAAAACAGGGGCAGAAATTCCTGTGCCTAGACATGTTCTGATTTTGGTTTAAGCCTGTTTCTCTCTTGTTGCTCCCCAAAACCTTGAAGCTTTATATAAAGGAATTACCACTAACTGCTTTTTGCAGCTTGGAGACCCGCTCAATGAGAATTTCTGACATGAGCCACCACCAAGAAGCTAAAAGGTAAGACAAGCCATAAAGATAAGATTTTATGTAAAGTCCATCCCCTCTGCAAAGCAAAGCTGTATCCCAGAGTGTCCATCAGCCCATGGGCAGGGAGGGAGAGAGGATCTCAAGATGCATTTGTCTCCCCCTCGTAACCTCTTGCCTTTTGCCACAGCCCAGTGAATTTCCCAGTTCCCCTTGCCCAGGGCTGCCGAGTTCTGCACACATGGATGCTCATGCCCATACACACACCATTAAAAAGAGGAAAAAACCAGCTGCAGAGCAACTTCCAGAATACTCATTTCACTCATTATGTTCTCCAGGTATCTTACTCTTGGTCCTCTGCCATCCTGCTTTTTGCTAAACAAAATCAAGTTCAGTGCTTTCACCTTCTCTTCCTAAAAGGATCTGTACAAAACCATGGCAAACCCCTTCAGTTATCAACCCAGGAGCACCCCACAAACATGGATGGCATTACATGATCACAGAGCAAGCCCCCACTGCTCCCAAAGGCTGCATCCCAGTTTCCACTGGCTTGCCCCAGGGTCCTTTGCTCACCCTGGGGCTGTGCAAACCCTGCTGGGTGAACGTGCGTGTCCTCGGGTAGCCAGAGGATATCCAAGACACACCACAGGCCTGCAAATAACTGTTTTTCCTGTTTGATGTCTAACTTAAAAGCTAGGGAATGAAAATTTAAAAAAAAAAAAATCACTTTGCATTGATGCAAAGCAGCATTTTTCCATGTTTTCTTGGCAAGAGTTAATTATGGTAACAAGACAAAAAAAGAAAAAAAGGTATCTGTTTAAGATCTGACTAAACAGTCCATTTGCATTTGTTAACCCTTGGCCTGATTGAAGTTGGGCTGCTCTGTACATGAGAATACCATATCGATTATTTTAAACAGGAGTCAATTTCTTCCCCCCTTCCCTTGTTCTCCACCAGGCAAACTCCCAAACAGTTCCCTGACAAGCACCCTTTGCATCTTCGTGACTCCCTTCCCACCCACGCCTTCCCTTTTCCAAGCTTTCCTCTCTGCTGAGAACTCCCTCTCTGGGGGGAGATGCTTTGCCATAAAGACACAATTGTTTGAGATCCCGGTGTTGGCCTAGTTCAGCATTTGATGTCATTCCTTCAATTACCAACACTGAAATGCCTTTGTGTTGAACAGGACAAAAACAAGGAAATGAATGAAAAATCACATCTATGATGATACGAGACCCCATCAGAAACCATCAGGCATTCCCTCTTCACTCATATCCTCCAGAAAAAATAACCCTTCCCCAAATTTAAACCTCTGATTTCAACCACAGGCTGCCCCAGGTAAACACAAAGGAGACAGAGCAAAGAACTGGTTTGGGGCTCTCCTGGGATGCTTTGCGACAGCAAATGAGACCCTTTTACTGTTAAAACAAATTAATATTGTGTGGATATGGAACGTTTCCAAACAAGAGACAAGGTGAATTTCTTACACACTGCAAAACTGAATGGTAAATTTTTTAAATAACTACATATGTTTTATTATCTTGGACTTTTTAGTGCCTCACATCTCTAATTGTAGTAGTAATTATTAGCTCAGTTAATGAAAGCTTTGGAAACAAGATTGTGTGGGAGTATTTCAAGTCATGAGTTAAGTCTTTTAACTCAGTAATTGCCAAGGATTAATTCATTTTTCCATTTAAGCGAAATGGAAAGCTGGAATATTATTTCCTTGAACTGTGTTTATGCTTGGCAGTTCTGAGTTAATTACAACTCTGTGAACACCTTTAAATCAAATTCAGAGGTTTCCAGGTGTACATATCATGAGGTCCTGATAAATCCTTCAACATCTGCTTGGAAAAGGATTACTGAGCTTGAGTGATGGTGCTGTTCTTCTGAAGGTCTGCCTCTTCTGTATCTACAGCCATTGAAGGCACTACGAGTGCAATGGCAGTAAAAAGCTCAGGCTTGTGGAAGTTCTCACATAAATAAGGATTGTACTCATGAACTGGTTTGGAAATCATCCCCCTTTAATTTTTCTGGATGGAGACAAGGTCTTGGTCAAAGCTGTGTAAAAATATAAGTTAGTGCATAAATCAGCAGTTCACCAGCTACAACTGGAGGAAGAAGCTGCACTTCCATGAGGAATTGTACCAACCACAGCTCCTCTCTGAGCTAACCTGGGCTGGGATTTGGCCCATTTCTGTCATTTCAGCTGCACACGTGGCTCTCTCACCTCAGCAGTGGGGACTGAAAGAGTGTGTGGACATGATTTTCTGAGCCTGAGAGAATTTTAGCTGTGCTAGTTTCCCAAGGGAAACCTTTCAGCAGCTCTCTCTCTTCCCAAAGTAGCTTTTGTAAATAGCTGCTTTTCTCTCAAAACATTTTTAGGTGAACTATGTACTTTTCCCATAACATAACCTCTCCCAGGTCTTTTGTTTCCTATTTCTGTTACTTAACCAATGGAGAGAGGTGTCAATCCCATGGACCAGTGGGGTCCCCTTTTTAGCACAGCATGCTGTAAAAGAAAGTGAGTAAACTGTAAATAAAAAGCTTTCATTCTTTCTCTTCTGCCTTCAGAGAGTTATTGGAGTCAATTTATTTTGTGTTCTGAGACGACAAGAGTGCACCAAAAGAGGGACTCAGGGACAGCCCAGGAGGTGCAGAGGACACACCCGTGGGGTTCTGTCCCCCTGCACACTCTCTGTCCAGCACAAGCAGGGGCTGGGGCCAGCCCAGCACTCAGCATCAGCTCCTCTCCTCCCTGAGTCACGCCTCTCCCACAGCCTCCCTGCCTGCCTTCCCTGTTTTTCCCATCCATATGGAGGCATCTTCCCTCTCAACACAGAAGGATTGAGAACAGGAAAGAGACCAAAAGGGTTGTTTGTTGTTTTTTTTTTTCCCCAGTGGCAAGGAAAAATTTCTTCAAAGCCACCCAGAGCATCTCATGGAGAGTGCTGATCCTCCTGCTGCCATCACCATGGCTCTTTATCTATCCATGGCTCTTTATCTATCCATGACGGTGATTTCCTCTT
Organism: Acrocephalus scirpaceus scirpaceus; assembly: GCA_910950805.1. Classification (NCBI taxonomy): domain Eukaryota; kingdom Metazoa; phylum Chordata; class Aves; order Passeriformes; family Sylviidae; genus Acrocephalus; species Acrocephalus scirpaceus. The sequence continues at coordinate 6,579,156 of OU383781.1, forward strand.
CCTTAAGGATGTTCCCAAGCACTAACACATCCCCAAGCTGCCTCCTGGCCCAGTTACCCTTTGCTTTCCTGATCCAGGGCTTTGGCATCTGCTAAGCCGGAGCCCTCCCTGCCCTGGGGGCCAGCAGCGTTTGCCAGCACAGCACAGCACTCTGCCCATGCCACAGTGGAGGAGGAGCCACATCACCGCAGGGAAAGGAGCAGCCGTGTCACTAAAGGCACTGACATCTGTTCTGGGCCTCGAACAACACATTTTACAATTCCTGCAAAGCACTGAATCCTGCTCCTGGGTCCTGATCCTTGCTTCCAGCACAATTTCTGTGTTTTCTCCACTGAGATTCGAACACAAAAGACAAAACTTGATCTAATTTCCCTTTTTCCTTTTTTTTTCTTTTCTTTTATTTCTTCTTTTTTTTTTTTTTTCTCTCAGTTGCTCACCATCTAGGTGAGCAAACCGGGACGCTGATCCAGCTGGAGAGAGGTGTCTGTTTGCAGCCCCCATGCAGATGTCTGCACAGACAATATTTAAAGCACAGTCCCATACTTGGTACATACTGTGGCTCAGTCACTCCAAGCTGGAGATGTTGCCTGGGTTTCCACTCCACACTGTGCAGGAGAGAAGCCAGCCAGCCCTGGGACACTGATGTCACCCCGGGTCTTACCAAATGGCAGAAAGGGTGGCAGCTACCTAGAAAATGTCCAAATCACTGAGCATATCTAACCTTCTCCCTTGGGCTGAGCCTGGCAAGGAGATAAGAGACTTTCCAGGCTGAAAATTGTTGGAGCAACCTGTTCAGAGACAAACCTGCTCAGCTTGAATCTGGACTGGGGCCAAAAAGAACTCCTCGACTTTCAGCTCTCTCTCTCAACTAGAACATTGTATTCCCATATTTGTTGTGGTCTATTAGTCCTTATTGTTAATTCAAGGCTTATTAAAAATTAACATCTGTTAACCAGAGACACTAATCTCATCCAGACTTTTAAAATTCTTGAATGCCAATTACCCTGGACTGCTAAACCAAAAAAGTGTAACTCTACTAAATCTTGTTGAGCATTTTCTTTAGTGGCTATTAATCTGAAAATTATTTCCTTTCCCTCATCTATTGTGAGCACAGCTCTCTGCTGCTGTTTAAAAACAGCACAGAAAATTTTAATCAAACTTGTTTAGTTTTTCTCTGCATCATTACGCTAAATTAAATAAATAACTTTCAGGTGGGAGAGAGAAATCCATGATTTTCTTGTTAGCTCTTTGTGCAATTTTCTTTCTTCATTAGAGACACCCGAGACCCATGCCAGAATATATATTAATATATAGTCCAACTTTTAAACTGCTTTCTTTATTATTCCTGGTTTTTTGAGTGCTGTTGCTAACTGTCACATCAGAGGTCTGGTGAGTTATAAGTGGGATCATTAAAAATAGCTCATTTTAGTAATAACACAGCACTATTCATATTTTATTCGGTATTTAACAGTCCACAGGAGACTCTCATGCTTTCTCATTTGCCAGACTGTCTCTTCTAAATGTCATTGTCAACCACTCACATCCAGTTCATCCTCCTGAGCAAAATGGCTTTCATAAAGCCTACCATAACCAAAGCAGCTAAACAGATGGCAGACTGCGTCCCTGCAATTTCCTCAGGCTGGAGTTTCATCCCTTTAAAAATATAGCTCCCCTTGAAGTAAGTATGTTCCTTTGTATTAAAACATGAAATATAATAATTACAGAGGCTGTGGAGCAATTCACTCAGTCACTGAATGGGCAAGATAAATAAATGCAGGAGCAGGTAAGGAGACTGCAGAGTCCTACACACACTGACCCAAGGTGGTCTGGGCTGTATGCTGAGAACTAAACTCAAATTTAAGTTCCTGTGTTCAGACTCACTGGAGCAATGTTTTCCTGGGGCTGATTAACTCCCCATGTCAATTCCTTATGACACAGAGGTGAAAAGAGTGAATATTTCAGCCTGAGAAATGGAAAGCAGCACTGCCATTGCTGGCACACGTGCCTTCACACCCTCTTGTCCCACAGCCTGAGGACAATGGTCACAGCTGCTCCAGGGTGATGTAAGGGTTCTAGGACATGGCTTCTGTTATCTGCTGGTGTGGCCCTTGTGCTTCACTGTCCCTGGGCTTAAAAACCTCAACCTGAACCTCACAACAGCAAGGCAGCATAAGACACACATGAAATAGGGAAAGGAAAGGAGAAAAATGGGTCAAGAAACATGAGTGCTTTTAGATCTGGGCTTCTTCTCTGAGGGAAAATCAAGTCCAACCCACCTCCTCTGGTCAGAGTCTAAAAAATATAAGTAATCAAGGTCCTGCAGTTGGGGTGTGGGCAGCCTCATGACAACAAAACCAAGGCAGCTTCATCCTGGGCAGGACCAGCCCTGCTCTGCTCCCCCCTCACTCCCAATAACCCCTCTGTCATCCTTCTTTCCACATCTGCTCAGAAAAACAACTGAGAAAACCGAATGCCCCTCTGCTGTGACCTTCTCACCCCAGCAGTGTAGGCTGTAAACCCCTTACAGAGCACAGACGTTTGTTCCCACTGGAAAAAACAGCTCCAAGCATGGCTTCCTGGAGGGAGACCAACAAAGCTGTATTTGGCCATCTCAACAGATCCTGAAGTTTCAACTCTGATCTCTTGGAGTTCAGCACCTCTGAAAATTCAGGCCAAGCTCCCGAGCTAGTGCCAAGGAAGTGACATGTGGCTGTGGGACAGCCACTGCTGCCCTGGCTGAGGCTGCTTGGCCAGACCTGTGCAACTCAGAGAACTGCTGGTCTTCGCAAAGGAGCAGCCAAAGGACTAAAAATATTCCATTCATCAGCCCCTGCCCACTGCTTCTCCAGGAGCAGCTTTCTCCTGAGCTTTAACCCAACTAATGTGCTGCTCCTGTTCTTTGAGAAGCCCCAACCTTGAAAAGCTGCCCGTGAGTATTCTGCAAACCAGCTAACCTGAAGCCTGGATTACAAAGGGGAGTGAAAAATGTTGGTCTGTGCAGCCATAGCTCCTGGTTTGAGATGATTAGTTCTGTTTCCATCTCCTTGCCCATCTGATTTATTTTGATTATAAACTCTAACCCTCACTATATAGCTTTCATAGTTCTTGGTGTAAGGAGATGCTAATCTCTGTGTGGGTAACTGAGAGTAAATCAACACCAAATATATTCATTAAACGGTTTCATTCAAGGACATTAAGAGAAGATAATTGTACTATTATTAAACTTTTTAAAGTTCAATAAATGCTGTCTACCTGCCTGTTCCTTTTTCCAGGGATATTATTTTGGTGCAGGTTTATGCAGTGTCCTTGCAATGAGCCCAAAGCTCTTCCAAAGGATCTCCCTTCTCTGATACAGCCACCTCTGGGGCTGGCCCATAACAGCTGTTCAACATCACACTGGGGCACGAGTAATAATAGCACTCACAGCCCTGACAGAGCATTTTATACTTTCAAAGCACTTAAATTAATTAGTTACAGAGCTAAAGTATGGGTTCAGGCAGGATGTGAAAAAGAGAAGTATATCCAGTGGAAACTACAGGGGGAATTTAGTGAAATGTAATGTAATTACCCAATTTGGAGCCCGGCCAGAGCAACGCTGCTCCAAATGCCATGGGACCTTTCTGACCACACATAGGCAGGACCTCAGCTTCGTGTCTGCTCCAAAGGATGAGGACAGCCCTAACAAAATGTGCTCAGTCATCAGGTACAGGAAAGGAACAATCACACAAGATCCTGTAGCTCCCTAGACACCTCACAGCTACAGGAGCCCATATCGACTCACACCTCAGGATCTCCCAGATATTTTCAATTAAACAGTTCTGACTTTTGATAATATTTACTAATGATCCACTTCATAAGTCCATTAACTGGTCTTAATTGGGTTAAAATCATCAAGCAAGTACTCATCTCAGGTATTCCCCTCTGCACCCCCCCAGCACACACGTGTACCCTCATTTTGGCTAAAACAAGCACATCAGGTGGTTGTGTTCCTGAGCTACAGCATTGCTCCATGCCAGTTTGGAAATGTTAATGCCTTCTAGATATGCAAATGTCACAGGGGACCAATTTTAGGATGCACAAAAGGGAGACCACTAATTGGAAGGAAGGGGCAGAAAGTGATTACAATTCCCGCTCCTGTCAGCAGTGCCTCAGGAGAGAAGGAAAAAACACTGACAAAACACAGTCAGCCCTGCTGCAGTGCTTGATGTGTGCCACGTGTCAGTGTGGTGGGGACAGGGCCACTGCAGCTTCACAAAATGTGTAGGGTGGTAAACCCCCAGGTGCTGATTTGGGGCAGAACACTCACAGCCTGGTGCTTCTTCACACAGCTGGACCCTGCAAGGTTCACCTTCCCAGCAATACCTGGATGTGGGTGCTGAGGGACCTTTGGCTGAATTTGAAACAAAGAATGCAAGAAGGAGCTGCTGGAACCCATCTTTCCAAGCAGCCTGAGAGCTCAGCTTAGCTCAGAGAGGCCTGGAGCAACTCTGGGATGGTCTGGGGGAGAAAGGACAGATGGGAACCTGTCTGGCAGACCAAGCACCAAGGAGCCTCTTGAGCCTGTCAAGGAATTTGGACTCTCAGGTCTCATCATCAGTCATCATCACACTTACTACTGAGTGCTGTGAGTGTAGGGAGTAAGGAGACTCTTTGCTATAAACATTTAAAAAAATAAGAGAAAGAAAATTGGCCCAATTGATATATTTTTCTCAAAAAATGTTACATTTTGTTAACAGAGTTTTCCAGCATGTGGAAAAAGCTCATAAAAGACAGCTCTTGGTAATATCACAGTCTCCTCTGACAGACTGCAGGGACCAAATCCTCTAATTTACACAACTGTCACATAAGCATCACTCCATCAACTTCCACAGATACATTTGTGATTCTTACTAGCATAAGTAAAACCAAGCCCAGAACTTTGCTTCCATTTTCAACTCTCTAGGATTCTCATCTCTTGCAGATCATTTAATCCAGAGCAGAGCACGTCTGGAGTTTATTTACCCAATATATTAATTCTGGTTGTGTTTGCAAACACTGTCCCTTGTGGGGAATCCTCTCCACACCCTAACAGCTGCATTTGCCATGCAAGAGTCCCAAGCTCAGATTGCCCTGCACACACACTTCCCCTCAGCACCACCAACACAGCCCCTCTTAAAACAACAATCCTCTGCTTATAGGTCTGTCCTGACAGCTGTAATTATGTTGTTCCCTCAGCATTCAGCTTTGATGTGCCTTTGGCCATCACCATGCTGGCATTTCCCTGCTGTGGTTTTCCATGCCTTGATTGAGCAACAGGGGACTGAGCTGCCCCCAGCATTGGTGTACCAGGGGTGGTGTCCTCCACCCAGAATGAGCACACCACAGTAACCATGTGAGACCTCCAGGGTCTCTTCTGTGAAATTAGACTTGGTTTTGTGTAGTTTAGAGAACTCTTTTATAGGATTAAAACCCATTTGTCCTCATACTATAACTTGGAAGTAACGTGACCAAGCAGCAGGCAGGAGGAGGAAAGAGGTGTTTTCTCCTTAGACGCTGCTCTTAGTTGGGTGAAAATAGCAGGTCTAAGCCTAAACAACTCTGGGTGACTCAACAGGACCCTGCAGGGATGTGGGACCCAATCTCAGCACGATGAATGTGTTCAGCTCTGCCATACGTGTGCTGTAATGAGCAGTGCTGCTGGTTTGCTTCTGCTGAGAGGCACCAGTGCTCTGGTCTGGGTAATGAGCTGCCTTAGACACACAGGAACAGGCACAAAACACTGCTCTGGGTATCTTCAACAGCTCAGGCTCCTGTAAACACATCCCATCTGACCTTCTGCCACTGCACCAGCCTTTCACAAAATCTGGAGTCATATTCGACGTCCAGCTCTCATCTCTGAAGTGCTTAATAGCCCGACCCTGGGACACTCATTGGGATATTTTTAGCTTCCAGGTACGAGGTTTTTCCCACATGACTGTGCTTTGGCACAATGAAATGCTGTCTGAGTGGTGGGTTTGTCTTTGCAACACCAAATTCTCTGCTTGAGGCAGCTGGGGGCGGTGGAACAGACAACTAGAAGGAACAAGCAATGCAACCCTCCTGGCTCAAGGCTCATCTTCCAGAATTAGCTCTTGCTAATGTAAAAAAGTGTACACATATATTCCTAAAACTCCTCCAAACCCAAGCATTACTGAGCACTCTCTCTGAATGCTGTTCCAGAGGGTGGAGGTGCAGGCAGGCACAGTGCAGGAGCTGTGCCTTCATGCCATAGGAGCAAGCTGGGAAAATCATCTCACAGCAAAAGCTCAAGGGCACAATAATCCAAGGGAATCCAATTGCCTCACTCATTCCTGTGGCTTTAATGTAACACAACAGTTCACCATCAGCCTACCTCTCTCTTTACGGAGAAAGGTTTGCAAGGACAGGTGTCTCTCCTGAACCTGATTTCCCTCTTGCAGAATCCAGGCTCTCCCTCCAACAGGAGATGGGAAGAGAGCAGTGCACCAAGTCCTGGTCTCTTCAGGTGCATGACTGGATGATAAACCAGGCTGTAGTGCACAAAGAAAGGAAATGCAAGCCAGCTCCAAAGCCTAACAGGGTCAGATGATCTGGGAGGGTCAGATGCAAGTGTGCAGCACAATGACCTCGTGGTGTTGTTAGTGGAGTGCACAGGGGGTCACTCAGGGTCCATCTGCACAGACAGCCTTTGCCCCCAGGCCCTCTGCAGCCATGCTGGTAATGCAGGGCACACCCTGTGGCTTTTGGCTCTGTCAGATGGCACCAAACCAGAGATGCATCTTCTGCGGATGCTTGCATTTTTTGCATTTTTTGTAGAAGGGTTCACTGGTTGGATCTAAAGTACTCCCAAGAGCATGGGTACATTTCACAGGTTTCCTTGCAAGTAGAGACTTCAAAGACAGCCTTTATTTTATGCCCAGCCAGGCAGGAACTGCAAAAGAAATTAGGGCAGGGTGCTGGTATGCTGATTTTATCAGATCCCAAAGGGACTTCAGCAGGAGCTGTGCTATGGACAGAGCTCACCCTTGTGTGACCAGGGTGACAGAAAAGGCTCTGTGCTCACAGCCTGCCCTTGGGAGAGGCTGGGGCACCATCAGTCATCCCCAGTCCTGCTTCACCCCTTTTCTGGCTGCATACAGCAGCAAATAATGACAATATAAAAGTGTTGCAGCTTGATCCCATGTCCTTCTACATTTCCAGAGAAATAAGCCAGTTTCTGTGCTCATCAGAGGTCACGTCCAGAGGAGGTCTGACTTCCCAAAGTAGCAGACACCAATAATGCACCTGGCTTTGTTTCAGCACTGTTTTGTTACGTGCCCGGGTCTCTCTGGTAGCACTGAAGCCGGGCACAGAGCAGGTTGTCACCCCCTGAGGAGGGATTACCCTCAGGAATACTGGGGAGCACTGCATCCCTCTCTCCAGCACACATCCATCTCCACAATTCCACACAATTTTCTTTTACATCAACCCATTTTGCTTTGTTAGATAAGTTATCTTTCAGTGAAAGGAAGGGAATGAGCTTTCATCAACGAGCTTTTCAACAAGTTGTCACCACCTCAATGATTTAGGGTAGGCAGAACACCTCATATTCCCAGTTGCCCTCATGCCACCACAAGCTGCCAGTCAGTGTGAAAGCATAGCCCACTACAGCATCTGGAAAGGTCAGAGTGGAAATGTTTTCACAGAAAGATAATCAAGCCATAAGACAAATGCCTCATCAGGAGGAAATGTCAGCTCCTGAATGAGGACAGTTATTATATATTTCTTTATCTAAAGGAAGCAGGTTAATATACCTCCAAATTACCATTTATCACACTATATAATGTTCAATTTCCAGAGTAATTTCCACCATGCTTTCTATTGCATGTGTGGAAATCAATTCAGAGATGAGTGAATCCTTTTTTCTGTGTGTTTACAGCAGCAAGTAAACTAATTAAGAAAAGCTACAACAAAGAGAAAGACCATGTAACAAAAAAAATAATGTGAGATGGGTTTTTAAAAAAATGTCAGCCCTATGCAAGTCCTTGTGTGCTCAAATTTAGCATATCACTTTAACACATCATCTTTTGCAGCTTTAGTAAGAAAGACTCAAGAGGGAGTGTGCTTGGGTTCCAGCAGGGAAGGCAGAGGGTCACAGTGGAGAGGAGCTCAGAGCAAAGAGCTTGCTAGGAGCACAAAAGGCATTTTAAAAAAATGTCTTGAAGGACTCATCAGCAGACATGAGGTATAAAAGCATGAGAGAGCTCACACAGGAGCCCTGGGAGAGGAGTCAGAGGAGGCTCGTTGTGAAGGAGGCCGACAACTGTGCAAGAATTGGAGAGGGCTGGAAAAAAATCACAAAAGCGCTGTGAGGAAAGAGGGCAATGCTGCTCAGAAGAGCTGAAAAGTTAAAGCCAAGTGCCTTTAAGAGTGCCACACATTAGGAGAGTGATGGAGTGACAGTGGATTTGAGAGTCTCAGAATGAGGGGTAATTTCCTTTCAGGAAATATGCAACTTTTAAAAAAATTCCATTGATGAACACTTTCCAACAGGCTCTAAAAAAATAAAAAAAGCAACTCTTTTCAAGATTTTAAATGACTTGCAAAGCAGCCTAGATTATTTTTACTGTAATGTCCTTCTCCTTCCTTTCTTGGGCTGAAAGTCCTCCTTCCCAGACCTGCTGCATGCAATTACAGGAGCCTGCAAAGAGGGTCTGCTGAGACCAATGCCTCTGAAAGCCCACTGTGGTACCTGGGAATAAACCTCACCAGCCTAACCACTTCTACAGCAATTAAAGAGAAAATAAATAATCCTCAGATGTGCTGATTAGAACCCCACAGAATTAACACTGTAATACTGCCGAGCTCTGTCCTGATTCCACTCTCATTTTTACAGCCCAGCAGGTTTACATTTCCAAAAAATATTCTGTGACCAGCCTCCAGGCATCTCACACCTGATCAGGAGATCCAAACCAAATATATTTCCTCCTCAACAACTCTCAAGTCGTTCAAGAGATATATATATATTATTTTTTTTGCCTTGCTGACAAGATCTACTTTGGGCCATGTTGTTTCTCACCCACCACCTTGCTCTAATAACAGTTACATTTTACAATTTTCAAAAGCTGTCAACATCATCGATCTCCCAGACTGAATGCACTTGTCTTCTATGATATGTGTTGAATTGCTTGTGCCACAATTAAGTCTTTATTTGGCTGAAGGCAGCTTACCTGCACGGCAGCATGTCATTTGCTCTCTAGCAGAGTAATAATGGTCTAGGGCTAAAAATACATATGTACATTAAAAAAAAAAACAAGATTCCGACAGGGTCTTGTGAGATGGACACTCTCCACATGGTGAACTATCACTCTGGTGGGATAATTGGTTTGGTTTGATCAAAACTGCGTGCTCCTAAAGAACAGAGCGTCTGGCAGTGCTCACAGCTCAGCACTGAAAGAGAAGATTGTCTTTGTCAGATCTGTCATGAAAACTGGAAAAGGAGAGACTGGACTGCACTGAGCAAAAATGAAGGGCCTCTAAATCCAAAAGACTGTGTGCCTTATTTATCCTGGTGCTGCACATTTAGTTTCTACTGTAAGTTCTCTGTGATCTCTTTTGATCTCTTCTATTAAAGGGAAGGAAAGCTGCTAGCAAAGACATCCCACAGAAGGCCCATCCATTTCTTCCTGCCTCTTTAGAAGGGCCACAATGACCTGAGCACTGCTAACTCATTCAGGCAATGAAAAATGAAATAGTGCTGCCTGCACCGTTAATTGGAAAATGCATATTGTTTTATTGCCACCTAGAAAAATGACTGTTCAGGTCTACAGCTGACACACCCCAGGTTTGCACATAGGAAAGGGTGCAGAGAACATGGCAATTAGCTGCCCTGATGGCCTCATCTCCAGCTAGAGCACTTCCAAGCACTGGGTCCTGCTAGGGCTGCAACACCTCTTCCAGAAAAACACCCCACCTTGGTGGCAATCCTGGGAACACACAGCTTGCACTGCTCAGTGCTGCTTGTTTCTGAAGCCATCTGCACTCCCCACAGCCAGCACGCCTAGCAGCAGGTTACAGGTTATTCATCATATCTCCCAGACTATCTGCACCTGGGTCTTCTGTGGTGACACTCCAACACTCCTGACATTTAATAAGATCCATGCCTCACTTGACAGACATTTGTAAAAGATGCTATGTTTTGATTTGCAGAACAAAAACAAATTTGGTCTAGAATCCTGCCATCTGGTGACTCCAAATATTTTTTTGCATATGGTTACAAAGGCTTGTGTCTTTTACTTTGCTTTACCACTTGTCATTTATCTGTCCTTCCACAGCCCTTTATTCTGTGTACTGCAAAGCCCTTTGAATAGAAAAGGTCCTTTCAGCTGAACACAGCACCTTTGTCTTCATTTTACAGGCAAAGATATGATGACGTATAAGGGCAAGAGTCTTGGCCAAAATCACTCAGCTTGTCAGAAAAAAAGGATGCAGTCCAACTCTCTGAATCTTCTGCATCCGCCTTCAAACAACACTACCATCAGCTCACTAACAGGCTTGTTTTGTTTTAATAAGGTAAAGCTAAAATAAAACCAGAAAGAGGAAAAATCAGATGGTGTCTTCATGATATTAGACAGGAGATGGATCATTATCTTGACAAAAGTTGTTTTTGTCCCACTGCTCAGTGTGGCAAAATAGAAATGGGCTTAGAAAAGAGCTGGCATGAGCCCTGTCCCAGGTGCCCTCTCATTCCAAACTCTGCTTTCTCTGTTAAGTCTGACAGCAAGAACCTGCCTGTTGTCCCAGCCCGCACAAAAACAGGACATCTCCCAGTTTCAGGCCTGGAAACAAGAGGAAAACCCAGTGCAGGGGCTGAGTCGGCATCACTGAGAGATGCAAATAATCTTTGATCAAGATTCAGATCACGTAATTCATGCACACGTGCTCTCCTGCAGCAGGCACAGGGGCCAGCTCTGCATCTCCTCCCTCTGCCTTCAGGGCAGCCACGAGAGGTACACCTGCCCAGGATACATGCCATGATCCTTTTATTTGCAAAGTCCAGCATGTGCCACAATGATGTGAGCAATGGAGATGTCAGACAGACTCAGGCTTTTTCACAAATGGGGGAAAATACAACCCCAGAGAGTGACCATGCTTTGAAAGCACCCCAAACCATAGGAAGGAAGGAAGGAAGGAAGGAAGGAAGGAAGGAAGGAAGGAAGGAAGGAAGGAAGGAAGGAAGGAAGGAAGGAAGGAAGGAAGGAAGGAAGGAAGGAAGGAAGGAAGGAAGGAAGGAAGGAAGGAAGGAAGGAAGGAAGGAAGGAAGGAAGGAAGGAAGGAAGGAAGGAAGGAAGGAAGGAAGGAAGGAAGGAAGGAAGGAAGGAAGGAAGGAAGGAAGGAAGGAAGGAAGGAAGGAAGGAAGGAAGGAAGGAAGGAAGGAAGGAAGGAAGGAAGGAAGGAAGGAAGGAAGGAAGGAAGGAAGGAAGGAAGGAAGGAAGGAAGGAAGGAAGGAAGGAAGGAAGGAAGGAAGGAAGGAAGGAAGGAAGGAAGGAAGGAAGGAAGGAAGGAAGGAAGGAAGGAAGGAAGGAAGGAAGGAAGGAAGGAAGGAATTGCAGCTCCCCAGGGCATGTGAAATTGGATACTCTTCTTTCCTTCTCCTCTCTCCCTTCTCAGAAGGGTCTTGAAGGGTCTTGTTTTGTCCCCAGAGGTGCAAATAGACACTGAGGGTATCCAGCTTGATTATCCTGCAAGGAAACTGTTGTTCTTAGCAAAGAGGTGATTGAACAACAAAGCCATCTCTTGGAAGCCTCCTCTCACACTCAACTCATTTTGCTAATATTTTCACTCCTAGCAAAGGGCTTGTGTGAACAGAGGCTGGTGCTGATGGAAGAGGAAGAAAACTGAGCTAAATTGCACCTTCTGCTGCTGTCAAAGAGTCTAAAACCAAAACTATTGAGATCCTTGGATGGACAAAGAATTATCCTTATCCACATCATTATTGCTTTTCCATGTTTTTCTTATGGGGCTGAAGCACATGGCACCTGAATGCCACCAAGTCCCCTGAGGTCAGTGCCCCAAACCCTGAATTTCCAACACAGCTCCACCCAGGCCCCTCTCAGACTTTCACTGCCTTCCAGAAGCTCTGCCTGGATCCAGAGAAGGACAAGGGCAGCACTCTGTGTCTCACAGTGTCCATGGACAGGCAAAGAGCCTGTGTGATCAAACTCTCCCTTCCCTTGACTGCCCAGCTTCAGACCATGTGGAGACAAGGTTGGAGAACGGGTGGGAAGCCTGAGCACCAACAGACAAATGCACATTCCACCATCCCAAAGGATGGAAAGTTTGAGGCTCTGAGGGTTTGGTCCCGGTCCCATACTGGGTGTAACCATGAAAGCAAAACAATGTTCCCTAAAGTTTGCATGATCAAGCTTTCTCCATAAACGTTATTTATAGAGGGCTGGGCCCTGTGGGTGAAAAGCTGGGGAGAATTTTCATTCTGCCTGAAGGACTCGCAAAAGATTAGGTGACAAAGTTTAGTGACTGGGAATTCTGCCCAGATTCAGCTTCAGGGGAAGGAATTAGCAAACTGGTTTAATGGATCAATCTTCTCACTCAATTTCACGATGTGATGGTGAAGATGTGAAGTTTGAAGGAGGATGTGCACATCCCACAGAGATTTTCCACAGATTCGTGTCTGACTTGCACACCCCCGTGTGAAAGTGAGCTACCCCCCTGCCCACGGCAGCCTGGCAGGATATCAGAACAGACCAATCCAATTTGTGAAAAATAATTGATCCAGCTGCCTAAATCTCTGCCATTTTCTCACTCCAAGAAGTATATTTTTGCAATTATCACACATGTTGAGCAGCAAACACAGATGAAAGTTCAGGTTTTTTTCTCAGTTCACTGCTTGATAGCTATAAACTATATATATATACACATAAAACAGTGCTCTCAAATGATTTCTGCTGAGGGGGAAGGCAATAGTTGGTGCATATTCTTTGCTTTAGATGGATTTTTTTCCCACTATGTGCAGAAAACAATAATAAGGAACAGACAAAATAAAATAAAAAAAAAAAAAAAGAAAGAGAGAAAGTAGTGAGAAATAGCAATTGTTCTGAAGGGGACAGAGGAGATGAAGGGAATGAAATCAAGTCATTGATCCAAAATGCTCTGCCATTTGATAGCTCACTTCTGAGTGCTCTGAGACCTCCCAGCACAGCTCTGACACCCCAATGCACTCGGTGATTACCCAAAGCTCATTTAAGTCTGTGGGAAGGAATCTGCCAACCCAACTGACTTTGGTTCATCCTTTAGCCATGCAGATGATAAAATTTGAAAAAAATTCACACAAAAGACAAGGTGTGCAAAGTGTGAGAGGAGGGAATGTTTCTTGCATTGACATTTCTGAAACAAGCATTTCTCCTGCAGCTCCCACTAAAACCAGGGTAGCAAGAGCTGGTTTAGGGAAGCCTCTCCTTGGGGTAGCACTGAAGCATGTTTGTTCACTTGTGACTGGACATGTCCTTAACCATGGCCATTAATTAGGGAGAAAGTGCTTAAAGCAGTTTGGATCCTACAGTTGCCTGGGGTGTTTTGTTAAGGGGGAGTGAAAACTTCAGAGAAGTCCACGTGCAGCTGAGCTCCATCTCACACTGACTTCTTATTATGGAAAATCCTGGGAGAAAAGATCTACAGGAACTGAGACAATTTGCCTTTGCTGCTCTGGGAGCCATGGAACACACTCACTACAGCCAGCTCTGTTACACATCTGTTGAAGCAACAAAAGCTGGTATCACCCATGTCACTTCTGGAAACCTGGAGAGGGATTTCCCAATTTGTAGTAACAAATTTATTGCCTCTGTGTGCCCTCTACTTACAACACCAACTCTGTGGTTGACATGGCAAAAGTACAGGATACAAAAAGGAAGGCATCAAGATTGTCGTTATGGACCTCACTCTACCAGCAGCAAACCCCCTAAAAAATTAAAAATTTATGACTTTAAAAGTCACAAATGTGACCATTAGATAGATGCTGCCTGTCTTCACTGAACACCTTGGTCATGGTGCTCTACCCCTGGACTCCAGGGAGACTGAAGCCCCTATGACCTTGGATCCCACAGGTGTTACTGGGCCTGCCTCAGGCTCCTTGGGCATAGAGAATCTCACTGATTTACCCATCAAAAACCAAAAACCAAAAAACAAGCAAACAAACAAAAATAAGCAAACAAAAAAAACCCACCAAAAAAAACTCCCCCCCCTCCCAAAAAAAAAAAAACCAACCCAAACCAAAAAAACCTCATCAGATTTTGAAAATGAGCTCTGTGGATGTGTATTTAATGCAGGAGTGATATCGAGTAATAGACCAGCTCGGAAAAACCGTGGAGGTAAAGGGAAATTTTAGTTCTTCATTTAGGCAACTTTCCCTGGATTTGATTAAGGCAGGGGTGGAGGAAATCTGGGAGGGAACACTCCTGCTCTCCCCCGCACACTCACCCCGCTCACCCGGCTCGTTCTGCGCCGCATCCCGCAGGCGCCTCAGCCGAGCCGCGTTCCCATGGATACGCGAGGATGCTCTGCCGAGGGCTGCGAGCGCCGGGGGTGACTCGGCTGATGCCACAAACACGGAGCGGAGTTCCCTTCCAGAGCCGCGGATCCCATCTGTGTGTGTGGATAAAGGGATCTCTCCCCCAAAATCCACCGCAGGTTTCACCTGCTGGATGCTCTTTGCTGTGGCACCAACCAAAGCTCACTCCTTCAGTTGCAGCCCCGATTTTAAACTGACATTTTAAACAGGCAGAGAATGGAGAAAATATTTCCCTAAAAGAAACACCTATTGCCTCCTAAAAAGCAGCCAGCACTGATGGTGTGGCTATGGTACCTACTGGGGATAGAAAATTTGGTAATGTGGGGAATACAAGCAGGGCAGGCATTTTGCTGAGCCACAAAGAGAGCCAGTGCATTGTGGAACACAAGCAGGAATCCAGGGTGAGACCTGAGAAGGATAGAGGTAGTTCAGCTCACAGCAGCTGGAAGGAGGCAGGAATTTCAAGACCCAAGGGAAAGGTATTTTCTCAGTGGGGAGCACAGAGCACCAGGGAACACCCAGTGAAGGAGCAAAGCAGCCCCCATGATTCCTTACTCCTAAAGCCAGGATGTGTCCACATGGAATACATTCTGCACATTGAACTACTTAAGAAATGACTATTTCCCAATAAAAGTAGCAAGAATAACATGTTTATATAAAAATAATCTGGAATTTTCTTTTCCTGGGCATCTTTGGTGGGAATAATGGTAACAATCAGATACTGGGCTGGAAAGAACGAATTACTTAGGACATCATTCTTCCCAAAGCAGACCTAACCCTACGTACATGCTTCTTGTCAAATGTCCCCACATGTTTTTAAAGGTCTTCAGTAGTGAATACACATGTTGGTCCACAGAAAATCGACTCCATTCTATTTTTAAATTCAAATTCATCTATTTGAAAGACTTTTGTCGTTGATCACCAGACCACAATTACACATAGAAGTTCTCCTACTCTGGAACATCAGAACCTTTTCCAATGTCATCTGGTGGCAGGCAGTGTGGGAAACAGCTCGTGTTCACTGCACGCTAAATCTCCTTTCTCAGCCTTTGCTCCTCCTGACAGGAATGCTCCTAAGAGCCTGCTCTGGGAATGATAATTAGTTTGTTGATTAATCATCAGTGCTCAATGATACGATGTCGTTCCTGGTGGTTTTAGGTTTGGAGAGAGCCGTCCCCCTTGGCAGGAGGAAGTTTGGGATGACACCACATCAGCCCAGCAGCTGGAGAGCAGCTCAGGGCATGGGCAATCTGCAGTGAGACCATCACCCACCCACGCTGGCTCTCACCAAAACCAGGGCAGAACGTCCAGCTCTGCACAGCCAGCCCCCAGACCTCACCTGGCTCTCCCCCTCACTCCAACAAAGCATTTTTAACATTTCCATGGCAATTCTGGTGGTTTCCGCCCCCTCGCCAAGGCTGCTTTTGTTCATACAAGTTGTAAATTTGTTTCATTTTCTCCAGGAGCTCCCACACCATCAAGATCAAATTTAAGGTGTTAATTAAATGGAACGTGTAACACTTTACAGTCCAACAGACAGCAATTTGGGCTAATGGCAATGGCTGGAGGTGGGTTACAGCTGTGGGCAGGGAGGGCTCTGATTGCCCTCTGTTGGTTTCCTGCCAACCAATATTCCTGTTTTCCTATAGATTCTCCCACTCCTTGGATTTCAATAATTATTTGACTACACCTCACTGACAGCACATTTCAATTTAAAGGCTTTACTTGTCAGCTTACACATGCATATCTGCCAAAATAATTCTCCATGTTTATGGTTTTCAGCTCCTCAGCCTCCCAGGTGTCTTTAAGTTCAACTTTATTTTGCCTTCATCTTAATTCAACAGCTGCAGAGGAACACACAGCAACTTCCAGGTTAACTGGTTGATGGGTTTTAGCCAAACATCGTAAAGAGTTCATGGTCAACCATAAACTCATTTGAGGCAACAACAAGCACACCAGGTCACAGTCTCTGCATGACAACAAGCTGCCTGCAGCAAAATCCAGATGCAAACACCTCTCAGAAAAACCCCAGAGTGCCCCAAAAGTACCTCTGCATTGCCTTGGTCTGTGCACCCTATATGCCAATATAAAAGATTATTTTAAAATAAATTTTTGCTTTGAAATTCTTTTTTAATAGTTGGTTAAGAGAGTTTTCCTGATAATCAGATGGCTTCTATTTTCTGCAGGTTTGTATGAAAGGCTGAGCTGATTGCTCGGGCAGCATAAGATCTCTTGTAGGGATTCACTGTCTAAAAGCTGCATCACATTTTCTTAACAGATTTTCCATCAGTCTGAATACTTTTTGTGACAGTTGGAGCAGTTCATAAGGAATTTGGTATTTGATACTGGAAATGCAGCCTCTTGTTCAATTATTTGGACAAGATACACACAGATGGCGGCGTCTTATTTTGGCCACTCTCAGAGAAAAAGTTTGCAGTGTATTTACATGTAAAAGTTCAAAATGTCTTTTTATGCACATCCTTTGCCACCAACCTCTACTTCCCTGCTTATGCCAAAGTCTTTGCAAACAAACTGATCTGCTACAATCTCCTCAGAGAAAAATACAAGATGGGTGCAAGCATCAGCAATGCCAATCCAGGCTTTTATTTACTTATTTACAGATAACTTGGTGAGGGATTTTCCCTGCTTCAGTTAGCAGCTGTTTTGGGTTTTTTTTGCAGCAAAATCATCAGCTTCAGTTTCTGTCGTGGTGGAATGGCAAACCCAGGAGTGAAATGGGGGATAAAGCCAAGTGAATGCCATAATGTAGTGCACACTGTCTGCTGCCTAAAGCTATGCAGTTCAGCTCCTGTTTCCTCAGTCTTAGCTCAGTTTTTAAGCATAAACAGCTACACTGCTCTTCTCAAATATAATGATAAAGGTTAAAATAAAAATTCATCAGAATCTTTTTATCCTGGAAAGTGCTTTATAATCTGTCACCACATCACCACACTCACGCAGTGACCAGCATCTCACATGGAACAGAACAGGTTAATTTTCCCAAGGCTGAATCATCACAGAATTCATCTATAATAGCCCAAGCAGAATAAAAAGCTAGAGATGCATTTAAATACCCCCAAAGTAATTTGGTTAGTCAATGAACCACAGTATCTTCTCCCCACTCTCTGGTTCACTTGGCATCCATCACTTTTATTTTGTATCAGATACTCATTGTCTGGAGCGATAACAGATATGTGATCCAAAGAAAGGAGCATCCCATTGATTTGCTGGCACAGAACATAACACTGTCATTATGCAGCCTTGTGGTGCAAGCCAAAATACCCGATTTTAATGTGTTCTCTGCAAAGAAATTATGGCACCCACATCTCTGCTACGTAATCTCAACATGTTATTAAAACCAGTAACACTCTAGATTTGAGTTCATCCTGAGGGAGCTAACATGGGTTGGTCGTAGTTTTAAGCTCCTATTTCCACAGACAGAGATGATTTGGACACCTCTTCCTTTTTTTCTTTCTTCTCTTTACCCCTCCCCCTGCTTTTCTTGCAGAATAACATTTTTTAAGTTGACATTGAGTTTTCAGATTTTCACAGCACAGAAGCTGTGAGCACAGTGCTTACTCCTGAAAATGTATACTGTGAAGCTGACAGCTTAGGGAGAGGTGAAAATTGGATAAATGACTAGCAAAGATGGCAGGAATGTAACAGAACACCTTTCCACTTGCAGCCGTGGGCACCAAATGTAGCCAGGGAACTCAGTTTCCCTTACTGTCATGGCCATGGCTCTTTCCTGCAGCTCCAGGCTCAATTACATTTCCCTCCCATCTCCCTTTAACAGCTGCCTCACTCTTCTCTGCTCATCCTCACCCCGAGCATGTTCTAAAGATGAGGTGTTTAGTGTGTTGCACAGCAGGAGCACAGCGCAGCATAATGGTTAAATATCTACAAATATTTTTACCATATTTCTCCCAGCAAAAACTCACAGTCTGGCTGATGCTCACTCCCAGGTACTCCAGCAACCCTACCCCACCACTGTGTCCCTTCTGGCATGTGCTCCAGCAGAGATAAATTAGTTTTATTCCACCATACACCCCAGCAACATAGATGCTCGGAGAAATCTTCAGCAATCTCAGCCCTCAGAAATAGCATCTGGCACCAAAACTTCATTCAAAGGGAATTACCTGGCTCAGAAATAAGGCTGAAGTCAGAGCCTCACAGCTTACTTCACTCTCTCCACCCAGGAAACCTTTAAATCCAGCATGACTGTGCCAAACCCATCACCCAGGGCTTAAATCCTGCTCACAGGTAGCTCCAGGCAGTTGTAGCTGCTCTGCAGTCACAGGCCCTGCACCTCATCTTAAATTAATATATAGGATTTCTCCTTGAAGTTTCTGTAACCTATTGATCACAGTGAAACCTGTGAGAGGTAAAAACACAGAGAGACCATGGTGGATCCCCAGATAAATCACTCAAGGAAGGGCAGGACAAGAGGCTGCAACAGAAAAGTTGGAGTTTTGGGATTGTACTTGGAACAAAATGGGGAGGGTTGGCAGGGTGAGACCAGTCCTGGAGGTGGACGTCCTGTGGGGTGCATGGAAAGTGGACAAATGCCTTTGGTTCACGACCTCTGGTGCTTTCAGATGAAAGGGAAAAATTTGCAATATCACAGTCTAATTCCCCACTCTGTGGAGAACATAAGAAAACCAGAGATGACTTCACAAAAACTGCTCATGCAAATCATCAGTGGGGGCTGCAACAGGCACTTGAGTGCTGCAAACCCCTGAACAGCAAACCCAGCCAGTGCCCCAGTGCAATAGACATCCCAGCTGAGGCTCAGGGTTCTGACTTTTACTCAGACACGTCCAAACTGTTTTGATTCACTGATTCCTGGCTTACCCAAAAGGTAAAGTTTAAAGGTTAAGTGAAACAGCAACAAAACCAAAGCCAAGAAGGATTCTCATTGACTTTTGAACACGCTGAGGGAGCACTGATTTGCACCAGCCTTCCAGAAAGGGGATAATTGTAAATAAACATCCTCCACACCTTCCTCCCACACATGCAGGCAGACACACTCTAAGCTGCTATATCACTTCATTCAGCTCCAACAGCTCCCAGTTTCAAGATAATTAACCCTTTTTATTATTAGTTCCAACGTATGGCATGCTGGAATTCTGCTTTTATATCCTGAGGCTTCTAACTCAGGCCAATTAACCTTGTGGGATGAGGAAGGAAGCCTGAAAGGAGATCTCTCAGCACAGAATTGCACTCGGGCAGTCCATCCATCACATGGGGACACAGGAGCTCTGCTGGGGGAGCAGCACTGTCCCTTCACTGCATGCAGAGCCAGCACCAACACCAGCACCAACACAGGCTGTCCTGCAGACAGGAGCCACTTGTGAGGAGCTGAACAACCTCCATGGACTGAGGCACCATCACAGTTACCCCTACAGATCACTGAGCACTTCTATTGATATAATACTCTTTTGAACCCTAAAATTCCCACTCCTGACAGCGCTGTCTGTTTAGGTTCCTTTAGCCCAGAATAAGCCCTATGGCAAGGACCAGTTCTGGGGAATAAAGGAGGCAAACGTGTTTCCCACCTAAGCTCAGCAGAACCTGTCTCTGTGTTTCACTTCTCCCTTCATCACTATTATTGTTCAGAGAGGTGGGGTCATGCAATCAATGCAGATTTGGAAGATTTTTTACTTCCAAAAGAAGACCCTACTGCACAACCACTCCCTGGCCATCCAAGCTGGCTCTCCTGAGCCAGGCTGACCCAAAAACAGCATCAGGGGCTGACAAGCTGCAGATTTCCCTGTGCCACACAGCTGCAGTAAAGAATTTAAGTTTATTTCTCCTGTAGGTTTTTTTTTTTTTTTTTTCACTTGTACAGCCACAGCGAGGGTGCTGGGCTTGGCTGCAGAACTGTGATGCCAGCTGGGAGTTGAGATGGGGCCGGGGAGCAGAAAATGCTGAGCCAGGGTTTCCCCCACCTCTCTGCCATGTGCCACTGGGATCCAGCCTCTCCAGGGGAAGGGAAGCTCTCAGCTGCTGTTATGAAACACATCTGAGAATGGGTTTGTTCCACAGTCCAATGATGACAGCCTTGACCTGCTTTGGAGGCATCCCGGCTCTCTGCCAAGCTGGTGAATCAAGGGATGCTGAACTGCCAAGTCCACCAAACATCAAAGGAAATGAAGCTGTTCCCATGGAACTCATTTTGCTCTCTGGCCACAGAAACATTTCACCAGAGCTTCCCTTTGAAGAGCAGGGCTGTGAGGTGTAGCAGGATCCCCAGCAGCTGCTCATCTCAGCCAAACAGGGCTTCATCTCCTCTGCAGTACAAAACAAAATACCTCAAAATAACTGTGAAAAATCCTTTGCAAGCACAATAGGAATAAATAAAAGGAGAGGTGAAAATGGCTAAGAGAAGGGGAAAGGGAGTAAAAGAATTAAGGCCATTTGCAAATGGTTTGAATTTCCATATAAATCCCTTACTGGTTGCCAGCTGTCTGAGCCCTGAAACTTGGCATAACTACAACAGACACTGAATTTGATACAGACATTTGGTTCCCCATATTAATCATGTAGGGTAGAAAAAGAATACATCATTTTTGTGTTTGCCTCATCAGCTAAGGCTTTATCCCCATTAGACCTAATGGAAACCTTCCCTTCACTTTCCTTGTGGCCAAGATTTCAGGTCCAGAGCACAGCTCCAGGAAGGCACTGCTGTGAGAAAAAATCCCAGGCACCTGCATCCTGACAGAGAAATTCCAGCAGTTCAGTCTTATCTCCTGCATAGTCAGGGCTAAAGTGGGCTGCTCTTTTGTCCTTTGCAGAGGACAGAAATCCCAAAAGAACAAAGGAAAAGGGCACCAGAATCCATGAGCTGCTTGTGCTGGAGGGCAGAGCAAGTAGGTGGAGGGAGAGCTGTGAAGCTGTGGGATGGCTGGGTCACCCTGGGCACTCAGGACATCCCTCTCTCAGGGAGGATTTGCTGGACTGGATTATGTCAAGTGAAGCAAAATGGCCCCACGTGACCTTAAAATGAATTAAAAGGTCATTGCACATCTTTTTTGTACAGTGAGAAAAACCTTTTGGAGGAGCACCAGCCTTTCCCATGGTGCAAAGCCAGGAGGGGAAGAAGAAGTGACTCATTGCAGTATCTCTCCTTTCTCCTTCAAACACCAAACACGCACACAATTACCCTAAAACCAGAATGTATCAGGGGGTTAGTACAACAATACATGTCCTATGCCAGTATTGTTCTGGAAATGTCTTTTTTCTTTCTTTCAGCTACTCCCACAGGGCAGGAAGCACAATACATGTGCAAGCATCTGGTGTGCCACAGACATCACAAAATGAGTCAGGTCCTCAGCTGGTTTTATTCAACTTGGCTGTCCTGATGGTTTTAATATTTATTTTTTTTATTATTTCAGTTCCTCCTTCCAAATGTTCTCCCCTCTCATATTCTGTATGCAACAATAGCACCATAATATCAAATTTTATCATAAGCATCTCTGCAGTACCTCACAAAAGAAAATAAATGTGTAGATGTTGCTGACAAAGCAGCTGCATCTGACTGGCATTTTGTTTAACAATACTTGACATCAGATCCCAAATCCTACCTTCACTTTCCTATAGAAAAAGAGCTTCTCCTTCAATTCTGGCTATCTAATATAGTAATCCTGAAAGTATGCTTTTGAATATCTTCATGCTGGGAGTGGATCCTCAGGTTATTCATGGCTGACGCATGAGCACAAGTCCCTTCCTCTCTGCACTCACAAGTCTGCACATCACATCATTCCCCTGCACCACGGATCATTTTGCCCCTTTAGAGTTACTAGGGTTTATTCTCCTGCTGGGTAGAAACTCTTTGGATTTCCAGGATGTGAAGCTTCTCCTTGAAGTATTAGTCCCACATATGAAAGTGGGTGGTTTTGCTGAAAGTTTTTGTCATTGTTCTGAGGAGGGAAAGCAGTTTTATTTAAAAGCTCCACTGGTGACTTCAGTTTTGGTTTCATGTTGCATTCCCATACCTGGTGGTAGTTATCACCTCCTTTTTCTGACCTGGAGAATTGTGTTGCATCTGGCCACGCTGCTGCAAAGCCCTCACGTGTGTTTCATCTGAACAAAACCACCGGAATCTTGCAAAATGTCATATTTTGCTCCATTGCAGTGTGAAATCCCTGCGTCCTAAATACGCAATGTCACATTGCAGTGCATACCAACACAAGAATTGTCTCACCAACTCAGATCAAAGGTCATCCTAGACCAGGTCCAGTGCCTTACTGTGGCCCAGGGGCAAACAAAATTACAGAAAAAGCTCCTTTGCCTCACTGGACTGTCCTCCCTCCCAAATGTCTGCCAAACAAGGACTTTCTAGATGTCACCTGTGAAGTCAAAAAAAAAGTCCTGAACAAGGAGTGCCACATTCCAACTGCATGGAAAGCATTGATGCTCACCATCTTCATTCTGCTCCACAGCCTCCCTGCAACCAGCCCCTGCAAAGGAGTGCCAGAAAGAGGGACTCACGACAAAGTTGCCATATGACTTCGTGACTCAGTCTTATGGCAGCATCTCATGGCAAAGTTATGGTGACAACGTTCAGTGTGGCCATTTGTCACCCTCTAGAGGTAACTTCTGCCACCCCTTGCTGCTGAGAAGGCCCTGGCAGCTCCCAAGGGCAGGAGCTGCTCATTCATGGCCAAAAATGCCAGGTTGAGTCTCCTTGTCCTACACCCACACCACTGCAGGGTGTTGTCCTCAAAGATCTGCCTTCCATGCTCCACACAGCAAATACCTGAGACTCTTGAAACACACTATTCTTGAACCTCCTGCTCTTACAACTACTCCTTTATTTAAAGGATTATCCATAAAAAACACCATAGTGCATGTCCACCTTTTACCCCCACAACTGAGTCCCTATGGTAAACATAAAATCATCTGATGGTTTCCTGTTAATCAGGAATGACAGATTTGATTTCTGTATGCAAATACTGGATGTAGGGGAAAAAAAAGACAAATTATAAACTTTTGCTTGTTTATCAATCTACCAGAAGTGTTACAAATAGAAAAAGAACTGAAAAACTATCCATGTGGCTCATCTTAGGTGTGAGTGTATAAAAATAGGCCAAACTCCAGAGGAGAAGAAGGAAACAAAATCCATTATTACCCTTTTCTTGCTTGAGGAACCATTGCAATGGTTTCTGAAGCACACTCCAGTGTGTTGGGATCTCTGTGAGCACAGAAGGCAAAGACAAGGGTTAGCTCACACCACTGAGCTAGAGACTGTGACACCACTTCCTGGGATCAGCCCTGGCCTCCTGCTCCCCGTTTGTACAACCTCAATGTGTTCCTCCCATTTATTGCACTCAATATAAAGGAGGCATCTAGACAAAGCCAAAGCTGCTCCTGTTCTTTGGCATCTCTAAGCCACAACACATCAAACCCCCCTGGCTCTAAGGAAATCCCCAAATGAGGTGCACAGACTCAGCACTGAATCCCAGCTTTTGCTCCCAGAGGATGTGTGGTGATGGTCCATGGCCTGGATCTGCAAAGCCTTACACTCCCAACTTACCAAGGAGCAAAACTCCCACAAAAGCTTGTAATGGAACAAAGTGTTTTCCATAATAAAGCTGACAAGCCAGGTAAGATGTGCCACCATGAGCTGGGACACATTTCTTCCTTGCCTGTGACCATCCACAGCCAGTGGGGGAAAGGAGCAGAGGCTGCTTGGCAGCAGAATCATTCTCTCTGCCCCACTTGGCTTTGTCCCATGGAAAACCCTCGTGTGTGGGAGGAATTCTGAAAATCAGCTTAGCCAAGGGGCACGAGGAACCACTGCAGGTGTGGCCAGAGCAGCTTGCACAAGATGACCACTGCATTATGCAAGCTGAGCTGAAATACTGGTCAGAGGCAAATCTGTCAGTCTCCCTGTCTTTTCCAGTGTTTCATCAGAAGTTTTATGCTGCTGGAGAACCATCCAAAGAGTTAGGGCTGCCTTTGGAGTGGAGCAGAATTGCATAACTCCAGCTATCTCACAAGTCTGTGCCTGTTTACACAAGAGGGGAGTCTGGTCTTGTGGTTTCAAAAAAGCAACTGATTCTGAAAGATTATTGTTTTATTCTCAGCATTCTGACAAGTCAGTTAAAAAAAAAACCCAAATACTGGAAAGCAGGTGAATGAGTTCTCTGCAAAATCTGCAATTTCTGCAACAAAACCAAATTGCAACACATGGCTTCAGATCTCACTTTCCCTGGAAAACCAAGTGATAGCACCCTCATTAAATTCAGCAGCACATTTTCACTTGGGATGAACATGAACCACTATTCCCATTTAAAGAGGCAATAAAAGAAACATGCCTTTCCTATAAATCTTGCACCTCTACTCCCCTCTACCCCATCAAAAAACATAGAGCAAAAAGAAACTCTTAAACTTTCACATATGAGATGTGAAGGCAGAATATTAAGAAGACACAAAGCTCCTTTTTTTTTTTTTTCTGATCTCCAAATTAGTCAGAGGATAGCTCCTGAACACTGACTGTATTGCAGTGCACTTTCACCTAACCCATTTGAATCCTCAACCCTTCTGAAGTGGCAGGATCTGCATGCTCCTTTTAAAGGGTTGTTTTGAAGTGCTGAAGGGTGTGTTTGTTCCTCTACATGAATAAATTTAATATTTCAGTTACATATACTCCTTCACCCTCCCCCTCACTGTGTTTGGGATTTGCTTGGGAATCCTCAAAATAAGGAATATTACTTCAGTCAAACTCCTCTGGAAGGGTTTCCCCCATCCAATTTTTCTGTGCAAAGCCCATTTTGGCTGCGGCAGTCCTTTCAAAGGAAGCTCTTACAAAAAGTGCATCTCTGCTGGGAGCAGCAGGCTGGGCTGTGCCATGGAGTGAAATAGTTCCATCATTATTCTGTCTAATGCCTTCTTTGGACCAGGCTTGTCAAATGCTTTTGACATTATGAATTTCTTTCATATTGACAATGCTTTGGATCTCCTGAAGCTTGTCAAACCACTGAGCTTGGTTTCAGAAGTGAACTGTGGATGAAGGTAGTTATCCAGACAGCCCTGCTGCTCACTCAGGCCAGCTCTCACCTTTCTGCACAGCTGTTCCCTCCAGCTTTTCCTGACAGAGGTAACACCTTTGAGTGTTTTTTTGCAAATATATAGGCCACAATAACAATTTCAGTAATTAACACAAAAAATCAGAAAGATACAGCAAAAATGGCACCTCTCCCAGACAGCTGTAGGACAAACACTTTCTGTTGAACTGCAATCCAAGATTTATTTGGGATTACGAATAAGATCTAATGACAGATGATTAATATCTTAAGAGCAACTGCGTTCCTCCTACTTTCTCCATGAGTCTAACCGAGCTGACCTTTTAATAATGCCTGGTAATCTTCATATTACATCCTGAAAACACTGCTAAAATGAGTGTGCTGAAGTGTAGTGTGGGGCCACAAGGGACACACCAGGCAGGCAAAAAGTGTGAGCAAAACGTGACAAATTTCTAATCCACACCTTCACAGAGTGAGGTTGAAGTCCAATTTGAGATCCTGAGTGATAGATGTTTGATGGATCCAGCTGAGCTCTATCAGACAGAATGGGCTCTAATCCACTTTATAACTGTCACACATTAGTTGATAAAGCTTAGGAGAGGATTGGCAGGACAGAATGACAGGATAACAGAATTACCTCCATCGCCCACCTTGCACAAACCCTATACTGAACTCAGATCACAACAGTGCTCAGGACATCATCACAACCCACTTTGTCCAGAAACCACATCTCAGTTGCACAATTTATTTTTTTCTGTCCTGCCTGGCATTTAGAAAAGTTTGAAATTAAAAATTGTTTAGGGATGAAAAAAACATATGATTCACTTCAAGCTTTCTGGTAAAAGGAGGTAAGGCATGAATTTTAAACCCACAAATGTTCACTTCAAATAAAAATTTCAAAACTTGTAGTTTGACAAATATTGAAATGAAACATCTCAGTCTGCCTTTTTTTTTTTTTGTGACACGTTGCTTGGCACTTATATTTCTTACTAAAGTATTATCTGACACTTATATTAATTTTCAAAATACGTTGGTTGAAGCAATGTTTCATTTTTCATCCAAAATTATCTTGAAATTACAAATGCATTTCATGGTTTTTTACTCCATAGACATCCTATCTTTTCAGGAGGCACATGAGATTAACAAAGTTGAGTGTAGGCTGGCAGTGATAGGCCAGAGACAAAAAAAATACTTTCTACCAACTTCTCAGGTTTATGAGAAGGGTGATGCAGGTCCTTTCCTCACTTACTTACAGAGTTCCTTACATGGGCAACTTCAGTTTGCAAATAGCATTGCCCATGTCCAACAAGGACAATTTGTCCTGCTTGAAAAGACACAAAGCTGTGGCTAAAATATTTGTGCCAAGAGCAACCAATTGATCAGGTCTGTTTCCTTCAGCTTTGGGTTTCTGGGTCTCTTCCTTCTCCTGTGTCTTTGTGAGCATCATCTCCTCCAGTCTCACTCCCTCTACCTTCCTTGGCTTACCCTTCACCCATTGCTTGTGGGAATTGGACACAAGAAGAAGGACTGCTGCCAAAACACAAATTATCACAGGGCAGGGGTCTGCATGAAGCAAAAAAAGACTTTTCTGTAACTACTGTGATACTCCTTAACCACAGCATTCATCCCAACCATGCAGCTCATCTCTTCCCTCACTGCTCTCTTGGACTGTGCCCATTTAGATTGAGAGTTTGTCAAAGATGGACTCTGTTCCTGATTTGGGAAATGTTAATGCAGAGTGGCTTTAATAAAACAGTGCCAAAGCAGTTCACCTCACATCCTCTGTGCACATCTGTGAAGTGCCAAGAACATTTTTTGGTGTTGTACAAAAATAATAAAGATAGATGTAGTTAATAAATAGGTAAGTTCATTTTCAGCCCTCTGAGCTCCTCATTTTCTTTCAGCATAAGCCCATTTTTTACAGCTGACTGCTGTGATCTTCCAGGGGATGTGCTGATGTGGCTTGAACCAAGTTAATTTGCTTCCTTTTTCTTTTTTTTTCCAGGATTTGCAGATGTCATCAAAAATAAACAGTACAAAGAGGGGGGAGAAAGAATAGGCAAAGCAAAAACTGATTCAGAAACCAATTAAAATAAGGCATAGTTCTCAAAACCTCTTTAAATTATTCAGATGTCACAATCCGAGGAAAAACTGCTCTTTTCTAAGCATTCTGCTTTTTTACCTTCCTCCTCCCTGCTGAAATAACTAATCTAATTAAATGTTGAAGATATCTCCAAGTGAATTCAGGTTAACACAGACAGGGTTTGGGAGGCATCCAAAGATCTCCAAGTTATAGAAGTTTTGGAGAGTTAGGTGCATTTTTTTTTTTTGCTAAAAGTGGTGAAATTGAGAACTCAGGAACTGAGGGGTGGGGAACATGGTACAGCTGCCAATAATCCCTGGCCTTGGTCAAAATTATAACAGCACTGTACAATGAAGGGAGCGGGTCCAGCACATCTGGAGCCTTAGGCATGATTTATGGCTCAAGGATTTACAGTCCCTTTCTCTCCACTTGCTGTGGGCACAGAGGACAGAGAGGCAATGAATGGTTTCTGCTGCTGCACCACTCCAGCCCCTCTTTATCCATTTGTTTACTCCAAAGAGTACCAGATAAACACCCAAGCACCATCATGGCACAATGGAGGTACCAAGCAGAGGGATGCTTGTTCAGCTTCAAACCTCGATGTTCAAACTGTTCTCTTGCAACAAGCAACACAAATTCCAAAGAGATAAACTTGTGGTAGGTTAGTGAGCTCTTCAGAGTGGATTCTTTATCCAAAGGGTGTTTCCACCAAGATGGCAACTTTCCAAAGCCTTCTCCTCATTTCACATCTCCCCAGCAGGGAATGCAGCACCCCTGAGAGCAGCAGGACAGGTCAGCATTTCCCCACCACAGCAGGACCCCTTCTCCTGCCAGACCATGGCTATAGCTGACCTCTGAGCTTTTTACACCCCCAAGTGGGAACAAAGCCTTCAGTTTTGGGTGCTGAGAACAGAAAAAAAATCCTCTACCCCGACCTTTTCTGTCTATGTGAATATTTCAGGGAAACACCCAAGGAAATTGCTGTTTCAGGCTGGTTGTGGGGATATTTGTGCTGGCTGAACATGCTGGCAATGCATTAAAAGACTGCAGCAGATCATAATTCTCACTTAACCTACTTTATATCTCCAGCAATTATCACTGCTGCTGGTGCACTCCTTCCCTAACCTACAGAAAATACCCGAATTCAGTTGCTTTGATGCTGCACCTCATTTCCAGCCATACCTCCAGCGTGGGGCTTCCCCCACCTGAGGAATTACTTCTGACATCCCTGAGTGCTTTTCTCAATATTCCTCTGTATCTCACCAACGTTCAGCCTTGTGTAAATCCTCCACTTATTTTTGCCCCCAAACCCAGCCCCTGCCCACGGGTCTTGAGCTTCCCTTGCCCGAGAGCAGTGCTGGGAGCAGTCGTGTCTCCTGCAGCTGTTAATCTGTCATTAGAGTGCCATAAGTCACCCAGATATACTGCAACCATTACAGAACCTCATCAGAGTGGAAAAAAATCATTTGCTTTACTGTCAACATAAAAACTTTTTTATCTCCATTGACAGTTTTATTTAGAAAAATCTCAGCTATATTTTAATTTGGCTCTAATGATAGCTCTCAGAAAGCAGTGTCTGTATGTTAAAGTTTACTGCAATAGCAGCTGCTAATTTTCCTTTTTCCACTTTTTGGTTTTGTTTCACAGATATTTTTTAAGAAAAGATGCTTCTGGGGTATTTTTGTTCTTGTGAAAAAGCACATATTTCTGACAACCTTGCAAACTGGCTAATTATCAATAGTTGCTAAAGATTCATCCATGTTATCATCAGCACTGGAATTTAAAGGGACATACTTAAATCTTTATCTAGGGGAACACCTACAAGTTTACCTCACAGAGAGAATGTTACACATTTTAACGAAATAGCATCCTGTGAATATTTATCTCCTCAACAACCACAAAACCAATGACTTGAAGTCAAAATGCAGGGGGCTGGGGAAGTGCTTTTGTATCTGTAATTTCAGTGAGCAGACTGGATGCTGAGAAAGGAGGCATCACTAATGGTGTGAAACCCTGTTTTCTGAAAATAAGGAAAAAAGGAATGAAGGCATCCATGCTTTTGAGCTCATTCTGTCTTTTCCCATGGTAAGTTAGCCAAATTTTCCTCATTCATGACCACAATGAATTCATTCATGCATGGGGAGAGTATGTACATAAACCAGCAGCTAAGGTTCTCTATTTAGCCAAAACCTTTCCTCCTTCCATTAAATATTTCATTTGGAAATATCAAAGCTTCTACAGGGCTCAGCTCTGGGATTTTGTGAACCAAAGTTAGTAAAAGTCTATAGGCTGGTAGAAATCCCTGCTCACAGAAAATGCCTTGAACTCTGCTAGTCCCTCCCTCCAGCCACACCAAACAGCTGCAACAATTCCCTGGAAAAGCAGGCTGGAGATGAGGACATGGAGAAAATCAGCAGTTTTGGGGGTAGTTCCCACCACACCAAGGTCCATGTAAGACCCTAAAGTGTATAAAATTAACCCACTACCCTCTTCTTTTAAAAGTTATGCATAGCACAGCATTCTTGGTAAAAAAATTGACCAGAAAAATCCCCACAAAAATAAAAAAAACACAAGCTGTCAAATAAATAATGTTTGTAAAAGAAGTTCCAGAGGGATTGTGCTGTCTTTGACTAGACAGAGACAGCAAGAATGGCAGATGGATTGAACTTCTTCAGAATCTGGTTTTGTTTGTTTTATTTCAAATTGTAACAATATGAAACTGATCTTCCAAAACACTTTCTTTTTTCTTTCTGAAAGATAAAACCCCAGAGCAAGAATATTTGTGCTGGAAAAGAAGTTTCTCAGATGAATAGCTTTGTACAGATGAGGATAGAGTTGCCTGAAATAGCTTTGTTTTGAAACAATACATTGTCTCGCAGGAATTTTAGACATTCTTTACGAAGGCAGCACTTGGCATTATATTTCATGCCTTTCAAAGTATCTATTTTCATAGGAAATGAAGGAAGGGGATGGGAAAGATGTTTTTCACCAAACTGACTTTGTGGTTGTAAGGATCTCAAGCAGGAAGATGCATAAGAATGGACAGAAGAAAAAATATTATATCCCATTCATCCCAAATGGCAATAGGAAAAATAAAGAAACACTCTCTCCAGATTGTATGCATGAAGAAAGATTTTCTTTGAAGAAAGTCTTCTCTTTATTGCTGAAAACATGTTTCAGCTTGACTGATGAATGCTGGAGAACTGCATAGGTGAATTCAGGAGACTACAGCTGAAAAATACTACACAAGGATATAACATTCCATCAGCTCAGATATGGTCTCTAGGTTTTCCTAGCAGCTTATTTTCTGTGTCAGGCATGCTTGTTAAGCCTTTTTTCTGCTAGGGAAAATGTCATACAGTAATGTTTAGATCTGAGCCCTATTTACAATGCCTCCAAAATCTGAAGGGTCTGATCTGGTGGTCTGGTTCATATCCATCTGTCTCTAAGGTCCAAGGCACAAGCTCCAATAGCTTCCCCATAGCCCTGTGGGTACAATATTGTGGTCTGGATTCATCTTAGAATTCCAAGATTTGGATTTTGCCTCTGCAGCATCAAGTCAGTATCTCCTTGTGGTTCCATCAACTGTGGGAGAACACCACAAAGAAAAATTTGAAAAAACACAGAAAATTTCTCTTTCTGAGCTGCAAGCCACACAACTTCATCCTCACACAACACAGTGTTTTTTCACTTTGTCATTTATTCCTGTTCACTACCATCTTGCCAGAGGGCTGGCTCACACCTCAGCCTCCCAGCTTCATTTTCAGCTGGTAGTTAAACCCATCATTCAAATAATTTTTCATTTGCATATTTCCTCTGAAGAAAGGTCCATTGTGGGCACATTATTACTCACTCTCTATTTCCAGTATAAATTTTAAGTCACCTCTTTGTCCCTTGTGCAGCCCACACACTGACGCAGCATCTTCTCACACTTCTCTCCCACACAGGCAGCTCATGAAATTACACTCCTAAGCCATGAAGGGGATGATGGATGGATGGCATTTCTCTATTTTATGCAGGACTGGCTTACTCAGAGGCTGGTAAGAGAAGTTTTAGCTGGCCCAAACACCATGCAAGATGCACTGGCTGCCTACATATAGATCCTTAATTGCTTAAAGAGTTGACTTCACAAAAAATATTTCTTTGACAGACAGCTCTGCAGGCAGCCTTGGGCAAGAAAGAGGTCAAGGAATAGAAGCAGCTGATTGCCATCTGGAGCTCAACACCACCAATTCCTCATTTGGGTGCTGGAGCTGCCCCAGAGGAGCATTGCCTGGGGGGGTGTGTGCCAAATGATCACTAGAAGGTTTCTAGAGGATACAGCTGCTGGAAAAATTCACAGAGAAGTGGAGGAGAGATTTCACCAGGGAATGGGAAAAGTAGAGCTGAATATGGTATTTTTGCCCTTGTCAGATAATACTTCCACGCAGGAGTGAAAAAATAGCTGTAGAAATCTGTTTTTCCACTTGTCCCTGCACATCAGTAATTATTTGCAGGAAATCATCCTACTCCAGATACACTGGTAAAATACAGTTGCAGCCCATCTCGCTTTCATGTTGGGTTTTTTCCTTGCCAAGGTGTGGGACACGAGGCCAATAAATCTGCCTTGGAAAGGAAAAAAAAAAATCGCTCAGAGAAGCTGCTTCATCATCTTCCTTCTGCTTTTCTCCAACAGTCAGTGTGGCAATATCCGCTGAAGTTTAGAAAGCATTATTGTTACAGGATGTGTGGGAACCACAAATACCATTTGAGGCCAAGTTACAGTAAATCCTATTCTTAGTGTCATTAGTGGAAGTGCTTCCTTCTCGTCACAAAGGCAAAAGAGAGGAGGTCCATTAATTTTTCACTGGTGGAGCAGTAAGGAGGCACTTTAGAAAGGGGGAGGAAGGACTCCAGTGAGGTGCCCGAGTGATTACAGACCTTGGCACGCTGCTGAGCCCAGAGGCTGGAAACCAATTCTGTTTGTGAATGGTCAATACCAGAGTTCTGCTTGTTACTGTATAAATATCTTAAATTTAAGCTCAATTTGAATCTGTAATTATGTTTGTGTTAGCATGATACTACTTATTAAGGCCAAGTGCTGCAATAAAGCAAATCATTATTTCTGCTGTTCCTGGCCACTGTCTGCATTACAGTAGAATAAACCAGAAGAAACATATTTTCTAATATTTTGAATATAATAAGACATAAGACAGTAAATATTTAACTTGGTCTTAGGATTTACACTCCCTGGACTTGGTATTCCCCTGATTTATGCCAAAGTGAAGTAGGTTCAAATATATCAAATTCAATGGAGTTAAGCTAGGGTGAATCAAGCCCTCTATTACCAAAAATCCATTTTCCATTTGTTCTAATGCCATTAATTTAAATGAACTCACTTGATGTTCTCATACCTCTGATATGTGCATGCAATTTATGCCAGGAGTAATCCTGGGCAAACCTGGGTGCTTAGGGCTGCTCAGCCCACTAAGATTTGAATGACTATTTCTAATAAAAGTATTATCAGGATTTATTTTTTGATCTTTTATACTGAAGCCAAGAGCAGGGCATCCAGTTAACTTAAAAAAAAAATCTAGCAGACCTCAGCTAGTCAAGCCTGTTATTGTTTCCCATCTCCTTTATCTTGGGGTCCATTTGCATTTCCATTTTTAACTGCACACCTATTTGTATCAGGGCTGTAAAGGCTGGAAGATTTGTCACTCAGAAGTCAGGGCCACAGACCCCACATCTGAGCCTGCTCCCTGCTTTGGGGGTTAAGCTCTAATGGCTCCTTTGGTCTTCCTTGCCAGGGTTCTTGCCTCAAGAAGCCACCAGAGCATCAGTTAACTGGATCCCATATAAGATAAAAGAGGGAAAAGAGCTAGATTTCATTTTCTAAAGTAATATCTTGCAAAACACCACATCCACTGACAGTGTCTGAGCACAAAAATACACCTTGCTAATGCCACTGCAACAACAGACAAGAAAGCATTACAGGAAGAGACAGGGCTAAACCACATCCACCTGGAGATAAAAAGTAGGAAAAACCCTCCAGAGAAAAAACATAATGTTCCAAGGAGATGATGTTGGGGTTTTTTGCCTTTTTTTTTTCTTTTTTTTTAACCAAGAGGTGCACGTGGGAAAAAAGGGTGATCAGCATCAGAGTTATAAATCCTTTGTTCAGGGGGGGAGCAGAAGCAAACGCAAAGCTAAATATGGTTACAAAACAATTACTCCAGGCTTGCTGACCACTGGGGGCAGAGGGAGAAGGGCAGTAGGAAAGGTCATTTTTGCCTCTAGGTCCTGGGCTCAGCTGGGATGTGGGGTTTGATTGTCATGAAGCCAAAAGACCTCAGTCACCCTGCTTTTGACCCCTCTGGAAATGTGGAAATTCAGTCTTCAGGCCCATCCCTGATACCTGCTCCCTTGTGCATCAGACCTGAGGAAAGGATTGTGTGGGAAATGTTTCTCCTCCACTGGCCCCAGGCAGTCTGTGCAGATGTGCTTGGTGCTATGGCTCCCATGAGGGCAACAGCCACGGGATGTCTCATTCCAAGACACACATGTGTACAAAAATTACAATATCTTACACCTAAAGCTACGAGACTCAAATGGGCTTCTTCAAAAAGGTCACCCAGAGCTGCACACAGGGCACTGACAGAAAAAAAAGCAGCATTGTCTTTAATAAATAGGAGATCTAGTCCCCAGAAAAGTCCATTCCTTATTGCTTCACAATATTGTTGTGAAGATTGATAGTCATAATAAAACAAATCTTGGCGTGTCTGCGTTTTCTTACATACATTAGGTAGATTAGCAGGATACTTCCAGCAGAAGTGCCGTAAACAGAAATAAATTATGGTATCCTGTGAGCTGCTGGTATTAGAAGTTTAAATATTTGATCAGACACATACATCTCCACATTTCTTCTCCTTGGCTGATGAGGCAAACAGAGAGTCGCCAACAAGAACTGAAATTAAAACAAAGACCCCTTTTGAGAGAGAGTGACAGAGAAAGGGTGAGGCTCTGAAAGACCATGCCAAGACCTGAAAGGTCCCTCTTCATGAACCACTATAAATTAAAATTCGCGTTGGCTTTGTGAGGCACCAGCTAAGCAATGGCACCATAAACGAGGGAGCATGTTTTGGGGGGTGGGCCCAGCTCTTTTGGGTGTGAGAAGAAACACTTTGAGCCTGTCTTGTAACACGTCTTGGCTTTCTGCAGAAAATGTGCCCTGACAAAGTTTTGCCAGTGTTAGGACATGTCAGTGCATCACTGCAAGGACAAAGACATGAGAACAGCAAAGGCAACAAGGAGAGGAGAGGATGGAGAAGTGAGTTGAGAGACAAGGGGAAAGGGAACAATAAGGAAAGAAGAGCAAATTAAGAAGGAGGGGAATGAAAGCAAATACAGGAAAGCTGCTGAAAAGAGGCCAAGGAAATCATCCCCACACGACTGTGCATTCATTTCCATCATTGTTCTGCTCTGAAGTCTTGGTTTCCAGATTCTGCATCACTTCTGACTGCCCAGAAACCCAGCCCCAGGAGAAACAATGCAGCTGCCTGGGCCAGTGGCCAGGATGCTGTCTGCCTAAGAACATTTTTATTGAACTTGAAGTTACAATTCTTTGTTTCTGAAAATGTAACGTTTGATATAAACGCAGCCTGCTGACCTATTCCTTTTGAAAATGCAGAAGTCATTTGAGTTTTAGATCCAGCTTTTGATTAAAAAGCTTTTAAGGGAAAACCTCAAAAATATTCCCATGAAAATTCCATGCCAAACCCATTTTCTTTAATTTCCAATAACCAGGGAGGAAACAACAATAAAAGTGGGGAACAGAGACACCATAAGTAACTTCCACAAGATTATTCATTTTCCTTAATAAGGGTCTTTAACAGCATGACTACTCATGCAATATAGATAAGCAGAAACAAATCAAGAAATTCAATAGAAATAGAGAACAAATGGAAAATTCAGAAGAAAAAGCATTTAATAAAAAATTTGGTGGAGGGGGAGGGAATGAACTGGTTCCTCACGTAACACTACTGCCTCAGGTTTTTCTGCACTTCATGGGCCATTTCCTTTGCCTATGTCTTTTTCTATGACAGAAAAGGTCTTTGGGAGTTGGTAAAACTCCCTCTTTTCCTCTGGGGATGGAGCTGGTGTAATAAGGAGTCCAGACTCTTCCTGTGCCTCCTTCAAACACAAAACTAGAGCCCTCTCCATCACTCATCTGTCTGTTCTCTTCGAAGCAGAGATGCTGACAAAGGGCTGCTCTGGGGAATCAGAGTAGGGAACATCTTCTACTAAAAATACACTACAGACATGGAAGAGAGATCATAGCAGAAAATATCTGTGTCTGGGGTTGGCTCTGTTACACTTTTAAATTTGTATTTCAACTCTCCTTTGTGGAAGGGTCCCTAACATGAACAAGCATCTGGGTTTTTTTTGATTTTGTGGTTCTCCAACCTTGGCAGATCTGTACAGAAGTACTTCTAGACCTGCAGCAGGGATGGTGTTGTCTGCACTCTTAGATCAAGTGTACCTCACAGTATTTCTACATGTTATCTCCCTTGTATTTAACACCATTATTTTAGAATTTTAAAAAATATCAGAGCTAGGTGATACACTCAAAATGAACAACGACTTCATTAAAGCACCACCTTTCTGTTGTCTCTCAATCTGAGAAGATGCTCCCACTCTTTCATGCCCATCATTCCAGCATTTGCTGGAGCTGTGTTTTAATGATGACGATCTGTTGCAGCTCAGACACAAGAACTAACATTTTCCCCCAGACACCCAGTCGTTTCTTTCTTTGTGTGTGTGCTTTATTTTTTATGGGGCCAGCTGCTTTGTGATCAGCGAAATGTCAGGAAAATCATCTTACCATAACAAAGCTGAAAATAAAATATTCAAGGAAGCAAACTCCCATGGAAATCTTTAAAGGCCTAACAAGGGAGAATTCTCATCTCTGTGCACACGGGTGACTCACTGAAGTAAATGGGAATTACGTGACTGCATCAAAGATTTCAGTATGAAGAGCACAGATTTTCTCTCAGCTTTGGCCTTTTGGAATGAACTCACAAACAAGTTTTGATGAAGATTTTAGATAGAGATAGACTTGCTCAGTGATATCAGCCCTGAACCAGAATGATTAGAGGGAAGTACCGTATCATCCTGTCAAGATTAAGTGCATGCTTAACATATTACCTCCTTAAATGCTTTTCATAAATTGAGTGCTCACATTCAACTGTCCAATTTGAAAATGGAATGAATGGCACTTAAGGGTCAATACAGGTGTGTCTTTGCAAATTTAGAGGTTAATCGACACAAAACTTGCTACAACTTGGAATATGGGAAAAAAAAAAAAGCTGTTTCTGTAAATATTGTAATTAAACAGAATGTTGTTTTCCTAATTGTTGGAAAAGAAAGCCCCAAATTACCAGGAGGAAAGAAATTAGAGCAAACAGATCTGCAGGAAAATAACCCTATGAAAAATTCACAAAGATGTACTCATGATGCACCAAATTATCCTCTCGGGTTTCATAATTCTGTGAGCGAGTGCAATTAGTTAACGGTGCTGTTGTTACAAAGCTACACACTGTGGCTGTCGGCTTTTGAAACTACTCCAGAAACCAAAGCCTGACGCTGAACAACCATTGTGTGTGGGTATTAGGCAACAGGAAATCTGCCTGATGATAACTGCGTTGTACCAAGCCCTGCAGCAGCCACTCAGACACTATGTCCATTTAATCTGCAGATGGCAAAGCAGATACGCCATTCACAGCTGCATGCATGAGGATATGACATCTTTGTCTATATTAATCTCATGGCTGGCTTCACATGACTCATTCAACCTTTTCTTCTGTTACATGAAAGGGAAGTTAACTAGCAAGACCTCTGGTGATTTTTAAATAGGTCCAGCCCTGCTGTGAGCTACGTTTCAAGCAGGAGGCTACAGAGCTCTTCTCCATGCTCCTAAAGCTCTCATTCCATGCAGTTGTGCAACTCCACAAATCCCCTGTTTGCACCATTACCTCATTCCCAAAACAACCTCTGTAAAACACACAGGCTGTGATGCCAAGAATATGACAAGTGGGTCAAATGTACTAAATTCTGCACTTTGGGAGACAACCATCGTCAGCCTTTGTTTTCCCAGTTATCAGCAGGGATATAGAAGACTTCAATATATGAACAGCCTTAATTTGAAAAGAGAAAAATCTGCAGTATCTCTGTTCCACAAAGATAAGCTGACAGCTAAGGCAAAACATGGTTATGCCCAGAGGCAGCAGGAGCAGTGCAACAGGCTCCCCTGCTCTCCTCATCCTCTGTGGCAAGATTAACAAAAACACCATGGGTTTAGCTCCAAGTGGTTCACAGGGTAGCTCTGCTGTTCAGACTAGCTTGATTTTGAGACCTTGTGCTCTGCTTTTCAATCAATATTCAGAAAAAATACATCTTCAAAGTGGAATATCACTGGGGGGAAAATATCAAGCTTTTCATCATCTTTTCCTGCAAAAATGCAAAGAACAGTTTCAAGGTTTGAGGACTTCCACACAATAGTACTATTTTCAGCTATTGTAGCTCCTTCAAGCCTCAGAGGAGGTTTTGTTTTGAAGAGCAAGAGACATTCCCCTCAGGACTCTCTCCTCAGAGAAATATCTCCTAGAATTAGGCAAGATATTGAAAGTGAGGTACAGAATAGAGAAGCAGAGAAGCTGTCATGGTTGGCAATGGGCATATAGCCCCCTCAGGGCAGGGGTTAGCTGAGGATATGAGATTATATGGGGAAAAAACAAAAGAAAAATCTTTCTTAAAGCATTTTCATGAGGAAAAATAAACATTTTCATGCTAAATTCCTATTTTGAAGTTCAGAGACCACATTTTTCCATAATAACCCCATCCAGCCTTATGCAAATAAAAATAATTAAACAAGAGTGGAATATTTTCCCCATAAATACTTGTGGACAGGAAGCTCCAGTTGCTTACAGGAAAGCAGAGAATCCAGGGTCCAGCCATAATTACTAAGTTTTCAAGATGTTCTTGTTTGCATCTCTCTGCTCCATTAACAGTGTGCTGCCTGCTGAAAGCTGAGGCGAGTAAACTCAGGGAACAAGTTATCTGTAAAAAATAATTTGTGGAGAGAACATCTGCTCCACAGAAGTGGAACCAGACTTTAATGAAATGTTTTAAACTTCCTAGATTAGTACAAAGAGCCACAGGCTTCTGTAAAATATATATCATCCCCACTTTTTCTGCATGTAAAAAATAAATAAATACTTAATAAACTAAAAAGTATTTGATGTTGTCCAGATTCTTTAAGAAGGTTAAATTAAGCTTTTCAGAGGTTTTTTGATGATCAATAGCTAGATCAGCTCTGTGATTGAAGCAGGTTCACTAGCTATGCTTGAGAAGACTTTTAACTTCAAAGATTGATGTGCTTAAGGGATAGTGAAAGAAATGATTTGTTAAAAAAAAATTAATCTAAACACAATCAGTAAAGCTTTGATGGACACCTGTGTTGATCTGGGAACTGAATGGCAGCAGCCACATTTGTAAGTTATCAAGTGTTTGAAACACAAGGGAGTAACCAATTTCTTGCAGAATTGGGAAAGAGGAAACCAGGGGATATCCTTGGACTTTGACCAGTACAGCCAAAGCTGTGTCAGATTTTGGCGGTCAAAAATACAAGGCTTCCCAGCACAGACCCCTTGTATGGAACAAATGTGTGTGTATACATTTATGTGTGTGTTAACATTTTTCTATTTTCTTACAAAAAAGGGACAGAGGTGCTGTTGAGTATTCCTAAAACTCTCCAGTGACAAGAGCTACAGTACTGACCCCTGGAAACCAGTGCTTACAAACATCTTTACCTTTTCCAACCCCCCAGTGCATTGAGTTAAGAGAGAAATTCCTTTTCCTTTAACAGATCAATGCTTGTGACACACAGGTGAGCAGTGGTGCTTATTCCTTAATCCAAGTATGCTGTTACATTTTTGTGTGCATCAGATGCAAAGTAAGGTGTTGCTACCAGATTTGGAAATCATGAAAAGGCAAGAGGATTATAGGATGACAACAGAGATCATGGCAAGAAGAAATTACCTTTTTTATGCTGCTGGAAATACCTTGTTTCCTAGCAGGAAATACCACAATGTGGATACAGAGATGGACATTAACATCTCTGCTAAGCAGTCTGCAGAGGCAAAGGTATTTCAGTCAAACCTAGAATTTAACATCCAGTATGAGGGTAGCCCTGGACAGAATTCACTGCTTGCAGCTCTAGCTAAAATTATTTGTCATTTTAGCAGGAGATAAAGCAGCAGTATTGCCACAAGATAAACACGTGGTTATCTTGTTTGCAAGGAGCTGCTGGGTTCTTACTGTCCATTCATTCAAAGTTACTGGGCAGTGTTTCTGAAGATTTACCCCAGTAAATAACCTGCCAAACCTGCAGCAATCCCCTCACCACACAGGTCACTACCCTGCAGGGATACCCAGCAAACAGGAGCTGATCCTTCCTTTGGAAACAGCATATCGCTGAAATCTTGCACAGTTACACTAAGAAAAGCAGAAATGCATTTAAAATTGCCTTTTGTCCTTTTACAATGCTGCTCTTACTTCTTCACTCCACTGGTAGGAAATGGACATTGGCAGCCACTGTCTCTCCACTGTCAAACCTGACAACAGAATTAACAGCTCTGGTAATTAGCAGGAAAAGCCCCTTGCCAGGCACAAAGACTGTAAGGTGATCTAAAGAAGTTATTTCCCCCCCAGGGTCAGAGGAAAGGTAATATCATAAAAATAGTGAATTGCTTAGGATATGGAAAGAGACAGCTGAGCTACAAATTTTAGCTCTGCAGATTGTGGTCAGATGTGCTATAAAGGCATCGCTTAACCTGTGCCTCAAAACTTGTTAAAAGCAAAGCAAGCATCTTAGACACCCAGCAAATTAGATATACTGCAGGCAGTTAACAGGAATAAAGGAGGTGCAATGGCCACTCCTCACTCTTGCAAAACCAGAGGAGAATTCAGTACTCATCTGAGCCACATGTTTAAATTGGAAAGCAGTCCCCCTCAGTCCCCTTCCAACAACACCTTGGAACTTAGAAACTGAAAAAATTTTTCAGATAACCTGATGGTGATGACTTTTTAATTTTATTTTTGCTTCAAGGAGGAAATATGGCCTCCTAATCAGCTGCTCTCACTACTAAGAATGCATAAATATCACAGCAAAACAGGAATATGGAAACAG
The DNA here is from genome assembly GCA_910950805.1 of Acrocephalus scirpaceus scirpaceus. Lineage (NCBI taxonomy): Eukaryota > Metazoa > Chordata > Aves > Passeriformes > Sylviidae > Acrocephalus > Acrocephalus scirpaceus. The sequence continues at coordinate 6,620,057 of OU383781.1, forward strand.
TACGGAAATACTCTTGAGGAATGAGAGACTACTTATTAACCTATTCTGCAACTATAACTGAAAGTTACAATGAAATCTTCTTTCTGAATAGCTATAAAATTATAAATGAAAAAATTTGCTGGCAAATCAGAAAGGTCTTGTCCATTTGCAGGCTTGAGGGCTACACCATATCAGGAGCAGCCTAGAAAAACCCCTTGGAGAATATACATGGAAAACACAGTGATTAGGCACCAGGATTAACATGACATGCTAAAGCAGCACAATGATAAAACATGGTGAAGGAAGAAGTCTCCTTATTTATAACTAATTAGACTTTGGATAATACTGCAAATCAGTATTATTTGTTCAAATTTTAAACTAATTTTCCTTTGCATTTGAAAGCATTTTTTTATGTATGTCAATACTAAGCAAGAGAAGCGATTCTGTGTGTCAGCAGCTACCATAGAAAATAATCAAGCAGCCGTTGTCCCTTTTGTGCTTCTAATCTAAATATACAGAGAAAGCACTGGGGAAAGGAAATGTTGTTATTCCCACCTTAGAGCTGGAGAATTGAGACAGATAAGAACTGAGCAATTTTCCATCCTTAGAAGGGAAGTCTGTGTCAGAAACTGGGACAGAATGCAAATTTCTACAGCTATTCTCAAAACAGGTTTGTTGGCATAATTGTTTTTTGCCTGCACATGTTGCCAAATTCTGAGAAACATTTATGGAAAGCAAACCTTAAATATATATATTCAGCAAAGAGCCCTTTCATGTTAAGGCAGCGGATGGAGAGAGAGATTCTGTGCAGCTGATTTCAGAAAATGATAAATAGTGACAAAAGTAAATGGAAGAGAACACATGATCCAAGCAAAATGAAACACAGTCGTGTCAGATCCCATAAGCCCAGACTGCTGTGCCTGTGTGGAAGGTGATACCCAAACACAGCTGGGTGGTCTCTGGGCAAAATATCAACTCCAGTCACTGAACTCAGCAATGTTACTGCAGCGAGCTAAAAGCATTGTAATACACTGATTAACAAGGTGAGATATAGATAGAGGGGAAAAAATGACGTACAAATGCATGGGGGTTTTGCTGGGAAAGAACTCCTATAAATTTTAAGTATCATAAGCTGATACAAGATAAATATAACAAAGCCACGCATACGTTGTTGGTACCCCACTAATATAAATGGGTTTTCACCCTCTGGTAGAGATAAAATTTCAAGATTGAGTGTGATTAAACTCAAATGCACTGAGATTTCACTAAGACAAAATTACAGGGTGATTGTGCTGCAGACCACAGCCACAATACTGATGTAGTTTGACCATTTATTGAAACCCTCTCCAGAAAAAACACACTGTGCTCGATTCCAATGTCCAGATTTGGTACAAATCAATCTGTTTTGTTAGGAGCAACTGGGTTAAGTATAGCACTGAAAGATATGTCTTGAAGGATTGCCTACTCACAGTTCTTTTCTGTTTATGGGATAATAATAGTGGGTGGATTTGCAATTAGGGTTGCATTTTCCTAAGATTTTGAATAAAATATTAATATTTATGTGCAACTACTTCATTGCTCTTTAGAATCAGAATGGTTTGGTTGGGAAGGGACCTTGAAGATCAGTGAGCTCCAACTCCCCTGCTGAGGGCAGGGATGCCTTCCACTTGATCAGGTTACTCAGAGTCCCATCCAATCTGGCCTCAAACAATTCCAAGGACACAACAATCACAGCAACTGGGTCCAGTGCCTCACCACCCTCACAGTAAAAAATTTCTTCTCAAATCTAACTTATTCCACCATTCTTCAAGTTAAAGCTATTCCCCCTTGTCCTATCACTTCATGTCCTTTGGAAAACCCTCTTTCCAGTGTTCTTGCAAGCCCCCTTCAGGTACTGGAAGTCTGCTGGAACATCTCTCTGGAGCCTTTTTAGCTGTGCTATTCCCTGAATGCTTATGATTTTTCATCCCATTAAACAAAAGGATCAAGGCCAAGTAGAGCATTTGTGTGTCTGTTCCCTGGCAGTGGCTGACTCAGATCCCAGGATGATGGGTGGCTCTGCTCGCCCGCTGTGCCCTATCAGATCTTCCTTGTGATGACTTTGCCTGATAGACTCAGCAGAGTTCCTCCCAGCATTTATCAGCAAAAGCAATGTCAGAATAAGACCCCGTGCACTTCTGCTGCAGCCTGTGGCGAAAACATGATTTCCTATTTGGGAGTTCCTAATCTATCACACGTTAATTAATCGTATAGACTGCAGATAGAGCACGGAGGAACAAACTCGGTGGAGAGGGATCTGAAGCCAGTCCAATATCCCCAGGGCTTTTCATGGCTCTGCCCTCCTTACTTGGAAATGTCATTCTCTAAAGTAGGTCTTACATCTTTAGAAGATGAGCGTGGGGAAGAGCTCTCATCTGGGATACAGAGACAGTTTCAGGCAAAATAGCGAGAGTGGCTGCTCTAGTTTGATGAGGGTTTCCTCATTATATTCAGTGCATTTCAAATGTGAGAGTTTGGTTTTGTAATGATATTTCACATCATCTTTCAGCCTCCGGGGGCTGGATGTAGGATTTCAGAAATAAATATATTAGCAGGAACAATTGCATCTTAGGAAAAAAAAAATAAAAGAAGTTACAGCTCTCCTGATTGATAGCTTCTATGTGCCACCTAGAAAGGCTTGTGTGTCTCTGCTCTGGAGTTTCCCAGGCTCTGGGGTACTTCAATTAATTGTCATTTATATAACCAGTGCATCTCTTTCTCAGGGGCAATGAAAGCTCTGACTCAGGAGAAAGTCATCAGATCCCTTTCATCACTTGGGAGCAGGACCTGAGACTAAAAAGCATAATATTTCACTTGGGTTTAGGCTCATCTCTGAAGCACATTGTAACAGGCAGCACACTTTGCTGCCTAGTTTTTGTTTGCTGACTTCAGGACTGTACTTCAAAAGCTCCCTGTCCTCCTAATGAAAGTGCTATGCCTGTCTTTTATCATGTCCTTTGTTGTAAGGTTTAGACCATATTCCCAAATGGAAGATGAAGAGTAGGAGAACTTATTCAGCATGACAAAACAGTCATTGTGCTATAAAAAAGTGTAGTGTGCGTGTAAGTGAAAATGTTAGAGAAAAAAACTCCTAATAAAGAGAGCAAACCTACTGAGACATATTTTTCTTCTAACACTGCCCCTACCCTAAAACAGAGAAAAGAGAAACAGAAGAGACAGCTGGGAAGGAAAGGCCCATGCACATCCAGCTTTAAGGAATCCTGTTGAACAGGGTTGGAGGTATGTGACAGGACATGTGCCTCATCTGCATCTCATGAATCCTCTACTCTATAAATAATCCTCAGCTCTATAAGCCTCATGTACCAACTTTATTGAGGTCAAAGGAAGATGGTAGCTAAAATAATCTTTAAAGAAAAAAATGTTTTGGACCAAAAACAAAAATCTGTATTTGTGGGGTGCTTTATTAAAAAATCTTTTCCTTGGCTGATTTCTGCTCATCCAACGAATTATTTTGAGGTGTAATAGTGATTTACAGTTTCATCTTCAGGATACATTTTTGATTGAGTTAAAAAAGGTAGGATTTTAATAGGAAGGCTGTAATCTCAGGATTATTTATGTCTCTCCATGATTAAAAAATTTAGTATTTGTATGTAACAAGCTCAGTCTAGTCTTAGTGTTCTTCCTGGTGAGAGTTACACAATATTCAAACCTACCTCCTAGGTCTGATTTCCTTAACAGCACTTTGGACTGGATTTGCATCAGCTAATTAGTCATTCCAGAACAGCACAGCAAGTACCTTTCAATCCTAATCTCTATTTGTGTAATTTATAGTGGTATTTAGTTAGAGCAGAGCATGAATGGCTTCCTATGCTACTCTGAAGAGCTACTCATGCTTTGTGTGGCTTTTGTCTCTTAACAGCCTGATTTACTTGGGCTCTGATCTGCAGAGCCCTGGCAGGAGGGCACACACCACCTCAAACTTCTTGAGAAAGGACAGTGATGGACTCACAGCTGTACATCAGATATAGGGAAAAAAGATAAAAAATGGCATCATTTCAGGTGGCATCGTTTGTCATAGCCCTCTATGAACCTGCTTTATCCTTTTTCCCTTCCTTCACAGCTGGCAATTTAAACTGGCCTCTAGTCTCAAAAAATCCTCTTATTTATAATCTGGTTGGCCTTAATCTACTAACTCGAACTCACGCTGAATGATTTGTAAAATGTACAAAGCAATTTTTAGGCTCCCACAGGGAATCTGAGCCATTTTGTTCTAGTTTGTTAATTTATCTGTGTCTCAGGGATCAAAAGCACAGATCTCTGTGGGTCTGAGCAGGTTACAGATCCCTGGTACTCACACACCTTTGTTAACCTGAAGTGTCTCCATCTTAAAGAAATTTATCACTCTCACTTGCTCATTTTACTACTTGACTTCAATCAAAACTATCTCCACTGAAGTCATTCTAGAGATTTCATTTCTCTACTTAAACACACCATCTATCCTCACTTGTACCACCTCCCTCCTCCTACTCATTTAAATGGGCTGTTATAGCAGGGCAGATTAATGTCACCATCGTCTCCCTTGATTTAAATGGTGTTTGATTATATCTGTCAGGATATTCTTCTCTCTAAGTATGTGTTCTTGCCCAGATGTGTTAATCTGATGGAGTAAATGGGCCTGGAGACATGGCCTAATCATTGCACAACATTAAATAGTTAAGGCAAGGTTCAGGCCTCCAGGTACAGACTTGCTGTGCTGGCAGTCCCTGCAGGCAGAGGAAAAAGTGCCAGGTTTTGATGATATAATGGCCAAAACACAAAAGAAAAGTAACATTTTCCTAGCATGAGGTAGTCAGCAAATACCACATTTTCTACATTTTTACATCCCCTTTTGGTTTTTTTTTTTTGAGTCAGTCTTAGAAAAAGCTTTGTCTCCAGCACAATTTTGGAGCTGGTACATCAGCCATGCAAACTGCTTTTCCTGGACAGAAGAAGGAAAATTTTTACCCTACAGCTGGTAAAACTCTCCCTTTCCAAAACTCTCCTGGGTGAGGACAGACTGTGTCACCTCCTTCAGCAGAGACAGCTTCAAGGTGAGGTGAAAGAACAAGACACTGGCAGTGGGAAAAGCCCAGGGACGCAAAGCAAGGTCTGGTTTAGGCCAGACTTTACTGAGGAGATCTTGACTCCCCTTCACAGTAACAATTTTTTTTTGTTGTTGGCACATGGTGTAAATGGTGCAGTGTAGAATCATTAGGGCCTTACCAGTCTTCAACCATAATTAGAAACTCTTTTTATACCAACTTCATCAACAAGGTTGTCCAGTCTAAGAGTACATTTCCTATGGGAGAATCTCTGAAAAGGTGGTAGAATTCTGTCATTTGCTGAAAACTCCATAAACTTGGGAGTTATTTTTAAATCAAAAATAGAAAGTAACACTTCAGTCAGCAGATGAATAAAGCTTCAATATTTTTTAACTTCCTACATTAGTTTTTTCTTAAATAACAATTGAAATAAGATTTTGAGACAAATGCTTTCAGATGAGAAAAATCATAATTAAAATATTGAAATTATTGAGGGGCTTTTTAACATTTTTCTTTTATCTGGCATTTTAATCAAAGTTAAACCAAAGACATTCTAGTTTAGTTAAAAAAATAATTTAAGTAGGGAAAGTTTAGAAAATTCATGCAAAATTTTTCTGGGAACATGAGTAGGAACTCAATGCCATTAAATGATGCAAGTTTTAAAGAAAGCCCCAAAATAAAATTAAAGCCAGAGCAACCCCCAGAGTACTTATTTTGGATTACATCTTTTGGGACAAGAGTATCATATTTTGTATATCTTTCTCATGACACTCTCAGACTCAAAGACACATCCTCTACCAGAGCTCTGCTCCACACTTCCATGTCAGTGCTCAGCTGACAGTGCTGAGCTTTCACACAAGAATTCATGGGATTACTTCATTTTCCACATCTCAGCCCTGGGTCAAATCTGTTGAAAAGCCCCTTACTCAAAACTGCTGTATCCCTGATAGATTCATGCTGTAAATATCCAAAGAAGGGAATAACATGGAGAATAGGCTTCTTCCTTTAAATGGATACATCAGATAAGGACAAAAATCTTCTCTGCCAGAAAAATCTTTCCTCACATTTGTGATGGGTCACAAATGAGGAATCAAAGAAACTCTGAGCATAGATGATGACATGAAGGCTTCCTAACAACAGCAGATGCACTAATTTTTTCCTTAGCTGCAACTTTATGACTAAGCATAATTTATGAGTGCTAGTAGAAAGGAAATATAAAGCTGACAGCCTAATGGATGACTGTGGTCCAAAATGCTAAGAGATAAATGCACAGGGAGAGAAGAAACTCTCGTCTGGGGAGGAATTGTTCTAGAGCTCTGTGATCAGGGACTTGTTAATCAGTTTTTTGCCAGCTGACCCAGTATCAGGTGTACATACTACAGAAGCAACCACCATAACTACATGTTTCTCTAGCCCCTTTTTCTAGATGGATCATTATTTATATAGCACATGGCTGTGGGCTAGATGTCCCCTACAGGAATTTACAGTCTCATTGTATTCATGATGTTCAGTTACTGCAGTGAACAGAGCCATTTATATCTAGAGACAGGGTGGCAGTAAGAGAAGTAAACAATTGGGGAGGTAATGCAAGGAAAAAAGCAAAAAAATCAGGATCCCAGAGGTCTTATGTACTGAGAAGTTTGGGATGACTTTCTCTAGCTACAAAGAACAGTTACTTCAGGGCGATGGTTTATCATGTTATACTTTACATCAGTACAAATCCTTCCTGTGCATATTCTCTGTGTTCATATTCATTCCTCATATTCATAAACTTTGGATTCAGCCTGACCCAGGAGAGAGCAACTTCCACAGCAGTGTGGGGCTTTGGTTATCTACAGGCCCAATATCAAAGGATACCCACAAGGGAGTGCAGGACACTTCATCCCCTGCTTGACTCTGGCAAACAGGACAGTCCTGCAGGTGTGGGAGAGCAGATGGAGCTGTGCTGCCCACACTGCAGCTGAGGATGCCATCAAGGAGTCGAGATGGGCTGACAACAGCAGAGGAGGCAGCCCAGTGCCACAGCCAGCTCTGCCTCCTGTCTGTCACCCCAGGCAGCCCATGAGTGAGAAAAATGCCCAAACCCCAGGGACACCCCAGCAACAAACCCCCTTCTCCACAATCCCTCATGAATTATACAGGGGAAGAGGAAGAAGTGATATTGCAAACAGCACAGAGCGTTGCAATTCCCAGCCCTTGACCTCTTGTTTTATGTCTCATTACCCACAATATCAATGCTTCCCAAAGCCACCTGCAACAGAGCAAAAGTAAAGTGCTTTCTCTGTCTCCTGAAATGAGTTATTTGTTTTTTGGGTTTTTTTTTTAACTGAGAAGTTTTATTAATAGTATAAATGTGAGGGAAAGAGCTACTCCTAATTACATCCTTATAGACAAAGGGGGTTTAGGGCAAGCAGAAAAAACACATGGAATTAGGAAGGCTAGATAGAAGGCTTGAAAGGATGCTCCTTTCTACAAAGAGAATTTTAATAGCAACAGGAAAAAAATTGAGAGAGAAAATCCTCTAGCAGTAGGAGCAGCAGTGATTCACCACTTCTAGAATTAGATCTGGCAGTGTTATGCAAAAGCCCACCCATCCATTTACTCTTTTTCATTATCATCATCAGCTCATCCTGGTGAGGGGATAGTGGTATTTGCAAGGCTGATACACAGCAATGATTTCTGGTTAACCAATCAGGCTTAGCATCATTTACATTGCTACTCTCACAGAATGCCTCTACAAAGATATTTTATCATCCTGTGTTATTTTGTGTACATCTTGTATCTACCCTTTAAACCTTAGTCCTTTCATAGGGTGGCTGCACAGTTTACCACACAGACCCCTGTACAGCCAGTACTATATCATTAATGCACATGTGTAGTTGTGAACTGCTAAGAGGCACGATATTCCCCCTGAACATGACCCTTAGCTATTTTGACAAAATCCACAAAGAAAAAAAAGATACTGTAGTTATCATGGAGAGAAAAAAATGCTTTTCAACTAAAATGAGACTGTGCGACTTCAATCACAAGCCAAAATATTTTTTCCTGAACTATGTTCTAACGCTGTTCTTTACACAAACATTGATTGTGTACACAAGATAATAAATGTTGGGAGAAATTTTTTTAGAATTGTTCATCTCGAATGAAAGGTGGATGTTTCCTAATCAAAATAACTGTGCATAGAGAAACGAATGAAAGGAAAACAAACCCAGCCATTATCCACACTTGGCCTCATGAACAAAGTGTTAGGCTGAGCCAAGCACTGGTATCAATTTTCTTTGCTTAATGAAAAGGTTTTCCGAGATGTAGTCCTTTCTGCTTCGCTGTGGATTGACAATGCATTCTGACCTAATGGAGGCTGATTACTGTTTCCATTATGCAAGGCTGACAGAAGCAATATTTCTTCAGACCACAACCTGTTGTTGAGCACAGAGTTATTGTAGTGTGACTCTGGGCTACAAAGGCCTTTTCATATCACATGTTCCTCATCTGCTTTGAAGCACCACACGTCCTCTCACGTGGGGATGGGAAGAGCTGTGGGGCTGTCCTGCTGTCACTGCTGGGATATCATCGCTCAGGAATAAAAACAGAACCATGTGGAAGTTTTGGTTCAACATGAAAACCACATGTGACCCACACTACACTTCAATTCTCCAAAGACAAAAAAGCACTAAGTGCCACAATTGAGAGATTAACTGCTTTGGGAAGTCTTCAGCTCCTCCTGATCCCCTCGAGGCTTAACTGAGCACTACCAGAACTGGCACAAGAAACCACATCCTTCTTTTGCAAAACAGCAAAGAAAAGTTTAAACTGCTTTATTGTGCATGTCTTGTCCCTGTCCAGGAGCTGTTTCTATTTGGAGGATTTGGGAATTTACCAAAGCAGGGGCAGAGCCTGGGCTGCTCAAGCCAGGCCTGTGCTCAGAGTCATCACACAACCCTGCCACTGCCTCCTCTCAAAGCCACTTGTGCACTTGGCATTTTGCTTGTGTTTGTTGATCACATGCATCAATGATCTTTTCACCATTTACATTTCACAGCCTCACAGCCAAGGCCAATTCTGCCAGGCTCTGGTGGCACACTGGATACTTATTTTGCTGGCTGCACATCCCAACGGGAGCTCCACATGTCCCTTCCCTCCACAACCAGTCAGCCTGGCCAGTGCAGGGTGCAATGAAACTCACAGGACTGTGTGAAGTACAAAACCAACAGGCTGGTGTGTCCTGGGCACAGGGAAAAGTGGGAACTGAGGAAGTGAATAGCCAGTGTTAAAGTGACAAGCTCGTGGAAAGGCTTGGAAGAAAAGTTAAAGGTGGAAAGCTTGATACCAGAGGCAGAAGAAAGAGCATTCAAGTGGAGAGCAAAGAATCCAGCATGTCCCAGGTCTGAGCTGGCACTCAGAGCTGCTCTGAGGCTGCTCAGTGTTTACATCCCTCATTCAGCATCAGTGTGCTGGGCAGACATTCCAGGAGAGACCCTCCACAGTGCTTTGCTTTGCCCATGTGATCAGTGTCACTACAGCTTGTGGGAACCCTCAATGTCCTCTAAATTAGATGCATCCTTGCTAAACCAGCTGTGAAACACGCTTGTGCCTGCAGAGCCTCAGGGGAAGAAAAAAAAACAACCAACAAAAAAATCCCAACAAAAACTGCCACCAACATGAATAGAAGCATTTTTCAAAGAATATTAAAGGAGAGCTAATATGGTTTTCACATGCTGGGTGGGGAGGCCTGAGTCAGCTTGAGGAAGTGGTTGTCTCTACACCACCTCAAACCACTCAGCCTCTGAGTGAGTCTTCTCTCAGAGAGAACAAACTAACTAAAATATATTCCTTAGGGTTTGGTGCATGCATTTGCTCTCTGTCTGGATTATATTTTCCCTGGTTTTCTGCTATCAGAAAAACATCACAGCAAGTGGCAGAGCACATCTGGTGCTGGAGGGCATTGCCTGCACCCTGTTCCTGTGTGCTGGGCAGCAGAACCCATCAGTCACAACTCCCTCCAGCCTCTGCTGACCCTGAGAGGAACAAAACATCTGGGATTGCTGGGAGGATTTCTTCCTACACTTTTGCTGTGGCCAGGGCTTCACCTGCCAAATGGTGTGTTGCTGAGTGCTGGGATTTTGTTAAGCTGCTCCCAGAGCAAAACCGTTTGTTGCTTTTAAAATAACAACTAGAAGAGTGGGTGGTGGGGAAAAAAAGCCCAAACAAACCAACCAACCAATCAACAACAACAAAAAAAATCACAAAACAAAACAAACAAAAAAACCCCTACCCAAACAATAAAAGGCTCCCAACCAAACAAAAGAAAACACATTGCTGCATGTGATTATTCTGCAGGAGCATAACTGCTGGCATGGTGCCACCAAGACACAGCAGCTGAAGAGCAGAACCACATGAAAAGCCAAACACCAATCAATTGCCAGACAAGAGCCATTACTTGTGCACTCGTGGCTTTATTTTTCTGGGGACCAAAGGGGACATAAGGCTCTATAGCTCCATGAACTACAAATTTTCACACCAGGTTGACATTGCAAGTAATCCCCCTCTGTTAATGAAAATACACTGCTCTCCTACACTTGCCCAACACAAGAAACTCCCACTGTTTTACAGCTCTGTGCAGCAAACAGTCACAGAGAGGACAGTACTTGGCTCCTCCACTTGTCACCTCCCCTGGAGCCAGGCCCTGTGACTCTTGCCTAGCACACAGGGGTCCAGCTTTGCCTGCCAGTCCAGCTTGAGATGGAGGGATTTCCCTAAAAACCCATCCCTGAGGAGTCACTTAATGGCACCCATGATCAGCAACACAATGTCCTGTCTGTGAGGTTTCCTGCTTAAACTATAGAAGATAGAGAAGGAAACCAATGAAGTGACCTCTTTAAAATCAAGTAGAACCACGAGTAAAACCACAATTCTCCCTAGCTCGGTGCCACAGATTTATTCTTGGAGCCACAGACCACAGCATTAAGTTGCTTGACTTCAAAAGCCTGTGTGGATGAATAAGAACAGCAACTCTTTCTAATTCCCTTTTGCTCTGTAAGATAATCCTGGTATATCTCACACATCCTTGAAGCTTCCTGTCACTTGGCTGGCTTTCCTGCATGGGATACTTCTGATTATCTGCTTACCACCTTTCCTGGTGCTCAGGGCAGATAGTTTGGCTTGTGAATTATTCAGAGTGCTGTGCGTGGTGAATATGAATTTTGTTTGCCATTCTTGAGCTACTGAGATCCAACATCAATGAGGTGTAGGGATCAGCTATGGACACATATGGATAGTTATGCCTTGCCATCACTCTGCAAAACTGTGCACTCTCCTAAAACTGACTGAATGTGGCCCATGAAATGCTTTTGCCAAGGAGAAATGTGCTCACAAAACAATTCCATAAGACATGCAGCCACACTAGCATTTGCATATTTATATGCTTCATTTTAAAGGGTCTGCTATGTGTTGTGGCTTATTTCCCAGGCCAGGCTAAGTCATATTTTCCTAACTCTTCAATTTGTAGCAATTTCACTCTCCTTCAATTCCCTCCAGTTTGCAGTGAGCGCTGCTGCTGCAATACGCTTCCATTTAGAGGAACAAATAAGTGGCACGGCCCCTTGGAAACTGTTACCACAGGTATTGAGGAAATAGCTGGCAAGAACACTGCTGCAGTTCACAGCCCCCCTGGGGCAAGCACAAGATTGGCACAGCGCAAAGCCAAGCCAAAAAAACATTTCATAAATACAGATGAAAAGAAAATTCAGCATAATCCTTTTCCAAAGCCGATCCTTCGTGAATCTTGGGGATGACAGGCTGGGTGCTCGCTCGGCTTTCTGCTGACATTAAAATGGCTGATAAGACTTTGGCAAAGGAGCAGCAGGGAATTAGCAGTGCCTGCAGGAGACCTCCAGCTGCATCTCACATAACCTCAGCAGGAAACTTCACCGCCTGAGAGCAGCGCCACAGCACCCTCAGAAACAGAGCTGGGCAGCTCTTCAGGGACAGGGGAGAGCATTGATTCATGGAAACACAAACACTCTGCAGAAACAGGCTGATTGTGGCAACAAGGAACATCAGGAAAGTGAGGAGAAGAAACACAGAGAGCAGCCTGTCTGCTAAGTGCCCACAACCTCCCTGCCAGGCTGACTGCCCACCAGTCTGGGGGTCCTGCCTTCTGAAATCTCACTTTCTTTCATCTCTTTGCGAATTGTTGTGGCTCCCTGTGAGGATTCTTATTGTTTCTTCTTTCTGTTAGAGCCAGGATTAATGCACGGGACGCCGTTTTCATGTTTGGAGTCAGATGCTTATTAATTCTTACCTAAAGTACAATCTCAAGAGTTGTGAGTTCTAGCTAACAAGGTAGGAAATGGTGATGCCTCTAACTCTTTCCGAGGTCTTTTAAGTGATAATTACCCAATAACGAGATGACACCTATATTATTTATATTTATGACCCAATAATTGACTACCTAAGGTCTGCAATGCAGACCCTTTCACCCAGTAAGAAAAACAACCCAAAACCATGAAGAAGAAAGAAGAAGATGAAGAAGAAGGACCAAAGAAAGACCCAGACAACACCCAGAATCCTCCATCTTGCTTTACATATATTATTATATACTAAACCCCAAGATTCTCAGTTTCCAGAATTCCAACAGCTCACAGTGGACACTGTGAGGTCTCTGGTTATGCAGAGGAGTTTCCTCAACAATTCACAGCAGACAGGCTTTTGATTTTCTTTTTACCTACATCCCGGTTTCATACAGGAGTTTGAGCTCCTAGCCAGGTTTATTTCTAACAATAACAGTCAGATCCTTGTTAGCTATAGATGATTATCTCCATAGGAAATAAGGGTAACACCTGGTTGAAGACTGTGTTTCAGGGAGCAGTTATGATCTGACATCCAACTCAGGTCTTGTCAGGCCAGGGTTTGGAGATAATTGTAGAAATTATGCATTCAAATTTCTGTCTATATGGTGCCTGACTTTTAACCATAGACTTCTGTGAAAATCCAAGCACTCTTAGACTGCATGATCTTTTATCACATATTATTTTAAATATCCATTGCTTGTCATTGCCTCTTTTGGGTCTGTGTAGAAACAATTCTAAAGAAGCTACCCAAAATCAAGCTAGTACAAACCTATGCAAGCCTGTTGGTTTCGAAGTGGCCATACTGACTTAAATGGAAAAACTCCAGCTGACTTCATGGGAAGCTGAATCAGGTCAGTAATGAAGGCTGTGAATTCAGGTTCGGTTCAGGCACACAGAAGTTCAAAAGCTTCTCTAGATCTTCTGAATAAATGAAATCACCAAGACTTTTGCACCTTGCAAGAGCAAACGCTACCATAAGACTCTTGAAAATTAGGATACTGCAAGACTAACCCTTCTCACAGCACTGCTGCTACATTGAGAATTGAAAGGCAAAAAAGGGAGCATTTGGTATAGAAGTGAGCACAGTCTCAAAAAGAGGAATTTTTTTCTCCCCCTTCCTGGACACTCATCTTTATTTTGCTTCCTTTATGGCATTGACTCTTTTCATCAGGAGAAACAGTATGCTCCTCTCTGCTTTCTCCTGTGCTAGCCTCGCTCCAAATTACAGTTTTAACCACATATATTATTAGTTACTTGTCCATGGCAATCAGCTCCTGTCCTCAACAAAAGGCTTCTGCTCCCCTATTAACAATATTTCATCGCTGCATAGATAGATACAGAATGACAAAGGCATATGAAATAATGAACAATGCAATGAAAGCCCCTTGGATTTTCCTATTCTGCCCATAGTACAGGACAAGAATGAGGAGACATTTCATGAAATTAGAAAGGCTGCAAAGGCTGATACAGATTAAAAGGAAGACTTTTCCTCTTTAAACATGGTTTATAGCCAGTCTGTGAAATTAACTGCTGCCTACTCAGAGCAGGGGAAGAACAAGATCATATTTTCCTTGTCCTCTTTTTAATGTGGAATCTAGCGACATTCACATCATCAAAGCTCGTTTTGAAATAAAGTAGCAAGGAAATATTTTAGTTAAAAGAAAATATGAAACAGGAGGAATTGGTCTGCATAAAGCCCTTGTGGGAACTTTCGGTTTTCTGGCTGGATTAACAATGTCTTTAAGAGAAGGAGGCTTAGAATAAGATGCTTGAAAGACATTCATTCCCCAGGAGGGAAGGGTGAGATGCAGAGCCAACAAGCCAAAGACCTTCAGTTGTCTGGAGCAGGAGGGGCAGCTCTGTCTACCTCACAGTGGGAAGGATGGCTGGGGCAAGTCAGAATTGCCTTGCTGAACTGAGGCACAGAATGATCAGGAACAGCAGGGGACACTGAGCTGGCACTGCCAGGGCCAAGAGGGGCAGAGAAGGCAATGCTGAGCCTCTGTCTTCCAGGACACAGTAGCCAGGCAGCTCTGTCCAGGAGCAGCCCAAGCCCTGCACTGCTTGTGTTGCAGTTTGCCAGACAGACCCATCAGTGCCTCCTCTATCACTGGGAATCTGCACTGTGCTACACCGTGCCAAGCACCTCTAATTACAAAAACTAAAGGTGGTCTTCCTCTCAGTAAATGTATCCATGAAGTTACACTCAGCTCCTCTTGTGAGCTTGTTTCTGTGCCTCTAAATCCCCAGTGCTAACTTTTGGATTACCTCATGCTACTCCTGACAGCGCTGCTGGGCACCACCTTCTTCCACCAGTGGCACAAGCAGCTTTCCTGGCTGGTTTATTTGGGCAGTGGGACAATACAAACATTGTGCTGGACTTCCCCACCAGCTCCTTTTTGTAAGATGAAAATCTCATGGTGTATTTCTCAAAGATTCAAAAGCTCATTGCAGGGGCTTAATATCCACTGGCAAAATTAAAAGTGATAAGGGATGTTAATCTTCATGCTCCAGGGTATAAACTAATTACCATCTGGAGTCACAGGAGGAAGCTTTCCTCTATGTACTGATACAGCCTTTTACTGTTGCCTGGGAAAATGATGAGTTTGGAAGAGGTTGTTCCTCTCTCTGATGCATTGACCTTTGTCAAAGACTGGATTCTCAGCTAGTGGATCAATGGCCTATTTTGGGATGACATTCCTGTGTTGATATATCACCTTCCATTCAAATTCATCCATTTGATTTAACATCCATTAGCAAGGTAGTGCCCCAGAGCCTTGTATTTGTTGAATTGTTTGTTTACCCTTTTTTTCCCAGAGATTAGTGCAATCTTACATGCAAAGTGCAAGTGAACACATTCATGGCTCTGTAACTCGCCTCTGGTCTGAAAGGTTCATGTTCTCTCCGTGCCTTTTGGAGGCAGCAGCAGTGGTGACACTGGTACAGACCTAAGCCTTTTATCAATGAGCAGCGTGGCAGGTCTATTTGTTTGAGCCCTTGCTGACACCCACACTCTCTGTAATTCAGTCTGACAGATTGAGGCCATGTTCCAGATCTCACAAAAGAAGCAGAGGCGGGTATTGATTTTTCTGTTATTGTTGGTGATTTGCTGCTTCATTCCTTTAACAAATATTAAAAAAAAAATTAAAAAATATATATATCTACATGTAGTAAACAGGAAGGTCACAGCTGCAGGTTGGCAGAACACACAGTGCTGTTCCCCCTGTTCTTCTCCTCTGTCTCTCTGATTCAATGGGCATATTCCACCGACCTTGAGCAACAGCACTGGATAAATATGAAAAAAATGGTGCTGGTTACAACCCAGAGTGACTCAGGAGAAGCACCTTTCACTCTGTGACTTTAATAATGCTCCTGATTCCCCAATCAGAGTAACATCTGCCTTTGCAGTTTTTCCTGCAGTAACTCAGGCATGGAGAGACCCTTCAGGTTCATGTGGAAACCAGGTCCCCCAGCACATTATGCTCAGGCTTAACTTTAAGTCACCTCAGGTATCATTTGTTAGGCCCACACCCAGTGTAGATCCTACACAGATGTGCTGAATGCTGCTGGCCACATCCCCTCACTGCTCCAGGCACCATGAGGACAGCTCTGATCAGGTGCATGCCCATCCTGGGTATCTGCTGCATTTGTTTGGCAAGCTGCACATCTTGTAGCACCTTGGACCTGATGTACAAAGATGCTGAGGTATCAATCTCCCACCAAAACAGAACTCAAACACCTCAATCCCTTCCCTAATCTACTCTATTTGTTCCTGTGCTTCTGGGAGCTCTCTAATCTCCCAGCATACTAAAGTAAACAAAAGATAAATCTTTATGGGTCTGTTGCTTCTATTATACATCATCCTGAAATGTTCAGGATTTCCCTTTTTACAGCTAATTCAGGACAGAAGCTGTGCAGATTCAGGTTTGAACTCCTGCACAGAGTGTGCTTCCAGGTGTGGAAATCAGCCATTCGTAGTAATTGTCAGTAATTTATTATCAGTGTCTTCAGATTTCTCTTACAAGATGCTAAATGCTGCTTTGCGTTTAGCACAGTGTTAAAAAACCCAAACAAATAAAACAGACAGCTTTAGTTACTCAAATTTAGGTGTTTTTTCCCTTGAGGAAGTGGGATGACGTGGAAAGGCTGGACTGCTCCCACATATCCTCAGTGGAGCAATGGATACCAAACACTGAACACTTTAATGGTATGTTGATGCCTCTAACATAATTACAAAATATATCAGAGATTTTTTTTTTTTAGCAGCCTTTCAAACTTCAGGAGAGAGCAGTAATATCTTGGTGCTGTGAGCAAAGCCATTTTCACTATCACAGGGCTTTGACAACCAGCTTCCTACGCAGTTTGTCATGCTGAATGTCACTAATACCATCTGAATACTGATACTGTTCATGACTTTTTGTTACGTTGCATGTAAAGATTTTATGTACATAATTTAGAAAAGGCATTGATAAATGGATATAAATCTTTGGAGAGGCTACTGAAAAAACTCATTTAAATATCACACTGATATCTGTGCTGTGTTAAGCTTCAAAAAATATTTTCTACCCTTTTTATGAGCTCAGTGAGATTGCAGTGATTGTTCTTAAAGATGACTGAAAAACACAGTAAACTCCAGGGAACACTGACATAAATCTGGAGTAACTTTGCTGCTTCTGTTGGAGCTACCTGTACATTACTGGGAGTGTTATTCAGCCCTGGGATTGTATCATACCTGCACTTACCAGTAAGAAGAAATACAGCTACTTAGCTTATTGCACATGTTTGCACTTTCTCTTTGAAATCCTTGGCTTATTTGCCAAAACGAGTATTTTCCCTTCTCCATGGGAAGTGTTGTGCAATGTCTTCTTCTGGCACTGCCTCACAAGGAGCATTTTCTGCTGTCCCAGAGGATGAGAAAGGAGCAAACAAAGAGGAAACCTGTTCCTTCAGGGTCACTGCTCAGACAGAGGGAAGTCAGACCACCAAAATCAGCAGAAATCCTTATTTCTCTTGCTCCTGTCATTGCTGGCTGGCACTTCTTCCCAAGCAGCCTTGCTCCCATCAGCTGGCTGCCTGGAGAGCAAGAGGGCAGGTCCCTTAATGGTCATTCTGCAGCAGGGACTCTGCAGCACTGGCCTCAGAGCAGGTACAGGCTGGGCAAACCTCTGCTCCAGCCAGCAAACACTGAGCTACCCCTGGGTTTGCTTTCACCACCTACAGCCATACCTCTTCCCCTGCCTTTTTAGAGTTTTGCACTATTATTTTTTACATTTAAAAACAAGTGTGGTGCTTTCTAGGAGGTACACCTCTGCTCCCAGGCAGGATGGACTCCTCTTTGAAAGGCATGAGGTTTATTTGCCACAGAGCCACTGCATTTCCATTTTGGGCACCCTGACCTGGAGGTGGTAACAGTGGTGAGGGCACAGCACTTAGCAGCTAAGGATGCTGGCACATCAATGGATGCAGTTTATCAACACTCCTGCAGCCCCAGGAAAGGGAAGGTGTGACTGCACCTGTGCAGGGAGGTCACTGCAGAGGCTGAAGGGAGTAGGATCACCCCGGGGTGGAAGAACAAGCAGAGAGTCCCAGCACCAAGGTATTCAGCAAATATCAAAGTAGAGACACATGGGAGTAAAAATGAAGGAGGGAGAGGTGAAGTGATTGACTCAAGGCTAAAGCAAAGGTGTTTGCTAAAGCTGGAAACAGCTTTCCTGGGTCCACCCATGGAGCTCTGCTGATACCTCGAGCAACTGTGTCAAAAGCGAAAGAAATGCCCAATTTGACAGTATTTTATTGTGTACAGCTATAATTGTGAATTGTCATAGCAAATTTCTTGGTTTTATATGGGATATTACTTCTTCACAATACTCACATTATCTATTAGGAATGCCTTACAAATGCTATTCATGGCACACCTCAGGAGCACGATAAATAAAACATGGATGGAGCAAACACCCAGGAACGCTAATGGAGAAGGCTGTGGGACTTCAGCTACCCTAAGAACTTTTCCATTTTTCTCACAGAAATTGTTTCCACAGATATTTTGATTTAAATTGGGCTGAAAAGGAGGAAGGAAGTTTAATCAAAGGGTTGTCAACAAATTACTCAAGAGTGGTGGGCAGCATCACTACTCAGTTTCATACAGTGTATGTCTTTCCTACAGATAAATTGTTCCAGGGCTATCAGGAGAAGGGGGGAGGAAAAAAAAATCACTAACACGTACAATATTTAATTTTTTACTTTGTTGTGAAAAAAAGTTGCTAGGAATTTTTTCTTTGCTGGCGTATTTTTGCAAGAAGGAAAAACCTTAAACTGGTACAAAATAGGATCCAACGTAGCATTTACACCTAATTATCACACAATTTTCCTCATTGTTGGGAGCTTATTAGAAAAATGTTAGAAAAGTTGTGCTAACTGAAAGGAAGAAAACCATGGAAACACTTTCTGCTGTAACAGATACAATCGCTGTTACAATAGACATAATCACCTACGAATTAAGCAGCTGAAGAGCTGTCAGCTTTGCCTTTTGACTTCTCTATCCAAGATTTTATCTTTCAGCAAGAAGATCCGGCCAGAGACGGGAAAAAAAAAATACTGTTCATCTCGGTGCAGCGCAAATTTTTCAACCTAAAGAGAGTTTTCTTCCCCAGATTAACTCTTGTGGAGAGACAGGAAGAGGTGCAGGATGTCAAAGAGAGGTAACACAAAGCCAGCCAGTTCTTTTTGCATACCATTGCTTCCTCCCTGCCCACACTGACCTGACAACAGCAGAATTTACAACAGGAGATGAGCCAAGTGTGGGAGTGATGGCAGGGGCTTGGCAGCTCGGTAAAAGGGATTTTAGGGTAAGTTTTGATCTTCAACAGGTGATCTTCAACAGCGTTCCTGCATTCACAGTTGTATTGCTGACAAGGCCAGCAGGTGCCCCCAGGAACCTGGAGGAGTTTGGGAGCAGAGGGAGGCAGAAAGATTAATGTCTAAAACAACCGTGTACTTCATTGTACTATGATGACTGCACAGGTTCTTTTAATCAAAAAATAAGGTTTGTTTGTTCTTTTAAATAAAACACTAATTCAAGGTCAATAGTAAATACCTGCAATATCTCAAGTGGCAGAAGAGATGGAGAACGCTGGCCCAGAATACAAAAAACATTGTAACTAGAAGCAAATTAAGAAGTGCTTATAAATTGATAGTGTTAAAGTCTGGGGAACAGTAAATGAGGAACACTCCAGTCAGTTATAGAAAGACTTAGATCATTTAGAAGCTAATAGCAAAGACAGTTCAAAGCTGACAAACACAGAATAATGAGGACTTTTAAATATCTAATACTCTCTGTGAATCTTAAAATGCACAGATTAAAAAGGTAGGGAGCTCCAAAGAGACAATCTAAGGGTTGTTTTGGGGTTTTTTTCTGTTCTGGAAATGCAGAACAAAATGCAAGGTCTTTCTTGGGAACAAGTACGTTAAGTAAGTGCCCTTACACTGGGGAGAAGTTTAGCCAAAACAGCTAAATTGTTTAGTAGGTAGCATAAAATCTAAGGAGAACAGCAAGAATAATTTAGAACAAAATTACTTGAAATCAAGAGAAGTAGGCATCCTGGATAGTTATGTATTCTTTAAAATGGTAATTAACATCTGAATTCCTTTGCAGATATGGCCTTCAAGCAATTAGAAGTCACATTCTGTATAGAAGTCAACATACTAAGGAGTTCATTTGTTTACATCATCCTCTACAGTGAGACTAAGGCTTCTGAGTTCTTTAATGCTTTGGAAAACATCTCTTTGTGCCCAAACACAATCCCTAAACCCAGTCCATAAAAATCACACCCTCCAGTTCATTCTGCCAGACGACACTTCAAATTTAACCACACTCCATGTGTATGTTCAGAGGGTAACTTTAAAGTCTACAAGATCCTCTTGCTCATAACAGAACCAAGCACATCTACCATTACTTGTCAGGTGTTTAATTAGGTGTTCTAATGTTTTTCTTGTTTCCTAAAATCATGTTTCTTCCCAAATCAGACAGCTGACACATAGCTCCCAGCAGATCCTGGCTCTTACGTGGCTTTTCCAATAACATAAAGTCCAGACCCTCTTTCTCCACAGTGGAGCTGTTCAACAAAAATAAAAATGCACCATTTTCACAGTGTCTTCTGCACGGTGATATTTCACTCTGGAGCTGACTCACACCTCTCCAAGCTGACCAGCCTACTCCTACATCACAGAGAGGTGTTTAGTGACATCTCTGAACAACTCCAGAGCTCCATTAAAGCACTAAACTGATCCCAGACTCACACCCTCCCTGGTCTCTGAGCTGCAGAAAACACAGCAGCTTGATACAACCAAAATTGTGGTTGGTTACCATTTATTAAATAACGTTGATGAAAACTTCACTGAGCTCCTACAGCACAGCGTACAAACTTGGCCAACAAACATCATTAAGCTTTGCTTAATAATCTTGTAGCACTTGGCAAATATACTGCTCAATAAGTGCCTTATAAATTTAATAATTTAATTTTAAGTCTTCGAGATATGCAGTTCTAAGGGTGAGCATGTACTTTATTATAAGACATGAAAAAAAGACAAAATCAAACAGAGTAAGTGATTAAAAGACATCAGAAGCTTTAAATAAAAAAGAAGAAACAAAAAAACCTAAAAAACCCCAACAACCACCACCAAAAAAAAAAAGAGAAATCAAGCGGACCTACTTGAACACACAGGAAAATGGTGCTGAAAATTGCCTGGATATGGAGTTTTCAGCCATTTTGTGGGCTAAACAGTGTCAGGATGTCATCTGTAGGTATTTATTGGCCAGTATGTCTGTGTTGCTATGTCATACATACATGAGATGTGTCTCAATATCAATACAATCAATCAATCAATAATATACAGGGCAATTTTTGGAGGATTTCACACTCCTCTAAGATGTAGTCTTGGAGGTACTGAAAGGACAATGATAAAAAGCTGTGCTGAAGTTGTGAAGGGAACTATTTCCCTTCAGCTGGTCAGCTTGTTCTCGTCATGTAGATGAGAAAACCTGAACTGGAAGAAGGATAATTAAGTAAAGCATCTTGTATTCAGGACAAATTGGTGAAAAAATAGATGCAGTGATAGATGTAAAGAATGGCTGACCAAGCCATAGTATGGTAGATTAAAAACAAGAGGAAATTTACATGTAATTATTAGAAACACAAAATGTAATTCCTATAAAGTTTCAAAATTCACCAAAGGAACGAGATAAAGGCGCAGCGTAACATGTCCTTCCAATTCACAAATGAGTCATTGGAGAACAGATTAAAAGTAAAAGCTAAGTATTGAAACTGAGAGAAAGAATAAGTAGATTTTTATAGTTGTGTTCAAGAGGGGAGAGTTAAACTAGAAGTATGAGATTAATTAGGCCAAGTACGTAACTACTGCTGTAACACCACATTTAGAAACCTCACTGAATTAAGTAGCTACAAAATAACAGAGATCCTGTGTTGCAGGTCTGTTGTGTCACGTTCTCAGGTGCTGCACACTGGCCCTCAGGCCACTGATTAAACTCTAATGAGCCGTCTCCTCTCACCACACACAAGGACATGGACAACACAGAGCATCCTAAATGCTTTATCCATCTTTTTGCCATTAAAATGCAGCCTCTTCCCAGAAATTATGATGATGTAATGCAAGGATAGTATGCTAGGATGAGGAGTGTGCCAGGAAATCAACACCTTTTCCATAAGGAAAACTCAAGGATAAAATCTTCATTTTTTTTTTTTAATGGAGAAAACTAATTTTTATTCCCCAGCAGTAAACAGAAGATGTTTTGAACTTTTTCATCATTCAGGTATTATCCAAATTTTTTTAACCAGTTTTGCTCTAACAGACACACAGAAATGAAAATTGAGACAAAGATATCAACTGATGGCCCAGACTGCCACAGTCAGCAGGCCCCCTAACCCAATCTGCACCTTACCACGTGAAAAATATTATTTGTTGAGAAACATCCACACAAAGAACTTTCATTTGCAATATCATGCCCAGGTAACCCACCCCTGGCAGCCATACAATATTTCAATTTATAAGCCTCAGGGAGCTGAAGGAGTGGCTTTTGAATATTCCTGAACTGGTGTTGGTCTGTGTGAAATCAATAGGCAGCATTCATCTAGCTGGAGGTTGAACCCACACCAATTCTGACTGAACTGGAAGGTCAAATAAACACAGATATTTCAAGATTAAGGTTTGGGAAAATTAATTGACCTTTCATATGCTTCTCTAAAATTACATCTTTAGTTCTGGGACCAAATGAGGGGAGCTGGTGCTCCACAGTGACTAAATCACATTGCTGGCACGTGAAGTTACTGTCCATAGCTTTAATTTAAAGAATGATGCCACCCATGACTAAGCACAGACATAAACAGGCTCTGTGGTTTCCTCACAGTCATTCATGTTTTCCAGCCAGTGCAATGGCTTTTGGAGGAGAGAAAGGCAGGTGTCACATCCTGGTTTTGGACAAATAAGTAAATAAGAGGCTGCCATTGACAAAGCCCTGTCTGCTGCTGCATTTCCATTTGGCATTAGTACATGTATGTGACAGAGGCAGTCCTTGCCCAGAAGAGTTGGCCATATAAATAACAAGGATTGGGGATGAAAAAGCAAAAATATCTTGCCCCTCACTCTTGGCCTTGGTCAAACATTACCCATGGAAGCCACACCTTGTCTTCTGGACTCAGATGTGCACCTCCCTCTCATCACAGAGAAGAAAAAGATGAGCTCTCTCTTCAAAGAGAAATCAGCCCCAATTACAATAATTCAAAATTCCTCAGTGAAGAGGCACTTTCTGAAGCTGGGCCAGGCCTGAAGGACAAAAGAAAACCAGGGTACACAGTAACTGTTTCACAACATTGCTTCAAAGTTTCTCCAAATGATCCAATTTTTATGCTATTTATCTGTGCAAGAAGGAAAATACAGCTCACCCGAGCAGATTATAGTGTTGCAGCAGGATTAAGACTTCAAGCAAGTTTTGTCATCTTTTATTAGGCATAACCTAAGAACACACTGGTGAGGAACAAACTGCATCATTGCTAGGTAACATGAAATTTTTCAAATATTATTATTCCAGTCATCATCGTGCTAGAACATGTAGAGATTTAAAAGGCAAATACCATAATTATACCCACAGGAGAAACTTGTGCAGGGTGTCCTTGCTGGGTTCATAGGTACGTACTCTTGGCAGATCTGGCTTCTATATAAAATGGGGGTTTTTTTAATGAAAGTGCAGCAATAAATCAGGCATTCAGAGTTCCATTACCATTTCCTTCTTGTAAATATGCAAACCAACACATTAAGTATAGGTGGTCTTATCCCATCTCATTTATTTTAGAAATCCTAACAAGGCTACAGTTTGATAGTAATTTTATTGAGATTCAAGGTCTGGGTGGTGAAGGGAGAAACTCACTTTTCACTCACTAATAACTAAGTGTCACTCTTGCAATTCAGTGGCTCTATTTGAATGAAATTCAGGTCAAGAAGCTGTGGGAAATCAATGAAACTCTGTTTCAATGAATTCCTGAAATTTTGGATAAGGTTGCACTTGTGCAGATTTTAGCCCAATGCTGCCAAAGGCACAGGTTGTGTCCAAGAAACAAAAATGGATAAATAATTTCTCCTCATCTTCCATGACCAGCAATTCTGCCCAAAGCCTGATCCTAGCACTTGGATACTTCTAAAAAAGAGAAGTATACCTCTTCCAGTTTGTTGTAATGCCAGTCAAACCAGTAGTTCTGGCCATACCTACTGCTGCCTTTGCTTTTCCCTGCAGTTTGTAACGTTTCAGTCAATATTGTGCATTTTTCCCCACTTTAATCCGTCTCTGTGTTGACCTCTGAGCAACCCCAAATTGGAAACATTTAACATTTCAAGCAGCACAACTGCCCCAACCAACTTCTACTGAAGAACCAAGTGGAAAAGTTTAAAACAGTCCAGCACTCAACACCTGGGAATATTAAAAATTCCCAACAGAAAATCCTGTTCCTGGTCTGTGAACTTTAGATATATGACATGCTAATGAAAACTCTAAAAATAAATTAACTTGAATTTTAAAGGCCTTTGTATCCCTGAAGGCCACCTCACCAGCAGCAGTACAGTTTGTTATCTGAGCAGTTAACAAACAGCAGGAGCTGCACAGCCTGGAATGGTCATGGAAGAGTCTGGAGCTGTTCTGCTACAACAGGAGGGGAATCAGGGATAATTACAGGCTGAATGAGTTGCATAATACAGTGTGCATCCTCAGCAGTACATTGTGTCCTGATTACCAGCACAGAAGCTAGAGCTGCACTGATTTATGATTTTAAATTCAGCTGTCTCTTTTTTTTTTTTTTTTTCCTCCTAAGAGGCTGAATATAAGAGGCAGGAACAACCAATTCCAGAGATGGAACAGAACAAAAATTGGTCAGGGGCTCAGAAAGAATTGTATTGTCTTCTGGCTGGCAGTCTGACAGCCACAGATTTCTCTCTAGCTCTGTCTAATAAATAGGTGGAAAGGCCTTTGAACAGGCTGCATGCCTCTCCTAAGCTCTTCATTAAAAGCTTTAAATTTCAGGACACCACTCTCCTCTAGTTTCCAAGGGGTCAGGAAACCTATTTTCAGTGACTGCTGCCCACGGGATAAATAATGCCAGGTCCTGGCAAAAAGAGAAAGGACGAAAAGAAAGAAACAGCTGCTCACTCTGATGCTCAGAGGCTGCAAGAGGATGGATTTTAAAATGAATGTAACCTGCCATGTGCTAAAATGTCCAAATAGGCTTTGGGTTCAGTTCCAGATCTTCAAAAGGAATGCTTTCAATCATGTCTTCACAGGGGTCTGAAACTTCCTATTAGCCTACTCCCAAAGTGATTTTTCTATTCTCACCTTCTGGAGAGGCTTGTCCCTTGCTGAACATCCTCTCTTCTGGAACTATCCCCACCATATGGACAGTTTGTCAAAGCCATTTTCATTTGGTTTTCATGTAATTTCTCACTGTACTACATTGCAAATGGATTAAACTAATTTACCTCCTTCTTATATTAACAAATAATTCTTAGTGAAGTCATGTCTTCCTTCAAAGACAATTTTCCTTTTCATATCTTGCTGTATGTGAGATGCCCAAAGAGCCTCTTCCAGGTTCCATTATTTAATCACTTCTGATGGGAAAATCAAAGGCATACAGGACTGATAAAGCTGAATTTTCCTCAGAAGCAAACATCAAAATGTCCCACCATTGGCTTGGCACAGACATGCAGGTATATCTGTGTATTCAGATCCAAGTGTGTGCATATATATAGATACACACTCACTAGTGTTCACCTTGCATTTATACTCTCCAGAGTAATTCCCCTGAATGTAGGTATTGTGTATGGTATTCAGGTTCATGTAAACAGTACAGAATTTTAATTTTCATTCTGAATTAATTAAGAATTAATGACTACTTAGAGTGCTAGTCATGTCTTAAAATGCTATTTTTCTCAAAGGAAGGCAGTGGCAGAATAAGTCAACTCTGAATAGTACAATTAGATGCAGCTTCATGAAAAGCATGAAGAGTTCAGCACATTAAAGGATATTATTTTACTGAGCATGTTATATGCAGCGAATGAACCTTTTGTATGTCTGCAAACCATTTAAAATTAATTTATTTTTCATCCTGTCTTACATATTGTATTAGAACTTCAGCTTAACCAAGTACCCTTCATTTCTTCAGTCATTAAAATGAATATATTTCCATACTCTGAAGTAGGGCTGGACCCAGAGTTAAAACAGCTTCCAGCATTGCACAGCAGAAATGTTCTGAAGGGATGCAGAACCCTGTGGTCATCATTCTCCAATGTACTACTGAGTGTTACACCATTCCCCCTCTCCATGGGAGGGTAATCAGCAACGAGGAGGCAGTAAGGAATTTTAAAAGAAGCCTGGTTCAGCAACATTTTCTGCTGTACAGGACTCCCTGTGGGTGTGTTTCTTGGGCTGGCAGTTGGAGAGTGTGAAAAGAAACTTTCAGCTACAAGAGATATTTGCACCTGGGAACGAGCCCCTGAGGCAATCCATCTTCCTTGGCTGGAGGTGAGGATGGAACAAACTGGGATCCGAGTTCCACGTTATTCCCAGTGCATTCTCCACTGAGGATTATTAAGCACTGACAGTATGCTTGTCACCCAGGGTTAAACGCATCCCACGGAGAGGAATTACACAGGCCCATATGCCACGTTGCCAGAGCCAAGCAAATATTTTTCAGGCAAATATTTTATTCACAAAAAAGGACTTATTTCTCAACTGAAATGATTTGCAAATGCAGATCAAATTCACTGAATTGCCTCAGCGGTTTTGTAAAAGAAGGGAAAACAAGCTTCTAAAAAAAAAAGTGCATATTTTATTTGGGTAGTTTGAAACAACAAGTCTCATTTTTCTGTTTTGTATCAACATTATTTCTTTTGCATTTGGCATAAGATATTCCAGGATCTCTGTAAGCAGAAGTCTTCCCTCCCTGCATTTTGGGTCAAAGCTTAATTTCACACAAAATTTTTTTCCGAGGTTTGTGGGTAAAGAGGTCATCTTTATTGGAAAAGGCAGCTGCTGTTATAGGTAGAATACCCCAATGTTTTGGGGCCTGATCGTAATTTAGGTAAGTGTAAAAAAATATTTGTTCAAGTGAAAACTGCAAGGCTAGGCCAATTTTTACGAACTGTGAAACCAAGGTGCTAAAGCATGAGTTGTGTGTCTTGGGCCGATGAGAACATGAGGAGAGAAGCAGAAAATGAAAGAACATCCACTGAGATCCTGCAAGAAACAATATCACTGCTTTTCAAAAAGCTTCAAAAATTCCCAAGCCATCAAGACAATTCCCATCTTAAAAATTAGGAATGTTCTAACCCATATTGAGGCTTAAATTTGCTAAGGCTAGGGATGGGACTTGGGCTAATTTAATCTAAGACAATGGGAATACAGGAACTGTGCACAGAAAACAAGGGCAGCAAGAGACAATCATAATAACAGAGTTCAAAACCCTCCAGGAGATGAACAGATGATGCCAGTCATCAGTGGAACAAAGGAAAAAAAGGAGATGAAATTCGAGGGGAAGAAGCATTTTTACTGCTCGAGCTAAATAAAATCTCTAACTCTCCTACAGCGTGTTAATGTTTATTGAGCAACAGAAATACAAAGAAAAATGAGAAAGCAAGGTTACAGCCACCCACAGCTGTCCTCGGGTTATGCTTGTAGGGATAAAAGATGAAGTGGTTTAATACCTTCTAATAAGATTGAGTCATACCACCTCCTCTCATCTGTGGCCTTTGGATCAGCACAATGGGAATGTCCTCACCCCAAGGATACCTACACTGTCACAACTTTCCATTGTGTGAGCAGAACACTTGGGAGGGAAATCAAATATTTCTGCATCAGACAGGCAATGTGTCTGCACTCACAAAGAGGGTTGTGTGAGGTGGGAGCCTGGGAGAGCACAGGAGCAAGTCTGCCAAAGAAGAGGAGGGAACATGGCATTGTTCCCTCACAAACACACTCACACCCGGGACTGGGGCCCTGGTTGCAGACTGTGCTGGTTTGAAAGCAAAACCAGTGAGAGACTCCAAGTCAGAAACACAATTTAATAAGAGGAAAAGAAAAGAAGTAAAATAAAGTAAAATAAAATAAGCGCAATAGCACAAAAAACCACTGACAGAGTCAGAACACAACCTGATACTCTGTTAGGGTGGTGGCAGCAGTCCAGAGAAATGGTCTTGTTGAAGCAGTGATCCTGTAGAAAGGTCTGGGAGCTCTTGTCCTCTGCAAATCCAGTGGGTAAAGCTCCCTGTGCTGCCTCAAACCCTGGATTTACCCAGGTGGGAATGCTTGGCTCCTCCCCCTGGGCGGAGCATATCACAATGGGATGATATCACTCTATGAGTCATGCAGTGGGTCCTTGATGGCCCATTAAACAGAGATAGCTCCTGAGTCATGCGGCAAGGCATTGTTGGGCCCATGAACAGAAGAGAAGGGAAACACTGCCCCAGCTGGTTTCAACAGCTCATGAAGATGGGGATAGAATACAGACTTTGGGCACACCTTACATTGTAACCTAGGACACAGACACAGTCTGGAATCACAGGCTTGGACACCAGTGGGGATGAAGCCACAAGCAGGAGACAAAGGAGAATCTGCTACAAAAGCAGAATTTATGAAAGTCACCTCCTTTATCAAGTGGATCTCCAAAATTCACTAACATTAACACCAACACCAACACCTATTTTACCGCACGACTTCATCCATGTCAGTCCTGGGGCTTGAAGTCAGCAAGAACGGTACATGCAGATCCCATTCATACTCAGAAAGATATCACTGTAATTCATACTCAGATATACACCAAAGATACCACTGTTTTCATTCCATCCTGCTATGCATGAGAACATAAATGTTGTCCTTCTCTGATACATCACTATTCCTCAAGAACCCCCGCTCATTAAGTGAAAAGGGGGGATAATCATTTGCAGGAAGAGCAATTAGTCAGTGCTTTCCTTAGATATCCTCGCTTGGAAAAACCTCCCAGCCTTTTCCCTCCCGCCTCTCTCAAGGCTGAGCTCTGACAATAGCACTGCTTGTCTCCCTGTACACTTAACTAGAATATGGGACATCACACAGCACTTGCATGATTCATGAGGAATACAGCACACATCTTCACTTTTACGAGCAGCAGTATATTGTTGTCATTTTACGGGTGCAAAACTGAGATGCAAGGGGATTAAAAGGGAAAAAAAAAAATCCCTTTGTTCCTTGCATTTTTAGGATAATTACTTTCCACACATATGAAATTATGACAGGGCCTTAGAATCTGAGCCTTTTGGTGCCTGGTGGCAGAAGGCTCAGCAGCTGAATGGCCTCCCCCAATACATCAGTGGGGCTGTCCCTGCAGCAGGGAGGGCAGGCTCTACACCAGAGCCATGAGGGACCAGCCTCTGTGGGGCTTGGGTGCACACAGGAGCACATTCTCTGGCACGTTCTCTGTTTGGACACTGGGAAAGCATCTCCAGAAGGTCCCCCATGGCCTTCACTCAGCATGAAGGATGGGTGTGAGTGAGAGGTTTGGTGTTCCCAAAGCAGGCACCCCCTCCTTCCACAGGGAAGAAAGGCCAAGCTGTGGTGTCTTTGCATTCTGCCACTTTATTACTTGTGCAAGGCTGTCAGGAAATGTTATCAGCTACCAAGGCAGCAAAGCCAATCCCTCCCTTACTGGTGATAGCATTGGAGTGAATAGCTCCTAAATCTCTGCTGTTTGAAATCTTGAGTGTAATTTCTACTTTCAGCCCAAATGATTAAAACCTGGTGTGATTAAAAAGAGTAAAAGCCATAAGCAGCCACAGTCAGCCTCTCCCATGATGGAAAGCCAGTAAGTAATGAAAGATGCACATTCCAGTTTGGGTCCTAAAACAAAGCATTATACAAGGTTTTGATTTAAAAGAGTCTATGTTTGCCTCTTATTCAAATCCTCACTCCTCAGCCCTCCTCACTGATAAGTGGCATTGACAGCTCCTCTGAAAATGTGTCCAGAAAAAAGAGCTAGAAGCAGCAATATAAGCATGAAGATTTATTACCAGATTTTGACATGAACTGGACTTGTCATTCTTGTCCATGGCAGAAAAGATAATCTTGTGAGAATGGTAGAAGGAAACATAGATCTGAAGTAGAGAAGGATGTTTTGTAACATATTTGGGTTTTTTTTCTCTCCTTTTTCCTTCCTCTCCTCCATGATGATATCCACCCAGAGAAGACCAGTTCCACAGCTCTTCAGGCCCACAAACCCTGGCATCAGAACTCCCTTGTCTTCAGCACAGAGAGAGTTAGCTGAAGTGTCTGAATGTAAATACAACCTTTTATAGCACCTTAGCAATAGCAGCAACTGTCTGATGGAACTTCACTAAAAGCGTCAGCATTCATCAGCGTAAAATAAATTTTTAAAAGGAAGAAGAGAAGAAAATGAGAGTGTATCTGCATTTAATTCAGCTGGTTTCAGAAACATGGTTATCAATAGATCAAAATAAGCTCCAAGCAAAAAAAAAAAAAAAAATCTCACTAAAAAAATCTCACTAAGGTATAGTCCCTCTAGATTCATTTAACCTGGAATGTAATACAATTCTTACTGGGACAGATGGCCAGGTGATGTCAATTTTGGATTACCTTCTCTCCTGAAATAGAATCTTGTCTATATATGCAAGTGTGTTTTCCCTCCACTTGGCCACCCTCCCCACTTTACAACAGGTTTTACAGGATTAATTATTGAAACTCCTCTTGGAAGGATATCACTCTGTGAAAACCTTGGCCTTCATATTTTCAAAAACTAAATTTTATTCATAAGGTGGGACACAAAAGCATGAAACCTCTAAGGTACTAAAATCAACTAAGCCCAACTTCACTGGGGGCTTTCAATTTATGAAGCCTACAAGCCAACCCTTTGTTTTGTATTTTTCTGCCCAGTCTTGATTTCCTGTGCAGGGAAAATTGCCTTGATTTCCATCAGGGCAAATAAAATGCATCCCCAGACTTAAGTTTTGACAGAACAACTCATCTAAAAAACCCAAGGTCCCTGTTAATAATACCTCATATGTTTTAAGTGCTGTGGAAACAATTTTAGCAAAACATTCTCCAGCCGTGGTGGTGATTCAAACATGAACTGGGGCAAGGCTAACCCAAAACAGATGACAGGAAATAGTGATATGTAAATAACAATAATGTGAACAGTGGTTTATGCTGTCTGCATTGAGAGAAATGTAAGCAACCAGTCCATCATATTTTCAGAATTTTCCGATTTCCAACCTAATGTTTTAGTATCAAAGGATATTTACTATCCATGATGTGAAAATTGTAATCAACTAATGTCTCATTATAAACGGTGTTTTTGAATATGGCATTCTTAATAATTTTAGCTGATCAATCTATAGATTAACACGACAATCCTTTATTGCTAAATATATTTATATTGATATCAACAGTATGGGACTTTGGATTTCTAACCCTTTATAACTCAGAAAGGTCTATATTGCTTGATTGTCTAATTCTGTGAAACAACAAGTATGCAGGAAAGTTGTCATTAATTTGGAAAGGAATCTGGAATCCAATTCTTTCAGACAATTTATTCCCCAAAATAATTCCCACAGCTTCAAATATTTAAGAACTTCAGTGCTATTTCATTCCCCGAGTGAGCTCATTTGAAGTCTTTCTTTAAAAGCAATGTATATTGGCATTGACTGCTCTGAAATTAGTTTAAGTTAGATCAGAAATAGACCTATTGCCTATAAAAGTCTTATCTACTGTAGATCAGTGGTTAGCTCATGGTTACTGGAAAATATTTCTCCCTCCCTCTTTAATCCTGCTCTAATTGGTTTTTTTTCTCCTTCTTTGGAAAACAAACACAACACAGAAAAGTAAAAACAAGACACAATTAAACTTCCCCACCCCTATAATTATGCATCAGTGCAGATTTCAGATACTGTGACCCAATTCCCTCAGGCCTTAGATCCAGGAGTAAGACAATTCTTTCAACACAGGTCAAAGATCTATAAAAACAATGTTGCTGGAAGGGGCTATAGCAACGGTCTGTTCAAAGTCATCCAAGCTCCAATGAAAAGGAAACATTAAGAGCCAGATTTAGGATTTTTTCCAAATTTAAGGCAGATGAGAATCTGGCCCAGAATGAACAAATAATTTTGTTGATTTCCTTTCAAATAAGAATTGCAACAGCTCACGGGTTAAATCTGTCTAAATATGATTCTTTCTACTTTTGCTAAAAAGCTATTTTCCATCGTGTTAACTCCACGTATTTCCAGGTCTGTGTGAGTCTCAGAGATGTTGAAAAGAACAAAGATTTTTTTTCTTTCCTTGGATTCCTGGAGCTGAAGATGTCCTTGGCTGAGAGCACTCAGCCCTAGATTACCTGTTACCAGCATGTGGCTGGGACTCAAGTTTCATCTCTCTGCCCCGAGCAGTGATGATGTGGATACGTGCAATACTTTAACTGTCTTCTTAGTCGTCTTGGTGATTATTTTTTCAGATACACAATACCTGGAAATATGCTGGGTTTTCCTGATAATACATTAAAATAAATTTGCCTGTAAAAGTAGTGCTGAAGTTTCCATTCCAAGCTGATAGCAATCACATAATCTAGGCCAGAGTTTACATCTGGGGTAGACCAGCCGAGTGCTATTTAAATCTAAAAATATATGACAACTTATATCAGTTCAGAATCAGACCAGCTGTTTCTAATGGGGTTTCATTTAAAGCAATTAGAAAATGTAAAGTTGGAAATCCTATCATCTCGTTAGTTTTCCAAGGGCTATTATCTAGTCTGTATCTCTTCTAGAGGAGTGGAGATCTTCTCCAATTACTCATTCCTAATTCATATGCCAGACTCTCCAAGCTTCTCCCACACGACTTCCCAGGACACAAAGAGAAGCTGCTGCATCACCTAGTGGCTAAAGCAAAGCCTTCAGAGGAGCAAGGACACTCCTGAGACAAAGTTTCTTCCCCCAGTGCTTCTGTCTCTTTTAAAATGCACAGAATGCATGCAATATGTAGCTTTTTTTTTTTTTTTTTTTTTTGGGGGGGGGTGGCATTTTTTATTTAGAGTACTAATATTAATGAATACCTAAATATATGAAAATAGCTCCTCTGTGGGAACTACGTTCCCTTACAAGGTAGAAAGCAGAAGTTACCTCAGAGAAGAAGACTCAGGCAGGTCCTTCTCAGTTAAAAGCTTCACCTCCTGACCCCAGGCATGGCTTAAACCACCAGAGCAGGAGACAAATGTTTCTCCTCTCAAGCCCAACCCAAGTGCTACTTGTGTCTCACAGGCTATTCACCTAGCCCACAAAAACTGGGTGATTTCACTGCACACGAATTACCCTTAAATCTCTTACTCCATCTCTGAGTAAGAGACCCTACAGAAAGGGGTTCAGCATTATTTGGGATGCAGTTGAAGAACAGACTTTTTCCAGTATCTCAATGGAATTGAACAGATTGTTACAACACAGGAAGAAGGAGAATTTGCCACACCATAACTCTGAGTGTAACTATTAAAAAAGAAGCCAAATTCCATACTATTATTATTACTAGAGAAGTTGAATTCCATATTACTATTTATTAGATATGGCTGGGGGTTTTATCCTCAAAGTGATTCGCAAAGAGGAAAAAAAAGTCAATTAAGCAAACCAAAAAACCCCAACAAAATCAGATTTTCCCAGACTGGAATTTGCCTCGGGAAGTACTTGCTGGTCTCTTCTCCCTGTTTAGTAGTTTGTGGAAGCTGTTAAAGGGACTGTAGCATGCAATAGACCACATTGCAAAACCATTTAATCCTGCTCTTGGGTAGAGGCAAGAGATACCTGAATTACATTTTCCATAACATGTTCCCATAACATTACACTGGATCTAAACAAAAGGTTAAATATTTCTATACTACAGTGCTCTTCAGAACTCCCCGTTCATAATTTTTTTCAGTATTTATTTCAGTTCCAGACAGAAACATGGCAGAACATCAGAATTTTCTATGGGTAATGATTTCCAGCATTGGCATAGCTCAAGTAATATTTATATTTTACAGCACAGGTTTTCGCCCAGAATATTTTATGTTTCAGTACTCCCAGGATGACAGGACAAGCATTAGAAATTTGCAGACAATTATGCTCTTTTGATATCCTGATTTTGATAGCAACCCAGAGAATTGTTTCTAAATACAAAGTGAGGAACACTCTACCCATGTAAAAAGTTACAAGTCACCCAATACAGGTGGTTGGCTTGGTTTCTTGTCACTATTTTTCTCCCTCGAAGTGACAGGGAAGAGCAAAGAAAATTTCTAGGAACTGTATCCTGGAGAAAAATTAAATCCTTCTATAGGCAGGCCACAGCATAAAATCTTTTGAGTACCAAGAACTCTGCCAAGGAAAATTTTATATCCGCACATGCAGGTTGTTAATACTTGTGGTATTTTCTAGCCTGACACCTGGAGCTTCATGACACATGTCAGACTTTCACAGCATCCCAGGAAAGCTGCCTGCACAGTGAAGTCTTTGTCAGACACTTCCTCTGATTCATGTTCTCTACGACATGTGCTTATATCACTGTTACTCTGGTTAATAACCTGACCCTGAAAACTGGAAATATACCACAAATCACCACCATGGAAGAGCTTACGTCTCAACTTCCTGACTGGATTCAAAGTTCAAATGATAAACTCATCAGTGGGTGTACTGCTTTCTGTTACTAGTGGAGAGCTATTAATCTTCCAAAAAGAACTGCAATGACTTACTCTGGATGATAACTTTGTGATGAGGAAAGCAAGAAAAATCATGTGGCAATCACTGCTGACCCCTGCCATTAAAATGCCATTTAGCAACTCTTCAAACCAGGGCTTCAAACCCAGTGGGCAGCTCGCCAACAAGATCAAAGTCAGGTGGAGCTCTGCCCAAGTGAGTTAAGTATTAATAAGTGCCCAAATAAGGCACTTATCCAGAATGCAAATATTTCTTCCCTATCCAGCGTGTGGAATTCCCATTGATGTAAATGAAAGTTCCATGTGTGCAGACAATGCAAAAGATATCTACAGCGTGGATCAAGGGAAGGAATTTTGCCTGCAGTGTTACGAAATCTTAATCATTCATCCAGCTCGAGAACCCCAGGCTGCAGAAAAAAAAAAAAAAAAAAAAAAAGGAAAAGTTGCACATATTCTGTGTGAGAATCACACCATCCACCATCTCAAAACCTTCTGAACTGGAATAGGGCTGCTTTTCAATTGCCAAGCTGAAGAAGTAAAGAAGCTTGATGGGTTTTGCACAGTGACAGAGAATGAGGTTTATCAAATAAAATAAGCTATTCCTTATTTGTGAATAAAAGTGTCGGGATATTTTTAAATGACCTTAGCTTAGTTCTATACCTCAGAAATTCAGTGTTTCTAATGCTAATGTGCAGGCACACTGACTTTAGCACCACAATTATAACTCTTTGAACAAGAATACCGTACCCGCCTCTGTGTCAGTCCTAGAGGACACAAATACATAATTTTAGTTCACTTCCCTGTCATGGAAATCAGAAAACTTGCTCCCCTGTGGCCCAGTTTCAGAATTAGGCTTTATTTACAAGTAAATCAAAGCTCGGATGGACTGAAAGACACATCATTCATAGACAATGATTTTGCTTGCAGACCTAATGGATCTGGACAAATGACAAACTGACTGAAATACATCTGTAACTAAATGGCTGAGATGTGAATCATTATCATTCATGGAGGTCAGACTACCCGGGCTTCAGCAGTGTTCTTCTGACTGTTAATATTCTTGAAAATGTTTGCAAATGCCCCAAGTTGCATGTTGCTTTCTAGTTGTCATTCACCATTTGCTACTCCCTGTCAAAATGTTTCAGTCATTAAACCAGAGAGCAGAAAATATACCACATGCCCAATCACACATTGTGAATAATAAAAGTAGACGATTTGTGAACAAACCCAGAATCAGAATAGAATTCATGAAAACAATTTAGCAGACATCTGAATAACAGATCTCTTTCCAGACAACAGCAATGATTTGCAGGTTGCTTCTTAATTAAAAAGGGAGCAGTTAAATCCATCAAGCTTTGTGTTTTGAAAAGTGCTGTTATTGTAATCCTAATATTTCATCTGTATTCCTGCTTTCAAAGTGGCTTTCAGAAGACTAATTAATTTACCTTTTCTGTTTTGACAAAAAATAATATTTATTAGGACTTCAAGTTGAAAATGCTTATCAAGAACATATGACAAAATACATTGCAGGGGAATACTGACTATCTCAGAACTAAGAATTCTAAGTCCAGGAAATGCAAAGAAAAAAGTTAAATATTACAAGAAATCAAAGTATGTAGAGATAATTAAGAGTTTGATGGGTTCAGCCTTAATTCTGCCCATCATAGTTTTTAAAACACATCCTGAGAACTGACTGAAAAACTCACTGTTCAATATGCACTATGCAAAGTGGCTTGGAAGCTTGATCTCTCTCAAAGCCTCTTCTCTTCTCTTACTGAACCAGCATGCAACCATTTTGTAGCTAAGGCAGATGTGACAATCTAGTTCTGATTTCTCCTGAAGTCACACTACAGAGCTTAAAAAGAGCTATTTTTGTAAATAAAATATAAAAAAATAAAAAAGCCTGACTATTTGCAGAAAGCCCACCCAAAACTAAAGTAAATGCCTCTGAAGCACTGGTAAGTGGAATTGCTTTTGGTGTTGTCAGCAACAGAGCTCCTACACCAATGGAGTAAACCCCCACCACGCCTGGGGTCTGCTCATTGCTCAGTTTTCCCATTTGTTTAAAGATTGATATTCTCATGGCTTCTCTTTGGACCAACATCAGAACATCCTATGGCAAAACACAGCATTAGACCTTGATAGTGTGCAAGGTACAGCATAAATCTGCATTGCCCACATCTGTTCTCAATACAGACCACCCTCCCCCGACACAGGAGTTTTACAGATGATCAGATTCCACTTTCTGTGTTCGTGGTGCTCATTCTAGACAGAATTTGTTTCTACACAGAAGATGAGCACAAGGCTATTTAAGCCACAATTAAGCCCTCAGAAATAGTCCTTAAGTGATGCATAGGCTGCTGTCAGCTCCCTAAATTTCACCCTATGTAATTTCTGCCATCACCCACTCACATTATGTTATTGTCTATGGCTTCAGAAAATTACTACTAGTGCGTGCATAACTTCCATTCAACAAAGAGCCTCAATGATTGTTTTCTTAAACGCCCTCTGAGCTTCCCATATTGGCTCTTGTGCTTTTACAAATACATTTCCCCAGTATGAAATTTCTCTCCCATCTTGCATGGGAAGGAGTATGATTCAGAGTTCACCCTGGAACATCTCATCAGGGAAAAAGAATTGGCTATGCATCATTTCCATTCCTAACACTATACTGACCTCTAGAGTAAGAAGTGCTGCACACCTGACAAATCGGCTGGGTGGCTCACAGAGAGGAAGAAAGTGAAATGAGGTCTCTCAGAAGCTGTCTGCCCTCGGGACAGATCCCAGAAGTGAGGCACAGGGACAGCGGAGAGCCCTCGAGACTGAAAGGAATCTGGTTCAGCTGATAATGTGGATTACAGTTCTGGCCTTGCCTTATCCTTCATGAGCAGGACCAGGAGTCTCACAACACCCCATGCAGAATTTTACATTTTGATTCACGTCCTGAGGATTAGAAGACTTCAGGCTCATATAGACTGGCAATGGTTCACACAGCTTCAGCTCTTTACTCTCATTTTCACTTTTCAAACAATAGTATTTTAAGATCTGAACATGTTCTGAGCTATAGCTCCTCTAGGGAAAGCAATAAAAATATGTTCACAGTTTTCTCTAATGATATCAATTTCCTTTGCCTTCTCTTTTCCTTTTTCTAAGCACTCAACTGAAATATTGGTTACAAGACTTTTCAAGTATGAGTGAGCTCTCTTCAGAAAAACAAACTTTTCAAGGCTTCAAGAGCATATTTCAAAAAGACTCAGCTTGAAAGTAGGCTTTACTTGTCTTCACCTGGATTTCTCCAGGAAACCCCTACAGACTCTTACTGTAAAGTACTGAAATGTGAGGGGGAAACAGCTGCTTTACACCATATTGACTGGACTGTCTCTTAGGTATAGTCAAGAAACAGAAATGCCTAGGAACATATTACTAAGGTTGAGAGAATCCATTAAGAGACACATGGCTCCCATTCAGGCTCTGGACAGCCCCACAAAAGCAATATGGACAACCCTGCCAGTTTCAAGAACTGGCCACAAAATTACCTGGCTGAGTTTGTCAGCCAAATGCCTCAAAATTTTGTTTTGCATCCTGAGTACAAAGTTCTCTGGACTTTTGAAGCTGTCTCTCCATCAGTTAGACATATTTTGGTGTGATTGATTTGCGCTGATCACCTTCAACAATTTACAGTCGTTTCTCCAGCAACAATATTTTTTTCTTTCTTTCTTTTTTTTTTTTTT
Organism: Acrocephalus scirpaceus scirpaceus; assembly: GCA_910950805.1. NCBI lineage: Eukaryota > Metazoa > Chordata > Aves > Passeriformes > Sylviidae > Acrocephalus > Acrocephalus scirpaceus. The sequence goes on from OU383781.1 coordinate 6,658,459, forward strand.
TTTTCCAGTTTAAGTCAGCTGTTTCTGTTTTCTTGTTCCCTTAGGTGAAGTCAGACCAATCTGTTATAAACAGGTATAATCACAGGCAAGACCTCTGAACTTCTGCTGACTGGAAGGCAGAAAGCCACTTTCTTTGATCTTCTGCATTACTGCAGCAAAGCTCAGAGTAAATTTAAAAACAGCACTAGTAAAAGTTTTTCTATAAAAAAAAAAAGATTTTCTAAGAATTACGTTGATACTTAAAAAGCCCTCCCAAGACGTATGTGGCACTACAAAAAGCTTTTCTATGATTTTTAAAAATAGCAGCTTCCAATGAGACATTAAATGAAAAGAAAGCCTCATGCTTAAGATTTCAAAAGGTACACAACTTGTGCTGATTTTCTGCATTAATTCCCTTCAGGATCAAAAGCAACGTGTACTTTTCCACAAAACCATGAAAAGCTCAATTGTCAGTAAATACAGGTCAGCATTAAAGTATTTCAAGCAGCCAGGAGCTAAGCATGAGCAGCAAGTGAAATGGCAGGGTCACAACAAAGTTGGTGTTAACACACAGGAAGCAGAGGTAGGCAATAAAAACAGGTTTCTGCAAAAAGGTTTGGTTTTTGGTTTTTTTCCAGACTACACCAAGGACCTGGATGGAAGCACCTGGCAGCTTGCAGCAGAAGGGGCTCAGTAGCTCATGCTGGGAGCATCCTGCTCTGTGGAAACAGGCAAACACAGCACCCCCAGAGCACAGAGCTGCAGTCACCCACAGCAAAAACACACAGGTACCCCCTCTGCAGCACAGCTGGCACCTGCACTGCCCCCAGGGGCAGAAGAAGAAGCCAACAAGGGGAATCGCATCTCTCAGAGACAATCCCCTTGACTAATCCATCCTTTGCACCAACCATATTCTCCTGAAGACTCTTTCAGAGCTGTAAAACATCCCCTTGAAGATCTTACTGGGCAGCTAAAGAGAACCCTGTCCTTGTGCTGCAGGGAGGAACTCTGTGGAGAAACAATGCAAAACACTCCCTCACCTGCTGCAATGGGGCTGCAGGTGCTTTGGGTTAATCTGAAGACTTTGCAGGGAAGTTAATATCAGCCCTGGAGCTGATGGACCTTAAACTGTATTTTGTTTTATTAAGGGACCCATATCCAAAGCAATGCATAGAGTTCTTCTCTGAGCCCATTTTTGGTCTTGCTCCCAGCACTGTGTGAGCCTCCCAGTAGCCCCAGGGTGTCTCTGTACCTGGGTGCTGACATTTCCCACTCCCAAGCCTTAGCACACATTCAGGCTGATGAGCAACCATGGATAATTGGCTGATTGTGGCAGGTGTGGGGCTCGGAGTCACCCTCAGCACCTGGATTCAAGTAAGACAAGCAGCACTGAGGGCGGGAGGTGTGTCACTGTACCACTCTGGAGTTAAAATCACACACACAAAAGGGTGTGATGCAAATTACACCTTCAGAGAAAGTTCACAGCAGGGCCAGTGTGGGGACCTGGGGCTGCTGAGCATTGCTGTGATGAGATATCAGTGATGGAGCAGCTGCAACCTGACCTCGAAGGAAGCCACCAAAGCTTGCATTTTATTTATGTTTTACATGCTACCTCCTAAAATAAAAATCAATATGTGTCAGACTAGTGATGTTTAAATGGATAATTCCCTTTCTAGTAAACTGATGCTTCCCCTTGCCTGCATGATAAACAGTTCTGGGAACACAAAATAGAAAAAGACCTTGGGGAGAAGATGAGAGGTACTCAAGGGGCTTGAGGTTATAGGAGGAAGAGGAGGCAGAAAACCAAACTCACTAGCAAACTGCTCAAGGTCAAAAACCAGTGTGCATTGTCAAGATGTTCTGCTTTGGTTTTTAATCCCAGAGTTAAGAGAAATAGAAGACCTGATCCATTGTGTGCATCCTCCAGGGTGCACCTGCAGGGTGCACTGGGAGGGGGACAAGTAGATAAGTAACCAAAAGTCAACAATCCAGAAGACAATGAGAAAAGCAGAAGGGAGCATGAGAGGACAAGGCATGTCAAGAGGGTGAGCCCAGATCTCCCAGCAGTTTCATCAGGAGCTGGAGGAAACACTCTTCATGGGGCAAATACACAGGTCAAGGGTGAATCTTCATTCCTGCTGCCATGTGGGATGCAGTTATCTGTTTCAAGAGCACCTCGGGTGGTCAGCAGCCAAGAGGAAACCTCAGGGCTGTTTAGTAATTGGCACTATGCTGGGCTTTCTTGGTTTTCCTTCTAACCACCATACTGTTTCTATCTTTTTTTTTATTTTACATCTCTAAATGTGTTTCAGTGTACTGCTGACCCAGAAATGAAAAGAATTAACCCTGTTGCTATTATTCATTATTGACTCTCTCATAGAGTAAGTGCTTGGCTTTTGAGTGAGGAGCAGAGGGCAGTGGCTGAAGTCCTGTGGGTCAAGCTGGGGGAAACTGCCAGAAAGTTTTTATAAATATAGACAGAAAATACAAATATAGGGGATGATGCATTGGATGTTGTGTTTTGTATTTTTTTGTAAGACCCTCAGAGTGTGCTGGGTTTGTATCTGTGTTCTGCCATGCTGCTCCTTATTGAATAACTTGCATGTTAAAAAGCAGTGGTGTTCTTCTCTCTGCAGTGGCACAAAATTGGCTACCAGCTTATGTGATTAGATCAGGTTATAAATGTACAAGAAAAGGCATCAAGTGACAGCACTGGGGACATAGGAATGAGGCAGGACAAAACCATTTCGTGAGCAGGAATACCCCAACGTGTACTGGACAAGGGCAATATTTGATTGATTTTGTTCTTCCTGTTGATAAAATCAGGCTAACATTTCTACTGGGGACAGAGAACCAGTGGCCAGTGTATTTGTATGATGCCACACTCTCAGTCTCCCCTGAAAATATACAGGATATGAGGCTATGGTGGGGACTAGTGGTGCCACAGACCTGCCCAGGGCACTCAGGAGATCCCTCTGCCCCTGCAAGGGCAGGCATCCACATCTCAGAGAAGTTAAAATATGTTTGGCATGTGGGACAGTCACAAGCTTGTTGTTTTGGCTACACAGCAGTTCCTCTTCAGGAATGGGTAACAGCCATTTTACAATGTCATTTCTCCATCAGATTAAATCAGTTTGCACCGGCCGCCAGAAGACAAAGTCAAATTCTCTTCCAAAATCTCCCTGTGCTGCCAGCTCCTTTCTGTACCAAAACAAGCATCTGTCTGGCCAAGATTTCCCTTTGTAGTGTTAGCTTTAACCTAGATCACTTTCTTGGCCTCCTTCTCTGAAAAAGGAGGAAGGGACCGTGTAGGATGAGGGACGAGAACAGGCAGGCAGCAGCACCAGCTTCCAGAAATAGTGACAGCTTTTCATTACTTTATATGATTGCACAAATTATGGCACAAGCTGCATGATACCATTCTTGGATGAATAGCTAGAACTTCCTAAATAAGGATTACAAGTGATAAATAATTAATGAAATAACAGCTAATACATGACAGGCAGTTAATACCTTTTCTGGGAACAAACGTCATATAATTCAATTCCTTTGAAAGACAGTAATTCATTAAACATGTATGTGAGCAAGAGAAGTCTGGTGTGAACATCTGAGAGGAATCAGTAATGATCATGAATGTGGTCAAGGAGCACAGTCATTGAGGACTGAGATAATGTCATTTGGACATGAGCAATGCTTTTGGGGCATTCAAGCAGTTCTCTGAAGACTTTATGAAGTTCTAAAGTTTTGTAGTGTCAGGCTCCCTTCTGACATTTGGAAGCCAAGTATCTTGAAAAGTTCAGAGGGAGTAGGGAGAGGAGATGAAAGGAAGCAGTGAAGAGGGGGAAACATAAAACATCGTGGAAGGGCCACTTCTTTTCAGCTCAAACAAATCTGTCGGGTTAAAAATGGCAATTTCCTCATTGTACCCTGAGGCCTTGCTGTCAGAGGTGTAAGCTCTGAATCCAAGAGTAATCCTCTTTAAAACCACACAGAGGATAGTGTGTGCTTATAGTGACAGCCATGGGAAAAAATTTCCAGGAAAACTTTGAAACATTACTGTTTACTCCTCACTGTGTGAACAGAGAGCCTGTGAACTAAACTTCCACAGAGACATGCTTTGAAACAGATTTGAAACTTGTGCTTTTTGTCCTTACCTAACTTCTACCAGAAGCTGAGCTTTATTTGTAAGAGAAACTAGTTTGGGCCAGTTTCGAGGCCCAGCAGATGAAAATTAATAAATTCTCTCTCTTTCAGTACATCAGCTCAGGGTTCAGGCTTGAGGGCAGATTTTCAAGGTTCCAGGGAAAATTTCAAGTATTCACTATCCCTAGCTGTTATCAGAAATGCTCAACAACCTGACTAGGGGTTACCTGGCACCCAGGCTCAGACTGTCCCTGAAGGCTGAGTTAGAATTTGGCCATTTATTTGGGTGTTTATATGAAAATGATCTTTTCTGCAAATCTTGCCTAGGGCAAGCAGAGCTCTGTACAGCCTCAGAGAACAGGATTTGCCAGCTTCCAGGTTTGTCGGCTTCCAAAGGCAGTGGCTCATGCAAAATTCAAAGAAATGAAAAATAAACAGAAGGTGAAATGAAATGAAGACACAACAATACCCTAACTATATAAAAACCTGACTCAAATTGTTAACAGCCCCACCATAGTTACTGATTGTCAAACAGCATCAAGTCAGTATACAGGCAGAATTGTTTGTGATGTAAATATAAAAGGGTATCCCAGACAACTGCAGCATTCCCCATGGCAACATCCTGTGAACTCTTCAGAAAATGTAAATAAAAACATAAAGTCATGTCATTGTGCACAAAAATCCTACAGAGTGGATGCCCTACAGGTATGAACTCTGTAATAATCTGTCCTCCTGGAAGCCTAGATGATTTTCTTCCCACAGATTTTTGTGTGTGTGTCTGAAAGGAGTTTCCTTCATTTAACAGCTCACATTCTGTTCTGGAGCTTGTTAGTGCAAAGGAGACAAGTCTAATTTTGCTAATCCATGCTGTGAAAAGAGTCAAACAGCATTTCCTACACTCACTGCCAGTATGAAAAAAAAAATCACACTTCTATCAGGTTCTTAATACTATCTCACAAGATAAACTTCTGTTGCTAATAATATCTGACACTTCTATGTATGAACACACCAAAAATACCTCAGAACAAATTGATCTCTGGTGTAACTGTATTGAATTTACAGGAATTAAACTAGAACTAGGCTGGCATGTTAGGGGGTCAAAGCAATAAGTCGAGAGCCTCTTTTCCCCTCAGGCTCACCTGACAGTCAAGGTTAATGGTGCCAAGCAGAGCTCCCAACACTCCCCTACAGCCACCAAAGGCTTGAATCAGGATTACACAACACTGGGAGGGAGTTATTTTCCTTCCTTCTCTTCCCTCTGCAGAAATCTGAGCAAGGAAGAAGAGCTCAGGTCAGCGTAGTTCTCTGATTCCTCATTCCAGGCTGGGGCATCTGAGTGGGGTGTGCATCCTTTTCCTGCCTTGACAATTAATATACAAGCTCCTCCTGCCTCCAACGGAGAAGATGAGAGACAGAAAACTGTCAGAATTGCTCTGAAGTTAGGAGGAATGTTTTTCAAATATAAATTTTGGTCATCTCACTACTGACCAAAGACATTTAAAAAAATTAAATTTTCCCAGGCTTCATCTCCATGTCCTGGAACTTCTCTTGCCTGTCAGTCACAGGTCTTAATGTGACAATAATAACAGAAAGATCACACCAATCCCCTGAGGTGTGCATCTGGCTGAGGTATCTCTGGGTATTGGGGGAATACACTTAGTTTGCAATTTATGGCATCACCTCACAAGGGTTCATGCAGCATTTCATCCTAAATGGCCTGCTCAAAGTAGACAAACCAAGGAACTGCTTCCTTTCTGGCAAGGTGTTTTACAGTACAATGTGAGCTCAACAAATTGGAAATTATAATAGCCTATAACCACATTCAAGGCTGCTCTGACACACAAACAAAGGTTGTATTTTATACACCTCCTAAATGCCAGGACAGCAGTTTACAGAACATTCCTGCAGACAGCACCGTGACACTGAAAATGTATTTACAGCACCTAAGGGAGAGGGAAAGGCCCAGGGGTATGGAGCCTGTGTTTTGGGACTCATAATGCAGCAAAGGTGTGAAACACGTCCAGCAGACCCAGCCAGAGATGCCAAGGGGTTTGGATACCTGACAAGCAGCAACATGCAGCTGAGCCTGGCCTCCACTGACCACAGTGTGAAACTGCCTCTTTGGAGGAGCCCCAGCCTAAAGTAGTGGTTTTTGTGATTTTATCCAAGAACAAAAACACCAGACCTACACATTACAGATAAATATATAGATATAAAAATGGTAGGTGAACCAAGTTTTCTCCTGAGGAGTTTCCCACAAAAATATTAACAAAGTGACATCAACAGAAGAAAACCCCAAGGTACTACAGGAATGGGTTATACATGCACCTGAAAGAGGAGAAAGGCACAGAGGAGGCTGCAGGTGCCTGGTTGTTTCAGTCTGTCTGCACTGATAACCTTCAGTGACTGTGGGTGCTCAGACAGGCACATTTGAGGCAATATTTGCTCATTTATTGTTATATTTATTTGACAATAAACGGCAATAATATGACCATTATCAGTGAATAATACTTCTATAAAATGGCTCTCTACTAAAGCAATGACTCTGGAAGCAGATATTGTACTGTGTATAATAATTAGAAAATATCTATTGTTGAAATAACCTTCCTAAAAAGAACATTGCAGGCCCAGATGTCCTCTATTGATGTTAAAGGAAATCCCTGATCATTGTCACTCCAAGGCAATAAGTGCAGTGAGAGAATTAATGTTTGGATAAGTGCCCATGTCTCGGACATACCATATGGTAGCCATGTCTTCTCGATGCTTTAGTTGTATTAAAATGTTTATGGCATCTGCATGAGCCACATGGAACCTCTCAGCGCCATTTCCAGTCCCACAAAAGGACAATTTGGAAGTTATCCAACATAAACCAGAGTGGCAGTTTGAGACTGCCATTCCCCAGTGGCCAAGGCTGTAGACACTTGGAGCAGAGCTATATTAACCTGTCCTACCCCCATTAGCCTTTGGCTGCCCTCCATGACCACCTCTCACACACATGCATTGCACAGATATTTCAGTCCACAGATGGAGGTTTTACAGGGAAAGCACCTCCCTGGAGCAAGCCAGGCAGAACCACTGGGAACAAGGCTTAGAGGCAGCAGGTTCACAAGAAATTTTACCCGAAAAATAAATGCCAGAGATGCACTGGGACAAAGAAAAGTGAAGTTGAAAGCAGAACCACAAACCTTTAAATATTTAGAACAGCAATACTGCAAGAGAGAAAAGCTCAAAGGCAGTGCCAGATTCAAGATGAGGTCAGAAAAAAATCAGCTTTAAGATAATAAGGAGATAGGAGACAGATAACACAGGGAAATAAAACAGGGAGAAACTACAAAGGAAAATCCATCACAGAAGATCTGACTGGCCCTTGGTGTGCTGCAGACCTCAGTTCCCAGGACAGGGTGCCAAGAGGAGGCAATGCAATGGAAGTGCCTTTGGCTAGGAATGCCAGGAGGCTGACAGCAGAGCCCAGCAGAGAAATTAACTCCTGGCAACAGGGATAAGGACAAGAACATTTCCGTGTGAATAAAGGACAGCCACGAGGTCACGCTGAGCATAGAGGCCCAAGGCAGAAAACACATGGGTTTTTCAAGGCATTAATAGGTCTTTTGTTTCCTTTCCAAACTCTTACACTGGGAGCAATCACATACCCAGTTGCATCTAGGCTAAAAACCTAGAGGAATTGGGCAATAACACTCAGTTATCTCAAAGGGATTTGGTCAGGTCTGCTCAGGTTTTTGTATGCTAGTAGCAAGAAAAGAATCTTAAATTCTGTCCTGTTTCTCTGGGAAGGTAAATATCAAGTTTGTTTGTTTGTTCTCATACTGTAGCTGATGTTTCCTCTCATGTTTTCCCATGGTTTACTCATTCACATCACAGACAGCTTGAGTTACAGGATTCAGTTTCCTCCCTATTAAAATGCAGCCCTTGTAGGGTGGAAATTGCAAGGAGAGACCTTGAACAGCAATGCTGATCAAAAGTTTGCAAAACAAGGTGTGAAATTTCCCTGGGTAGGTCTCCTCCAAGGTGGTGCTGCATAAAAGAGGTGAGTCTAAGCCATCAGGATACTGGGTTTGGTTTTCACCAGAGCAGCACACACAAACCCACAACCAGAGCTCACATTTGGGGCTGGCACTGCTGTAATTTGGGATAGCAGACACTACCCAGTACTGCTTCCCTCCCACTCTTACACTGGCAGTGTTTCCTTCCCCTGTTACCAAATAAAATCAAAATGCCACAAACAGATGAAAGCACAGCAGATATTCCCAGGATTGCCCAAAGAGAGACCAGTCCTTGGCAGGCTGTGCTGAGAAACAGAGAATCCCAGGTACTGCCCATGGGAAAAGATGACATATTTCACCTCAGATTAAGCTAGATATGATGGATGGATGGATGGATGGATGGATGGATGGATGGATGGATGATAGATAGATAGATAGATAGATAGATAGATAGACAGACAGACAGAGCTGGGAGGGAATCAGCAAGGATCCTAGTTAAGTTATTTGCTTTTGGGTGTAAAATCCCAGGATGAATTTGTATCACCAAAGGGAATTTTGGTAAAATACTGACTGGGTTTGGAAATATGCCTTCTCCTTCCCAATGTAACCTGACAGTGTGTGAGTTTAAGAGCGTTTTTTTATCCAGAGGAGGTGAGATTACATTTTGCGACCACTAAACATTGCTCACAATCTCCCAGGAAATTTGGCTGCATGAGGAATCATCCAATATCTTAGAATAGCCTCTGGGCCAGGGTCACTTCTTTAATCTCAGCTGTTCTAAATATTATTTCCATGAGACACATCATTCCTTTTATGCACCTAATCCCTGGAAGTGTTTGCTTGGCTGCTTCTGCTGATCTTACATGGAACAAACTGTATTTTTAAAGTTCTGGTTCTGAGTCCTGTTTTTTATCAGAAACGCTCAGGAAATGTAGCAGAAACATGTTATTTGTCAAATATAATTTCTGTATGTAATGCTTATATGTAATTTATATATTTATTTATGGTCTCTTTCCAGATTTTGTAAATGTGGCCTATCCATCAGAGTCCAGACCGGTGATTTTTGTTTTAGTTGGTGGTTTTGATGATGCTTCATATCCTCAAGCCCATTTCATGATAGGATTTTTAGGTAGGTCACATTTATACTCCCAAAGATGGATGGCCTAGAAAGCCTCCAGAGAATTGCTCTGACAGCAAATTCTCCTGTTAGGATTTTGCAGATTCTTGCAAATCTGCACTTGAGTATCCTCACTATCTATTTACATTCCTTTTAGCAGACTGAAGATTTCCTTATTATTACATTTGTGTTTTTTCTGTAGGGTGCTTAAGACTAATCAAATATCCCTTTAATTCTTAGAACTAAACAGATTGAGTTGCCCTGAAAGTTATCCCTGCAGGTGAGGTCTTCCAAGGTGTTCAGTGTTTTCATGGCTCTTCCCTTCCACGTTCTCAACATGCATTTGGATCTACTGCCGGGAGGGCTTGGCACCAAAGGCACTGAGATAGGGTTTGCAAGGGGATACACCCTTATCCTGTACAGCATTCCTACCTGGAATTAGGGCATGACATCAGCCCTTTCTGCTTTCCACACTCATGTTTTTAATACTGCTAGACTCCCATGCTGAATGAAGAAGAAGAGCAAGATCACTTGTTAACATGTAGAAGTCATGAATGAAGATACAGACCAAATAAATTTTACTGGAAGGGGAAAGTAAATTAAAACTGACACCAACAGATGTTTATGAACAATGAACAGAAAAGAGACTGTAAAGATTTACTGTGTCTCACACAACATCAACAAGAGATGCACCAGTGAAATTAAATGGCTGCCACCAGAGGAAGGGATGGTAGGGAATCTTTTTTTTTTTCCCAGAACACATAATTAATTTGTGATGCATCTGCTATGAATTATTACGAGGTCAAATTAGCAGGACCCAAAAACATTCAGCTGTTTCTATCAATAAGAATATCCACATACTTTCAACCATGAATAAAATGTAAAAGGGAATTTCTGTAAGTGCTGAAACATAGCTTGTATCACAAAGTATGTATTATCCTCTGAAAGGATAATACATATTATCAAAGCACCAAGCACCACAAAACTGTCATGTGAAGGGGATTTTCTTGAAGAAAAAGTGGAGTGGAGGGTGTTCTGGGTCTTTCTTTTAAATAAGGAATAAAATAACCCAAAAACAGATAGGGGAAGCAAGGTAAATGGTCATACTCAAAACATCAAATTCAAAGGCAATCACCAGAGGCAATGCAAAAAGGTCAATGGTCACCCAGAATGGTCAAAGGTCATACCAAAAAGCAGAAAGTTATCAGAAAGGGCAAAGGTCACTGAAAATGTTGAATGTCACTGAAATCTCAAAGGTCACTAGAGATGTACAAAGTCACTCACACATCAAAGGTTACAAAAAGGTAAAATGTCAAGGACAGGTCAGAGGTCACACAAGGGTCTCTCACAATACCAAAGGTCATCAAAAATTCAAGGATTAGCCTGAAATGTAAAGTGATCCAAAAGATCACGAGTCACAGAAAGGTCAAGGTCATCCTGACACTATTTTTTTTTTCTGAATGGTCAAATATTATCTCAAAATTCCAAAGGTGGAAGACTAACCAAATGTAAAAGTTCATCCCAAAAGATCAAAGGTCATCTCAACAGGCCAAATATCATCCTGAAATGTCAAATTTCACTCAAAGGGTCAAATACTCCTCCTGAGGGTCAAAGATCACTGAGAGATCAAAAATAATCCCCAAATTCAAATGTCACTGAAAGGTGAAAGGTCTGTTGCTCTCTGCCTTCTTAGATACACAGCCAGCAGTGAAATGGGCAGAGAATGGAGTGACTTTGGTGTCCCCTGAGCCAGCACCCAGTGCAAGGGCAAGCAGGGATGCAAGGGGGGTGTGTACACACTGAGATGTAATTATAAATTAATTTAATTAATTACAAAAGCTAAATATACATCCTCTTCAAATATTAATAAAATTAATATATAGAATGATGCAGAGAGGGGACAGTAGGACAATTTCAGTATTTTGGGTAGTAACCAGCTTCTGGATTGACTATAAACACTGTCCTTGTTGCACACAGAGCGAGGTTTGGTACCTAAGAATTTACCCATGCTTCTGGCAGTGTTGCTTTAACAATGAGGAAGAAAATATTTCACTTCAAAGACCCTTTGAAAGCCAGTACCTTAAATATAATTGTGCTGGAAGTACTCCCCTGATTTTCCTTCACGAGGTCAACAGCTCTGTGAATGGTGAGAAAGCACAAATCCATTGCTGGCAATTACTCCAAACAGCTGTACCAACCAATTTGTATGCTGGGAGGCTTGTAAATTATGTTCTGCCATTAACCTGGCTCAATTATTCTGAGTTGACATGTCAAGCTTTTAACCAGCTACAAAGGCAGCAAGGCCAGATGCTCTTTCTGAGAGAAAATTATAAAGGAGGGGAAAGTGTGCTGTCATGTCACTCCATGATGTGCCAGACCAAAAGGAACATTCTTAAAGGAATAATCCAAAAAGACTAAAAAACACGGTTCTTTCTTCTTCTAAAGCTCTGCTTTTATACACAGGGACTTTAGTGGTGTAAATCAATTGTCCTGTCCCTCCAAAATCAGCCCTCACCTCTTGTACAGTGTTTTCAGTCTTCAGTCTTCAAAACTTGGCCAGATGCTGCTCTAAGGTTTGCACAAGCACTGCATTGGAGGGGAAGGTGCAGGTTACTCCTGCCCAGGAGCAGCTCTCAACCCAAAGACAACAGGGCTGGGGACACTTGTGTCCCCAGTGTGTCCCAGGGCCATCCCTTCCCCTGCCTCGCAGTGTGGATGGAAAGGCTTTCAGGCTTGCTCCTGCCTGAGAGGACCTCACAGGGGAGCTCTCCTTCAGAAAACAAGACTTGGAGGAGATGCTGGCTGCAGTTTTCAAGCAGCACCAAGGGCACAGGCACACCTGCTCTGATGGGTCTGAGGAGGTTTGGGAACCAAGTGGATTCAGGTCTCTTTGAATATTCCAGATGGGAACCAGATGACTCCGTTCTCCCATGATCTGCCTCATCACCCTATTTCATGGTCTGTGTGTCTCCTCACATAACTCACAACTTTTAAAAAGCCCACCAGCCCGTGGAGATGGAAAAGAGCAAAGCAAGGTGTTACAGGGGCACAGGGGTGGGGCTCAAGATTACATTTAATAGGACAACTCCTGTAGCACACCTCTGCTACTGCATACAGCATTTTCTGGCTCTGTGCTCAAGGTAGACTTCATTCACCCTGGTGAATGGAATCCTAATTTCTCTCAACCTCCCTGAAGTAGTTCCAGATTTATTCTGAGGCAAGGGAAGAACCTGATACTGGCTTTTGGAAAACGAATGAATTTGCCACATCGTGGGAATTTTCATACATGATACATCCATCAGTTTTCCTTTCTGACTAACATTTGGCAAGATGTACCTGTCAAATTTTTTTTTTTAATTCAAACCAAATTGTTTGTTATTTCTTCCAAGCCACACATTAACTGTCAGCACAAAAGTTTCCACACTGCCTCTGTGGGCTCACACACGTAGCTACCCTATGACATATTTTGAGGAGCAGCCTTGGCTCTTGGAGAAGCTCAAATCCTCTGAGGCAAGAATGTGAAAACACAGCTGGGCCCAGCAGCTTCTGCTGCTGCAGTAAATCCCTTTGCCCCTCCACACATCTCTCTACCCGGAAAGTCTTTAGAGGTGAAATCATGAGTTTTCCTTCTCATTGCAGTTCTGTTTTGGCACTAAAAATCCTTCTTGAGGCAAGGACAGTTTGGCATATTTTCCTTGTCTGCCCATCAAGCTCTTAAAAAATTAAGTTATTAATCATCTGAACATTCACCTCTGCTGCACTTGCTGGCCAGATACTCCTATAGGTGGTTATTTCAAATATGACTCTGCTTTTGTTGAAGACTTTTGAGTTAAAAAAAAAAAAAAATCTGAAGTATGGACAAAATGCACCTTGTCATAATTACTGCCTAGCAGTGTATTTTTAAAGCAGTCAGCTGAGCTTCTAGCTTATACTTCAATAATTTGCTTACTTGGTAAAAAAAACAAAACCAAAAAAAACCCACCCCTGACAAGCCCCACATTCATCACGTAGTTTATCTGAGGTCTCCTCTATAGCAAAGCGTTGCTTGCGAGAAGGAAGAGAAGTTTGCAGCTCGATTGTTTTGTAACAGATGTATCGATGGAAAAAGTTACTAACTGGGAGTGTTCCCTCCTTCCCAGCCTCCCGGTTGCTATTAGCGCTGGTCCGTGGGGTGTAGCTTTCCTCTTGGGCTCCTGTGTTTGCTTTGCGTGTTGCTTTCCTCTTCCTTTTGGTCAGGAGCCTTTTTACGACCTGGCACAACAACACTGAGCAGCAGCACGGAATCTGCAGGACAAAAATGAGCCTTTGCCTTAAATATCCCAGAGACAAATGGAGGTGAGTAGGAACAAGTCTGGGCTGGGGAGTTGCTGTCGGTTTGCTGTTCAGAAGTTATTGGTAACTGGTACGTTGGGTTTGTTTGGGGTTTTTCCCCCTGTTTGGCTGCAATGTTGAGAATTTAACTAAAGTCAGGCATGGAATCATAGTGGAGTTGTAATTGCATCCAGGCCTTGGATAGGGATTACAGAGTTGGTTGGGACAGAAATCCTTTGAGCTGGGTTTCCTGGGCCTTCATGGCAGACTCAAATACATTTTCCCTCCTCCTTTTCCCTGGTCTCACAGAGTGTCTCTGTGTTTCTGATTGCCAGTGCACAGTACAGCTGATGAGAGCATTTACCCTGCTCCCATCACCTTCCTGTACCTCATATATAATGCAGAGGTTGTATTTGCTCAGCTGTATTGAATCCTGCTATAAAAGCAGGGTGCAGAGGGCAAGTTCTGGATGCACAGTGAATCTCTGTAACTAATAAAATACAGTACCTGCCCTGCTGGAAGTGTCAGTGTGAAACCAGGCTTGACAGGGTAAGTGATCCCAGTTCATAATCCTATAATGCTGGGACAATTTGGTGGTACTGGCTTAAAGGTGGTACTGAGAGCTGAGCTGGACTATGAGGTAAATTAAAAATGGTGTCTTTAAAGGAAAATTACTCTGTACAGGATTTGATGACATGCAGATCTTTTACTCATAGGGTGTCATACCTGGCAGATGTTTATGAACAATGGACAGAAAAGAGATTGTAAAGATTTTCTGTCTTGGGTGGATGAAAATGATTTTGTGTTGTACAAACAAGACTCCACATGAGTCAAAAATGGGCAGTTAAAGGCTAAACGTTCTTGACACTCCTTTCTGTTTTCTAAGTTATCTTTTAAGAACCTTGAAATTTAATGAGATGGAGGGTTCTTTTCATTACCGTTCAATGAGTATTTCTAATATCAAACTTTTAGTTTATGTTAGTTTTGCATGTACACCTATGGTATGTTGGTCTCCTGCTGTTTATTCATGGGGTTTGGAGCCAGGTTTCCGGACTCAACTTCCAAAAAACAAACCATTGCTATTTTATGTTTGCTGATAATTCAATCTTATCTTGTCTATTTAAAAGTTTTCTAGAAAAATACTGATAGGAAACAATTGCAGGTCAGAGACCACAGGGCTAGTTCATGAAACAGGATGAACATATTCCTAAAATATTCTGTAGAATCAACAAACTTTTTAGATTAGTTTCCTCTTCAGTTCACAGAGACCAGACACTGCTCCCTCATGTTGTAAAGTACCAGAAAGAATAATTGTGTTTTGGTGCATGAAGGAAATGTAACTTCTGAGGGGGCACTAACTCAGTAAGGATGTCAGAGAGGGACAGCCTCAAACTGGAGATATAAAAATTATCTTTCTCTTGGTCATTACCTCTGGCTTCTCCCTCCTCTCTCATGCAGACCCAACACTCCTTGGGGCAGGGGCCTCCTTGGGTGTTCATACAGTGCTCTGGCTTTACTCATCCCTTTCCACAGCAAAGAGTTCACTGCAGCTGATGGAAGATTTTACATGTCCATACTCATGGTATGACTGTTCTCTGCATGCATGGAAATGCTGAGTTTAGCTGCCTCTTTGTTGGCAAACCCAAGCCCAGACAGCTGAGTCACTCCACACAAAGCAGCAGTTTTGAACATTTGCTTCTCCAAAATACAACCTTCCTCTTTCACCAAAGCTTCCAGGACATTTCTTGCTGCAGAACTTTGTTTTTCATATGCTACACTGAGACAAACACAGGCAGTCACACACTTGGTAACAAGGGAAGAGAGAGAGAAAGTCCTGTGTCAGGGACAAACCCAGAAGGGAGGCCTGGATCCGTGTTTAAAACCTTGAACCACAGACACAGAGAAAAGAATTAAAAATAACCTAAATAGTTATTTTCACAACCTGATTTTATGCAAGGGAGTATTTCTACAGGTTTTTCAGTTTCTCTTTTTGGACAGCTTGAAATGCTGCCCACAGCCTGTGTAAAATCTGAAGGGGAAGGTTTTGGGCACATGGAAATGACCTAATGCAGCCATCAAAGCTACATCAAGGTGCTCAGGGTTATGTAGGACCAGTCACCCCTTCCCTCCTGAGCTCTCAGGTGGAGCACAGACCTTGGATTTCTGCTGTGAGTAGTTCATGCTCGCAAGTCCCTCTGCTACTGAGTCACTCTGGCTGGCTATTATATTTGTTAATTTAGACTGTTTTAATAGTTATTATACTCTGAAAAAAAAAGCAGAATCATGTTAATTGTAGAATCCAGAGACTAAGAAAAATAGCATGCGAGAAATAGTACACACAATATCCACTTGTAAAATACAAATATGCTGGGGAGTCAGTGGAGAGTGAGGAGAAAGAAACATCAGAGCAGCCAACTAGAAAAAAAAAGGCCAGCATAAGACTTGATAGTTATAGGAAGATCAAAAATAAAATGAAACGACTTTGAAACCTCTCAGTTGGAATGCATTTCAGAAGAGCCACCTAGTCACAAAGAAAGCTGTCAGAACAGCAAATTGAAGTCAGCAGGCAAATTTGAACAGGTGAGGTCTTAAAAACAGAGGAAAACTATTCCTATAAGTAATATCTGACATGTCAGAAAGTAAAGTACTTTTAAAAGTAAAACATGGGAATGGGCAAAAATTGCATTGAAAATCTTCATCCAGTATTTTACTACCTGCTGCTGGAGATCTGACAGCCATTTAAATTATTTCTCAAGCTCATTTAAGAGAAAAAAAAAAAAGCTTGCTTTGCCATCCCATCAATTAGAGAAAAATCATCACATCATTTTATGTTGAGAGTTAGCTGATGAATGTCGTGTCATATATCACTGCCTCTGCATCTGACAGGAATCAAAGCAGACACTTTGAAAGGCAAGTGTCTTTGAACTGCTAATTATGCTCAACAAAGAAAATGTTTCACATGTTGCTTCTTAATGAAATTTCTGCTTTTACCTTAAAGGTTTTTCTCCCATCCTACTTCTGGGCAACATGAAATAATGTTGAAACTAACAGTAATCTATGTATTTCTGATTAGACTATGATGTTTTGAAAAGTGGGGGAAATATTCAGTGTTTCTTGCATAACCAAAAGCTTCTGGAGATTTATTGAGAAATACTGGCAAAGGCTTTATTTATACGATGACAATATGTTTCTCTTTAGATATATGATATTAAAGGCATCTGTAAAGTTCTGAGTATGAGAATAGTATTTCAGCTAAATTTCTCTACCCCCAGGAGTTTCTTCTTCCTCAACTTCTCTTTGGGGTCTTATTCTCAGAGCAGTGTAAAATACCCAGACAAAAGCTACACCCAGCCAAATCTTCTCAAACAAGAGCAATTACCAAACAGGAAGATAAGTTATAGGGAGAAAAAGATAACAAGTGTTGGGCCAGCAATTTGGCATTGTCTCTAATTCCACCACATTTAGGTGCTTTGCATAACGTTCAAAAAAGAAAGAAAATCAAACAAAACCAACAAAACCCGAACAAACAACAAACAGCCAGATTGCAGTGCAGCCTCTCAGAGCCTCAAATCTTTTGACTTACATCTCTAATCTTAAAGTCTCTGAAGTGATGCCAAAAAGTAAAACTCTGCAAGTCCTGGGTTAGGAAGCAAGTGGTGTATATGTGTCTGCTCTGCTTTGATCTGCCAGAGAAGAGATTTTTTTGTAGGGTCAACATCCAGCCATAGCTTTCAAATTAGGAATCTTCAGTCTAGGAAAATACTGGAATATGAGGCTATGAAGAAAGTCCCACTAATGTAGAGAGCTGCTGGTAAGTCAGGAATTGATGGTAAAAATTGCAGTACCTGATATAAATAAATAAGTTTTATACTGTTACTCTCCGTCACTGGAATAATGGATTTTCCTGCTGTTAGCCAAAGCAGAATTATTTTTTTAAATTATAATATTCTCTGATTTACATTCCATGAAGTAAAAAAGGGAATGCAAGATTTGTGCTACCTCCTCAAACTGCAAGAGACAATCTAAGCTCAAGAGTGTTGATTCTCATTTTCCTTAAAACTGCTTTTAAAAAGCTTTACACATGCAGGCTGAATAAAAATGACACTCAGGCCTGTTAAATGCTTTAGAATTGTTCCTTTCTGTTGCTGGTTTGTCCCACACACTCCTGTGAAGTATGCAGTTTTGGAAAAATGCTTAAAACATATAAATAGTACAATTCAGTCAATTGCTCTTCATCAGTAAATAAGAGAGCATTCAGAGGCACTGTCACACAGCAGAGCCTGGGATTAGCTCTCGATTGCCTCTTCTGTGAAATCTCCCTGCTGTTTCCTCATATCCATTCACAAACATTCCCCCTTTCCACCCTCTTACAGTCCCTGCAAGAGTGTTTTGGAGCTCAGCTAATTTGACTGGGATTAAGATGTGGACATTAGATATTAAAAGCAATTTCTTAAATCCATAATGTGCTGGTGGTATCCTTAAATGCTTCTGTTACCCTGGCACTGGCTGGTGTGAGCTCTGTGATGGTGCCAGTTTGACAGCACGGGTGGGATGCTGGGCTGCAGGAAGCAGGTTTGCTGCCATTCCCAGCAGGTCCTGGGGAGAACCCCCTGGATTTGAAGAGTGGAAGAGGCTCACCATGGAGCATGCAGCAACATTTTCCCGGTGATGGTGGCACTGAGCCTGGGGGAGATCTCTTTTCTGGGGCATGATTATGCACCCCATAAAAATGTGCTCAAGGATGAAAAGCAAAAGGAAAAGAAGAGGGTGAACCAAATAGAGAGTTAATTCAATTTTACCTTATGCCTTGGGAAGGCAAGGAAAGAGGAGAGTAACCTCAATGACATCACTAACAGAGCACTACCTGAGAGCTGCTCAGTATGTGCCCAATCCCTTTTGTTCCAGTTAAAGTCTTAAAGGCAATTGCGTAAGTACATGATACCAAAAACCCCATCCGGCCAAAATTCACCTATGCACATTACCAATAACAACCTCACAGGCAAATGTTAGCCTGTATCTTCCATTTTCCAGCCCTGAGATTTGCATGTCCCCAAAGGATCAGTGTGATTCCTGAAAGCATTAGGAAACCACACGGTGGATGTTGTCCATCACATTAACATCCTAGAGAGAAGCTGCTGGCTGAACAGTTGTGTTTTTCATCAAGCACACCTTTTACTTTATACCTGGTGGAGTGATGGGTGATTTGGGAATTTTGGAAATTATTTTGGAAAGCAGGTTAGGCAAAACACAGAGAAAGCGTTGCAGGTAAAGCTGAACATGGGGCAGTAGGTGGACCAAGGGTCTCCTGAGGGGCCTCCCAGTCTTTCTTTTCTAGGATTGCTCTACCTTAATGCTTCTGTCTCACTAACTAGACAGCTGATACAATCTTGCACGTGGCCAGAATGGAATAAGTGAAGATTTATCAAGTCTGAGGGCTGGAGCTTCCCAGAGCGGCTTAAAAATAGTGAGACAACTTCTGTGGACATGCTTCGTACAACAGCAGGTGTTAATAATGACAGAAATAACAAACATCATCAAACAAAGAGATATAAATCTAACACAGTGCAGAGAACACTCTTACTCTGGCTAAGGCAGTCCAAAACAGCACTGAGCTCCTTTGTGCAGTCCTTTTAGTACTTGATGGACTAGGTGGGCTATTTGGCACCTTGCCCAATTAAATTGGCAACAGGTTTTGAGGTGCATTTCCAAAGCCCAGTCAGTGCTCCTGTGCTGGCTCTGGGCTAATTACAATGAGAAGGGTATAGAAAATTCTAGTTTAACTTCCTTACATGTTCAAAGGTAAACCAAAACTTTTTTCCTTATATAGAAACACCTGCTCGGGTGTAGGGATTCATTCCTACAGACAGCAGGCCCTGTATTAGCCAACAAATAAGACAAACGATGGAGGATGGCTTAGAGGAGGCCAGTTTGGACTTTTTTTGCTTGCATTCATGAGCAGTCTTGCTCTCTGCAGGAGAGTTAACAGGCTCCATGCATGGCCAGTTGCTGTCTGTGTTTCCAGACAACTGAAAAGCTGAGATCTCTCCCTGCAAAAGAAAGGTTGTGCATGCAAGCACTATCCATTTCACAGCTTTTATAGGAAATACCCAGCTGCCTACCCCAGTCTGTGATACTGCTTGTATGGCACAAATTCCTCCATTGCATTAGAATTCCTATCACAATATTGACTTTTAAGTGAGGGAGTGGACTTCATCTGTATGTTTGGAGGCAGAAGTTCTAAAAACTGCTATTAAAAAATGTCAGCTCCTGACCTTATCCTCCAGCTGAGCCCCGAGAACTTTGGTCTCTTTTGAAAGGCTGCTGTCAGCGTGTTCCAACACGAGCCAGGTTAATGCAGTTAACCCTGAGTCCCTGATGGTGTCCTGGCCTTGCCTGCCTGCAGGATAATGAGCTCACCAGCTCCAGGTGTTGAGGCTGGAAGTGATGCAGCACTGGTCTGTGAGTTACTGGTAGCACTGGGAAAAGGAGCACAGGGTGAGGGAACACCATCCCTTCCACTCTTCACACTGGGTGGAATCATTTGCAGCAGTAGGTCCTGCTGTCTCCAGTGATAGTTCTCCTAAATCCTATTGCAGTGCAAGTACTGTGTTCAGAAGCTTTGTTAAGAGAGTAAAAGCCCTGGATTTAGAGCTACCACAAAGCAAATAATCTTGAAAATAAGTGTATTTGAGCAAGAAGAACCAAGTCCCCACCTGGCAATGAAACTTTCGTCTCTCCACATCAGTCTTCCTCCAATTTACAGTCTTGATTGTACACAGGGAAAACTGAAGATTTATCTGAGTCAGAACACACCTGCCTTTTAGTTCTTTCACTGCTGAGAAATATGTACAGTTGTTCCCATTATTTCAGAAGGGTTGGTTTGTTGGTAGTTTTTTAACATCACCCCCTGGTGTTTTTTAATTTTTTTTTTTTTGAAAGGCTCTTATTTTTGGAGCTTAGGAGTCATAATGAATAAAAACCTGTGAATGCAATTCAGTTCAGATCCACGTGTTGAGTCATGGGTTCCTCTTCAGTATGTGCAGGAGTCAAATCTTGTCCTTGTAAGGGGATTGGCAGTAGCTTTGGAAAGATCTGTCCTCTTTCCCAGTTTGCAATCATGAGCTGTACTTCCAGCTCACTTTTTATAAGAAGGCAAATAAACATTTTATCTGCAGGCATCAGATATTGTCTTAGTAACCATCCCTGTATCTGTGTGCAGCTGCACAGGGTGGGAGAGGAGGCTCTGAAATTTGTTAGATGGTCTGAGTGTGTCTTACACTGTTCATATTCATGGTACTGTTAGGAGATCCTTCTCTCTCTGTCTCTCATCTTTTACTCAACCCAAACAAAGCCAAACAAGTGCTTCCCACATCTCTCTGTCATCCATCACGTACCTACTCTTTTATCATACCTGTGCAGCATTTCCAAAATCAATGCTTACATTTTGTCAGTTATTATTAAACAGTTTTTCAGTGCTCTAAATCCCTTGCTTTGGAGAGTGCCCAAGCTAATGAGGTGAAGAGAACCAAACCATTTCAGGCACTGCTGGTTCAGTGAGATGCACTGCTCTATTCCTGAGCTCCCCTCACTTTGAAGAAGAGCTCATTTTGCCTCTTGGAGTACATTTCTGACCTTTGCCTCCTTTTACCTATTTGAAGTATATGTTTTTGCCATGCAAATGCTTGGGCAGTACTGCCTCACAGAACTAGCCAGGGACTTTTTTGTGTTGTCCTGGGGGTAAATGTCACCTCCACAGCCTTATCAGCACACCAGAGAGACACACACCTGCACTTCCTCCCTGTATTAATAAGGTGAAATATTATTACAAGTTTTGTTAAGCGATGAGCACAACAGCAATTTTAGGCAGTACAACCCAGTCTTCACATTGATCCTAATCTAAAGGCAAAGCTGTGCTCAGGCAGGACAAGCTTTCAGGTTTTGGCTGCTTGTGTTTCCAGGTTTTGGTAAGGAAAAGGTGTTGAAAACATGCCTGAAACGATTTATAATCGACTTTCTTGGCTCCAGATAGGTCAGATAAACATTGGAGTGAATTTGTGGAGGAAAACAAGCTGCCATTCTGAACAGCTGGAGGTTTAGCCATCCCCAGAGCAAAGTCCATCAAACCCGGAGATGTGGCAAACTGCCAGGCAGCTGCATGTGTGTCACTTTGATGGTCACACAGGAATGCCCTCTGGGCAGGAGGGGATTAATGATAACTCTCTGAAGCCCCAAGTGCCTCATTTTTGATCTTCCTCTGGCAGTATATTTCTTCTTCCATTTTCACTTTGTTCTCAAAGCTTCACTCTTCATTTAAACCCTCTAAGGGACCTCTTTGCAAGATAGATGTACATTACCCTTTCAGGAGAAACAGAATCTCTGTCAGAAAAATAAATACTGAAATCTGTTTAGCAATGCCCCTCATGTAGACATCTCTCTCTCATCTTCTTCAAATATTAGTTTAGGAACCAGCTTTCATTGATAGAAATTTAATTGCCATAATCCAGATAGGATGGAATATTTCTGTAGTGATGCTCTAACACTCATTTGCAAGAATGGGAGAAAAATTGCCATCCTAACAGATTCCTTTTGTCCTTGGATGAAAAAGACAGCAAAGACAGTGCCCCTGGCTAAGTGGAGACATGAGATAGATATCCACAATGCTCTATATGTCAAGTCTAGTGTTGGAGATGTTAATAATTTTCTGTTTAACTCCTACAGAATTAAAACTAAACCTTTATACCCATTTCCAAGCAGAAATCTGTTTGGAAATAGCCTGACTTGGTGTTTTGAAAGATGTCAAAGATTACCTCTTCATAATGACCTTGGGGATGTGGATCCAAATAATGATGTCTGGGTATTTATATGAATGGTTTTTCTCAGAGCTGCCTATCACAGCCAATTTTACCAAATACACATGAAGTTTATAAAACCAGAAACATCTTTTATTTAATCTGAATCTGTCCATGGAAATGGATGGAATGAGCCCCAAATCCCAGCCCAGCAGTCTAATGTAAGGCTTAAGAGCCACCATGTGAGGTACAAGATTTTGGGGACACTGTTTTTAACTACAATTAAACTGTGTGCAAATCCATGTGCTGATGATAATAATAACACAAACCAGCCTAGACATTATTTCTACGTCACCCTCCTCCTTTACTAAGGTGGTGGCTTGGGGCTAAAAATGTGGGTGTAAAAAGATTTAGTTTCATTCATCAGGCTGGATACAAGTACAGGGCACAGCCAGCATGATTCCCAATCCTTACTTGTGGTTTATCCCTATTCAATCCAGCCCTAACTGGTGTCTATAAAGACTGTCCCATCTCACACAGCTTTAAAGCTCATTCCAGACCCACCAGGAACACACTGTCCTACACTGAAGCTGGGGGTGCTTGGGCAGAGCTGTATCAATCCTCCTTGGCTGCCAGAAGGAATTAGGGAAAAGGCTCCCATAGAACAGTGCAGAGTGCAAGAACTGAGTTTGTCTGCAGACCGTGGTGAGGCAGGAGTGCCATTCAGCCAGACACTGGGTGAAGGACTAGGGGCAAGGGATAAAATCCTGTGAATCCCTTGACAGCTGGATCACTCTGCTCTGCCAAGGCTTGATGTGCACCTTGGCTTGTCAGGACCAAACAAGTTCTCCTCTGCCTGTGAACCCCAGAGCCCAGCGAGCAGATCTAGGCCAAAGTGAGAAAGCTGCACCTGCCAACATATTTGCAAGGACTGCTGTGAGTTCTGCACAAATATTATTTGTGGGGAGCAAAAAGAGATTAGCATCCAACCACTGGCTCTCAGTAGAGTCACCTTCAGCCCAGTCAGGCACAGTCCTACTTAATCTGCCTGCATTTCCAGAGCACTGATCACTATGTATCTTTGCATCATGGCCATCCATCACACCACCAGATTCTCATCTAAATACTGCCAGCAGCACTCTGAGCAGTAACATTCCCTCCTTCTCCCCCTGCATCTTATTATTGAAGTTGCTGCTGGCAAAGGAAAGGAAAGTGGCTGTGTCCACAGTGACATTAGCACAACTGTCAGCTTAATCAATGCTGATCCTTTCCCCCTCATTCCTGCTTCTCTGCCTGTTCTCCTTTTTGAGGGAGCAGAAAATCCATATAATCAGCCATCCAGAAATCCTGCTTGTGTTCCATGAAACCTTTGGTACCCTGGCTGTCTCCAGCTCCATATGCTGTGCCCCCCTCGGCCACCCAAACCCCACAAGCTGAGCCACTGCCAGGGCTCCCAGAGGCCATGCTTCTCCTGGACAGCAGGAGCATCCCTGGGAGCAGAGCAAGGAACCTGTCTGCTCTCTGCAGGCTCCTCATCACAGAGGAAACAGGATTCCAACAACACTAAAGGCAGAGCAGAGCACAAGAGAGGCTGGGTGCTTTCACAGAGACCATGCTTCAACCAAATAAACTTGTAGCAAAGCTTCCCAAGCTCTTGGAATGTTTTTAAATAGTTCCTAAGCAATTCCATTCAAACAAAATGTGCTTTTCCAGTTTGGAAGGGAGCAGGTAAGCCTGCATTAGTGGTACAACTCAATTCAGCTCACTCATCCCACTGGGCCATTATGGAGGGCAGCATGGTGTATAAAGGGGAAGAGAGCTGCAGACAATACTTCATAATGTGAACTCTGCAGAGGATTCACCATGAGGGGACCCTCCTGGCCTCCAGGTACCCTGTGAACTCAGGCAGAACTAGTAGACACATGTGTGAATAGAGAGAAGCTGTATTTGGTCACACAGTTGTAAAGCATTATTACCTTTAAACTTTCTCTCTTCCACTGTGTTTCCATTGCTCCTCTGACATTATTTTCTTTGTGAAGCAGGCAAGGAAAATTTAAGTACCATGTTATTGCATCAGGTTTTCCTCAGAATTGGTAGTGAGAGAAGGAAAGGTTTGTTCCTTCCTTCCCATGACAGAATAACTCCTCCAAGCTGCACTGCAGTACTAGCAGGTAACTACATTTCAGGAGGAGTAATTCCATCTGGTCAATATTGCCACCAGCCCAGCTGTGGAGAGCTAGTTATTTAACATCTCTAGATTGCACAGTGATATGAATCTAATCAACCAACTCGTGTCCCAATTTTCAAATCTCATTGAAAACCATACCTCGTCTTCCTCAGCAGTACTGCTTCATTTTCCTCTTCCACTGAGCTATTATTTAATTCACTGGCAGTAGCTGGCACTGACTGGAACACAGTTCACAGGACTGACCTGGGGCCACAGCCCAGGGCTGAGCAGTCCTACAAGCTTGGACAAAGCACTGTGCCCCTGTTTCCTCATCTTTGACATAAGAGTAATGTTTCTGCTGCCAAGGGAGGCTGGAATAATTATGCTTCAGGAATATCCAATGCTAAATACTTCTACCAGTCAATTTATCATGTTTATAGAGTAATGGTTTTCAGGAATAAGAGATTAGAGAATAGCCCCGTGGTTAAAGGGTTGGGCAGGAGTACAGGACATCTGATCCCTGGCTCTTTGGAAACAGGAGAGACTCTAGGCAAGGTTCAGGCTTCAAACCTCCACTTTTCCCTCTGTGGAAGCTAAATAATTCCTATTTGTATTTGCAAAGAGAACAGTTACCGTCAGTTTTTAAATGAATTGTAACTTGTAGAGCTCCAATATGGACTCAGTTTATAAATAAAGGACAAGAAGGAATAACTGCAGTTAGGAGAGGATTTGCAGCACTTGGTCAATGTCTGATTCTTGTATTTAATGAAACCTTGCACACCAGAATTAATTCAAAGAGGGAAATGTCTCTCACAACCAATGTTGACTTCAACAGTCATTCATGACATTGAGCAAGACAGCTATTACTTGTATCCCTTCCACTGCAAATCAGGAGCACAGGATCAGACCCAATAGCTACTGAAAAACCAGACAAGGCTTCTCACAGTCTGCAAAACCAAGGGACATGCTGTGTGAATTTCCCTTTTAGCATGGATTCCAGACAAGCCTCTCCGCCACAGTTCAAAGAGTTAAAGACATGCCACACCTGATCTCCCACGGAACTTTGAAGGAGAAGCCCAGCAGGTTTGATTAATGCCAAGTGGTGTGAGCAAACAGAGCCCATCCTGCTGCCCACCAGCTGCTCCTGCTGCCAGTGAAACTCCGCTGCAAAAGCTCTCCCTCCGCTCCTTTCCGTGTTTCCCAAGGAAACACTCGGTTCATCTGCTGCTCCTTAAGCAATTAATGGACTCCATGAAGCATCTGGTGAGCAGGAGCTCTGCAGGGCCCCTAATTTGCAGCAGCTCACCCCCTGTGGCACAAGTGTGCTCTGGCCTTATGGCCAGGGCCTGACCAAGGGGTGCACGCCAAATGCTGTGGAGTTACACTGACACAGGCCAGCTGGCCACCTGCCCTTATCAATTTTCATAGGTTTGATAAAATACACACTCATATTAATTTTTTAGCATCAGTGAAGTTACTGCCAGAACTGGCCTCTCTGCAGAGTAGTGTCTGGGCCTGCACAGGATATAATTTGTTTGCAATGATGCAACTTCCTCTGTGGGGTATGTCTTCCTTTAGCCCTTTTTATCTTCCCTCTAGACAAATCTTTCAGATGTAGATTACAGAAAGCTTTTTCTTTTTTTCCTAAAAGTTTAAAAAAAGCTGCAGTAGCAAAGATGCTCATTTGAGGATACCAGCTAGATGCTGTAAAGGAATACTCTGGACAACACAAAATGTGCCTTGGTAACCTAGTGAGACAAGAAGATGGGATTAAGCCACATCTCTTCTCCCAGAAAGGAAAATCAAGTCACAGAGCTCAGCTTTTCTAGTCTTAGAAGTTAATTAGGGAATAGGAATCAAAATTCTACCGGTTTTATCCCTTTGAAAGTCAGAAACAGAGATTAATCCTTCCCAGCAGAATGCTGCTCTCAAGAGCAAGAAAGATGCCTCTCAATGGTGCTGGTCAAGCAGGAGAGAAAGCAACAGTCCCAGGGATACCTGCACAATCCTGATCTTTCCAAAGCATTCCACCTGCAGAGAGTCTTGTTTATGAGTATTAACAATAAATTTGTTTGCTGACACGCTTTATTTACTATGCTAGTCCTGCATGGCTCTGTAGACCATTTCTTGCTGGAATATCAGGTTTTGATTAAGGAAAGAGGAGTTTGCAGAGCCGCAAGCTGTTGCTGCTCATCACATGAGAGTGAGGTGAATTTCACCTTCCCCTGCAGTAACCACAGCTCTGTGCTGTGATCACACCACCTTCACTCTGTCCTGGGGCTCTCAATAGCCAAAAACACCCAGGAATGCTGGTGAGTGACACAGCAGTGGCTGCAGGAGTGAGAAAGGATCCCTGCTTATTTCAGGTTGGTGGCCAGCACATTAGGAACCAGCAAGTGAAAATACAGTGACCATTACTATCATTGACACCCCAAGGCCCTGCCTTCCAGTTTGCCAGGCACAGGGAGGGCTGAGATGAATTACCTTGCTGGATGGATGATGGTAGGACACTGTGAAAATATTAAGTTTCCACAATGCTTGTGTTGCAAGAAAGATTTTGTACAAAGCATGACCACAGCTTGTGTAGCTTGAGGGAAATGGGAGAGGATGGGAGGAAAAACAGAGTGAAAGAAAACAACTGGTTACAAGGAAAGCACAAAAAACCCAGGTGTCCTGTGGCAGGGCAGTTGTGAGGGGCTTGTCTCACTTGTTAAAATTACTTCCATTCCCTTTTCTCTCTGGATCTGTCTCTATTGCCTGTTTGCCTATTTTATGCCAGGACTGCCTTCTAATGCATACTTATACATTTGTCAAAGGTTCTGTGCAAAGGGAAAATGAACAAAAGCTGCACTTCCCAGATGTGCCAGCATAGCAGTGTCAGTGGTACCTGCCACCAGCAGACAAGGAAAGCCAGAAGGATGTGGCACAGCACTGAGGGATGTTCCCTGCCTCAAGGGATGCTCCTGACCTTAGTGTTGTTCCATCTGTACTAGGATTAGGCTTAGTTTAAATAATATCAGTAGAAGGGTTGGGAAAGCACACAGAAAGCTGGTCTGCTCTAATGTGTGCCAGTTTATAGATATATTGCCAGATATATTGCCCATCCATCCTATATAGAGCCCTTCCATCAGCTCTGCTTTTGCCACAGCCCTCACTGCAGGAGCTGTGTGACTCAGGAATGGTGCAGCCCTCAGGATGAAAGGATGAGCCCACCATTAGCACAAAGACAGACAGACAAAGTGAGGGCTCCATGGACTCATCAACTTTACCAGCACATGGACTGAGTTTCTCTTTTCCCTTTCTCACTTCCCCCAGCAGAGGAGCAGCACAGCTCTGTTTGAGCAGCAGGTGTCTCCTAGCCATCTCACCCCCTCCTTCAGAAGTTTGAGACCTTTCTCCTTGGGCAGAAACTAACTACAGTCTTAAACTGCTCATTTGCCCCTTGTGAAGGGCTGGACTGACCTGGCTCTCCTCAGGACTTTCTTATCCTCTCCTAATTGCACCCCTTTGCTCAGACCTTCCCTTCCTAAGCCTTCAGTGTCTCTCCAAGGCAAGCATCAAAGGCAGGCTAAATCTCTTGGCTATATTAATAAGGAAATTAAGGCTAATTGAAGGAAGTGTGGTTACCTCCTTATATATCATTATACTAAATTGCTGCACTATTTCTAGCATCCCTATTTTCTCCAGCATGCTTAAATACCAAAGCAAGTGCAGATCCCTAGCACTGGCAAAAGGCTGCAAAGGACGAGTTGGTTTCTTGGCTTATAGAACAGCTAATGTCAGAGAAGTGACTTAATTTGAATACAAAATTAGTTTTGTGAGGAAAGGAAGAAAATATCAGATATAAAGAGCCGATAAATCTTTCAGAAAAAGCTCAAAGAAACAGCTTTCTAGAAACCAGCTGTATTCCAATGAGCACAAGGGGAACTTCCAACACTAACCAAGTGAGCATGGCTGGCAAGGTTTTCCCTTCTTTGACCAGGTCAGGATCAGATTACATACCTGATATCCAGAGAAGTTCTAACTGTTTTATATCAAGATCCTTAGGCACACACACACAAAAAGTGTTACTTGAAAAGAGCTCCTCCTTGTCATGGATGGAGTTATTCAGTGATAAAGCTGTGATGGCTTCCATAGAGATGTGCCTTCCATGGGGCAGAGCAGTTCATGACTTTTCTAGGATAACTTGCCCCTGAAGATCCCATGTCTGCCTTGGAGCAGTGGCAGTATGTGTGAGAGCAGAGCAGGCAGAGGAGCTGGGGTTGTAGCAAAGGCTCTGCAGGAGATGAGCAGAGAAAGGGGTACAGGCAGGCCAGGGGTGCAGGGATTGCCAACAGGGAGCTTCTGGTTCAAGGAGAGAAGGAGGAATCACTGAGTGAAAATTGGCTGCCCTTTCCCCTTCCCTTCCTGCTGTGATCAGAAGGATTCCCTAGAAATCATTTCTGGTGGTCTCTTTGGTCTCACAGACCTGGCAGGTCTGATATAGAAGGTAGGAATGGTCCTGAGATCCAGGAAGGTTGAGTCCATTCTGCTTTGACCCCAAATCCTCTAGAACACTGAGAAAACTCTGGGACACTCTTTGCGACAGCCCTGCAGTTTTGTGGGTGCTCCCAGGGATCCTGCAGCGCCTCTCTTCAGCCCCCTGTGCCCCCTCCGTGCAGACCCCCGGCAGGGCTGTCCCTGGAATCCACCTCTAGGTGCTGCTATACTACCAGCTATGGATTTCCCGGCAGGAAAAACGGGAAAGGGACGGCAGCAACTTCTTCGTGTTGCAGGAGGAAACTGCAGCAGTTCTGGATCACCAAAATGTGCCTTTTTTGAAGCGTCGTGTTAATTCTTGCGTAAACCAGCACACCGGTCACAGCTACCCCTCCCCATCTCCTGCAGGGATATCTGCAGAGGGGACAAGCCTGAGCATCACCTTCTGCATCATGTTTTGACTGAGGGACAGCTGTGGTTTAGCTTTTCACACAAAGGAAAACGAAGAGGTTAAACTGAACTAGTGGCATTGTCAGGATAGGAGTTAACCCTGCCAGGTCAAGAGCAAGGACACAAGTGATTTGTCACAGACAGCAGTAATGCACATGGGGCTGATTCTGGAGGGTGAGGGTTAAGGCTTCAGGCGTTAGCAAATTAGCATTTTGCCTAATTAGATATTGATCACTATCACAAAGCATGTCATGACCACAGTAAGCTTTCCACAGTGTGATGGAAAATTAGAACGTGTACCAGAGTGCACGTTAATCCCTTCTCCTCCAGGAACTTTACTCAGACATTTAGCCAATCTGCAAGTCTTATCCTGCTGTTTCCTAAATGAGTGACAAATATTCCCTTCTTCACCAAGGGCAACCTCAGTTTTCCTCTTTGCTGCCATACAATGATTCTCACCTTGCATTAAGGTAAGGTGTTGTTCCTCCTTTCCTGATGCCCCAAGGTACACAAATTTAAGGTCTTCCACACCCAGCTGATCCCATGCCAGCTGTGATAACCGAGGAAGAGGATTTTGTCTCCCCACCATCCAGAGATGCTGTATGAACTGTGTTCCTGTGTGAGTCCCAGGCTGTGCAGGACTTAGCACGAGTTCCTTGTGGCCAGATGAGCCCTCAACACCCTCCCACAAATATGCTGTTAGCATTGTAACCGTGGATAACAGACTCCCTGTCCCTGGGTAATGAGAACTGTCAAAGTTCACATTGCATCCCTGATAGCACATGTAGACTCATGTAAGAGGTTTATTCCTGTATGGACTGCAGATAGAAAGAAGTGAGAAGACTGTGGCTCTTCTAAGTTTACCCTGGTTCAGCTGGTCTGCAGAACCTTTCTGAAAGTGCCCACAGGACACTGTATTTCCTTTGAAACACTAACCTCATCTTAGGGCAGGGGTGGTGGGCGATCAGGAACAAACCTTGGAGAACAGCTCTTTCATTTTTCCATCTGGGAATGCTCCTTTCAACAAATGCATTTAATGCCTATATGTGATCTCTGGTGGTCTTTGCATGCTGAAATGTGAGAGTTGTGTGATGCTGCTCACAGGTCTCAGGCATGCCATGAGAATTAGTTGCGTGGCAGAGAGCTGTGTTAGGGTGCAGTGATGGGAGCAATCAGAAGGTGCTCTTCTGGAGCATAGTCCAACACAGGGGATCCTGAGGAGGCAATTTTCCCCTTTTCCTTAGGGGACTAAAAGCCTTGTTAACCTTGGGGTGTTTAGCTCTTGCCAGTTCAGCATATAGAAAATAATGCCTGGCAGGAACCACAGATCCAGCAGCAGCAGTATCCAGGCAATCCAGCTGGAATACCAAACTGTGGGTAAGAGGTCCTGGTCAGATACACACAACAGCTCTGCATGGAGATGAACCTACAAAAGAATGACCCCTACCCACTGCTGTGCCATGCCAAACCATGTCCTAAATGGGAAATGGTGCTTGAGAAACAGCAGGGAGCAGGAGGTGCCTTACAGCCTAAACCACAGGCTGTGCCACCTCCCTGGCAGAGCTCTGGACAGCTTCCCTGCACCTGCTGGAGAATAGAGACCTCTCTTTCTCCTTTCTCTGTAACGAATTATCATTTATTTGCTCCGAGTAATGTTTGCTCCGAGTGACTCACAGAGTTGTGATGGAAGCTGAGCACTGGCTGTGGGTACCTGAGCTCTCTCTTGGTGCCTGAGCTGGGGCACAGTTTGGGAGCTGGCACTGCTGCTCTCAGCCACTGACAGGGCCGCCTTCAGTGCTGAGCAGCTCCCTCACAAAAGGGCATTTTGCAGCACTTTCCCTGCAGCCTAATCCAGAGGCTTGCTGTTACCCCTGCCTTTGCCAGCCCCCTCATTCCTATGCAGCTTCACACAGCCGATGGCAAACTTCTCCTTTGTGTGAGCACAGAACCTCCAGGCAAAACTGTCAGAGCAAAGTGCAGCTTCCTGGTGCTGAGCAGGGTAAAGGCATCTGGGGAATCTGGACCTGATGTCAAAGGTCTTAGTGCCTGCAGAGACATTAAAGCCCCACAGTATTCTGCTGTCCCTAGATGGACATTGCTGCCCTGGGTGACCCAGCTGCCATCTCTGCCTAGGCATGAAGCAGCTCCTGGTGAATAGATAGACAGGCTTTCCAAATATTATGTTGCATAGAATCCATCTTGACTTCTCACCCATCAGTCAAATCCTCACACATCCCCCTGTGTGCACACAGACATATCACAGCTTCTTTGCATTGGGAACTGGAATATTGTTTCTAATTTTTATGGTATTTGTTGATACTGCTGCAAGTGTTTGGGGTTTGATTAGAGAAGAGAGAAGGCAGTTTATGCTTTTCAATATTGGAGTAGGATGTGGGCATGTGTCTGTGGGCATGTTTGGCATCTAAGGCAGTGTTACTGATATCAGGGAGATTTTGTTCTGGAAGAGAATGGGTACCAAACCCTGTCTTCTTCTGCACTACAGGCATAATCTCTTGCCCTGCCTTGCAGTACCTCCTGTAATTAGCTTTTACATTAGAACTCAGAGTCCATTTTCTGTGTCAGACAATGCCTCAGCAAATTTTGGCTAAAGATTGAGGATTGGTATCTGTGGGAATTGAGCCAGAATTTATAGCAGAAACACAGGTTCTATTTTTCACTGAATTATATCTTAGCGAATGTCAGCGGGTGTGATAATTACTTGCTGGATGAAATATACTTTTTTAATCATGTCATTTGTTCCAAAACACTGTTTCTGGTATTTTCTCCAAGGGTTGTTTATTAATGACACCCTCGCAAGCTGAGAAACTGGGACTTTTCCCTTCCAGACTTTAACAGGAATGAAGGGCTGTGTTTGGGGTTACTCACTCAGACTCACTGCAAGCTTCCCTAAAATACAGACACGATTATCTGCTTTTATTGCAGCAGATGCTCTTACAAGACCTCCTGTGACTCTGTGTTACTTGTGGCCAATGATTGCCGTGAGCTACACAGTGCAATCAGAGGAAGGGCTGTTGAACAAGCCCAGGCTGTTGAGCAAACCCAGGCTGTCCTCCTCGAGTGCTGGTGGCATCCCACCACCTCACACAGAGGACCTGGTGGGAATCCAGCAAGGCAGAACCTGCTCACAGCTGAGTGCAGCTTCCCTGTAGCTGGAAAACACTCTCAGTCAGAGGAACAATCACTGCTAAAAATGGATTCAGGTCAGCTTTTTCACTGCTTTCTCTCAGGCAGGACAGTCAGTGATTTGTCTTAGGCTGGGAGCATGCTTTCTCTGCCCAGGGTGGACAGGCAGTTTCCTTTATCAGGAGTCCCCTCATGTCACACATGTCACAGCTGTCTTTCTGGTCCCTCTACATTCTGCATTCTTGTAACGGCTTCACTTTTTATTTAGTTGATCCTTAAAATCCTTCTCAACATAAAAATCTAACAGTTGTCACCATGACAGGGTGACATGTGTGTCCATCTTAGTCAGAGGCAGCTGAACCCTGCTTAATTTCTTCCTACCCCACTGTCTCCTCTTTTCCCCTCTCTAAACTGAGTCTAGGCTCACACAACACAGAGGTTCTGTTCAGAACTAAGGGAAAAAGACCAAATACACACCAGTCATTTTTCCTGTGAGACATATATTCATATGACAAATCACTCATTTTCTGAGAACAGAGACTATATTCAACATGGGGGGAGACCTTCCCTGTGGACATGTGAGAGGCTGGGGTATCCACCACAGGTATTTTAGGCTCTCAGAGGCTGTTAAGATCTAGCATTAAGTGTGCTTGTTGGCCCAGTCTGTGAACACTGATGTAAAACAGATGCTGTGCCACCTCTCAGTCACAGATATTTTCTGTCAAATGCCTGAGATCCAAACATATGTAATATGGGGGCTGATTATGCTGCAGCATGTTTTCTAACAAATTATTTCTTAGAAATAAAGCATCAAACAAATGGGAATTATAATGAAACAAGACAACAATGATAATGCCATTGTAAGTATCTGGAGTAATGATGGAGCTAGATCAGATAATGAAGGTGTAAAATGGATAGACATTGGCATCTCTAATACCCATAATAAATTCTAGGACATTGAAAAACTGCATGATATCAACAAATAAACAGTTCATAACACTAACAATAATAACCTCATAGAAAAAAAATTATATTTAGAATGCTAGTCGTTGAAGGAATATGTTCTAAAATGCAGAAACCTCTACAGGACCACATAAAATGGATATTTGCAGCACAAAAAATAATCAGAGCAATTCTCCTGCTATTCCTCAGCTTCTTGGCTTTTACTGGTATCTCACAAAGCACCTTTTGCTCTTTTGGTTTCATCCTCGCACGTGCAATGGGGGTGACAACTGCTAAAGATAAGAGTGACATTAATTCCCATGGCTTTGGGAATTAGCAAACTCTCTGCAGATCCCTCTGCCTGACAGGCAGGAAACTTTGTTATAACAAAACACGTTATGCTCCTTAGAAGTCCCCATGTTTATGGAGGAAAGGAGAGGATATTCTGTGGCAGTGTCACAGGGGAGGGTGCAGAGCACAGTGGATGGGGATGGCACTGCTGCTGCTTTGCCCACTTGGTCTTGTCTCACCCAACATATTTGGAAGCAGCAGAGGTGACAGGGTGATGGAAGCAGCAGAGGTGACAGAGTGATGGAAAGAGCAGAGGTGACAGGACAGCAAACTGCAGCATGGGTGCCTCGGGTGGCAGCCTTGCAAGGAAAGGCTCCTGGAGCTGCACCCACCTCTGCTGCAGCACCACTCAGATCACACTTCCAGCCCACTGGCTCAAAGAGGGAAGGGATGGATATATCTTTCTTAACCATCCAAGCCTCACCTCAGAGCTTGCTGTTTGACCAAAATTAAACCAACAAATCTGCTGAGGTCCAACAGCCCCAAATTTAGATATATATTTTAATAAGCTGTATGAGCTCTGCAGAGTCCCTCTGGGTGTCACCGGGGATAAAGAGCAAAGGAGTGAAACCAGATATCTGTCAGCATTAGCAGACTAATAACAGCATCTCACACAAGGCAGGGCTGTGACTTATCCCTCTCCTTCAGAGCTTCCTCATCATTTTGCAGCAAGGGAACCGAGGCACAGCAGTGGTGCTGGTAAAAGAGATTCCTTTAACCATAAGCTCATCCTCCAGGAACAGCTGCCCCTGCAAGAGGGCAGCCCAGCTTAATGCCCTGAAACCAGACCCAGCCCCGGGAGGGTTCATCAGCCCACTCCTCCTGAAAGAGCAGTCAGAACACACCCTGCTGTCACGTTGGGCTTAGCCTCACAGCAGATGTGGTATGTTTGCAAGTGATAGCCATTCCTGTCATATACTGAAATTAATTTCTCAGACAAAAATCTGCTTTATTGGGAATGAAAATGACCAGCAGACCCATCAACACAAGAACAAGTGTGTGGCCAGCAGGACAGCAACAACATTTGTGACTAAGCAGCTTTTCCCACTGTTCCCTTCCTCCACATATGATAATTTAGTGGTGGTGCCATTTTTCCAAGACAACTAAGTGCACGTATTTTTCTCTTTTTAGTTGACTGCTGCGGAGTGGCTACACTTGAGAAAATTAGTTTTTATCATTTTAATAATCTAATTTTCATAAACCTTTTAACGCAAAAACAAAAACTACTTAACGCACAGCAAGATAATTAATATTGAAAATAGGCTCTGCAGGGGAACTGTAGTACCTGCTGCCTTGCATTAGGCTCCCAGAATAATGAATTAGCCAGGAACTTTAAGTAAGTTTGCAGAAACAATACAAACAATACCAACACGAACAACACCTTCACTTGATTTAGACGGATCACACCAAGAGGCTACTTAATATGTTGATAGCCTGACTTTGAGAATAACTTCACCAGTGTCCCTGCTGGAAATGTAGTGACTCTTAAAAAACAAAATCATTCATATTCAGAATTCCCACTCAAGAGGTGGCAGCAAAAAAATTAATTACTTATATGGCCTGAAGAAGAGAATTTTCCCTTACCCACCAAGCCATAATGGAGTGAGGGAAGGGTTTGGAGGTGGAATATGGAACGGGGCAGGCTATCCCAGCTCTGCCTCCACTCCCAGGACAACAACTGTCCAGTTTGGACTGGGGGCCCAGGATGAGGCTCTCTGCTGCTCTGAGAGAGAAGAAAATGTGGATATTCCCTTTCCTGGTGTTTTTTGTTGGGTTGTTTTTTTTTTTCCCAGAGTGGGGGGAGAGATAACGACTAATCCTTTTTGCTGAACACATCTACCCCTAAGCAATGTCACCTAATTCATTAATGATGAGAACCAAGCACTGCCAACAGAGACTGAAAGGTCCCTTAAATGCCAAAAATAACGTGTGCACTTATGGAGCACTTAACACCTTCAAAGCACTATACAAATATTAACTAATTATTTAAGGAAATAATTATTCAAGGAACTAATTACTAACAGCAAGAGTTTTTTTCTGAGCATTGTGTGTATGCCAAGGATCCTTTGAAGGACCCTGATGAATTTGCTGGGACTGCAGCTTGCTCTGGGGGGGTTAATGGCTGATGTTTTGAGGTGGGAGCACGACTTTGGCTTGTCTGGCCCACGGGAGGATGCTCAGCTTAGGAGGACCCAGTGGCAGTGGTCCAGTGGTCCCTGTCCTGACTGAGGCCCTGCACCCACAATTCACAAGGGACCATTTCCAGAAACGACCCCTCTAATCTCTCTGGCAGCCAGGATGCACAATCTGCATGATTAATAAGAGTGCACAGAAAGTTTTTTATCTGCCACAGTTACTGTCACTGCACAAGGGACTGCTCAAAGATGTGAGGTTAAAATCCTGTGCTGGAATAGGAACCGGTGGGAGGGGAATCAAACAAGAATACAGATTCATTTAAAGCTCATCAGGGAATGATAAGAATAGGGAAAAAAAATCAGAGTGAACTAATGCTGTCAAAGGGTTTAAAGGGAATATGAAAGAGTCTTATTAGATGAGTATCAGGGGAAAACAAGCACAAATCCTAGACAGATGATATGTCCATTAATTAGTAAACTAAGTTGGTATGAAAATGATGATGAATAGAATCTATCTTTAATGAGACAGATAAAAGAAATGTGAACAATTCAGAAATGAGGAAAAGCCAATAAAATACCTTTTCTTAGTAGCACATGAGAAAATGCTTCAAGGAAAACGAGCTGATACCTAAATCAGCTGATACAGATCAGCCTGTGTTATTGGGGGAAGTGGTGAAAATGCCATGCTGCATGTGATTATTCCTCCTAATTAGCCACCAGAAGACTAAGAATTGACTAAAGAAAAGGCTATATAGACACTTAAAAGGAGAAATAAATCATCCCAAACACTTTTTTGCCTGAATATCCACCTAGTACCCTTTCTGAATGAATCATCATTGCTCCGGAAGGTGAGGAATACAAAGGTAAGTGGCCCAATTAGGCCCATCAAATGTTCTTTGCAGGGGTCTCTGGGTGGCTGCAGCCCCTCATGGCAGTGGCCACTGTGCCAGCAGCTCACTGCTGATGGCATTCCAGGCAGGAGGTCCCACGCTGGCCAGAAACCTTGCCCTGGGAGTGCCACATGGCAGGGAGCAGAGAGGGAATGGATAGGGAGCAGGGTGAGGAATGGATAGGGAGCAGGGTAAGGAATGGATAGGGAATAGGATAAGGAATGGATAGGGAATGGATAGGGAGCAGGGTGAGGAATGGATAGGGAGCAGGGTAAGGAATGGATAGGGAATGGATAGGGAGCAGGGTGGGGAATGGATAGAGAATAGGATAGGGAATAGGATAGGAAGCAGGATAAGGAACAGGATAGGGAGCAGGGTAGGGAATGGATAGGGAACAGGATAGGCAGCAGGATAGGGAACAGGAAAGGGAGCAAGATAAGGAGCAATATAGGGAACAGGACAGGGAACAGAATAGGGAGCAATATAGGGAACAGGATAGAGAATGAATAGGGAACAGAATATGCAGCAGGGTAAGGAACAGGACAGGGAACAGAATAGGGAACAGGGAATAGGGATGCTCTGCAGGTGGTGCTGAGGCAGAAATGCCAGCACACAGCTCTCTGGGGTCCCTTGGGTGGCCTCACCACAACAAAAGGGCTTTTCCTTTCAGCAGCTGGAGGGACCACAGCCCCTGGCTGCAGCCCTCCAGGAGGGAAGTTGCACCCCAGGTTGCTGTACAGGATCCCAATATTTTGGGGCAGAAATCACAAATCAGTGTTTTCACCTGGGCTTGAATAGGTACAATAATGACAGAACTGCCACTTAGCTGAGCCCACAGTGTAGAATTAGCATAACAGTGCCCCCCCAACACCCATTTTTAGAGGTGTTGACACATCCAGCTACCTCAGAGATAATTCTGGTCACGGGTGTTTGGCACCTGAGAGCTGGGCCCAGCAGCACAGAGCCTCCAGCAGTGCCAGTCTAGCAAGAATAAATCTCACCAGACAAACTTGATTGCTTTTCTGATAGAAACAGAAAATTAACAGGATGAAGGGAATGCTGGAGCTGTAATATATTTGCATCTGAGCAGTGCATTTGATACTGTGCCTCATGAAATCTTTCTAGAAAAATTAATTTAAATCAGCTTGAAGATGAACACTGTCTTCTTAATTGAAAACAGGCTGGAAGGCCATAAAGAGAGGCTGATAGGGAGTGGCAAAGCACGGAGTTGAAGATGAGGAGACTGTAGAAGAACCACAAAGCTTACTCTTAATTTATATTTAATATCTTCACTGTTCATCTAGAAATGGCGAAGAAAACAACATTTTAATAAGATATGCAGATGAGATGAAACTAGGAGGAATTAAATCCTCCACAAAAGATGCAAACAGATCTAGCAAGAGAAGCAGCTGGGTCAGGACAGTATAAAATGCATTCAGGGTTAGTTACAGAGCAGGAGACTGTGACCAGTTTTCTCGTTTACTGGAACAAACAGATCATTAGTTTTCATTGGTAGGAGGAAAGGAGGTTTGGGTTCATAATTTTGCATGCCTGCTTCAGTGGATGTGAGCCTTGTGAGCCTGAATGATTATGAAAAATCCACTTCTACCCCAGCATGTTGTACAATTTGGATATTTTCTAAGTTAGTGACACAAGGCAGGATTTGACTTCCACATGGGTGAAATTTTCAGACTGCAATCTTCAGAACAGGTGTGCATATTCAAAAATACTTACTAAAAAAAAAAGGAATTTTAGAATTTGCCTGCTAAACATCTGAAACAGAACAGTAGATGAATTCCATCTACTCTCTTCAAACTTGTGGGCACAAGTAAGAACCAAGCTAGAAATGAGCTATGGCAGCAAAAGGACAGTGCAGTTTGGGGCAGGACTGGTTCAGATCACCTTTGTGCTCTTCTGCTCTTTCTACACCTGGAACATTGTGCTCGGTTCTGCGAAGCTCATTAGCAAGGAGATATTGAAAAATTGTAGTGAGTTCAGAGAAGAGTAACAAAAATTATCAAGGGGATAGAGAGATTCATTTATGAAGGAAGATTAAAGGAACTAAATCAGTACTGGAAGAACTGAATCTGTAATACACTCAGAGAAAAATGGCTACAGAGAGATGTTACAATCTAGTGCTGAAAGGTACAAATGCCAAAGACAGGGGAGAATTAAGTGGTGGGGTTTTAAAAGAAAGTATGAAAATTGGAAATAAGAAAGGGAAACAGATTAAATATCCAGAAAGAATTCCTGATGAGGGAACTCTCATGTGTTGCAACACTAGAAGTTAAAGTGAAGAAAAAACCAGAAGATGTGCAGAGGAGGGTGATCACCCAGTCCCCCAGAGAGTCAGGAGATCACCGTGTGCCCCCTGCTCTCCCTGGGATGGGCACAAATCCCCCTCCAGGGGTGACATGAGAGCAATGAATGTATGAATATGCATGAGACTATTGTTCTGGGCTGAGGTGACAGTATCATTTCCTTCATATAATTTCAAATTTCCTCCAGTGAGCATTTGTTCAGAATGGAGAATTTGGATTCTCGTCTCTGGGCAATTTTTCCCTTGATTATCTGAGAGATTTAATGCTTGGTGGTACAGGGGGGACCAGACACACAGAGGTTTTCTTCTCCGTGTAAAATTTCCAGTTTAATCTCCCACACTTACAATCACTTGTCATCACTCTACAGAAATGCACCTTTATGCTCTGTGCCAACAGCATCAAACTCAGGGCAGATATCCTTTATGCCTTGTCCAAACCAACACAGATCCTTCCTCAGCATTCCAGCCACCTAAGGATTGTGTGGCTGATGCAACACAGCACCTTGGGTTTCTCATCTATTTTGTTTTACTTCGTATGCAGTATTGCTTCCACCTCTCAAGTATTGATTAAGTCAAGCCTTGTACTAATCAGTGCAGCACAGTTTGCATTGTTATACACATGAGCCCACTGTAACTGCTTTTGTAAAGCAGCACGTGAGATATCTGTCTCCAGAATGAGACAAGGTCTGCATGTTTTAGCTGAGATCAGCTCTCATGTGTTCTGTATCACCTATGCTCTCTTCAGGAGTAATTTCCTGTGCATTAGAAAATGTAGCTTGGCCCTCCCCCACTCCTAATGATAGTTAATTAAACCAATTCATGTGAAGTAAACCACCTTCCATGAATGACTGAACAAAGGGAAAGATTGGATGGCTGCATATCAACCTTGGATAGAAGCTGATAGATCAGAGGAAAAAAGTGGAAATTAATTAAATAGAGGCATCATTAAATAGAGTGTTTGCCCCCACCCAAAAAAGTAGCAGCCTAGGAGGAGAGGAGAGATTCCTTTAAAGCAGAGAGCTGAATTCTGTCTCTTGCACCAGGTGAAACTCCTGAAATGAGCAAAGCTTGTAGGAGCTTATCAGGAGAGGAAGCACAGAGCTGCTCTATGAACAGTGGCAACCAGTGGGGCGAGCTGTGCCTGCCTCCTTCCCAGCAGCTGTCAAGTGTGAATTCCTAATCTTTGCATAAAGCCGGAGATGGAGTCAAATGACTTTGTATTACTGTCATTTGTATTCTGCCTCCGGATACTTTCATTCCTCTTGCTTTGAGTAATATTTTTTCAACCTTGTCTTCCCATTAAAATTTCCTCTTCATTATAGAGCATTTCAATATCATTTCCTCCTGAACCGAGCTCAGGGTACAGCCCAACTAATAAGAATTGCATGATCTGCATTATTATGCACACATAATCCATTATAATTGAATCTTATTCCACTTTAATTGCACATGTTTACAAACACTGCAACAGATTATGTATTTTAGTTGATTGTGCCATTAATGATTGAAAAGTCAATGCTATTTTGTGTTAAACTCATTTTTAGCTTGCATAACAAGTGAAATAACATAAAACTTCTGGAGAGTCACAAGATACATTTCTAACTTTCTCTGTTTTATTTTTAAGTGTTGAGAAGAGTTCTCCCCAAACTGAAGCCATGCATCTTTAAAATTGCAACACTTTATATCACCCAAACCACATTCAGTCTTCCAGAGTTTGGCAGGATTTTAGTTAAACACTTGCTCTTGGTTGAATTTGGAAGCTAAAGGTACTTTAGTGACACAGACTTTGTTGTTTGCCATGATTTACAATAGCTCCACCACCCACAAGATGAGTGCTTCTGTATTTCCAGAGAAGAGCTTTACACCCAGAGCTCACGCATTTCTGAGCAGGCCCCCAGTGACTGACTGGGACTTTTGCTTTTGGGCAGTTAGATCAGGTCAGCAGATGCAGAATTATTTAGGAAATGGACCTCCTGAGACTTCAGATACTGAAGAGAATTGGAAAATTTGGCAGCACACTGTGCTGTTTTGGTGCAAGGTCAGTTAGATAAGGTCAGTCAGGATGTTAAATCTAGCCATTGCCTAGTTTGTCATCACGTTTTGTAACAAGAACAAGGAAGACTGGTAGACCAGAATCCCCAGAAGAAAAAATACAAAAACCAAGTCAATATTTTTAGCAAGATTTATAGAAAATGTATTTTTTTTTTATGTGCTTTTTCTCAGATACTGTTACCCCATGTAGCTTTAACAGAGATAGAAGTGCTTTATCTGGGCTCTGTTCAGCTTTTCTTCACATATGTTTATTCTGCTGCTCTGTGCAGGGCACTTCCTCACCCTAAAATCTGTCCTTCAGACATGAGCAACACCTTGCTGAAGATACTGACAGGACCACCAATTTTAAGCATCTTGCAAAGAGTCCTCAAATCTAACAGTAAATTTTTGTCACCACTGCATCACAAATCCAGTGGCTTTCCCTTGAGCCTCCCCTGATCCAGAAAGTCAGTAATTGGGAACTGGCTTCATGGCCCCAAACATGCACATTAACTTGTTTAAATTACATTATAATTTAATAAAATATCGGTATACTAGTGAAGGAGAAAGGGTTTGTCCTGAGTGGAAGACAGGTTTTGGCAGAAATCAAAATGCAGGTGATGTGCTCAGCATCCTCAGGATGTGATTGTTTATGTCTTTGACAATAAATAATACATCACAGGCACTGACAAATGGAGCTTCACAAAAGTCTTGTGAAGTAAATCAGCATCTGTTATCCAGGACAGAGAGGGAGATGGGGCATAAAAAGGTTAAGCAACTTGACCAAGAGGATACAGCAACCTGTGGCCAAGTGCAACTCCTGGGGGTGCCATGGTCTGTGCTGGGAACCACAAGCCCTTTCCCTCCCAATTCCCTTTTAGCTACCAGCTGCAAAGAAATGGCCACTCATAATGCATTTAGATACTAAGTTGTCAGGAGGATGTGAAACCAGGAGATAAATTAATGATTTTTATCCTCTGTGATGGATTTAGAGAGAATCTCAGAGGCTTTAATTTGGATAGGCTGGGTTCTGCCATGCTTTATTGTTTCATCTATTGGATTTTTGATAAATATAAAGCTCTCCAGTGGGACTGGGGATCTGAAGGGTTTTGGGGTGGACTTAAGAAATATGGTATGATTCTGTGTTTATACCAGGAAGGCTTTTGTTTTGTGCTTTTAGGGATTTGGGCAGGAACCGTGCCCTTGTCATTAATTGTTGTGCATTATGAGTCAGAATAAACTTACTGCATTGTTTAAACTATTTTCTAGGCATCACAAACTGTTTAGACATTTTGTCTAAGTTGAAGTGTGAGATTCTGTCCATGCCTACACAGCTGTGTAAGATTCTAGATCAGGGGATGTGCTGATAATGCAGAGGTGATCTTGTACACGTTTATATTTACTGTTATTTACAGCAGTTTGCTGTGATTTGAAAATACTTAGGGCTGAACCTGGTTAATTCACGTAACCTGGGTACAGTAAAGGCAGGATTTCACTACTTTAACTGCCATACCCTTTCTTCCTTCCCTTCCCTCCGTGGATGACATCCTGCTGCCTGTAGCCATGTCCAGATCTGTGCTCTACAGCTCAATGCAATGTGGCCACAACCACAGTAGGCGTTTGAGGTTTGCACTCAGGACAAGAAATTTTTTGTGTTTTTAGGGTCAAGGATGTCAGCATGCCCCTCAGTAGTCAGGACCCAGTGCTGACGAAATGCTTTGCTCTCCTGTGCTGAGAAGCGTGGCAGAAGTGAAAAGCATCACCATTATTGCTCCTTTCAAAGGAGCCCCTGTGGGAGCTGACATTTGAAGGATTTCCTGCATGTGGTGAGCTCTGGTGGCAGCCAGGGAAGCCAGGACTCATGAACAGTGGCTCTCAGGTACTTTGTGAGGAGCTGAAGCTTTTGTTTGTGGGGAACAGCTCTGCAGAGCTCGGGAAGGAGCAGCTCTGTAGCTACAGGAGAAGAGCTGGGACAAGGTCAGAGCCTTTAGAAAGGGCAAAGAGAAAACAAACCATGCATGCACTGCCTGTGTGCATTTGCATGCATGTGCATTTGCATGCATGTGCATATGCAAGTGGGTCCGTGGGTGTAATTAACTCCTCCTTCCTGGGTGCACTTGGAAAACAAAGAGTCAAGTTGCAGAATACACCCTCCTCCTTGTGTAAGCTACACAATAACTACATTAACCTTAAAAAAAGGAAAGAGGAGGGATTTAAAGCACTGCAAAAGGCTGTACTGAGGCTGAATCCCTTGCAAAATCCTCGTGATAAATCAAACCTGCTCCAGTTAAATAAGCTCATACACTCCTCCATCATACAAACTATTAGTTTTACACTCTCAGTACTGGAAAAAATGGTCAAAAGTATTATCACTGTTTTTAACCTGGCAAAGATATTTGCTACTGTCCTGAGGTGTGTCTGCCAAGCTTCAGGACTGAAGCAATTTTTATGTCTGTACATAGAAACCTCTGGGGGGGACAAAAAATAAACAAGTTATCTGATGAGTTGGCACAGTCTTAACTAGTGTTGAGCAGCTGGAGAATCTGGAAAGCACATCAGACTTGGAGTCTGTGGGGAAAAGAGGGAATTCTGCAGTTACCAGAGTCTTGCCATAAAAGGAACAAATTAAAGGGAGAGGTGAGCAGGCAGAGCGCTTCAAAGATAGAACAATCTGCAGACAAGAAAGCGTGTTGATAAGACCATTAAAAGCCAGCTAGCAGAGTGATTAATGGAACGGAATTGCCTCTTGGTTCTTGGGAGGAACAGCCGATTGCATCCCAACGGGATCTCCAGAGATCTGAGCACAGAAGTCAAACCATGACTGAAAATCTCCATTTATGCTCACTGCCCTCCCAAATACCTCTCCTTCCAGCAAATGCTGATGAGCTGAACTTCCCAGATCTACTGGGATTTTAGT
The DNA here is from genome assembly GCA_910950805.1 of Acrocephalus scirpaceus scirpaceus. Taxonomy (NCBI): domain Eukaryota; kingdom Metazoa; phylum Chordata; class Aves; order Passeriformes; family Sylviidae; genus Acrocephalus; species Acrocephalus scirpaceus. Next base: position 6,702,625 of record OU383781.1, read on the forward strand.
GGGCAAGGCTGGTGGAAGAGGAAAAAAAGCAGAGAAGTGGGGGAATAGGGTTGGTGGCATGCAGAGCTTGAAGAAAATATCTAGGAGTTCATTGAGTGGAAACCTGGATGTGAGGACAGCTCACAGGAATTCCCTGGAGTCCTGGGAACGCCTGCAATGCAAACCCCATGGCCAGGATGGGAGGTCACATCTCAGCACGAATGTTTTGTGTCCCTGCTAGGCAGAGTGCTGCGAGCTGTGGAGCAGCTTTAAGCTCATACCCAGGAGCAAATGGAGGGGCTTTCAAGCACCAGAAATACCCAACGATTAACTCAGCAGTGACTGAAATAAAAGAAGTGTCATGCATGGAGGAATACTTGGCATGCTTCCAGGTCTTAGCAAATACAAAACCCCATCAGTCTAAAGAAGCATTAGGAGTTTATGATGTGGAAATAACTGGCTGGTGTGTGACGCATTTCCAGCTTATGGTGAGCCATCTATTAGAAGAAAATGTTTTAGACATTCTGGGGCTGGACTCAACCTCCCTGCTACAGGCCAAATGCCATGGACATGAGGCGAGTGTTTCAGAAACAGAATATCCTGCCATGTGCAGCGAGGGAAGAGATCAGGGAACATTAGGCATAATTACTTCTCAGCTGTTTAGTGCTCAGATGAGGTGATGGAGAAAAGTCTTCTGTAATAGCTGAGTTCGGGCAGCTTCTGTCTGCTGTGGTGGTACCTTTGCTGGCTTCCTCTCACTCTGAGGCATCCACTGGATGCACAGAAACCTTTTACAGTTTGACCATTTGACTTGAAGAAAGCATTCAGAGTAAAAGGGAATCTGCAGAAATGGCAGGAGTGAGTGAACTGTTCTCAGTGTATCTATTTTAGCAGCAAGAAAAAAAAAAAGGGGTGGCTCTGTCATGTGCAGCAATCAAGGTCAGCATAACCTTGGGTTTGAGTAGCAGCACTTCATCCTCTCCAGTGGAGTCAGGGAATGCAGAGTTTTCCATGGACACTACCTGGTTTTACGAATGTCTTCAGCATCAGGAAAAATACTTACTTTACAAAGGAACAAACAGGAACACAAGGGAATGCCCAAGAATCCAACAGCACATCCAGCAGTGACAGATTATGGTTGCCAGTCCCTCTCTGTAGCTGCATTCTCCTTGGGAGTGAGCTGGGGGAAAGTATCAGTATGTCACTGACAAAAGAGGGCAATGAATCCTTCATCACCAGAGTAACTCCAAATGGTATTCACAAGAGCTCCAGCAATTTCCTTAACGGGCACTTTCTGAACAGTGTTTGTCTAGAGAAGTTCATCATTGGAAAAAAATCTCAGGTAGTTTCAGGAAGGCAAGTCTCTTCCTTCCATAGCCCTGGAGGTGCAGGAGCTGCCCCAAGGTGTCTGCATTCTTCATGGTGGTAGTAGACCCAGCAGTGCAGCTCTGACTCAAAGAAATGCTGGCTTTCACATAGAAAATACAAGAAAATGGGAGCCAAAACTCAACTCAGTCAAGCTGAAAAATGGGCCTGTATCAATTTTTTTCCCTTCTTTTAAGCACTAATTTTCTGTCCTCTGGGTCTTTTTAATTCTTCTCTCTGCTATTTTTGTCAAAGACAAGATTTGTGCTTTTTATTTGACACAGTCTTTTCAGTTCGTCTGGGAAAAAAAAAAAGGAGAAGGTGTGGACATATCAGTGCCAGCTACAAAGGACTACAGGGAAGGTTTCTCTGCTGGAGAAACTCTATTAGGGGTCACAGAGCACCAAAGGAAGGAAGGTTTGGTCCAAGCTCTTTACCTTTGGGCAGGCTTATTTTCCCATGTTTAACCTTGTGACATTAAGAACCTTCCCAGAAGTAAATGGTCACTCTTCTCTCCTGAAGTCCCAGGACTTCTCAAATGCATATAGGATCTGGACACTCACACACACATTTGTTTCCATTTCAGACAATACCCCCTGGACACAGTGCACTTACTCTTCATGGCCTTTATAAGAGAAAATGTTCAGACATTTGCAGGAATAGAGTCCCTTTTGCTTCCTGACTTGAATATCATAGTAAATTTATGGACTTTGCAAGTACCTCCATTCTCAGAAGGCAGGATCTGTTGCAGGATGGGTTTTAGTAAGAATCACAGAATGACTTAAGTTGGAGGGGACCCAAAAGGATCATCGAGTCCAGTTCCTGGCCCTGCACAGGACACCCTAAGAACCACACCCTGTGCCTGAGAGCCTTGTCCAAATGCTCTTGGAGGTCTGGAAGCCTTGGGGCTGTGACCACTTCACTGGGGAGCCTGTCCAGTGCCTGACCACCTCTGGGTGAAGAATGTTTTCCTGATATTCAGCCTAAACCTCCCCTGACACAGCTCCAGCCATTCCCTTGGGTCCTACTGCTGCTCACCCCAGAGCAGGGATCAGTGCCTACCCCTCCTCTTCCCTCAGAAAGGGGAAACTGAGGAGCTGTTTGATCAGACAAGAACAATTCCTTGACTGCCAAAGTTTCTGCTTCAGTCACTCCTCTGAAAATGTGTTGAGAGGTACATTCATGGTCAACACAATGCCTTAGCCATGCTGTTTCCCAGCTAGCCTGTTTTACATGAGCTAAAGAGACACCTACTTTGTGCCAGTAGAAGGAGAAGAACCTTTCCCCATGGGAATGGTGTCATTCTGCTGACAAGCATCACTGTGGCATGGAGCTGTGGCATTTTCCAACAGATATGAACAAGCCCAGCCAAAGCACCAGAGCAGCCTCAGGACATGTCATGCACCAGCACAGCCCTGACCTGGCCCTCACATCCCTGTGCCTTGGTGTCATTAGCAGGAGGCCAGAGCTGGGCTAACACAGCCCTGCAGGGCTCGGGGTGATCAGGCTGAGGGGTAAAACGAGCTGCTGACTCTGCAGGAGCCTGTGTGAGTCCTGTGAGCACTGGGCTGTGAGCAGCACTGCAGCAGAGCAGAGCAGCCCTGCCTGCAGCAATCCTCGCTGCCCCTGGGGATGCCACAGCTCTCCCAGGGACGGGGCTGAGTTCGGTGCTGCTCCCCGAGCAAAGCAGCAGTCCCTGCTGAGGGACTGAGGAGGCAAAAGGGGAGAAGAACTGCCAATGCTGAGCTGATTCCTGCCTGCTCCTGCTCCTGCTGCTGCTGCTGTTTCCTGGGAGTTGAGGATCAGACCAGTTCTATTTTCAGGATTTTGATAAAAGTTTCAGTCACAGGTCATGACTCCCTCAGTTACAAGGGATTCTGACCATTTTTCCTGCGGGGTGGGAACAAGAGAGCAGCTGCTCTGCTGTGCCTGCCAAGCTTTGTCCTGCCTGGCTGGAGTGCCCAGCTCAGGGAAAGCTGCTTCCTTCATCCAGAGGCCATAAAGATGCTGACACCCACAAACGTGCACACCAGGGGTATTCAGGCATGGTGTCCCAGAGCTGGCCTGCAGAACATATTGTCTGTGTCCCTGACTGGTGCCAAGTCTCCTTTCTGTGTCCTCCTCAGACACTGCCTTGCAAGGCACGGGATTTCACAGAATCCCTGAAAACTGGAGATCTCCTGACAGGAGCAGAAAAACAGAGGGCTGGGAGAAGGTTCTGCATCACTGAGCCCAATTGCCTGCAGTCACAGGCCATCCTTTCATAAGATCCCCTTCATCCAGCACTGCAGCTGTTATCATAAAACTGGCTTTACCTAGTTTATTTAGTTTACCTTCTTTACCTTCACCTCTTTGTCAAGAGGACAAATTTAATGCCTCATTCTCCTGATGGCTGGAAATCTTCCTTAAACTTCCAGCCTTCTACCTATTTGTTCTTGTGTCAGTGCTGTTCTTGAGTTGAAATAGCTCTTGTCCAGCTTCAGCCCTCCTCCCAGCTGCATTTGTAGACAGCAATGACATCTCTCAAAGCCATAAAAAGGAAAAGCTGCATTTGCTGTACTTCTCTGCAGCTGTTTTCTGTTTTAACAGACCTTTTCTGAGTTTCTGTGCCAGGACTCACTGCCTGGTGCTCCAGGTAAGATCTCATCAGGCCCTGGAGCAGGGGTGTTCACACTGGATGTCTGATGCATCATCATAGACTCACGAAGTCTCTTAGGGCATGCCAGAACATCTGACTTCACTTTTTTCTCTATTGTTTCAAAAGGACAAACCCCATTTCACAGAAACATTGCGTGTCAGGATTCTCTCTGTGCCCAGCCTTGCCCTTCATATGATTACATCCTTCTCACACTTCCATCTCTCCTGCTGCAGCCTATCCCACTTTTTGAATTGTTTTGTGAACCTCCACTATTGTGCTTATCCACCCTGATTTCATTTCAGCCACAAATTTTGATGCATCTCCTTTTGAGCCAGGAAAATTAGAATTATAAATGCAACCAATCTCCCTCACCAACCGTAAAAGAACACCAGGGTCACCACCACCACACCCCAAACTTTCCCAAAATACACTCTCCATAGCTCTACAGACATTTCCTGCACAGTTCCACTAATCCCTGTTTTCTGCAGTTTGACTAATCTTGTCACCATGTCAAATACACCATAGAAGTCCAGAGAGATTAGATCTACTGCACTGCTTTTGTCAAGAAAATCAATTATCCTATCGAATAAAATCATCAAATGCATCTGACACAACATTGCTTTGGTAAAGCTTTGCTGCATTCTTCCCTTCAAAAAGAAGTCTTTTTACTTCCTGAAGTTTTGTGTAACTTTGAGGTCAGGCAAACCAGCCTTTAGTCACACAGATCATATTTCTCCTTTAAAAAATATACTAAGTGAGTGCTACACAAAGGGGTGACAGGAACAAAGGGGTGACAGGAGCAGTGCCTCATCTGGAGCCAGATCCCATACAAATTGGCTCTAGCAAAGCCACAGCAGAACAGCACCTAACCTCTATTACTGGCCTTTCTACCTCTTTTAAAAAAAAATGTTTGGGCTTTTTTACTTTCTTTAATTCAAAAGAGGTTTGGAATCGTGCTTTTACAGTGTCAAAGTACAGACTCGCGGGTTTAGGAGTCAAGCAGACCAAGTTCCAGAAAAATAATGTAATATCTGGATTTTCACAAGACCCACGGAAACAAAATGCTGAATCTTTTCCTATGGCAGTGAGGAAATCTCTTCCCTAAATGAAGCCAGAGAATTTGAAAGCACGTAAAAGCAGGTGATTAGAAATGAAAATAAAATTGTGACTATTACATGTGTTTTGTTTGGGTTTGTTCCAAAGGCTTCTGGATGGTGGAGGTAATGGGCTATTAGATGTTCACAGCCTGCTGGCTGGAGATCTAATTTTTAAGCTTTTCTATATCTTTTGGTCACTCATGAGAAAGGACTTGGGTTTGGGGACCTGGTGGGCTCCTATGTGCTAAATTTACATTACCAAGTTATCCATATTAACATATTTTGTCTCCCTGTTTCCCCTCCTCCCTTCATCCTACCCACTGAGGAACTCCTTGTTCTTGCACAGCCAGGGCAGCTTTTTCACTTTTCTCCCTGAAACCTGATTTTCATGATGTTACTCCCCCTCAGGATGACCAGATGTGATTGCAGTGCCAGCTTTTCATAGCTCTGGTCTGTGAGGAAGCCCTAAAGAGATCATCAACCCACAGACAGTTTATGTGAGGGAGGAAGATGGGGGCAGAGGAGGGTAGAAGGCCATGAGCTGGAGGGGTTTCAGTGCCAGAAATGCCGTGGGTTTTGCAGGTCATATCACATCTTTATGATTCTTTTTCATGTCCTCATGCCTGAAAAAAAAGAGTCTATCATTCATTGCTTGCTCCTCTACCACTCCTTTTCTCAGCACAGCCCTTGGCCAGGGCTCTGCATTCCCTCCTCCTCAGTTTTAGTATCCATCAGGACTGTTCCAGTAGCTACTGAGACAGATCTGCAAGCCAGACTGTGCAGGTCTGCAGTGAGGTGTTTTTACTCACTGTTTATTATACACACACACAGTAAAGATGGCAAGTTAATGAAAATTAAGAAAAATGAGGGCATTTCACTCGAGCTGTTCTAGGACCATCTTAAACAGCCTTGCATGGGTAATTTACCTCATGCTGCTATTAGAAAAAAATAAAATGGTCAGTTAGAAGAAAATGGAATTAGAAGAGAAAGTAATGAAATTCAAACATGATTATTATCGATGAGAGGCTCTAATAGGATACCAGAGTCCAGTTGAAAGTTCAGATAAATTTGAACTTAGTGGCAAAAAAAAAAAAATCCCCACTTAATTTTCTGTTTCACAAGACAGTCTTATGAACCTAATAAGGAAATTTTAGGAAATCTGATTGTGCAAGGAGAAAACTCTTGTCATAATTAATCCAACTCAGAAATCGGATGCCAGCAAAGGGGGAAATTTCCTTCTCATTTATATTCTTGACAAACCACTGAAATCAGAAGAGCTTCAGGAAAGTTTAAGACTTCCTTTATAAAAATATATTGCTTGACAGTAACAGGGCTCATTCTTACATTTAGATGGTTCTCGCATCATACTCAAATATTATTGACTGTCATTATTTAATGGACAAAAGATCTCTGGAGAAAAATCCAATGTCAGGATTGAAGTTTTTCAAAGCAAAATGCATTTGTATATCTGGAGATTGAAATTAGAGCAGACAGTACTACTTCTACAGCAGAGAATATAACATATATATCATACCAAGTACATAAATGTAGAATCTTGATCCTCCATGTCATTTAAAATAGCTATACTAAAAATTAATGGCATGAAATTTCTTCAAGTCAGATATTCCAAGGAATACTCTAATCACTGAAATATTGAGAGTCACTGAAATAAAGCACACAAATAGCATCGGGCACACAATGTCTTTTTGTTCAGTGGCTGCACTGCTCTTGTCACAATAGAGCAGTTCCTGGAAAAGAACCCTGAAAGGACAGAGCTGGCCAAAGTAATTAACGCACTCGATTGTTTTCTCTGCAAAAGAGAGGACAGAAAAATCACATCTGCTCTTGGACCCAGACATGTACTCCTCATTGTGGTGTGTGGGAGAGACACCACTTGCAATCAGCCCAGTAACACTGGGTTCCTGTTGGGCTCCACATCAGTGTTCCTTCAAGCTGTCCTGCATCCAGCCATGCCCAATTCTGCCTGACACTGGCACAGGGGGGAGCATCTCCATCCACTGCCAGGGAGTTGCTCTGTGTTTACACAGGTGGAGCTGAGAGATTAGTCATGTCACCATTTCTTTACCCCTTTGATAGGTATAATTTGGATTCCTTCTGTCTTGAAATGCTATCTTGTCAAACACTGAAGTATCTCTGACCTCAAATATGAATGCAAGCCCTTATTTTGGTTCTGCCCTGAGTTTTCTAACAGAGACAAAATGGCAGCAGTGACGACGGCACCACAAACACTGCTGACTGCCCACACACCAACACTACTGCCCACAAGGGCTCTGCTCTGCCTCCTAAACAGGCCAGAAGCTCCTGTTTGGAACTGCCTCTCACACAGATATTTCAAATCCTGCAGGCTCAATGAAGGCAGGAGCCCATCACTGGTGTAGGGCAGTGAGCCTCTCAGACCCCACAGTCTGGGCAAGTTCCAGTGCTCTCTTTGCTGGGATAGGCTGTGCCAGGCTCTGGAGGGAAGCCTGGGAAAACAAACCCCAATCACAGGGTACTTCACACTCCAGGGCCTTCCCTGCCATCCCCAACATGCTGTCAGTGCTCCTTTGCACCAGCTACACCACACGGTGCCCCACAGACCTCTGCAAGGACAGAGGCCTCCACACCAGGGAGCATCTCTCACACTTGGCAGGTGCCTGCCACATCTCTACAGCTTCAGAGACCACCCTGATCACATGGGCTTCCTGACCCTTCACATCCCACTAAATCAGAGACTTCATATCCCATGATACCTAATCAAAGCAGATGTTCTGTATCAGACCAAGAGGGACAGAGATTCTTTGCTTGTTTGGTGGATGCACTCAAATTAAGTTTGGGGAGACATCTGAGGATCTGTTATTCACCTCTGCTCTGCAAACAGCACAGCCAGTCTGGAGAGCCAGGCAGGCATCCCAAGGAGCCACTTTTGCTTTCCTGAGGGATTACATTGGAGCTGGCTGCTGGAGCCCACCAGCCTGGCAGGGGTTAAAGATCCAGCTGGGACTACCAGGAGAGCAAGCAGGAGCCAGCGAGCATGGAGGCAAGAAGGGGGAGAGTTGTTTTAGTCATCTGTACAAAAATAACAGTGACTCTGAGGGGAAAAAATCCAGGTAAATAGACATGGTGTGTGAGATAAACGAGACCCTGGGGATGTTTGTTCCTGCACTACCAGATCCATCATGCTTCCCCCAAAGGGTATTTCATTTCCAGGGACTGGAGTTTTTTACTCATTTACCGCACCAAGAGGCATTTGGAAGCTGAGCAGGGAAATCAAGTAAAGAAAAGCATCCTTCCTGCAGTGGCTGTGGGTGGGAGGAGAGGGGATTAGAGGAGTGAGCCAAGGGTTAGAGATGCAAGGTGTGCCTGTGAGGCACATCAGAGTGCCTTTATCCTTAAACACAGGCAGCTGAGGCTGATCCTGCAACATCCTGGTCACAATGCAGCTGGGACGTTAGGAGCAGAAGTACAGACTTCCTGGGACTGTTTTTCCAGGTCTGTTTTATTCCCACCATTAAAACATGGCTGGTTTCTGTGGTGTGAAGCTCCAGCTGGGAGCTGCTGCAACAGGGGTTTGTGTATTGTTGGAGAAATTCTCATGCAGTGAGGATATGGCCCCTCATCCCAGTAGGGATGAACTCCACAGCTTGTAATGCATCTTCTCTGCCTCTCTGAGAGGCCAAATTTCGAGTCAAGGTTACTTCTAAGACTCTGAAAATAGAGCAAGTACAGACACAAAAACTTAAATAATCTTCTTAAAATTTCTCAGAGCAGAGAAAAGGTCAGATTACAGGTGTATCTGTGGACAAGTTGTTCCTTTGGGGTTGCTTTTGTTTTAAAAACTCACAAAAGTGGAGAAATAATTAAACATAAGTTCAATACCCATAATGAGTATAAAATCACTTCAAGCAGATGTAAACAAATACCATTAGGTAATTAAAACCAGAGACAACTGACTGGCTAAATTCCTCTGAGTCCACTTCAGCTTTTGATGAGACATTGATATTTTTGCATATGAAGAATTAAAAAATTCATCAGAGAGGGTGGAAAAAAGAGATCAGTTTTATCAATGAAAAAATGTGTGTTTATGCCAGAGGAGTATCCCTGTAGCTTGTCTTAAAAGCAAAGCTTTATCATTCTGCCTATTTCCTCTTGGAAAGCCTCTGCTTGATTTCCAAAAACCATTTTTCCCCAACTAATTTATTCATAAACACATCCTGTCTCCTCAGCTGCTGTGGTGATGGGGAGGAGGTGGCAGGTTTGTATAGGCACAGTAAGCTTTTCTTTATGGGGAAGAAATAACTTTGTACAAAACCTATATATATGTAGAGATGTATGTTTAGGACCAAATGTTGTCCTCAGTGGTATAAATCCCAAACAACTCTGCTTCAGTAAGTAAAATCAAATCCCTCTGGTCTCTCCGCAGGAAAACTGAGAAGAGATTTTGAGCTTTGGTGAATATTTGGTGTTCACAACCATAAATCCTGTGCTGGTGGATTTATGTGCCACTCTAAGCACCTGCTGCAGGATACAGATCAGGAAAATTAAAAAGTGGCATCTTGTGTGAGGTTTCTCCTGCCCCTACCAGCAGGCATTTTCTCCAAACAGGCTGGGCTTTGAATCCAGCCCAGGAAATGTCCCTCCTGCTCCCTGGCTGCTGTGAAGCTGCCACCAAACCTCTCCTTCACCCTACAAACAGGCCTGCACTCCCACAGCATCTCCCATGAGAGCCTGTGGTGTTCTCAGACAGAAGAGCCAAAGGACATCAGACATTCCTGAGTGGATGTGTGTGATCACACAGCACCAAACACTCTGTACAACGTAGAGGTTTCTCAGGCAGTTTAAGGCCCTTGCTCTTCTGAATTTAAAGTTTGTCAGCAAGACAGCAACAATATAAGCTTAGCAAGATTGAATTTCAGTCACCCTGTTTCAGTTGTCAGGCAAAGCTCACAAAGGAATTTATAAAGGCAGTGGATTATTCTTAATTTACAAGTGGGAAAACAGAGGCACAATGCTACAAAACAGCCTCTCCACAGTCCTGCTCCTGGCCTGGACATTTACCTGTCTGCTTCTGTTGTTGCTACACTGAAAACTCCCTCTCTGGGGCATGGCAAAACCCCCTTCCCTCCTCCTTTGCACTCTCTCTCCACAGCTGGGTCTTTCCAACTTGATCTTTCACTCCTGGAGTGCAGAGCTCAGTATACAGCACCAGATCATCAAAGAAACCCAAAGAGGTATCTCACTGATGCAAAGGACCTTTCAAAAGAGAGGGAACAGAAATAGAAGCATGAACTGCATCACACAAGTAACTATTCCACCAAAGCAAGGCAGCAGCAGCTCAGTAGAGAATAAAAAGAAGAACAGATTAAAGGAGATACTTGAATCCTGAAGAAAGGAGAGTTCTGCATAGCAAATGATTTGCAGGGGAGTGACAAAAAAGGCAAAGGAATTATCTAGCAATATTTTGCTAAAGTTACTGGGGAAGTAATATTAACACAGGAATAGGAAAGTGTGGACAGAAAAAGCAATCAAGAGTTGGAGAAACAGCCAGGCACTGTGTGTAAAATCAGTGAGCATCTAAAGTGGCCCATTTGGTGTTTCTGTGAAAGGTGAATAGCACAATGCTTTGTCTGTCACGAAGCAGTGTCGATTGGAGCAGTGCTTCAGGAAATTATTGAACAAGCAAGAAACAACCTCTGATCATGGCATTCCAGGAGAGGAGTAAATCCACAAAATTGCACTCAGGGCTTAGACCAACGTGGCCTGCAAATGTCTGAGCAGTAATCCATTGCTTAACAAATGGGAAAGCAGCAGGCAGCAATTGCTGCTCGGCAGAACTGCTCAGAGCAGGGAACCATCTCTGCCCAAGAGTCTCACACAATATCAGGCTGAGAAAGCACTGCTACTGAGAACCAGGCTGAGGAGAGTAAAACTGCTGAAGTGTGAAATCCTGTTGGAATTACTCAACAATCACACTGGAGACTGGCCCCAGCTGCTGGGTGTGCATCCTCAGATACATATTTTACCAGCCTTTAAGCAGGGAACATTCCCTGGGCCCAGCAAGCAGCATTGTGTAAGCAGCCTGTTTTGTTGGATTCTGGTTTGTTGTTCAAACTTTCAGTCAATCTTCAGTGATTTGCTAAAGAGGATTGGGCACACTGGAAATCATTGTATTTCATCATCTCTACCAAAAGAATTCAATAGTTTACACCACCCATTGTTGTAAAAGATGATTAGAGAGCCTGAATTTCCCCTGCAGACCATCACAAAGGATGCCTGACCTGTATCTCTGTGGAAAGCATAATAAAGCCAGTGGTGTGGCCCCTGTTTGCACCAGCAGAAGCAGTCTAAAGAGGAAAAAAGGTTTATTCTCGTGTCTTGGCTGATAACTGTCTTAAATGTGTTCCAACTCTGCTACTCCTCAACACCTCAGGACTAGACACTGTTTCAGTATGTGGAAGCTTTGATGTTTCTGAAAATTAGCTCTGCTTCAGGATATATTTGCCCTAGGTAACATCCTAACTGGCAAGTATTAAATAATTGGCATATGGAGAAGTGCAGGAAAACTCTAAGCTCTCAAAGATGGAGTGGAAAGTTAGGGAGGGAAGGGTTAACCAGGCTTTATTTTTGCCAGCAGCTATCCGTGCTCTGTTCCCCATCTGCCCCCGTGAAGTATGAAATGCAGCAGATGTTTGATCCTGATCTATCAGCCTCCATATAAATGAAGGTTGAATTAGTGAAGAAGAAGGCAGAGCAATGTTTGCCAGAGAGGAGCAAGAAGATTTCCGACACCTGGGCAACTTAATGGTGGCAGATGGCAAAAGCTGAAGGCAAAGAGAGGGAGCGATGTGCACCAGCAGCTGGTGCACAAATGGGGAGTAGAGAGGCCTCCACTGAAACTGCACAGGGAGAATTTAACACCAGCAGTTCTGTAAGAATGATAGTGTGAATCTACAAAGAGGAGCCTGTGCTTTAATTCAGACAACTATCGCTGAAAGTACCCGATGGATTGTCAGCCGAGGAGATTTTCACAGCAAGAAGCCATCTATTTGCATCAAACACTGTCAGTCTGCATAACAGCAGCTTCTGGGTCATTTAACAACACTCCAGATGTAGTTATTTTCTCTTAGGCAAGCGGCTCAAAAAGAGCTGTGCAAGAAAAAGGCAGAGCTGGCATATAAAGGGGGACAATCAAGCAGCATGTGGAAGCGATTAGCCAGTCACTGTGATGTAACTCAGTTAAATGAACACTTGGGTGTCCTGTGGTTCTCAGCACAAGACTGAAAGACTGTAGCCAAACACGGGGTTGCATTCACACAGGTGCTGCCTGTTCTGCCACAGGAAAAGGAAGGGAAACCAGGCAGAGCTGTAAATCTGGGGACTGACATCAACAGGGTTTCTTGATTTTTTTTTTTCATTTAAATGACAGAGGAGAGATTAATGCTTGTTGCTAAGATAATTGCTAGGAATTTATCTTCCCCCACACTGGACTCATCATTTTTAGTGACTAGCTGCCCTCTGCAAAGCTCAGGTCTGAGTTCAGGTTCCACAACACCCAAGAGTATCTAGATGTGCATGACTGAATTTGGCCCTTTCTGGAGGATCCTTTTTCCTGCTGGACTAATTTTCACTGGCGCTGTCTTTATACATCCTGAACACAACCCATTACCTGTCGTGCACACCACACCTGCAGCCCTGCCAGGCTAATGCTGCACTGAACAATGACACTCTACAGAGACACCCAGCATGGAAGAGTCATCGACACATCATTCCTGCAATCCCTTTAATACACCATTCACACCAAGTATCTATGGATTAGTGAGGCTGCCTGCTGCTGTTTCAAAAAGACTCAGCAAGTGGGTGGAAGGAATGCTGTCTGATAGGTATGCAACTTCAAAATATACTGGTACTGTTCCGAGAGAATTTGTGACCACAGGAGGAGAAAAGGTTATTGTATGTGCAACCTGAAGCTTTAATTATATCATGTCCTTTCTTTTGCAAGTAGAAACATGTATTTGTAACTGATAGTTACACTTTCTAGTTACGTATCTATCAAATTCCTGTCATTATGAGGATGACTCATAATGAAATTATGCAGTAGTTGCTGTTCATTATATTGTTTGGCTTACTGTCAGCATGCAAACTGCAAACCTCCTGAATTCCTCCTGTCCTTCATCCTCCTTGGCCATTTCCTAACTAAGTACTGGTCAGAAACCGACAAAGGCATTTTAAATTGTTGCAACTCCTTTGCAAGCAAAGGTTTCTCTCAAAGTGGGTCCACTGCTGTACAGCTGAGCAGCAATTTCCTTTCCTACAGAATAGGATTTTCCTGATGGAAAGCAGAGTGAAAGTACATGTGAGCCTTCTGCTTCCCTGGACAATCCTGTTTGCAACATTCATACAATCCAGGCAGACAGAAAATTGGCATACCTGATCAGATCACCACTCCACTGCTCCCTGTATCTTCTTTCCAGCAAGGAGCAGATTGGTGTGCCAGAAAAATGAAACAGCAGTAAGCCATAGTAAGGATAGGGAGTACACCAGTCCCATCACTGATGGCAGCCACTGTTGCTGCTCAGTGATTAGGAAAAGCCTGAGGAAAGGGGGAGTATCATGGAATCTCTCCCTGAGACTGAACCATGTTAATTAATCAGAAGATCTTTCTGGTCATTCCCTGCCTATGCTGCACACCTCTGACAATTTATTCCCCCTTCTATTACCACTCAAGGTAAGAATCTCTCCTCTACATTCAGTCACACAACCCTCAAAGGCAGCTGCCACCTGGCACAGTGAGACTCTTACTGAAACAGAAATATATTTCTTGGGACAATGAGAACTCTTCTTTTTTTTCCCTTTTCTTTTTCTGCCTTAAGGTGAATGAAGGGCACATGAAAGATGCAAAATAGGTGACAAAAAAAAATTCTTTAAATTATTCAGAAAGAAGATATTGTTCAGTCAGCCCTGCTATCAGTCAGCATGTAGATGTCTACCTTGAGATTCCTGCCTACAAAATTCAAAGTCCCCTTTGCTGCCACCAGTTCTGGGAGAAGCTGGCTGTGCTAATAATACCCCACTGTAAACTGAGAAACAAAACTGGAGCCTTGAGCCCTCCCCTCCAACCCACTGACTGTGTAAGGAGCAGTGGGTAAAGAGGGAAAGGGAGGATGTCCAAGAGCAGCAGCAAGAGTGGGCATGAGGAAGCACAGAGAGCAAGCACAGTTCTGTTAGTAGCAGGACTGATTCAGAAGAAAATACCATGCTCATGGTCCCTCCAGATGTCCCCATCTATGGCTGGCTTGCACCAGCAACAATCTTGCTGTCACTCATGGTTTCAGTGAAGGCCAATGCAGAAGGAGGGAGAGACCAGAGGCCCATGCTATGCACAAACTCTGACTTGCTGTTTGGTAAAGCAAATCTGCCATTAGTGCTATTCTAACTCTTTCCTTCTCAGTGTAGCCACAGCTGGGGTTTCACTGTGATCTGCTTTCCTCCTTAATCTCTCCCAACACCACTCATTTCTGAGATGTCTCCTGAATGGTATTTTCATTTAGAGCAAAGGGCTGTGAACCAGGTGCTACTGAAAAAGCAGGCAGGTGTGGAACAAGCAGCAAAAGACCTAACTCCCCACTAGCTCTGTCCCAGCCTGCCTTGGCTCCAGGGTGCCTCTCCAGTCCTTCAGCCCATGAGTGCCTTTGCTGCTGGCAGAGACTGTGCTGGTGGCTCTTACTTTTGTCCACTAGGGACCACACTGAGATCAGCAACACCAGTGATAGCAGATGTTAACAAGCCTTTCTACATCTTGACTTGGGCTGGTCATTAACTGACCACCAAGAAGAAAGAGTGTCCAAGATCTCCTCAGAGCACAAATATCTCTGAGCTGGGATTTGGTGATTAGCACAGCTTCACTGAAGACAGCAGTGTCCTGTAGCATCTCTCACCACCTCTCTTCCCCACATCAGAGGCACCTCAAATGCTGTGCATTGGTCTCATTTCTTGTGCCCACCATCACCCCAGGTGCTGCTTACTTAGAAATTTAGTTTGTGAGTCCCCACCAGCTGCAAACAGAGTTTTGCCTTTTGGGAAGCGTTGTGTACATCTGTGACTCTGTGCATGCAAAGCACAGCACGGTCCCTGCATCCGCCTCGTTCTCTTTATGCCACAGCTGCCTCTCAGAGTTTTAAGAACTTTCAGCTTCCAATCACTACTTCCACTAAGTCCTGCGCCAGCCTCAGCTTGCGGCGGGGGCGGATGCTGCCGGTTCCTCTCGCTGTTCGCATCAGCCAGGAGAGCCACGGCACCTTCCATTCCCGGGAGGGATTTTCTCTTTAGTTTCACAACAATGTGTGAGAGCCTGCTCTGCAGAAACAGTAGCCTCAGTAAGTTTAAGGATGACTGAAGCTATTTCCTCTCCCAGGGAGGTTTAAGAACTACGGAGGGATGAATGGAGTTAGACCTATCGCTGCATTCCTAGCAGCCATCCTATTACAGCCCTGAATAAAAGCAGGAACGGCATGTCCAGCCTAGGTTAATAAACCCTACGGAGTGCATGCCTAAAAGCACTACGAAACAGCCTTAAGTCAGCTGGAGAAAACTAATTTCAAGCATGGCTGTCTAGTGTGCCTGTCATTCCTATTATCCTCCCAAACTATTTCAGACATTTTGAGCAGCCAGTACGAAGCGATGAGTTAGCAGGGGTTGTGACATTAATGGTCCAAAAAGGTTCGGGCACCGGGAGGGGAACGATGACAGCACTAAACAACCGGTGGCAGTTCGGAGGATTCCGCTGGATCTCTGTTTGCTAACAATTAGGCTTCGGCTCGGAGGAAGATGTGACGGCAATCGGAGGTAGGATTTGCACGGGAAACAAAGGGAGCTGTTGCTGCCGGGTGCCCGCTGCCCGCGCTGCGCTCCCCGGCTCCCCGAGCGCAGCCAGGTGCGGCGGCAGCGCTGGGGAGGGGTCGCTGGGATGGGGGGCAGAGCCGGGGGTGGAAATGCTGTGGATAGCCCTGTGTTTTATGGCAGAAATGCTGCGAGGACAAAGCGGCTCAAACCTCGCTGAGTGTGCATTCCCACGCTGTTGTTCCCGCGGAGTAAAACACGTAGAGGTCATGCAAGAAAACACTTTACTCCTTTTCTACCCGGCCAGCCGCGCTGTTTCTGAGATGGCAGAAGGGAGAGGGGGAAGCTGCCCTAAAATAAAAGGGGGAGAGGAAAGCTGTGGTGCCTGTAAGATGAGGGACACATGCTATTTATGTGTAAAATGTGTCTGGAGTGCCACCGATGTCATTTGAAAGGGGGGAAACATTCGCGGGGGAAGGTGGTGGGAGGAATTTTCCGGGTGAGGGACTCCTTAGGTTATTGCAAAAGAAGGCGTGATGTGTCCATCCATTTTGCATAATCAAAGCTTTCTCTGCACTGTTGGCATTGTTTTGCTGGACGAGAAATGTAGTTTGAGACAGAAAAAGGCACAATTTCCACCCGTGTCGCTGCCAGCCCCCTGTCACCCTCCTCCCCCTGAGAAACCAGTGTGGGGAAGGATGTACACAAGGTTTAGCTGGATGCTGAAAGGGCTGTGAGCAAGGGCTGAGGGGGAGAATGAACACTCAGTAGGATAACAGGAAGGCTTCCCCTTGAAACAGCTCGTTTCTCCCCAGCCAGAAGTCCAAAGGCAAAGTTAGAAGCCTCATGTACTTTTTTTATGATGTACCTATTTAGGTTCACTAGGCAAGAAAATGTCTGAACATCAGGGTCAGGTCTGTGTGGCCAGACAGGGCAGTGGGGTCTGCACGGGCTCCTGGGCAGGGCTGGGCTGTGAGTTTGTGTTTTTGAGTGTGTGTGACCCTCACCAGGATGAGCAGCAGGAACATAATGAATGAAAATCATATTTCCATGATATGCAGAGCCCTTAACATTCGGTGTGTTTTGATCTGAGTGTGATGTTCCCTGGGCTGATGAATTGTTTCAACTTGTTCATTAAAGTTTCATTTCCAAACAACAGAGAGGCTTCAGAGTGAGTGGTATTTAGTAACAATAAAATGTTCTGCTTGTGGAAATGTTTCTCACAGGACCCATTAAAAATGCACTTAAAGAAGCTGAGAGTCATATCTTGCAGCAAGAGGTATGGAGCCACTTGCTGGGCTAAATTTTAAAATTAAGGTTGTGATACCATTTTAAATCTACTTTAATGTGGATGTCACTAAGGATAATTTACAACACTGTTATCAAAAGCTCACAACTTCGAGAATTCTGTTAGACTGATTGTTTTCATTAAATCTTCATCAGAAAAAGAATTCCTGTATAACAGAGACTTACCAAGTAACTTGAAATTACTCACCCTAACTAATGTTCTCTTTAAGGAGAATTTCAGTGTTATACTGCATTGTAAATAGCTTGTGATATAATTCATTTAAAAACACAACACCAGTGACAATTTAACAACAAAAGTGCTAAATGCATGCAGTCTAAGTGAATACTGGTTGTGCCAAGAAGAAGCAATATTGGATCAGGAAGGGTGAGAATTGCTTTTAAGAAACATAAATATTCCCCATTTGATCCAAGCTAGAACTTTTCAGTTAACCGCATTACTTTGCATTGCAAATTTGGGGGGAAATCATTTCAACCCGTGTTATGTACTCTACTGAGTACATAAAGATAACAGTGAAAACTTTCTTCCAAAGGAATTGTTGTAGCAGCCTGCAATATGGATCAAAGAGTTATTACAAAGAGATATGAAATCTCTGCCAGAAATGAGCGATGCATGTGGAAATCAAATATATGGTTTTTCTTCTCCATCTCACTTTTGTCCAGAAGCTTAGATAATTTTACTTTTATTACTTCAGTGCCTCACTGAGAGAAGGGTCTGAAGGGGTAAAACCATGAGGAGGTGGGAGACTTGAGTTCAACCTGTGCCCAGGTTTCTTTGGGAGTCTTGAGCAAATCCCTCAGCATCTCTGGGAAATGGGCAGTGCAACAAGGTTGATGTGGTAATGATGCAATGGAAATACAGACCGTGGTGCTCAGGGAATGAGGCTGAACACAGGGCTCCAGATAGGGCCAAAAGCACAGCCAAATTGGGTAGCAGGAGGAGGTTAATATTCCAGGCATTTTCCACTGTAAAATGTGACACAACACAAACCCCGTGATCCAAAACTAAATCTGCTCTCAAAAGTATTCCAGAAAAATTAGTGAATTAGAAAAACTTCTGCCACAAATACCCATTCATCTGAGAGCCTGTCAGAAGTGACTCCAAATCTCCCATCATTCCATCAATGTGCAGCAGATAGTGAAGCAAACTACATCAGATTGATTCACTGTGCTGAGGAACAATTTCCCTGTTTTCTTCAGAAGCTCAATGAGTACTTTTTGCCATGAATTCCACTTGCCCTTTCTGTTATGAATTTTCTGTGGAGGTCATGCAATTTTCTAATTTATTTATTTGATATTATTTAGGGCTTTCTTCAGCAAACAACTCTTGTTGTACAGACCTTTTGGGAATGGCAAATGTTTGCAAATTCATACTGTGTTGCTTGGTTCAATCCTGTGGTGCTCCTTGATTAGCTGATTTGTGCAGCTAACTGGCAGAAGACGAATTGCAAATTCCACAACCAAATGTACTCCTTCATACTGGATTTCCATCACACTCTGAGCAGTCAGCTTTAAAATTCACGTCTTGCAAGTAGTCATACCAGCAACACATAAGCACTGAAGTGCTCCCTCCAGACAGATGTGAGAGCCAGGTTAAACAGCTTTCAATTTCCCATGAATATTCATGAAAAGTGCTTGAATTCCTGCAGCTCTGTTAAAATGAATAGTCGGCATCATCCATCGTGCACTGCATGGGCCGTTCTCTCACAGCACTTGCCATGTCCTCACAGACTCCCCAACTCTCCAGTGTAAGTCCACAGTGCCAGTGGAAACTGTTTGGGCAGCCAATTTAGAGGGTAAAACCACCATGATGGAGATTGCTAAATTTTCCACATTATAACCTCTCCTGTTGTGCCTGTCTTGCACGTTCTGTGACACGAAGACAGCCAACAGGGAGGACAGCAAGAGAGCATCAACAGTGAGACAGAGAGTGCAGGAGGAAAGAGAAAAGAGAGGAAAAATAAGGGTGACTGGCAGAAAGAGGGATCAGTGGCACATAAAGCAGGTACAGAGGAGGTAGGAATGGGAACAGCAGGAACACCTAATACACAAGTACAATTTTTAACAGTGAATCTAATGAATTTCAGTCATTAACCTCATAGTTTTACCAGACTCAGCCCATGCCAAACCCTGGAGATGTTGCTCCCAATCCCTCCCTGTGCTCACCAAAAGTGCCACCAAGCAAAGGGGTGACACATTACCTTTGATTATGCAGGGGTCTGATAACATGCCATGGCAGAGTTGTGAAAACAGCTGATGAGAAGAAAACTAACACCTGATATATGGTTTAAAAGCAGTCAAAACCAGTGGGGTGAAGAATTTCTGTCAAACGTATTTCCTCACAGACACAAAAAAAATTTCAGCTGTCAAAACACCAAGCTCTTTTACTCAGAAACAAATCAAGGGGAGAAGGTTATAAAACAGGAATATATTTGCCTTTTGAGATATTTTTACACTGTACTTATGTCATATAGGAGGAAACCTCATGTCTCCCACTGCGTGAGCTCTATTGTCCACGTACTTTATATAGAAAGTCTGGTGTGAGCTAAATCAACAGGGTTGCTAAGACTTCACAGAGGCAACCAGCAGTTACACCCCCGTCAGATGGCCCCTTTTTACCTTTTCAGTGATTTTAAAGTCCAATGATCCTAGATATCCTTTTTTTATTCTAAAAATAGAAGTGGATCTAAATTGCAAGTGCTGTGAGTCACACAGTGAGAGTCACTACAGGCAACACACGTGTATTCATATTCTATCAAGGCACATGTAACACCAGACTGATACTGCCTGGGGACAGTAGGAGAATGAGAAGAATCAGAGGAACTAAAATCAGAGCAAATACAGGGAATCTTTGCTAGGACAAAAATTGTCTCAACGTAGTCTGGAATGAAATCCCAACCCAAAATTCCCCCTAGATACTGTTAAAACTCCTATTATGTCTTCAGATACTTTTTCTTTCTTAAAACAAAGCTGTCCTGCTACCCATAATTAACTTTAATCTCTGCTTGTGCTGCATGGGATGCCCCAGCCATTCACAGGTATCCAGCAATTTTGCCTGAATTCAGTGCTCCTCCTGCTCTGTGCCACTGCATTGTCCTGAATCAACCACTGCCGGAAGGGTTTTGAAGACCAGGGGAGCCAAAAGAGCATTTGTCCCATTTCCCCACTTCCCTTCCAGAGGATCAGAGCTCAGAGTGAAGCTTCTGCTTAAGCCCAAAATGTTTCATCTCTCTGAGGTTGCCAGCCTGGTGGGGCCCCTCCATATAACATTGTCCCTTTGTGCCTGTTTAGGTGTGATACCAAAGAAAGGACAAGATAATTGCCTGCCTTAAAAAAGTGCTGCAGAAAACATCCAATGTACTTGGCTTTGTTTTACTTGTGGGCAAGCTATTTTCCACCTCAGCAGAGTGGGACTCCTCACTGACAGCCATTAGTTACTTGCAAATTTAGTTAGGCCTTATAAATGTCAGGCTCCTGAGTGCATAAATAATGTTTCAGAGTAGTAACCTGAAATAAGTCAAACTAGGAATGGCGAGAAGATCTGGAGTATGGTCCCTTTGGGACCTACTACCACTTCTAATTAATATCTGGTACTTAAAGCATCACAGCCCATGGTTAAATCAAAGTCAGGGGGAATAAAGGAATGTTAAATCCTCCTGGAGACGTGTGTCCAGGTGCTCCTCAGTGCCAAATACACTGCCAAAATATACTTCCAAATATACCGACTCCCTGACCTTAGTCGGGAGTGTATGGGCTTTTTTGGGGTGACAGCTCAGGGAGGCCCAGGGCTGGCATTGCCCCTTGTTCTCTTGTTTCCCTCCCGTCCAGCCACCCACTCCTGCACCTTCCAGACTCTCCTGGCCTTCCAAGCTCATGGAACCTCCTGAAAATTGTGCTTAGGCTTTGACTCATGAAGTAGTCCACTTGGGAGCTCCAGAGATGGTGCAGGAGAAGCAGGAGAAGAGCACAGTCAGGTGCAAGCAGAGGGAACAAGGAGCAACCACAGTCCTGGCACAGCTGAGCACCCCTAAATTGCCCTGCCCTAATGACTTGGTGAGACTGCTGCAGGAACAGGCTTCAGACATCCACAGGCTGACCACAGCCATGTGTTTCAGAGCCCAGGGCCGGCTGGCTGAAAGGCAAAGAAGGACAACAGCATCACTGCACTCGATGGTCTTTGACCGTCAGGGCCCATCTGGTTATTGATGAGCCGTTTTCAAGCTCATATGTGGAATTCCAGAGCTGCTGTTGGGGTGATAGGGAAAGAATTTATTCAGCTGTGAAAACCAGTCTTTGTAGAGCTGGTGTATGGAAGGCTGTTGTGGCTTGGCAAAGTTTAGTGCTCTGGAAAATAAGAGTTCTGGAAAGAAAGTCTGAGTGGAAAGCATTGCATTAAGTAGGACATCTTTTTATTCCTTCAACAAAGAATATGTAGTTCAAGGCTTAGGGAGCAATAACCCATGGAGGGAACAAAGGAAGTTCATTTGTAACCATAGCCTTTTATTAACTGGAGAATATGCAAATGAAAGGTCCCCTGACTCTTGAAAACCACTCTCAGTGATACCTCAGGGTATATAAAAAATTTCTGACATATTCCCCCCTTTTGTTTGCTTCCATATAGCAAGTTGGTCTGGGTATCGCTCTGCTCTTTAAAAGCTTTGCTGCTCTCCTAATTATTAATTGCATGAAACACATACTCTCCCTTCTTGCTAAAAACATCATGGGACAAACTCTCTGGATATGAAATATCCCAAGAAGTTCAGAGCAAAATCTCTTTTGGTCGAGTTTAATTAAGATGATCCAGTATTTTGTGTGCAGCTGATTCGGAAGGATTTTGTCACAGGTAAACAAGCTTTGGGAAAAAAATTGCTTTTATCTCTCCTTGCTTTCTGTTTTAGTCATATTTCAAGTGGATTAGTATAATCTTTTCTCAGCCAAACTCCACAGCTAGTCTATGCCATCATTGTTCTAATTTTGTGAAAGGAAATGACTGAAAGCAATTAATTAAAAAACTCTTCAGAGATGCATATGTGGATGTGCTTATTCACTAAAAACTCAAAAAACCTTTTGCATTTTAAAACAATTTATCTGGTGCATTAAGAATGAACAGGATGTCTTTGTTAGGTGCACCTACCTTTTGATATTTCTCCACACAAATATGCTTGTTGTGTAAAGATATCTGCAGTAACAGCTCAGTCAGAGAGGAGCTCCTGTTAAAGCAGTTTGAGTTTCAGGTGGGTTTTAATTTTCTCTTTTCCTGTGTGATAAAGTTGATTGATTTCAAGTGAGGAGTCTTTCCCCATTGGGACCTGAGCTGTCAAAAGCCATCACTGAACCTGCAAAATTCTATCCTAACACCAGAAGCCCAAACTCTGCCCCAGAAACATTAGAGTTCAGGGAAAATTCCCAGTAAATGACAAGTGAGGTTTTCTTAGCAAAGATATTCTGCTAGACTGAGCCATTATATTGTGCACACACAGGCACCCACCTGGGGGACAGTGTTAACACAAAGAGTAAACTCTATTGATATGAGTGAATTCATCATCACTAAGACGACACAAGTGGCTTCACACTAAAACCTTGGACTAGGCTATTCATAAACCCCTCAGATCCATCAAAAAGGCAAATTCCCACGTTGTAAAGTTTGATTCCTTTGGAATCAAATAAAACCTCTAAATTTCCTTGAATTCAGGGGGAGGGATAAGTCAGAACTCTTGACCCCAAAGCTGTGCCTGCCCTTAGTAAAACATCTGAGCTGTGAATGCGGATAAGTGCTGGCATCCAGAGCAAGGTGCAGAGGTTCTCCTGGCAGGGCAGGAAGAAGTTTCCTCTGCAGAGGTGTTCCTGCTCTCTGATGAGTGTTCATCCCCACAGAGTCAATGCAGCAGCCCTGCTCATCTGCAGAACACTTCCCAAGCAATTTAAGTATTCCTAGGGAGGTTCCTAGAAGATTTAACATACTCTGCTTCTATCATCATGAAAATTTGAAGAAAAGGTATTTTTCCTCCCTTCTTTGCTTTTTAGTTCATTTATACCCTCTTCAGCCTCCATTAAAAGATGCTGTTTGTCTACCCTTTCCACTCTCCATTCTCTTGTCTCTATTTAAAACCCTCACATTACCACAGCCTGCTGGTCACTAGCCAGGTATCCAGATGGTGCTTCTGCACCACATTGATAGGTGCCTTAGAAATAGCAGGGAGAGAGGGGGGAAAAAATATCACTGAAGGCTTCAGATGCTCTTTTTGATAAATGGCAATTCTAGATCTAATTAGCCAGCTCCATCCTTTCGAGATGCTGGGGGAACAACAACAGTTGCAATCCCACAGAGCAAACACACCAGGACACGTCTCTCACTGTCAGGTTTTAGCTTTCCCCTCAGAGCAGTGTCAGACAATGTCCATCTGTCCATCCTTCTTCTGTGAAAGACACCAGGTTCTGTCGGGGTTTGAACGTTTGTCTCAGAGCCCATCACCCTCCTGTCTCAGCACCAAAGCACTGTGTCAACTACTTTTATACAGACAACTGGTTTCCACAATAAAGAGCAAACACTGCTCACCTTAATTGCATGAGCATCCCTCTGGCAGTAATCAGGCTAATTGCTTCAGTCAGGCCAGCAGGATTTGGCTCTAAATCAACCACCAAAATGATTGTAGCATAAGTGCAGGAGTTCCTTTACAACTCTAAGGCCCACTTGTTAAACATTATTTACACCTCAGAAACACTGTTTCCCTCTTCCATTTTATCAGGAGAAAGGTAGAAAGGTGCCAGAAGCAGCTGTGGGAGTGGGAGGTTGAGCCCACCCCAAATGCAATGACAGGGGAGACTGGTCTCCTTGCCCTTGGCTGAAATGCCATGAGAAGTGCCCCGGGGAAATCCCAGTTGCATCGTGTCTGGGAATCCCAACAGCCAGGGTTCATCCTCCCAGGAATGGCACAAAACTGCAGAGCAACCTGCCAAGAAGGGAAATATTGCCTGAATCTGCTGTAGCTGCATGTTTGACTTATACCTTAAAGCATGAGATAACACATCCTTGAAAATATTTAGCTTGCCCAATAAAATGGATAGATGCTCTCTTTATCTGCAGAAATTTCTAAGGATTTTCTAAAATCCTGTTAAGCAATTGGTGTGCATCCAATGTGGCAAATATTTTAGCATAAAACAGAAGTTCCAGCAGATTCATTTTAGCAGTTGGTGCTGGAGGGGACAGGGAGTTAAAATCCCCAGAGCCAGCTGGTACACTGTGCTGGACATTCCCAAACCTGGGCAAGGGCCTGACAGGAAAGGCTTAAAATCCCATTTCCACCAAGAGGTATGTGGGATAGAACCAGCTCTTAAAGGTGAGATGTTCAGTCTGTGTTTTAGAGAATTGTGCTTTTTAAAATGGCATTTTGGTCCCTTTTGACTGTTTCCATAACCACCAGTCTCAGGAGGAGCCCAGGCTGGGCTGTGGGTTTTGGCCTGTCCCAAAGCAGAGTGTGACCCACATCTGGAGCAGGAGCTGCCACTCGGGTCCACACCCTTGGGACCTTGAATTAAAATCCCTGTGGTTTATAGAATTCAGGGGCCCTGAGGGTTAGGGTGGAGGTGAGCAAGGTGATGGAGAAACCACGTTCAGCACCTACAACCTTTCTTGGTCCTGCTGAGCTGCTCAAATCTCCCAGTGCAGCCAAAGCTTTTTCTAAGCAGTTCCAGGCCGCTGCCTCCCTGCTTACAAAAATCTTTACACGTCTCTAATCATTTTTACTGTCAATCTCTGCACTCTTTTTATAACCATTTAAGACTTTATGAGATAGGATGACCAGAAATGAAAAAAGATTCTGGAGATAGAGCATGCAATTGATTTATGTTAATGGCACTGTAATAATATTTTCAGTGTTTGATTTCTTTTTCATTCTGTACACAGCTAAAATCATGATTACTTTTCTATACATCTTTCATTTATTGAACCACCACTTGCGTTGGGCTCCACAAATTTGTTCTCAGGTCTGTTTCCAAAGCAGTTAAAATATAATTAATTTAAAATCTGCCAACACATAAGAAGTGGAGGTGATTCTCTCCAATCAATCTTACTAGAATTCATCAATGAATTTCACCAGCTGTCATGCTTCTTGTGCATTTGTCTTTGTAAAGCTCTTCTGACTTCACCAGCTTTGACACACTTAACAACTGTTAATACTAAAAAAAACTCCCACTCTGTAATTTCTATTGAACCACATCATCAGCCTTAGAAGCTCCCCAGATGCACATGAATAAATATCATAGTCACCTGTGACAGCATCTTTAATGATTTTAACATTTTTTACAGTGGTAACTTCCATCTCTTATGCATAAGTCAGAGATACAAAAGTGAAGTGTGCCAAGATACACTGGAGTTTATAAAGGAAATCAGAGAATAAATGTTGTTGCTTAATTTTGCTTTCACAATAGATTCTGTCTTGAAATATTAGGTGTCAAATCACCCTACCCTAAAAGGATTAGAATATGAAAAGCATCTCTCAGTGATGGGGGAATAAACTCTGACTACTTTTTGTGATGGAGTTTGATAACCCAACAGAAGGGATTATACAGGACAGTGTCAACAATAGCCAGAGACTGAGCATAAATAGGATTTTAATCTTGTTTGTCAGCTAAAGATGAACAAAACCCAGCCCAATTCCCATCTCAAAGCTGATACAAAATCCAACACAAGTATTTCATCAGAGGCCTGACAGAGTCACTTCCCTTTCTTCTATTTACTACAAGGTGGTTGTGGCTTTGCTTTATTCTGACTGGTGGGAGACAGAAATACAATATCACAAATTTGGGATCTGTTGGAAGCTGGAAACACCAACAATAAAAACATTTTATCTTCAAAGAGTTGCCAAAATTAAGGGCTACATTTTTCAAAGCAGCTCATCATCAAGAGTACCTCCAGACCTCTCTGGGAAACAGAACTGAGAACAGGGGCACTGGTCTTTTATTCCCAGCCTACAAAACAACTAACAGTCTTCACACCTTCCCTGCAGGCTAGAAAACAGGCGAGATGTGGGCAAGGGATTTTATGTTAAGGGATTTCACAGTTGGTCTCACACAAACCTGTTTTGTAGGTGTCACCTAATATCAAAAGTCTAATTTTTTGGGATGAAACACTGGCATCATGGACTGCTGCAGGCACAGGAGCCCATCCCCAGCACCAGCCCTGAATGTGTTCCTGCGTGCTCAGCTTGTGCCTTCATGCATGATACATAACACAGAGGAGTTCCCCAAATAACGAGCACAATTTTAGCTGAGTGCCACATTTATTATTAATGTGTGTGACATGGTAGCCAATTAAATCCTTGTGTTGAGCCAGGTGGAAGACAAACATTCGGCCATAAAGATCAATTAAATGCATTTAGGAGGTTGCACGAGTGCAACACGCAGCCCAAGAACGTGCTGGGCCATGAGCCAGCGTGGTTGGAGTGTGAACACAGACCCCAGCACCTCAACATCACACACACACATCCCCTCTGCCTGCCTCAGCCTCCTGGAGGCAGATTCCTGAGCTCTTTGGTGTGAGCAGCAGAGAGGAATGAAAGATTGGGACAGTAGCAGCTGCAAATGAATTGCCGTGTATCACAGGTACTGAATGATGATTTTGCAGCTCTCAGAGACTGGATGGGTGATAAGTAATGCCCGAGGTGGAGAGAGGGAGAGCAAAGTGGTTGGGCCAGGCAAGTGGAAGGCAGGGGGATAATTAATTAGAGGCCACACCATTTTCTAGCTCTTTCTCTCCAGCTTTTTTTTTTTTTTCTGGGTTGTGTGTTTGCAGCATCACAGTAACAGGACCATCAGCTTTTCTTTCAAAGAGCTTGTTACCTGCCAGTAAATTGCACTGTATGATAGCACAAATACAGCAGAATGACATTTTCATTCAGGAGGTTTCATAGTAACTGCAGAAACAAACCTTCCCTCTCTGAAGCAGTGACTGCCTTTCAGATTCTCAAGCTCTCATTTCCCAGGATAGCACTTTTTTCCCATTTCTTCTTATGTGTTTTTTTCATACGTTATATTTCTGGCTTTCATTTACACATGACTAGGAAACATTGCTTACCCAAACAGAGTCCCTTTTCCTCTCTAATTCATCTTTTTCATCTATAACTTATTTTATTGCCAGACATGAGAAAACAGCTACAAATTATACGACAGCATCTCCCCAGCTCCTCAGATTTCTGATGTGCCTTGTGCTGTGGTATCTCTTTCATTAAATCTGTGTGAATAAGACAGAATATGTGTTGCAAAAGAAGTGTTTTATCATAAATTAACCCTCATTTCTTCATTCAGATTCTAGAGATATTGTCAAATTACTTCACCTTCTGCTAACTCCTGGTTGTCTTTACCATCTATCCTCACAATTGAAAAATCAAACTAAAACAGGCTGTTATATGTGAGAAGTAGTTTTTACTGTAAGAAAATGAAACATAAAAATAAATGCTGAAACCAATAATCATCAGTAAAAGCAAAGCTACAGCTGTCATCCTTATCATCAAGAATGGCAGCAGCATCACAGCTAAAAATGAAAATCCTCAAATTCAGTGTTCCACGATGCCAGGTACTGACTGTACCAGCCCACAGCAGGAACTGACCCCTACTCAGTGAAGGGTGTGTGTTTCAACTGAAAAGGTGTCAGAAGAGGGATTGTATTTTCTTATTTGAATGTAGACAAACAAAGGTACAGAAAAATCACCTGTATTGTACCAAAACATATAGGAACCCTAAAACAAAGTTAGCAGTCAGTCTCCCAAACCCCAGTACAATGACTAAACCCCAGCTGATGTCTCCTATATTCATGGAATTGTGCCCATTTTTGTTATATTCTCCTGGGTCCTGTGCACCTGGTGTAAGAGCTGCCACCCAAGTAAGACAAATACTCTGCCTAGATGCCATCCTGCCTTCAAAGCCAGCCAGCAACAGCCTTCTGAGGAAGCTACAAGAAATTCCTTAATTGGTAAACACAGGATAATCTATGCCAACACTGGTTTTACCCTGACAGAGATTAACTTTAAGCCTTGAAGCATGAATTTTTATGGAGTTCCAAAATTTAATTTGTTAGCGCTAAATATTATTACTCAAAGCGCTCTCATAGCTCACAGATGTGTCCATTCCATCTCAGGAATTGCACTCCCATGCCAAACCATTCTGTTACCTATTTAATTAGCACCATTATTTGTGATGGACATCACGTGAAACCCAGAGGTTCATCGGTTAATGAGTACCACAGGTTAATGAAGGAGGAGAATGGAGAGGAGCACAGCATATTTTTGACTAGTCCCAGTATTCACAAGTGAGATTATAGAGGAAGGTAAATAACACTGAAATGCTGCCAGCCTCGTTTCCCTGGATTTCTGAATTGCCTCCCCTTTGCTGTTGCCATGCCAAGCTTTGAGTTGCTTTGTGCCCAACTTCATACAAACAAATTTGCAGAAAATTCATTTCAAAGTCTGACTTAACACTAATACAAGCAACAACCAAACGTGAAAATAGTGTGTTTGAGCAGTTGGGCTGTGGCTGCTCTTTCTGTGATCACTTAAATGTGGAAGAGAAACAATAAAGCCAGATTTGCTTTTATCTCATCACAACTAAGCCCTGGATTTTGCGTAAACAGATACCAAATGCACCTAAACCTTTTAATCAGCTTTCTCTTTTTCCAAGCACACAAAACAAAGCCTAGCTTTGGGGTAGGAAGAAAAGGAAAACTTTGTTGTGTCCTTAGAGGAAAATTTGAACTCTCTTTTCAAGGGTCATTTTTTCCCATTACAGCTCCCAAAAACTCCATAATGCTGCAGTGGGGATGAACTGCATCAGGCAGCTGAAGGAAATTTGTGACAATAAACCCATGTGGAAAACCCACTATTTTTATATGCACATTTCTAAAGTTTCTATCAATCTAGTGGGAACTAAAACATTTGTTTTCCCTCAAGTACCTGAATTTACAAGGATGCCCAAAGCAATTCAGTGTTGAGCAGGGGAGAGGAGGTGTGCAGGTGGTGTCTGGCCACAGGCAGCAGAAGCAGCTCCTTGGGCATCAAATCACAGCTGCTCCCACTGGGGCCATCCCCTCCTGGGGAGAGGTGAGGCCGCCCAGAAAGCTGCAGGCAATTAGAGGTAATTAACCCAGCTGGAAATCCATCCCAGGCTGCTATTAGTGAGACACTCTGGGGAAGGAAGGGGACCATGAGCTCACACTCTGTGCTTCCCTGTCCTGAGTGGCTTACTCGACACAAAAACATCAGTGGGAGGGTCATTTCCCCTTCCTGTGCTGAGGAAAAACACCCCAGGGTGGGAGTCACCCACCCTACTGCCCTCACCTGTCATTACCACTCCCTCTCCAGCCACCTCCAAATATTCCAGGTGATCCTTTCCTCCCCTCTTCTGCCTCCCATGCTCTCACCAGGAGGTTTCCTCCACCCCAAGCCCGGGCTGTGAGGGGCATTCACTGGACAAGAAGAAGGGTGTGGCCAGGACTATGAACACACTTTCTCTTAGGTGCCTCATTAGAGACATACAGATGTAAAATAAAAGTAAAAACGAGGCAGGGATTGAGGCAGAACTGTGGTGGTTCAGGGACACCCTGTCCAAGGGGAGGCAGGGACAGCTCCCAGGCACATTCCACAGATCTCAGGGAGTGCAGCACTTCCTAAACCCTTTGCCTCCCACTCCTGAGCATGAAACAACGCT
Source organism: Acrocephalus scirpaceus scirpaceus (assembly GCA_910950805.1). NCBI lineage: Eukaryota > Metazoa > Chordata > Aves > Passeriformes > Sylviidae > Acrocephalus > Acrocephalus scirpaceus. The sequence goes on from OU383781.1 coordinate 6,732,541, forward strand.
GTGTGTCATTTACCCCAATGGCAGCTGCAGATTATTTGGGGTCAGCCCAATTTTTCAAATTTACAATTTCACTCATGGACATTTAGCTGTTTTGGAAACAGGTAACAAGTTCGGGTCAGGGCAGGGCAGCTTTTTTCCCTCAGTAAAATGCCCCTTGCAGTGAACTCACGCTTGGCCCGAGAGCAGCCTCTGCAAAGGGGCTCCAAAGGCAGTAACTCAGTTATCTCTGCCCTACCAGATACACAGAACTCCCCAAAAGTTTTGCTTTTTTTGCTCAAGAAAACAGAGATGGCACGATTCCCTTCCTCACAGGCAGTAGCTTGACCCTGCTCCCTTCAGCCCCTGCTATACAGCCTTTTAAAAACAACAAACCATCCAAGCAAATCCCCAGCAAAGCCTTTTCCAGCTTCTCCTTCGCTATTAGACATTTGAGCAGCACCACTGCTGCCAGCAAGGGTTGGCTGAGCTGTGCCTTGCCAGCCAGCAGTGCTCCCACTCTGGCTGGGATGGAGCCCAGGTGAGGAGGCAGTGGTGCCCTGCACTAACCACTTGTCACAACCCAGCTCCGTGTGGTTTTGCCACAGCAATTGCTCTGCACTCCAGCAGATAATGATTTTTGGGTAGTGCAGTCCATACCCTTCTGCCAGGCAAGCTCTGGTCCCTGCCACAGCCAGCCAAGTGCTCTGCCAACTCCTGCTTGCCCTGCTCAGCTCTAATTCACCTTGGCACACACTTTCAGAGACATGGGTAAAAAGCAGATCTCTTCAGTAGAATTACCCGTCTCCTTCCATCCTATTTTCCCTCGTTATCTCCTTCCCCTGACCACAGTGATTTTTAGCAGCAATGCCCCACAAAGGCAGGTGGACATTTATAGTGTCACTCAAGATAAGTCAAGGCCTTTAATCTTTCAGAACAATTTGCCTCCCCAGCTGTTCACTATCAGAGTTTGCTCCAGCTAAGACTCTCCGGCATATAAACATCTAAAAAATGTAGTGCACTTAAAACTTGTTCTTTGCTCTCATTAATCCCAGCTAGCAGTGGAATATACAAATATTTGCAGTCCCTCCAAAGTTTCAGAGAAAGTGATAAAGCACAGAGCACAAGCCCACAGGGTAAGCAAAGTCTAAGGACCAAAAAAACCCCAAACCCATTTTTAGGCAGTACTATGTCAACACATACAATGCAGATGCAGAGGATTGGTCTGGGCAGTTAAATATTTCCTCTTTTTTGGGCAGCAGCCTTTCCTGCCCAGCCAGCACCATGAAGCTGACCAGCAAGGAGCACAAAACGAGTCCCTAGTGCTAAGGCTGTCCACACAAGAATAATTGCAAATAGAGAATAGCCAGAAAATGGAGTTGACAGCATGAAAATGTCAGTTCAGAACTACCAGTGGAGAAAAAAAAAGTGTAAATCACTCATTTTTAAGGACATGACTAGTCTCACTAAGAAGTACATTTAAAGTTAAATTATCCTGACTACAGCAGAGAGAAAGGTCAGTTAATCCTTTTACTTGGAGCACACAGCTATTCCCTAGGATGTATTTTTTTCTTGTTCCATGCAAGTAAGTTTTTGTATCAGAGGGGTCCCAGTCTTCAACACAATTAAGAGTTATTGAATTTTCATTTGCACTGTTGCTTTGTTCTCATTTTGCTGGAGTAAATGCAGTTTTCAACCCCACTCCCCCACAGTATTAATTTTTCCATTGACTTTATGGAAGCCATCAATTTACTGCCTGGCTTTTCCCATGATTTAAAAGCATCATCTCAGTAACATTGTTATCTACCAGCCGTATTTCACAGATATTGGGAAAGTGGTTTATACTGATATCTTACTTAGCATCTGGCTGACAGGACAATTGCAGGGAAATATTGCCAGAGATATAAGGCCATTTCATGATAAATAATGAGCTTTAAAGCTTAACAGGTTGTTTTCTTCAGAAGAAATCATAGCAGCTCTCCTATGCACAAAATAACCACTTACCATACAAAGGCTGGGATGGAAAGTGCCCCTTAATGCATTGAATAAATCCTGGAGAGTGACCAAGCAACAGCTTAGTTGAAGTGAAGTTTTTCATGGCTTCTTGAATTATCTAATTTGCCAGAAGTGAGTGACTGCTTCAGGGAGTATATGTTAGCTAATAATGCATTCCAGAGTTATTAAGGTTTATCATGTAAATCTTTATTTGAATGCTTTTAAAATGCATATTACTTTCTTGATAAACTATGATGGGTCCTTAGGAGCCATTAATACAAATTAGGGTGCATACCAGATGTAGCAGAAGGCCTTATGAAAAGTACTTATTCCACATGCAGAGTAATCAGCTTTTAAATTATATTAAATACTGCAGCTGTAATGTTTTTCCCCCAGTCTCAGTGATCAGATCACTTCTTAAAAAACATTTTTTACTAAATTTCCTTCCCTCAGATAAAAGCCCAGTTTTCAGTTGTGCAGCCAGGAGGTGAGAAGTTAGAGGCTGACAAATTGTGGGGAGGGGAGGACAAGCTCCTTCCATTTGTACCAGTTAGAATTCCCCAGAAACTGTTCATAAATAATTTCCATAATCTAAAATATATGTTGCTTTTGATCAGAAACCTCCAGTGTACACGCAGAGCAGAGTTTCTTGGTTATTATTCTTACCTCCAGGTCCTTGTATTTGGTGCCTTTTTACTACATACCACAGCTCCCTCTGCCCTGCACAGCCAGTTCACTGTGATAAACTTATTTTCCATAGTCATAGTGGGCTAAGGTTTATTCACCTCACCACAGCACTGTTGCAAACTTCATCTCCACATAGAAAACCCTACCCTGATGCATGTTAAATAAATAGGATGATAGGAGGAAAAGTTGCATTGACTTCAGCTGGAGTCAGGTCAAATCACAGCATCTCACCTTGGCCTCCTTCGAGCTCCTCCAAGGCAAAAAGAGATTTTGAGCCAGGCACGATCTGCCAGGTAAAACCAGGGGCTGTGGAAACGAGACAGTTTCTGGGGGAATGGTGTAAACATTAGCTCAGCTATAATTACAGATGGCTTGTCTAAAGGAGATCTTTGCCGTGAAATAAGAAAAAGAGAAAAATATGAGTAAAAGCCCCAGGATTTGCCCCATGCTGGATAAAGTGACCTTGTAACTGTGAGTGGCACACGACCTTCAGAGACTGGCACAGGTAAAGGGAGGATGGGTTCATTTGTGTATTGTGACAGATAGAAAAACTGGATAAAAATTGACTTCATACAGGAAAAACATCTGAGAATGGGTCTTTTTTTGCTTTTCTAATGGAAAGATTCCCAGATCTCTCCATAAAGTGTCCTCACAGCTCCATTCCTGCACCCCTGTGCTCCCATGCCAAGCAGGGGAGCCAAGCATCTCTCCTGCCTGGGTATGGGGCAATGCCACTTTGCAAACCTCCTCAAGGGCTTGCAAAACATTGCTGGGATCAAACTGGCCATGAGAAATGGTCAAGAAAGTAACATGGAGAGCTTCTGTGGCACTTGGGGAGCCATAGGGTGCTGCAGCACTCATCCACTCTACAGTTAGCTAAATTAACAGGGGCTACAAACCCAGGGAGAATCTCCCTCTGTCTGGCTAACACTGCTTTCTGATCCCCAGTTACAATTTTTGCAAGCTTCTGTACTGTCAGGACTGGGTACCAATTAGGCATTTGAAGACAACCTGCTGGAAAAAAAGCTGTTAGCATTCCCTGACATATTTCTGCTCATTAGGTTGCAACAGGTAGCAGGAGACTATGGAAAGAGGGTTTGTTTATGTGTTAAACCTGCAGGTATCCATCTACAAAGTCCTTTATTCATCAGTGATATATCCTGCTGGTGTTGAGCACATCCTGTACACACAGATATATCTTCCTGACAGACTAAGACAGGCAGGATTTGGAGAGAAATTCTGCTTTTTAAAAACAACCTCAAGCAAACTGCCCATATCAGATTCAGTTTCCCTTGTTTATGTTTTTGAGCCCCATCTCCATCATTATCACATTCCTACTGAAACTTTGTGGTTTCAGACCTTGGCAAGTTCCGTTGAAAGCCAGATAATTGAAACGCATTAAAGCTTCTTTCAATGGCTCCTTATTTCATCACGGATCAAGTGAGATGATCTGAAGGATTATTTTCTTTCCCTGCAGTTCTTACCTCTATTATTTTCTTTCCTATAATGAACCTACTTGGTCTAAGCTCAAACTTTTACCTTTTCACGCCCTTTGCACAGAACAAGTTTGGTTTTGCTATGGCAACCAAGCATCAAAGGTAGGATCTTTTCTCTGTCTCTAGAGACAGAAGTCTCCAGACTTCTTCTTCTCTCTCCTTTAAGCAAAGACTGAAATACATGTGGCAGCAAGGCTTGTAAGACCCAGTTTCCACAGATGTTGGTGTGAATTGTTGCTGTGTTTATGAGGAGCATTGGACAGAGGAGGCTGATGCAGTGTCAGATTAGCTCTGCTCGTCTCCCAGGTGTGGGGTGGATGGCTCTGGATGTGCCCCAGGCACAGGGGACAACTCGACAAATGCTGTCACAATAATGCTGCACTTTTATCCTGTGAAAAGCAATGTGAGGCACCAGCTCCCTTGTTGCTCCTTGCATGGTAAGGAGCAGCACTATGAAAGATTATAGTGCAATTGGAGGTATGGAGGTGATAGTTTATATGATGATGTTCAATAATAATGTATGTGCATTTGTTCCCATAAATGTTGTGACACTCTCAGAGTTTGTCACTTCCTGCACAATTGTGGTCACTACACAGTCACACACGAAGGCTTTCAGCTGCCAGCACATGTTGACATTTCTGGGGTTTTTTTCTGTTAAACTGAGCATGCATTTGATCAGTGTTCCATTAACCCAGGTCTAGGAGGTGGTTTTGGCATGGGATGCTCCTGTTGTTGCCACATCCAGTGGCTCCAGTCTCTGGCGTGGTGCCTGTGCTCAGAGGGGACACGGGGCTGTGTGAGGCAGGAACTTGTAGGCAAACACACTGCAGGTCTATAAAATTAACACCTGAGGGGTGGGGACAGCGTGAAAGCTAAAAAAATACTCATTGTGTGTCCACAGCCAAATTTGGAGCTTTCATTAGGCAGATTTTGTATAATTTCTTACCCTGGCTCCAGGCTATCTCCTCCCAGCATCTCAGCCAGCCACAGTCAGTCTGACAGCTTTGGAGTGGTCACTGGTACTCCTTTCTGTGGCTCTCTCAAAGGGAGGTGGTAGATGAGCAGCACAGCTCCAAACCTCTTGGGAAGTGCAAGCAGCAGGGCTGATAGGCACTTTCCCACCTTGCTTCCCAGCTCTCTCCAGGCAGACCAGAAGCAGACTGAAAGCACTCGAATCCCACTTCCACGCAGCTCCAAGAGGGTAGGAGCACTGGAGAGAGCAGCAGAGGGAGAATTACCCTGCAACACGTCTAAGATGATTACCATTTAATGTATATTGTTCTGCTAGGGAGACTCACAACTGTGTGCAATGGGCTTTGCTCTCCCGAGAGAGAGAGCAAATCCCATTTTCTTTAAAATGGATTTTGTGACTATGGGAGGACAGGCAGGTACTCCCAGTGTATCACACTGGGACTGCTCTCAACCACAGTAGAGAGTAAAGAGGGGCAAAAATTCAAGTATAAGCAGCAGGTAGAAACTAAGTTTTGTACAGAGAAGGGGTGTATTCAAAGAGAAATGTGTTAGGGAAGCATTTTGTTTCCTTTCTCTGCAGTGCTGCTGTGCCTTTCATTTAAAGTTATTGAGAGGTGGAGTTAAATATACAAGCAACAAGGACATAGGAAAAGTTGATAATAGCCATGGGCTCAGTCCATAGGGATTGATCCTGCCAGTGATTGAGCTGCTTTCCATTAAAAGGCTGACAGCAACGCTGGGTGTTTGACTTACCCTTCCAATATCAGGATTTTTTACCCAAACTTCCTTTCTGTCCTCTCCAGGACTGTTAGGATATCTTTCCATACCACTTTTTTTCCTTGATTACTGTAGCAACCCACAACAACATTAGTGTGTAGCAACTAATCAAGCAGATGCAAAAATTTCTTGAGCAGACAATCACAGTGACCACAGTGTCCCAGAGGGATTTCTGACAAGACTATGAAGCCAAAAAGGTTTTTTACACAGTCTTAGAGCTCCCAGAAATGATCTTAAGACATTAAAAAAATTTCTACAGACCTGCTAGTCACAGCAGTGCCTGGCAGCCTGCATTGATTTTCCTGAGTGGGTGAGCTTTATTTCCAGAAGTGCTCACACAAAGTCAGGCTGCTGCAGTTGTCCCTGAGGAGATGGTCTTTCAGGAGGGCAAAACACTATCACTGCATTACACACAGCTCTCTTCCACCTCAGAGCTCTCCAGTCTGCATTCCCATCCCCAGAAAGTCTGGTCTGATCAATCCATCTGAGGTACTGCAACTTCTCTGACCTGATACCAGTCAGTTCACCCATCAAAGGGTTTACAATTCACAGAATCACAGAATATTCTGAGTTGGCAGGGACCCCCAAGGATCGCCCAGCTCTTAGATGATTGGTTTCCCCTCAAGCTAAAAATCAAAAGTTCATCAGCTCTTAGTTGTTTTAAACAAACCACCAAGATCCTGTTAAAGTTTTCCTGGGGTTTCAGACCTTCTTTAAAGCTGTCACTCCTCAGAGTTCCATTTAGCCACCTCCAATGCAGCACATCCTCCAGCTGCAGCTCACCAGGTATCACCAGCTGCCCCACAGCCACACGTGCAGTGCTTGGGCTGGCAGAAGATCCCAGCCCCCACCTGGGCTGGATCTCACACCCAGATCTGAGCTCCAACCTCACATTCACCCCCTGGTACCAAGGGCTGCCATGAAGGGAGGAAGGCAGGCTGAAGTCACTGACTTTTGTCCAAGAACACCTCCTGCATCTGGAGGTTTGCTGCAGTCCCCTCTTTTGTTGCAATGAGTGCAGGGAAATCACGAAAAACAGATCACTGAGGCTCAAGGAATAAGTAAAGCCCATGAAAAATCAGGTCCAGGTATCTCTCTGAGAAAACCAATGCAGAGATTAGCACTGGGTAGCTCCAGCCTCAGCAATCTCAGATGATCTATGACTGAAGTCTGGTGTGCGAGGCAGCCAGCCAGGAAGGGGAAATCATTTCAGCTCAGGGTTATTTCTATTTTTAACATTTCTGTGCTTATTTCTGCCTTTCAAACAAAATGCAGTGCAGACAACTCCCTGTGCACTGAATTGCAGAGGTAACTGGGGTGGTTTTGGATGCAGGTGAAGCTGTAGGAGACATTTCTTAAATGGGGAAAACCAGTGATAACCAAGGAAATTAAATCACTTTTACCCACCTGGTAAATCTCCCTCCAGGCGGTTCTGGGACAAATTAGCAATAGGTTATAAACCCCAGAGGTGTATAAGGAAGCCTACATTCCATCTGATGATTTTTAGGTCAACTCTTAGAGGTTCACATAAGAAAATGTTTTATTGGCCAACTGTAAATATTTCTCCCTCCAATTTTTTAACAATTTTACTCCTGACCAAGGAATACTTGACAAATAAAGCAGCTACCCTCTTATCCAGGGGAGAGGGTTCACCCAGGCACTTACTGCAGACAGCTACATTGTAGGGAGTAGTTAGCAGTAATGAATAATTAATGAATAAATAATGTATTTGTGTCTCAATACCCCAAGGTCTCTGGACACCTTCACAGAAAATAATTAAAACAATAGATTACAAATAAGATGACAAGTCCCCAGGCAAGAGGATGTACATAAACCCACAGTAATGTAAAAACAGAGAGGAGGTGAAGGCAGGAGCTTAAAAGTTCTTGTGCTTTGTTCTACAGAGCTCACAGCTCCTCGTGGTGCACTGTGCCCTGGGATGAGGAGAAACCAAAACCAAAGGAAAATACCAGTCCTAACAAGAAATAATCACAAGCCTTACTGTCAAAACCATCTAAACATTAAAGAAGAATAGCTAGGAAAGAAAGCACAAGTTTAGAGGTTTCAGAGGTGCCTGAATCCATGAGTGCAGCTGGTGTGAGATTTAGCCATGTCTCCTGTGAGGGCCTTTTTCAGTCAATCCTCCAGGAACTCAAATGATTTGGGGGGCATAGATAAGTTCCTGAGTATTTCCAGCTTTGTGCCTCTTACATAGACCTACCCATGTACTGTAACTGCTGATAGCTGGACCAGGCACCATCACTGACAGAAAGGTTATATACACAGGGTACCTTTGATCCTTGGGGCAGTCAGAGCCACCCCCAAGCACAGCCTGGATTGGGAGTTAAAGTGAGCAGCCACTGCTCCCTGCTGTACACAAACACACAGACTGTTTTCAAACCCCTTCCACACCCACTTGAATAGCAGGATCTCCTTAGCAAAACACAGCAGGCTAAAAACACCTTTTTCCAAACGACCCAAAGAAAGGTTTCCAGCTACCGTTTGAGGAGCCACAGGCATAACATTTAAATAATTCACTGATCTGAATGGTTATGAGGAAAACGTGGAATTAATCTGGCATTGCTAAGTCTTGGGGAGCAGAAGGGGAAAGTGGCTGTTTGCAATCTGGAGCACCTCTGTCCTCTCTATGCAGATGCTCAAAGAAATCTCTTCCTAGATTTTTATTTCTCTCTTGATGGTGCAGTAGAAAGGTCACTGGAATCTAAAACCTGATATTAAATACTTTCAGTTATTTGTGAGCATTGTGAAACCAATATTTCCCCGCTGCAGAGAAAAAGCATATTTGTCATGTATGCCCATATATCCAACCTTTCCACATTACACTCCCAATTGTTCTGCAGCTTGGCAATGCTGCCACTGCACTTCATCTTAAGCGTGAGCAGAAATCCCCCACTGACTTACACTCAGTGATCCACCTGAAAACGAACCCCAGAGGTCTAAAGAGAGCTCAGCCTGCCCCCTGTGTGAGAGTATTGGGTGAAGAAAATGGCAAAGCCTGCAGAGCTGGGAGATGAGACAGCTTCCTTCAGCAGTGCCCACAGTTAGTTCAGCTTCAGTTAGTCGGGAAATTTCACCTTGGTTTTCCATTCCCAATTACATCTGTAATTCTCTCAGTGCAGCTCATCATTACGCTTCTCCATTGTTTCTCAAGTCCTCCCCAGGGCTCACTGCAGCGATGGGGAAAGTGTGAACAGCCTCAGGAATTAACAGAGCTCTTGCCAACATCAGAGCTCCCCCACCGCCTGAGGCAATGACTTCTGTAGAGGGGACAGAGCTGTCAGCCTTGGGTGAACGCCTGAAAACCTTTGCTGAAAAATCAGGACCAAGAGTTCACGTGATCCCACAAAACCAGCCAAATCCATTCAGAGACACCATGGTGTTGGTGGGAATTGCATGTCCCAGCCTCCCTCCAGCCTCTGCCTGGATTTGGGGTTAGACCTCCCCTGTCCCTGAGCTGAAGAAACCTCAGTGTGCATGTGTCACTCCTTCCTCCCGGGGTCACTGAGCACGACTGGTGGGACAGGTTACAGATCCACCCTTTAGCAAAGGAAAGCAACTTCTGGAGGTGACACTGCTTCCCTTCCTCCAGCGGAGCTCAGAGTAATGGGAGCAGTGATGTCCCTAGGCACTGCTGACTCCCAAAATGAATTTATAAGAGACCTACTGAACGTTTAGAGATGACCAATGAAAACATCTCCAGCACCAGTAAATGTCATGGCATGGTGGGGACACTCTGCCTTCAGGTGAAGTTCCTGGCCAGCCTCAGCTCACCCACCTGGATGGAGGATGCTGAGTCCTGGCCACATCTCAGTACCACCAAAGTGAGGATTTAGGTACAAAGCACAGTTCCAGAGAGGTTGCCATGCCCTTACACTTGCCAAAACACAAGCTTGGGGTGCAATAAAGCACATGCTGTTGGGTTTAGAGGTTCTTCTTCATACTTGCATGCTATAACTATTTAAACAACAGTTTTATGTCCATTGCCTGGAGAATTGGGGTCAGTGTGTGCTATAGCTCTGAAAGGCATAAATAATTACTGCTTCAGAGTTGTTTAATTGGGCTGCCTCCAATAAAGTTTTTGGTGAGTTTTTGTTGTTGTTTAATTGTTGTTGTGCTGTGCTTTGGTTGGGTATTTCAGTAGATTAAAGGGTTATTTCTGTAGGAAACAGACATCTTGGTAATACTGAAAATGAAATGTCCTAAATCAGAGCCTAGGAATGCATTATTTCACACACTAGCTACTGAATGATGAATTAATAACAGTATCTCAAATACATCTTCCATCAATATGCTTATTCAGATTCCATCAGCATTTAATTAACATAAATTATATGACATTAGGAGGATTCAGGCAGTCATCAAAAAGAACACTTCTCTTGTAAGCTACTGAAATTCTTGTGGTTTCTGCAAGGCAGCAGTTTTTATTTTTATTTTCCTCTAGAAACTCATCACAAATCAAATGTTTTCACAGCAAATTTAGAGCTGACATTTTCCTGATTTTCTGAGGATGGGATATTAGAGCTCTGGCTTTGTTTCAGGTGTTCTAAGTTTTATGCCAAGGAATAGCACTTATACAAAGAAAGTAATGGCAGCATCTAACTGCAGAGAGACCTTCAGCAGTCCCTATAACTCTACAGTGAGGTGGAGCATCAGTAAACCACACAAGCCACTTTTCATTTAAACATCTAAAGTCAAGAGAAAATAGTTATGAGTGTCCTAAAAAGACTGGGTTGGTTTCTTTAAATCTCATAACAATACAAAAGGTCTTGCTGTTCTGCCTTCAGAAGTGCAAGGAAAAGCACACTGAATCCAGGAATGGGAAACTTTAGGTGCTGGAAGTGTCAGCCAAGTGATCAGGGGAGGGAAAGAACAGCTGTAGTCCCCCATAGGGCTGAACATCATCCAAATGCTCATTTGCAAAAAGAAGGGAACCAAGCACAAAAGGCAAGAGTGAAAACACAAGGACATGCAGGCGCCTGATGACAGAAATGGGGATATCAATTTTTCTGTGTGCCTTTCTGAGGCTAAGAGAGGGAGATGCCTGCTTTAACTTATCACAAAGAACTAAAAGCTGGCAGAGTCAAATTAATGAAAAGCTATTTGAGTAAAGTATCACTCTAAAAGCCCATTTTACTGTTGTTTCTGTGGCTTGTGCTTCTGTTTAATTGTATCCTTTTGTCCTTAAATTTTATTCTGCAAAAAATTTTAGTCTGAGGAGATGTGACAAACCAAAATATTTTATCCTGACAGGTGTGGTTGTTCTTTAAACTAGGACAGGGGACTGCCAAGAAGTGTCCAGCTCCCCAGGCTATTACTCCAGGGAGGCAGGTAGCGCAGTGCACCAGCATGGATGCTGCTGTGCAGGCTAGGATGGCAGAGCTGCATGTGCAGCTGGAAGCAGCTTTTCCCAGAACTATGTAAAAGTTCCCTATGCATCATAAAGAGCAGTTCCCAGCCCCAAAAATCTTTGGGGAGTTTGTAACAAGGAGCTGACTCTCCTCTGCATCACATGAAGGAGAAAGAGTGGCAGTATAAATAAATGGAGTTAATGTATACTGCAAGTGGAGGGGAAAGGATGAGCCCTGCATTCCATTACACTGTTCTAGTCCATATAATCCACTCCAAATGACTCAATATAAAGCTCACTATCCAACAGCCCTTCCTGCTATTGTTACGAGTTGCCTTATAGTGATGGCACTAAGCACCCTCAATCCTGCAGCAAGCAGCTGCTCCCTCTCCAAAGCATCCACAAGAGACCAAATAGGCAAAGGGAAACAATAACAGCACAAATTGTTCAGGATTAAGCGGCAACTGAAGCAGGAATAAAGCCCATGTCCTTTCTGCCCTTGCTGGGTGCAGTGGGCTCCACACTGTCCCTTTGGTTTCATAGTTCCACTTGATGCAAGATGCTGTGTTAAGAATCCAATATTAATAACCACAGCACCATACAGGTTTGTACAGGCTGGCAAATAAACCAGCAAGTGTGGAATAGTGCCTTGGATAGGACATTTCTTCCCTGAGCTGACAGAGGATGTGTCCCCAGGGAAAGATCAGGGATGCAGCCCTACCATGGGAGCCTGTTTTCAAAGCATGCCACTTTCATGCCCACAGTCAAAGCAGCTGTGGGTATTTGTGAAGCCTCAAAACTCTGCCCACAGGATAAGTCACATTTGGGTTTTCCCCATTGAAGAAAATCACTTGACATGTTTATGGCTCAGAGCTTGGAAAGGGGAACTGCAGGGCCATCATTTTTATGTTGCCATTCACTTCCATCCCATCCTTTTTCATATCCAGAATTGAAGGGCTCAAGAGGAGTTCTTCAAAAACAGTAACAGTTGCCCTTAATCGTCCTCCCACCTTAAGATACAATTAGAAACAGGAAAGATGAAACTACCATCCTTCCTTCATCCACAGGGCAACAGGTACCAACTGAAGGTTTGCATGACCCACACACCTTTGGGTACACCTTCACACCACAAAATACTTCCAGGAGCAGCAGGAACAGCACAGGCAGGGCATTGGGCACCACCAAGGCTCTGGCATTTTTACAATAATGACTGAGATTTTCAAAAATTTTCAAAAAACTAACTGTCCAAATCTGATTCTAGCTCAGTGTGAATTAGACTCCCAACCTCCGGAGTCATTTTTTATAAAAGATCCAGATCAGAATTAGTAACAAACGCATTTGCCTTTTTTCATCCCCCTTTACTTCTGCATTTTTCATTACACAAGTATGAAGCACTACTGTACTATGAGAAGCAGCCAGAGCTAAGCTGAAACACCGCTCCTGCTATAATCCCTCTCTTTCAGTTGCTCATTTCCCTCCCATGACATTCTCAGGAGGATTATTAACAATAACTGGGGACAGAGACCTTTTCTATCTCTAACTTTGCAATGGGTAAGTTTTCCCTGGAACATATTACTGAAATTTTTTTTGCCAGACATCCCCCTGCCATGCCCCACTCCCCATGAGCAGTGGTATTTCCAGAAATTAAGTTAGCTCTACTAACTGTGTTATACCCTCCATTCTTGACAAACCACCCTTCATTGCCTTAATGTTCCCATTATGTTTGATGCATTGCATCACTGTTCATTTATTATGGCATTTTAACTTAGGTTCAGATTATATATCACTGGTGGAGCTCTCTGGGATAAAGGGCAATGAACGTTTTAATTGCCTGATAAATTATTAAGGACACTCCTTTAATTGGGTAATGTGGTGTTTACATCTTTGAAGCAAACACTTATGGAATCTGTATGGGTGCAGATTTGTCTAAACACACAGCCAGCAGCCTCTATCTCCCCTTGAGAATAATAGTTTTATCAGGCTATTAAAATAAACACCACACAGGATAGATTGTACCAGATGCCAGGGGAGATCAGCAGCTGGAACAAAGAGATGAGCCTCCATCAAAGTCAAAGGAGGTGCATTAACTTACATCAGCCGAGGGACAGGTCTCCCACATCCAGTGGATCTTACTCAAAGCGAGGTAAATTAGCAAAAACCTACATTTTCCCCTGCTTTAGCTAACCTAGTTCATTTGAAATGAAATGGGTCACAGTGTACCCACACAAGGAGTTCAGCAGCAAACCTGACTTCAGAGGGAGCCCAGGGAAAATGCAGCTGGGGAGGGAAAGTGCATATTGTGCTAAACAGAGCCTGCTATGGCAGAAACCAAAAACCTGGGCTTCTGGCTGCTCTTGCATGCAGGTCAAAAATAAAATACCCCCTGGAAGGACACAGCCCCTTCCAGCCCATAGAGAAAAGATGGGACAGTACAGCTGGGAGGAAGCACAATCCTGCCTGAAACCTCTCTGTTCCCAGTTTCTTTTCTTCTGTCTGTTCATCTCTGTACTTTGAAACTGGGATTTCTTCAAGTTTTGCAACATCTCTTCTTTCCTGAGCTGTGTGAATGTAAAAGTATTTGTTGCATTCTTTCCAGACAGATGCTATGCTCCTTGCTTATTAAAATAGAGAGAAGGGAGCAGATTGTCTAGGTTGAAGCTTTAGCTTCTTAGAAGTGTTGAAGAAATAGGCTTTTTAGGATAAGTTAACATTTCAAAGGTGTTTCATATCTATTTGTTATCAGTTTTTGGTAACACAGAGCTCCTGAGCTCAGTCCCTGCATACAAAATAACACTGTAATGAATTGTACTTTATCTCACTCTGGCTTGACCCCTGCAAGTCAAGCTCTGCACAGGTTCAAGGTAAAGAGGTTCTAAGCCTGCAGGGGACAAAGCCACTTTTATTTCTGTAACTTTGCAGTGGCTCCACTTGCAGCTGGCTTTGGAGCAGTCTCCCTGTGATTCAGGGTGGTCCATGCTGGGCTAAGTGGCAAACATAGCACAGATCCCATGGGGAGGGTGAGAACAGAGGAAACAAACCCATGGTATTGGCTCTTTTAGCAGTTTGGGTACGGATATCCACTACTTTCATTAAAGGGGCTTGGCCCTGGCAGAGTCACAGCAAAGGGCAGATGTGCTTGCACATGTATGAGATAAGCTGGAAGATGGGCAGCACCATCACCCAGCAGATGTCATGGGGTGCCTCTCCTGTAGTCCTCTGGTGCAGTTTGGAACCTCCTTCTCCCCCCAAAAATGTTTTCACCAGAATTGCAGAGCATTGGGCCACCTGGCTTTCACTTTATCTAAGGCTCCACTCTTATTCCTCTATGGCCAGAGGACAACAAAGCAGTTTGATAAGAAAATACATGAACACACATATACATTTACATGAACAACTTATGTACCTAGACACACTACTTTTCCTAAGAAAAGATGACACTTTAGTGCCTCCTTTGCTTCTTAAGAAGTCACTGTGCTTTGTTGGGGTAGGAATCCACCCTTATGACATGGCACACGACCCTGTCACACAGCTGGATTTGGCCCCTACTTCCAACAGCATTTGAGTAAAAAAACAGTTCAGCCTTAAAGATAAAAGACCCCTGTGCCCTTTCAAGGGCTGCTGAGAAAAATGCAGTCACGAACTACTTCTTGCTGTGAATCTCAGAAACAAAGCCAAATTAGGTGAAATCCCAGTTGTTGCCTCCTTACAAAAGCTGAGGTTGAACCAGTGCATCTAGAAAAACATCTGATTCAGTGCTCAGATCTTAAGAAAATCAATCCCTGTGAACATGCACCCAAATGAAAACAAGTGTAGATGGAGAAATTCCTCAGGTTAATGTTTCCAAACAGATCAATGCACAAATGCCTGTGGATTGATTTCCTGGAGCTTCAACCCCACATTAGCTCTCCAGCACAATCCTAATCAGCCATGGAGCTATGAAAACAGGGACTGGGGGCTATTAAAGTTTCCTCTCCCACCTTGTCCAATTCTTCTTTTTAATTCCTGCCAGATTCTGGCTGCTTGGGCACCTGCTCCAGAAAACCCCAGATCAGCCCTCCTTGTTCCCTCTCCATCCTGCCTTCCACTGTAGGACACCTGTGCACCAGGGCACCAGGACAGTGGCAGAGACAAGCCCTGCAGTGTGCCCCCAGAAATGCTCTCTCCCACACAGCTAAACATCTCCAGACCCTTCAGTCGAGTAATTTGCAGGATCACGTTTCAGCACTAAAAGTGAGATTTTTAGATTGCCCTGCTGAAACTGCAAGCACCAGAGCACTCAGGCTCTACTTCCTTGGCAGGAAAGGCAATGCAGCTGTGTGCTGAAGCATCCCACCTTGCTGCAGCACCCAGCAGGGATTCCCTGGAGCAAACTCTTCCAATGGCCAGTCCAGCTGTGCTCTCTCCCATCTCTGGGTCCAGGGTGGGCTCTGACAGAAGCAGCACCCATTTCTGGAGATCAGCACTTCCATTTGCTGAGCATCCAATATCCCCTGTAGAAATGTACAGATAATGGAGCTTCCAGTCTGATGGACAAAGTAGGTCAGAGAGGAAAAATTTAGTTGTAGCTGATCTGAAAAGGATGTTTTCCATGTAATTAATAAAATCCATGTTTCATTTCAAGTCTGCTTTAAATATTTTAAAATATTAGGTTTTGGTTGGTTTGGGTTGGTGGGGGTTTTTGTTGGTTTTTTTTTTTAAATAACATTGTTAAACTAGAAAAATATTTCAAAACAGAGTCCAAGAGTTTAATTGAAATTATTGAAACAGTGGCTTGCGAACTTTTAAACAGCGAGAGAAAAGTTTTGGATGTTCTGAACCAAAGAATTCTGCAACCAAAAACATCACTCTAACTTAGGAACATCTTTGTGAAAAGTCTGAGCAACATTGAAGCAAAATAATTCCACTGAAAAAATTCCACTTGGAAAGAGTTAGTGACAACTTCTGCAGCCTGTTGCCCATTCTTTCCCTCTCTGCACATCTTTTACAGTGAAAACATGTCTAGAAGGGTCAGCAGCAGAAGTGTGTCATCTACACTATCTGCAGGGATTAGAAAACTGATATGAATTATCCTTTTCATTAATTACTTGATCCTACCTAATCCCCAGTAGATGATATTGACCTCGATAGACCAAATCTAGGTTTCTTAGCCTACACAACCCCTTTGGAGTGTTTCCTAGCTCCCATTGCAGAGATACTTTCCAGCTGTGTTACCTCCTGGCTTGCTTTCCCTTGCTCAGAAGTTCCATGGCATATCCACCATGAGTCCTGCCAGCTGCCCTGGGCAAACCCCAGCCCTCCTGCAGCACTCAGTGAACTGGGTGTGTCAGCCACACTGCCCCAAAACTTTGTAAAACCTCCAGAAGGGACAAGGAAATGTTTGAGATGTGTGTCACTCTGAAAATTCAGGGAGATTTACATCCTGCTGAGTGTAAAATCCCAGAGAGCTGCAGGCTGTTGGACATCCCAGGCCAAAATAACACCAAAAGAAGGGCATGAAACTGCAGCACGAGGGAAGCAGCACCATGGATGATCCCAAGCCAGCTCTAAGGGAGATCAGTTCTGTGAGGTATGCAAATTGATTTTTCAGACTAAGCTTAGTGGCTACTTATCTCCAATAGCAAAATTACATTCAATTAGGCTTGCTAAATAATTCATGGCAATACATTTGATGTGGCAGGAAGTTCCAGTGAATCACCAGTGTTTCACATCGTCGTGCTGACAGTAACTTGGATTGTTCCTTACACAAAGACTTCTTTCATTGTTTCCACCATCCACACCCAGATTCTTCTGGGGCTTGAAGCCTCAGGCTCCCCTTACCTGAGGCTGCATTTGAAGGGATAAAAGGCACCTGCAGCCCTGAGGAGAAGGGCTTGGGAAAGTTGATGGACAAGAAGTTCCACATGACCTGGCTATGATTCTTCCCCCTCTACCCTGCTGTCATGAGATCCCACCTGTAATGCTGCATCCAGCTCTAGGATCCTCAATATAAGAAGGACAAGGACCTGTTGGAGGGAGTCCAGAGAGATATTCAGAGGGCTGGAGCACCTCTGCCATGGAGACAAGTTCAGAGAATTGAGGTTGTTCAGCCTGGAGAAGGGAAGGCTCTGGGGAGACCTTAGAGCTCCTTCCCACAGCTAAAGGGGCTCCAAGAGAGCTGGAGAGGGACTTTGGGCAAGGGAACAGTGAGGAATGGTGTTAAAGAGAATAGGTTTAGAATGGATATTGGGAAGAAATTCTTGACTCTGAGGGTGGTGAGGCCCTGGCACAGGGTGTCCAGAGAAGCTGTGGCTGCCCCATCCCTGGGAGTGTCCAAGGTCAGGTTGGACAGGGCTTGGAGACACCTGGGATAGTGGAAAGTGTCCCTGCCCATGGCAGGGATTGGAACAAGACGATCTTTAAGGTCCCTTCCAACCCCAAACATTCTATGATTCTATGAAAAAGCATTGTTCCTGTTACAGTTTTTAGCTTAAAGCAATTTAACCATACATGGAAGCTGGATTTACTGCTGGATTTTTCTCCAGCAATGAAACACTTTTGAAGCTCTGCAAATCTTTTGTAAAGAAGTGATGCAGAACCACTGTTTAGTCATGCAAATGAAATGAGAATTAACTGTAAAGCATTCGGAGGACCATGAACTTTTTGCCAGAATTCATAGCAAAAGATTTTTATTGTCAATCAAAAGGCACAAACGCTTCAAAACTCTCCTTTGTGCATGTGCATTGTTGGGAGAAGGGCAAACAAGACAGGGTAAACATTTTCTGCAGTCTGCAGGATACACAGGGTATCAAATATTGCTGGAAGGATGAAAATAGTTTTCTGAGAAATCTATGAACAGATACATAGAATTACTACTGCATGCTGAGGGGGAAGAAAATTTTCCATTCATCACTGAAGCACACCAACCTTTACCAAATCCATTCTTTTGCCATCTCCTATACAGACTGCCAAAGAACAAGATTTCAGCAAACAAGCTACAAAATTCACTCAGTTCTGCTTTGCAGTCTGAAATATGTTTTCTCTTGATGGTCAAACAAACTTTTTCTCCCAGGGCAAACCCACTATCAGTCCACTGAAACCTGGTGAGCAACCACAGGCTTGGCCCAAGACAGCCAAAAATGAGCTGGTTCCTGGTCTCAGTAACTTTCTACTTTGGCTTTTGAAAACCTCATTAATTACTTCCTTATAAGACAGATATTAATGCATAGGGAACCTAGAAACAGTGACTGGAGCATATGTTGGATTAGAAACTAAGACCCTGCAACTGTGCCTCCTGTTAACTGAAAAGTTTTGTTTATTTGTGCCATCATGTTTTACACCCTCTCCTGCATAGGAGTGTAATTAAAGTCACCTGGAAACATGAGCAACAGCAAAGCCACTGACTCCAGTCCTGCAGGACAGTATATTCCTCTAACTTGGTTTTATATTGTCTCTCAAACACAGCCTGGCTCCATGTCTGTTCCCAAAGAATGGATAATTCCATAAATATCTGGTACCTCCTCCTCAGCTACACTTTTTCCCCTGGAAACACCAGGTGCTGGGGCCAGCAGTGCCAGCCTTCAGCTCAGAGCACCCAAGCACTACCAAGTCAGACTCTCAGGGCACCACATACACACATTTAAAAGCCCAGCAGAGGCAGGGAGGAGGGGAGATCCACTCCACACTGCACGTGCAGCACTTCCCTCTTTGAGCTGAAAGATTTGTAAACACAGTTTAGCAGGCTGTATAAGAAATTTGAGCTCTCTATTACCCTAATTTTAGAGATTACTACAGACTCTCACATTGCTAAGGGATCAAAGATGAATAGCCATTTTAACCTGTGCTTCCACCGTGGCTTTTACAACATGAGGTATAATGACCAGGTGCTCAGCTGGTATAAACTGCTGCAACTTTATTTTCTCTGCTAGCAATAACAGCCAGTTCATATCATCCAAGGACTCCTTGCAAGGTTAGCATTAGACAAAGCTGATGCAGGTCTCACTAAACTCTCTAGCATTTATTCTATTTTTTTGGTTTTTGCTGAGATCTCCACTGATGTGAAACAACTCAGTAAGATATTGTCTCTGCTGCAAACACCTGAGTTTGTTGACACATAAGACCAGCAATAGATACTTTAAAAGAAGAAATGTAAAAACCCTTCCACCACCTGCCAGAGCGCAGCTGGCACAGTGGGACTAAGATCCAGTGGTCCTGCACAGCACGTGGCAAGGAAGGAGCACAGGCACCAGTCTCAGGTACAGGCTGTTCCCAATTCCTGCTTGTCCCTGTTTGCAAGGTGAGCACCCTGCATTACACAGCAACAGTTTCAACTCAGCCAGGGGAACAAGGTCATTGTCATCATGATAGCAAGCAAACATTGAAGCTGTGGACTCACAGCCTCAGGCTGTGGGTGAGTCCATGAGACAGACCTTGATGCTCAAGAAATACCCAACTGGTTGGGGGTGGCTCAAGTAGCACATCCTCTGTAATGAATGAACCAGTTGTACTCTGCACAAAAGCCCCACAGAATTTGGTTTTTTTCTTGGTCTCTATTTCAGTCCAGAGCTATAACTGTCTGAAAGCCAGAGAGGAATCCAGCTCGAAAGGTTTTAAAAGGGGAAGATATAAAACAAACCACACAGGTGTTCTAAGAACAAAGTGTTATCTGGATCTCTGGTCACGAAGCATCATAAAAGTCTGAACATCAGAGGTTAAAAGACACATTGCAGGAGGGACACATACCCTATAAAAGAGTTGGTGAATTAGTCAGAGACTGGTAAAAGACCGGAAAGGCTGGAGAACACTTGAGCAAGATGCCAAAATCCACGAGCCACTGACTGGCTCTGCTGTTTTGCAAGCTAAATGGCTATTCACACCATTAGGACCAAGAGTGACAGCACTAACAAGATTTATCACACAGCATCTACTCTGGACTCAGTGAAGAACTGCCCCAATAAAAACCTGCCTGCTCTGCTGATGTATATTATCTTTATTAGGACGGCCTCTCTGATAACCACATTCATTAGGATTTTTAGCAATTCATTTCTTCATAAAAACTTCTGCATATGAATTCAGGGCAGACAGATATGAACAGGAGCTTTGGAAAGACAGCATTATACTAATTGAGAGCTATATTTGTCAGTGAGTGTAGCAAAGAGAAAGGTTTAAAGTAGTTATTTTTCTGGAAATCACATTTGTAAGTGGAATGGTAAATTACTGAAGAGCTGTGCTACCACCTGAATTTGTATTTAGTCCCCCACTTAATCCTGAAGTCAGATGCAATGTGGGGACACTAAGGCCATCACCCTCAGGATGCAGTAATTATTGTTCTCCATTTTTCTTTTTTTTTTTGACCAAAATCTACACATATTCCAAATTAGACACAAAACCAAAAGCAGGGAACTTTCCTAATGGCAACTCAGTGAAGCAGGATGGAGCAGGATCCAACATCTCTCACATCCCTCCCCCTGAGCTCTCCCTCCAAAGCTGTTGGGTCAGGAGATGGCAGCCTCGGCTGTGACGAGTGCAATTTCCCTGACAAGACTTGGTGTGCAAGGATGGGGAACTGCAATAATTGTCACCTCCCATTTTCTTTACCATGTGATGGTGCAGAGGCACAACAGAAGCAGTTTTCCCCAGCTGCCCTCATGAGGTAAAGCAGTCAAATGCAGTCCCTGGTACATCCCCTGTGCATGGAGACCCAGAGTGCCTCCCCATTCCCGACCCACAGCCTGTCCAGGGTTTGGGTTGTGATTGCTGATTTGAGCAAGCACTGGGTGAGCTCCAACCTGCAGCAAAGCAGGGCTGGAATAGAAGCAGCAAAGAAGTGACTCTTGCTGGGGTGCAGGACTCCCCAGCTGCATCTGTCCCAGTCAGCAAAGCTGCTTCTCAAGCTCAGACACACATGGTGCATGAGGCAAGGTGTCAGAGATGACCACGGGGAGAAGGTGACACACTTCTAACACACCCCTCCAGTTCCATCCCCTGGCTGCCCTTAGACAAAGATGTTTCCAACCTGAGCCATGGCAAGAGCTTTTGGGAATGCCATTCCAAGCATGCAGAGTGAAGCAGAGGTTTCCACATCTGCTCATTCAGCAGCTTAAAAACCACAAAAATTTGGAGTCTGTGCATAATTTCAGTGTTATGCCCTGATGCCACAAGATGAAGCTTTTAGCAGCAAGGTCACACAGAATCTCCCAAGTTTGCCATGCAACATTATTCCACTCCCACACAGCCTGGCAGGGCTCTCAGAAAAGGAAGCAGCATCTCTTGTTTAAATCTGCGTGCATTTATGAATTTCTCAGCTGCCTGTATACTCAAAAAGTCACATCATGCTTTAAAGGGTCAGGAATAGGAAATGCAACAGCCTTTGACTCCTGACAGCAAGTTACTCCTTTAGTCCTCACAGCAGAGACATTCACTGTGGTGCTGAGGGCATAAGCTCTACCTAGTCCTGCTCCTGAAGTAGGGATATTATTAAATACAGAGGGATACACTATGTTTGTAAGCCATTAACCATCAGCCTGACTGTTCCTCACTCTACCAAACGCCACAGGTAAACACCCAGCCCCTCCTTTCACCTGGACAGGGCTGAGGAGATGAACATGCATGAAACAGCAGCAAGGCATGCTGAAAAATCAACATTTCAGGCCAGGAAATCCATCCTCTTTAACCTGTGAAGAAAGGGGTTTAACCTCGTGATGGTGTTAACACAAATCTCACAGTATAGGCAAACAGCGACTTAATTTAGTGGCATATTTTTATCCCTGGATGGCCAGTCTTGCTAAATAGCATGTCTAATCCTCCAGAGGGACAAAGACCAGCAAAACCTGCAGCATGTTGTTATTGCAACAGACAGGTGAGGAAAATCACCACACAGACCCAGGAGCCCATCCCACGCAAGGGGACACAAATGATGTCAGAGCTAGCAAGTGCCACAGTGCATTTAACCAGAACTCTGCTGGAACAGCAGGAATAAGGCCTGACAGACCTGCTCTCCTAACAAAAAGTTCATCATGGCCTCTGTGGAAATGAGGTGTCCTTCCCTGCCCCAGCTGGTAAATGGGAAGAGACAAGGGGAGCTGATAGACCAGAATTCCAATTACATGGTGCCGGGTTGGACATGGGTGCTACATCCAACTTCACTCTAATACTTCAAAGCCCTTCAGAGGCATTTTTAAACAAAAGGCTAAAATGCAAATCTCAGCTCTTGCCAGCTAGAGAAGAATTTTCCACAACAGCCTCTGAAACATTAGGCATGTTATTATTAACGCTGTGCAAGAAGTGGACATTAATTAATGCTGAATTGCAAAGAAATTCCAGTAGTATCACATATTTCACTCCTGCTGCTGCAGCAATGAGCTCATTATGAATAAAGAAATTAAAAACATATATCAGAAGGCACAATTAATGGTCTTCCACTTATTATTAACTGTGAGCAACTTATACCACCAGACTAGAATAAACGAGGAGGAACATATCTCAGCTTTTGTTACAGGATAAGATCACAGCCCAAGGCACATCCTTTGCTGAGAACAAAGTGTTTATCAAGTGACTTCAAAGATACTCACTGTGACCTTGAGCCAAACACTTAATATCTGCCAACCAGCAGGTTTTCTATCTACCAAACCGTAAAGAGCAGCTCTTACCTCCTGCAAATTCAAAGTTTAGGGTGTGAGGACTCTTTTCCACTCTGTCCTTGCACGGTGGATTCTATAATGGTTGTGAACATCCTTAAGATTCCTTCAGCCACAGCAAGAAGGCAGTGAAATTACAACTCAAGATCACCTGGGAGGTATTTAGGAGCAGCCTTCCTGGAGGAGGAGCTGGGGTAACCAGAAACACTTGGACACGGTGGTGGCAGCACCGAGAAGCCCAGCACTGGGTGGTCACAGCCAGTCAGGGGAAAATTGGGCTCAAAGAGCCAGAGGTGAGCCAAGAGCAGCTGAAGTGGGTGAAGCAGATCAAGCAGGATAGGGTCAGTTGGTCAAAACTTTGCCTGTGCTGCCTGGAAGGGGGGTTACTTTTTTTTTTGCAAAGGTGTAGGATTGCACAATCATCCTTAAAGTCAAGCACCAAAGCCACAGCTGCAGTAAGTCACTGATGCTCCAAGGACATCCCAGAGTAGCTCAGCTCCACGAGCAGACCTGGCCCAGGGACCCCAGCTCTGTTCTTCAGCATTTGCCCGTTCCCAAGACATCTGTCACCTTGCAAATTAACCCAGGCTGACATTCAGCCAGGCACAGCTG
Organism: Acrocephalus scirpaceus scirpaceus; assembly: GCA_910950805.1. Classification (NCBI taxonomy): domain Eukaryota; kingdom Metazoa; phylum Chordata; class Aves; order Passeriformes; family Sylviidae; genus Acrocephalus; species Acrocephalus scirpaceus. The sequence continues at coordinate 6,756,036 of OU383781.1, forward strand.
CAGCTGCAGTGAACCTTTCCTGCAAGTTCCCATGCCAGATACTTATTGCAGTACTTCTTGCTTTCATATCTCTACTATTTTTACTATTTCCATCAGTCTTTTTGGCTTGAACTGAACAGTTTTCCATCACGTTATTTTCGTCATTGCTCTGCCCATATCCAATATGTGTGTCAGTGGCTGCAAAATTCCATGAAGCTTAACTAAATCCATGTTTTCTGGTAAATAATAGCAGCGTGTCCCCTGTTCAAAGAAAATTATGAGAGATTTATTAATGTAGCATCAAATGAATTTCTGTTTTATGTAATTATGCATTGAATTTAAAAAGAGATGTCATGCAGGCAATATTTAGAGTCATAATAGACAATCTGTAAGAAAGAACAAAGGGAAATAATGTTAATAAAATATTATGCCCTAAGCAAGAAATATGCTTCGTATATCAAACATGAGTAAAGATGGTTATTTGATGTAAAATGGAGGTGTGACCTTGCTGCAGAAGTGTTCATTACCTAACACTGCAACAAGCAAATTAATGGATTTTGGAATGGTGAAAATAACAGTAATAATAATAGTCATTTTGGTTCCTGGCATTTGCTTGCTGACAGCCAGATTTAGCAGCAAGTGGTTTGTGTTATTTTTTTATGAAAGGGATTGCAAATAGAATTCCACATAACCTTAAAGACATTACAGAAGCGTGTGTCTAGTGCAAGGGTATTGATGAGCATTCAAGGCTTTACAAATGCTCGTAAGCCAAGCAGTGGAAGCCCAAAAACAAAAGGCTGGCTGCCAGAAGAGCATGTGCTTTACACAAGGACACAGGTACATGTGGTACTCTCAGGTATACAACATCCTGACACTCCAGTCCCTGCATGGGAAGGGGATGATTATGGTTACTGTGGAAATTACTCACGCAATTTCACACGCATTTTACACGTCACAAACAGTGATAAACATTAGTCTGTTGATGATGTGTGAGGGAGGTGTAGAATTGTCAGGTTTGAACATCTTCCTCCCTGCAGAGAGTCCCTTGCTAAGTGATAAGTGATAAGGGTTGTCTGAATTGCCTCCTCCAGTAGGTCCCAGTTCAGTTCTGGCCCTCCTGGGCTAGACTGCAGCTGCCCAGAGCCCTGCCAGCCAACATGGCACCACCTCGAATTATCAGCCAGAAACTTCATCTTCAGCAGCTGATGGAGAAGGTTTGCCCTTCCCACCCCCTCAGCCTGTCTGCAGAGCACCAGCAGCAGGCCACAAGAATAATGTGCTGTTCTGGGTGAAAATTTACTGCAAGAGTGACTGCTGCTCCTGGAGGAGCAGGACAGACAGGGAAAAGCTGATGGCATTGCAGTGATAGAGAGAGCACTGAAGCGTGCTGCCCCAGCTGAAGGATGTGCTGCCAAAACTTACCAAAGGGAGCAGGGAATGCTGTATAGGGGGTTTTACCTCATTAAACCTCACAAAACCTAAACTGGGCCTTAGGACACACTCTCAGGAGCAAGTGTTCTGTGTGGACCCAGCAGGATTGCCTTTTGTTTTTCAACAAAGATCACAAACAGATTTCTAAAACACTTTGGTGTGTTTAAAACGGTGAAGTTACTAGGCAAGTAGGTACAATAAAAGAAACATCTCTGCAAATGGAAAACCCCCAGGCATATACGCCTTTCTAAATGCTATTGGAATTTTAAACTCTGATAATTGCTTCGTAATGTAAGCAATTGCCTTATGAGCATGAACACCACAGCCCATGCATCACCACGGCTGCACTTTGAGCTCTGCCATCAGTCATTTCCCTCAAAATACACTCTGATTGCACTAGGCTTAAATCTAACTCATGGCAAGCACTGAAGTGAGTTCATTTAATGGACAAACCTTGTTTCTCTGTGGTTATGGCAGAGGGATGAAGCCCCACTGTGGGGCAAGGCTGGGCACCAGCTCCAGTGCTGCCAGCTGAGAGCCTGTCCTGGCATGGGAAAAGAGCCCCAGCAGCATTTCCAGAGGGCATCAAACACTTTCCAGTGTCTACAACCATGATTTATTAGAGACCACTAGAACAAGGCAACTTTTCTAACACAGAAAATTTCCCTCCTCAAAGTGAAACAAATTAAAATGGAGAAGGCTGAAAACAAACCTGGCTGCACCTTTGCAAGCTGCTGTTCCTTTCAGACTTGCTCTGAATTTAGCAGCTTCAGGGGCTGCATCTAAAATCTATTTAATCTGTCCTGGGCTTGATGCATTTCTCCTCACCCATCACCACCCAGGCTGATGTCCAGCAGCCCACAGTGGAGCCCAGCTGCCCCACACAGCCTCCTTGCCCCAGGGGCAGGTGCCAGGGCAGACACAAGGAGCTGCCTTCCTCCCCTCCACCTCTCCTATGGACTAACATACACAGTAAATCACAAAAAAACCCCAGCTGCATCAGGAAGGAAATGAAATGAGGAGAGAAATTGCCTGAAGGTGCAGGAAAGGCTGGATTTGATGGCAAGCAGCAGCGCCCCAAAGCTGGGCCAGGATCTCCATGGTGCTGGGCCATAAGTGACCAACTTATTGCTGGTAGGTCCTCCTAAGAGTTTACTGTTTATGCTTTTCAAAGAATTCAGGCTGAAGTTGTGTGGTGGGTGCCTGCTGCTGGGTTTCTGGAGTGAAAGTTTCACAAAATAGCATCACAGTTTACGAGCAGTGGCCTGGAGAAGAAATGCTGTGTTTTCTGTGTTAAGGGCTCTGAAGCAATTAATTGAAAATCTTTAGCAACCCTGTACTTAGGAAGTGGAGCTGGGAATCTGACAACAGGGTTTGGTGTCAAATGTGTGCTTTTTGCTATTTCTGGGGAGAAAAAAAAAGAAAGAAAAACAAGCCAAACTAGCCAAATTGTGACCCTATCCAGCTTTGCAAATACTCAGTAAAGACCTGCTCGAACAAAGGTGCCAAATTCTGCAGTCAGGCTTGCTCCTAAATGTTCTGACACCCCAGATCCCAGGAGGGGAATCTTCCTCTCCCACGTCCTTAGGTTTGGGGGACAAAACCAAAAACTCCTTGTCCCTGTGTCCTTCCAGAAGAGCCATCCCAAGTGCAGCCCACAGCTCTGAGCTTCCTGCTGGGTGCTCAGGACTGGGAACATCCCACCAGGACTGGGAGGGTGCAAGGGCTGCACTGTCCTCCCACAGACCCCAGCACGACAGGGGATCATCCACACTTGGGATAGGAGCCTGCTTTAACCACTCCTGTACCATCCCAGACCTTCTGGCCATGCTGCAGTTGCAGTCATTCTTGCTTCTGAGAGTGCTGTGATTTTCTGTACTTTCAGTTCCTCAATTACATTGATTATCACATTAAACATTCCTGGTACTACAGGCAGAAACTAAAAATAATAAGCTTGTATCTTCCTAATACAAATGAAACCCATTTGTACTACTAAAAGTGTAGCAGGTTCATTGTTTCACAGTAATGAAGCTTTCATCTCAAGAGATTCAATTCATAAAAAAAACTTGCCAAGGCTTTGCACATTTTCCTTTTTTTTTAACTACCATTAACAGTCCTTTAAGTTCAACTCTTATTCAGCATTAGACCAACAATCGAAATAAAAGGGAAGAAACACAGAAAAGCAGAAAAAGCCCACCATCATCTCTGATGGCAGGGCCCCCACATCACCCTCAGCCAGGCAGCCCCGTGCCCACCCAGGCTGAAGGCATTTTGCACCTTTCCCTGCTATAAATAGCTGCAGACACCTTTGTTCCTCTTCCCAAAATAGAGACACATTGCAAAGGAGATAGGAAGAGCAAAACACTGCACATAAACTCTGCTTTTATATTTATAAATATGGATTTGTAACCACACCCACGCAGGGTGGGCAATAGCCCAGCTGAGGAGATGATGTCTGCAGGCATCTGCAGGGGAACCAGTGGAAGGCACTAGGCAGGGGGTGAGGAACAAGCAGGTTTTGATGCTTTTCCACTTCTCCCCATGACACTGTCCAAGACACAACACTGTGATTAAAACACATAACAGAAAAATTGAGATCTGGCTGCCCCAGAGTTTCAGCAAATGTAAATAGTCCATCTTCAGGTCTGCTCACTGCCTCCATAGGTCAGGACAGGCTTTGAGGGAGTATCTCCTGCTCCAGTAGAGTTGTGTGGAGGGGTATGGCACCCAGGCTCTGCTCTGATGCACCCCAGGGGAGATGAGCTCCTGCCAGTGCTGGGCAAAACAAAAATGATCCTGCTTTTCCCAGCCTGGTGGCTTCTGGTGACAGCATGGCACTGGGTGACAGTGCTGCTGGACCTGACCTCTGTCCATGCTTCCCTCCAAGAAGGGATCCTGGAGATGAAGCCAGCCAGGACATGCCTGCAGACATCCCTCCCATCAGGGGCTCCATCTGCTTCCCTTCCACCAAGAGGCACAGGCTCACAGATCTGATAGCAGCAAAGGCTTTCAAGCTTCAGGAAGGAAGCTTAAAGGCAGGAGAGAAGTAGAGGAGAGGCTTCCCCTTGTAATTTCCCTTCAAGCCCGGAACAGCAGCACCTGACCCCACAGAGCAGGGTCTCACCTGCCCATGCCAAGCCTCAGCACCCACAGTGGCAGCAGGAGAGTAGGAAGGGGAAAGATGAGCATCAATCTCCCCTTTTCTTCCTGACTGAGGTGGAAGTCAGGCCTTGCTTATCAGAACTTTGATTATCTAAAAACTCATCCCTTAATCATAATGAGGTCATGTTCCTGACATGTTCAATTGCATCAAAAATGGGCTTGAATATATCAGCCCTCATTTATCAGAACCAGTTTATTGTCACCCATATTCGTTGATAAATGTAGGTCTGAGCACTTTTGGCTTTGCTGCTATGTGCAGCACATTTACACTCAAGTTTTTTCCTGCTAAAATCAAAGACCCTGAAACCACAGGCCTGAATCTAAGCAGGGCTGGATCAGGCCTGCCCAGGCAGAGCATATGATGCTGGAACTCTCCTGCTCAGATATCAGAGGTGCCAAACCACCCTATGGGAACACAGATTTTGTCCCAAATTACTGACATCCATGGAGCATGATCTCCCAGAGCTGCCTGGAAGAGGCTTCCTGCAGCCACCGGTGCTTCCCAGGGCTGGGCAAGCTTTCACAGTGAGCTCAAAACCCTTTTGCAGGAATGGAAAAACATCTCACGGATCTGGTGCTTTGTTGCTGTTTGTTGCAATGATTCAGAGGAATTAGTGCCACAGAACATAAGGCAAGTGAGGAAATATAGAGAAGGGTGTGGGTTGCCCAGTGTCTGCCTTGTGAGCCTGCCTTGCTCCTCATCCTCCCTCTGTTCACTCCTGCCAAGGGCTGCCTGAAAGGGTTTTACAAGAGAAGTCTGGGAGTGATATTAATCCCTGATTTATCTGGTAAAAAGAATTGAAGCAGCTTGGTTCCACTAATTTAGGATTTGCTGTTCCCTTCACTGTGGCAGTGGGCTCAGTATCACAGAGAGCCCCACACAGAGCAGGACAGTCCTGCTGGGACAGGCACAGCAGGCACAGGGAGCTGGAGCTGTCTGGCTGTAGGTGCACCAGACACACACAACATAAATAGTCAGCTCCAGTCCAAAACCATTCCCTCTGCCCTGAGGAACCCCAGGCAGCTCTCACCACAGAGCATCCTGGCCTGGGGCATCCTTCATTTACACTGACTTTCTCAGCACAGTTACTGTTTCACAGACTGTTCTTAGCCTCACCTTGGGCCAACTTTTCCAGCAATACTGATTCCTAGGGAAAAAAAAATCTTCAGTGAGCACCTTCCCCGCAGCTTGAGCGAGCACCAGAGCACAGGCAGCACTTTGCTATGTGTGAGGGGGGGTCAGGCAGCAGGGGCTCGTTACCAGAGCCAGAGGGCGACCAGGCAGCATCAAACACACCAAGCACACCTCCTGCAGAAAGTCACCCCGGCTCTGAATCTTTGTACTTGGCAATCAGTCCCACGCAAGGCCAGAAATCTGGCTTATTAAAGCATGAACTGCTGAGCCCCTTGTTAAATGCCAACCTCATCTTCCCCTGGGGAATTATTTACCCCGCAGATGGGGTTACTGACCCTGGAGCAGCAAAAAGGATTTCTAGCAGGGATGAGGCAACTGGGGCACATTTGCCATCCATAGGGTAATACCGTGCTGTCTCACAGAGAGGCTGCTTCCCACACACATCAGAAAATATCCAGAATAGCTGTGTGCACACAAGGCATATGTGTCTGTATAAGGTATCTATACAGTGTGGCTCCTCTTTCTGCTTTCACTGTGTTTTATCTTTAAATTGGGAGAGCTTTTTAGTAGCAAATCATCAGAGAGGAACTGCTAGTTACCAAGGAGATTCTCTGATGAATCAGAGACTGACTGGTATAAGACCTAGACAGGCTGTAGCTTCTTAATTTGCGAGACCTTACATTTTAAACGGGGGAAAAAAGATCCTATCACAACTAACTCTGGACCTCAGCAGCAAAAGCCGCTTTTCTTTTTGCCACAGAAGCAAACAACAAGAGCGCAGCGTGGGAAATCAGCGAGCAGCCGGAGACGGACGGGAGCGTCTCTCCAGCACGTTCTTGACTCAGAAAAGCAAATACCACCACCCAAGGACAAAGTGGTCCGATGGAGGAGACTGAAGGAAAGGCTGGGGAGCCCCTGCTTTCCCACCAGCACGGGCAAGGGTACGCAGGGATGAGCGGGCACTGGAGAAAGAGCCGCACGCCCGCTCCCGCACAGCCCTGACACTGCGGGGAGCAGAGGGTGCGCGGCCAGCCAGGTGCTGCCTGTCCCTGTGCTGCCCACGGGCTCGGCACAACACTGGGACTGCCCCAGCCCTGATCTCGTTTTCCTGCCTGACTCCTGCGGCTTTCTTCCAGGAAAGGAGCAGGTGAGAGGGATGAGCTTTGCCAAATGACAGAGAAGGCGCCCACCCCGCACGGAGCATCCTGCCCTCCTGGAAATGGCCATCCTGCCCCGGAGGAGCCGCGGCAGCCAAGGATGCGCAGGCAGAGCGGATTTCAAGGAGAGTTTTTATAAATGTGGGGAGGACAAGGAGCTTCGTGAAATAAAGTTTGGAGAGAGAAAGCTCAGCTTTTTTTGGGTTGAGTTTATTCAGAGGGTCTTCACACCCACTTGCTTCTGACAGCTTGTTTCTGTGTAGTTGCTGAATTCTGGTGCTTTGCCTCTATTTAAAAACCAAAAGTAATTAAAACTTCCTGGGAACTGTGAAAGCAGCAAGAAATACTTGGACACATTGAGAGACAAGATATTTGGAAGCCTTCTGCTGGTAGATAGGCTGTTTTCCCAAAGGTGACAACTACAGAAGTTCGTAGATGAGAGGGAAAATCTCCCTGTCACATCCCATTGAAATCTCCATTTTAGGCACTGCTGCTCCTCTGCTGCTCAGGTAAACCTGATCCTTTTGGGGGGGAGCTGCTGGATGGGACAAGGCATTTGGGACGGGGATGGTGGGAGAACTTTGGGAAGCACTGGGGAGCAGAGAGTAAGGCATGTATTAGAGCACATGCAGGTTCTACTGCTAAGTGCACACTGGAAAAGGATTTCCTAGGGCAATTACATCTGACAAGAGGCTGGCACCAGCCAGGTTTTAACCGAGGAGTCGAGTGAAGGACATTTTATTAGTCAAACAGTTTCAAGTGCTGCTTTGAGTTATAAATTACACTTGCTCATCTGAGGAATGAATTCGCTGTTGGTAGCATTTGTGAGCTGGAGCTAGAGGCTTACAGTAATGCCTAACTGATGCATATTGTGATGTTTCAACTTATTAGTGTACCCTGTGGACCTCGTTTGGAAAGCAAAATACTCCAGAATGCTGCAATAGAGACTGAAAACAGCATATGGGGTAGGGAAGGGACACAAGAAACACTCCCTGACAGCAAGCTGCTCTCAGAACCACAGAGAAAAACTGTCAGGAAATTCCAGGCTGTGGCTCACAGCCGGGGGAAACTCACTGTCCATGCCCCTCCAACTTCACACACAGGAGTTCATGCAGCATTCACTGGCAGCGCTCCCCAGCTGTGTCAGACAAACTAAAGGTGTAGGAGTAACAAATTATATCAGGCTGCCAGCTTTAATGCACTTATTCAAGGCTTGGGTCTTATTTGACTTCATATTTATGATTTTTATTTATTTTAGGGTGGACTTGAGTAATTTATATGTTTGCATTTAAAAAAAAAACCACTGAGGAAGCTGTAACTGCACACAAACTTCCCATTGACAGAGCACAAACCTCCACACTCTCCCCAGCTTCCAAGCATCGTGCTACACCACAGCAGTGCCATTACTCCAGCCCTGGGCTGATTGGGAATATCCATATTCCTCAGAATGCATTCAGAGATCGTTTGTCCAAATGTGTACAAGCAGCAGAAGCTGCTGGAACAGGAACTGTATTATTCACAGTGATTTTAATCCAAGAATAGCAAACAGGCAGGTTAGAAAAACTAAGGCATGAACATTTAAATAATTTGGATAAAGGCTTGAACGTGAATAGAACAAGTGTCCAGATGAGAACTTAAATCTTCACTTGCACTTTGTAATAACATAATCTGGAAAGCCTTGGATGTTGCTTGCTTGTGATTTTTGCTGCAGAGTGCAGTTGGTCTGAGCACAGGGACCAGCAGTAGCAATTCCCCTTGTGGTGTGATCCCTGGGCTGGAGCAGTACCTGCATTCTGCCTTTGCTTGTGAATTTTGACTGCAGTAAATGAGTGGAGATTGACAGTGGTCTGAACAGTGGCTTTGGGGTCAGGTTTGTCACCACAAACATTTGCCTGTTTGTGGTGAATAAGGTCAAGGAAAGAGGTGGGGATTCATGGGGAATGTAAACTGCCAGGTGAAGGGTGGTTTCTACCTAGCAGTGGTGCTTGACAGAACATTTGGTAACTCCTACTAACCTGGTGTGGGAATGAGGAGAGATTTTGTTAGATAACACTAAAATACAAAGAGATTGGCAGAGCTTGCTCCAGACCTCCACACACTCTTACATGGTGTTTCTGGGCAATCAGTTATTCTCAGCACACAGAGTGTCTGTTGCTGAGCACGGAGTCCAGGCACTGGGGAAACTTATGAAACAGCCATACAGATTAGCTCTCTGTCATAATCTACCCAGTCCCACTGGAGGAAATCCTGTCTCTCCCTAGGAGGCCTTCATTGCCCCAAAAGAAATCTTGCAGCAGCCCCTTTGCAAGGCAGGTGGGTTTTTCCTCTCAGGGATGCCCTGCACAAGCCTCAGTCACTGGGTCCTTACCATCCAAAAAAAGTGGGTCGATAGACATCACAAGGTGTTTTCCCTGTGTCCCCAGGACAGTGTCCCATCATTGCCCAACCTCAGTCATCACCCCAGGAGCCCCAAGGCTGCAGTGGGTTGAGTCAGCCAGGTTTAGGAGCAGGACTCAGGACCAGCCCAGCACCTCCCATGCCCTGGAAGACAAAGCTCTCTGCTGACACAGCAGGGAGGTGCAGGATCACTCCTGACAACCTTCTCTGAATGACCCAGATTGCATCAATGGGCTCTGGAGGGAGCCTGCAGCCAGCACCCTTCAGATGGGAGCATAAGATTTACAACAAGGGGCCCAAGAGAGACAAGGAGCACAGAAAACAAAAGGCCTTGGCATCCTTCCCACCCTCAAAGTTGTTAATTGTTTATTTCCCTTTCTACTTTTGCTTTTAAAGGAGCTGGAGAAGCCACCCCTTCTCTGTGCTGCTTTGCATGCCAGGTGCAGACTGCTGGGAGATCCCAACACCAAGCCCTGAACCTTCCAGGTCTAGTGTCTTCCAGACTATCAATCCAAAATTCCAGAGGCAACCCAGCAGGCTGGAACATTGCATGTATCCAGAACAGACCAACATCTCTTTCTTTATACTTCAGGATCACTTGGTGGGTCAGTGTACCCTGAGCCAGATGCAGGAAGTTGTGCCAACAGAGAGCAGGGATGGCAAAGAAGTCTCCTGGTTTTTTGCATGCCTGTTCAGAGGCTGCAAACACAGAAACACTGATGCTTGCAGCACCCTGCAGGTGAAGGGCAGGCAGAGGCAGCAAAACCCAATCAGTGAAGGGGTCTGCATGAGCTTCCTGAAATCATGCTTGGGGGGACATGCCAGAAGTTCCCACTCCCACTAGAGTGGGAGCCCTGCAGTGCCTCTCGGGCTGAGCAATCCTTTTGGCTCATATCATCTAGTTTGAATGCAACAAGCATCCTCCCCTACACAGGTGCAAGCCACAAGCACCATTATTCCAGACATAGAAGCCACTTAGATCAACACTGCCTCTCTCTTAACGGAAAAGAGGCATCACAACAGTAGCTACACCATGGACCATTAACTTACTGCCAGGCAGATTGATCCTAGACTTTAACATGCATTTAACTAGAGGCCTAGAGCAGAGGTATTGCAGTGCAACTGTGGAAATGCACTTTTACAGGAACAGCTTTAGTGCCAGTTGAAGTGATGGCAAAGCTGCCTCTGGCTCCCACGTGGCCAGGGACTCACTTCTGTGTGTGCTAATGCTGCCAGGTGGAATATTTGGTTGTTCACAAAAAGTATGAGGCAGTATAACTTCATGAAGTGTTTCACCAGAAATTAGGCAGAAAATTACTCAAATATCATTTATGAAACACTTCCCCAGTACAGAACTGAAGATCTGCACTCCTGATGCAGCCCCACAGATGTGGGAGCATCAGCCACATTGATATTCCTTGCTGGGCTGCATCCAGATCAAGCTGGCTTCACCTAGCACAGCACAGGCTCATACCTGCCTCTTACTGCCCAACCATCACCTCTCCCAGCTGCACTGTTGGGGTGTGTAGGAGGGATGAGGCCACATTTCTGTGTAATACCAGTCAGTTTAATTAAAACTTGCTCAGCAGAGCCTTGCCCATTTCTAAAACAAGTCAGTTGTACCCTTCAGTTGGTAAGCTGGTCTTGCTAACTGGTGTGTGTCCAGCAGCAGTTATTTTCTTCCTAATAGCAATGGAGATTTTAAATTGCCTTTAATTGGGGCTTTCAAAGCCCTGTTTCCCAGCTTCTGTACTGGATTTGAGCTGAAGAATAGCCCTCCACACTAGAAATGTGACAAACAAAAAACTGTCCATTCTTTATTCTGCTTTAATTCTTAACCCTGTTGTTGATGTGTAAAGGCTTGTGGGGACATGAAATGCAGCCCATATGAGGGAAGCACAAGTGAAAAGTCTTAGAAATGTTTTAAGCCCATCCACATGCTTACAGTTGGGTTTATTCTGCTTGACACTGAAGTCTGATGCCTGCTAATGACATAATTCATTATCTCTGAGTGAAGCTGTGAGGTTTTGAGGAGCACTGGACATTTCAGAGGTAGGGGAGCCTGTTGGGAAGCACTCCAGCACTGCCAGAACACCTCAGGGGTCTCAGCACTGCAGGCTCCCCTCCAGGGACCAGCAGGTCAGCATTAGGAGGCAAAGGTTGCTCTTGGGATTTTCTGCCAGCACAAGGTCTTAGTGTGGAAGGAAAAGAACTTTTCCCCCTCACCACATCTCCAGCCTTCTCACCTCCCACTCAGCACATGTCCATCCTTCTGAGTCCTCCAGCTCTGTCATCCTTACTAGATTTCTCACCCAGGCCTTATTCTACCTCCCCAGCTGTCCTCAAGTTAAGGCACTACATCTGATACTACAAATTGCTTTATTCTCACTCTCTTCCCTTCCCTTTTCTCTCCATCCTGTGGCTGCCTGCCCTCCTGCATTGCCTCCACACCAGCTCCAGAGCTGTCACGACATTCTTATCTGAGGCATGGTGTGCTTCCAGCACCTTGAAAAAACCCTCCAGCCAAATTATTAAAACCATTTAATACCACATCTGACTAGTACAGGCATTGAACTATTTTAAATAATTGCATTTCTCACCAGTTACAGAGAAAACAGACCCTTTTAAATCATTTTTTAATCATTAAGATATGGCCTGATGTGCATTACGAGATTATTAACAGCCCCATAAGTGAAATAACAGATACAAGACCAAAAGCTAAGTCCTAAGCATTCTCAGATGCCTGTAGATTAATCATTTTATATCTCTATAGGAGCATTCACCAAGGCTTTTCCATTATCACAAAGTCTTAAAGCCACAAGACAACTCTGTTCCCAGCTGCAGCTCTGCCTTTCCTACAGGAGGCAGAAACCTCCAAATAGAAGTAAATTAAAAATATGGAACAGGATATAGAAGTTTTGATTCTTCATTTTTCTGTTTCATTCAGTGAAAAAACAATGCCTTGGTGTGTCTATCCTCTACAGCAATTATAGAATTAATACCACATTTAAAGTGGGTTTTTTTCTTCAGTGCTTCCTTGAAGTACATGTCAGCTCCTGATCTTACAGGCTCAAACTGCACTGTTGGTATGTTTGAAACTGATTGCAGACTCCTGATCCATAAAAATAAGCAACACTACAAGCAAAACAAGAGCACAGGTGCTGCTGAAAAGTGCAGTCACTGCTCAGAATCTGAGCTTGTGGTTACACAGCCAGAGACAGAAACCCACAGGCTCCTTCCTGCAGCACAGGGGCCAGTTTCCCTCCATTTGGGGATGAAAGAGATGCCCACACAGAGTCTGAGCTCTGTGTACCCCTGTTGAGTGCTGTAAGTGCTCAAGGAGCAGCACAGCTTGGTTTTAATTGCATAAGCACACAGTTTGTTCAAACTCCACTCAGGCCCACACTTGAGGATCTGAAGTGGTTTTCAGAGCAGGCACAGCCCCGGATGCATCAGCCTCCTTTGCATACACTTAAGGTGCTTGAAGGCTCCCATCCTTGCTCCTGGGGTGCAAATCACAGAGTAGCCTTTTATGCTGGTGAATCAAAAAGACCAGCAAATTACTGATGTCAGAGTGGTCAGGGAAAGCAAGGCAAAAAGTTTGAGCAGAAAGTCTCTGCCAGGGTTCACTGTAAAGCATTGGCTGAGTTTAATCCATCTCCTTTTTATCTTTACAACCACACTCAATGCAGAAGCAGAACATTTCTTCAGGGCACCAGGAAGCCACAGCACTGCTCCCAGCCCAGTATCTGCAGGAGAGACCATCGTGTCATACACACAGACACCCATTCCAGACTGGCCATTTTTGGGTTTTTTTTGTTTGCACCTGACACGAGCACCCAAACACGTTCATAAGTCAGTCAAAGCATCTGCAGCTTCCACAGGCAAACACATCATGTGAGATAAATGGCTCGCTTGCTCTCACCATGGTTAATGGCCATGAACTTGGAGGCTGAAATCTCAGTTCATGCCAAGGAATACGATAATCATCAATAAATTCTGTCCACAAATAACCAGAGAAGTCCTGAGCTGTGCTCTGGACCAAGGATGGAAAGAAGACTCGTTTATGCCTCAGTTGTTTGTGATCACTCCAACATTCCCAAAATTGGCTCCCTCAGAATTATATTTAATGAGTTATTGCTATAGCCTAGCCCAGAACAGCTCAGTGCTATGTCATTAGATCTGCTGTCTGACACTACAGACAGCTGCTCCCACCCGAAATCACCCATTAGAGCTCACGCACTTGTTCAGATAGAGGCAGTGCCTTCAGAGCTTGAGCAGCAGGCCAAGAACAACCAGGTACTCAGGTCAGGCAATTAGAACCATTAAATACCCTCTTAGTCAGTCGTGCATATGCTGTGAGGAGAGGTTTGTTTAGGGGAGGCAGTCAGCTGGGAGAAGGGAAAGCAAGTCCCTTGTCCCTGATCAGAAGCATTACAGACTGGAGCTCCCTTTTGTGGGACCACAGCCAAGCTATTGCTTCTTCAAAGACCTGGCCAAACTCCAGCCCTTAAAAAGCATTATCAATGGCATGTTGTTAAGTGTCATGAGGAAGAAGATATTACAGAAATATGGGCTATCATTCATTATTGCTGCCAACTTTATAGGACAAATGTCAGCATAACACAGCCAAGGCTTCGTCTTTCTGATGCCAGCAGGAGCTCACAGCCCTGGAAAAGCAGGACAGGCACCCCCATGCTTGGCACCAGCTGGGGACAGGGCCACCACTCAGGGCCACCACAGACAAGAGCTCAAATGCCCTGCCAGAGCTCAAATCCATGTAATTTTATATCTTCCCCAAAAGTGCTTTTTCTTCCTCCACCTTTAACTGAAAGCCCTGACTGTGCTTTTCTCAGTGAGGTGACTTGGTGCCCACATGTATCTTCTGGCTGCACCCTCATGTTTTCCCCCCAAGCTGCTTCCCCATCAGGGGTGTCCACAGGAGCACTCAGGCTTGGTCTCATGCTGCAAACCATCTGGTACAGGCAGCATCAATCAGCTTCCCTCAGGCAAGGTCTGATTATTAACAGTGGAATTTTCCAAATATTGACTCATTTTAGCCTAAATAATCTCATTCCGTTGTTCTTGCCTGCAAAGCTGGCTCTGCTTCACCTTCTACAACACTTCAAAAGTGACTTAGCTGCATCAAAGATATCTCACATGCAATAGCACCAGAAGCAGGTCAAGTTTAGTACAGCCCATCAGCTGAACTGAACCTCCCAGACCCCCATCTGCTCCTGTCAGATAGTGATTGGCATAAATCAATACACTCATTTCTGCACTCTTTTTCCATGGCTGCATGCCTACAACAGGAAGGGAAGCACATACATTGAGCCTTACTGAATTTCAATGTAGATCACAGTGAACACAAAAAGTGGCATCTTGATGCAATATAATATACACATTTCACCTCAGAGGAGTGCAATACAGGGAGTAAAGATATTTTAAGAAACGATGTACATATAAGTAGGAAATAAATCAGACTACTGTGCACAGTACCTTGGAACACAAAGAACAGTGTTCCACTTGCTTGCAGCTCTCCATTCTTTAGTTCAACACCTCTTTTAAAAACCTCAAAATTCATTCAAAACATCTCACAAAGAAATACTACAGAACAAAACCCCAAAACTCCCTCTCTCCTGGGTGATTTATTCCTCTGCTCTTCATCAGCCTTGATCATGGGCACCTGGAACCCACAAGCACCCAGCTCATGCTGGGCTGATTGCTCTGAATTGCCATGGTTTCATTAATTTCAACAGATCCCTAATGATAATCAGTGTCAGCTGAGGATGCAGGAGCTGTTTGTGCTATTTGTTTATGAGCTCAGGCAGTGTTTGGAGCGAGTAGATAAAATAATTCCTGTTATTTTTCTTATTAAGCCTCAACTCAGGAGGGTGGTAGCTAAAGTTAACTTGCTTGCAAGCAAAAGGATTTGCTTTGTGATACATTGATTCTACCTCTGAAATTCAGGTTTGAGGTTTAAGCATCCGTTTACTTAGAACAACTTCAAGGAACAGCAAGCAGGAGGTAGAAGAGGTTTTGGATATTTTCCTGTTGCTAAGGAAACTTCCTCAGTGGTGGATCTGTGCTCACCACAGCTGGGTCACTTGGGCTTTGCTTCTCTGAGTAAGGGGTGAGTCATGGCTGGAGAGTAAATGCACAAACTTCCTAAGGAGTGCCTTTGTCATGTGCTTCCACTCATATGTGAAAATAAAGATTATTAGTAGTGGCTCATAATAAAAAGCTCTAGCAAATCTATATAAATACTTTCATCAGTAGTCACATGCTCTATATTACCAGTTGTATCTAACCCTTCAAACACATCAAACCCTTCAAAACTATTTTTTCCACACACTTTTACAGGTCCTGTCAGGGTACATCATGCCAAAAATGCCTTGATGTCATGACACTTTGAATAACACTGCTTTCTAGTTCCCCTCACATGATACAGCCAAAATCTGAGCTACTCAACTCCAACACTCACTTCTGAGGCTACCACTAATAGATTTTTGTGTGTGAGACACTAGTGGCCAACCTTAGATTTCAAGCTGCTGTCACAGTGATTGCAAAAGAAGAAAGGAGTGGTTATTAACCTTTACCAAACCAGTTGGGTGTGCTGGCACACAGGAAGGTGTAAAAATGTGACAAACATTATGACCATTTCATACACTCTCACCTGTAAATGTTGTGGTCCCTTTACACCCTTGTGCACTCTGTCTTTGAGAGGCCACCTCAAGAAATACCTCCTGGTTTTGTATGTTTGTTTCAGGATTTCACCTCTTGATTTTGTTTCTGTGAGATGGGGTGAGTTTGACACAAGACCAGGTGTTTTTAGGCTATCATAAAGTGTGGATATTACAGATGTCCATTACAAGACTTTTGTTAATGATAAGAAATATTGTATCTTTGTACTTAAGGCTCTATCTGGATAATCATCCAAATGCTTAGTTGAGCTTTCAGAGCCTCATGGTCTTCAGCAAGACCTGAAGCTGTTCTGATTGCTCATGGGATGATGTGCTCACCTGGTGTCTGAATCAGGCCCTACTCTGCTCCTTCTTGAAGTTCTGGTCAACCCTTTGAGCCAGACACAGCAGTTGGTATTTCTATCTCAGTGTTTTTCTTCAGCAGCCTGATGGGTCCCCTAGTTTGGGCAATATCTGTTCAATATTGCCCTGGAATAGGAAAGAATCCCAGGGACCTGGCAAAGTTTCTGATGAATCAAATAGATCATCAAGCTGTACTGAACTGAAGAAATGAGCATTCAATGACTTGTTTAACTCCACATGACTTCCTGTAATGCAGATTTCATCTACACTTCCAGACTTCTAGATTTTTAATCTGAGATTAACAGAAGAAACTATCTAAGGGTTAAGGGTTTAAGCAATAGGGGTCATTTTTGATGTCCACTCCCACACAGCACTGAGAAAGCTGCAAATGCCACATTCCTCTTTCCTCTCCTGTTCCCCTGGTCAGAAGCTTTTTTCCTTTTCACAGGCAGTAGCAGCTGGACTGCCTACTTCTCAATTTTGTTGTCAGACAGTTCTGAAAGTGTCAGAGAAAGAAAAGTCCGAGGTACCACTGGCAGTGGCCCAGGAAGATGGAGCTGCCAGTTTGGCACCTGCCAGAGCCCTCATCCAGGGACCTGGAAATTTCAGTGCCAGGACCTCTGGCTCCAAACTCCTGTTGGCATTTGGAGGACCCTCACAAGAAGCCAGGCAGGTTTTATTTTGTGAATATAAATCACTGGGAAAAATGGTGAGGGCTGAGCTGCTGCTGTGGAGCCTGAAGGCATCAGAGTTTAAGGGTTTAGGCTGCCTGGTCCTGTCTGGCTTGACTCTTGGACTCTCTGTTTTGGTAAACAATGCAGGCTGATCTCTGCATGATGCCTTTCCTCAGGCATATGGCTGCTTTCTTCTAAAGCCTTCTTACTATGGAAGTTTTCAGGTGCCAAGATAATCATTTAATCCTGCAGGGCTTGTGCTCAGCCTGGTCAGACCATCTGCAGGAGCACTGCTGCTCCTGCCAGAGCACCCACCCCACCAGCTCAGACAGCTCACTTTGGGTGACTTTAAGTGGTGAGTTTGGGGACTAAAATCTAACTCAAAACCCTCAAGTGAGCATTTGACTGATTTGGGACCTTCTCAGGCCCTTTGGTATATATCTGACTGTCTCCCCCAGGCAGGCTGCCCTGCAGCAAGTCCTCATCATTCATTTTAAAGGAGTCATGCATTACAGCTGGCATTTTAGAACCCTCTAAGCCCCCAGGCTGGACAGACTTGCAGTGCTCGTTTCCCACTTGTGCTCACCTCGCTGCTTTGCAGCAGCCACCAGACCAGGGAGGATGCTGGGTTGTTATTTATTTGTGGATCTCAACAAATGCAGTGGGTGTCTTAAGGTCAAGGGTCCTCCACACCCCTACAACATCCCCTCTGCCAGATTTGTGTTGAATTTATCAACAGTCTTTTAATATTTCATAGAATCATTTAGGTTGAAAAAGATTTCTAAGATCATCAAGTTCAACCATAAATCCAGTACTGCCAAGTCCACCTCTAAATGTCCCTAAAATATTTACCATGTTCCCTACCATCTTTTGTGAAAATGTACTTTGGCAAACACTTACCATACTTCACTTACCCTTGATTTTATAGGCTTTGCCAGGGACATTTCCCATATGCTAAGTTAGGTGCCTCCATTTGCTCATAAAAGCTGCCATTTCCCCAGACATCAAAACATTTCTAGACCTCTATGTAAAAGTCTCTCAAAAGAAGAAGGAGTTCTAATACTGCTTCTCATTAGTTTAATGGGAGGTTTCTTTGTTTTTACAGTAAAATAATTGCTGCTGCAGTTTATTGGCCACACAAACACAGCATTGTAATAGCTTGGATAGCAAAGCTCTCTGTAAACCTTTTCTAGGTGAGCTGTACTACCCCCTCTTTAGCTTGGGGTGTTTGGCCTTAGGATTCCAAATTATGTTCTAAATTTTCAGACATTCCAAAGCTTGGAAGGTGAGATGAGTTAATGCCCAAACCCACCTCTACTCTCGAGGCAGCATCTCTAAGTGAGACCTGATTCCATCCAGTGAACCTTGACTCAGACAAATGATAAATTTATCTGTTGCTGCCAGCTGTGAAGCAGCAGGGAGCTTGAGATGAGCATCCACAGCATTCAGCCCCACAGGCCAGGGGGTTGTTCTTTGTTTCTGGGTCTAGATAAAAATCCATCAGCCTTCTGGGAGGGAAGAAGGTGCAAGGCTAAATAGCTCAACAGTGCCACAAGCTGTTCTGCCTGACATGATGGGACTCTTGTGGGAGCACTGCTTCTGTGGTATTTTCCTTATTTCCTTCAGCCTATCTGCAAGAGAAGGTCTAATCTTGTATGTTATCAGCCACAGTCTCAGATGAGACCATGTGGAAATGGTTTATGCTGCACCCATGCAACCACCAGAACACTTTGGGTGTAAAGAGTCAATGACAATTCCTCGAAGGCCCTCCCAAAATTTAACCCAAAGCCCTCAAGTGAACATTTATATCCACTGATTATATCCCTAACTATTTATAAGAAACAATGACTGATTTCTGAACCAAGACTTACTGAAGATTTAACAGCTTGGCATTTGAGCATCAGTGACTTTGTTTCACTGAATTTTCCCATCCTCTCCCTTAACTAGATGTTACCTCCCAACACAGAGCTCCAGGGCCAGCCCTGTGTCATGAAGAGCCAACAGGCAGCATATGGTGACATTGGAAAAAGGCAGTAAATTGTCATGTGTTGTTTGGCCACTGATTGCAGTTGTACATGGCTCAGAGAGGAAATCTCAGAGCAAGCTCCTCTGCCCTTCTATCAATACCTGAATCATGCAGCAGGTTGTGGGTTTCCTCCAGGGCAGCCAGAAAATTGAACCCAAAACCAACCTAAGCTCATTTGCAAACTTCGTGCCTCTGTTCTCCAAAATGTGACTTGCTCTAAAGATAACTCCATTTGCTTCCAGATTGCCTTAAAAAAACCTTCACCTAACTTTGACCTCAAATCCTTCCACTCCAGTAAGGGCTGAGAGAAGATTGTTCTTTAGGACTCCAGCACTTGTTAATACTCTTAAAGAGATTACTCAAATCTCCTAAACAAATATCAGAATAGATTCTGGATTAATCTTGGGTGCTAAAATGACCTTGCTGATAAAATCAGCATCATTAAACCTCACAGACTGAAGAGGGAAGCCTTGGATGTAATTTTGACTCGGTAGCTACTATCATGGTAAGTTATCAGACTGCTCTGCATCTCTCTCCCTCTATTTCTAATACTCTTGCAATATTCCTTGGGAATGAGTACAAGAAGTGTCAGATCTTCCAGATCCTCGTGGGAAAAACAATATACTGAGACAGTCACTGGGACTATGCACCACCCACTCTTTTCTTTCACTAATACTTTTTGCTTTTCCCATTTTGGGTATTTGAGTTTTCTGGTTTGTTTTGGTGTCAGAACGAGGCTGGTTTGTGGAGCATCCCAACTGCTGTATTGTTCAAAGTGCCATTGTTCAGATGTGGATTCAGTTTTGTGCATTTGGCAAGGTGGTCAGGCATGTTGGTGTACCCTGGGGTCCAGTATGGACCATCTCCTTTGCCTGCCAGCTCTCAGTGATTTCCCCTGTTTGCAGATAATGCCCTGTGTCCTGTGTCTGTGTGCAGTTCCCTTTGCGTCTCACTTGGGTTTCAGAAATAATTAGTCCTGAAAAGAGTGACGTGGATTTTGGCCTTGTAACAGATATTTTCTTAAGAAGCAGGAGTGAGTTGGTGAGGTTTGTGTTAAATATTTTTGTCATAGCGTTGTGGCCAGGAATGAACCCCAGAAATTTTCCCAGGAATTTCACATTTCCCAAGCATTTTACAAACGAGAGGTCATTGCATGACTTTCAACCTACATCTCTTCTGTTGTTCTTTTACAGTTCTTCTATAATTCCCTCAGATTTCCTTGCAAAATCTCTAGCGTCTGTAATGGGAAAAAATTTAAATCCAATAAGAAATAACAGGCTATTTAAAAAATATATTCCTTAGAGGGCAAAGTCCATTACAACTGAAGCATTTACATTTACTTCCCAATCTCTTTGCCCAATTTTCAGTTTAATTTAGTCATTTGCTAATCCTAATTTTCCAGCACTGTGCTTACAGTATCTAACCGAATATCACTCATGTGGAAACACATTAAAATTCTGCAACAGACTGGAACTTATGGCCTCTGAACTCTTGTCACTTTGCTTCTCAACTCTCAACGTGTAATGGTGGGTCTGACTCCCTCTCCTCACAAAATTTTAGTCACCAATCCCTTCCTGGACACTGTGTTCCATTTCACTGGCACAGCAAAAGTCCCACCAAACTTCAAGGACACCTTTTGTTCAAGCAACAAAACTTTTCCCAAAAGATTTCTTCATATGCTGTTATTTGGGTTTACTTTGGTCTTAAATAATTTAATACATTTCAATGTTGACAGTGTGGCCACAGCATTGTGCATAGAAACAGCAAATAATTGTACTGTGTCGAAATACTGGGGACAGTGTGATTTGTGCCCAGCAGTCAGAATTGAGAAACTGTGTGTTGTACATCTGTGACTCCCAAATAAAAGGATGAGTGATGTGGTTCTGTTCCACTGAGGACAGCTGCTGTTTGAGCAGGCAGAGCCAAAGGCTCCGATTCCTGCACATCGCCCAGGTTCACCCACCCCAGGCAGAGTGGGGCTGGGACTCACTTCTGGCAAAGAACACCATGCCACAGGGGGCCTGACCCTCTGATCCCAGCTGGGCTCACAGGGATCAAAAGAGTCTGTAAGGACCCCAAGCTGAGGCTGAAAGTGCATCTCCAGAGGAGGCAGCTGAGAGACACTTTGTACTCAGTGGTGCTGGCTCCCTTCCCTCCACAGCTGCCTCATTCGCTCTCCTCAGGGGGTTAAATTTCTGTGAGCTAATTTAAGGAGAAAAGCCCTTTTAATCCGGTATCTTACAGACTCAGAGTATGTATATTTTTATATTGTGAATAAAATATGGATATTAAGCTCTTTAGGCAGGGACTTTGTCTTCTGAGATCTCTTTAAAGCCCTTAGCATGCTGCTGGTATTACAGGTGTAAATACTACAAATAATATAATACAATTTGGATCCCAGAGATCTGTTTCATTGGGAACAGGCTCACAAAGTGTATCTCTTTGTTGGACAGAAAAGGCTCAGGAATGAGGAAGGCTTTCCCAGAAGTTAGTGCTGAGCCTTGACCTGGAAGAACTTGGGGTCAAGAGCCTGTTTTGATTTAGGTTTCTTCATAGTTCATGAGGCTATTCTTACTTTGGTTCCACCAGTTAGAAAAGGGCAGCCTGCCCAAGGAACAAAAATACAGTTTAGCATACAGAGCACTCCTTTGAGAAGTGGACGAGAGCTGTTGAACCCTGCCAGATAACAGCATGTAGTGGCTCAAGGCAGAAAGGGAGAATGAATTCCCTAACCAAAGGCAAAGAGAGGAAAAGGACTTAAGAAAGTAAAACCTTTGTAGAAAAGAATATATTATTAACTGAAAAAGTAATTTAACAGAATAGTAATGTTCTCATACCTGAGAGCAAATCTAATACCAACGCTGCAAATTTAATAAAATCGCTGCAAAGGCAGAGAAGTTCAGTCTGAAGTGCACTCTTCTGAGGCTGAGGCCAATGCCCTTTAAGCACAATAGAAATACTTCATCAGCTTCAACACCAGCCAGATCAGGTGTCCACTGGATTTGGATTGTCAGTGGCTGTTATTGTCTCCACAGAGTAATCCACTCAAACTCGCCATGGCGATTAAAGTAACATCTAATTTCCACAACAATACCAGCAAATTCTCAGTATGGAATAATAACATCCTTTAGATTGGAAAAGACTTTTAAGATCAAGTCCAGCCACTAACCCAGCACTGCTGAATCCACCACTAAACCATGTCCCTACATGACTCCTCTACATCTCTTTGAAACCCTTCCAAGGAAGATGACTCAACCACTTCCATGGGCAGCTTGTTCCAGAGCTTGACAACCCTTTTGGTGAAGGAACTTTCACTAATAGCCATTCTAAACCTCCCCTGGCACAACTTGTGGCCATTTCCTCTTGTCCTCTTGCTTGTTACTTGGGAGAAGAGACCAACCCTCACCTTGCTAAAACCTCCTTTGAGCAGATTATAGAAAGCAATAAATGCTCCCCCCACACACACATCCTTCAGCTTCCTTTTCCTCAGGCTAAACACCCCCAGCTCCCTCAGCTGCTCCTCACAGGACTTGTGCTCCAGATCCGTTCCAAGCTCTGTTGCCCTTCTCTGAACATGCTCCAGCCCCTCAGTGTTTTCCTGGTAGTGAAGGACCCAGAACTGGGCACAGCACTCGACGTGTGGCCTCACCTGTGCTGAGTACAGGCAGACAATCTCTGCCCTGGTCCTCCTGGCCATTCTATACAAGGTGAGATGCTGTTGGCTTTTTTGGCCACCTCTCACTCCTGTCTGGCTGGCTGCTGACCTGTATGCCCAGGTCCTCTTCTGCCAGGCATCTTTCCATGCCATAATCCATGTGGAATTCAGCAGGCTGCAATGTGCATGGAAAACTCTAGCCACTCACTGATATTTCACCCAGCTATCTTGGTTTATCACTTTTTGCAGGTCTCAGCAATGTCTCTTGGTTGAGTGTTCCATTAACTTTTTCACCTCTTATGTCTTGAAAAAGACCAGAAGTAATCTTAATCCCCCTTATCTTGCTGCACTATTATCTTGCTGCATTCCCGGTGCCTTCCCTCAGAGACTTTGGGAAACTCTGTTTTTTCCCTTAACCCTAAATTGGCTTGGAGGGAGGCAATGCAAAGAGTTACTTGAACAAAGTAGAAATTAAATTCTGATTTCAATTCGGATCAGATTAGAGCAGGGCTTGTTTTACTGCATTTTAAGAGAAGGGAGCATTTCTCTTTTGAGGTAGGAGATCGATTCCTGTTAGATCGTCTCTCTAGATTAGTCCCTTGGATGATCCACACACTCAGGTCTGCTGGGACCAGCAATTAACCCAAACCTGTCAACTGTGGAAAGAATGTCACCATGACATCAGTGGTGTTCTTTCCCCTGATGAACTCAGGGTGACTGTAATGAAAAAAAAAGAGGTGTAAGATTGGCAACTGTTTAAATAAAAAAGACCTGGAAGAACAGGTAGAAAATCTACTTCCTTTAGCATGGGACTGAAGTAATTTTGCAGATCATGCATCTGTAATACCTTGCTGTATTAGTAAATTTCAAATTCAAAGCAAGTCTCTCCGTTTATAGCTTCAGAAAGTGCAGCCCAAAAGCTACTGATCTATTTGTACAGATAAGCACCCCACAGAGTTATCAGAATCAATGCAAACACTCAGGCAAAGATTCAATGCAAATAATAAATAAGTACAGACTTAGGAAATGGAAATGTAAGTCTTAAAACTAATTGAAACGCTGACCCAAAGAATAGCTCTTTATGCACATTTCTTCAAACACAATTCCAAGGGAAAAAGAGTGCAAAAAGTGGTAATTTCAAGGTGGTAGACAAGAGAAGAGACAAGCAGTATCCAGAGCAAAGGAGATGAGCAAGGGCTAGGAAGTGGTAGAAGCAATACTGGATTTTTTTTTTTCAATTACTTTTGATATATATGAACTTATAATGACTTTGTACAAAACAAGGTCTAATTTTGTACCCATGTTCTTTTTTGAGTTCAAGAGAAGTTTGGCATGGAATCTGAATCTCTGCTGAGCCATTTTCCTCTACTTTAGTTGTCCCTGAAGCTGCCAAAGAATGGGATGGCATGGCATGGCATGGTATGGGTCTGGGCCACCAATCTTTAAAGTACATTATCAGCCAGTTCATCAGTTCAGGATTCCTGCTGATGACTGTATGGTAGGGATTGGGTCATGCTTATCCCAAAATCTTGAAATTAATAAATTCTTCTTCAAGGCCTTGTGAATTCCAGGAATTCCAACTGGACTGTGCTGGATACAGCAGTGCAGAAAGGCCATCCTCATCCCTGAATAACTCACAACATGCTCTAGTTTCATTTCAGTTGTGGCCCAGACAAAAATATACAGGCAGGTTCAGACCAAGTGTTTCCTCACCTACTCAGTGCATTACATCTTATCCTATAAAGTGAATCCCAGTTGTGAACAGCCCTGCTTTGCTTGTTTTTGAATGAGGAATGGCAACAGTGTGGTTTTCTGTGGAACAAAAGGTCGGAAGACGTATCTTTCCATCTCATCCACATTAGTGTTAAGAGTTTGCAAAATCTACAATAATTACCAGAGTATAACAAAATTGTTTAGCCTGGGAAAGCTGAGTCCTTCAGGAGAAGTTCATCAGGTTTTGTCAGAAAGAGTTAAACTTTTCCTTAAATCAAGAAATAGGCTCCATTGCAGTTTCAGAGCAGCAGAACAGACAAATATCTTGTGCACTGTTACTGACAATATCAGATGTGAGCCAGCACTGGCTCATCCCAGGTTGGCTCACCGCAGCCACCAAGCTGTTTCACACATGGTCCAAAGGACACTTAGGGAAAGAAAAACCATGAGAGGGTCAAAATTTAAAAAACATTTTGATAAAAAACACAAAATATTATCAAAATATCAATCAGAAGCCAAGATTTGGCCAGATCTGCTCTTGTTTAACCTTCAGCATGAGATCAGGTCTCCATCTTTCTATTCTTGGTAACAGCTGATGAACTCAGTGTAACAAGGTATTAATAAACATCTGCCCAGCTCTTAGATTAATATGGAGAAGAATTAATGGAGGTCTTAGCACGTTCATATTTTCTAATTATGGCAGATGACTTTATTTATAGAAATAATGGAGAGAATGGAAATTGTCACTGACACCATGTCAATATACGCAACGAAATCCAATCATTTAATTGCATTACATTTGCCACGGAGTCACATCAATAAAGGGCCCTCCTCAGTCAGAGCAGTTCAGTGGTCACTACGTACTTTATGTTAGAAAGCTATGAGGATTAATTTTATTTTCAATGAATCATGAGCAAAGTAAGTTGTCTGGGACATTCCTGTGTGTCTCATCCTGAGAGGGAAAGGGCTGGGAGCAGATTTCCACCACGAGGCCACTGTTCCTTGTGTAGCTGTCTGATTTTCATGCTCATTTCTGGACACACTTTGCTTCCAGTCCCCAGAGCATCCAAAATAATGAAAGAGCACCCAAGCTGAGGCCTGTGCTCTGTTTCAGATGCTTTTGGCCATGGCTGAGCCAGCTCCTGCAGCAGCTCTGGTTCATGCAGTGCCACCTCTCTACTAGGATAAAGTACCACCAGTGCTTCTGTGGGTGTGATAACACATGAACCACTGAGATAAATAAAGCATAATGTGGAGCCTTGGTGTATTTACACCTCCTAAGAGAAGGAAAAGAGGCCTATAAAACTCCCACTAAAGGAGCCAGGAGTGTTCAGTTCATGCAGCTTGATAGGTAAACCCTGCAGCTTGTTTTTATTGGGATGTGCTGGCACTGGTCTTAGAAAGCAGTTGGTGTTTAAGAAGGTTTTGGACTGAGTGTGACTGTTTCTTGAGGGTTTAAAGTACGTTTCATAATGTTCAATTTAGACAGGTAGCCAGGGAGGTTTGGATCTTTCCTCCCAGGAGCAGGGAAAAGCAAAACAAGGCTACAATTATGGTGACAGATGGTTTGTCACACCCAGAGCATTGCTAGTAATTTTGCTCCTTACACACTGAAGGAGATCTGGAGTGATGCTGAAAAGCTGACAAAGTCCTCTAGTTCTCTCTTGTTCTTCCAAAATGTGTTTCCTAATCTGTTCTGGTCTTCTAAAGCTATCAGTCTGAATTAATGAAAACAGAGCAAGGGAATGGTACAATTTCTATTAATTATAGAGGCAGGTTTTTGCAATAAACAGAATTCATATCCCTACAGTGCTGCTTAAGTACCTATAATTCAGCTGCCCTGCTCACAACTGCAGCATCTTCTTCACGTTGTTTTACAAATTAGCAAACCTGGAATCAGCAGCTGTGTACAGTGTGATGACATTTAGTTTAACTGCGGGGGATCTGATCTGCCGAAATCCACGGGTGGTCTTCCAAGTGCTGCTTTTTGCTGGGATTGAGTTGCATCTCCCAAATTAAGTGCTCCTAGATCAGCTAAATGTTTTCCATAGAAGTGAAAATATAGGCACTTAGGAAACGGTATCAGTTACTTATTGTAACTGCTGACACTCTTCCAAGTACTGCCAAGTGTTACTTGGGGGATGCCCTTTCAAAGATGAGGAGAGAGAGGGGTCAGGGCACTGCTGGAGCCAGCCTGACCTCCCAGCTCAGCCAGCTGGTTTGTATTTACAGCAGGGTACATGGAACAGGAGCCCACGCACTGATATCTTTGCTCAGTGACCCATACCCCACAGGAATTTATCCATCAAAGCCTGAGGGACAGAACTGGATGTGCTGTGTCCTAGCCAGCCCTTCCTCTCCCACTGCCAGTGTTGGTGTCCCCTGGGGGGACTGGCAGCAGCAATGGGCTGGGTGAGCATCCCCTGTCACATCAGACCAAGCCTGGGACAACAGAGCCTCAGGAGGCCCTGGCTGCCAAAAACACTGCTGCTGCTCCAGCTGTGGTGGAGCAAGTGGGAGCTTTGGAAGTGGTGATAGATAAAAAACCGAAGTCCCTGGGGGCATAAAGGAAAGCTGGGAAGGTGCAGAGTGATAGTCATTTTTGCTCCACTCCTGCTTTCTACTTTCCAGATTAAATAAACTTTGCTTTTCTCTGCACTGAGTGAGAGGAAGCGAATTGCTGCTTCAGAGTCAGCAAATGTGTTTGAGAGCAGAATTCCTGCTGCAAGCCCAGAACTTTGCACAGCAAACTGGTCTGACTGGGGAGCACTCCGGTAACTGAAACACTCCAGCAGCAACAATTTCCAGCCCCTGTAATGTGCCAATAGCAGACCTTTTTGGGTGAAAACGTGTTCTGATAGTAAATGACTCCACCAGGCTACAGCAAAAACAAAAAGGCACTTTTCTGAGCCATAGTGTAAAAGGTTGATTTTTTTAAATCAACTACTCACAGGGCTGCTGGTGTTACATTTTAAGCATCTGACTCAGGCAGTCGAGTGAAAAGGTGATAAAATCCTTGACTTTGATTGAATTTCCATTGTGGCAAAACGTAAAAATAAATACAAACACTATGAAGAAATAAAAAAGCTACTATTGGACAAAATGTTCCACATAATTTTTTTAAATCTGTACAGATACTTAAAAAAAAAATCTCTTTTGCCTTGCATGAAGGTCAAAAATCAGCTTTCAAGCATTCTTTCAGCAGGCATAATGTTTAAGTACTGAACCTCCTGCCTGTTTAAGGAGCGTATTTCTTCAATTACATCCAACATTAGTACAGCTGTCAGGATTTCCCAAGGGATCACTGCAAACTGAAGAAAAGCCTTTGCCGTGGTGTTGACAGGCTCTGTGGCATTGCTCTGGCCTTTTGCTTGCTTCTGTATTCAGCTGCTGACCTCACAGGTGTAAATAAGAAGAAAATCAAGTACCCAGTCTCTTCTGAGTGCATATCAAAGACAATAGAAATGATGGACTGAGCTTGTACAGCAGCTTAAAAAGAAGAATTTTTAAAAAGCAGCTCTAGTGTAAGGAAGATGAGCCAGTATACCCTACACAATAAAAATGCAGTTCCTGATTATATTTTCTCTAACTGAATTACTAGTATGAAATCAATAAGGGATAAATGCCCTCTGAACACATTAGGAGGAAGACTACCAGCTTTTATTTACTCACTACACTGTATTAGACAGAAAGGCACACACTTCACAACAGGCACAGCTCAAGGCAAGAGCATGAGCTGACACCTTCACAAGTTACCCTACAGGATGTCTGCTTAAATGATCCAAACAATTTGAAGAATCCAAACACCAGCTTTTAGCAGCGAGGTAGTATCCTGAGAATATCTCCATATGAAAAACATTTTTGGTTATACTTCCCTTAGCAACCTCCTCAGTCACAAGCTCTGCTGTGAAGCACCTTTATAATGGAAATGGTCTTCAGGATTTCAAGGTCAATGTCATAACACAGCTTTTCTGCATTTTGATTCAAATTTAATTCACATGATTACTGAGGCTCAGAGATTCTTAAAAGAGATGGAGGCAGGAAGAATGTCCACAGAAATATCAATTTGGGTGAAAAATAATACATCACTGTTAAACTGTCCTAAAGAGCAGAGAATACAGACATAACACATGTGTTCTGTTTTTCAGCATCTATTTCATTCTTTCATTAATAGCAGTATCAAATGATTAGTAAAAGCCTTTTGTTGTTTGGTGGGTGGAGGCTGCCCAAATGATGGACACCTTAGAGAAAAAAACAGGGAAGGTGAGATGGAGCAGACTGTATCTGTGGCAATTATTTGAACAAATCCCATCTGTGTGGCACTGGAGGATAGGGGCAAGCTCCTGCTCTCTGGCAGGTCTCTTATGTGTCTTCAGTGCACATTTTAGCAGCCAGGATCTGGTTTTAATCTCCCCTGTGATATTTGGGGTGTTAGGACAGTGATTTCTGCCTTGATCCTGATCGTTGCTGTCATTCAGCAATGCTGGGTGGCCTGTGGCCAGCACCAGCAGCACAGCCCATGACAAAGCCAGCAGTGTGTGGGGGTGATTGATCCCAGGGAAGTGCCACAGGGCTCTCCAGCATGGGAGTGTCCCCAAGACAGAAGTGGGATGCTCCTCTGGCTGTGACTCCTTGGTGGTGAGGAATTCTGAGCATGCAGCACATGAAGCACTTCCCAATTTGGGAGGTCCTTCATACTCTGGGTCCTGGTCCCCAACACCCAAACAAAATTCCCTTCAGCCTGGGAAAGGGGATGGTGCACAGAGCTGCTGGAGAAAAGTGGGAGCTTTTTCCCTGAAGGAATGTTCAACAGGTACCTCACACATCCACACACAAGGAGATGTGGCCTGTCCTGGACACTGCCCCTGTGTGAAGCTGTGGGAGGTGAGAGGGAAGAAACCCACCCTCCCTGAGCTGCCCATGCACAGCCTTGAGGTTCCTCCCAGCAGCAGTGGGGTGCTGTAATAGTGGGATTTGGGGATTTGGAGACCTGAATTAGGACCTTTCATGGATCTGCAGCTTCCCTGGTCAGCACAGCCAGACATTTTCAGGTGAACCCACTTGTGAAGGAGAAGTTGCTCAGTGCCAGATCTCTCACTGCCTCTCCCAGAAAGTCAATTCTCTCTGAGTATCTTGCACTGGAGCTGCAGTACTGAGATGGGTGTCTTCCTGGGAGCTATTACAATATAACTTCCCACAAATAGCCCAGCAACCCAAAATCTATCCCTGCATTCTGACAATTTCAGTGTGTTGCCAGCTCACAGCTTTGCTGCCACCAATTCCTCAAGGCAGTTTTGCCCAGCACTGTTGAAAACACTCACTGTGCCCTGGGGGAAATGAAGCATGGAAGTCCTGTTATCACTGACAGAAGTTTTGTCTCTAATTCCCCATCTGCTCTTCTGAATGTTAACCTACAGTGCTGGCACATCAACTTAAATGATAAATAAGAATTCTAAGCAGGAAGCAACGAAATATTAGTCAGATAGGCTGGTAGTGTCTGCAAAAATGTGGTGTGGATGCTCATATTTCCCAGAAGAAAAATTATAGGACAAAATAGTGTTGTTATGTTACACTGATCAAGGGAAAATGCTGTCACAGAATAGGACAAAATAATGGTCAAAACCAGATTTATTTATTATTTTACCTTTAATGTATATAGGATCCTGCATAGTTCCTCCTTCCTGTTCTTATTGTTATTTATGTTTAGCAGCTGAGTAAAATAGCACACGAGGCAAGAAATCTGTGAGGAGAGTAACAAAGTGATGCACAGTGTTAACTTGCTTGTTTTGGAAATATCAATTTATCTTGGTTAAATAGAAGCTTGGCCCAAGTACTAAGCCAAGTAATCATGATTAGGGAGAGAAAAAGACATTCACCTTCTTGGAAACTCAATAGTTTTCAACAGTAATAGCACGGCAGTGACATTGTTTGAAGCTGGATGCTTGCAGTAATTAATACAGATTATTGTCATATGAGGAATGGAAACATCTGTGACTGCTCCTGCCATTGCTTTCATTTCCAGAGCAGTTATAAGACCAAAAATACACGTGGTTTTTGTTTCATGGACGTGGTCCTTTCACTGTTCAGGGTGCTCCACTGCCCTCAGAGAACAGCAGAGATTTTGTTCTTATTTTTGGTTCACAACTGCATTGAAGGCATATGAACACTCTTCTGTCTTAAGGAGACTTTGCTTTTGTTCTTTCTCCCTATCTTTTTTTCCTGATTCTCATGAAAAATTGGTTTTATGCTAAAAATTATACTGCAAAACACATCTGTAAAGAGATTCATGAACTCCCCAGCTATTGTTTTCCAAAGAGGCTGAATCTGCATCTGTATCATCCAGCATGTCAGGCACTGAACCCATCTGCAGAGCAGGTGCTTTAGAGTTTACACTGGTTTTTGACCTCATGGCTGGTGCTCAGCCCAGTGCATCAGCCTCATCTCAGCAGTCAATTGACTCCTCACCTCACCAGATTTCCCACCCACCCCATACCAGCTCCCTTGTGCATTTCATTACTGCCTTGCTGCAATGTGCTGCTGTTCCTGCTCTCTCTTGTGTGGGCACACCACTGCTCTCTTTTGGGTTGTGATCCCCGTCTTTCTAACACTCTGCCTTCATGTGGCCCACTCAGTTTCTTTCTCCCTTGCCTTGCTCATCAGGCTGGATTTGATGGTGTCCTAACCATGAATGACTCCACTAGAAAGGCTTCCTTCTTCCTGCACTGGAAATGGTTCCCTGGGACCTATAGCTGCCCAGGAGGAATTAGGGTTTTGCATTGTTCTTCCAATGAGCCAGTTGGCTTCTGTCCCTAATATGTGGCTTGGACACCCTTACCATCACTGCACAGAATATTACTGAAGATATCTGGTCATATATGAGCACAGGTCCCCAACTGGTGAGCATTAGCTGTGTTTAGAGATCATTAGAAATATTATTTCCACATTATTCCTAAGAGCTCTTCTATTTTACTGTGAGTAGTAGAACTACTCAATGAAGAGAACTCTCTTCCATTCAATTATTATCTTAATATTGAGCTCATTGTTGAAACAACAGCTCCTCACCACTAATCAGCAAAGAGCAATCAGGCAAAGCAAACAGGGATCTCCAGAGGACACAGGTGTGAGTTCAAAGGTCCACAGAGTTGTAGATGTGTTGCACGTGACTTAGACCCAAGAGCCAAAAGGCAGCTGCACCTACAGAATTACATTTTAAAAAATAAGGACATACAAATTTTAAATTCTGTGAAAACTATGTGAAATGTGTGCAGGAAAAAAAGAAAAATGTCTGGAGCTTTTCTACAGCACTTGGGCACAAAATTTTGTTTTGTGAATCTGAGCAATTTATCATATTCAACTAAGAGGGCTACAGATGGTGAAGTTTGTGTTCTGAAAGGATGACAAGCCACTGCAGAGTGCTTATGATGCCAATTTTACCCTTTTGTAATAAGACAAAGAGGAAAGATGCTCATGAGAACCAAGCTGGGTGTTTGTTTTTACCAGAGAGTTGCTTATTTCACAGCTCCATGACTCAGTAGCAGTAACATTGGGTATTAAACTGTCTTTCTCCCTCAAGTCCTTTCCTTAGTTTCAAGGGAGACAAATACTTTCTACCCAGTGTCTGCCACAACCAGGGTTCTAAGCTGATGTGCCAAGACTATTCACAGCCTACCTGTAGACATTCCCCTGCTTTCAGAGGTCCTCCAGCAGGTCCAAGATGGAACATGTGATGGAACACAACTGCCAGTCAGCTGGAGAGACACATTCAAGCTCCTCCTGCTCCTCCAGTCCAGCAGTTTCTGATGTTTAGATCTAAATTATCTGTTCCGTGAATGTCAGCAGGTTTAATACAACATTTTTCACTGACAGACAAGTTGAACCAGCAGCACACAGTTAAGTAACTTTCTTGAATTTCCAGGTCACATTGGCAGGGCTGATCCAGCACTCTCAGTCCTCTTCTTTTGTCACTTCTTTGAATCAGATCTTTTAGGAACTTGCCTGAACAAACACAGTTCAAAAGTGGTTGCCTGCAATGCTGAGGGAGCTTTACACCAATACCCAAAGCAGAGATCCAACCTGCTTACTGGGAGAGCAGTGCAGGCTGGAGCTCTTGTCTGGACCAGGGATGATGCCAGGGAAGAGCTTCTGCAAATCATGTCCTTGCTCTGCTCTGAGTCTCTGTGTCACACCTGGACCTTAGCAGATGTCTCTGGGTAGTGGTCCTTGGTAAGATGTGACATGAGGAGCTGCAGCAGTGGCTTTGTACTGGTGCTCATTGCCCACCCCTTAGCAGCACACGGGTCCAGCTGTGCTCTGCTAGATGCTCATAAAAATTAACAACAAGATTAAGATCAGACTGCTGTATTTTATCACAGAAAATAAAGTCAAACAACAGCTAAAACTGGGGAAAGGAGGAGGGAAAGGGGAGCACAGAAGACAGACCAAAGGCAGCAGAAGAGTTGTATTTATTTTCTAATCCCATCTCTTTTAGTGTCTGTGATGAGCACTGTAACTAAAGGAATCTAACTGAATTAGAATTTCAATATGTCCTGAGCAGATTGGAGCTGTTTCCATTCATGAGCAGCACGTCCCAGCTGTAATTGCCTGCTTGCTTATCCACATAGCTCTTTACAGCTAATCCAAATGCAGACTCAAAAATAAATAGTGCCAGAGCATTCACTTCCCGCTGGGCAGTAGTTTTAGCTCTCCTCTGCCTTTGCTTTGTTCCAGCTGGTGCTCTCCATGGCACAGGGGCTGACTCAAAGGAGATAAAAGATGATTGACCTGCACAAGGAATTAGGTGACAGAAAAGCCACTCCTGCCGTATCTGCCCTGCCTGTTTGTGTTTTTCCTCTGGATACTACTTTGCATGTCTTTATCTTTCTCTGCCCTCACCTCTCTCCCCAGCCACATCACTCATGCAATATGCTTCTCCTTTGTGGTTTCCCTAAAAGCTGCTGGTGTCCTCTGTGTCCCCAGCAGCACATCACCCTTCCTCTGTGCTCCTACCCTCAAACACACCGTCAGTATTTTAGTGCTGAAGTGAAACTCTCTTCAGGGACATTTAAAAGCCATGCCCTTCTCAGATCAGCTTCTCTGGAGGGGTGTGCAGCTGGGGCACAGTTGCACAAAGCTGAAAGGGGTGTCCATATGGATGGGACTTGGCAAAACCACAAAGCAAAGCTCTGCCTTTGCTCTCTGACATAGGCACCTGTACGTGCCTTGGCTCTCCTCCCTCTTCACTGGGTGGAAGGTGGTTGTCCACCATTTTTTAGGCTGTTTTTTCAACTACAACCACCACAGACTTCCTGGCAGCCTTTGGCCAAGTCTCACCAGCCTCTATGCTGGTGAGGTTTGCTTTAGAGGTTCATCACCTCTAAAACAGCACTGCTGCTTCACACTTTGGGGTGTAAATCCCAGGTCCCTCAAATGGCAGTGGTGAAAGGACATAGGAGTCAAATCTAAAGCTGCTTCACTTCAGCAGAGTCAGAGGCATCCAGCTCCCACTGTGCAACAAATTTCTCTTAAAAGTAGATTTATTAGTATCCAAAACAGCACCCTTTAAGATTTGGTCCAGTAGGTACCCACAAAAACTCAGCTGGGGAGAAGGTCATTCCCTCCTGATGCCCATCAAAGGGACTGATCTCAGCACAGAGCAGTGTGCCTCCACTCCATCTCCTTTCTGTCACCACATTTCTATTTCCCACTGGGTTTATCAGGGCACAGCCACAGGCCACAGAGCCTCTTCACTGCCACCCACACTCTCTTATCCAGCCAGCCTGGCCCAGGGCTGCACAGCCCTTGTGGTGCAGTGCAGCACCCAAGGTGATCTATCCCTCTGCAATTGCAGAGGGCTGTGTTAAGATTTAAAGGAGAGCATCAAGTGAGCTAGTGCAGCACTTTCACTGCTTCCTCCTTACCCCCAGGATCCTTCTCCATCAGTGTAATACTGCCTGGTCTCTGGCAGAGCAGATCTCCCTATAAAACTCTCTTAGCTCAGCTGGACAGAAGGAAATTGCTGGGAGGTGACCCTGCACTTGCCACTGCTACACCCCCTCCCAGAGCCAACTCCATTTTACAGGCAGATTGTGCCCTTCTCTGAGGCCAGGGAGCAGCTGAGATGATGAATATAGTGCTTGTCCAATGTGTCACTTGCTACGTAAATTCAAATTCAGCACAGAAAGCTAAAAATGTTTGCAGAATCCTGACAGGCAAAGTGGACAATTATGTTCAGCTGTTCCTCACAAACGTTGATCCTCATGATGTGCCAAGAGAGGCATTGCCTCGTGCTTGGATTGCAAACTCACCAGCACCAAAACACGAGGATGGTGACAAGGGCTGGCTCTTCACTTCATGCTCTGCCACCTGGAGAGAGTCTGAAAGTGTCCTCTGCCAGGTACAGTGGTGGCACCAGCACTTCTCTTGTACAGATGAGGAAACTGAGCCCAAAATGCCAGGCTGCTCCAAGGCAACCAAAAGAAGTTGTGAGTCTCTTGCTTGCAGTGACAGACAGTAGCTCCCTCCTCTGTAGCTGACTTAGGGACACAGGAAATTCTTCAAATTTGCTGTTTCAATCAACTAAACCAGAATAATTGAGACTAACAGTGTGGCCAAGGTGAGTGAAATGAGTTGTCACTGGATAGTAATGTATAGAAAGAGGCACTTGGAAAAAAAAATAAGAAAAGAAAATTGGAGAAGGAAGTTAAAGGTAAAAAGGTCACAAAGAATAAAGGCTATAAAGTCTACAGGCATGCTGGGTGGAATAGGAAGGTAGCTCTTGGGAAAGTGGAAGCCTAGGGATAAAGGGCATAATTAAATGGCAAGGCTTGAAAGCTTTTTCAAAACAAAGAAAGTCAGTACTGGAGAGAAAAACACCATGAGATGGAAACCTGGAAGATTCAGAGGTTACATTGGAATATTTAATTCTGAAGTGTAGACATATTGTTATGTAGCAGGAAGATATAGATACCTCAGCCTTTCTGAATACTTCTCTTTCTCCTGTACATACTGGAAAGAGGGAATTAACAATTGTCAAGGATGACTTTAAGTATAAAGAAATATTTCCTTAGAAAACATACCCATGTGTCACTGTGTTCCACACACAGCTAATCTGCACCTCCATGTGATGGCTTCAACTGTCACTGACAGCCCCATTCTCCTCCTTTGGATATGGAATATCCAAAGACATGCCTGTGACATGGGAATCCAGCAAGACCACTCTGTGTCCAGGGTGTCCCCCTCATTCAACTTAAAATCTAGATGGAGAGCTCAGCTCTGAGCTCTGGGGAGATTTCGGAGCAGGGTCAGAAATGGAGGTGAAGCACTAATGAAGCATCATTAACCATCAGTCCTCCTATACTCCAGTCAGTACATTAGCCAGCTGCCCATTGTCCATTTTCCCCTTGCCATAATGAGGAAGCCCAGACTGAAGGTCATCTGCTGGTTGGATTAGTCTGTGAGTACAGCTGGGGCTCCTGAGATGCTGCAGCAAGAGCAGCAGTTTGTGCCACTCTGTCCTGCCCTGTGCCCATCAGCTTGGAGCAGCAAAGTTCTGTCACAAGGCACAAATTCACCTTCTGATGTTGCTTTTGCTGCTGCTGCCAGAGCATTAAATGTGCCCTAAGTGGTGGCTGTCTTCTGCTAATGCAGATGTATTTCTTTTGTGAGTTAGCTTAATTGTGTTCTTGGTGTGTGTCTTCTGTCTTGTTTTGGATACAAACAATGGTCCTTGGTCCAGTTCTTTTATTCTTTTAAATATCAGAACTGGAAAACTGCCCTGGATCATCTCCTGAATGAGACAGGGGTATCTTAGTACAGTAGTTATTTCTACCACTTTGCCTGGGAAACTCTTCCATGCTCTAGGGCACCTGAAAGCCAGACTACCCTCCAGTCAGGCTACACTTTACATTGAAAATTCAACAGGCTGTTTTATTTATTCTTCCATCCTTCATCACACACCACTCTTCCCTGTTTTGTGGCTCATCAAAGCCATAAGAGAACATTCTATCACCAGACAGAGGCACGGGTAAGACCTATTGGGACACAAAGCCTAATTGTGGATATTCAGTAAATTCACCTCAAAGTGAACAACTCTCTTCTTGCAGGCTGTCTTTGATGCCTGGTTTCACTCTCTTCTTTTTCTCATGGGTGATGGTGGGTGGGACCACTCAAAAAAGTGTCTATTCAGGCATGAGAGAGAGCAAATATTTACCATCACTCAACAGCAACTGACCCATCTGTCCAAGAACTGACCCTGACATCTGTGGGGTGGCAAGGGAAGAGATTAACATGTGGATTAGCAGAAAAACTTTGGGGTTTCCTTGGAGTTTGAATGAATCTTCTGGCTGGGAAATGCTGGGATAAAGCATCCAGCACTTGTCAGCATGGTCAGTGGGGGATGTGGGTGTGTTCAGACAGAGCTGAGTGGTCAGTGATTGTATCTTTAGGTGAATGTTTAGCTTTTGTTGCCTTTTGATGGATCAGGGCGTCTTTTATGAAGCAAAATTAATGCAAGCGCTTCTCTTTTCACAGTGGCCACATTGCCCAGGAAATGAAATGTCATAAGGGGAAAAAAGCTCATTAGTCTGGTGCCATAAATGGTTCTCCAAGGTCTCAGAAACCCTGTGATTAACATAAACATAGGCAGAGGCAATTACAAGCCAACACACATATAAAACCCAGCTTTCCATCTAAAAACATGGTCTGAAACATCTCTCTTTGGCTGTTCACAGCTGTGGTGACCTAGAGGAAAGGGATTTTTCATACCAGTCATGACAGAAACTGAAGAGAGAGGAAGGAGAGCAGCCAACCCCGGGTGAAAGTGAGGACAACAGAGTAATATAGGGTGTGTAACATAGTCCCCAAGGTACCAGCTAAGGGATTTTGTGATTTGCCCTCAGAACTACATCATTTTCTGGAGCAATTTGAAGCAAATGCTGCCCTGTTGTGTTTTCTTTACACTGAAATCCTCAATCAGGTGGTTGCTGTTGGGTGGACATGTGGATACTCCTTAGGACAGGGCAGAATAGTTCTAATTTTATAAGAACTATCTCAAGTCTTCACCTTGCAATGGCTGAAAAAGTGGACATCTTGTCAGGTTTTCTAGTCAGTTCCATGAAATCCACCAGCAGGTGATGTTCAAGAAGAGGATGAAAAGATGGGAGGAGTGGGACAGCATCACAGACTCAAGTATTTGTACCAGACTGTGCACTCTTTACTCTGCATTTCTGCCCTTAACCTCGAGCATTTACACAGAATAGACCCAGATACGAAGAATGAAGTGTGTTTTGTAAAAACCAAAGCTTGGCCTCCTTGCCTGTCACTGTGGCAACCGTGTCAAGAGACAACTGTGTTGATGCCACACTGAAAATAGTGAAGGAGACAAAGGTGCTCAGGCAAGGTCAGGCAGAAAGCCCAGAGTCCCACCCAGCATCCTGACTAGCAAAAATCACATCAACTCCAGCAGCTTGTGGATAACCTGCCCTATAGGAATAACCCCACAGTCAAAAAAGCAGCTTGAAGCATCTCCTCTCCCCTGTTTTTAACAGGTATTTTTGTGACTTTGGGTGCTCCGTCTGTTCAAGCAACAACACAATCCACTCTGAATGCGAAGCTGACATCCTGCAGTAATGAGTTTCACAGGCTGATTACTTGTTGCATGATAAAAATAAGTTTCCAGCAGCTGACTCTGAGAAGCAATGGGGAAAAAAAATGAGAAAAAGTAACGTTATTTGTTTTCCCTGAAAAAAGAGAGGGAGCAGTGAAGAAACACGGTTCACAGCACTGCCTAGAGACTTAGCCAGGAGGGGAGAAAGGCATGGAAGTTTGTTAACTGACCTGGTGGGGCAGAGCATACTCGTGAAGGTTGCAACTTTGGAGGTCATGAATCCTCCAAAGGCCTTCAAAAAAGGGTCTTGGGGAGTTTGTATCGCTGCTGGTGCATAAAAGGTTTTTACCTAAGGTTGAACCCCTGCCTGAAGGAACCATGGACTTCAGTCACTTATGTCGACCTCTGGAGTGGTGTTATGATGTCATCAGTGTTACAATTTTACACAAAATTAGGTGTGCAATTGTGTGTTAAATAGTGGTAGTTAGCTGGGATTGCTCAACTAACGAAGCAGGCAGCATTAAAGCTGTCACATATGGACTGCTCCAGGGCACTGGCACTATAAGGGAGTCTGAAATCACTCAACTTCACTGGGAAGAGAAGCATCCCTTTTCCTTCTCTGGCATCCCCTCAGTGGGACAGACCCCCTCACCCAGCTCCCAGCCCAGCAGTGCTCCTGCAATTTGCTCTGGAGCTTATAAATCTGGCTCCCTGCCCAGGGAGTCCTGCCCAGGTGTCCCTGTACGGTCAGACAGGTGGCAGAAGCTGCTGATGACCTCTAATGTGTGCCCAAGTTCTGCTTAATTAAGAAAAGGCTCTCTAATACCATTCACCACCATTTCCTGATGGCTCTGGGACCACTCAGGATGTGGCAGCACAACCAGCCTGGTTTTCCTGCAGTGTGTGACATCCTTAAGAGTGCAATGGCAAATACATAATTTTATTTTCCAACATTAAGGGACTCAGCCTGGGACAGGCTCAGTCCAGCATGCAGTGTGGCCCTTGGGTAGTTGGTGTGACCCCTCCTGCATGGCCTGGAGCAGAGGCACCAGCTGGGTGGTCACTGTGGTGCTGTCTGGGGTAATGTGGGTAAAATCTTATCCAGCAGTGTGAGGATTTGGCTCAAGGTCTTACCAGTGAAATTTCTGACCAATATCACTATCAAAACACTTAGTTGTTGGCTATATTAATTAGATCTTAGCAGATGCTACTTTACCTTCTAAACTAAATAACTAAGGTTATTACAGGGATGTAGTGCCTCATCTTGTTTATTCCCTAGTACTTAACTACAGTGGTTGTAAGGAAAGAACAGAATTGTTCTTGACATTCAGACTGCAGTGACGACCACAGAATCAGGGAAAGGGCTGGGGGAGATTGCCCTCCTTCTTCCTCCCTTCTTTTGGATCACTTCTTGTCCAGTTTGCTGTTCACAAATGCAGCCAAGAGCTTCATCAAATATTGCCATCTCTTATTTAAGCAAGGTACTTGTCTGCTAGTCCCAGTCCCAAGCCAGCATCTGAGCACAGCAGCAGGATCCCAGCAGGGAGGAGGTGACAGGAGCACCAGTTTGGCCAGTTTGTCCATCTAGCTGCCCAGCCAGGGTGTGAATTTGGCCCGGGGCTGTGTCATGGACCCTGTGGTTCTGGGCTGACTCCAGGGGGAATGCTCAGTCCCTGGACACCCATCAGCCTGTCTGCACACAGATGGATTTTGGCTGCTGTCCATGTCAGTCTTCCCCTGCAGCCACCTCTACGTATTTAAGTATTCTCCTGGTTCACCACTATGCAAATATTGAAATTATCCCTTTGCATGATTATGGAGACAGTGACATTAGAGACTTTCTCAGATCATGTGCCTTCTCTGCTGACAGCATCAGCCATCAGGTTTATTTTTCAGTGAGCTAAAGAATGGCCCCCAGTGTATGAAAACTTCATGATGAGGTATTTAGTATCTGGAATATTTTTTTTCTTTATGCTTTTATCTGAATGCATTAAAAACACAAATTGTTGTGCTGTAAAAGAATGCAAAATGCAGCCTTCATAGGAATGGCCCAATTCTCAGAGAGCAAGATTTTTAACTGAGCCTCACTAAAACCAGAAGAAATTAAGAGGGGCTACAAGGGGAGCCATAGTCACACTAGCAGGTCCAACATAGCCTGAGACCCTGAGAGAAGGCAACAGCTCTCCTACCCTGAAGTGAAACAAAGAACTCCTTGGGCAGGTATCTAATTGGCATTTCCAAATGGCCTCGGGATAGTAATTTCTCCACGGGAAAAGATATCTTTGTCATATCAGTTACATTTCCACAAAATGCTGCATTTACATCTTATACTTGTGCCTCATTCAGACACCTTCCCCAAGAGCCTCACCTTACAGAGAGCTGCAGAACAACCGAAAACCTGTAATGAGTGTGTATATGCTTAACAATAACCATTTTGTCCCCGAAAAATACTGCCATAAGAACATTGGACACAGCTATTACCTTTCTTTAAACTACTGATGATTTCTTGCCCGTGGTAAGAATCCTTTGCAGTGTGGAGCAGAGCTAAGCCTGATTAGCCAACCTCACCTTTTGCCAGTGGGGCTAATGGGATTTATTCTCCATTCTAACTCACTGGTCTCTCATCCCCATTATTTTACATTTCGCCTCGAGTTAACAAATGATCCATCTTCAGAGCACACGGAGCATGGGCTCAGGGGATCTGGCACGCTGGATATTGTGTGCTCTGCCACGTTGGATGGGCAGTGACAAAAGTTATCCCTCTTCCCCCAGGTCCTTCCATCGTCCCACTGCAGCGAGCAGAGCCAACACTGGGCAACCCTCTAAAATGTTTATTTGGACCAGTGGCCGGGGATCTACATCTTACAGACATGATGAGAAAAGGTAAATGGCACCTGTGCTGATTGTCTCTTACGGGTTTGAATATTTATGAGTGTTGCCCGTGGCTTGTCCCCCATGGTGGCACTGGAGAAGTAGGAGGGATGCAAAGGGTGCCCTCCTTGTGCCTCACAACCCCGGCTGCTGCTCCTCCAGGCACAGGAGTGCCAGGGTTACCAAGCCCAGGCAGAGTGCAGGGGCAGTGCCAGAGCCATGGCCAAAGTCCTCCTTGCTCTCAGGACACCAGCAGCACACCGTGGCCATATCTGATTTAGGTTTTAAAGCACACTAATCCCCAGCCACAGGTTTGAAACCCCAACCCCTGTGAAGCCTTGGTGCTTTTTGCAGGTGCCCTGCTATGCTGGTTTGAAAGCAAAACCAGTGAAAGACTCCAAGTCAGAAACACAACTTAATTAGAGGAAAAGAAAAGAAAGAAAAGAAAGTAAAATAAAATAAAAGTAATAGTACAAAAAAACCACTGACAGAGTCAGAATACAACCTGACACCCTGTTAGGGTGGTAGTAGCTGTCCAGATGAGATGGCCTTGTTGAAGCAGTGATCCTGTAGAAAGGTCAGGAAGCTCTTGTCTCCTCTGGGAGTCCAGTGGGTAAAAGCTCCCTGTGCTGTCCCAAACCCTGGATTCTATCCAGGTGGGAATGCTTGGCTCCTCCCCCTGGGCGGAGCATCTCACAATGGGATGATCTCATTCTCTGAGCCCTGCAGTGGGTCCTTGATGGCCCATTAACCAGAGACAGCTCCCACAGGAAGTTATCTATGAGTCATGTGGCAAGGCATTGTTAGGCTCATTAACAG
This sequence comes from Acrocephalus scirpaceus scirpaceus, assembly GCA_910950805.1. Classification (NCBI taxonomy): domain Eukaryota; kingdom Metazoa; phylum Chordata; class Aves; order Passeriformes; family Sylviidae; genus Acrocephalus; species Acrocephalus scirpaceus. The sequence continues at coordinate 6,797,704 of OU383781.1, forward strand.
AAGATAAGGAAAACACTGCCCCACCTGGCTCCAACAGCTCATGAAGATGGGGATAGAATACATACTTTGGGCACAATCCACATTGTAACCCAGGACACCTGCCTGCATCCATCAGCCACAATGCCCCCCAGGCAGATCACTGCCCCACACAGCTGCTGCACATCTGAATGATGCATCCAGCTGCCAGAGATGTTTTCTGGTTATGCAAATGCACGTGTGAGGATGAGCATGTGTGCAATACCTTGCGCAGTAGCTGGGGGTTGTTTAGCTGCTTGAAAGTGAGCTAGTGGCTCACCAGCCCACTTGAGTGGTGTTGCTGCAGGGAACAGGCTGAAGGAGACAGAGGAATAAATGAGTTACTGGATCTCCCAGGGGAGCAGGGAAATGTGCCAAAGAGAAGGAAAGGGAAGGAGAGGTTTGAAATCCACAGACAAAGGCAGTGCTCAGTTGGGAACAGAAGAAGTTAAATATCAATGATAAAAGAACAATTGTCAGTAATGCTCAGACTCATCCTTCCAAAATCCCTCTCCTTTGTAGTAAGATTTGCTGGACAGCTTGTCTTGTCACAACAAGGACACATTTGCCTCTCTTTTCTTTCCTTTGCCCCTTCCCACCTCTCCTTCAGTTCCTCTTGCAGTCACGACTAAATGTAATCCCAAAAATATCACACTCCAGTGAAACAAAAACAGATATTATTGTACCTACAGTGCCAATTAGCAAAACACTCTCTTCAAGAATTCTAATGAGACATTACTGTTGGCATCTGCTTGGGAATATGCACTCCTGAATTCAGGCAGCAGAGCTGCCCTCAGGACCCTGAGATCCTTTGGAGAATTGGCCAATTTGCTGAATGTTTCTGCAAAGGTTGCATAGGTGTTCAGCTCTTTGGATTATCTGATCCCAAACAGATATTCTGAAGACAAAAAGGCCAGCATTGCAGCATGAACTTTCATTGGAGCTGGTTGTCTAAATGCCTCCTGTACTTCTGCCAGTCTCTTCTTTAACTGAATTTTCCCCAGGCTAATGTCCTTCTGCATCAGAATGCTGTCATGGTCCAAGGTTAGGCACTTGGAGGAGATATCTGCCCACATTTTGGGCTGGCTGGAACCTCCTGATTAGCACAGCCTTTGACTCTCACCATGCCTTGAAGCCAGGCTTATTAACTCGGGCTGAGGGCTCACCAGAGCCTGGTCAGTATAAATCCAGGCAGAGCTCATCCCTGCCTGCCTGCAGAAACAGGGAATAGGGAGCAGTATCTCTATGCCTGCACACCAGCCATGGTAAATTCTGATATCTTGACAAGCCTTCGGGTGGGTTTATTTCCCAAGAGGTTCTGTAGAGTGTACAGGACTTCCTTGTACCTTGTGAGTGATTAATAAAATGCAGGAGGGAAAGGGAGGAAAAGAAGATGGAAATAAGAGAGTGCTGAGGGCAGCCTGAGGACTGCAGAGGAGAGGTGTGAACACAGAGCGAGTGCTGTTAGTGGGAGAAACTCATCCTCCAGTGTCTGGCAGTGATTTTAACACATGTAAGGTTACCAGTGCCATCATTATATCAAACAAGTGGTGCCTTTTAGAGAAATTACTCACCTCAAATGACCCTTTCCAAGGAATTTTTTTCTTTAAACTTCAGACAGAAAGACTGTCCTATGGATCAGCAAACTTGTCACTCAACATATGCTACAACCACAGACTTTTGAGGGGTTGCACCATAATATTAACTGTGCTGCAATGAGCCACTTGCTCTAAAGGAATCACCTCCTCCTGGGTGGAAGGTATCTCACAGGCATCTCTTTTAGCAGGATCAGCAGCTTAAAAATCTGTATTTTATTGCTGTTTTAGCCATCAACAATGCCCCAGCTGCCACATTTTATGCTTTGGAAATCTAGTCCATCCCTGATTCTGTCTCAGCTTTCAGAGAGGCTCTCCACACCATTGCAACCATTGGAAAAACAAAGCACTGGTTTGATTTGGTTTGGTTTGGTTCAGTTTTGTCCAGCCTGGTGAGGAAGAGGGAAGGAATTGAGTGAACAAAATCTGTGAATATCTGTAGGAATCCACCTACAACCATCGCTGAGTCAATTCTGAGGGCTCCAGAGGGATTTCTTGTTGCCATAGGTCTACTAGCCAAAACTGGTGCAGCTAAATACACTTGTAAAGAAAAATGTAAAGGTGGTTTCTGAGCAGAAAAATCCCTGAACACAGGGAATTCTGCAGGTAAGGTACAGGAGTAGTTCCTGACCATTGCATTCAAGGATTTCTGATATCAATAAACACCTCACCATGAGGTAATTTGAGTGACATCTGCATTACAACTGTGATATCAGAGAAGTGAATGTGAATTCAAAGTCATTGTGAATTATTCAGGCAGGCAGGCATCCCTGTCTGACAAGCCCCAGGACTGTGTGGTGCCAAAGGAGGCAATGTCTCCCTCGGTGCCACACCATGGTCTGTTTGCAAGGGGAGGGCTTTGAAGGTAGGTAATCTGTGTTTATTTGAAATAAATAAAGTAATTGCAAGTGCCTGGTGATTCTAGCTCTCCCGTGAGGACACTTAGCAGTCTTTACAGAGCTCTTAATACTGCTCATTTTGGAGCAGGAGATAGAGAAGGATCTGCTGACCACTTTGCAGAGGGATCCCTGCACTGCTGCTGTGCAGGGACACGGAGAGGGAAATCTTCTCTGTCCCCAGCAGGCACAGTCACAGCTGAGATCTCCTCTCTGGCATCTGTGCCTGGGGAGAGCAGTCAGTCTTCATCCTCTGAGCTACCTGGCAGAAAGGACATGGAAATGTAGCAGGGGAGAACTTCCGTTTGGAAATGATCAAGGGCACAAAGACCTTTTGTCCTTGGGGGCTTGCTTCCTATTAAATGCCTTTGCACAGGTCAGGGAGACCCCAAGTTCTGACAGCTGGGGCTTCTTAAAAACCAAGAGCCCCCCTCGATGTTGTACAGGGAGTTATCACAGGTAATCACAAGTATGAAATGGAGTCACTTGGTGAGCAGTGTCTGGGATGCAACGACCTGTACTTCAAGACAGCACAGCAGGCAGCTGACTGTGGCTGTGCAGCTCTGGGATCCAAAATCAGCCAGCTAAGCACAGAGTTATTCCAGCTGACCGAGCAGAGAGGCCCCTGAGCTGTGCCAAAAGTTCACAGGTACACGAACCCACCCCAACACAGCTGCACACGCACGAGCAGGACACTGCTGCTGCCCCACTGAGGGAGGGGCTGAGACTGCCCTCTTGGTGGCCAAAACACATTGTGTTCTCCAAACCAGGGCTCTAAGAGGCAAAAATGTAAAGTTTTGTAACAGCAGATGTTACCAGTATCACACAAAGAGAATTGGCACCTCCCCAGTGCAGGCACAGGCGTGAAGAGGAGGAGGGAGAAGGGTTGCTCAGCGATGTCTCCTGGGCTGTGGCAGGACTGCTGTCATGGGCTGGCATGTGCCACACCACCACCCGCCCCAGCAGGGTCACCAGGCTGGCTCCTGACAGGAATTCAGGGGAAAAAAGCCATCAGTGAGGTGTACCAGGCTATCACTTTGCTGTCGTTCAGGGCTTTGAATAACAAATATTTCCAAGAGAGCAATAGAAGCAGTGTTCCAAGCCTCACCTCTGAAGCAGAGCTTTCTTTAGTTTTGTTTCCTGTGGTGGGTGAGCTTGGAAGATGCACCTGGCAGGTGGTCACCAGTCACCTTTCCCAGGTTGCTCATTTTCCCTACACACCCCTCAGTCCATCCTTTTTCTACCTCTGATGGCACTTTCCTTGGCTCAAGGCCACATGGGAAGCACTTGTAACCAATCTCAATTAGCTATTTATTTTAAAATTGTCCACTTGTATCCCTTTTATGTCCTATGGCATTTGTGAGTGATTGCACTGGGCCTGTTTTGTGCCTACACGTTGACACAAGTTATGCTGTGTGATCGTTTAATGTGCTGGAACTGCATGACAACCTCTGCCTTCCTGTCTGCTTCCATTTGGGAGCAATGCAAATCCTAATGGCAGCAGATAAATACAGTTTGATAAATAATAATAGAAAACTAACATTAGATTATTCCTCTACATTACTTCTTTGAAGGCAATTGCATCTGCCAGTTTACAATACATTTTTTCTCCAGAACAGCAGAGCAAATCTTGACAGGCTGAATTACCATTTCATTTCCAACGAGGAAAACACTGACAAGCTTTAAAGGAGGGTTTTGAAGAGAAACCATGGACACCTAAAAATGTAAACTACAGTTGGATAAAAAACCTTTTAGGTTCTTAGATATGGGAGACTATTGACTGCAGTACCATCTAAGCAAGATTTTTGCTATAAAACCCCACACCATATGTGCTTTTCCTGACTATGACTCATCGTCTAAATAGAAATTCTATTCCAGTCTCAGGGAGTCTATGATTAAACATATTTTTTGCTGTTGGTTCTACTGTGTTTATGTATGATTTTACATCTGTCTTATCTCTATTTCTTTATCCTTAATAGTCAATGTAAGTCCTCTGGTTGACCTGACTCAGTGAGGTTTTTTTTTCCCAACGGGTGAGTGAAACTTGGTGGCTTCAGCTTAAACGAGTGGTGGGTTTGCCAGAGCCCAAAGTGACGTTGATGTTGCTCACCTGCCATTTTGCAGACAGTAGAAGAGGAACTTCTCCCACGTGTACTGTGTCCATGTTATGGTGGTGCCAGGGCTCAGAGGTGTGCGGTTCACATGCTTCGGGTGCTGCCTGGATGATTCAAAAGAACCATAACAGAAAACACAGGAGATTTTGACCAGCCTCAGGTCTGTAAGTACATTTTAAACCCACAAAGTTTGAGTGTGTTTGAAATGTACTCAAATATTTCCTTCTCCACCATTGTGTCCTCATGACCCATTGAATCATCAAAGGCTCGGAGATGAAAGAAGGACTTATGGTTAGAAAATGCAAAGGACTCTCTGCTGAAGGGGGAATGGTTTGTTGTATCTTCTTTTTCTTCTTTTTTTTCTTTTTTTTTTTTTTAATCCCAGAACAAATAGCTCTGGTGGATAATTCTCTGTGAGGGTTTTCACTGTAATGAGTAACTGGCCTTCCAAAAAGCTGTTTTATGAATAAAGTAAATAAGCTCCCAATCAAAAAGACCCACAGAAATCAATTGCAAAATCCCCATAGTGTTTCATGAGCTTTGAGTTACACTCAGGGCAGAAAATTGCCCAAACCAATAGCCTGTAGTGAATGAAAAGATAGCATGGTCCTTTCACATAATATGAATGATGACTTTCTTCAGGTTATTTCCTACATGTGGTAACATAAGACCTGTTACTCTATTCAGCTGGAAAAGATACCTCGTACACCTGAACACCTTCTAGTGGCCTAAGATGGTACTGGCAGGTCAAAGGCACCTCTGGGATAATTCTACTGGGCCAAAGAGGCTGTGTCCAAAGAAGGATTTACTGAGCTGGCACAAGTGTCTAATATTTGTATTTGCTGTGAGGGATTTTTACCTTTTCAGAAATGGCTGTAATTTTTTTTGGAGATGAATAAGTTTCCACCAGGTCAGAGTGAATGCCTTGAAAAAGGACACCTGAGGACCTTTAAACCTTTCTCTGCTGTGAGATGGGTATGGAGGTGGAACTGCCCACCCTGTAGAGGCTGCATTGATGATTAAATATGAACTTCACATAAGAATGTATTATTTTCAACCTCAGAAATATTTACCAAAAAATCAGGGATCACGACCTACTGGACAAAAGGAAAACAGTCACAGCCCTCAAAGCTGGCGAGGACCGGGCCATTCTCCTGGGGCTGGCCATGATGGTGTGCTCTATCATGATGTACTTCCTGCTGGGAATCACGCTGCTACGCTCCTACATGCAAAGGTAAGCTCATGGTTGTCCCTGCTCTCACACCCCCTGCTCCAGCTGACTTCATGTGACTCATCGTTTTGACTCGTTTTATTAAAGTTTTATAATCGTTTATTTGGTCAGCATAGGCCCAACTCTGCATTTTCTTGCCCCAGTATAAATTAGGTGCAGCCACAGTGAAAATAATTCGAGTAATACTGGCATAAAGTGAGGAAGAATTAGATCCCTGTTTGACAAAAACTCAATCCACAGGCTTTAGACTTGGCACAGTTTAACACCAGTATAATATCCATATCAGCTGGCCTGCAGCCTGCTGTACCCTCTAAGCTTCTCAGGGGCTGTTGCTGCAAAGCCCAGACTCAGGACAAAAGAGTAAAAAATATTTTTCAGCCTTGAGAAACAGTGCCCTTCCAAATGAAAGATGGAGAATTAATTTGGGAAAGAAATCGAGCTCTTTGTAGCATGTAGTTTTCCATGTCGGTTATTACTTTCATTTTAACAAGTGAAATCCTCATGAAAGATAGTAATTTGCTGAAAGCGAAAGACCATCTTTCATCATTCCTGCACTGCACTTAATTTTTCCGAGGCTTTTTCTGGCTTCCTCCTCTGCCACCGAGCAGAGAGTTTGGCCTGTGATTCATTAACAACATTTGTAATCAGTTTTCAAGCATCAGCCCCATTTAAAATCCAGTGCAGGCTGCAATAAGGCTGTCAGTGATGCGGTTTTTTCTGCCATGATTGGTGGAGTTAAGAGAATGAAAAATGCGTAACTGGGGACCAAACTACTAGTCTGCCATGCCCCAAAGCATGCTGAGGCAGGGGCACATACCTGGAACATTTTGAGTTAAACACCACAAGCTTCTTTAGGCAAATGCAAGAAGTGCCTGCAGTTAACTGGTGTGAATATCCTCAATTGTACTGGTGCACCTGCATGAGAATATTCCCTCTTGACCCTGCAGGGATAAGGAATACAGATGAGGATGAGCTGTACTGATTCACAGCATCTTATTTATGTGATAAACTTATTTGTCCCTTTTTAAATCAAGGCAAAATTTAGCTTTTGAAAACTGAGATCAAGGCCTGTTAAGTATCCAAGAGCATTTGCCATTCCAAATTGCTCTCCCAGATCTTTCAGCTGTATCAGGGTCAATTGCAGAGGCTGCTAAGGTCAAAATTGCTCACGTGGAAAGAGTTGATTTATATTATAAGATATGTGAAAAAAAAATTGCCAGAAGATATCAAAGCACCTCCAAAGTATCAAGTATTCCATCTTCACAAGTCTGTGATAGGTAGGTGTTACTGTATTAGCCCCCTGAATGAATAAAACAGCAGCCAGAAAGGTGAAAGTGAGGCGAAGACAACCCAGGAGCCTTTGCTGTCACTTTTCCACACAGACAGATCTCCTCAGGGGTTATTCTCCTTTACAGCAATACCCCTTCAACAAACACTGCCTGGGAGGAGGAAAAAAATCCTTTCATTCAATTTCCCCCAGAAAACGTAGCATAATTTAATACAAATGTAAAACGGAATATACAAGCAGAATTACTGTCGAAGTAAAGCAGCAATAGAATTAGTCAGAAATCTTTGATATCACTTAGTATGTAAAGCCTCTCATGGGTGTTTTGAGGGGCAAGCAGACCCTTGTCCCCTTCATGGTAGGGGAAGACAGCCACACTGGGGGTGAGCTGAGGGGCTGAGCACAATTAAATGGAAACCCTGGGTGAAACCTTCCCCAGCCCATAAAGGGCTTTTTGCAGAGCTCTCAGTGTGCCCTTTTCCCAAGGAAAACACAGCTGTAGATTTTTAAGTACATGCCAGCAAGCACTGCTAATGCACAGCCAGGCTCCATCATTTTAGCCCCTAGTGAACTGGAAGTGAAATGAAATCCTCCAGAAAAGTTACAACCACTGACTTAACTTACAGAAAACCAAGCAAGCTGCCACTAGGAAAAGCTTTCCCATAGGTAGAGCTGCATGAGGTACCACTTGAGAGTTCCTATGTCTTCATGTATATGAGATTCCATACCCTGCTAACTCGAAATTTTCCTCTCAACCTTCACTTTAAATTGACCTGGACTTGCAGTTAACCCTCAAGTCTTAGCTCAGGTGTCTTGTCATGCAGCCTGGTGTATGTTGTGCTCTTTCCCAGCGCAGGCTGCTCAGTTTTCTTCTCTCTTTGCTGACACCCTTTCAAACATACCTTCTCCAGGGTCAGAGTTCCAGTTCACTTTCCATTTATACACAGACATAAGCGAAGAGGGCAACTTTGTGCCCAAAGGCTGAACTTTGGCTACTATAGAGTAAAACACTGTCTGTGATGTGTGACATGAGACAGCCCAGGCTTTGCTGCAACAGGTAGCCTCTCCTACAAGATACCTCCAGTATATCTCTGATGGGAATCCTGAAATGGCTTCAGTGCTTATTTGCCTATTCTTGCCATGCTCTAATGTCTTTTTTTTTTTTTTTTTTTTTCCCTACTTAGTGTCTGGACAGAAGAGACTCAGTGCTCGCTGCTCAATGCATCCATCACAGAAACCTTTAACTGCTCATTTAACTGCGGTCCAGAGTGCTGGAAAATCTCTCAGTACCCCTGCCTGCAGGTGTATGTTAATCTCACCTCTTCTGGCCAGAAGCTTCTACTCTACCACACCGAGGAAACAATGAAAATTAATTCTGAGGTAGGAGCACAGAATAAAATTTGTTCCTAAATGGGTTTCTGGAGGGTTTCTCATCACATTACATCCATTCCTCGCTTTGAAGCAATATAAGGCTTCCAGCTCCTGCTTCACTGATAAATACAGAGCAGAGAAAGCAGAAATCAGTGCACAAACCCAGCTCACATGTCTGGTGAGGGAAAACTTTCTGCTTCCATCCATTTCACACAGGGTGCTGTGCCCAAGGGCTGGAGCCTCCCTCATCCTTTTCAAGTGCTTTACAGGAGCAGGGCATCACTGAGCATTTGTCACACTGATATTCTTGTGGAGCTATGGACAAGTCACTTCCCACCCAGGAATGGCCCCCCATGACTGTGAACACCCCTAGAAATGTGCAGGGAGCATCCCTGTGGCAGTGAGAATGGAAATGGCACCACTTCTGTAGGGCCTGGCAGGGTGATGGGGAGAGACGAGAGCCCATCTCCATCTCTGGTGACAAACTGTGCCTGAGCAGCTCCACTGAGGTCAGCTGTGCTGCTGGGCTCCAGTCATTGCGTTTACCCTGCAAAGATCTTGGAAGTTTGCTCAGTGGGGAGCGACAAGATAAAAGCAGCAGCATAAATATAGCTTTTATTTTAAAAAGGTCTGGCTTTGATAAGGAGTTGCCCCATCTTCACAGCACAACTCCCCTGATTCCAGACACTGAACTGATGGAATTGTTTTGAGCAAGTCTGAAGAATTCCCCTCTCTGCTCCTGCAAGCACAAACTCCAGCGTGACTCGGTCCAGGTGGGATGGGGAGAGCTCCTGTCTGGGGGCTGTGAGGAGGCAGCAGATGCAGGGAACAGTGCAGCACAGCTGTGCAGCTGTGGCTGCCGTGCATCCCTCCCCGGCGAGCGCCCGCCTTCGCTGGCGGCTCCGCGCTCCTTCCACAGAGGAGGGAGAGATGGGGACAGGGAAACGTCCCTCTCCCCACCTTCCTTTCTCCATAGTGACAGCGCCTGTGTCCCTGACAGTACAAACTGGAGTGAGCTGGACACACAGGAATCATTAGCCTTACAGATGACAGATTTTCTTTAGCTACTTGGTTATCCAAGGTCACTGAACCCCAAACTTGGCAAAGCACACCCTGGAACAGTGGAGCCCAGGA